>OX465515.1:26050976-27297226 GCA_950022985.1 Udea ferrugalis
ACCTGCTAAAATAACAGTATACTTGTGGCTCGGAGGGTTGCAAGACAAGAAACACTTTATCGACGGACTGCCGCAAGGTTACGAAGTCAGTTCCGAACTGAGGAACGCTGATAAGCCCAGGGCGAATGCGCCATCGGCGATATTCTACGGCGAGAAACACGTAAGAATATAAACATTTTGTATTT
This sequence comes from Udea ferrugalis, assembly GCA_950022985.1. Classification (NCBI taxonomy): domain Eukaryota; kingdom Metazoa; phylum Arthropoda; class Insecta; order Lepidoptera; family Crambidae; genus Udea; species Udea ferrugalis. The sequence continues at coordinate 26,051,162 of OX465515.1, forward strand.
TTCTTTTTCAATAGGATAGGAATTGGACGATGATATTGGTGATTCTCCGTTGATCAATTGATTTTAAATAAAAGGTAAAGATGTATTCTAGCAGTATGTCGATTTCTGGAACAGTTAAATAAATATGTATCTGAAAAACCTAGGTACGTACTGCCTGGTATTGGGCGTATATGCAAAGTGGTGTCATGTCTTGAACACGTTAGGAAAATCAGCCTGCTGTTCTTCTTGAGTCAAGGATAGAGAGAGGAAATAAATAATATCAATTTGAGTTAGGTTCAATTATATGCTGCTACAGTGTATAAATAAATGTTTACTTGTTTTTTGTTGTTTTTTAATTCACTATTCTTAGGAGTGTTTTATTTATTAGTTAATTTATTTTGTGTATTGTGAAGTAACAATTTTTTTTTTCTAATTTCCACAGAATATCTCTAATTTCCGTCACGTACAAAACCAAAGAAACACTCATTCTAGAGAACGTGCTCGTGTTTGCTCGATTTGCGAGCAATTCACACCGATATGTATATTATACGATATTGTTTGATACATTTGATAATTTTCTAAATTAGCTATTGTTTAAAAATTTGAAACCCGCGGCTGATATGAAATTTTGCTGTGTATTCCTGAATGTGAAAATGATCACATTATATCAAAACACACTTACAAGAAAATAAAACTGCTTCTAAACATTTTTTAGCTTCAAATATTACCACGTTTCAAACTCTCAATAGTTTAAAGCCGTTATCCGTCCACACTTTGGGAATTATTTTCTCAATCCTTTTAACACCTAAGATAAGGTCTTGGACTATCAAAAATCATTTTTTCTAAATTTCAATTTCATTCAAACTTACACTCATCACGTACTTAATCTGACTTAATGAATACCATTTTGCTTCTTACGCCTTACCACTCCACAAAATATACGTCTCATTCAAGTAATGCTCTTATTCCCAACAAATCTTAGCTTTAACCACATGTTAAACAAACATTAGGGTAAGTTGCACCATAGTAGAAGTTAAAGTTAAAGTTAAATTTTTTGTTAAATTTGACAATTCGACGTCAATTTTGGTCGTCAAATTGTCAAATTTGACAAAAACTTTAACTTTAACTTTAACTTCTACTATGGTGCAACTAACCCTAATTATACACGAAACACATGTACATAATGAACACCTACCACCGTCCTCTGGTTTTATGTCCAATCCCTTTACTATATCTGCTATTCGGCTTTGGAACAAACTGCCTAACTCAATACGTAAGTCGGTTAGTGAATATTATTTCAAGATGGCACTGCGAAAACACTTCAACCGATTACTGACCCACCTAGTACTCTGTCTTCTGATCATGCCAACAGCTCTCACCGAGTTATTTGTAATATGTACCTAGTTATAGGTAGTAGGGCTGTACTTTGTTCACGCTATTTTTATGCTTCCGTTTGGTTTTTCACTTGTCATACTATCCTTCAGAAATCTCCATTAAAAGTATAAGTATTTCTATTTCATTATGTCTCACTATCGTAAATGTATTATTACTTTTAAAAATAATGGTTATTTGTTTACTTATTTGTGTACTTATATTTTATTGTTACTAAAACAACATGTATTGTAATGAGAATTGAAATATAATATGTCATATTGTTAGTTTATTTTAGATAATTATATAGATAATTTGTGTGTTTCCAAATCCAAACCTTAATTTAGTGCACTGCCTTTATTTCTGTCTTACCGTGTGGTTCTCTGATAGATCATGCCACTTGGCTTTGAGTTTGTTATTTGTAAATGAGCAATGTAGATTAAATAATAAAAAATACATAACACACATGACTATGTTTTTCTTACAGAATTTCCAAATGCGTGCTTACGTCTATCAAGCCAGGTCATTGATTGGCTCCGATTCGTCCGGATTGTCTGATCCGTTTGCACGAGTCGTCATCGGCGAGAGTACCGCCACGACACAGGTTATTGACGAAACACTCAGCCCAACCTGGGACGAACTGCTTGTGTTCGATGACATCTTGCTGTACAGCACAATAGAACGAATAAAGGCGGACCCACCCACTATCGTCATTGAAATATTTGACCAAGACAAAGTCGGCAAATCTGAATTCATTGGACGCACTCTAGCCAAACCTCATGTCAAAGCATTTGAAGACCCTTATGAGAGGCCGCAGTTTCCACCTTCGCTTGAATGGTACGATGTCACTCGAGGCGACGATCGTGCCGGAGAACTGTTAGCTGCGTTCGAGATTCTCGAGATTCCGGCCAAGCAAGACTCGTCAATACTACCTGAACTTCCAACTCCTAGAGAGGCTAATGGAAAACCTCCGATCGATACCAATAAGGGTCCGATTTTACCTGTCCCGCGCGGCATACGCCCAACACTATCAAAGTATCGAATCGAAGTGTTGTTCTGGGGATTACGCGATCTCAAACGTGTTCATCTCCTGACTGTGGACCGGCCGAGAGTAGACATAGAATGCGCAGGGAATATTCTATATTCAACAGTTATACAAAATGCTAAGCGCAACCCCAACTTCCTTAATCCCGTCAAATTTGTAGACGTTGAACTACCGGATCAAGATTTGTATAGGCCACCTTTAACCATTCGAGTGGTGGATAGTAGAAGTTTCGGCAGAATCACGCTAGTTGGAACGCACACAATCAACTCGATACACAAATACATCTACACTCCGATGAGCAAACGGGAAAAAGAAATTGAGGACAGGAAGAAGTCCCTGATTCAATTGCAGAACGTCGATTTGCGAGCAAATTGCATCTTACAAGACGATGTATTTACTATTGAGAACGAAAAAGAAAATGCGCCATTACTGACACGGGATGGTCGTGCGAATCTTTCTTATGGCTCCGGAGTGAAGCAGCCATTACGCAAGAAGTTTAGTAAGCGCGATTCTGGTAAGAAAAGGAAAGCAAGCACCGATTCAGTATTCGATGAAGATGAGGGCAGCAAAGATTGGTGGACAAAGTACTTTGCTTCAGTGGAGTCCATGATTGAGGGAGAAAAAGAGGCTAAGAGGGAGCGACAAGGATATCTTCAGCCTTCAACGTCTTCGTTGACTTACGTTGATGAGGTTCGCTCGCCGCGGGAGGAAGTGCATTCCCCTAGGACAGAGAGAGGTGGAACAAAACGGCGGCAACCGCCGTCGCCTAGGGCTAAAATCAGCCCCACTGTTCCAAAGAAAAATGAAATCCCTACATCGGCCTTAACCAAGGTAAGCACAGGTATAAATTATAGCGTAGAAGTAGAGTAGCGTTTCGTACTTCCAGGTTGATTACTGTTTAGAAGAACATACAGAAGGTACGGTTAAAAGCATCTTGAAGGTAAAGTGAATTTCACGTAGTAAGTACACACATCAAAACTGTATAGGGATATCATAGTTAAGTTTGTTTACAAGTTGAGCATTATCTTAGAATAACGCGAGGACAGAGGCATAAGATAAAGGTTAAGAATATTACAAAAAAAACGTTTGATTTTGCTAAAATTTTTACACCTTTTAAAAGAAAAATCTGTCTTTTTTTAACGTCTTTACGATTGTACAATAATGCTACTACAATGAATTTCTTAATACAATCTGAAAGGGCAGATATAGCAGTTTCTGTGTTCTAAAAATTTCTACGTTGGTATCAATATTTTAATTTTTATAGACTCCCAAATAGCCATACTTTGTATGAAAATTCTTGAGATATCTCTAGACACTTTTGAGCCGTGTAGTTCTACGACATACAAAGAATGGAAACTTGAAAGTTTTCCCTGTGTATTGAAGTCCTGAAGATTAAATATCCACCTTGTTTTTGATGCTTATTAGAAGTATTAGAACACACGAAATTATTTATTCACGAAATAATTTGATTGTGCTAAAATATTTACAGTGACCTTTCATGATTTATGTATGTATTTTTATAGATATACCCACATGAACTCGAAGCAGTACCAGAGTACGATGAATTTAAGGAATGGCTGCAGTCGTTTGAATTGTACAGGGGGAAAAAAACTGGTGACGAGACGGAAGACGACAATCGAGTTGTCGGCAATTTCAAGGTAAGACAAGACTTCTTGCTGTTTCAATCGCTGTTTGTGTAAACACTACATACCTAAATTACTTACCATTTTATTTTCTCACAATTTTTTGCCACTTTACTTCCTTCTTCTTCTCGTTGATTCCTTTTGGTACAGTCTTTCTCACACTTGCCACTGTCAACACACCACAAATTGATGTTTTGTGTGCTTCTGTGTTATTTCTAAATTATTTTTAAGATCGACTCTCTTTCTAGGGTGCCATAAAAGTTTATAAATGGCCTCTACCAAGAGGAATCGACGATCATACAGTGATGGGCTTCGATCCAAACTTTGGTTTCTTCCAAGGAGTCCCAAATAACGATCCGATACATGTTTTAGTCAGAGTTTACATTGTCAAAGCTACTGATCTCCACCCGATGGACCTGAACGGGAAAGCTGATCCGTACATAGTGATGCATCTAGGATCAAAGAGGGTAAGCGACAAAGACAATTATGTGTCGAAGCAACTGAACCCTGTCTTCGGCAAGTGCTTCGAGATCGAAGCCACGTTCCCGCAGGACTCGATGCTCACGATCCAGGTTCTCGACTGGGACTTGCTCGGCTCGGATGATCTGATTGGAGAAACAAAAATTGATTTGGAGAATCGCTTCTATAGCCGACACAGGGCAACATGCGGACTACCCCTGAAATATGAGGAGTACGTAAATTTTCATTTCCGCATGTTTCTAAAACCAACGCTCTTCGATTATTTCTCAAAATATTCATATTTTTCCTTTAGGCAAGGTTACAACCGCTGGCGTGACAATATGAAACCCACTCAGATCCTGGCCAAGCTTTGCAAAGATGGTAAACTGGATCCTCCCGTGTACGAGCATAGCCGTGTCAAAGTCGGACGCACAGTGTTCAACATGCCCATGGAAAATACCGAGCTATTTGGAAACCCTGATACCATTGAGGAGCAAATGGCTTTGGTCGTGCTTCGCCGTTGGGAAGAAGTGCCCAGGGTCGGAACCAAGCTCGTGACCGAACATGTTGAGACTCGGCCGTTATACAACCCGTCTAAACCAGGTAGGATGTCTCTAAAACTTAAGTTCGCTGAACACACACAAAGAAAAATGTCGAGAGATATGATTTCGAAGTTTAAGCTGAATACAAATATCCTACTAATTACAATTCGTTCCAGTGATTTTCATTCCTGAATCAAATGTTTTTCATAAATAAGCAGCAACTAACATCTTTTATCGCACCTCAAGGTATCGAACAAGGTCGTCTCGAGATGTGGGTGGACATGTTCGCAATGGACATGCCGCTGCCCGGCCCGCCCATGGACATCTCCTCCCGCAAGCCCAAGTCCTATGAAATGAGGGTCATCATCTGGAACACTGATGACGTGGTGCTGGAAGACGACGCATTCTTCACAGGAGAGAAGATGTCAGACATCTATGTGAAGGGGTAAGGTCTTATATAACGCTGCTGAACACTGAACGCTCTCTGGAGTTTTTTTTTGTTTTGTCACACTTGACTTGACTGAGCACTAGCCCGCGATGACTTTTTGTAGCGATGCAGTAGCCAGTCGCCAAGCGGTCGCTAACTGTGTACCCTCGCCCACAGGGCGCTTCGATTCAGTCGCGATTCTGTCGCGATGCAAGCGCCATTTAGTAGAAGTTGGCATCGCTACTGTAGCGCGTTGCATGGAAATGCACACTACAAAAAGTCACCGTGGGCGAGGACCTCGTGTTTCCTGTTGTTTGTAATAGCTCAGCAAATTTATTTTAAATTTAGTTGGGTGAAAGGACCAGACGACTGCCAAAGCACTGATATCCACTATCGCTCGCTGACTGGCGAAGGCAACTTCAACTGGCGATTCGTGTACCCCTTCGACTACTTGGAGGCCGAAGAGAGGATAGTGATCTCCCGCAAGGAGTCTGTCTTCTCCTGGGACGAGACTGAGTGCAAGATCCCTGCTCGCCTGGAGCTGCAAGTTTGGGACGCGGATCACTTCTCTGCTGACGACTTTTTGGGTAAGTTTTACTGAAGTTACATTGGGATTACATACATACAATCTGTCATCATCTTGCTATGAAGAAGAACTTTAGTTTTCAGAATATTAACCTAAATGAATCCACACAACACAGGTTATTTGAGACAAAACTTAAAAGTCTAGATCGCAAATGAATAAATATCCATCTGGGTTTGTGATAATGACTGAGACATATTGATTTGGCTAATAAATCAAAAAGTTCTTTACAGCCTAAAAATTACTTTAGATGCCTTTCGCACAGAAAAGTAAGGGTTTTACGTGCTGTAGTTAATTAGAACTATTTCCTTGCTGAGCTCATCGTCACTTGAAAGTGCAATCCAAAAAATATGATGCAAAGAACTTTACGTAAACAATTTTTCCGTTAGGTGCCATAACCCTCGACTTGAATCGCTTCCCTCGTGGAGCTAAATCTTCAAAGCTGTGCACGCTGGACATGCTGTGCAACGATGGGACAGTCCCAATGGTGAACATCTTCAAGCAGAAGCGCGTGAAGGGCTGGTGGCCGTTTTACATCAAGCGGGACACTGAGGAAATGGAGCTGACGGGGAAAGTCGAGGCTGAGATCCATCTTCTCACCAGGGATGAGGCCGACAAGGTGCCTGCGGGCCTCGGCCGCAATGAGCCCGATCCGCTGGATAAACCAAAGTAAGAGGAAGTTCATTTATGACAAAACAGGAAGCTAGCATACAATTTAGCAGAAAACGTATGATCCGGGAGAAAAATTGTGTTCAGTTTCAACACAAACTGAACATTTCGCCAGCTGCTTACTAATTAGACCACAAAGTAAAATGCTTGTCAAAAATGGTTTATGGCAACGTCAGCGCCCTTTGCCAGATTGAATCAAGAAATTTTCAACTTCATATCACATCAAAGTAATATCAATACGAGTAGTTAGGCGGTAAAAAAACAAACTTACAGTTTGAAATTCTTCCCAATTTCTTCGTAAATAATTTGTCTTTCACTCAGAACACACATTTGACCAAGGCTAAGCTAGGTAGTACGGAATAGGCTTTGTAAGTTCATAACTATACAAATACAAATACAAAATCATTTATTTCAAAACACAGTTTCATGGTACGGTACATTGCCAATGGCGCCCACACTAGACATAGTCTGTTTCGCAGGTGCCGGGAAGATTAACAATAATACTTTGCCTCGGGATCAGATGTTGAGTGTTTTTAAAAAGCAGGTTGACAATTAAAAATATAAATATATTTAATAAATAGATATGGCTTAATAAACACCTATATGTATGAAAATAATTAAATAAGTATATATATATAAATATTGCAGTTTAGGGGTTAAAACTTAGTTTTAATTAATTCTTCAGTGGTGTCGTAGGGTAATGTTGAGAGCCATTTAAATATTTTCCATTTTGCTTCATGAGGTGAGGAGTTACTTATATTGCAGTACTTGGCAACTTTGTTATAAATTAATGTGTAAATAAATGGGGGGAATTTTTGAGCAAAGGCAGAATTTACGGCAATATTCGGGATTTTAAATATACGTTTGGTCAACATAATTTCGTAGTCCCCAGATCTTAATACGTTTTTATGTGTTATAAGTGAGACCTTGTGAATAAATAGTTGACGAACATTCAGGAAGCCACTCTCTCTGTAAACATCAATTGTGGGATGCCTATATGGTTTGCAGAGCATAGTTTTTATAACAGATCTCTGCGCGCGCTCTACTTGCAACATGGTCGTTTTACAGGAGCCTCCCCAAACTGCAATGCAGTAGGTCAAAAACGATTCACAAAATGCGGAATAAATTTGTTTTAAAACTCTGGGGTCAGCTACTTTTCTGAGATGTCTCATTAAATGAATTAACTTACGAACTTTTCCTGAGAGGGTGTTTATGTGGGATTTAAAATTTAGGTTTTCATCTAGAATAACGCCAAGGTACTTAAGTTCATTAGTTTTTTCAATTTCAGGACAGTCACAATCTATATTGCCTGTGCAGATATGCAGTTTAATTGCCGATAAGGACGCGACTGGCGCTGAAGCTAGGGTCTTGTGGAAGCAGATGAATTTAGTTTTTTTGGTGTTGAGCGTCAACAGATTATTTTGTAACCACACGTACACCTTACTCATGCCAAGCTCTGCATTTGCAACAGCTTCAGCCCACGTAGATCCATGAAATATGAACGCAGTATCATCTGCATAACATACAACATCCGCGTGCTCGATGTTTAGATCATGAATACTGTTGATGTAGATTATGAACAGTGAGGGACCAAGAATACTGCCTTGCGGAACCCCAAAGCTTACCGAATGAGCAGCACTGGCCTCATCATGGACAATAACACTTTGTTTACGCCCCAATAAGTAGCTCTCGAACCAATCACGGGCAATACCTCGAATGCCCAAGAGTTCCAGCTTTTTAAGCAATATTGGGGTGGAAACAGTATCAAACGCTTTGGCGAGGTCCAGGAATACCCCAATGCACTTTCTATTTTGGTCTAGATGTGAGACTGTTTTGGTTACCAGCAAAGAAACTGCATCTTCTGTTGACTTCCCGCGGCGGAAACCGAACTGGTGGTCAGATAACAGTTTTCGTGATTCCAAATAGTTAACAAGGCGCTTGTTTACTATTTTTTCCAGAAGCTTGCCGAAGGTACATAAAAGAGATATGGGTCGGTAGTTATCTGGAATATCACGTGGACCAAATTTGTGAATGGGAACTACTGCTGCCATTTTCCAGATGTCGGGAAAGATACCGGTACACAGGCTTTTGTTGAAAATTATTGAGAGGGGCTGCAAGACACATTCTCTGATCTCCTTTAAAAGTGTATTTGTTATGTTGTCTATTCCTGGTGCTTTACTATTCTGTAGATTTAAAATGAGGGAGTTTATCTCAAAAACATCCGTAGGTTCCATAAAAAACGATTCGGTGACGGGGGTACTAGATTTTACTTCATTGGCTAGGCTGTCCTGGGTGGCTTTACGATCTAAAAGTATGTCGTTTGCAAGTTTCTGACCTACGGTAGAGAAGTAGCGGCCACAAACATTCAGGGACTCCATTTTATTGGTAGTTCCACTAATTGACAGAAGTTCAAGGGGTACCTGTTTATTCGTTTGAAGGTGACATATATTTTTGATTGTATTCCAAAGTTTTTTTGGGTTATTTTTATTAGCCTCTAGTTCATTTGCTTCATGTTGACGTTTCAGTTTACGAAGGAGGTTGTTGCAGAAATTCCTGTAGCGACAATAAATTAACTTGGCTAAGAGGTCATCGGGATTCCGCCTGGAGATAACGTGCAGCCGGTCTCGGTGACGCATGCATCGAATTAATCCTGGCGTGATCCACGGCTTAATAATGCGTTGAGAGCGTCTGACGGTTGTTGTATGAGTGTGCTGTTTTACAATTTTATGGAGTTGCTCAGTGAACAGGTTTACTAGCACATTAACGTCACCATCCTTTAGCAATTCCTCCCAGTCAACGGCTTTTAGTTCCTTCTGAATGGACTCGATGTCTCTTTTAACTTTAGTTTTTGTTTGTTGGGACTTCTGTTTGTACTTTATGTTTTGCAGGGAAAGTCCCACCATAGCCATATCATGGTCAGTAATATCAGTTGCGCATACTATCCCAATTAGTGGTTTTGTAGTTCTGACGAAAATATGATCAAGACACGCGTTATTCCTTGTAGGCAGTGTGATGACAGGCACCAGACCATGCTCAGCCAAAAGGCATAAATATTCAAGGCCAGAGTAGTTGTCCACAGTAGATATTATATTAATATTAATATCACCAGCTAAGAGCAAGTTACAGTTGTTTTTACATGTCATCAAAGTATTTTCTAGGGACGTGAGAAAAGTATTCGTGTTTCTAAAAGATGGCGAGCGATAAATACCAATTATTGTAATTAAATCGGGTATATCGATTTTCAAGCAGTTGGCTTCTTCTATGTTAGGTTCTGATACAGTTGCATTCCATGTGTCTTTTAGGTATATCACTACACCCCCGTTTTGATTGATGACTTTCGTTGTACTATAAACTCTGTAATGAGGTATTTTAGGTATGACAGACGAATCGTTAAGCCAACATTCCGTCAAAATAATCACGTCGTATATTATGTTCAAACGTGTAAGTGCTACTAGGAAGTTGTTGAAATTTTTGTTTAGGCTTCGAATATTAAGTGTCACAGTTCTGAACTGTTTATCTACTAAAAATGATTTACACTTTTCCGGTTCGTTTAGTGCGAGACATTCAATATCCAGAGATTTTAATTCTTCTGATAAGATATTAATATTAATTCTTTTTCTTATAACACATGTATTTAAATAAATGTAGAAATCTCATAAAGGTATGAATGTCTCGCAAAAGAACAAATGAATGTCTTGATGATAGGAAGTCTGACTTGAATGGACTATTAGATTGGTCTAGCTTTCTGTTTAGTTGACACTGTGTTTGGTAGTATTCAAATACTGCAAAAATATAATAGATAGACATAATACATATATTTACTACATAAACGTAATTAAACAGTTTGTGTGATTTCAATGAAAATAAATAAACATAGTTAGAAAAATTAAGGAAAGTTAAGTTAGTGTTTAACAGGAATTCAGAATGACAAATTAAATTAAAAACAATTTGCAAAACAATAAAAGAGTAACAATTGGTATGCTCAGTAATAACAGTTGAATTAAAAGGAAAACCTTGCCGCGATTTACTGTGTTCCGACTTGTTGCGTCTGCTGGGGTACAGCGGAGGGTGAAGTGCCGAAGACACGTTGGAGATCGTCGTATGACGATATTTGGGCTGCTGCTTTACCTTCTCGCTGTCGCACGTAGATGGAACCCTGGGCACACCAGCAGAATGCATATCCCTGGGATTTTGCTTGTATTCTGGCCTCACGAAATAACAATCTGTTATCTTTTGTCAGACGTTCGTTGTAATAAACTTTGAGGGTGGGGCCAGGGATTTCAAGGTCTGCGCTGGATAGGTTTCTCCTGGATTTTGACGCTCTTAAAATTTGATCGCGTTTTGATCGCCGCAACAAACGAGCAACTACTGGTCGCGGGGTTCGGTTTCCAGCTTCAGATGATCTGGTTTGGTCAGTTGGTTTCCGTGAGCCCACACGAGAGACCCAGTCGATGTCCCTGTCTTCCAAATCCACACCGATTTTACGAGCGGCAAGCATCAAAACATGATGAACATTTTCGTTAGGATTTTCTGGAATTCCCGATATCTCGATCTCATTCCGCAGATGAGCCTGCGCTTGGTTGTTCAGCTCGGTATGTAGTTGCGAGACAGTTGATTTTAGCTCCAGAACTTCTTGCTTTGAGCGTTCCGCGTTTTCAGAAACAGTCGCTCCTTGGCTGTTTACCTCGGTTTGTAGATGCGAGAGAGACGATCTTAATTCTTGTACTTCCTGTTTCGTGTGTTCTGCATTGGCTGTGATAGCTGCTCCCAACTCATCTAGTCGTTCGTGACAACGGCTCAGGGACTCTGTTACTACTTCTAAGCGCTGTTTGATGCCAGACATTTCCTTGGTAAGCAGGCGTATTTCAGCAGTGAGTTCTCTTACTTCGTCGAGTGGAGGGGAGCCTGATGATGATGGATCTGGCTTTTTCCGCAGTGTAACATTCATTGAATCGTTTGCAGGGCGTGCTGGGGTTGTACTGTTATTATCCTTTCCCTTTTTGGCTAAGGCTTGGCAGTTTGGGCATTTCCAGGAAGTTAACCTCTCTTTGGCGGCCCCACTCGAATTAATACATTGTGTACAAAAAGTTTTCTGACAGTTTAAAGAAGAGCATTTAATGAGGTTTTGGCCATTTGTTTTAGTCTGGCAACCGTTGCACTTCATTGTGATTAGTAATTAGTACTTGCCTCTGAACCAACCGATATACGCTAGTATACTCTAATGGGCGTCTATGTTTGCTTAATCTTTGACCAAGTTACGGCGCATGCGCGGTGCGCGATGCCGAGTCACGCACACTGAAGCGCGCAGGATTTTGAGTTCTAAACAATGCGCGTAACCGCGAGATTCACTTGTTTAGGCTGCGTAATGGCGGTGGGCCGGTCACTGTTTTGGAGTCAATTCACTTATTGTATCTTCATCATAATGCACAGTAAATCACTGATATTGCGTAGTACTGTTTATTTATTTCAAGAGTTAAACACTTTTTTAATACTTTCACCAAGTTTTGTTACAAATAACACTGAATTTTCACAACTTTGAGATTAAATTGTCCGGAGCTTGCGTAAAACAAACTTAGCCGTGACCCGAGGCGTCAAAAAAAAAAAAAAAAAAAAAAAAAAAAAAACTGTCAACTCATCGTCAATTCTTGTTTCTAGCCGCCCTGACGCCTCATTCATGTGGTTCCTGAACCCTCTGAAATCGATCCGCTACATCGTTTGGCACAACTACAAGTGGACCATCCTGAAGGCAGCCATCATCCTGTCCTTGGCCGTCATGATCCTGCTGCTCGTTTACGCGGTGCCAGGGTATACCGTCAAGAAACTGCTTGGCGCTTAAGGAGCCACGATTCTTGGGCAGAGACGACGTCAAATCATCAGTAATTCGGGGACCAGGGACTACGTCAAGTTGTTAATATTTATTGATTAATTTTGATATTAAACATTAAAAAATAAAGATTAATGACAGTAGTCCCGGTACCGCACAACATCAATACGCGGTAGAGACGAAAAATTCATCAGTGTTATTTTAGTTAGTTACTATTTAAATATGTATATATTTATGTACCATTGAAAAAATAAATAACATCATAGTTGTTATGATGTTATTACATTTTTCCAATAGTTAATTAATTTATCAGAAATGTGCGGGTGCGAGAAATCATCAACGCATCAATGGTTATTTAATTTATTATCGAAGAAATAAATTAGGAAACATTTATCGTTCTTTTTCTCGGTGAGGGGCATGATAAATCATCAGTATTCATCAGTAAAGCATGGGCGAGAAACAACATCAACTCAGATTAACCGCCATGTTTCTCGGAACAGAGACAAGTAAAGCATCAATATTTATTACTTTTTTTTAAAAAAGTAATTAAATATTGATCGTCAAATTTTCTTGGTTGGGATCAATAGGGGCAGAGACCACAGACAACATCGTAACACGTGGTGAGAACACACCACATCACAGCACCAACGAAAAGTATCTTCAACTCTCGTGAGCGTATTCAGTAAGATCTGCCTCCCGAAGACGGTCATAATGAGATCAATGTCATCAAGTTCGTGCAAGAAAAAAAATCAGCAAAAAAGAGCAAGCTGCAGCAAGCAAGTAGCACCAAGTTGCTCAATTTCAAGATATCAAATTATACTGTAGCCGGCTACTACAGGCTACACAATAATCTTTGTGAAGTCTCTGCGTAGACCAAAAGCTACGACTTACCTAGACGGTATCATAGCCTGGCTAACCTTATCAAGGATATTTAACTCATGTAAAACTTGAGTAGGGAGTTGTTAATCAAAGGTATGGATTTTTTACGCTAGAAAAGGACCTACGAAATGGTAATGTAGATGGAATTATATCCCATTTGGTCCATTGGCTAAATGACGGAGTGGTTTAGGTGATAATATCAAAGTATTTTATTAAAATGTGTATGTAGTTAGACTTGTAATATTTTTATTCATAACCCTTGCCTATTGCAGCTTTTACCTGAATAGCATTAATGTTACAAAATTAGCAAAACTTTTATGAGAATGTATGTAATTTGCTTTGGTTCTCCCATTTTTGGGTTTTTTATACATTATCACCCAAAAGAGAGACGTTCTATGTTTGATATGCATCCCAAGTTCAACTAAGTGTAATTGATTTCGGTTTTTAGGATTATTTAAGCCGTTTAATGAACCAATATTATGGTGAATTCTGTTATTTATTCTCATCATACCTGGCGTCTCTTCTCTGGGGTCTTCACATTAAATGATGTTAGAGCTCAAAGGTAGTTTTTTTTCCGCTTTACGTGTTATATATGTTTATTATGTGTCATGTTATAACAATAAAAAGGGAATATGCACTGTTCTTTATATTTATTTTTTATAATAGCTTGAATCTTTGTATGACTGTTCAATAATATTTATCACCAAAAATTTTAAATTGTTTAAAAATTTCAAACTTCCCCAGGCGTTTTAATAGGACAGTTGAATAACTCTTTCGACAATAGTAAACAAGTAAAAAGCAAGACGATGGATCTCACGAATTAATGTTATTACCATTCTTATTTCGTAATTTTTGCCATTTCGGACGAATCAGAGAATTTGTTTAAAAAACCCGCAGGGCAGCTTGTGGCGAGCTGTTGGTGTGTAGCGACACCACGGACCCGAGCTCTTCTAAAATTTGTAACACTTCTTTTGGAGGGTGCCCCAGCGAGGGCCGTAGGACATTCACCTATGTCTTGTTAACCAACTTAATGATCTTTGAATTGAAATCAACCCTGGTCTAGAACACCTCTACATGGCCATCTTGTGCCATTGTGTTGCTGCCTTTACAGACTTGTTACGGGGCCATTTAAGTAGGAAGTGGTTTAGTCATCGACTGCCAGGAGTTAAAACTACTTATCAGGCATTTTGCATGGCAGACGTCTGCTGTTTTCTTAATTAAAAGCTGGTGACGAAGATACCTTTTTGAAGATGTTACTGAAACCTCATTTGCATTCTGATATCTCTTCATATACACTAATAATTTGATGTCCAACCGTAGTTTAAAAAGTAATGTATACTTCCAAGCTAGTTAGGATTTTTCGTTTTGTTATGCAAAACAAGTAGGTAACCTTCCGAAAGAGCAAGTAGAAAAAGTCATTCAACTACCCTATTCATTTTTGAGGAGGAAGTATTCGTTTGAGATGTAAATGTATATTATGGAAATTATTAATAGGCTTAGGAACCCTTCATGGCAACTCAACGATGTGTTAGATAACTAAAGAATTTATCTTATAGCAACTACATTCATAGTTACTTATTCTAAATTATTGTTTATGTTAAAAACAGCTTTCCTTTATGAAAAAAAAAACCCTATATCAACAATTAAGTTTCTTTAAAATATATATTAGTAAGTTAATGTTTTATTTTTATCAAAAAAAATCGGGCCACTTGAAAGGACCACTTAGGACCTCATAAAAAGAGAGGTAGTAGGACGTTTAAATTAGCCGAGAAAAGAACCTGCCTTTAGAGCAAAAAAGTTCTAAAATGAAGACCATCTGGCATGCCTGTCGTCTAGGACCAGCCAATCTGGTAATACAATGGCTATCTTCAGCAGTGCACCACGCGCTCCCTTGGTTTCCTAAGTTTTCGTGTAAGTCAGTAAATTTCTCTTTCACCGTTTTTAAGCAGAAGCCTTATGTTCGGGGCGAAGATTCAGACTTTTGATTCAAAAAGATATTACACTAAACTGATTAGTAGTGGTTTTAGGACAAGTTTTTTCCCCGTAGATGGCTTTTTACTGAGGATTGGGAAACAAATTGAGAAGTGGCCTGGTTTTTATAAGAATCAGTTAAAGATAGATATTATGGTAGGTAGATAAGTGTCTAATTATTAGAAGTATAATCAAGGCTAGATTTTTTCATTGTTGCTCTCGCCCTTTTTGCCTGCATCTTTTTTTTACATAGTCTGTTCGGCGAGTTGGTGAGAGGGCAGGTTTCCAACTCTCTATGCGCGTCTCGGACCACATAAACCTAAGTGCGCACGCGCCGTTTTGTTAAAAAGACGGAATGAATCACCTGAGCGTCTGTCGCTATTGCGAGATATTGTATTAAATGTATTAACTCTCGCCGAACAGATGATAACATCTTGCATTTTTTAAATTCAATGTTATGGTTTTTATCTGTTCACCTGGAGGTTTTTCTTAACAAAGGTTCTCTTCGTTCGCAGCTTACCAGATGCGTAGGTAGAAATTACCCTCAGTCCTATAGGATCCACTATTTCGATCCACCAGTGGATCGAATAGCACGCCGGAGTTCACTGTGATCCACCAATTGTCTCGGTGGATCCTATGATACTTTCATCGTCCAATATGCTCCACCAGTGGATCGAATATAGTTCTGGGAATTTGTAAGAATCCACCACTGATGTCTGGGTAATAATTTATATAGGTACATAGGGTCCACTGGAATCTAGGTTAGACTAACGTAATGGTACTAACGCATGAAGATAAAATATTGGAGCTAATAAAGGAAATTACTCTGTTTATTCACACTTGACTTGTGATATCAGGTAAGAATTTTTATTCGTAGTAGTTCCAATATAGCATGAAGCCCTAGTACCTATATAAATTATTCCCCAGACATCAGTGGTGGATTCTTACAAATTCCCAGAACTATATTCGATCCACTGGTGGAGCATATTGGACGATGAAAGTATCATAGGATCCACCGAGACAATTGGTGGATCACAGTGAACTCCGGCGTGCTATTCGATCCACTGGTGGATCGAAATAGTGGATCCTATGGGACTGAGGGAGAAATTAGCAGGACTAACTAATGGCTTGGTTTATAGTCAAACAATCCTGATGCCACGCTCAGGATATTTTTAAATTCTACGTACTAATTAGGTACCTACTAAGTTACTAACACCAACAATATCGTTACGATGTACTAGTCACATTGTTAGGGCCACTACTTCAAGCCCAAAATAAACTGACTGTAGTCATAAGTGGGTTCTTCTACAACAGGTTCTGTTAAAAAACAGCTGAGCCAAAATTCAAAATTCGCTTCTTTTATACTTCAGATCAAACTTTAAACTATAAGTATAGGTAATAGCAACTTCTTACAGTGAACTCAAAAGAACAAAGCGAATTATTATTTAAAGAACAATACAAATTAAAATGTCAAAAATGTTTAAATCTGGTAAATTACGAACAAAAGCTTTTATTTCAAATTGAGCGCAACTGTTGGCCGCGTCTGTACCTAAAAGTTGAATTGAAAAGTTTGCTCCTCTTTAAACTCTCTCCCTCCGCCTTCCTTAAAACAAATCATTGTATTTTTATTAAGAACTTATGAGGCATTTATTTTCGTAGGCAGGCTATTCTCAGATTAAAATTTATACAGTAAGTTGGTTTCGTTTATGAGAACCATAATTGTTTTACTTGTCCTGCAGCGAGGACGAACCAGTTGCGCGCAAACTTAATTCGATTTTAGTTATTTTGTTTCATTATTTTAGTAGTAAATAATAATTATAGGAAAATATCAATATTCATGTATTACCTTATTGGGTAACTTAATATAGTATAAGTATCAGTGAAACAGTGGTATCTATCCGTTTTTCATAATATTTTAAAATAAGCCCATTGAAACTACACCAATTCGATGACGCAATCTCATTTTTTTGTAACCATCGTCTGTTTGTTTAACTAACAAGTGACAAAATATTAGGACCGATAACCTATTTACAATTTTTCTTGTTAAAATACTTCTCTAACATAATTTGAAATTATTAAATTATTTTTAATTCGTAGTTTTACTGGGCAACAAGATAAATCAGGCTGCTTGTATTTTCGTTGTCTTTTCGTCTCTTCAAATATAATTGTGATTGATATGAGACTGTACACCTAATTTACCATTATATTTAGGTGTATGTACTTTGTTGCTAGACTAAAACATTCTATTCCTCGAACGATATCGATAGTTATCTAAAGTGTTTAATTTTATTGAGAATTTTACTTTTTTTTAAAAGATTGATGTAATTATGTTTTAAATATTAAGTTCTAAGTATTTAATAAAATTTGTATTTTTTTTTGTATTTATAATATTGATAGATAATCTAATATTTTTTGAGAAAGTAGTCTGATTTTCTTGAAGATGAGTATGTATTCTACCATTATGTTATTGACTCACTAGGTTCAACCATGTTACTGTATTAAATACACGTATTTAGCGTACTAAGTGCGCATATTTTAATCATTAAATGAAATATATCATAATCTTATTAGCCGTCTATACCGATGTTTCATTTGTGACTACCTTATCCTTTAATCAGGTTTTCAGGAATTCTTAAGTTTGACAAACGTTTCCTTTCTCGAACTTAAGAATTCCTGAAAATTCGGTCATATTTTGCGCCTATCAGAAGAACGGAAAAGGACTTCTTAACCTTTTTTTACCTGGGGTAATTCTTTGAGGAACTTCCCGCCCTCCGAGGGAAGGGCGGGTGAGTGTGGGACTCACCGACCCCACACGGGGTTTTGTAATACCGTACAAAACCTTCCGCGCCTGTTTATGGTTCTCTGAGGACTCCAGCAAGAAACACTACCTGTAGAACCCTGGCGCGCTGTGCCGGTTATCCAGCTATCCTCGCAGGGAGTAATACCTGCCTAACTGGCACCTGCTGCCTGCTGGCGTCTACGGCAGTGTGAGGCCACCTCACACTGCCGTCCTCCTTGGGGTCACTTGGAATAGAGGCACACAGCCCCCGCCATGTGCACTTTCAGTTCCCCGAATGCACCATTCAGTCGCCTCTTACGACAGGCGGGGGTTAACCGTGGCTGAATTTAACACCCCGGGACCACAGGGCGAAGGACTTCTTAAACTTGGGTGAAAGTTCAACAGAAGTAGCCAACAACTTCTCGCGAACTGTACCTACCTATACACGGTGAATCTTACAAGTGGGCCAAATCCAAAACTATGAGGAATATCGAAAAACGCTCAAAGGAGTGTCGAGACCGATTTTAACAAAAAGTAAAACTGCCTACTCAGATTAAGCAAAAAAACGTTTTCCCAGAGTAAGTCGCTAAGTATTCCTCATAGTTTAGGATTTGGTCTACCACGCCCACTTGAAAAACTCACTCTGAAATAATTAGGTAGACCTATATCTGAAAAAAACATACCTAGCAGTACTTTTTGGCAAACGGTAAAGTCAATTGATTTTCATGGTGACTTATCGCTCCAAGTCCTGAGTGGCCGTAAGTACTCACTCAGAGCTGATTATTGAAGAGTCGCAGGTGAAAATCGCTAGACTTAAAATGTTCAAAAGCAAAATCTGTAATAATGCCTTTCAGGACTAAATGTAATGACAAGTTTTAATCATTAATGTGATTATTTTATCTAACTCTTACCCCCGAATTCACAAACGCAAATCAACATTGAGCATCCGTCAGAAGCATAGCTGCCCCTTTCGGTTCTATCGACATTTTACGGGATAGCGTGAGCGTGAGCGCGTGCCTAGGTTTTGCCGTTGGTTGACGATGGTGAATTCGGGGGTTAAAAAAACAGCCCATAAGCTAGAATCAAAAGCTCGATGACAAACGGAACGACAATGGTTGCCAAGCGGCCTGTGTCAATGATATTATAATAAAAAAAGAGGTAGACAGGTAACTTGTGCTAAAAAAGTGGCCCCCGAAATCATAACTTCGAACACCTGAGCAAAGCATTGTCAGTTTGAGACGACACTGCGCAACATGTATCTGTCTTGTTTACGCTCTAGTAATTAATAATATCACTTCTACAGTATCTTGTACACACGTTTAAACTATAGGTACGCTAGGGGACAATTTTCGACTTCGCATCAGTACTGACTGACA
The DNA here is from genome assembly GCA_950022985.1 of Udea ferrugalis. Classification (NCBI taxonomy): domain Eukaryota; kingdom Metazoa; phylum Arthropoda; class Insecta; order Lepidoptera; family Crambidae; genus Udea; species Udea ferrugalis. Next base: position 26,070,709 of record OX465515.1, read on the forward strand.
TGACGTATCTTTGGCCTGTGTCCATAAAATGTAATAACACTACGGAAGCTTACTTTGAAAAAAAAAACAACTTAACTACCTTTTGTCTAGCTTCGCTGGAAAGTTTGTAAAGTCTGGCATGTGTTGTTTCCGGTGATCGATGAACAATAGCTTAATTCTTTCGGCACCTATTTTCCTCGGTGTTCGCTCTGCAACCCTACAACATCAATATTCATTAGTGCAAGCGGGTGGCGTCTGAGAACGTGTTTGATGGAGTATGTAAGATACCGTCAGCACCAGAATTAGAAATTAACAAATCAAAGCTCCAAAATCATCTCACAAAATTAGGTAAGGAGGTGCGACATAATATGGTATAACATAAAGCAATCTTGGTGTTTCTGCGCTTCAATAGCATCACTCTAATTACGTCATAGCTAGATTACGTTAGATATACCTTATCTCTATCTATCTTTCCAAAGACACAAATTTTAAAAGCATTTAATAATGGTGACTGTACATAGCCAAAGCAAAGCCAACGCAGCCTCATGTATAATTGTAAAGACAAATACGTTATAGAACCCGTTACCGTTCGATATATTCACTTAGATACCCTCAAATTCCCGTATATCTAAACTAGATACTTACTTACCGTAATATTTTCCTTAAGACGATGTCCAGACCTGGCTCATACGCGTAGGTGTGTCGGTTAGGTATGTATGTAAAATACCGGAATGAAGTCACTTACAATTTTATTAGGCACCTACTAACTGTGCATTAGCTGCAATTTTTTTTAGATATTTTTCTTAGTCACTACTTCCACTTGGTTGGAAATGTAGGCACACATAAAACTTTCAAGAAGGATTCATGTTCTGGAAAAAGTTCACATTTGGTAGCTTACAAACTTCTTGAGCAGATAGCAAATCTTTGACATTAGCCGCTAACCAAAGAAGAAAACTAAATTGAATCTGACAACTGTTTTTCTGATTTTTTACAAAAGCAATTTTTTACCAAAGATGTTTCGCAAATTTAATATTTTCTGTTAATTCCTCAAATGATGCTACTGGCGCCGAAAGTGAGGCAGTAGACAATGTCGCACGATGTGGAGCAACGGCAGGACCAGAACACCGCCAAGCTGGTGATGAGCACGTTCTACAAGGTCGCGAACGATGACGGCGCGTCCGCCGAGGAGATCACGGGCTACCTCCAGGAGAAGTTCGGGGACGTGTGGAAGATGAGTTCGCTGACGGGTAAAGCGGAGGAGACGCTGAAGCGGAGTGCGGCGCTGGGCTTCCTGGAGCGGTACGGCGACCGGTACATCGCGAAGGTGGCGCGCGAGGCGGGCTGCTGCCGTCGCAAGCGCAGACGACGCCGCAGCTGCGGGCGACGCCGCCGGAAGCGCCGCGGCTGCGGCCGGCGCCGGCGACGCAGGAAACGCTCCTGCTGCTGCAAGAAAAAGTAGCTGCCTCTTGAATAAATTGCAGTGTGAACATTTGTACTCTTTTTTTATTTGTGATAAGAATTTGAATCAGCCGTTGATCTGGAACATCTCACACCAAGAATACCAGACTCCAAGCTAAACAGAGGTTATAGTGCCATTGGTCTGAATGGTAAACAAACCTACTACTATCTCTAAATAGGTACATTGTTCTTTTTGATTCACCTACTGACCAAGTGTTCCACATTATAAACGCTTTAAAGCGAGACGTTTCATCCAAATCAACGGATCAACAATCAGCTAGAGAAATATAGGCAGTAGGCTCAGGTCGCCAACGCAGACTCTCTTACAAATACGCGTCATATAATGGAAAAGGCAGAAGGCGCAACTGACGCCTATTGAGGTAGAACTCTGATTTGTAAAGTTGGAAACAATTCAAGTTTGATATCAATAAATATACAGGCTCCGACACCCAAGCCATTCAAGTTATCTTTGTCACTTGCTATAATAGTAAGCGTCAGGACCCCTGGACCAAGTGCGCTATATTATGTTTCGAAACTATCAAAGTTCTCTACCTTTCTGATACTATTTGATACCTGAATTAAATTATCTAGTACCTCGGCGGGCAGTGAAAAAACTTGAAAAGAAAGTGGCCAGACATTCTGACGTCAGGTTGTCTGGACCACATTTTTTTTACATAGTTGGAGACGACATATCTCAATTATTTACTTGTAAATATTCAATACCTTCTCAATACCTTAACATGTATATTTTTTTCAAATTTTATGGCTTCCCAGAAAAAAGTTACGGCAGAATGAAATTTTTCAGGAAACAAAACTTATTTTATGGCTATTTAATTTGCATAATACATAATTTTATGTATAATTATGTATGCCTGGATGGCCTATGTCCAGCAGTGAATCGATATAGCCGGTGACAATGATATTTTATTTACTTTTGAATATATATATTGGCATTGTGAATAAGTAATAAATACACTCTATTTTGATGAAGAATTTTAATAATCAGAACAGTTTTAAACATTGTATACTGATATATTTCTTTAAACTTCATGGTCTCTAACACTTAAATCGTAAAAGAAACGGGATTGCTGCCATGTACAGTCAGTGCCCTAAGAGATGTATCCAGGCACATTGGCTCTTGTAAAATAACATATTTTGATGACGCTGTCACTGCTAGCTCAGTTGTCAGCTCAGTGTCTCAAGACGAAAGTCTTTGACCAGTGTGTGTTGCCAGTAATGACATATGGGAGTGAGACGTGGTCGTTCACTATGGGTCTCATAAGAAGGCTCAAAGTCACCCAGCGAGCAATGGAGAGAGCGATGCTTGGTGTTTCCTTGCGGTTCACTTTTATCCGCTACCTACATATAAAATGTAAAATGTAGAATCCTCTTAAGTGGGTGGCTTCTGGGTCTTTATTATGATTTTGTTGAATCACTATTGAAATAATTTAATAAAAGGGTTAAATATAGAAAAGAAATATATATGTCGGAGGAAGCGGAAGTTAGAAGTCGGGTTCATTGTTGATTGGGAAGATCATTATTTGTTTAAGATCTGATTATTGTTAAAAGCCTTAATTTAATTCCATTTGATTTCTTACGTTCTTCTATAATTTTGAAACAATAATAATTTAATAAAAGTAATGAATATTGTAATTCCCGTAAGGACCAATCAGAGCAGAGCATGTGCCCCAGTGGGGTCGAGGCGCCATCTTGTTTTCAGTGAGGCGGACAGAGTGTCAGCGTTTTCAGAGCATTATTGGAATTATTGGTGAAGAGACGCTAAAGGATCGAGTTGGATCTTGGATTGTTGAATAGAGAGTTTTGAAGTGAGATAGGTGCCTTGAACCCGCTGCTCAGTTTCCATTATCTTTTGTCTAAGCGGTGAAGTAACGGAATATTGTTTAAATCTACAATAAATACTGTGGAATCATGACAATTGTGTTTTGTGCTAGCATTTCACCCAGATGACGCCCACGAAGCTCGTGCCCATTAACCCTGATGTCGGCTAGGATTATGTTTCTCCGACATCAGAAGTGGGATCGGTGCCGGCACAAAACGTGAACGAAGAGACAAAAACAGCTAATGACGGATGGCGAGCATTATTCGCAGCGCAACGAATGAGAACATGAGGCCGGAGATTTAAATAGTTATGAGGCTACTAGTGGAGGCGTTAATCAGCCCACCGAAAATCGAGAATAAGAGCATCACGTTACCTAAATGTCTACTGGAAGATGCAGACACCGACGCCCAGGCCTGGCTAGCAACGGCGGATATCTGTCTATCGGATCGTGGTATACAGGGAAGTAAATTAATTCTTTTTCTCATTCTCAGTAAGGCCATGAAAGGCTCCGCCGAAACGTGATTCTCTCAAATAGTTTTTCTCTAATATGAAGTGGGTAGAGTTTATGGTAATTTTTATTTCTCGTTTTGACACATTAGAAAAAAATAATTCTGCAACAATAATAAAGATGCTGACTGGTAAACCGCAAAACAGCGAATGTATTGCTTCATATGCAAGTCGTTTATTTACATTGATTATGTCATGATGGAATAATTTAGGCAACGCACAAAAGGTGGTTATCTTAAATACTTGCACACATGGGGCAAATCGACCTAACATAATACCGAGGATATAACTACAAGCTGTTAAATGCAACGTGAACATTATTTGCCTCTTATCGCAAGCGAAGTTGCCTAGAGGTAACAAAGGCAGTTGCAAGTACTACACAAAATATTACACGCCCTAGGCTAAATGCTACTTTAACAAAATGTTATGGTTTGTGGAAAATTAGGTTACCAAAAAAAGGTCACAAATCGTTTGAATGTTTCAGTCCAACGTTTGACAAGCAGCAATCAACGCCGTTCTCAGAGAGCCCCAACACAGTCGTCACTACGCAGGCTCCTGTCACTTGCTAAAGTGTGGTGTGACATCGCGGTGCTCAAAGACATGGCCAGCAACGAGTAGCAGTGCCCAGCCGGCTGCCGCTACGCTTATCTAGTGAAGTTGTGAAGCGAGTGGACAGCGTATGTAGCATGAAACCTGTCACCGGGATAGATATTAACGCGATTCGGTGAGCAGTTTCCATTTTGTTTTGTTTCCGGTGCTAATTGTTCTTTGATTAACGATAGCGTTTCGTGTATGTTTGTTGGGACGTTGCAGGGTTCAATCGTTACGTTGACTGTTGTAGGGATATCTAGAAGTGCAAGTAGGATGTAATGTTGACTGTTAAAGAGATATCTTGAGGATATGGTTGTTATTAAGGTTAAATTAAGTTTCGTGAAATATGGCGAGTTGGCCACTGAAAGTCGGCGAGGTGGCCACTTACAGTCGGCGAGTTGGCCACTGAAATATGGCGAGTTGGCCACTGAAAGTTGGCGAGGTGGCCACTTACAGTCGGCGAGTTGGCCACTGAAATATTATGGCGAGTTGGCCACTGAAAGTTGGCGAGGTGGCCACTTACAGTCGGCGAGTTTTCCACTGAAATTTATGGCGAGTTGGCCACTGAAAGTTGGCGAGGTGGCCACTTACAGTCGGCGAGTTGGCCACTGAAATATGGCGAGTTGGCCACTGAAAGTTGGCGAGGTGGCCACTTACAGTCGGCGAGTTGGCCACTGAAATGCGGCGAGGTAGCCAGTGTAGGGCGAGGTTACTATTTAGTGGTAATAATCTAGTGAAATGATGAACAACGAGGTGGCTGTTTCAATAAAGCTGACTTGATTCAGTATGTAACGGCACTTTAATGTAGAGTTTTGGCACTTAAATGTAACGTTTGATGGAGATAAAAAGCAAAAGTGTAAGCAATATCTTTGGTCAGGAGTGGCCGAACTAAACTCAATTTACTTTCATACTTTCTATCTTTCAGATAACGATGGTGTGCCTTCAACATCACACGAGGACGTGTGAATCGTCAGGAGGGCCGTGTCGGAGGAAGCGGAAGTTAGAAGTCGGGTTCATTGTTGATTGGGAAGATCATTATTTGTTTAAGATCTGATTATTGTTAAAAGCCTTAATTTAATTCCATTTGATTTCTTACGTTCTTCTATAATTTTGAAACAATAATAATTTAATAAAAGTAATGAATATTGTTATTCCCGTAAGGACCAATCAGAGCAGAGCATGTGCCTCGAGTGGGGTCGAGGCGCCATCTTGTTTTCAGTGAGGCGGACAGAGTGTCAGCGTTTTCAGAGCATTATTGGAATTATTGGTGAAGAGACGCTAAAGGATCGAGTTGGATCTTGGATTGTTGAATAGAGAATTTTGAAGTGAGATAGGTGCCTTGAACCCGCTGCTCAGTTTCCATTATCTTTTGTCTAAGCGGTGAAGTAACGGAATATTGTTTAAATCTACAATAAATACTGTGGAATCATGACAATTGTGTTTTGTGCTAGCATTTCACCCAGATGACGCCCACGAAGCTCGTGCCCATTAACCCTGATGTCGGCTAGGATTATGTTTCTCCGACATATATATATGAAAATAATACTCATTCTTAAACATCGATACACAATACACACTTACATACACTACAAAATACTATGTAGAAGTTGTATTTTCCGTGCTGGAGTTCAGGTTTTAAATACCGCACCACGCTAGTGGTGGTTTAAGAAAGGATCCATGGTGTGGTTACCAACGATCAACGATCTCCTGTTAACTGAGCGGTAAACATGACAGGAGCTGCTGGACCTGGCCTCATAAGATACCAGATATCTTCGATTTCACCATAATCGCTATAACCACAACCTAACGGAAAACGACATAAGTATTTGTAAAAAATAGTGAAAATGTATTTTAATTCTTAAAAATATTAATTTTACTTACAGTTAAATGAAGATGTCGTGCAATTTCGTCTATACTTTCGTTCTGTTCGAACAAAACAATTATTTCCGCTAGTAATAAAGTAGTTAACTACGGCATTATGCTCAATTAGCAAAGCAACCATCAATATGAAGTTATCCAGTTGCGCACGTGATAGTTGAAAAACGATCTTAATTTTTGTTCTACCCACATTTCTTATCAATTTAGATAGCCAAACGTCATCGCTCACTGAATACTATGTTTCTCTTGTTATTGACTATGTGCGCTGTGACAACCGGTAATTTCGCCTTAATGGCTAATCAGTCATTTGGCGCAGCGGTCTATAGGTTCGCCAATCAATCTGGGAGTCGTGGTTTAAATCCCACCTTGGCTGATGTTTTTAGCTAAAGAGTTTATTTGTGCATTTATTCCTGAAGATGGAAATCGTGCCATAGAATAAAGTTTCAAACCAAATAGAACTTGACTTGGTCTAATGATTTATTCAAATGAGTTTGTAGGCTAGGTGGTGCCATCTATGCGTCATCATCATCATGTCAGCCGAACGACGCCCACTGGGCATAGGCCTCCCCCAAGATCTCCACAACGATCGGTCCTGCGCTGTCCGCATTCAGCGTCTTCCCGCGACCTTGACAAGATCGTCGGTCCACCTTGTGGAGGGCCTGCCCACGGAACGTCGTCCGGTACGCGGTCGCCATTCGAGAACCTTTCCGCCCCGACGGCCATCGGTTCTCCGCGCTATGTGTCCCGCCCACTGCAACTTCAACGAATCCTTCGAGCGACGTCGATCGCCTTAGTAGTCCGGGGTCCTGCCATTTGACCAAAAGACATCTGGCAAAATTACATTCAACAAACAACGTTTGGAAAAAAAACGGTTGGCCAATTGTTCATTTTACAACTAATTATTTCACAAATGACTCACTTGACCAAATGATCAACTCTTAAATTTTCATATCACAAAAAAATGTTTCACAAAATGTACACTTAACAACTGAATCATCTGATAAAACTACGATTGGCCAAAAAACCTTTGACAAAATGTTTTATTTGACAAAATGATTAGTTTTTAAATCCCGAAGCCCAAATTACCGAAGAGTGTGAGCAGGCATGTCGTTTTATTGGTTTGAAGCAAAAAGGTATGTCAAGAAGAAATGGGTAAACGCTGAGTTGTCGTGATACTTGTCTGCCCTATATTAGAGTCAGGGCAGAACCGACTCGGATAGATTAGGTTAGAAGGTTTGAAGCGGGTGCGGAGCGGAGCGTAGCTCCCGCTTCAAACCTTCTAACCTAACCTAACCTTCTAACCTTCTAACCTTCCCTTTCCCCAAACCTTGTTTTGAGCCTTCTTATGAGACCCATAGTGAACGACCACGTCTCACTCCCATATGTCATTACTGGCAACACACACTGGTCAAAGACTTTCGTCTTGAGACACTGAGCTGACAACTGAGCTAACAGTAAAAGCGTCATCAAAATATGTTATTTTACAATAGCCAATGTGCCTGGATACATCTCTTAGGGCACTGACTGTACATGGTAGCAATCCCGTTTTTTACGATTTTTTTTTTTTTTTTTTTTGGGGGTTTACCCCCCTCTCGTTCTCCCCTAGCGTGGTGGCCAGAGACGTTTTTTACTTTTTATTTATTGGCCTGCGTGGATTTTATACAATATTTAGAACTTTACGCAATAGCGTCTTTTTCGATTTTTAACCTAGAGTACATTTTTCTTGCACTTTGTTGTGCCCTACCCTTACAACTATCTTTACTTTGCAAAACTAATTTAATACCTAACCTAACGAACATTTTCATGGCCACCTGATTGGTGCCTTGTCTTAGTCTATCTTTATACATTAAATTTATATTGCGTCTGTCCTAGCATACATTTTTATTGCCACCTGTTTTAGGTGCACTATCATTCTTACGACTACCTTAAATATATCACAGGTTAATTATTTACAGTATTTCAAAAAAATAAAATTTAATTAACTAACATTGCTTAGGACTAGATGTATAAATTTGAAAATGTTAAAATTACAAGATAATGGTTTTAAAATAGGTAAAATAATTTGTCAAAAATGGTTAAAATGTATAAAATTGTAGAAGTTGTATAAAAAGTTTCAAAATTGCAATAAAATAAAATCCACATAAACATTAATATTCACGCACATTACAGTTAAAATTACATCAAAATTACGTTCACAGCACACATTGTTACAAAATATCACAGTTGTTTCAGGATTTAACCCTTATTCATGTTACGATCTATAGTTTTATCACTGGATGTGAGGAATTTATCAAATTGCTACAGCAGTGAAAGGTCACTTGTTCCTTTTCACAACTGTTTCTAGGGCTTTGTAACAGAAGTCCAAAAATATCTTTCTCTTACTCTTGTCTTTAACTAGGGTGCTAAGGTTATCAATGTTGAGAGCGGTGCCCAGTCTCGTCTCCGTGTCGAAACGACCAGTTTGAAAAATGGGACAGTCTAAGATGACATGGGTCACCGTCTCATCTACATTAGGATCGCATGGGCATGAGGGACTATCTTTACATTTGAATCTGTGCAGGTAGTGGGAGAAACCTCCATGGCCGGTCATCAGCTGAGTGGTGAGGCCTGTTGGTTGTAGACTCCTTACAACCTTGTACGCGCCGTGCACATCCTCGAAGAAGAGCTTGGTTACGGAAGCAGTATCGGCCGACTGGTATCTACGGTTCCACGTGTCTAGTTCCGTCGTTTCCGAACGGATCTGGCGCTTGACGTAGGAGACCGGACACAGGTCGTAGTCGGGCGTCCTGCGTAGATGCAGGGCTGCTTCTTTGGCCAATTCGTCTGCACGCTCGTTCCCTGGCAGTCCCGCATGTGCTTTTATCCAGAAGAAAGACACAGCTTTCTTCTGGAGAGAAGCTGCTGCGAGGTTGCGTCGGGTCTCGACGGCAAGTGGATGGGGAGAGCTTTGGCATGCGATCGTCTCCAGCGCTGCCCTCGAATCGCTGTATAGGCCGTAGCTCTCCTACTTCCGTCGGAGGACTTCCTTAGTGGCCCTACATATGGCCAGTAGTTCCGCCTGGTAAACCGTGCAGTATGATGGCAAGCAAAGTTTGATCGCTTTGATCTCTGCGTCTCCATCCCACAAGGATAGAGCTGCACCGACCTTGCCGTCAATTTTGCTGCCATCCGTGAAGATCCTCACAGACTGCGCGTTTCGGCTATCAACCTGTTCCTGGTTTACCAAACACTCGAACCCTATCTCCATATGCTTGGCCGGATGCGGAAGCTCTGCAAAGGCTACCGGTACCTCTATCTCCCGATCTCCTAACCCGTCGAGTGGTGCTCCCCTCTTGGCGGCGTACAATGACGCCGCTTCCTGTATACGCAGGTCAAGGGGGAGCAAGCCGGACAGGGTTAGTGCCGAGTTCAGGGAGACAGTGCGGTAGGCCTTGCACAGCTTTTGCGCGAAGCCTCGTTGCACCGTGTTGAGCTGCTTTTGGACGCATATCTTCTCCGCGGCTTGTGCCCATACGCTGGCTGCGTACAATATGACAGGCTCCACCGCCGCGTTGTAAATGACCCTGATGACCTCCGGATGTAATCCCCAACTAGCTTTGGCGGCTTTAGCAAGTTGCTTATATATATTTAATGCCTTTTTGCAGGCGTTCGCGACATGGGTGTTGAATGTCAGTTTGTCGTCGATGGTCAAACCTAGGATCTTAATTTCTCGCGACACGACAATATCTACTCCGCCCATGCTCAGGCGTGGTGTGTCGTACCGTACTTTAGTTTCCGAGTAAGCACCATCGCACAGGTCTTGTGCGGTGCAAACCGGAGCCTATTTCGGACCCCCCACGCCCGGACATGGTCGAGTATGGGGTTGGCGATACGCTCAATCCCCGTTGCCGTGTCGGAGTCAAAGACGAGGACGACGTCGTCCGCGAATGCCTGGCAGAAAATGCCTTTTCCCTCGATATCCCTCAGGAGAGGGTCTAAAAGCAAGTTCCACAGTATTGGCCCGCCAATTGAGCCTTGCACACACCCTTGGGATGTCTCCCGCGTGATCTCCTCCCCGGCGTACCTTAGACTCACTTTCCTGCTGGACAAGTAGCTGTCAATCAGCCGCCTTATGTTCACCGGGCACTTTTCCTCAGCCAAACGGACTCTGATTGCCGGCCACCAGGCGCTATCGAATGCGCCCTCTATATCTAGGGACACCAGTGTGATTATCTTTTTACAATCCAACTTGGATCTGATGTGCTCAACTAGATTATAGAGTGCGCCTTCTGTGCTCCTCTGTGGCATGAATCCGAATTGGCGAGTACTAGTCCGGGGAACTAGGTGCCACTTCAATCTTGCTACTAACATCTTCTCCAGAACCTTGCCTAGGATGGGTAATAGACCAATCGGCCTATAGGACTTGGGGTGAAGGTAGCTGTCTTTGCCCTGCTTTCTCAAAACTACCACAGTGGCCTCTTTCCACATATCGGGAAAGTGGGACAGCGAAAGGGATTTGTTGGCGAGGGAAAGGAAGACAGCGGGTTCCAGGAGAATAGCATGTTTACAGATGCTTACCTATAATATTGCCACTTTCCCAGGATTTCGTAAGCGTCAGGACCCCTGGACCAAGTGCGCTATATTATGTTTCGAAATTATCAAAGTTCACTACCTTTCTGATACTATTTGATACCTGAATTAAATTATCTAGTACCTCGGCGGGCAGTGAAAAAACTTGAAAAGAAAGTGGCCAGACATTCTGACGTCAGGTTGTCTGGACCACATTTTTTTTACATAGTTGGAGACGACATATCTCAATTATTTACTTGTTAATATTCAATACCTTCTCAATACCTTAACAAGTATATTTTTTCAAATTTTATGGCTTCCCAGAAAAAAGTTACGGCAGAATGAAATTCTTAAGGCAACAAAACTTATTTTATGGCTATTTAATTTGCATTATACATAATTTTATGTATAATTATGTATGACTGGATGGCCTATGTCCAGGAGTGAAGTGATATACTTAGCCGGTGACAACGATATTTTATTTACTTTTGAATATATATATTTGCATTGTGAATAAGAAATAAATACACTATTTTGATGAAGAATTTAAATAATCAGAACCGTTTTAAATATTGTATACTGATATATTTCTTTAAACTTCATGGTCACTAACACCTTAAATCGTAAAACAAAAACGGGATGCTACCATGCACAGTCAGTGCCCTAAGAGATGTATCCAGGCACATTGGCTCTTGTAAAATAACATAATATTTTGATGACGCTTTCACTGCTAGCTCAGTATCTCAAGACGAAAGTCATTACAAGTCACATTGCCGACGAGGGTCAAAATGACAATGTTACGACGATATGGAATTACTTTAAGTTATAAAAAAATGACTGCTCATTGTCTAATATACGCCAAAAAAATTGTTAATTACTTTTTCAATTATTAAGTATACAAACTCAACTTGAGGAAAGTGGCACAACGCCTTCGATCGCCCAAAGACAATCTTCCGTTAGAATAGTTCCTACATTGGCCAAACAAAACGTACTGTAGCGTGCCGAATGAGGGAGCACATAAAAGCGGTCAAAACAATGACAGACAAAAGTCGGCGAGATCATTTGTTAGATTCGGATGCGAATCACTGGATTGAGTTTCATAACCCTCAGATCATTTTGACAGAACGCCACTACATACCGAGATTGGTTAGAGAGGCGATTGGAATCTCTAAACACAAAAATTTCAATCGTAAAGACGGGTTTAAACTGTCAAGTGTCTGGAATCCTGTGATTAGGAAGTGCAAAAACCGGAAAAACAAACGTTTCGTTTTGCACGCAGATACTGTAAGCGTGCTGTAAGTGTTCTGTGTCGAGAAGAGGTGCGAGAAAATAATGAGCTTGTGAACAGTGGTACCGCCAGCGAACGTAATAAAAGAGTTCGAATAAGGGTAGACCAATATGTCAGCCAATAACATCTCACCCCCAAAATCTCCAGTTCTTTACTCTGTGACCATGGCGCTTGTAACAGTGCCGAAACATCGGAAACTCAAAACAATGGTACACTCGGTTCCCTAAGATATCTGTCCGGGGCTATTCGTAATTTTGAACGCACAATGTCGCGAAAGTATGACATATTCGAAGGGGTATCCTAATTTAACAGGATCTTCTAAGTGTTGCCGTGGCTCAGTAGCATTGTAATGCTACAATACTAGTGAAGGTCATGATATCGAATCAGTATATGACCACAGATTAAATAAATATTATATTATATTTTTAATGTTTATTTTTCTTGTAACTTTAATAATAAACCAAAACATAAGTTGGAATATCAAGAAAAAATTAAAAAAAATACTAATTCCTTTTAGTAAACTTTTATTTTACTTAGACTAGGTATCGGTGGTAGACAGAAAAGATTTAAATAATATAATTATTTTATTTCCTTGTCGCTATGTGAATCAACATGTTATTAATCACAAAAACAATAACATCACGTGAGACACTACTTCAAACCCAGCTTGCTGCGGAATAACTTTTGGTTATTTTGATATTATCATAAGGGCTGCTTTCACTAATAACCACCAATGTTCACTATTTAACCGGGCCCCATTGTTGACATCCAGCCCCAATATCCTGAAGTTATTCTGCCGAAATTATGATTTTAGTTCTAGTTTATTTATCCGCTACCTACATATAAATGTAAAATCCTCTTAAGTGGGTGGCTTCTGGGTCTTGATTATGATTTTGTTGAATCACTATTGAAATAATTTAGTAAAAGGGTTAAATATAGAAAAGAAATATATATATATGAAAATAATACTCATTCTTAAACATCGATACACAATACACACTTACATACACTACAAAATACTATGTAGAAGTTGTATTTTCCGTGCTGGAGTTCAGGTTTTAAATCCCGCACCACGCAAGTGCTCGCGCACTATACCGTGTGCACTATCCCGGTCTTTAAGAAAGGATCCATGGTGTGGTTACCAACGATCAACGATCTCCTGTTAACTGAGCGGTAAACATGACAGGAGCTGCTGGACCTGGCCTCATACGATACCAGATATCTTCGATTTCACCATAATCGCTATAACCACAACCTAACGGTTTTTCTCTGTGAACAAATGAAAATGACAGAAGTATTTGTAAAAAATAGTGAAAATGTATTTTTATTCTTAAAAATATTAATTTTACTTACAGTTAAATGAAGATGTTGTGCTTTGGATGATGATGTTTACTTTCGTTCTGTTCGAACAAAATAATTATTTCCGCTAGTAATAAAGTAGTTAACTACGGCAGTATACTCAATCAACAAATCAACCATCAATATGAAGCTATCCAGTTGCGCACGTGATAGTAGAAACATTTCACACATTTCTTATCAATCTAGACAGCCGAACGTCGTCGCTCATTGAATACTATGTTTCTTTTGTTATTGACTATGTGCGCTGTGACAACCGGTTAATAATTTCGCCATAATGGCTAATCAGTCATTTGGCGCAGCGGTCTACAGGTTCGCCAATCAATCTGGGAGTCGTGGTTTAAATCCCACCTTGGCTGATGTTTTTAGCTAAAGAGTTTATTTGTGCATGTATTCCTGAAGATGGAAATCGTGCCATAGAATAAAGTTTCAAATCAAATAGAACTTGACTTGGTATAATGATTTATTCAAATGAGTTTGTAGGCTAGGTGGTGCCATCTATGCGTCATCATCATCATGTCAGCCGAACGACGCCCACTGGGCATAGGCCTCCCCCAAGATCTCCACAACGATCGGTCCTGCGCTGTCCGCATCCAGCGGCTTCCCGCGACCTTGACAAGATCGCCAGTCCACCTTGTGGAGGGCCTGCCCACGGAACGTCGTCCAGTACGCGGTCGCCATTCGAGAACCTTTCCGCCCCAACGGCTATCGGTTCTCCGCGCTATGTGTCCCGCCCACTGCCACTTCAACGATGCAATCCTTCGAGCGACGTCGGTTGCCTTAGTTCTCCTGTGGATCTCATCATTTCTGATTCGATCAAGCAAGAAAACACCAAGCATCGCTCCCTCCATTGCTCGCTGAGTGACTTTGAGCCTTCTTATGAGACCCATAGTGAACGACCACGTCTCTCTCCCATATGTCATTACTGGCAACACACACTGGTCAAAGACTTTCGTCTTGAGACACTGAGCTAGCAGTGAAAGCGTCATCAAAATATGTTATTTTACAAGAGCCAATGTGCCTGGATACATCTTTTAGGGCACTGACTGTACATGGTAGCAATCCCGTTTTTTTTACGATTTAAGAGTTAGTGACCATGAAGTTTAAAGAAATATATCAGTATACAATATTTAAAACGGTTCTGATTATTAAAATTCTTCATCAAAATAGAGTGTATTTATTTCTTATTCACAATGCAAATATATATATTCATAAGTAAATAAAATATCGTTGTCACCGGCTAAGTATATCAGTTCACTGCTGGACATAGGCCATCCAGTCATACATAATTATACATAAAATTATGTATAATGCAAATTAAATAGCCATAAAATAAGTTTTGTTTCCTTAAGAATTTCATTCTGCCGTAACTTTTTTCTGGGAAGCCATAAAATTTAAAAAAAATATACATGTTAAGGTATTGAGAAGGTATTGAATATTTACAAATAAATAATTGAGATATGTCGTCTCCAACTATGTAAAAAAATGTGGTCCAGACAACCTGACGTCAGAATGTCTGGCCACTTTCTTTTCAAGTTTTTTCACTGCCCGCCGAGGTACTAGATAATTTAATTCAGGTATCAAATAGTATCAGAAAGGTAGTGAACTTTGATAATTTCGTAACATAATATAGCGCACTTGGTCCAGGGGTCCTGTCCTGACGCTTACAGGATTTCCCTTCCCGGAATGTCCCTTACCCAAAATGACCCTAAAAGGATCAATTTAAAGTTCAAACCAAGACTGTTCCAAATAAATGAGATAGGTTTATTTTCATTAAATAAAAAATACAAAACAAAACACAACTTTCTATTCCTAAATCTTATTTTGCAAAACAATTAGGTATCTAAATGAAAACGCTTGTTACAATGTAGACGCTCCTTACTCTAGAACAATTTACGTTCCCTTCAGTGAAAATCATTTTTCCAATGTGGTGCGTCCAAATTAGATTGGGCTAGATAGGATTCTTCTTTGGCTCAATGAAGTAGGTAGCTTGATCTTTGTGATTAATTAAAAGTACTTTGTATCCAACTGAAAAGTAGATTTGTCTACGTGTTTGTTTCGTCCGAAACACAGAAAGCAGCCCTTAGGAAGTGAAGGGCTCCATTCCCTGTGGTCAGAGGCACGGGCGCCGCCGCCGCCGTCGGCAGCAACTGCGCTTCCGTCGAATGCGTCGCTTTCTACGCCGCCGACTGCAGCTGCGTCGTCTCCGACCGCAGCGCCTTCCGCAAACCATCCAGGCTATGTGGCGCGAACCTGGGATTTATAACGGGTGTCGGAATAATTTATATACACATAAACAGCCTATATATACGTCCCACTGCTGGGCACAGGCCTCACCTCAACTATGAGGTGGAACGAGCCATACTCCAACAAGCGGGCCCAGTGCGGATTGTTGGAGGGGTGTAAGGTTAGTGAGCAACCTTAATGTCAGATGTTATCAAGCCGCCCTTAGGCCTCCGACTAGGCCTAACGACTGACATCTAACGACGTCAGCCGGGACCAACAGCTTAACGTGCCCTCCGAAGCACGGAGATGCCCGAAATACACATCACTAAATTTCGGTCGGGGCGGTCACCCATCCCATTTCTAACCCGGCGTGTGTTGCTTTACAACAGCGATCGTCACCGATCACTGTCACAATTGCGCCACGGGCACCTTAATAATTCATGTACTAAACACTAATTCTAGGCAGCCATAATGGTCGCTATTGATCCTATCCTGTCTGTCTCCTATATCTACTGTGCGCTACTGGTCGTGATTGAGTCAGAAGAAAACGACCAATAGCTTTCATACTTAGGTACTTACCAACTCCCCGCACCTGGGCACAAGCCACACCTCAATCATCATGCAACCATGAAGTGGTAGATAGTACAGTCAGCATTAAAATAGTATGTGCGTATAGAGTGGTCAAATATGACTGCAGTTCAAGAAAAGTAACTTATTATAAGAACTAAAACAGTGGTTCATTTCTTTTCAATATTAGTGACGCTTCAAGCGACAAGCGTTTCTGCTAACCGCAATGGGCCAATCCATTATAAGGATTCAACCTACTGGCAAATTTATTGCAAGAGTTTCATGGTTTACATTACCGTACTAGGTCTCTAACCCTACGAAAGATTTACAAAATAATAAACTATGACGGCTACCAACCTTGCCTCTCCAGAAATCCTAAAGCCGTGCCATTTTCCAGAATAGACTGAACAACTTTGTCCAAGTCATTCGGCTCTTCCCTGATCTGCACCCGCAAATGGCGCAGGATGTCAGTCACAGTGGCACCATCCCGCTGATTCTGAAGATATTGGACCACCAGCCTACTAGCAGGGTCTGTGAGGGCCACGTGGTCTTCGTTGGTCGTTTCTTCAGCCATTGCAAAAATTTTGATCACATTTAATTTAAATTAGCTCGTCGTTATGAGCACATTTTTGAATTTTCGTAGGGCTCTCTGTATTTTATAACTTGTTAAGCACACGAGAGTACACGTGACAGATTTGGTACTGTCACTCTGAAAGAAATAAATTTATTGTCAAAAAAAAAACTACTTCGTGGTAAAAGTCGGGTCAACGGACTTCCATCGCTATACCCTATGCTTTGCGCAAAGAGTTGAAATATGTTGTGTTTGATAGTTGTTGGTTTGATATTTTTTAGGTCCTCGAGTACCTATCCCAAGTGTCAAGTGCCTACCAATGAGTTTGCTCGCTCGACCAAATGCGGCGAGGCCAGGAAATAAAAGCGGTTACGTCTACCAGCCACCAGAGGCCGCGACCACGATGCTCTACAAATCCGCATTTACTTCCTCGCCCCGTTTGGTCGAACAAACTCGTACTTGGCACTCTGAATTCAAGATCCTGTAGAAGGTAGATAATGTCGACCATGCGTCGACCTTACAACCACTAGACGCTTCATGTTTGATTTCTTGTATGAAATTGAGTTAGTCAATCTACTTACCTGTTAGGTTTTAATTTGCTTTATTGCGTCTTGTTCATTTTTTATCTTCTGTGTTTATAATTTGTACCTATTTCATTCATGCTTGAATGGAAAGATAATTGCTGGGTAGGAGTCTTGCAGTTGCGGTGTCGGTATAACGCAGAGGCGCCACCACTAATGCCACAAAAAATCGCGTTAACTTCGTCAATGCGTTTCGCATTCGATTGTACTGTAGACAGTCCCCGCGTCGTCTTAGTACGGGTGTGCGGGGCGACCCCGCCACCTCATGCCCCGATTGCCATGTCGACTTTTCGTCAACAGCAGACTTCACACTAGGCACCGGGCATTCAGATAACTAGTCCGTTCGCGTTAAGAATGCGGGAATTTAACCAATCAAATGATTTCTAATTAGAAAGTCAAGTTCACAGTGACCAGTGCAAAGTTTGGGGATCTGAGTTTTTTTGTGTGCAAAAGGATTAAATTTAAAAATCATTTAACGTGAACGGACTATAGGCAAGTTGTAGCACTTAACGTTAGAGCGGGGCATTGTTATGAAATAGAAACGAGAAAATCAATGATCAATTATTTTATTTTTAACTCTAAAATAATATTTACACGTCTTTAAAACATATCATATAATAATAATCGAAACATTTAACATTCATTAGGAGTTTAAAAAGATCAGTACACTTATTGCTTTATTTTTTAAATATAAGGCTGTATAACGACTCCTACACGCACAAGGACCGAGGCGACACGCGCACGCGCACACAACCGTTTTACGATTAACTAGGTACCTCCTAACCTCCAATAAACAACCCGGTTGATACAGCCTTAACAATGTTCCAGAAGAGCAGTCGTGTTAACACTTATACATTCTGACAATAATATAGGTCAAATTAATTCAGGCAAATCTGTGACAAAACAAAACGTGGGAGTTCATAATCATGCACAATACTGCTATCATTTGGAGTAAATAGGTACACAATGTTAGAGTGCAATTAACGATTCTAAAACAAATCATTCAAATAATTTACAAACAACAGTACAAGTCGATTTCCATGATAGGTAAAAAGCGTCATGCAAGTGTCAGATGTTATTACGCAAGAAACATGTGGATAGGTGCTTTCAAAAACACCATTAAATAAATCTATTTTTATGAAGAATCTATATTTCTTAACTGAAATTGCCAACGAATTGCACAATCAATTCATAGTTAATAACTCATATACTTAAATAATATATATTGCGATATAATGCGAGCAGTAACATAATACCTATTACGACCAATCAAAGAAGTTGTACATCAAAATGTCCAAATGACAAGCGTATTTTAATAGAAAATATATGGTACAGGTCGTCAAAGTTCAAGAGTGTGCTACTAACCTAAGCTGAACCATTTAATATAAAAATAACATACGATAAGAAACAATGTAAGTATAAAAGTATTTACGTTACGGCTCAAGAGCAGTTAGTGAATATAAATATTATTTATTAAATTATATTACAAGTCTTCTCAAGTACTTAAACTTATGAAGTAAGTATATACATGAGTAGATATCTATCTATAATTTTTTTTTTTACTTTATCCTAAATGTAATGACTCGAAGCATTTTTTCAATAATTTAGTGCGTTAAAATATTAGTGGTACGCCAAAAATATATTTTTTCCATACAACTAAGTTTAATTATCCAGTTAATTTCAACTCTAGCAGTGACAGCAACTTGAGCCGTAACATATACAAATGATTACACAATATTAAAATGATATAATAATGTATATCCATAAAACACTAACAAAATCCTTACAATCGTAATAAAAAGTAAACGGCCATATAGCATTTATTAAAACTGGACAGCGAACGAAGCGAGCTCGGGTTTGGGTTCAATACAACATTTATGTAAATATTTAATCTATGTCTATTAAGCCTATTGTCCACTAATACATCTATATTGATTGAATACAACAATGACGTATATTTTCTAAGATTGTTCAGAGAAACACCTGAAAAATTATTGCTTGTTAAGTGTGAGAGTAACCAACGTTCATTCGATTAATGTATTAGCTAGCTATAAAACCAAGTCTTAAATCAGTTTTGTTGGAAGAGGACAAAGCATGCTTGAAGACGGACGTGTGGACGAAGCTTCGATGGACCAGTGGTTAGTAAATAAACTGCGGCTCTAGTAGCCGCGGAGTTAGGAATGCGATTACTGAATATCCGAACAACCTAACGTTACCAGACAAAATGCACACAATTATTTCACCTCCAAAGTATTATGATCTCACTCGCACCTCAAGAAGCGGTTTCCGCGCGTATGCGTTGCCACTTACTATTCAACAATTTATCCAAATGTAATTTTCTGGTTATTAAAGTAAAGCACTTTTTACTGATTTTTTGATTTAGAATAATTGGATCCCAGGTTGGCGCCTAGGCCCTGGCACTTTAAAAAATTAAATCTGATTTCTAAAATGTGGTTTGACTTTAATTTATTCGAAACCTAAGTACTTTGCGTCGTTTTCGTCAAGAATTCAAAATAGAGAACTAAGGTATTCGTCACTTTAATTACATTGTGGCATGATTACATCCGCGCGGGAAGATGAAGATAGGTACAGCTGACGGCTGATCACATCTAGCTTGATCGAGGTTGGTTAATGAAAGATTATTGTAAATAGCAGTAAAATGATTCAAATAGGACACGTTCGCTCCATATCTGCCTGCCTGGAGTGATTGCGCATAGCTTACTTCACACAAAGACAAGAGCTTCAGACATAATGAGGTAAGTAAATAAATATAATCAGGAACACGGGGAAAATCACTATGTAAATGGGAACGGAGAGTACCTTCATGAAATAACTGTTCTGTAGGTTTCTTACATTTCGACTTGACTATTTACAGTCTGACCACAACCATATGAAATATTGACCTAATCTAATTTACAACGTCTTCTTATAATGTATGACATAAACACCACATTTAACTTATAAAATGATTTAACAACTTATTTCTGACAAAGAACGCAAATCGGCAACAAAGCTTAATTTCCTTTAGATAAAATATAATATACAGTTAAAATGCTTGAAGAGTGCAACTATACATATAGTGGAACCATAAACAGAGCGATTTCCCCAGAGTTCTCTTCTGCGTAGCGAAAGGTTTGTCATTGGGAATACAATAGCAATACAACATTCATACACCTATGATTCGGATTAATAACATCAATAAACGGATAAGTAATTTAAATCCTTTTGCAACATCTTACCATCTATTTCTTCAGATTGAGAGTCTAAATCTTACATTAACATTCAAAAATTGAAATCTGTCTACTATAATTCAAATATCATCGGCTACTAATACTGGATTCAACAGTTACACTGAAACACCGAATGATTTACTAGAAACACGTTTACTAACCAAGAACGTTTTACTGTAGAAACATCTGAACATCGTAGACGAAAACTATTGGTAAAGATATGATATATTTTCCACTTTGCTAACTTACATATTAAATAAATGTCGTTGTCTAGATTTGAATTGTTGTGTTCCCGGTGTCTACGACGTTAATGTTACAACGGAAGTTTAAAGTTACAAATACTTAAAGATACTTATCGGGCAAAGTCGCAAAAAGACGCATAGTGGGTACAATTGAAATGTCATGTGAGCAAATTCGTCGTAGTAATTGCACAATCCGAACAAATATCATTGGCCGAAATGGTCCAAGTCCCGCTCACGAGACCGCGTTAACGAATAAGCCACCGCCAAAGATTAGATCCGATGGAGTAACCCTCTTGTCAGGGAGGCACCTCCTTATGCTTAACTTTAGCAATGACTGTCGAGTGTCAACGGTCAACGTCTGATTATTGTCAAAGATATTGTAAAGTCATTGTATTTTTTTTTTGACGATCATGTATATTTTTTCTTTGTCAGACGGCCACAAGGATCTGTCGGAATACCAGCTCCTGCTGTGACAAAGACCTGGTTGGCTCCGTCATTACTTTTAAAAAAATGATATTTGGTTTCATTTGTTTTAGTCGCTGTTTTCTGGATTGTCACAGGTTGTTTTTATTTTTTATATCTTGCTTGTATTTCTAGGCCAGTATTCAGTTTTTCGTTTTTAAGAATAGTATACCTAATAGTGAAAAGACATAGCTAAGTGAATTGCGGCTGACGTAAGTACCTTAGGCCATTTTTTTCATAAACCCTCTGGATTCGACAAGATAGGCCATGATTCTTATATTTACTTTCATACAATGGTGGTGGCGAACGATCACACGGCGGCCCGTAGGTATGTGGTGTCAGTGTCTTTGAAAAAGTTTCATATAATGTTTTCATTTAAGCCGTAACTAGCAATATAATATGGCCATTTAAATGCAGTGGATTATTCGGTAACAGGTTCGTTGTGAACGTTGGAACCAATCGCCATTTTTTGGGCCCATTATCCCCTTATACTTTAGAAGAGATTTCGATATTTATTTTGTACCATGATTAACAAAAGGTGCTCTTTTCCTTCAAATATTTACTTAAATTCAGTGTGACGCTGATCATTGTTCTAAAGATTTACCGTGCTACTACACTAAAAATAGACTCTTGCTAAAAACTGTTTCAACATAGTTGAACAATTTAAAATGTCAATTTTGAAGCTTGTCATGCCTGACATTGTCAAGTCGGTTAGTTACTATTGTAAACAGTATTTAGCGGGTATATTTCTCCTGCAAACACAGTAAAAGTTTCGTTTTAAAAGTTTTATAAAATGCATCATTTTTTTGTACTGTTGAGATTTTCCTACCGCGTTCACAATTGGAATCGTCTAGAAGATTCGTTAAGTAACTTTTATTTAACCCTAAAATTTAGATTGAACGTGTCAGTCAAAAAGCTACTGGACAGATTCAATAGAGTAAATTCTTTTGTATTCAACTTTGCTATCACTGTTCGCCTTCTTTTGTCTGCTAACTGATAATATCAACTGTGCCATTCGGTGGCTACGCTATGTGTACAAAAATATCTGATCTTTACTTGTCCTGAAAGGATCTGGGGACCCCACTCTCGGGCCAAGTGACAAAACATTGCATTAGCTTTGATATCAATGTCACATATACTGAATGAAAATATCACAAAAATCTCCAATGACAATACTTGATTTCATTTCAAAACAGCGCCTATGACGATCATGTTCCATTTTCTCGGTTAAACACATTTTATTTAGTTACAATCGAAAAGTTTTGTACGTTACGTGAAATAAAAAGAAAGTAAAAAATGCTCAGGCGGTCTTAATGGAACGCAGTCAGTTGAAATTACAAAATATTTGAATTCCCAGACTAACATAACTTCAAAAGGTTTTCTATTGTTGGATAATTGAATCGAATGTGGAAAAAAAACCAATGCCCGAGAATTGGGTCCCAACGTAACGGCAACGTAAACAGTTCACTCTTGTAACATACTGGTGTGACATAACTTAAAAAGAGGAGAGTGAGTTAGGCTTGTGATGCACCAACGCAGAGGGGGCTTCCCTCTGAAGTTCTTTTACTAAAATCTGAGAGCCAGGAATGCCACGATGTTGGTACAAGTGGCTAAAATCATATACACAAAAATCACAAGTATAAATCTGTTTGGAGTTCACCAAAGATTAATATCGCTGTAAAACATCACATCCTAATCACTTCGCGTAAGAACACTACAATAAATAAATTTCCTAGGACAACAACAAAACAAATAAAAAAGAATGTTAGCAATTGCACATATTATTTAATTAAACATCTATGCTTCAAAACAACTATTATTATTCAACAAGTGGATTTAAAATCGCAAAGAGTGTTATGAATTATAATTTTGCCTTTAAAATAGTATTAGTTCAAGGTACTGACTAGAAAAACCAACTATACCTGAATGCTTTTTAAGGCATTGTGATGTTGAATAAGATGGTCGGTTAAGACGACGTGCACATTCCAATGGTGCTGATCACGTACTTAAGTAAACGTATAAATAAACACTTAGACACTCCCACCCAACGGTCAGAACACACTGAAGGCACAACTTTGTTGTCGCATGCGAGACAGACGAATGCTTCCGTCTCTCTCGCAACATACACATAATACTACCCAGTAAATCACACTACGCTCTCATTATACTAAAGTGCGGATGTTTGGGCTAATTCACGTGATTCTCAAACTATTTGCCGCCCTCCACGGCGAAAAATGCGATATTTTAACACTTGACCGACATTTCGTACTTCATCGATTAGGACAATTCCCTTTTTTTTGTTTATCTTAGATCATTTCTTAATATTGACTACTTGCTCACGCATCTGTTCAATTATCATCTCAGTTTTGTCACGACTTTTCATATCATAATGGCAAGAAAAACCAACAAGTATGCCTTCTGGCAAGAAGTATATTCACATATATATTATATTAATATTTTTTGGAAATTACATGGCAGCCGCGCGGATAGATCAGATGCGCAAGCAAAGAAAGAGTGTGAGGATGAAAGATGAAGACAATTAGGGCAACCGACACTGGTGAACGATTAGCTTGAAATTAGGTAAGTATTTGATGTGCGTTTTATTTTCACGTAAAACGCTGCAATCCGACCGCCCTTGGCAGGGCCAAGAGGGTCAAAATTGGGGTGTTTGGGGAGGGTGAAGTGGTGGGGGAGGGTAGGGGGGGGGGGGGCGGGTGTGGAGGAGGTTGGCTTGACGCCGCTAGTCGGCTGGCCTGGAGGCGACCTATTCAGAATAACCTAGATTAGACGTCGTGCGCTAGGCGTAACTAGTAGAGTGTGACCCAGCTTACTCCTTCCCTCTTACGAGAAAAAATCAAGATTGTACCTAAATAAATTTAATATAATTTTAATTAGGTAACCACCAACATGCGTCATACTCTGCATCGTACACACAACATGACGCACGCGGCTACACGTCCCGAAGAAGTCGTAACGACTGTTTTAAAACGATCTTTGATCACTTAAAACGGTTATAAATATTAAAGCTAATTAAATTGATATTGCGAAAGTTTAAAGTTGTAAATTAGCTGAATTGAGGGTAGGAGTTGTCTGTTTCATGGGGTTAGTTACGGCCGAGTTCGTGGACAGCTAAATTATCTCCGATGGGTTTATCACAAGGCGAGTTGCTAGATGCGGCGCGGGCTCAGGCGGTGTCGATGTCGCCCACGTTGATGCGGTCCTCGGACGCCGTCACTGAGAAGCCGAGGATTCGCGCATCTACCTTTAGCATTTTATTCTTTTTGGTCTTCTTCCCTTTGCCCTGTACGTGTTAATGTTTTACATGTAATAAATCGAACTTTGGGCAACAATGCCTTAAAACTTTACTATCTTAACTAATAGAAATAAAAGTTAAGATAGTTGGAGTACACTCTGGCAGCTAAGAGATTTCGTTTTTGATTATTCAGGAAGTTTGAGCTCCGCAACTAATTATAATTTGAATTGACAGGACAAATTGTGTATTTTTAATAATTTCTACATTTTAGCCAACAAAAAGTGAAGACGAATCGCATATTTTAATAAAAACCAACATTAATGACCAACAGCACTGTGAGAAAATTGCAAATCGGACCGAAGCATGATTTCGATGTGAATTGTCACTATTGTCCCGTCTTATTGCAACTTTCTCATTGCTGCTTCGCATTTAGTAACTGATCCGTTAAACAATCGTCAAAAATGCAATCTCTTAGCCGGAGTAAATATTTTCCTTCAGAATTTCGTTTTACGACTGCAGTCTTGAACCAGCAGTCGGGACCACCATCTTAACGTGCCTTCCGAAGCACCGAAGAGAGTCGAGCACAATAATTTGACGTACGGTGGACGGCACATCACTCTACCCATTCAGACGGTCAGTCCTCCTTGCAAAGGAATGACATTTGGCAAGAGCTAGAGAAAAAACGAAAAATGGGGTAACCTGATGTGCTGTTGACTGTACCATCAACGTCCATATTGTTTCGACCTCCTCAAACCACAACAGCACTAATGCCTTCCATATTGTACAGTTAAAGATCTATTCCGATGATTTGAAGAACATACAGTCAACCACAGACCAAACGTATCACTGTGAACTTCATTCAGATCTAGTAACGAGTTGTAGAATAATTTGTAATTGTATTTTATGGTCATATTAGATACAATCTTAGTAACCTGCAATGATTGAATTCAAATTTATTATTATGTCAATTCGGTCAATACCTTCTTTCTTTTCTCTCAACCCTGCGCAGGTAGCTGCGTCATATTAATATAAAATGGTTTTGAAATTATTCTAAGTCATGCCATGACATAGTTTGAGGTGACGTGGACCATAGATTATCAGACATTCAACTCCTTTCGTTAGCCTTTTAATGCGGGCCGAAACGCAATTTTAGCACTCAAGTCTGTCACGGCAAAACCAACCCGGAGTATAATCGTGATGATAACGTCATTTGCGCTCTTTCGTTAATTCAGGGCGCGTTTGAACGCGCTTATATCATTTATAAACCATTTCGGACCGCAACCTTAGATGTGGTTGACTGTATTCGACACGGAGGCACTAGTGCGTTAGGCCGCTTGTACACTTTTTTCCCTGGACAAGTCATTATACAGATATCTTTGCGTACATTATATTTGTTTTCTCAGATGGATATTAACTGAAAACTGGCAATAAATGTCCGGTAGAGTTCATACGTTTCAATTTACGGCTATAATTGACCGCCGTTCTTTCGCCAGACCGGTTTCCGTTGCGAGTGTGTGTGTAGATTCATTACAGAGTAGAGATGCACTGAATTGTGGTTTCATCGAATAACCGAATTCTATTCTAGTTATTCTCGACTTATTTTGCACACATACATGTACCTGCGTTTCATGTCGCTACTGGTTAGATTACTAGCGAGTCTTACCTCACCTCCAAGTCAAATAAAAGTTTAACATACTAACTAAAACCAAAATAAATAAATATGTTGACTGGAGATTTCAAAATAAATGTTGAATAATAGCTTTCATTTACCAGCTTTTTTAAATCTTCAACATAGATATAATTTAGCATAAAACGTTTTGTTTTCTTTGGTTCTGTTCCGTATCTTGTAAATCAAAAAAAAAACTCGATCGGCACCAAAACCGAAAAATTCGGAATACGATAGTGAAAAAATTTCCGAATACGCTGAATACCAAATATTGACCGAATACTCAGCGCATCTCTATCAAAAACCACCGCCAATCCAGCGAGAAATCAATCCGTTGTCGGGTCAAAAGGGTTGTGTACAAGCAGCCTAGTTGCGGAGCTTACAGCTAATAATAAAGGCATACCTTCACCTCTTGGTAATCGGAGCCGGAGTTGGTGCGCGGGTTGACGGCCATGGCCGGCGAGCACAGGTCGTCTGAAGGCGTCACCATGCCCACGCGGAGGAGCTTCGACCTGGGGAGGTCAATAACACTTTATTGCACACTAAACAAACTTACAAAATACCACTAATATCGTACAAAAAATTAAACGACAGACGACTGATTAACGTGAATTGTACATTTACGTTAATCTGAGTTTCTTTGCTGTTCATTTTTGGTGTTTTGATGTGCAATAAAGAATATATCTATCTATCTACTTACATCGTTCAAAAGTATGTATGTTCGTTACTCTGTCACGTAAAAACTTTTGGATGGATTTGGGTGAAACTTTACAGTAATATGGCTTATACATGAGAATAACACATAGGCTACAACAATCCATGCGGAAGAAATCGAGGGCGGTCGCCAGTACATCTTTTATTTTACTTTATTTTCATCTGAATTTCTTAGTAATGAACATAATTTAGTCATGATTAAGTCATTACTCGCCACATTTTAAAACTAACACAAAAAACATGTGTGCCATTTGAACATTATACAAGATGTTTGTTGTGTTGCCGAAAGCAATTCTGTCTTCCTTGAGGCTACGCATTTTCGTATTATCTTGCTCTTGTCAGATGACAATTCTTCGCAGAAAAAAACAAAGTATCTAGGGAAATTGAGAACCTGTCATGCCGTTTATCGTACAGTCAAAGAAGAAATGTATGAAAGCAATCACCTCCTTTCAAGGAACTGCCGCGAGAAGTCGTTGGTGTCCTTCGACTCGCCCAAGTAACACTTGACGTAGTCCTTCACCTCGTACGGCGACTCGATGTCCTTCAGGAACCCGACGAAAGTGGGCACTGCAATGAAATAGTAGATTCATTAATACCATCGTCGACGATCACACAACATTCATAGGCCTTCCCGTATATTTCCAGAGGTGATTAAATTATACACTATTAATATGGCATAAAAGTAGACACGGGTATGCCTATGGAACTGATGTTTTTCAGTTCATTACCAGCTTGATATGGAGCTGAGACGCGCTCGCTTTAGTTTGAAATATAAAGCTTTATTGCAACGGGATTTAAAATATACTATCTTCTATCCACCTTATTCATAACAACTGAAACAGTTCTTCTACAGCATTTTAACTATGGTATCGCTTTGTCACTTTCTTGTTGCTGCCGCCATTTGCGAGTAAGTGACATAACACGTCAATTGCTTAAACAATGCTGTAGCGTTGCGTTCGTTTTCATGCCTGCTTTTGATTTAAGTAAAGTGCACGACGAATTCGCGGGTGGCCGCTAGTGAATCAATCAAATATTTGAATTATTGCTAAATTACCGTCGATCTTCGAGCTGAAAGAAGCCAGGATGTTGGTGCACCAGGACTCAAACTCGACGGCGGGCGAGGGCTCCTTCTTCGGCACCTGGACGACCACCGGCTTCTTCTTGGGCTTGGGCTCGGCCGCCTTGGGCGACTCCTGGGGCTGCGGCTTCTCTATGGGCTTGGGCGGCTGGTTCGGCTGGGCATCCCAGAATCCACCTACAAGGAAGTCATAGATTTAACAACATAATTCTTCAAGTGTCGGAGACATACGAGCTGTCAGGCGCGTTATCGCCGAATCTTACTAAAATGACGATACATCGTTGCGCGTCATTATTAGGCACCAAAATGGCCCAAATGCCAAAAAATGCCAAAATGCCGAAATGCCAATGGACAAATTGGTCAACTTTTTAGCGCGAAAGACATAATTATATTAATAAAACTAATTAATTTATATAATTAATTATACCAGGGCTGAATTTGCCGCTTGGAACTGCTCCAATTTTCTGATGAGCTGAATCAGCTCCTCCGACACTCGAGGGGTTAACTGTCCCATGAGTCACATATGAATCGTAACAATGGATTTTCTATTGTAATATTTCCTGGACAGTTAAGTTGTCAAAATACTGTTTTAGTCATTTAGGCCTATTTTGTCCGTTTGTGTACTGCTACGTGGGTTGTGTGAACTGTTACGATAGACATGTATACAATGATAATACCAAATATGGTTTGCCCATAAAGTTTTTGCACTGATCAGAAAGTGGTTCATGTGTTTCTACTATTTTTTTATTTTTTATATGGAAGACCTCTGACTTACGACATGTGGAAGTGATTAAATGAGTGATGAACGATTTCTTCGATAACTTTGTATTTTTTAAAAAAAATTACAGGGGTCGTAGTTCAGATAGCAAGTTAGCAATGCGAATGGTGGCGGGCCCCCCGTACCCCGCTCGTGACGTCACACCAGCACAGTGACGCTAGCGCCAGTGGTGGCCGTTGGTAGACGAGCAGACAACATGTATGTGCTGGCGCTGCCGGCTGTGAGAACCAACCTACTGGAAAAAGCACCTCTGACGCGAGTCACTGTTTTATTTTAAATAAAGTATATGAAAAACTAGATATTTTTACTTGTTCTTTGGGTGAATTCGAGAGTTACATTACAAATTGTATGTTACAATAGTTGTTAAGATACTTTATCGCATTGGGTCATTCCTGTCATGATATTTGTAAGACTATGTGTTAATAAATAAATAAATAAATGTATGCGGTGAATTAATGAATATTGAAAGTGGTGGTGTATAGCTGACCTCCATTAGTGGCGCTGCCCCAAGGCACGTGGTTGAGCGGCGGCGCGGCGCCGTCCTCCAGCGCCTGCGAGACCGCCGCCGCCGCCGAAGCCGCCGCCGACGCCGCCGCCGCTTGTTTACGAGTCTCCGCCTACGATACAACGAAACCAATAAGTGACAGGTTTAAGATTCTTTATTTTCTCAAAAAGAATTGTTACAAAATCCACTCACAAAGAAAACATTATAATTATAAAACAATAAAAACATAGCAAGTGCACACAGATATGCAAGCAATAGGAGAGTGCCTGGAGAGAGGAGAGTGAGAACCTCTCAAGGGTAGGTTGAAGTTTCTGACGCGTTCACAGTGGCAGTTAGCATTCGTCAATCTTGCTTGTCTACTATTACCGTGTTGTCTACTATTAAGTGTTTGTAATGGAAACTACACTTAAGCCAACATTGAAAGAAATATTGAATAGTTGAAAAAAGATCGCAAGAAACTAAGCAGTTGCCCTTTTTATACACAGTCCTCGACTATTTGCGCTTTTTATAGCTCAACATGTTTGCATTTGAAAGTTTAGGTTTCAAATAAAGATTGATTATTATATTTATTTTACAAAATATACTCTGTATCGCAGTTTAGCAATTTATTATTTTTATTACAAACACTGTAGCGAATGAACAACCCGTCGATCAACGGGGTAGTAACAGTAACCCTAGTAACATTTGGGGAAGCACGACTACTTGAACCACTTCAGGTAAGAGTGTGACCTATCGTTTCAAAATGAGGTAAATATGTTATGACCAAAATTTGAAAATTATTTAACCTACATTCACAAAAGCTTTGTAAAGTAATAGAGCCTAATATTATTATTAAAAAAAAAACACTAACCTGAATCTCAGCTAAACTTTGCCCTGGACTGTTTAAACCAGCCGCCTTCTTTTTCGCCCAACCCAAGCCTGCTTGCATTTCCTGAAAAGCAAAAAAACCTTTAGTTTCTGGAGTTAAGGCTTAGTTTGTTTGTGCAAATTTTGGCAATGACAGCTTTACCGGACACTGAGGTGAGCGATAGAAACTCATGTTGTCGCCGCCGTCGTTGTTACGTCCCTTGATAAACTCCAGCAGCTCGATCGAGAAACAAAAAAGAGTTTTGACAGGCTCTCTTGTCTTTTCAGCAAAAATAGCGATCATAAAAATGAATATTGTTTGTAATTTGTGGAATATAACTAATTTCGGTGAATATTGGTAAAGCGCTACACCTAACTGTAAGTATTGTGTAATATGCATGGATGGCATGATAGTTTTAAGGTGGTTCTTATTTTTAAGTTGTTAAATGTCAGTCGAGGTTGTGAGTGATGATGGCGTTTCTTCATTGTAATACTTGCCGTAATTTTGACTTTACACATTTGATATTTAAAAATTGTGTAGTGTTGTGTTGCTTAATAGTGTTCATACCAGAGATGCGCCGAATATTCGTATAGTATTCTGTTTCCTATATCATGACTTAGCGGTGAGGTATGAATATATGTAAACCAGCGGCTTGTAAGCGGATAGTTACCGAAGCCAGCGGCTAGAAAAGAATAACTAGCGAACTCTGTCACCAACATTACCGGTTGCGGCAGCGGAGGCGCCCGTTGGGTGCCTCGTGGTTGTGGGCCCAGTAGGGTCTGCGTACAGCGGGAGCCGCGGCAAACAATTGAAAAAGCAAACCGAATAATTCGGCAAAATAACCGTTTCGGTGAAGGTTAAATGTATATTATTCGGCGCATCTCCAGTTCATAACAGTAATAGTAACAAAATTAAACATTATTTGCTTGCATGCTTCATGACTTCTAAGTTTGTATTTTATAATTCAGCTAAGTGTCAAATAAATTCATGTCAATTTCTGAATATCTACTCTATATTTACAACTAATAGTTGAATTCAACCGATCCCTGAGTTGTGAGTGTATTCACCTGATCCCTGGCGAGCGCGGCGGCCTGGTTCTGCGCAATGATCTGCATCATCTGGTGCTGTTCCTTGATCTGCTCGAGCTTCTTCTCGCGCTCGAGCCGCTGGATCTCGGTGAGCGTGAGCCCGTCGCGGCTCGGCGCGAACATGCTCGGGTTGCTGACGGCCGACCACGGCGCCTTCTTCACCACGCTTTCGGCGGCCTGGCGCTGCTGCTGCTGAAGAGACTCCTACAAACATCCACTTTATTACCCTTAGTCGGCCAAGAGGAAAATAGTTGACACCTGAATTTGAACCTTGATGCCTCGACATAAAGTTGAAAACCAATGAAAAATTTTACTGAGCCACGCCCGATCAAGGGTTAAGAAAGAAAGAAAGAAAGAAAAGAAAGAAAAAACGTTTATTGATTTAGAACATCGCAACAGACAAAAAACATACAAAAGGTGGTTAGGAAAAAACGAAAAATAAAACTAACAATAGAAAAACAAAGAATAATTTCCACCAGACAGCAGTGTCACGATATCCAAAATTAAATGGACCCCACTCAGCTAATGCCTGGATCTGATAGGCTCATATTATGACCTTTTACGAATCTAGAAAGTCTACAAGAATTTGAAGCTTCTCCTCAATTTCGTATTTCGATAGAAGGCGCGACGTAAAGCATACGAGTCGTTTTTGAGATTAGTAATAAAGATCCAGAAATGCAGAAGCAGCATCTAAGTATTATCAATCTCGAGTGGATATGTTGTTTAAATGGATAGATCGATTTAACCTAATGGCGGCTGTGAACATTAAGCGAGTCGATGCGCAGAACACAATTTTAAGTGTCAGCGGGACGAGAGGTGAAGTCAATGTTGCACACTCGGCGGTCGAAGTTCACTCCCAAGACGTAATTTAGTTTGAATTGTTGAATTCAGGCGAATATTATATCAATAAGAATATACACGGCACCCAAGGATAAGTACTTGGTGCTCTTGACAGAAAACGTCCGTAATAATAAATCTAATAAGGTGCACAAATCAGCTCTACTTTATTAAGGTGATCAACGTTCATTACCTGCTGTTTCCTGATAGCAGCTTCGGCCTTTATCCTCTTTTTATCTTCATCAGCGGCCAGTTTCTCTTCCTCTTTCCTGTGAACACAACACTTTAACAAGGCATATGTTCCAAAAACACTTTATTTATGAACAAGTACTAAAAACTGCTTGCAACAATGCAAGGCTGAAAACTGGGGAAACGCGAGCGACTGGATGTTGACAGACTCGATATTTATCTAGATGACTCCCATTTGTGCGAACTGCATTTTCTAACGGAAGGATCAGAACAATTTTAGTCACACATATCAAGGTCGTTTTACTGCAAAAAGGGTTATTTATCTAGGCGATGGTTAAGAATGGACGCCAGCAGCCAAATAGTTACTCTACTAGCATGGTAACGCCAATCTGCAAAACAATCAATCGTCATAGAGTGAATTAGAAAAGGATCTCCGATGTCATCCCCGCTGTAACGCAGTTTTCAGCCAGCACACGTTGTATTATTTTAAAATACCTTTTCCGTTCTGCTTCTTCAAATGCTTTAGCTTCTTCGGCTTTTTTCTTGTTATCCTTCCCGACGCTCTTCTCAGAACCCTTCACGATGATGAACCCTTCTTTTAGCCACTCCTACAAGAAATTGTTCTATATTAACATCATGGCAATATTTGATACCCTTAACTGGTTCACTGTCCTACAGACAACACCGTGGTCGGTACATTACGTGGTAACAATAAATGACATAAATACATTTATGCGACACATTTGACTAAGCAAAGCTATGATAGTCATATATTTTTATATATTCATGCGAGAATAGTGCTGCGAGTAAAATCTGATAAACTATTTTTTTTATTTTTTTTTATTGTTAAAAGTTTGAAGACAGTGAACCTTATACTACGTAATTATGATAATCTTACATATAGATGACCCAACAACACTTAACTACGTGATTTAAATACACCAACGATACAAGGGTACATGTGGTTAGGGTAAAATTAAGTAAAAGTACATAATTAAAAAAATGAGAAGAAATATAGACCTTTTTTTCTTTTTCTAACTCCTTCTTGTTATTAGCCTTATCTTCCTTTTTGCTCTTAGCAGGCGACGGTTCGTCTGACCTTTTCTGTTGACAAGTCAAGTGGTGCAACGATTAAAAATCGTTGTTTAAATGACCTAAAGCCCGTTTTAATTGTAAAAGCTTACATAAGCGCTTATTCGACGACCGTTATCGATAAACCATTATATTAAAAAATAAATCTTTATTGAATAATAATATTTTACATGAAAATCATCATCCTAGGTGAAAGCCCTGCAGATGTCGTGGCTCCCTAAATCAAAGAAGAACAACATGCAGGAGACAGGTACATTCTCCATGCCAGACATCAACTAGAAAAGTACTGAGGGAGTTCTAATTGAAGTAAAAGTAATGCTTAGCAATGACATCGAAAGCTACAAGTCAGGAAAGAACTACATCCTAATAAAATGTGCATTTGACAGACTGCAATAAGAAACGAAGTTCATTTATCTAATTAGGAAACATTAAAAACCGAACATTCAACCTTAGCGAGAGTACTTACCTCTGGTTTCACTTCTTCGTCTTTTTGCTTACTTTCTACTTCTTCTTTTTTCTCGTCTTTCTTCTTATTTTTAGTTTTTTGAGCTTCCTTATTCTTAACCGCCTTCTCAGAATCATTCTTAGCCTGTTTAGATTGTTTCGTTTCCGTTGTTGCTTTAGGCTGCTGTTGTTGTTGCTGCTGCTGCTGCTGCAACTGTTGTTTTTGTGTCTTTTGTTGTTGGTTAGTTACTTCAGTTGATGGTTCAACTTTTGTCATTTTTTCTGGTTTACTCTGTAAGAAAATTACTAGATGGCAGTTTTTGATATGATCAGCAGGCAATGTCATCGATTGCAAGGAAAAGAAAATTGATTGTCATTCATTTAGATTTGAAGAAACAATGTATTTATCAAGTACATACGTTTGAATGATTACTGAATAAAAAAACAGATTGATGATCGAGCAAAATATAGATGACGATTGATTTGAAGAAAAGTTCTCACGTGCTTGCGAGGAGCGTCTCATTACCACTGAGCGCCAGCAGCGCGGCGGGTTATGGCCGGAGAAACAAAAAGTTACGATGAGTATAAGCAATTGGAGGGCTATTCCCAACCGTACATGCGTGAAATCACTAACAACTGTCAAAACTCAATACAAATGATTACCTGAGCTTCCACATTGTCTCCAGTGTCATTGGCAGGCTTGGCCGCGAGCGTGTCCTTCTGAATCAACTTGTGCAGCTCTTCCATGTTGGGTGTGGCGCTGGTGGGTGTACCAAATGCTTCGTCTGGCTTGCTGGACACCACGGGGACAGCGGAAGCCACGGGGACCTCATTCATATACATAGTCTGCTGGGAACTCATGTTCTGCGATGCCCTGAGTTGCGCTAAAATCTGTTCTTCAGTCTTCATGCCCTTGGCGATCTCTTCTGGTAACATAGCGTTTGACGCTAAAGCTGAAGAAGGCTGCAAGTGTGTGTACAGAATCAGCAGAGTTCAAGATCAAGTTTTTAGGAAATTAGTAGAAGAGTTATTAGTTCTACATGCACCCCACATACTGCTGAATCAACTTAGAATAAACCTCACAGAGTTAGTAACGATTATTTTAAGTTATTCAGTAGTCGTTAGTTTAGAACTAATATTAAAAGCTGCACTCACAACGTAACGAAAAACGAAGTTATAAAGATACGTCTAAGTAATTAGATCGAAAAGCTTATATGTGGATTATGGTCGTGATGTCACACACGTGTAAGCCCGCAAGCGGCGTTAGGATGAGCGAAGACGATATTAGTGATTCCTTGAACAACTCGCTATGTGA
Source organism: Udea ferrugalis (assembly GCA_950022985.1). Taxonomy (NCBI): domain Eukaryota; kingdom Metazoa; phylum Arthropoda; class Insecta; order Lepidoptera; family Crambidae; genus Udea; species Udea ferrugalis. Next base: position 26,105,839 of record OX465515.1, read on the forward strand.
ATCATGGACTGAACATAATGAAGAAGGTCGATGAAGTTAAGTTCTTAATACCACACGATTTGTGAACAGGATTTATTGCAGAACAACGAGCATCTCATGTGCATTAAATACAATGTCATACCTACACGCTTATTGCTACAAGTCCGAGACAGACCCCAGAACAAGACAGTTCCCAAGTCACTACATGGAACACATCGGCCAGCGACAGTATCGCCACGCTTTGAATCAATTTCATACAAGCCAGCAGTGTCCCTGGGCTTGCGATCTGACGCCTGTCCCAATTCCCTTACATTGAGTGCTACCGTTCAAACGCACGCCCTGCCGCTGTAGAGAAGAAAGGAACCCCTCTTCATAACCTACCTCTAGCTTATGCCTACAGAACCTAGCTCCCCTTTGAAAATACGATAGAATCCCTTAGCACGGCTACACTCATTAGATATTAAGTTTTACAACTTACTTTACAGCAGCCCATTTTAATTTGCTGGTTGCACTATCTAACAAACTTCATCGGTGGTTGGAGCAAATCCCGTAGTAGATTGTCGTAGCTACAAAGTTAGTGTTCAAGTTAGATAGTATAACTAATCCCCAGGCCCGTATTACTTGTCCTAGCCAAGATCTGTTCCTAAGTTTAACTTTGACTTGGGTTTTAGTATAAACCAAGTCAAACCCTCTTCTTGAGTAAGCAGATCATAGATACGACATTTGAAAAATATTATACTCACTGTACAATATTTCACACAGCGTTGTCTAGCTTTAAACTACTAAAGCTTGTACTTACAAAATAAGCAGATGACAAAGTTTGTATTTAATTTAATTATGAGTATAACTTCTTCTTTGGTCAACTTCCTCTATTTCTTATTCATAAAAATCCAGAATTAATTTAACAGTGACAGTAATACACAAGGAATCAGAGAAATATAGGTGAACTACCTAACTTCACCCTGAGTACAAGTAAGAAGTTGCGTTTGATTGAAACTGCCTGTTATTCGGCATTTCGGGCTTCGGGGTTCCGCACTTTCGGTATTGCGTCCATTTGGTCAAATAAACATTCGACAGGCATTATGAAATAAGGTCTTTTATGTATCGGTAATATGAAGTTACCCACTTTATCACTTTCACTTTCTAAGTTTCGTTTAACCTGTTAAAGCACATATTTAATAAGACAGACGTGGGTACTTTGTAGTTGATCAACGAATAGGCCATTCACAAGTTGTTCCATTAAAAAAACTTGAAATATAACTCCCTAATTCCCATCCCCAACGAAGTTTGAGCACGCCTACTCATGCCAACTATGATTTGATTTTTTGTGTATTCGTTGATGAGTTAGTCAAATGCTGATAAAAAGGGGGAGGAAATCAAATGTGACGTTTGATGATTACTGCCAAAATTAAAAACAAATATATCAGCTTATATAGCAGGGTTAGTTTTTCACCAGTCACTTCAAAACAATGTTCTCCACCGAGCGATGTAATTGATGTGAGCCATTTATTACAAATGCAGCAGCATAAGGTCGGAACGACGCAGTTGCAAATAAAATATTTAAAAAGCAATATCGATTCCATGGTAAATGAGGCAGCTATTAGCTCGTTTCTCAATGTAGATTTTTTCAAAGCAAGCGACTTATGGAGGTCAGCACTGACGTTACAACGACTACAGTCTTCCTGCCTAGAATATTTTGGCCATAACTTTCATTTGTAAAAAACTTTATAATGTATTGTTTAGACATTAACCCCTTTATTCATAAAAACGAACACAACGCTAAAGCAGTTTATGCAATTGACGTGTTAGGTCACTTACTCACGAATGGCGACAGCAACAAGAATGAAAGAGACAAAGCGATACAAAAGTTAACGTGTTGTTGAAGGGCTGTTTAAGTTTTTATGAATAAGGTGGTAAGATCTGACTAATTTTTGGCGCTTTCTACTGGTATTTCTTGGAAGTTACTGGCGTGTTATTTGGCTAGTACCCCTACAGCCTGATTTAGAATTTTAGAACTTACAGCGCAGTCATCTTTATTGCCCAGGCCAAATTGAAAAGCGCGTTTTAGCAGTTCACGATGTCATCTTAAATGTTTGAACAAGTAATAGTGCTCAAGTATAGTTTAATAATAATAATACAGTAAGTATGGATATTATAATTTCATGTTGCATTGTGTACCACTGCCTTGAAACCGATACAGCTGTAGAAACACAAGGTTGATACTTGCCGATATGGATAATTATTTACAACAAAACAATGCAGTTGAAACTACAATTTTACAGATTTTAAATTTCATGATTTCTAGTTTGGCTATTTATACAGGTTTTTTTTTTAAATTTAGAGGTTATTATGTAATTTGAGGGTAGTTTTTAATCAAAAACAAAGCCTTAGAAAGAGCCAACTTCTTTATTCTAAAATAAACTATAGTATGTAGTAGTATATCATAACCTTATGATGAGTGATTAACAAACATGATTTTAACAAAATAAATCTCAAATACAGTGAGAAAAGTAGGCGACATAATTATGTACCTTTAGGTACTACAATCAATCGTCCTTTCGTCCGCACGGTGAAAATGACTATATTATGTTTAACCTAGATTAGAGTTTCTTACACTTTGGTAACTTAGCAGACACATAGACTACAACAACAAAATACATTTCCTTATAACCTCAGCTATGTAATTTTGTACACCTACCCCGTTTTAAACGTCCTACATCTTTTGTATGCTACATGCTATGCAGTCTTTAAATAAATTTTCAGTCTTAATTAATAACAGCCAATTTTTTAGAAATATCGATTCATTATGTTTAATGGCAAATGCCATGAGAAAACTATCGACAAACGATAGTTAGACAAGGTAAGCAACTTTAAAATCTTAGTACCAAACAAACGATAACGTTTCATCTTTTTGAGGATATAATTCATAAATATAGTGTCTTCCTTATTCTCTTTAGTAATGATAAGTTGTGGAATAATTTTGAAAATATTAATTTGGTTTGAAACAAACGTGTGCTAATCTGAGCTAATTATGGACTTGTAACTTGGAAAATAGCAGAAGACTTGACAAATCCGAGCAGGGTTTGGCGTATCAAACTTAGTGCTGTATTTTTCGGGCATCTCCGTGGTTCGGAAGGCACGTTAAGTAGGTGGTCCGGTTGACGTCATTTTTTTATGTTATGTTTTAGCAAGGGTCAAGTCACGAGGTTTCATTTGGCTAACAACCGCCAGTCAACCCTTCAGAGGATGTGAGCGTCAACGTTTTTTTGGCACATGCTCCACATTGGTCTTCATGTTTTCGACCTATTTTATCTTATTGTTGTTGTACAAACGATTATTTTACTTATATTTTTTGGGGAAGTTTAACTGTTGGAAATATTTTGCTAAGGAGAACAGGAGACTTGTAAAAGAAAGTTAAGTGCAATACTGGAACTTCCTACAAGTTTATGAATTCACTATTAATTGACTACCGATCTCAATTTGGGAACTTCCTTGGTTAACATAGTGTTACATGGTTTTGAGCTTAGCCTAACCCTGGTCATTTTTAAGACTAAACGTTATGATCCGAAATGGTTAATTCAATAACAAACTTAACTCTAAATAAAGAAGTAAATTGAAAGATTACAAGTCCTAATGGTTTGTGCCCTCTTTGCTTTAAAAGAGGCAATCAATTCCAGATTATGAAAATCTTCACTTAACAGCTCAAAAAACTTAAAGTAAATTAATTTATAAGTCAGAATCAAACCCATTCCATCCACAAAAAGCAAATTAGGGTATCTAAGAGTAAAAAATAACAAATAAATGAATGTTTTTTATGCGCTCGCTGCAACACTGCACTTAATGCCCTGGTTAGCTAGCGAGGGAGTGGTCAGCCTGTTACATCTAGTCAAGGGCATTCAAAACTTAATATAATCTAAGTAACCTACAACAAGTCAACAAATCCTACGAGTACTCTTCACTTGGAACAAATACATTAAACGTTTATGAAACACCTACAATACAAAAACTTAATTATAACAACGCTACTAAACTTTAGGTAAGGGACTGGATATAGTGGGATGAATGTGCTAGTCTTAGGGCCGGTACATCAAAATGTTTCTTCCTACAGCTTGTTTATTAGTTTATCTGAAACTGGAATAGATTCAATGCCACTGGATTAATTATATCTATATCTTGAATGTATAACATCATACAGTCTAAAAAGGGCGTTGCCAAGTCTAATTCCTGAATTTAATATTCCTTCGTAATTAGCATATTGAATGAGACTTAAGAATCTAACAGGTAGATCTGCCATCTTCCTTAAAATGAATACTAAGATTTAGATTTTATACGTATGCCCATAATTTATCAAATAACTAACTGCATTCCTGGTACATAATTTAAGGCCCCTCTCACACGGCACTACTCAACCTATGACCACGAACTTAACTGGTCACAGATAGGTATTAAAGAGGGTGGCACAAGAACAGTGGTCCAAAAATATTTTTCGTGCTCAGCACGGAGGTTTCAATTCTTCCCCTGTCCGCGATTTAAAACCAACTGAAGGATTGACAATTTCACTTTATCCCTTATGGCCGAAGACCAAAATAACTTGACACACGTGTCTTAAATCCCTCCCTTAACGAAATGGTAGGCATGATCACTTTGACTTCCAGTGGGTCAGGAGCTCGTAAAATGAAAATGACCTTATGTTATTCATGATTTTCTGTAGCAATTATGCAGAAAATGCATAAACAAATGTAGCATCATTGGCTGGAGTAGAGATATGTAAGAAAGGCCTTGGCATAATTACGATATTTTTTTATAATCCAAGGAATTCTTATCAAAGTCAATGTAAAGTTTATTAAGGAATAAAGATACCTGATAAAATACAACTGATTGGTTAATTCATAAAATTCTTGAGCATACTGTGTAATCTTCTGATTAATAATTAATTAATTGGAATATATATATTGGAATATCTTTGAATTGTTCGTTGGTAAGGTGTATCTTCATTTTATGGCTTCTTTTCAATTACCAATATACTCCTGAAACCATAATAGACCATCCATAACCTAATATGAAGTTTTTCAGGAAATTAGGAATCATGAAAGAGCCGTTTCATGAAATTGACATAATCAAAATATTATGGTCGATTTACCCATGTGGCAGGGCCCAATACCAGCTCACAAGAATGGCCAAGAATACAATTGCGTTCTACGAATTCACTAATATTTGGTCAACTCACTTTGGGGACTTCCTTGGTTTATGTGATTGATCTCAGCCCTGGTTATTTCTATGAATAAACGTTATGACCCGAAATGGTAAATTAATTACCAAACTTAACTGTAAATAAAGAAGTAAATGAAGAAGAAGAAATAAGATTTGTGCCGTCTTTTTACTATAAAAGAGGCAATAATGCGAAATTTTTCAATATCCTCACACAACAAAAAAACCTTAAAGTCAATTAACATAAAACATTTTACTAGGTGGAAATGCAGTTTCTATGTCTAGACTCTAAACCATTTCATTAACATAATAGAAAAAAGCATCTGAGAGTAAATAATAACATAATTAATCGTTTTTATACGATTTCGAAGGCAAGCATTTTGAGAGCCGTGGTTAGCTTGTGGCCCACTCAGAAGCAGGGTACGGTACATAGTCACAGGCATTCAAAACTCAAAACAATCTAGGTAATCTACAAGAACCTTAACAAAGCCAACGAGTACCCTGTTACTATAATAAAACAAATAAGATTACACTTTTAAATAACCTAACCCACCTCGGGTTTAGTCTAGGCATAACCGATTAGACTACATGGTCTTTAAAAGACCAATTCCTAGAACGACCGATTCTATAAATGACTGATTCTTTTATCGACTGATTCCACAAATGACTTCTTTTTCCAATTTTACGAACCGTTAGCATTTTATTATTTCCATTCAAACTAATATGACAGGATTGTCAATCCATTTAATTCGAATAGTTTTTAATGTCATTAAATGTTTGACGAAAACATCGTCACATTTGTAGCACGTAAGTAAACTTTCCAAAAAATCAACGTTCGTCTAAAAACAAACAAAACTTCATTTAGGAATATGTCATTGAATTTAACTGTTAGTTACTTACTTCTGCTCATAAAATTGACAAATCAGTTGTTTTCAAAATTAGAATCAGGCAATTAAAGAATCGGTCTTTATTAAAATCAGTCGTTCTAAGAATCGGTCAGCTAAAGACCATGTAGTCATGTCCACGAATCGATCACTAGACTAAAGCAGGATAAGGTTCAGATAAATACTTGACAGAAACGACGACATAAAAACCCATGTCTAAGAGAGTGAAAACAGAAGCATTTATATGCTGGTCTCAGGGGCCGGTATTTTGAATCTAAACAAAACAACATTTAGAAAATAAAATATTATATACAGGGTAAATGTATTGAAAGGGTGTGGTAGGCCTAAACCTAAACTATGTGTGAAATGGTCAAACGAGTTTCGAGGCCATTTTCACAAAAACCAAAGCTGCATACTTAGATCAGATCAAATATTCAAAAAAAACGTTTATCCTGGCCAGTTATTAAAACAAATTCCTGTGTGAATGCGCCATCTCCTAGTGTCGCTTATAAGCTTGAAACTCTGGGAAGTAACATGGTATGGCATTCCAATAATACTTATCTCACCTTTTGGGTGAGATAAGTATTATTGGAATTTGGGTGTAACCTTTCATAACGGATTATAATGAAAATTATAACATTATGGTTTTGCAATACATTATTGAAGGAAATCACTTATACTTAATAAAATTTTATCCTCCATACACTCACAAACTCATCTAAAAAAATATTATTATTTATTATTTATTGAAATTATTGAATGCAATAAGAGGCTGTACTCGACGCACCCAGTCACAGAAGAAGTGACAAGTTAGAATTTGACTGTGGCAAAAAAAAAACCATTGAGGCACGTTCGGTTTTTATCAGAATTGGCCTCGTCCCTTTGGATAACTTTTCTGCAACGTCAGACAGTTTTTTATTTCTTAGGATTCGGCCTACCACACCCACTTGTAAAATTCACCTTCACCCTGTATAGGGAGGACCCTACTGGTCCGCCGATATTATCATTCCGCCCATGTTTCACGAACTAAAATAGGTCAATAACGTGTAATGTGCAACATACAGCGTCTTAAAAGAGTGTTGGCATATCAAATACCAAACTATATTAAAAATTATGATAAGCATAAAAACTAAGACTTAGCAATCTAACAGATGGGCATGTCATCTCGCTTAACAATTAATACTGAGATTTAGATTTTATACGTATGCCCATAATTTATCTAGGACTTTATACATCTTTAGTGAAATATTAAGGCCCCTCTCACACTGCACTACCCACGAGGAACTATCTCATGACTGATACCGCTATTGCAATATGTAGTATAGAAGTGTACAAAGGGCCATTTTTATTGATAGATATTTTTGCTTTACGTCGCCCAGACCTGCTGCTAACTTTTTGGGTACATTTTTAACATTTAGTTTAACAAAGGAAATGTGAACTAATCATCGATATCTGATTTATAGCATCTTGTGGCTGCTTGACACATTTGCCAATCAGAACTTCTCACAGGCAATCTAAACATTATATCGAGATAACAAGTCATTGTTACCCTAGGCAATCTAAAATAGACAAGTCAGCCGTTTAAGTGCCAAGTTCGAATTTCTACCTCTACGCTGATCTCTAAAAATAATAACACAGGAATAATAACTTGTCAAAACACTTTATGCCTTTCGGAAATCATCAGAAATTGCAGTAAATGGATCATCATTTGTTGGAGCAGAGATTGCAAGAAAGGCCTTTGCCTAAGAAAATAGATACAATTTAATGTCATAATTACGATAAATCTTATTTTCTTATTCGATTATTATAATTGTTAAATAAAGATACCTTTTAAAACATAACAAATAGGTTATTTCGTAAAGTTTTTGAGCAAACTGTGTAATCTTCTGATTGAAATACGACAATGTTTAAACTGTTCGTACGTGAGAGGTCTCTTCATTTTATGGCTCCTTTTCAATTCCAATTTTAATCCTGAAACCATAATAGCGGTTTAACTAATTTAATATGAAGTTTTCAGGAAATTAGGAATCATGAAATAGCGATTTAACAAAATTGACATGATGAAAATATTTCTATCTATCGATTTACCGATGTGCTGGGGCCTAATACTAACTCGCAAGATCAATTGTATTGCTGATACAAGGTGGTGCAAAATTATTCACCCGTGGTTCCTTGAACTTAAGTTTTTCTTTTGAACTGTGTTTATTTAATGTTGTTTTTTTTTTATCACGCTTGCTACATCTTCCCATAATAGGATGCATTCCTGAAAAGGAGTTCTTTTTTGAGACTTCAAGAGTCTTAAACTTGTCGACATAGACAAGTGACTTTCAGAAACCTTCTTTCAAAAGAAGAGAAAAATTCTAGGAACGGGGAAATCAGACCCCCATAAATTCGTTTGTTGGTTATATGAAAGTTCATTTTGAATCGTTCAACTTCAGAAATATAAAAGCACAACTGGCAATACCGCCAATTTGCAAAAAATATAGTATCTTACTATTAGGTGATTAGTTTTGCTCCATCCGGTAATATGATTAATTTTTACCATAATTACCTATATTCATCTACATTACCTTTGAATTGATTTAATTTCGTATTGTAATGTTACTTAAAAATATTTCGCTACCAATAAATGACTCATTTTTTATAAGCGACGATTAGTTCACATTTCGACTAAAACCCTCAGTGCCTTTTTCCGACCTTAAGATTTTATATTGATGTTTTTGCTGACTATAAAAACGCCGTTTATCACTACATGGTTTAAAACAAAAGATCTTGTTTCTGTGTCCCTATATCCATTCCCTTAAATCTTTAAAGCTACGAAACGGATTTTAGTGCGGTTTCTTTTAATAGATGAAGTGGTTGGAGAGGAAGGTTCATATGTATAATAGCATACCATTGCAGCCTTGCGAAACCGGAGAGGGTCGCTAGTTTTAAATAAAATGGCTAAATCACAATTGATCGGGACGTTTAAGCCGAAATCTCTGTAGTGACTGATCTTACTTATGAGCCTTTATGAAATGTTACCGATCTATGTATTGTTATATCCTTCGTGATTCCTTTGAATAAAATAAGTATTTAAAAAAAATACAGGATGACGACTTTTTAGTTTCATTTTTTTAGAACCAGTTTAACCTAGCCTTTCACCCGGTGCCCGCTTGTCGTTGAGCATCGGGCACCCAATATGAGAACTTTTTACTCTGCTTAATCTAAAGGGTTAGTAAATGATGAAATATGTTGTACAGGGTGTTGATTTCGAGATAAGCCAGTTTTTTAAGTGAGATTTAGAACCACGCTTCAGGGTTTTTTCATCATATTTGTTCATCTGCACATTAGCTACACATGAACGCCGAACTTCTTATTACTAATCCCTTACTTTTTGGCGAAAACACTTTAAATACGTCATTGTGTTTGAAATATAATTGCACGCCTCTTCCAGTGTGCCCTTTCGAATAATATTGACTAGTTAGTTTTGTGAATAAAGGATAATAAAATCATATATATTAAAAATGGGAACTTTCCTTTTCAAAAAAAAGTTTGAATGCTATTATTATTAAATCTTAAATCGAAACCGTGGTTTCTAAGAACAGATTGAGCTGTCTCTCATAGTTTGTGTCTTCCCTCTACTGACCCATTTAGAATAATCAACCTATATTGGCCAACCGGCTCCATTACTCTACGAAGACTGAGGAAATCGTAGAGTATTTGCAGAACAAGACCAAATTCACTTTGAGAGTCGAGCGGTTGGAGTCTCACCATAGTGTGAATTTTAATTCTTTCGTGGTGAGAGTACCTACCGATCATCTGTCGACTTTCATGAAGGAGGAACTTTGGCCGAAAGGAGTAATGTACCGGCGGTTTAGAGGCCGGCTACCTAACTCCGTTCCACGTCTAACGTCAGCGTCGCAGAAATGCGTTAATTAGTTTTTTGTATCTTTGTTTTTATGTTAAGTATATATGTTAGTCTATAAGGTATTTATAATATGGGCCGATTATATTTGTTAAGATCTTAAAATGTAATTTGTTGCCTGAAATAAATGGATTATTATTATTATTATATTATTAGGTGCAGTCGTTTTGAAATTATGCGGTCTACTATGTACGGCCTATACCTTCTTGACGAGTTTTGGAACACCCTGTTGAAGGTCTTATTTTACATGTACCTTTTGACGTGGTATTGGGGGCTGGCTTAATCACGCAATTTTGAAAAACACACTAAATCTTTATAACGCCTAACAGAATCAGCTTCAATCATCAATGAATAGACCATTTTAGCTCATTTTTATGTTGTTTATGATTGTATTACCGACGCCAGAGGGTTGCAGGGTTCACATTTACCAATTCAGATGATTATTTAAGATGCACTACGGCAGACTATATGTTTAATATCATCCTCACGCTGACGTGATGACGTGAGAAGAAAAATGATAATTTATCTCCGTGTGTTAGTCACGCTTCGAACATTGATGTTCATGATGATGAATGATGAGTTTGAAAGATATATCAATGAAGCCAGAAACAATTCAGATTATGAAACTACTTTTATGAATTTGATGAGAAATTGGCAACGCAGATTGTAAGAAAAGATAGTACAGGTGGTGCGAGAAAGATTCTTTTCTCGAATAGAATTAGGTCAAATTTTAGTTTCAATGTTACCTTGTCCGATGATTATCATTTAAACACTAGGCTTTCACTCCACAGATGACAGCCATCGCGGCGTCGTTATGTAGCCTCATACTATCATCCTAACGAAACGAACGAAGTCCCTAATTTCTTAAAACATTGTTACACGAAAACTGTATTTCATAGCACTGTAAGGAATCATGAAAATTTGTGAAGCAAATTATAAGAAGCCAAGAACTGAGTATAAAATTAAAATAACAAGAAAATAAAAAAAAATGCTACAGACAAGATTCACCTGCGTACATGACGAGAGTTTTTTTTTGTGTGGTTTTTCGGACAGTTGAGATTATTTCTCTCTTCCCAGATAATACTAAATGTTTAAACGCATTAGTAAATTCTTTGAGACCTTCACGCAGAGATGTCTATCATCTATAACCTGTTTTTATTGAGACAAATAGGAATGTGTACGTTACGTTTTGTAGGAAGCTAAATACTCAAGTATTTTTGCAAAAGCGATAGAAACAACGCGGTGTCAAAATGAGATTAGATTTATGTTGGACATTCAACTCTGTAAGTTATTGTGTAAATTAATTTTGAGAAAAAAGGGGAAAAAGGCAAATCCTGGGACAAAACAGAGGAAATTGGAAGACACCCTTGCTCATCAGTATGGTAGAAATTAGAAAAGACGGATTGTTTTGTGTTTTTGTTAAGTTTCGCTACCTGCAATCGGAAGGGTAAAATTATGAGGGTCCGTTACTATGGCAGATGGATTCAGTTAAATATTCAAATTATGTCATGCGTGGATTCGTTCTGTCCCACATATTGTATTCTTTTCTACTGCTAAGTTTTATTCCTTATAGACGATATTGGTAGAAAGGAATACCTATCAATATCTACCTAGATATAATTTATAAAAATACACTTCTTACTGAAGTTTCATTACAAAAACGTCTAATTGTCAAGTTGGGACATCAAGTGGTTATGAATCAATTCTTGATTAAAAGTAGAATCATTTAGTTAATTGACCAACCAACGGAATATAATCTGAAAAAAAAGGCTAAAAGGTCATATTACATCTGTCTAGCTTTCGTTAATGGGTAATCAAGCTTGTATGAAGTTTGTGTTTTAAAAGAGTTAGTTGTTCAGGTTACAAGGGGTAATAAAGGGCCATTTAAATATTTTTTACCCATCTTACTCGGCGAAAGGGTTTTCACCATAATTACAACAATACTAACTTTCTCCCTTTATTCATATAAAATAATTGAGTGCTGCAGCATTGGTTGAATGGAGGAGTCCTGTCACTATGTTAACAACAATAAGAATGCAAGTGACAAAACTACTTTTTTTTGTTTATTGGTGGGTTCGTTTCACCTGCGCGCATTGTTTATATATTTTTAACGAAGATATATTCGACAAGTTGACTTTAAGAAGTAAATTATTAATGCAGAAAATAAACAATGTTTAGATCGAATATGTTCGAATATTCCGTTTTTAAAACAAACAGTACTTTAGTAAGAGATAATCAGATGGATATAAAATAACCCATGCATTGTTGCAATTATTGGTTAGTTCCCTAACACCACAGACCAAGGAATGCTTAGACAGCAGCCTTAGAGTCAAATTTATATTGCAAGTCAGGAGATAGGTTAAATAAAAGCCTGTGCAGATTGTAAGCTGCCATTACATAGATTTAAAAATCACATTAAAGCTACGTTGCTGAAAAAGGGATATTACACCACTAGAGATTATATCATGGATAGAAATGCTTGGGAATAAGCTCTCTGCTCCCGACGGAGTCTAATTAACTATTGTTATATCAACAATCATACTTAGGTTAAGACACTAACAATGTTTGTTTTGTTTTATATAGCTTCTCGTCGATGTACCTAAGAGTGTTATTCTTTTCATAAATTATGAATTTTATTGTGCTATCTTGTTCTAAGTTCTGTTGTAATATACTAACAATTATTGTAAAAAAGAGAAACAGTTGAAAAGAGTAACTACTGAGTTTCTCGCCGGTTCTTCTCAGTACAGAAACAACTTTCCGATCCGGTGGTAGCATCACATTTATTTAAGTACAGTATATTTATTGTTTACATTTAATATTATGGTATTCATGTCTATTATTAAGTAAGTATGTTTTGTTTGTTAATTAGATTTGACGATTTAAAAGTACTCTGTAACAGGTCTATTTAAATAAAGCTATTTTTGATTTTGATTTTTGATTGCTTCATGAAAGTAATCTCGACCGGCTAAGCGCGCGCGGAACAGACGTGTTGCGGTTTACTTTAAAATTATCAATTTGTGCCTCAAGTTACTCTCGTCCTTACGCCTACTAAAAAAAAGATCAAATTATCGGGTTGGTAGCAACTCGTCTAAAAACGCAACTGGTCTAAGTAGCAACTGGTCTAAAATGCAACTCGTCTAAAGAGCAACTGGTCTAAAATGCAACTCGTCTAAGTAGCAACTGGTCTACAATGCAACTCGTCTAAGGAGCAACTGGTCTAAAATGCAAATGGTCTAAGTAGCAACTGGTCTAATCCACTGTATCTTGAACTATTGTAAAATTTTTCGGCATTCAAAAAAAGGACAAATTTGCGTCCAAAACCAAAACTATTTTAAGCATAATAAAAATAATATTTTCAGTTGCTTTTGGTGAATCAGACCGTAATGAAATTTTTATAATAATGATTTTTTAGATAATTTTCACACATAGTAGTGACTTTTCAAGATCGCAAAATTAATAAATAGTCTTTTTTCCGGATTTTCAACAATGTCGCACATTGGCTTGAAAAAAGGGCCATTGGACCTGTTTTTTGCGTGGTCACTTTTGGTACGCTGATACCTCCTGTGTATACTACATGGCTTAAGAAGTAGTTTTTTTTAATACAAAGGACATGATCAAAATTTCATAGACAAAAGACCCAGAATCGCCAGCAACGAAATGTGCTAAAATGGGTTATCTATAGTAACCCTATAGCATATTTTAAAAAACAGCCTCCTAAACTATGTAGTATAGGAGTTATTGTACCGTATAACTTCATTAATATAAACAAAAAGATGAGGATACGGCATCCGCGCACCAAAGTCGGCCATACAAAAAACAGGTCCAATGGACCTGTTTTCAATTCAATATGACAGCGATTTGTTCGCGTGCACGTCAATGTCATGTGCCAGTTTTCGAATTCCCGTAGTATGAACGCAACGTATCTTCCTCTTTTTGTTAATATAAATACTAATAAACACTCGATTTTACAATGTTGTTTGTGTGTATGTGTATGTAAAAATCATATGTCAAAACACAAGCTGAGTTTTTATTTTAATTTAAGTGTGTTCTTTATCTAAAAATACAGGATGTCATTTTTTTTCCCAAAACCAACTGGCTCGAACCCTTGCTTAAAAATAACTAAAAAAAAACTAAGTACCTATGCATTTTTAGTTTTTGCCCAAATTGGGCTAAGCCTCGTTTGTCAATTTTTCTAAATTCTCACAATTTCCCATACTTAGAGCGTTTTTTAATGATTGCATTAATTTTTTTCGCTAAATGTTTAATAGATTGCCGCGTGAAATTGAGCTAACTGCAAGAAAAAACACGATTTATTAATTTGTGATCATGAAAAATCGCGATCTGAGACGACTTCTCAGATCGCTATCTAACAAATCATTATTATTAAAATTTCATTCCGGTCTGATTCACCAAAAGCAACTGAAAATATTATTTTACCAAAACTTAAACTTAAAATTATTAAATAATTTATTTATTATTAAATTATTAAATTAATAATAGTTTTAAAATAGTTTCCAAAAAAAACACTGTTTTTATTATATTAATTAGAATATAGAAAAATAAAAAAATAGTTTTGGTTTTGGACGCAAATTTGTCCTTTTTTTAAATGACGAAAAATTTTACTATAGTTCAAGATAAAGTGGATTAGACAAGTTGCTACTAAGACCATTTGCATTTTAGACCAGTTGCTCCTTAGACGAGCTGCATTTTAGACCAGTTGCTACTTAGACGAGTTGCATTTTAGACCAGTTGCTCTTTAGACGAGTTGCATTTTAGACCAGTTGCTGCTTAGACCAGTTGCGTTTTTAGACGAGTTGCTACCAACCCAAATTATCTTAGCACGCTGCGCGGTTTCTTCGATCTTGCGCTTTGACTAGTGACAGTGAGCACAGTGTGTGACGCATCCACTACTCGACGCCACGGAGCTACCATGAACTTACAACGCTCACCGCCTGGAGGTGGCATCACCATCGGACTTAGTTGATCGCAACCTAACCTTACGCTGAGTGACCAGGGTAATGGACAAATCACTTTTAGGAATAAACGGAGGCTCTCTAATGAAAATGGTCATGTTTTAGCGGAACTCGCAGACTTGAAGAAGCAAATGGCCGAAATGATGTTCGCGTTAACTACAAATTCTAACATCCAAACGGAGAATATGAAAAAACTGTGTGAAGACATCGGTAACATAAAAACTCAAGTTGCCGATTTCCGTAGAATTATAGATAGAATAACCGCAGAACAAAACATACTAAAAGCTGGAATCAGCTCTTTGGGGCTTTCTATTGATGATACCAACGTCCGAGTTGAACAGCTGGAAAAAGACATAAAGTTAATTAAAACGTCTCACACCCAAGATCCATCACGTACAGCAGCTACTACCGTCGAAAGTGTGTTAGCATAGTTCTCTGCACGCTCTACACGAGCGAAGAATATAATCGTAGCTGGTGTCCCAGAAGCACCCCTTGAAACACCCGAAAAAGCAGAACACGATAGCTCTGAAGTTCTTAAGATAACCAATGAAATTTTCAAAGACTGCCCAAAACCGGAACGCTGCTTCCGATTGGGAAAGTTTGAACAAAACAGGACACGCCCAATAAAAGTATGTTGTGCATCAGAGGATCTACTTAGGAACAAAAAGAAGACTGGTGTATTGAATCACATAAAAATATACTCCGACCAGACACCTTACCAACGCGAGGCCATGCGAAATCTCAACAAGGAACTCCAGCAGCGCATTTCAAATGGTGAAGAAAATTTACGAATAGGTTATGTAAAAGGAGTCCCTAAAATTTTGGAATCAAATCCTAAAAAATCTACAGCTGCCCCCTCGGAGACAATGTAAGCGGGGTTTTGATTTCTTCGAGCAGTCATATATACCAAAGAGCCCAAACCTATTTACAGACAGAAACCAATGAAAACGATATAAAATGCATAAGTAATTGTCTGTTACCATGCTACGATTCATATCATTGCTCTGAAGGAGACATGGATAAAAGACGAAGAGGAAGCCAAAAGTTAACACGTAATGGGCTACACACATTGTTACAACTTCAGACAAAATACTAAGGATGATGGTGTTTGGATTTAAAGGTCGAGTTATTCCTGTTTAAATGAATTACAATCTACATCCCGATTCGTACACCAAGTACCTTACTCAAAATAATTGTTTTATGCCGTATCCATCGTTAGCGCCACGATACTCCGTGGTGCGCACATTGATGACTGTAACATAATCTTTAGCGCCGAGCGCACAATATTTGTTTGCATGCCGATTTTGTTTCTTTTTATCTACCTACCTACATTCTGTTGTGTGTTAGTTACTTGTTTGGTGAATATTTTATAAACGCTGCATGCTTAGCCATAAAACAACATATAGATTATAAAGTTCTCATGTAAGTGAATCCAATGTATTCTTAGTGAGAATAAAGAATTCTTTAACCGTAAGTAATCACGCAAAGAGTAATAGTCCATCTCAGATTTTTTTTACTGTTAACATTTGTTCGCTTCTGATGTGAATCAACTAATCCATTCACAGCAGCTATCATCATGTTAGGGAGAAATTACACCTATAAATCATAATTATAAATTATTCAAATTATATCAATAAATTTTTTTTTTAATATTAAGCCCTAGCCCATCGATATACATCGAATATTATTTTCAAGTCCCCTTCTGGATTTTATTTACATTCGCACCCTAAAACCTAAAAGGTATTCTCGTCATGTCATCATGCTTTTCGTTAAAGGTGATTGTGAGCAGTTAAAACAAAATATAAAACAGTTAGCACTACAAAATTAAAACTCCACCAAAGTAATAATATGCGTAACTTCTGCGTGAATGCGTCATTCATGATTCCTTTGGTGGTAAGCAGCTATAAGAGAAGTTCAATAGTCCATCTTTGCAGCTGACTTTGGTTGTCAAAATTAAATACTCAACAACTAAATGAAACAAATATTTGGTCAAAGTATTTTCCAATAATTAAGATTGGCACAATATTGAACTTCTTTACTTAGTTTACACTTAATTTCCAAAACACAATTATTTTTTTAAAAAAATCACATGTTATGAGACCGAACAGTATGAAAGCATAATCCTTGTTTCGGAAACTAAACGTCAGGTGAGTCATTAAAGCCGATGCGGATAACATTTTTCAGTGTCATTTTCCTAAAAGTAATCGCGCAGCAAGTTCAGTTTCTCAAATAACATTCAAAATGTCCAGTGTGTGATTTTATCCCAAGTTGCATCGGGGTTTATATAAACATGACCTTCGTCGATGAAAAGATGATCCAGTTGGTGTTGAACGTTAAAGATAAAGTTCAGCCTAAGGCCGCTCGTCTTTCGCCTCCCTACCCCGGCCTGCCTCTACACCAGCGTATTTTCAGGTTGATCAAAATCGACATTTCGCTTTATAAATGTGAGGAACTGCACAAAATGCTATCCGCATCAGCTAGGGTTGGTAAAACAAAGGCTTCTTCAAGAGATAGTGTAAACAAGGAATTAGTAAAATTTCCAAGAAGATTTTATGTTGTCAGTAACAGTAGGTCTAGCTCGAACCGCTAACGTTTTGTAAACGGAAAGCAAACGATACCTCTTTTTCTATATCCTGTCATTAAAAAAAAAACGTTTTCTTTTCGATTACCAAAACCTTAGCGGTTCGTGCTAGCCCTACAGATTATTAGACAAAGAATTTAAAAACAATTGTGTGTAATTAAATTATATGTAACCTAGATTAGTACAAATTCAACCTTCAAACTCATAATAATTAATAAGTGAACTATACTAGGATTTTTAATTGTAGTCAGTGAAATGACATTTTCAGTGTGGCAGGTTTTCAGTCCCAAATAAATAGTGATGTGGTAAATCGAGTTTTTACAATTAAAAGTTAGTCGACATTACAGCCTGGCAAAGAAGTCGTAGTGAATGACCACGTCTCACTCCCATATGCCATTACTGGCAACACACACTGGTCAGACTTTCGTCTTGAGACATAGAGGTGTTTCGGTAAACTGTATTTAGTAAATAGTTTTTCAGTTTCAAAATGTATTTTTCTAAGTAAAATATTATTTATAGGTATGAATTTCGTATATTAACAGGTCATGCAACTGGAAAAGTTTGGAGGATACTACAATAGAATCTTTCAAACAAGCGTTTTCTAAAGGTTTGACTACAGGCCTAAAGGGCCCAACCGCCAAAGGACGACCCCTCATAATTTCACATATAGGTAGGGATGAAGGTTTTGTAGATTCCGGTTTACTTATTTTTGAATCGAAGAAAAATAGTATGGACTATCATGAAGAGATGAATTCAGAGCGTTTTGAGAAATGGCTTAAAAGCATTTTGCCAAAATTAAAGCCAAATGCGGTGCTGGTATTAGATAACGCACCGTACCATTCAAGAAAAGTCGAGCGTATCCCCACTTCAAACTGGCGGAAGGCTGATATTATTCAATTAATCGAAATAGTAAAATTATAAAAATTAAATTACGAACGCTATGCTGTGGAAGAGTTGGCCGCTGAATACGGTGTCACAATCCTGCGTCTGCCACCTATCACTGTGAGCTCAACCCAATAGAGTTAGTTTAGGCTCAAGCAAATGGGTACGTTGCCAGGAACAAAAAAAACTTTTAAAATAAAAGAGGTAAAGAAAATATTTGAAGAAGGCCTGAAAGAGGTGACGTCTAATAATTGGAGAAAGTGCATCAACCATGCCATAAAAGTCGAAGACAAAATGTGTCAACTTGACCACATTATATACCAATATGTGGATTCCTTCGTTATAAATGTGACTGATTCCGATTCTGAATATACCGATTCAGAATCGGAGTCGGAATCAATAGCAACCGTAACGTATAGAAACGTATATAATTACTTGTATTTTCCTGACTTTCAAGTGGAACCTCTTTGATCTTTTTTTTTCAGCTAAGGTTATAATTTTTTAGTGAGAAGTTTTAATATGGAGGTAGGGTCCATATTTCTTAAATCCAATCATTTAATTCGTTGTGTACCTATTAAATATTTACAATTTAAAAAAGGCTTTGATACCTAATAAAATAAAGCATGACTTAATGTCTAAGTCTAGTGATTGTCGAACGTCACTATTGTAGCGGGTCACCCTTTTTTGTATCAGTCACAGTTGAAGTTGTCATTTCGCTGACTACAATTATTAATCGTACTTTAAGTATTTGATAAATAAATTAGTTCCTAGTAAAGTGATTGAAGGAGCCTCTGTTAATGAGTTCAGGGACAGAAAGCGGGCATACCTGCTGTTCCCAGAAGAACAACGGCAGGTTGTTCACGCGGTTGTCGTTGCGGCCCAGGGTTTGCTGCATCCACAGCATGTCTGCCGAGGGCGACGGCTGGCTCCACAGGGAGTCTACCTGCAATGCGCAGATCCAGGGTTACAAGGGAGCCTCACCAGAATTTTGTACGAAATTGGTGTGTTTAATGTGGGTTCTTGTTGCAATTGCAAGGTAGTTTCAGGGTAAAGAATGTGGCAGTTTTGCTGAATATATTAGAAATATTGCATAATTATGTAGTATACAATAATATTAGAGAATCTCGATTATAATTGCACAATTTTACAATACAAATCGATGATGTCTCACACTCTAGACGATTAATATTCTCGTTAAACTTTAATAGATTATACCGATTAGAATTAATTAGAGATTTGTCAGTCCAAAATGGCTACTAACTTGTGATAGTTAACTACGTCAGCTAATTAGAAATAAGATAATAAGGGGCCGCTCACTGGTGGCCCTAGTGGGCAGTGAGCGGCTCCTTAATACGAATACTAACAGTTCATAATAGTGCTTGAAATATATCTATATTTTTCTCCTTTCTCTCATTTTAACAAGTTCGCATATCAATTTAAATATAATTTCAAGTTTTAATTTAAGGCAATGGCACGAAAACTGTGTGTTTAAGATTTATGCCTTATCGATTGCGTATACTTGCGCAGGTTCCCTGAAACTGATTATTGTGAAAGGGGGATGATGACACATAAACATATGAAATCCACATAATGCTGTTGCATTATGTGGATCATTATTATTATTACCTAATAGATAATAATTGTAGTAAAACAAGTAACAATGACATTAATCGTTGACGATAAGAAAATAGTGACGTCATCTTAATCTACGACGCGCAGGACTGACTTTGACAAAAAGTAAAACTTTCTACCGTTATTATCTCTATTTATAAAAAATGGCGTGATGTTCGTTAGTCTCGCTGAAATTCGGGAACGGCAAGACCGATTTTGATAATTTTAGTTTGAAATATTCGTGAAGGTCCAGGGAAGGTTTAAAGGGTGCGTAAGTTCAATAACATTAGACAGAAGACCGTCTGCCGGGACAGCAAGTTATTAATATAACTAAGCGCCTATTTTAAATACCCGTGTTAAAAGCAGGAACCCTTCATAGTCCTGATGCACCACCAATACGTTTTGTCCACGTAATTCTTGTAGCATTGATTGATTTCTATTTCTAGCAAAAGGTGGTACTGAATTATTAATTCATGAAAGCCATTCACACCAGTCAAGTGAAATTGTTGTGTCGTTAAAGGCTACTTTGAAGATATTTGTACGCCATCATGATACAAGAAAATAAATAACGCCAACTTCACTGTTAGAAAGCCAACTGATTATTATTTTGATGAATTGCAATTTTCTTATCGCTAACTATTACATACAGCAGTTGAGCAGTCATGAAACGATAACAATGTTGAAAATATGTATGATCAAGAAATGGATTGGAAATGAAAGCGAAACGAAATAAGACTAATATAAATGAAACAATAAAATAACAAAATTTGCATCGACCAAAATAAAACCAAATTTTATCTTTCCCGCCATTTTACTCAAAGCACAGTCACAGAAAGTCGTGTGAGAAGTCCAGACAATACTAAAACAACTACTACAGGACAGTTGTAAGAATGAAACTCTTGTATTTTCTACAAAATTAAACTTTACAAAGAAGATAAATGTTTCAATTAAAGTTTACCATCGGCTGTGGCTGCCCATAAGGCGGGTTCCTTATGAGTCCCACTGATCCAAATGGCATTGAATTCGCTGTAGGAGCATCATTTATATTGGACATTTTCATCACCTAAAACATATAACTGCAATTGAAAATTCTTCACAATGATAATGCGAAAAATTGGGGATTGTTTCCAATGCGCCATTCGTGTTATAGAACAACTGCTTGTGTTACATGTCGTGCAACTTATAGATGGGATTACCATAACATAATCCGTTCACGTTAATAAAGTTTTGTCTCATGCTTTCTTCAGCTTTGATGACATTACTATTATTAACGTGAACAAGTCAAGCGCATTTATAGCAAGATGGCGGATGGTTTTCTCGACACCTAAAGCCCGATGCATCTGAAATGTTAGGTACAAAGAGAATAGCGCTAAGGTTGTCGTTACTTACGGACTCCAAGCCGAGGGCTTGTTGCGAGTTAAGCATGGTATCGTGCGGCCCCGGGGAACGGTCGAAACCGCCGGACATAGGGAATGACGACAGCATGTCCTGTGCGGATAAATACACGTTTATAAAATATATTTAACCAACAAAAATGTGTGTTAGTGATGGTCAATGCATTTTTTAAATCGTTAAGACACATTATTATTAGTTAGTAATCAATATATCAGTCATTGCAACTATTGGTTTGTATAAAATGTTTTGCGCGATCAAAATCTTTATTTACTGCCAAATATTTATTAGTTTTCGGGTATTCATTTGCATATATTTCAACATTTAGTTAAACTGCTGTTTCATGGTTTGAGATCAATGTTTAACTTTAAAAATGCTTACTTAACAACCTTTAAGCTGCTAAATTGATTATGTCTATCAGGCATTCAGCTCGTCTCTATTGTCTGAACGTCAATATGTACGTGAAGTGACGTGAAGGTAGAGGAAAAATGTATTTACGTGAAACAATACAAAATAGAACGGAAGCTTCGCGCGTGTAGCATACGCTTCAGACAAAGGCTGTCATGTCAACCGACACAGAGAGGCCTCGCAGAGATTCAGTTTATTCTGTGCAGATGTGATTCAGCATTTAATTTCAAAGCTTTACAGCAGGGTTGGATATTTTGTTTGATTTTAATGGTCAATAACTGTTCTATTTTGACCATAGACCAGATTTGTAAAAAACTTTTAAAAATCAGTTTTGTCTTAGAGTTTGAGAATACAGAATTTGAAAGTGTGAAAAAACGTGAACGATAAATGTCGTTAAGTCGCATCATGCTTAATTCGCAAAATGGCACCCGAGTATCAAAAGGAATGATTCGAGAAATTACTAATATTTTAAAGGACTTATTCGCGAAATGACTAATTTTGAAAAGGCGCGAGGTGTGAAATGGTTAATTTGCAAAATGACCATCTTTTACCAACGGATGATATTGAAAACACAAGCCAAACATTAATTGGGTCCTAGATGAGATCCCAATTAGTCTCGGGTGCCATTTTGAGAACTAGGCATAATGCGACTAAACTTAACGTCGTTTTTTAGTTTTTTAAATACACAAAAACAGCAAAATATCAATATGTAGATTGTCTTAGCAGCAGTTCTTCCCAAGCAAGGATCCCGCTGCGAAAAAAAGCTATTCACCATTTGTGCAAACGGCACCACCGGGCCATAGGAGCCGAGCGGGCGCATGTGCGCGTCACAAGCGCGGCGCACCATCAGGCTCGGGCTGAAGAACCCGGCCCGGTACCAGTTGTACATCTCCTTCGACGAGAACGGCCCTTGGATATTTTTCTGCAACATTCACAACTGCTTTAACGGCTAACACACAGCTACAGCTAGCTATTTCAGTTCATCTGGTGATAGGAACGAAGAAGGGACCACGTCCATAACTGAATCTGTTACTGATTTCGGTAGTAGAAGACTTTGGTAACCTGGATTTATTTGAGACTTTAACAACCAAGATACTATGACATGACTATGAATTGAGGACATTTTGTCAGCCGTTAAAATGGTAAAAGCCACCAATTCAATAAATAATTCTTAAGTTTAATGCTATTTTATTAAGTAAGCATTAAGATAATATTATCGACGTTCAGAAACTGAAAGTTGATAATGACAAAAAATATTTGGCGATTTCGCAAATTTCTTGCTCCTCATTAGCATTACGGAAAGATATCGAATTGACATATCACAATATGAGACGTTGAGCTGCTCCTCGCCTGTCGAGGAGTCTACTCTTTAGTGCCATGTTCGAGACCAGAGGTGAAAACAGGAGGAAAATGCCTCACAGAATATTAACCAATGTGATGTAGTGAGTACTATGATTCGATGGCTATTTCAGTTTACTAAATTAGGGCCAAAGTACCTGCAAGGTGACTGAAGACTTATTGCCATGGCTTAGTTCTCCGGTCACCCTGTGTGCTATTTTATGAAACGACACATTTAAAAAGAACTATCATGCCGCTATACATTTTAAGCAAAATAAAAACACACTGCAGGGAAAATAATGGTCACATCAATGTTATAGAATGGCCTTATTGATTTAGTAAGCCCTGCCCCCAGCCCCAGGACGAGAAAAATAAACTGGAAACTTCTAGAAGGAAGTTAAGAGTGCTTAATCGCAAGAATATCAGTAATAACGTGAAGATGCTGTATTGTTTTTCAAGTCTAAAAATACTGACTGTCTCGCAGGACTGTCCCATTAGTGAACAATCAGTTTATGTAAGTCAGTTACAAAGTGGCTAACCAAATGAAACTTCGCTACCGAAACAGAACGACAATCAGATGCGTACGCGTGGAAAGTCATGCACCGAGATATATCTCAGATATGTAACTGCCTCAGAAAGTTAAAAATGCGAAGCAAATACTCTCCTTTCACAAAAGACGGAAAAAACCGGAGATTTGCGATTCAATCACAATTATGTCCCGTGTTGAGTTAAATCATTTCAAATCGACTGTTCCTAGATTAAATAATGTTCTAGTATATTGAATATTCTTCGCATGTTTAACTAAGCTGGCTAATCTGGAGGTATAGGTAATATTAACCTGTGCTTCATACACCTTGTTAGCATGCGTAAAATAGAAACAATGTAATACAGTTTTAAAACATGAAAGATTATGACTAAGTCTGCCATGTGAAATAGTAAATTGTATTCAATGTTCTAATCTATGAAGATATGGTGCCAAAAACCTTATATCTACGACTGGCTGGATAGCACCCAGAAAGCAAAGTAGTCTAATGCCTAAACAGTGTAACCGACAGGATTCGAACCTTTAGTCATTTCAAAAAGCCAGTTAATTATGAGCCTATTCGGTTGTGACAGAACGCAAGCACGGTAGGGTGATGGCATGAGTGACCACCCGAACCGAAATCTAGTGATGTATTTAAGCATTTGATCGCTCTACGATCTTTTGTCGCTAGAGACGTTAAGCCTACACGAAAGTCTCAGAGTGGCTTGATAACATCTGAGAGTCTAACCACGGCTTTTTGCTTACACAGACGCTAGCGACTGCGTAAATTGTTCGTCATTAGTTGTATAGGGTTTCGCACAGCGCCTCTAGCGGATAGGAAAGCAACTATCGATATTCCATACAAATAATAACGCAGACGATAGACTGCGGACTTTTCTTCCTGTATCTAATAACCGTCACTCTTCATGAAAAATCTTAAGTTTTTCACTAACATTAGAACATCTATTATGAAATAAAGCCATTTGAAATAGTACCTTAGGGTCTTCATAATACCACTGATCGGCCAAAGACTGCGGGTTTGGCGGTGTTTGTGGCGGTTGCATTATGTTACTATAAATGGATGAGCCGAACGCGGCTTGCGAGCCCGAGTGCTGGAGGCCGTGCATCGGGAACATGCTGCTTTGCCCGCCGTGGTTCGGCATCGGAATGTCGCCTTGATTGCCCATCTGTTTGGGAAATATCCAGTTACACTTGATATAATATTGATTTACAAGTCTTGAAGCGAAGAAGACCAATAGACAGCATTATGGCTATAATTCAAGTTATTTTAGAAGTTGACAAAGCGGAAGGAAACTAATTTAGCGAATTCACAAACGTAAATCAACGTTGAGCATCCGTCAGAAGTATAGCTGTCCCTTTCAGTTCTATTGTCATTTTACGGGACAGCATAAGCGTGAACACGTGCTCAGCGTTGATTGTTTGTGAATTTGGGGGTAAGCCTCGTAAATTCACAAACAATACTGTCATAACGGATTCACAGGAAATAAATACAATATGAGTTTTTGATACTTTTTATGCCACCAGGCGGCACTTCAAAAACCTGGCCAGACAGCTGTTTGGGCCAGACGCCTAAGAAGCGCCGCCTGGTGCCAAAAAAGACACACAAAATACTTTTTCTGGCACTAGATGGCGCTTCGTAATCGTCTGGGTCGGTCCAAACAGCTGTCAAATAGCATAGTCAGAAAACTCTCATAGGACGACACAAGATTTTGAAAATGCTTAGTGGTGAATTATAATTGATTGTTTGTGAATACAGAGTCAATCATCAGAAAGTGTAGCAGATTAAAATTGCTTACCGATTGGTTATTAGTATTTTGACCTAGAAACAGTGAGGCATTGTTGCTTGACATTCCAGGAATACTGCCTGCGTTAGGGAAACCCGGCATTCCAGTGCCACCAGGCTGCATCGGACCTCCTCCCATGGAACCTTGCATTCCTGAACCAGCTATTCCAGAACTGCCCATTGTGCTTCCCATTCCAGAGCTCGGCATAACCGGTGGCGGCACGCCTTGTATCGGCAAGCCAATCGGAGTGTTACCAGGTCTAATGGGTAAGCCCAAGGACGCATTTAGGGCAGAGTTAGTGATTCCAACTGACTGCATGGACTGCAAACCAGGCTGCATGTTTCCTCCCTGATGCATTACAGGGCCCTGTAAACTTGGCCCTTGCATGGACTGCTGCATACTGCTTTGCATTACAGATGACATCCCGTTGCCTTGCATGACAGATGATGCCATACTGCTTCCTGGCATTCCAGGGGCCTGGTTTCCTACTCCTTGCATTCCCGATCCTTGCATGCCAGATCCTTGCATGCCGGATCCTTGCATGCCGGATACTTGCATTCCAGGTCCCTGCATCCCGGTTCCTTGCATCGGAGGTCCCTGCATGCCAGACTGTTGCATTCCTAACGCCTGCATGCCAGCAATTTGCAATGAAGGCGGTAGTCCAGCCAATTGCAGACCTGCTGGTAGGCCCTGCATTCCAGTTGGTAAGCCCTGCATTCCCGATGGTAAACCTTGCATTCCAGTTGGTAACCCTTGAAGGCCGGATGGTAAGCCACTCTGCATTTGATTCGGCATCTGTTTAGGGCCCATCATACCAGGGTTGGCGAACACTGGGCTGGAGAGACTCATTTGCATTGGCATTTGGGGCATTGAACTCGCAATGGATGCCATTACGGACATATTCGACGCAGCCTGGTTCATCAGAGGGCTAGAAATTGGCTTAGGGTGTTGTTTCAAAATGTCTTTCTCATCCAACGTCATGTCGAATATGTCATCGACCATTTTATCCTCCGGTGACTGATGTTTGCGCATTTCACTGAAAAGGATTTATCATTGCATTACACATATACTTAACAACTAATAACAAAAACAAAAAAAAAAAAACTGGCAAAGCAAAAGCAACTTAAATCTGACAACTCACTTTTCGTTAGGTTGATTATTTGGATTGTTCTGTATGAGCTGAAGTATACCCGGCTTGCCGTTGTTGCTATCTCTCACTGGCATCTCAGAAGCAGCCGAGACGATGTTCTGGTGCTTTTGACGTAGACTGTTATTTGGTGTGATCATAACCGATTGGAAATTGCTCCGATCGTCTGTTGTTTCTTCCATATTGATGTCAGACCTCATGAGCGAATCGAACGTTTTGCTTTCGGAGAACTTTGGTTTGTACGCGTTCTTAAATTTGTCATCGTCGCTCATGCCGCCACTGGCGTTCTCCGGCGGTTCTGACGCAGACTTTGACGTTGATTCGAGTTTCTCCGGCACCTCTTGCAGTTGGTCGTCTTTAGCGGCTGCTGCTTTTGAATCGGCACTAGCATCGGAACCTTCAGGGGCGCTGGTTTGCTGTTAATCGAAATTTAGTTCTTAAATCGAAACAATGATATGCGACTTTATTTTATCACAAAAATATAAATTACCTTTTTGAATTTAACATCAGTGGCATCGAATCGTTTTGGAGAGAGTTTCTTTGCTTTCTCTGACGCCCACCATTCTTCTGAGCCCTCTTCGACCGTCTTAGAGCGGGCAAAACTGCCGTGAGTGTGAGAGCGAGTGAGTGCTGAAACGTTTCCTAGTTAGAATGCGGTTTTAAACACTACAAAATTTCGAACTTAGTCTTGTAGAACTCACGATACGCTGAGTCTTGATTTTTCGGCAAGTTTGTATCGTCATTACTGTAGCCGTGGAACGCTCCGGACGAATCGAAGGTTCCACCACATGCTTCGGCATTGTCTACAGCCCTGTTGATAAACTTCTATTAATGCTGCAATTGCTGAACATAAAGTAAACAGAGTCCGCGCAAGGGCGTTAAAGAACGGTGCAAAATAAAGAAAGCTGTAACAAAGAAAGTTCTGGACTCACCATTCGGGCAAGTTGTCGTCATTCTGCGAGTCCCCTCCGACCCATGTGCGTCGGTTCGAGTTCCACTGAGGCTTTTCTTGATTTGGTCTTTCACCCCAATCTCGTTCTGCAAAAACGAAAGGCTTTTAACATAAAAAAGAGTGATAGTTAAAAAATTGGCAGTGGCTCCACTAAAATATTTGTTTTAAAAGAGAAGAGTGGAACCTCCAATCAGTCGCAATCGCACTTCGGTGTTCTATTGATAAGGGAACTCAGTATGTAGCAGCCCCACTTTGTCAATTTACAATTTGTATTTAATACTTTTAGGGTTCAGCTTGACCACTTCTGACAAACCTGTCACAAACATAACAAAGTTAGGCTTGTAAATAACCATTTACCTCACACCTCTCTAACAGTGTTAGCCAATTTTATGTGTTGCAGCAGGAATTGAACCCACAAACTTTTGGAGGACCGGCCCTTTAACAACTCTTGAAAACAAGCTCTCAAAACGAGACTTGACTGATAGCAATTTGAATGCCGAATTATAATTACCGCGAGATCTCCCCCCTCCTTCCTGATGACGCCACTCGTCTCCCTCCTCTCCTCTCGTCTGCCTCCAATTTGTTGCTTGACCATGCCGCTTGCTAAAATACAAAATAAAACCATCACTATAGTAATCATTCAAGTCCAGTGCAGGTCTATTTTGCTTGTTATCTTTTTTAGTCACATAACCAAGTGTGAGCTTCTGAATGTTCCGTTCAACATGGCGACCTCTATGACTAACCCTTTGGGGGTATTCTATGCTTATGATTTATTATTATTTTTATGTTCAGTTAATTTACTACTGTTTTTTGGGGATACTATTCTTGGGCCAGTTAGACTCTTCCAGACTTTCCAAAGGACATGAATGAAGAAAGATTAAACAAGAGATGCTCCTACCTTCTAAACTTGTTTGGAGTCCATTCCGGTTGTTCGCCAGGGTTTCTGTTCGGCGGGTTGCCGCCGTTGCTGGCGCTCCAAGAGGACCGGAGGTTCAGGGCTGAATCTTCGTCTGCCCCTCCGCTATAGCCTGGCATTTTGGGGCTTCCGTGATGCCATGTGGTACCGCCCCTGCAACAATTATTGACATCAATCAACATAATCTGTATCAGCGTATTTTTATTACAAGAAGTGTATTTATGACATTCAGATACAACAAATGAAAAGGCAATGCCTGATTTGGTGTCTTTTTAAATACGTCGACAATTTTTTATGTTCCAAATTATCCATGTAACATTTTTTTTGACACTTCTAAACGCAGTCCGAACCGAGGTACGAGTGTCGAAAGTTTTAAAAATGAGAACGCAGTTTTTTCAAGCTGCTGACCCTGTTGTTTAGTTTAGGACAGTGGAACAGCAAAAAAGGCACCTTTGGTCCTTATAAATCCGGCATTGTCCTTTAAATATCATAATATGCAGAAAAGTCCAGACTGAAGATATAAAGATGGTTGGATTCGTCTTTATCAAAGCGATTGATTTATAGTTATTGATCCATTTTTGACCATTGGGTAAGGTTTAGATTATACGGTTATATTCATCAACTAGCGACCCGCCCTGGCTTCGCACGAAGGAATAGGATGTTATTATAACCTTCCTCTTCAAGCAATATCTATTTTTAAAAAAGCGCATCAAAATCCGTTGTGTAGTTTTACACATATAAGCATACATAGGGATATAGGGACAGAAAAAGCGACTTTGTTTCATACTATGTAGTGATCAGTGCATTTTTGGAGCTTACATTGTAATATTGCACTGGTCTGTTCGAAGGTTTTACTTCTTTTCTACGACAAACTGTGCTATTGTCTTTACTCCTGCAATGATCGTACTACAAGGTATACATTCATTGCTTTCGTTCCTAAGAGATGTAAAAAACGAATACTTTAACTCCTAAACTTTCATAATTTTGCTACTGTGACTCAATTCAGTATTTCTTTCCTTTAGTAATACTTTTATCAGCATGCAACTCCAAACGCAAAACACCATTATAGAACATACCTAATATTTATTACTTTCGTTTTGTAAATAAAAATAGTACACTGATCCATTCTAGATTTAATCAAGAAAATTATCATTACACATCACACAAAGATAATTATGTTATGGTCATTCAATAAATTAAGAAAGTAAACAATAATGGTCCATTGTATATGCAATTATTATGACGACTACATATTATACTTGTGTTAAGTAAAGACTTGATAGTTGTTTTCTAAATTAAATTTAGAATGGATGGAAATGATCATAAGGGAAATGAGATTGAGATAGGTAGGTGAAGTGATTCAGAAACTAATACAACATTATTTCTTCTTACTTACGTGCCGTCGGTTAAATGCCCGTTTCGAAGCGGTTGGTTACGCGTGGTTAAAAACCTGTTAAAACGGTTTTTCTACAACTTCATGACTCACTCATCAATCATCATCATCATCAATGCCCAGTCTATACCAACAAAGCAGATTTATTTCACAGAGGTGTGTTTTTATGATGTAGACTAGAAATACCTCTTTCAGTACCAACCAAAACTGCCATGTTAGACACTTCACGCGGACGAAGTGTCGGGCAAAAGCTAGTTACTGATATAATTTTGAAAAAACTGTCACAAAGATAGTAAATGTTTTCTATAAAGCTGTCGGGACTTTGCACAAACAAAATTTAACACCGATCAAATAATCAATGATCAAATTCGTTCTTTAAAACAAATTAAACGAAAAGTTACTATGGCTAATTCATTAGATCCCAAAAATATACCTTTTCCTGTTACAAACTACAAAATGTTAGTCAAAGTGAACTTTTGCTAGTCGAACAAAGAAGCCAGCTTGCTATGTAGGGTTAAATATTTTATGTCTTTCAGCTGACCTAGATTGATCGGGCGCACTCAGGTCAGTTCATTTCTATTAGGTGTACGTCGATATTTATTTTGTACTCGCCAATGAATATTTCCATATTTTTTTCTGCTGTTGCCGGCAACTTCGGCCGCGTAAACTGAGCCTCATTTTAATTGACTCGAAGCAGGCGCTGACTTATCAACATTTCGTCGTTACGTACGTCACAACGAACACTCGCCATATGCGTCGCGTGTTCTATCAAAGGAACGGTCAGAGGATGCCGTAACGTAAAACGCTCGTCTCAAAAGGTACGTCACGGCAAAATGGTTATGTCAGTCGCCGGCTACCACATTGCACAAATATGTTTCACTATGTTCAGAATTCGACATTTAGGGGCCTTATACATTGCGAGTTTTTGCACCGATACAAACGCGCGTCTGATAGCCGGGCGACTGCATCGCGACAGCAGCGATCAACAAGTATTTGTATTAATTAAATTTTCTCACCTAATCCGTTCTATTTGAACCCAATGTGAACTTTGTAAAATTACTTTTTAAAATTAATTAGTATGAAAATAGGCTGATCACAGCACGCCCACACTACAATAATAGCCATACTTATACCCTGTATCTTTTATACCTGTGTATCACAAATAAACGACTTGATTTGAATTTATACGCGCGTTTGTATCGATGAAAACGCGCGTGAGTAGTGATGCACACGCACGTTTGTTTAGTCTAGACGCGGGGGTAAAGGAAAAAAGAACAGAAACGCCCTTTCACCACTCATGTAACGAGATTGTATCGCTGCAGTGTCTGTATCGCTGTAGACTGTAGCCCTGTTGCAGCTACTGAATCGCGACCGAATCACGATTGTAATCACTTTGATTAGCGCGTGGGTGTCTTTAAACCCACGTACGAGTCTATCTTTGTGGACGATGCCCGCGACTGCATTGCGTTTGCATCCCTGCTTGTCAAATGGTCCAATGGCATTAGTACCGGACTGCATGCTGCACACTCGCACAGCAGCTTAGTAATTCTGAAAACTCCTTTTGATCTTGAATTAGAATTCACCTGCCAGACTACTTTTGTCATTTTCACACGCGTGATGTTCCAATAAACAGTATTTTTTTGGATAACTAAGTACTTACATTACATTAGTATACATTTTTAATTAATAATGACAGGGGAATTTGAGTTTGGGATCGAAGGTAGTTTCCAGAATGGGTCTACAGGTCACTGTGTCACATAAAGTGACGAACATTGGTGTTTGGTCTGTGACTGCGTGTTATGCTCATTTTAAAGTTTTTATTTAGACTTATTTACTGAAATATTTTGTTATGTTTATCAGTCTCCTGGCACCCATATATCAAGGTCTGCTTAGTTTAATCATGATTTGGGTGTTAAGAATTGTTGGACGAAAAACTTTTATACATCAAATCTTCTGAGCCCAAACAAATTAATTTATTTTTATGGATCATTAGATTTCCTCGCTGCAGCAGTCCGGCACCAAAAGCTTCATTTGACGGCGCCCAGTTAAACTGTTTGTTGAATGTTGTGTTTTTAACTACGACATTTTATGTACGGTGGTCACACTGCAAGTTTCCAGAATAGACCGTATAATATACAAAAGGAAATGGTGAAAAAATATTTTTAATTTCAAATTAAGAACTTTTTGGGAATCTGTGGAAGTGTAACACATTCA
Organism: Udea ferrugalis; assembly: GCA_950022985.1. Taxonomy (NCBI): domain Eukaryota; kingdom Metazoa; phylum Arthropoda; class Insecta; order Lepidoptera; family Crambidae; genus Udea; species Udea ferrugalis. The sequence goes on from OX465515.1 coordinate 26,137,952, forward strand.
TAAGTCATTTGTTTCTGAAAATTCGCGGTAATTTGAAAAAAGTCTATTTCACGTATCGAAATGATTTGACTAGATTTATTGCAACTTTCATTGCGGCGTTACTCAACAACAATGTTTTATTAGACTTCGATTGGCATTGACCTCATCCCGTGCTACTGTGTACAACCCATTCATTAGTTTCAACGTGATCGAAGCAAACCTGCTTTAGATTCGCGAGAAAGACGCCCTACGAAGATCGGCCAACAAAAGTAAGAAAGGCCAAAAGTCACGAGTACAATGTAATGGCGTCGATTTGAGATCGTCGAACGTCATTTTGAAATCTAATTGATTACGGATACACGGATCCTCGTCCACCACGACAACGCTCTACCTAACTACATCAGACGAGCTAATAAATATTTGTCTATGGAAGGTGTGAAGTTGGTGTGTCCTCTTCCTTGTCCCGACCCAAAATAAAAACATAGTTCGTCTATTAAGCCGAGATGACAACGTGACTGCGTTTGAAAAAGACGTGAAAAGATTCCTCGAGACGAGTGAGCCCACTGCTTTGGTCTACATTTTCTCAACTTTCAGTGTGACCAACGCATGAACAACAATGGTACAGTGGGCGACACGTCAAGCTCAACATATCCGTTGAAAAATGACATTTAATGCATTGGCGTAAGGTGATACGAGATGTCTGACCTGTCGTCTACTGTGACTAGCGTTTTATTTAGTACCTAGGGGCTGTAGAACCCCTACGCCTCTTTGGGCGTAGTGCAGGGTGTCCTCTTACACGATCGCCTGGTTGATGATGTTCTCTAGAAATCAGCATAAATAAAAGAATACCTATTGGTTAGATGTACAAGTTCTATATTTCAAAAACCTATTCGCAGTGAATAAAAATGCATTGTAGCTCATAAGTACATCGCACGCCTACTTTTATATTCGCCTACAAAACGTCCGGGAAACCGAAAATGAACTTAATCACTACGCGCGAGTTTTTTGTGAATGATTGACTACAGTCTAGATCCTGACCTGACCCTGCTCGCTCGATAGGGTAACGATTTGTGGAGTGGCATCTCGTGGGCTAGATTGGAATCACACATGGGTATTCCACAAGAAGTGTGTAATTCAATTTGTACTTATTGAATAACTTGATTCTCTGCGTAAATTATTTCATTAATTTTCTTGTGGACACATAAAACATTGCAACTTATAATAAATCATTAAAGTTGGTATTTTAAAGATGAAAGAAGATTACCCTTAATATTAAAGTTGTACAATATCTAATGTCATTATTTACTTTACTAAAATAAACTGTTTAGTAAGTGAAATGACTTTTTCACGTGGGTAATTGATGTGAACAGAACATCAAGTAACGTGAGTAGATAGCGCAGCACAGAAATGAACCCGTCTCACGGTGTCCCTCTGGGCGTTCCACGTACTTGACAATTCGAAAGTACTTGTAACTGATGTAATTATTTGAATAAAGATTTTTTGATTTGATCCTTTAGCGTGTACCGTACCTACGCCGCGGAAGTCGGGCTTGCAACTGGTGGGTGTGCTACATGGTTTGTACCTGCATCTCAGTTTTTTAGCCCTGTTAGATAGTAGTAGTATCTGATTCTGATTCTGATTCAAAAAATTCAAGGAGGCTGATAACGAGTCACTTACGGTATTTATTTATTTCCTTTGTTTTTATTGTTTTTTTATAATTACAGTAAATACTGTAAGGAGTTGCTCAAGGAGTCTCATCAGTCTTTTTTATGGGCAAACGAGTTTGAGGGTCACCTGTAAGGGGTGATGGAGAGTAATCACCTCTGCCCAAGTACAGCTGCCTGCCACACTACAGGTGTCATGAAGTACGTTGCTTGCCTTTCAAAAAGGAATTCGCTCTTTTCTTGAAGACCCTAATGTCAAAAGAACAAAATTCGGTAAAATCTGATTGGACCCCTAGCCAGACGGAAAGCCAATTCAATAAAATTGATTTCTAATAAACTATAATATTTTTTCTTCTGTGGCCACAAGGAACTTGAATAATTAATTTACGCATAGATTCGAGTTAAGCAATAAACAATTTTATTGTTTCTGTGTATGATTCATGCATATGACATTTATCTTGTAGGTTTTTCTCTTTCGGATGTTAAGACATTCTTCCTGACATAATAATATGTATTCAAATATTGTTTCACCGAGAAGTTAGAATACTTCACCTAGGTCCTAGGTTCAACAACTCTAGTTACCAAACTCGCCTCAAGCTGATTCGATCGACGATTTCGACGAGAAGTTAGAATACTTCACCTAGGTCCTAGGTTCAACAACTCTAGTTACCAAATTCGCCTTAAGCGGGTTCTACCGACGATTTTGATGTTTATCACAAATACAACGTGCAATTTAATCGATTACCTTTTTAGAAATAACTGCATACGCCGTTTATTTTCGCATAAAATAGTGAATTAGTAATCTCTACAAAACTATATGAATCGACAATAATCACAAAAACGTTAGGGTAGCTACACACATAAGCGGGCCGGCATTAATCGGCAAAGCCGGGCGGGATAATTGCTAGGCAGGGATTTATTTTTTTATGAAAGGCATACAGACAGATTGCAGTCACTTCATGTCCATAATATTTAGAAATATCTTCTGAAAGGCCAGACAGATTGCTTTGAGTTCGCGAACAAACTGTGGTGACCCCCTTATGTGTGTAGCTACCCTTAAAGAACTAAGTTGCTATGTTAGGGTCGTCGACATATCCATATTCCGCATACAATATTTCACTAGACTGAAGTTACCAGCCATGTTAGCAACAGTAGAAAAATAGAGATATGTCGGCCAGTCGGGAAATATTCAACGGAGAGGTTATGTTAGCAACAGCAAAAAGATAAAATTTGTGTCATTTACCTGCCAGTCGACGGTTGACGAACAAATGGGACTCTGGGCCGTCCTCTCCCATCGCTGACGTTTAGCCCTCGACCCATGCCTCGACCGGCACCCCCAAACCTATCTCCCGGAGACACCCCCCCTACAGGCGGTCCACTTCGTATGTTATCTCTCTGAAACCATCGATAACTTTAAAATAACACATCAAGATTTTTATTCTCAATTATAGTCGGACTTTTAATCACGGGGTCTAAAAGGCAACATTTTTGATGTTTCATAAATGAAACATCTAAGTGACGTTTCATCTAGAGCGCGGTCCGTTTCGAGTCAAAAGTGATAATAGCGCGCTCACACGCGTCCCGAATTGATAAATTGTATGAGCGTGAGCGACGTGAGCGCGCTATGATCACTTTTGACTCAAAACGGACCGCGCTCTAGATAAAACGTCACTTAAAATGTTGCCTTTTTAGACCCCCAGGTGCAGTAAAATGACGGTAATTTACTTGAAAAGGTATCAGATAATACCCTCAAGAATAGTAATTTCTTCAACCCAATTAATAAAGCCAACATAGGTAGTAATTTTAATTTAGAAGAGGAACTGTCCATTTCCTGACCCTGACTACATACTCTACCCACTCATTTTTTTTCAAAAAGAATAAGTGACATTTTCCTAAAACACCTCGACGTAATTAATAGACGCATTAACAGTACATATTGGATACATTAATGAAAAAATCATACCATTTCATCCTCAAATGTGTTGTTTAGGGCGAAAGGTGGTTTGCCCCTTGGCTGGTATAGTACTTCAGCCGCCTTCAACTCGGGAGGTGCTTCTGACGATTTATCATATAATGCCAACATCTCTTCTCTGCCGTATCTACAACAAACAAAACAACATTCAAATTCCAACTCAGAAAGCAGTGTAGTAGACATAATACGTACTATACAGGGTGACTTTGCAAATTATGCCATGTTTTTGTAAATAGCTCTAAAGCACAATGCAAAACTACATCTTAAACGTATATTTTTTAATCTGACAATCTGATTTCAACCTAAGAAAATTATTATGAACGTTCTCTATACAAAATGGCACACAAAAGAGAAGCAACTACTTGATTAGATCATAAAGAAGTGCAGTGTCCACGAGGAGCATTGTCGCTATTGTGTGCTGAAATTACAACTGAAAATGTAGACCTTGTGCATCGGTATTACGAACGAAAGAACAAAAATCATTGTACCATGCGGGTTAAGTCTTGTGCTGATTTGGCGGCGCACTAACGCTGACGATAAAGCATGGAGTATCAAAAACAATACTTCAAATTTTAAACCTTATGCGTCGGTGACAAGATAGACAGCAATGAAATCATTTCAGTCATATGCATCCTATTGCACTGTTGTCTGGGGCGCAAACTGTTACTTGTCGAATTGAAAGAGGAATTTAAGTTTTCAGACAAAAGCTTGTTGTTGGTAGAAAAATCTATGATAAATGAAATTCCCAGTCATACATACTGAGTTTCAACTGGTCTAGGCGGGCCAAAACCCAGACTGTAAAGAATATTTAAAAATGTTCAAATGAGTCTTTCAACCAATTTCGATAACAAGGAAAACTACTTCATACTGAGATTTGGAAAATTAAATAGAACTTCGGTTCCTTCCAACACTAACGGCCATCATCTAGTCTGGCTGTTCCGATGATATTTCAATTTTCAACTGTATCGTCCCTTACAGCAAATTCGCAACTTAAGAAACACTAACCCCCTTATTCATGAAAACGAACGCAACGCTAATGCATTGTTTAAGCTATTGACGTGTTCTGTCACTTACTCGCAAATGGCGGCAGCAACAAGAATGAAAGTGACAAAGCGATACAAAAGTTACCGTGTTGTTGTAGAGTTTAAGCTATTGACGTGTTCTGTCACTTACTCGCAAATGGCGGCAGCAACAAGAATGAAAGTGACAAAGCGATACAAAAGTTACCGTGTTGTTGTAGAGCTGTTCAAGTTTTTATGAATAAAAGGGGGTTAGTATTTAGTACACTAGAAGAATATTGATATTGTCCAATGTCAATTATAGTATGAAATAAGACTATCTCGAGAATTTACAAACGCAAATCAACGTTGAGCATCCAACAGAAGTATAGCTGCCCCTCCCAGTTCTATTGATATTTTACGGGACAAGCATGAGCGTGAGCGCGTGCTTCGAGTTGATTGACTTTTGTGAATTGGGGGGTATGTGAAGTGTTGTGTTATTATTATTAGACATAATAGTAGATTATGCCACAAGGGCTTAAAGAAGTGTATTATGTCCCGGGCGTCATATTGAACCCCGAGTATGAGAATCCTGAATACGAGGGGTTCAAGACCGCCCAAGACAAATACACTTTTAAGCCCGTGGTGCATACTCTACTTTTTATACTTTCTGCGAGGCAATCGAAATTAATGGCTGAAAAAAGTAAGTGCTTAAATATTTATTTCAAGTGAAAATAGGTAATTAAATATGAGAAATTAGGTATTTATCAAAAATTAAAAGTGATGTTAGAAACATAAGACAGTTCCAAGACATCGGAAAGATGAGTTGAGTAGCTTAACTTCAAACTCGGATAAATCCAATTCTGAGAATTTTAAAGATTTTGGTGTCAAAAAAAAGCGTAAAAAACTAGCTTTGGAGCTTTTTTGGCAGTTGCGTATAAATCCACATGGCTCTTGAGGAAAAAGCCGTTAAAATCGTACAATTTCATCAAAACCAGATAGATTCGTGGCATATTTTTTTTCAACTGTAGATAGATCCCTCCGAGCCAATTAGCGAACAGCATTTTTCAACATGGACGTCAGTTGACGTAAACGCGCCGACAGTGTCACCGTACTCTCCTGCTTTTTATTGTATTTAAATAAATAACAACTTACAAAAAAACACACTTTAACGGTCGATAGTATTCCCTTTTTTAGCCACAACTCCTAGTCCTAATCTTATTTTATCAAATCTAGATAAATATCGATCTGTTAGATCAAAACTCCATAAATCCATTCAGTTCATTCAATACTGTTACCACAAATAAAATAATACGCTCTTTTAAATCATTGATTTAGGTTAGATAACACTTTTTCATTAATATCTCGTAAGAGGGTAGAGTGGATTTATCTGGGTTTGAATTTAAGCGACTCAGTTACAATCTTTGGTACATTTATTTTATCAGCACAACACTCAGGAGCTATTTGAGCGGTTGGCGCCTTTTTTCTTTCTTTGGCATCTATTTTGTTAGTGGCCAGTACGACACTCTCAGAATAAAATCTCATTGCACCTAAAGATTTTTGATAACACGGTTGCATTCCAAATTCAAATCACTTTAAAGCACAAGGGCAATAATGAAATTCAGTACAACATTATGTCCCGGTTAGACAGTAGGGCTATAATGACTTACTTTAGGACAGCTTTACATGACACATAACGTGCCATTGACGAGCAGGTAGTATAAAAATACTTATAAATGCGTAAGAAATAAACATCAATATTTCTAGAAATATGTTTAGTTCTAATACAATGCACCCTAAAAGCCTTAGAACGTCACGAGCGTGCAATATTGCAGATTAAGCCTGAACGTTACTTTTGTGCATTTGGTATACAACGGGGGGGTAAGTCTATTTACTTAGTTTGTCAGTAGCTATTAAGAGGTATATCTATCAAAGGAATTATTTCTCATGCTTTCACAAATAAGTTTAGGGACTTGGTTGGAAGCCAATACGAAAATTGTCTATCCAAAATAATGACCATGAACTACCGGAACCCAACCCCAAGCTTTTTTAAAATTGTCTTTGAATACTACCGCCAAGCAATTAAAGCTGGCCTATAGTCTGGGACAAGTAGTTTGAAGGTCTGAAGACAAAAGCACAAACATTTGTTTGCTGGATCGCTATGTAAGATTTTGGGAACTAGATGCTCAAAATTGTAGCGAACCAAAAGTGAGTATACATGGGACCATGTTAAATTTTCAAATAATGAAGAAATTTACTTTGCTTGCACTGCGTTGCTTTATATGCTGTATTGCAATTATTGTCATTTGAAACAATACAATACGGTTTAACTTCTTGTCTAAAACAAGCTACTCGCTATGCGCAGTTAATAAAGAGACAAGAAAATAAGGTTTCCTTCACTATAGTGCTTTTTTAAGAAAACGTGCACAACAATAATGTACATGTCAAAACATTGAAGACTACTACAACCATGCAAATAATCTTCCCTTTTGTGTACTTCTCTGCTTCAATATATTAGTAAGACAACTTACCTGGAAGCTTTCGTTGGGTACCTGATAATGACATATTTTTAGATCATAGAAAATAACCTAACCATTGAAAAATCTTAATTATAATCTAAACTATGTATTAGCAACGGTCAAGTATCCACAAAATAGACGAGAAGTTGATGGATATTATGTGAATTATTTGAACTAATAAGTTCTTAGTATGGATTGATTGAAGCCTACCCCATTATTCATAAAAACTCAAGGAACGCAGCATTGGTCAAGCGATTGACGTGTCCTGCCGCTCACTCGCAAATGTCGACAGCAATAAGAATGAAACAGACGCAATAGACAGAATGCAATAGTTTGCATTTTCTTATAACCATTTGTACTACAGGAAATCTCAGCATATGCTTCCAACGAAGATTTCAGGAATGACCAATTCATGCGGCCTCCATCACAGAAATCTTGTGAGCTTCACCTGTCTTCACCACATAAACCTTGCCTGTTTGCCGTCAAATGTCTGTATTCTGGAACTTACTCCAACAACCACTTAGATAGTCGCGCTGAGCTAAGTCAATTCCATCGATCTTAATTAATTAGATCGTGTCATATTTTGCGCTGTTTAGATTAGGGACAGATGGCTCATGGGTGACGATTTCCTAGATATATTTATTTATTGTCACTAGAATGATTTCTTCGAAAAGTTTCAAGAAGTAAGTAATAGATTTTTATGGAAATGAACAAATATGGCATGCACAGCCTACTGTCATGTGATACGCAAGAAGCGTCTACATCTTGCTCAAGTATTGAACATGCATCTTCCGGACAGCTGCACTTTTAACTACTAAGGAGACTTTAAATGAAAGTGAGAATTCGTCTGGTCTCAAAGCAAATACCTACCGGAGTCGGTAGGTATTTGCTTTTGGGAATAATTCCAAATAACATAAAATGAGTAAAAATTGCTCTGCGGGCTTAACATGTGTGTGTGGCGACAATGTCACTCTTTTTCTTGAGCCAAAACAGTACACGACAAACCCTTGGGATAATTTTTTAAGCGGTGCAGTAATCGAACCCGCGACCCTTCAAAGTCTCAACTGGCGCTCGAAACCACTGCGCTAGATGGGTAGTCAAAAAATTACATAAGTTATCTTACCTGAGCTTAGCCAGTAGTACTTTTGATGGTGTGTTTGATGTGTTGGAGGAACCGGCTGTGTTGCCCGAGCCGCTGCCAGAAGATGTAGGGCTTGAAGCCATAGCCGCGTTATGGTGGTTCCCGCCGGATGTTCCAGGGGACAGATTACGAAGCCACTCTGGTCCAAACTTCAATGCGTTGTTTGCACGATCGCCCATTCTACAGTAGATACCGCTGGTGAAATGGTGAGCTGCAGATGACGTCAACGGCTGCAAGCAACGCAAGAGTTGTGAGTCGACTGTACCCTGACTGGCTTGGGCGCTGCAGGCAATATTCAACACCCAATACCATAATTACACGTAGAACGGGCTATAAATACGAAAATCAATAAAATGACCTATATTTATCATTCGCTGCATAGCAAGAACTTAATTGTCAAGGAAGTCATTGTGAAACGAGCCTTATTGATTAGAGCTTTGCACTACTTCACAAAGTTAACTTTACAGCTTTGTTCAAAAACATAAGTTTAGCATCAGCCTTATCCTAGACACATGCAATGCTCACATTCGCCTTGAATATATAATAATGCTAAATATACACTTTCAATACTTTGTATCCTATTTGCAATGATAATATTATGACCTGAGTTACTTAAATGATCACTATCATCGTTTGTACTGGTATCTTCGCAGCTACATATCACTATGAGACACAAAACAAAATGAATGCACCAGATATGTATTCCACACCAAGGAACCGCTATCAAAATAACCTATTGCATGTGCCAGTGATTACTTATGGCGGCATACCACGATAACCAAATAAAGAGACAATTACTAGTTTTCTTGTTTCTGAAATTGCAATATAAACTTAAGCTCATACACAATTAGACGATACGGCGTCGCGTCGCATCGTGCTACGACGAACATGCTATGTTTTTTACTGTACATCGAAATAAAACAACTTTACATACGAATTCTACTCGCGGTCTTATATTTTCTTTCATTTTCTAACACGACGTTTCGACTACTTTACAGCAGCCGTGATTACGGTTAGAAAATGAAAGAAAATATAAGACCGCGAGTAGAATTCCTAAAGTTTTTTTACTGTAGTCTAAATTAACAACAGGAAGTTCTAAAACACAGCCTTTGAACTAAAACTATGATAAAAGCTTTAGCCCTACCCGCTAGCTTCACTACACAGTATAAAAACTAAGTCGCTTTTTCCATCCATATATTCGCATATTTTTTTAAATTTACGCAACGGATTTTGGCGCGTTTTTTTTAGAGTAATCCTTATTGGCATTAAGTCCACCTCTTTTAGCATTCATTGATGTATTGTGTAGGTATTTTGGGCTTCTTACTCCACAAGCAAAACTTTGCTAAACAAGAAAGAAAAGCACCCCGTGCTAGACCTAGTCCCTCGGGGCCACCCGATTAGGCCATATGGCTAAGCTTTTGACCGTTATCTTCGGAGCGCGAGCGGCAGGGAGGCCTTTGACCATCGTTTATTACAGATCATGAATAGCGGTTCAAGGCTAGTATCTCTCAATTACACTGCGCACGTTTGTGAGTGCACATATTGCTTGACAATATAAACAAAAGATAAGTAGTTTAACTAATTTAAAGGTCCTGCATGAACAGGAACTGGCCTATTCAAAACATATTATCCGTTTAGAGCGGGGGGCTACGTCGGCGTTATGCATGTAGTCGCATTAAATTTGCAACTGTCCATCTTACTCAAAACCAGTCATATAACACTGCGAGGGTCGTGGGTAACGCGTAGTGGTTAAAAACTCTGCACTGAGTGCTGAGTGCACTCAAGAAAAGGATCCATGAGGTCCTAAGTTCGAATCTAGAAACTCTCCAGTGACGAAAAACACCGTAAAATACCCGGTAGGTTGTAGGCTCGCGCATTACCTCGTTGGGAAAAACTTTGCGTAAAATGTGGGCTTCTACATGTCAATTTTAACATGACGGTATCAGTCTGACTGCTTCTGACTACTCTTTTTAGGATGAGTCGTGATCATAGGGTCAGCTTGGAAATCTTAGCTTCTGCATTTTTAGTTTTAGATAACTAACTACACAAATTCCTCGTCTTACAGAATCGACATCTAATCTAATCTAAGCGATGCCTCTGGTGCTTAAAGAACACTGGGACTGCTTGCGTAACATCATGTAATCCACATGTAATTTCTAATCAAACCTACATGTTTTTTTATTACTATCCAAAACTACGAGACAACTTGTAAGTAAAATGTACAATAACACTCACTTAGTTAGTGCATTTAGGACATATTATATGTCCTAAATGCACTAACTAATCTTAATTACTTAAGAGTATTCCCAATCAATACAGACATGTTAATGCACACAAACGTTTGTACAGTGCAGGAATCAAACCCACCACCTATGGTGCAGTACCCAGAATATTCACTATAAAACCATATTGGTAGGCCAACTGTCAACAATGCTTAAACAAAACTAAACTTTGTAGTATAATTATTAATTTAAGATAGATATAAAACACACAGTGCCATCCTTTTAAATGGACCAGGGTAACTAGTGATTATTTGCTATTACTATATTATAAACTACATCGGCAAATAAATAAATGATTGATTGATTTAGTATTAATTAATTAAAACACAAAAGACATATTTTACAATGCCAAGAAGCAGTCTCTACCATTCAACCACACTCTGAGACAGAGAAGCTCAAGCAGTGCAGTATTGACTTACGTGATAAACAAAACAACAGATAAAAATAACGATTTTCTTTACCTATAACCATTAAGAATGTAATCTAATGGATATTAAGTTTATAATCTGTGTGAAATTGGATTGCTACACTAAAATTAGCTAACTATCCTTTAAACTGGTCAACTGGCTGTAGCTTAGCCAAGGAACCTAGACAACCATCAAGTCACTTGTCAAATGCTGCTTGCACTGAAAAAGTTCACATTGAGAACAAAAATTTGTCAGTGTGACAAATTTTTCATCCAGTTTTAAAGCCATTGTTTCATTTTGAGAAAGGCACTGATTGTTGTTGTAGTGACAAGACTAAAAATAACAACAAAATACAGCTCAAGTCAAGCTATGAGGGTAAACAAAAAAAAAGTTATTGTTATGATATTCCATTTTCTTTAAGTATCTTATTTTACTATCATGAAAAAAATATTACTTTATAATTTAGATTATTTTCAATAAACATTTCATTGACTTTCAAGAAGTGATTGAATTTAGCCTTTGTAGTAGAATATAAAATAAATAAAAAATCATAGGATTACAGATATAATCAATTAATTTTTAGGTAATAATAACAATACAGCAACAGTTTCCCTTTTGTCACAATTTATTTGACCAATAAATGGGTCAATGGGTTAAATTCGCCTGAGCATTCAATTATACCAAGATAGAAAACTTGCAATTTGTATACAATAAAACTATTTATTACCTCTAATGAAGCACAAAAGCCTACACAAAAGAAGTCAGATAATTTCCCTGGAGGTAGAAAAACATCACCAAAACATCGTGGCCAGCCTTACAATCACAAATTAAGAGGAACTGTAAACCCTTATTTAGTTAAACCTCTCAAAATATTGTAACTTACGCCAGTTTGTGAAATACACTTGTAGGTACTTTATTATTGAAATTGTATTACGTAGATTTATCGCTTGATACCTAGACACTGATACGTGGTCTGTTTTGTTCACAGAAAATAGGTTCTATTCTTCCTTCATGGCCTTTGTGATGATAAAGCACACTCAGCATAACCGATCCACCTCGTGTTTAAAGTGATTCCAATACACATAATCCAAGAGTCAAGGTGGCAGGGGCTAGGAACCAACTTAACCGAGTACCACAAACTTGAAGTCCAATGTCACTCCTATTACACTTAGCTTACGAAAAATCAATATCCTACTAATTTTACAGAATACAGAATGAGATCATAATTACCTAAAGCTGCAATGTTTCAATTTTAGACGCACGCACGGCGACAGAGCAATATGGCCGACCAAAGTGAAGAAATATTTTGCTCTTTGCTGAACGTCAGTCAGTCGACGCATGCACGACACGAAATAACCTATGTTGCCATTTCTCAAACTGGAACAGGTACACTCACTATTCAATTGATCTGGCAACAAAATTCATTCAAGACCTTAGTTCAAGACTATTCGTCGCTATTGATTATTGAGTTTCTTTCTACGGAGTGATAAATATTTTTAATTAGTGCTGAAGGAGTTCACAATGATTTTCAGTTTTTTTTTTAAATTATAATTAATTAAGTAAGCAGTTCGATAGTGTAAGTTAATGAAAAACTGCATTGAAAGAAACCACACACTGTCATCGAAAGGGCATCGAAAGTCTTTAAAATATTATTGCAATTGAACATTTCAATTGAAAGCCTTCTCGATTTCCTTAGCTTGATAATTGTTCAAGTTTAGTAAGTAATAAAAAACCCCTTAGAATATTGCTAAGGTAAAAATAAGTATCACTTTCATCAGGGCATAAAACAAACTATGATGACTGAGGTTGGTTCAAGTAGGAGGCACCATAATCCGCTGCTGTTTTAGAATCGTAAAAAAGGGGGATTCGACACTACTGGGTGTATCGAAGCACTTGTATGGAAAAAATATACAGGATGTTCAACCGTAAACCCTAGATAGTATATTTGATTACCTTCAACTATATTGACCAATTTTTGGAAATTTCTCGGTATTGCCATAAAAAAAGTTATTTTTCAAATTTTTAAATTATTTTTTCGTCTACGTGTACCCTGATAAATTGCCTATCAATTAGTTTATTATTTTAATATTTTTGCATACTGACGTTGATGTTCTTGCAAATCTATTGAAGCATTGTACGATTTGAATCAATTTTGATTATAAGACTTAAATTTCAAAAAATCCTACTGTTAAAAAATGGTGTGTCAAAAGTGGAACATTATTTCCGTTTTTTCTCTCGCTCTTGCCAAATGACATTTGTTCGCGATAGAGCAAGGAGGACTGACCGGAAATGGGTAGCGTGATGTGCCGGCCACGTACAGTCATTGAGGTTTATAAACTGGTATAAATCTTGGATTTACCCGTTGAAATTACGACGAGAATGCGATAAAACTGAAACCAGGGGCAATAAATATTCTTGAGGAATTCCTTGAAATAAACATAAAATATCCTTGGACATTATTCCACACAGCGCCATCTAGTCCCAAGGGGGCTAGTTATAGTCCGTTATTATGAATACTAGACAACGGATAAACATACTTAAATACTTTTTTTTTGTAAATACATACTTAATATACATAGGAAACACCCAGACCAATACAAACAGACATGTTCATGCACACAAATGTTTGTACTGTGCGGGGATCGACCCGTGACCCTTGGTGGTTGGCCGACTTCACAACAATTACACCAAGGTGGTCGTCAAAATAAATTAGTGTTAGGTACAATGGTTATTTTTTTCACTGTTATGAATATTCTTATGTTACTTAACGCGTTTTTATGTTTTAAGTAGAAGCTTTATTGGTTCATTAGAAATATTAAAAACTAACAAAAAAGTTTTATATTTTATTTTTCAACAACTACTTTTTCAACAACCTTTTTTAACTAAAACTTTTTTCCAAAAAAAAAACTTCTTAGATTAGAGCTTAGAGCTTTTTCTTAGATTAGAGTTTTTTCTTACGTTGTTTTCCATGGTTAATTTTTTTTTCTGAACCCATAAAACTACGTTGCAAAAGTTCTCTTTACCTAACCTAAATGTTTTTGTTCGGAAACTTAAACTTCGAACAAATGTATTTTCGGCCATTATTTTTAAGGCCTTTTTAATCTGAAAATAAATCTGGCAACCCTGGTTGGCACGCACAGAAACAGACAGTTTATGGTATATGCCTAAGCATTGGTGAAACCAACCTGGCTGTCAGGTGTAACATACCAGAGAAATTCGTCCGGTCTGTTAATGGTCTCGGTAGCATAATTGGTAGTGCAGTCGCCCGGCTTGCGAAAGACGCGGGTTCGAGTCCCGCCTGACCAGTACCGAATGCTTTTTTCTGGTTTTCCTATCTTTAGTAAGATGATAATGCATTATCCCTAATGCTAAAAATAAAAATAACCTATCAAAATAGTAGTTTCATCTTAATCGAAAGTCAAATATTTGCAATAATGTTTCTTTCGAGTGTTTAAGGTATATGCCTAAACATTGGTGAAACCAACCTGGCTGTCAGGTATAACATACCAGAGAAATTCGTCCGGTCTGTTAATGGTCTCGGTAGCATAATTGGTAGTGCAGTCGCCCGGCTTGCGAAAGACGCGGGTTCGAGTCCCGCCTGATCCCAGGACCGAATGCCTTTTTCTGGTTTTCCTATCTTTAGTAAGATGATAATGCATTATCTCTAATGCTAAAAATAAAAATAACTAGAATGTAAGTTTCGAAATCAGCTGTTTTTACTCTAAAATACCTAGACCGAAGATTCTTATAAAACTCTTATTTTGTCAAAATAATAAAACGTTTTCGTAAATAATCACTTGTACGTAGGTACTATTGCCATTCTGAATCATTATTAACGACAATCTCTGCGCGTAGAGCGCGTAACTAGATACCTAAGCGTGAGGCGGAAAGCGAGAAAGAGAAAGAGAGGGAAAGAGATAGAGTTCCGTAAGTTGACCCTCATTGTTCTGAGCGTTGACCCTATTGTTTTGAGGTTAGGCCATGAATATAATCCAATTTTAGGGTTCAAACTCACCTCAATCGTAACCTTTGATGTTGTTGTGGCTAATTTCTTAACCATATCAGCAGTCTGGCACCCCCTTACATAGAATAGACCTATTCTCACTTTATTTAAAAAACTACCTGTATTTATTGCAAATATGATTCCTGAAAATAATTGTTGTTGTTATTATTTGAATGAATAGAGGAGAATGTGGGATGTCTATGAGAGGCCGTCCTAAGAACTCTTGAAGCTTTTATCTAAATTATCTTAACCCTTAACCATCTAGTTTCCGCCGTGGTGATATCAGTTTAGCTCTACTAAAGGTTACAAAAGATTTTAGGAAGGTTATGGGAAGTGGAATGTTCGTTGTTTCTCCGAGGCAAGGGGGGAGTGCACTAAAGCGCCTAGAGTAGGTACGTAGGCACTTTAGGTGTCCTGATGGACGCCGTGGAATGTGGGCCGGAGCACCTCCGCACTCCCGACACGCTGGCTCCTACCTTATGCGGACGCTACTGGCCAAGTGTTGAATCGCCGTTTTCCTAAAAATACCTACTAAGTACGTTACTTTTCTACAAATTAGCATTTTAACCATCATAAAATTGCAAACTAACGTTGCAGGTTCGTAAACTACGTAGCTTTTTACATGTAGTAACCGATTTCAGTATAGCCCAAAAAGTCAGCAAAATCCGTGAAATACTAACTAAAACTTTGAGGCCGTTTTTCTCAGTACGTTAAAACGTTACCGTGTTTTTAATTTGCGCGACATAACCACATGGTAATTGCAGAACTATGCTGCTACGTTATTAAGTAGATTTGATTGATGGACCATACCATTATCCCTTAGTTAGTGTCACGAAAGCACGGTAGTGGACTTATTAAATATATAAAATTACCGTGACGAAGGTATGTACAGGATGGTGTTTCTTGCATTTGTGTCTGTTCGTTTCCGAGATCTAGCAAACAGATTCAAAAATTATTTTATTTTGATGCGGTTTTGTGTTCAATGTAAAATTTGCGGCTAACTCTCAGGTGATGGAAAACAACGATATATAAACCAAGCAACCGGGATAACGGCGGCTCGCCCTTAATACGTTGGGTTCAAATTCCCTAGGCGTAATGTGGGCTGCTGAATGTTCCGTTCACCATGACGGCAACAAGCAGTGTGCCCCTGACTAGGTATGCCCCATCAGCGATATGATCAAGAGGGTATGTTATGTACTCAGTAAAAAAAACCATACTGGTGTAAGCCTCTCCCCTCCACCATGAGAGAACCGCTGGAAAGTGAAGAGAGTTCGGGCGTGGCAGTGACCACCAGTGAGGTGGACTTGCCACCCACCCGCTGCGGCCCGCACGGGCGACACGTGGGGCTGCGGGCCCAGTGGGGCCTGCAAGCGCCCTGATGCACGTAGTGGATGCCGCGGCAAACAATCGGTTGATGGGGGTTAGTGATCCGAGGCTGATCCCCCCTGTGCGTCGCGGCCCGGTGACGGGGCCGTACCGCCGGTTGCAGCAACGGAGCCGCCCTTTGAGCGGCTCCGCTCGGCTTGCATTGCACGGAGTCCACCGAGACGGCGGAAGTGAATGCGTACTCCAGGCGCTTCCGTGGCCTCCCCCCTTATGTTGGGGGGTGGGTTGGAGGGAGCCCCACAATGAGCCAGCACTGGCGGCGGAGCAGTGCGATATTACTTTTGGTAGGAACCAGCTTCGCCACCAAAGTGCCACGGTTGAGTGTCGTGGGGTTTTAGTCGGTAGGACAGGTAGGTGGGTCGGTAGGTTTTAGCCCGGGGGGACAACAAGGTATCCATTAGGATTTCCGCACAAAAAAAAAGGTGTAAGCATCTAAAAGTATAGAAGTTTTACCGTCACCTTTCGGACCTTAACTAAAACTTACTGGCGGTAATATATGTATGTAATCGGGATGTGTAGTCTCGAATACCAAGATTATGTCCTCCAAATCTATTCGCGTCTTGTCTCTGCGTCTCCACGTAAGTTGAGGTTTGGCTTTCGTTAAACTGAACAACAACACTTTCGCATCGTCGATATCTTCCTGTGAAAAAGAAGATTCACACAAACTTATCAGTCCTTCATTGTCCATCACATTATGTTTGCTGCGTATAAAATATAGAACTTCCGAAATAACGACAAGGTTGCAAATTGCATGCGCAGATTTGCTAGTCTTGTTTGCCGACATAGTATTACAATTTTAATTGACTGCAACTGCTCGCTGTGCGCTCGCGCACGGTACTGTATGATCATCATGCGTCGCCTATTGTGCGATGATTATTTTAAAGTATTCAGATCTTTTATCAATAAGCCACAGCACAACAGTCTGGAAACATTAATTCCTGTTCTTTGTGTCTAAATATAAATATACACAGGATTTACTTTTATTCTTCTCATGCCGCGATATGTTCCACTTGATTGTTAATTGCAGGCTAAAAATCCTACAGCATTCGTGACCCCTTGATTGTGAGGGCACGGATCACTCTTTTCTGAGTCTCTTACACTGGTTCTCTTGGATCATCCGTCTGTCGGCGAGTCAGCAGTCCATCTTGCGGGGCGTCCCAAGCTACTTTTGGCCTCAAATGGTCTCGACGGTCATCAGTTCTTCGTGCTATATCCCCTGATCACTGTCACTTCAAACAGCTAATACGCTAGGCTACGTCGGCGAACTAAGTTGTCCTAAGGAATCCCTCATTTTGGGTCCATA
The DNA here is from genome assembly GCA_950022985.1 of Udea ferrugalis. NCBI lineage: Eukaryota > Metazoa > Arthropoda > Insecta > Lepidoptera > Crambidae > Udea > Udea ferrugalis. Next base: position 26,155,606 of record OX465515.1, read on the forward strand.
TTGACTCACCTAAAGTTGTTTTTCCGAAATTGTTCTTTCTACTGATTGGTGATCTGAATGATCACTTTTCCCAATTTTTTTAGTTCTAAAGTTTTTATTCATTCAATTTGTAGTACCAACTGCCGACGATATTCGTAATACATAATACATGTTTCCTTAAATTTAAATTAATGATATTACTTATGTATCCCATAAGTTTTATCCCTAAACATAATTTTTATTCAGAAAGAAATGATGGATTTTGATGAAACTTTACAATAATACCTATAGCTTGTGCATCTGAATAGCAAGTTATAAAGAAATATTACAAAATATGTTGTTATATATATGTTATAAAGAAGTATTTTTTACCTAAGTCCAAGCGGACGAAGTCGCAGGCAGCCACTAGTTAGGAATAAAGTCGTTAGGAATTGGAATTGGTAGGATGGAAAATGTTAGGGAGATCGGAGTTCCAATAATCGAAGTTAAAATTTTAGGCGAACTTTGGCGCACCCCCTCATTCCTGATTCGATCACGTAGCGAACTACCGCGCCTCCATGGAATGTTGGGTGATCTTGAGCTTCCTTATGAGGCCCATAGTGAGTGACCATGTCTCAGATCGTAGGTCATGAAATATCACTGGAAATTAGACCATATAGCATGCAGAGGAAACGGTTTACCCTTGTTTGATCGAACAACGTTTCGTCGAAAATCAGTTGGTCGAACAACGTTTGAGAAAATCATCACTTTGTATAATATCATTTGGTAGAATTTTCAGTTCGTCGAATGTTTATTTGATAGAATTTTCAGTTCGTCGAATGTTTATTTGCTATTACAACGTTTGCACTAATGATCAAAAGGTAGAATGTTCATTTGATGTAATTTTCAGATGGTATAACACGCCAAGCAGCATGTAATGAGGCAAGTCGTTTTTTTGGGTTTTAAAAAAAAATAACCACGAAGGCTTAAGGCGGGAGCTACGCTCCGCTTCGCTCCCGCCTTAAACCTTCTAACCTAATCTAACCGAGTCGGTTCCGCCCAAACTATAGTATAGGGCAGTGACGAAATTCGATAATATGAAATTAGTTCAAATGAAATTCGTTCAAACAAATAATTACATCAAATAAAAATTTACCAATTAAATATTCGGTCAAATGAATAATTCGACCAACTGATTTTCGACGAAACGTTGTTCGATCAAACAAGGGTAAGCCATAGGAAACACCTAGACCAGTACAAATAGACACACTCACGAATGTTAGTACTGAGCGGGGATCGAACCCGTGACCACTGGTGTAATAGCACACTACACCAAACTGGCCACTGGTGTGAAGCATGACACCAAATCGGTCGTCACTGTTATGTGTGTCTAACACACTGGTTTAAGACCTTTGTCTTATAGAGGGATGTCATCTGAACGATGGGCCACTGCGACCATTGCTGATCTATTGTGGCTTTGACCTTTGTCTTGCTAAATGCATTACATAAAAGCATTTTCTTACACTTTTCAACTTTGAAGAACACAACAATGGATGGAGTCGTTAGGAAGACTAATGCCTCCATCTATTCATCTAAGCCCCGAATCATAGCTGAAGATCTTCTTGCGACTGTTCACGAGGCTTGTACTTCATATTCAACAAAGTCAAAATTCACATACTTACTCTCGAATTCCCAAACACAAATCAGCTTTGAGTATCCCCTCAGCACTATAGCTATCCTTTTCAGTTCTATTGACATATTACGGGACTGTTTGAGCGTGAGCGCTTGCTGAGCGTTGATGAAAGTTTGTGAATTCGGGCGTTAGAGTGCCTAGTGCGAATTTCCTTGATCAAACGCATCAAGAAAGTTATCATGGATTTTACACTCGGATCAAGTGAATATTTTGGTATAAAAATTATTGATGCAATATTTACCAAATGTAAGTAGTCTTCTAGATTAATAATCTTTGTTTCCACCACTGACACAAATCACACAATCGCAGCCATTTGGCATGCTTTGACTTTGGCTCAAAAACAGGTCCATTGGACTTTGTTGGTTTTTGTGTGGCCACTCTTGGAACGCGGATGCCGTATCTTCCGGCTTATATCAATGCCCACATCATTTTATTCCCCCACCATGTAGGTGAACTTCCTGACAATATCTCAAACGTTATTGATGTCCAGATGTCCACCAAACCAGAGTACCGAAACGAGATCCATCGTGGAAGCACACATAACGCCGTATAATAAACGTACATTGTATGATCCCTACAGACACATCAAAAGTGTCTAGGGAAAATCTTTTTTTTTGTTATACAAACTTGTAACATTTTTTATTCAGCTGTGACCATAAAAGCTAGGGGCACTAAGCTTTTATGGTCACAGCTAAATAAGGTAGGTTTCAATCATAATACTTATTGCTTTTTGGAGTGGGTATTGAAATGAAAGACAGTTTCCCTTAAATCGTATTTAATTAATACTGTAACAAAACAACCATTTCTATCTAAAGTAGGTAGTTTGGTGAATCACCTTTAGACTTGTTTAGGAATGATATCCATGTAAAATAGCTTTACTCACTACCCAACAAGTACGTAGACCAAATAACGACTTTCTTAATCGGATAGGTATTTACGAATTTATTTATTTAAGGTACATGTTTTCCCAAAATATTTAGTTTTTTCCAAATTCAGGTCCAATTAGGTATCCTCTTTATGAATTTCATTTTTAATTTACAAAATTTAAAGTTGCTTCTGAGAAGAGTCTATCTCGTGTTTAAAAATCGAATTTCGTAATTTAAAATGCCTTAGTATAAAATACCCGTAAAATAAATAGAAAAAAAGCTAACTGATCAAAATAGCCACGAAAAGCTACGAAAAGTAATGAAATGGATCAATGGATGAAAATGAATGGAATAAATGGATTACAGAACAGGTAATGATTAAGATGTATCTCAAAATAAAAATATGAATCAATTTGCTCAAAATAAATTAATTTATATAAAGTTCGTTTCTAATACAAGGTCTAAATAGTTTATTACTATGAACATTTTTATGATTATTTTATGCTCTCTGAAGAACACTACGATAATTGTCTGTGTCTTTCTAAACATTTTAAATATTCACATCCAGGTCATCGATTTTTAAAATAAGTTTTTCTGTAGTAAGTAAACAGATATATTTTTAAACATATTATACTTGGAATACGGGTATTTCGGTATAAAGCATTTCGAGTTATGATTTTTATTTTTTTCTAAACCTACGAAAAATAATCATTGAAGCCAGAGTTTAGACAGTTGATTGTTATGTATGTCTTATATTATACTTACTTTTAGTTCATTACAGAACAATGATATCTACTTTTAAACATTCATAGCCACTAAGGACTATAAAATTCTATCAAATTCATAATTTGTCAGAAAAGCATTTGCGGCCTAATGCCCAAAAAAACTTATATTCTAGCAGAATGACCACTACAAATCCAGGCAAAAGGGCCTAGTTCATATCAATCATTCTTTGTATATTTTTTACGTTTTATTAGTCTTACTCAGTAAATCACTTAACTAACACCGCACACTCAGATGTTTAATAAATATCAGAAACTGACTCACATAAGGAACATTGCATGATCTACAATTTAATGGTATAACGTTATTATACTAAATTTTGAGACGATATCGCAGTTATTAATTTCTGTGAATATTAAAGAAAGTTTTACAAAAAATAGACAGTCTTCATCCTACATCTAGTTTTCAGATTCATTGCAACACTTCAGCTATGAGACATTTTAGTTGGGTTTAGGAATTCGTTAAAAATCTAAACTGCAACAATACCTACATTCCAAATATGTTGAATGATTCCAGTAATTCTATCTAAATATTATTTTTAGTGTCAGAAATCACAAGTAATATGATCGTTTTAACTAGTTACAAATAATTTTCTCACTATATCGTTTTCAAGTTCATGATACTGATAGTAAATCTTACTATGCACTTATAGGTACCTATAGGTATCTTTAAGCCACCCACAAGATTAAATGCTTCAGATCATAAATTTCAAAAAGCTCGATATGAATCTACACACTACGCAGATTATCTTTTTTGGTAATGAAAAATGCCATAACTTATCATCACGAACAAATAATCTAATAATAAAACCCCAAAATTATAACACATTTCTGTAAATTACACGATATATATATCGCAATATGAAGCTGTAAATTAACAAATGGTTTAGGTAAGATATTTAATCTTAATTTATTCGGAAAAACATAAATTAAAAATATTTTAGTTTTAGTGTCATATAAATTTCTTATACGTAGCAAATAACGAAATTTTTATTAAACCTAAAGTTGTATCACATTTCGATAATGCACTAGATATTTTCTCACACATTTTAAAGTTATCTACAACGTCTTATATCTTAATGGCTATAGAGTTTCGGGGCTAGATATAACAATAAGAAAACACAACCTACTGCATGCTAATTAAACAATTAACTATATCAATCAGAATAGGTAATACTAATCTCAAACATTAATATTTGAGCATTACAGAAACTCATAATGTATTCGAAAGTATTTATTAAATATAATATAGTATCAAAATACACAATAAAGAACTAAAAGCAATATTAATTTTCATAATTCTTAGCCCATTATTTCGGATTTGAGCCGTATTCTAAGAAGTGGTCATATGTGTCCTACATTAATCTTCGCCTTTCATTATATCGAGAATACTGACATAGGAACCAGTGAGGAAGCCGAGTATTCCAAAACAGATTAGGAAGGAGTTTTTCCATAAAACCCAGTTGAGACGACCGAGTCCATTGGGCCTGTTCCAGTACGTCACCGTTTCAATAAGAGACGGGAAGATAAGGCCAAGGAAAGACAAACAGACTGCACCGACGAGAGAGATGAAGGGGCCGAGGTTCGGAATAGCAATAGCTATGCATACCGTCAAAATCACAAGAGCAACCCTGATGCTGTACTCGGCAATATTCTTCTTGGCTCCAAACAGATGACGGACGTTCTTCCAGATGATTTCCATCGGGACATAGAATTGAAGAGCGTATGTGAAGAAAATAGCGACGGCAATCATCAACTTCACACTCTGGCCCAATCTGGAAATATACAAAATAGTTGCTGTTATACAAGGAGTTTAATGTATTATCGGTGTCGGGGTATTTAGTATCATGTGGGTCATATTCTAGTTCTACTTAGACCGAGGGTCCACATAAGAAAAGTCCATAATTATGACCATTCGTTTTCTAGTTATTGAATTGACAGACCCTACCATGTTAAAGCAAATCGTACACTTTAAAATGATTTACAAAGGGATAATCAATTCACCATAATACTGCTGACTTATTATCGTTCTATTGTTGAAAAGTGGCAAGTCTTAGGGACACCACTGAAGGCCACACTTGCTCCAACAGGTTATTATTGGAGGAGTACCATAAAAGCGTTTTTAGGACTCTCGCGCGATATTAGTAACTGACATCTTAAAATATGTCGCAATGCTTACAATAATTATGCAACGTGTAATTTATGAGTAGGTAGTTTATTTAATTTTGTGATTGTTCCTTTGCACACCTACATTAGAGCATTAGCTGATGGATCAGATAAAAACTGATTCATTGTTGTAAGGTTGGCAAAAAAGATAAAAAGAGTAACTTACATTTCATCCTCCGGCAAATTTAGCGTGATACTGCTTGAAGTATTGTCTCCGTACTTCAGGTAACCAGAGAATCCCACAAATGCGTACAAGGTGACTACGAAGAACATGCCAGTGTTGAGCACTCCAGGGCATCCGATGAAATGCTGCGGGGTCTTCATGTTGTTCTCAAGGGGCATGACAACACCAATGCCTTCAAGGGCGAAGATGGCGGTTCCAAAGAAAGTCGGTAGACGCTCAAATCCGGCAAAGGGTGATCTTTCGCTAATCGATGGAATGTCTTGGAAGAGATAGTAGAAAGTGATGGCCATGCCAGTGCCGACGAGCAGATTGGCTATCATGGAAAATGGTGCCAGATACTTGAGGTTCCTAATCATATTAACCATGAGGAGCAGAGGGAGTAATGCGGCCATGTAGTATCTGAGGTTGATGTCGTGATACTCAGTGTCTTTTGCATAGTTGTCGACTACTTGTTTTATATTCTTGGACACGAATACTATGTAAACGCAGCAGCATCCCAGCAGGTCTATCACCAAAAACCAGTTTATCATAGCCCTGAAACAAAAACAAATTAAATTAGAATAAATCGACATTTCAAGCTACCAAGGCCTAGTTTTATAGAAATCTCAATAAAATAACACAACGTAAAATTTTGTTAGTATCATCCATTTTTTTAGTCCTAAAATTTCAAAAGAGAGATGCCAATTTGCATTTGCGTGTTCAAATTAACAATATTACTTACTTAGCAAGTCTTGAAAATTTGTGGACAGCCGGTGGTCCTGATAGAAAAGCAGCCTCTGCGGTTTCGGCGAATCCAAGAGACGGTTTCTGCATCCTCCTGCTCAGCTCGTGCGAGGTCTTGACGAGGACGTGCACGCAGTAGGTGCAGATCCCACCGATGGCAAACGTGGCCACCAGCCCGAAATACAGCCCGGCGTTCAGAAAGGCCATCGGCATAGCCAGGATGCCGCTGCCAAGAGATCCTTTCAGCAGATGTATGAGAGTGTCCATGTTCCTGAAATCAATTATTTGATGTTTGTTAGATTTCAAGATTTTCCATGGACTAGGACACCTAGATGGAACTTCGGATGTTACTGAATCCGTATTATTCTTCAGTTATTCTCAGCCTGTAGATGGCGTTATGAGTCAAAATCTCGGGAATATGGATTGCATTCTATAAAAAGAGTAAATGTTCTAAAAACTGCAGTATTGAATTAGCAACAAGTGAGTGCACTTACGATGTAGGATGAGCAAGTTTCCTGTGTTCAAACGGATTATAATCTTCATCCGCCTCAACATCCCGACCGGGAATCTCCATAAGAGGCAAGGTTGACCCCGCCTGCTGTTCCACAGGTATCTCATTCGGGTCAACCTTGTACCTGTGAAAATACACCCAAAAAACTGTTATAGTACCTGCCGTCATTATTCGAGATCCTACTTACTAAAAACTGATGTTGATAGGTTAGAAGTGAGTCGGTATAGGAGTGTAGTCATTCACAAAGTTGAATTTAAGCATAACGATGTACTTTAATGGAGCGATAACATTAAAAGCGCCACATCTCAAGCTTTAATGTGATGTTGGTCGAGGTGTGATACGAGTATGAGGTGGTGTCGCGAACGCGCTTCGAAACGATTTTTACACGCAACTACTCTGTGGCAAATTATTCATCCCGACAGTTAGATTTACTTAATTTACTCGGACAGATGTTAGCTGAGTTACTATGTGTGAGTGTTATGTGTAAAGTGTGATACATTCATTATGGTCTCCAAAACAATGTACAAAATTATTATCTTTTTGGGTGCGCTTCACTCTGTTAAGACTTGGCATTTACAGATGGCTCAACTCTAAATTCAATACAGCTTTACGTAGAGACGTTGAAAGACTAAAACCTGACGATAGCGGCGAGGATATTGTACAACAAGATTTAATTAGTGATTGCGTTAAGTTCAGGTATGACAGGATTGTTCAGAGATAAAAAAGACATAAAGCTAAATCAAATTTGTACAAATCTCCAGTGCTAGAGCCAATCCCGAGCCTGAACAGAGATGGCGCACAGGAGCCGGCGCGTGCGCAGGTCACAGGTGTCAACGCAATGTGCACCGGCCCATAATACATACTACTTTCTTTTTACAGAACCAAACATAACAAATTAAATAAACAAAATTGAAACCATATAATGGAATGATGTACCGGTGTATGAGTCCATTGCAAGATGATCAAGGTCGACGAATGACTTTAATCTCTTGGAAGCAGCACACGTCTTCCCGGATCGTCTCCGAACGGCGTCGAGCATTTTAGCTCGTTAAAGGAGCAAGTACTTAACAGTCAACATACAATATAAAATACCACGGCAATGTTATAATTGACAATAAACAAAAAAGGCGAGAATCAGCTAAGAAACCGTCGATGCTCTCGGAAGAGTACAATTCGATTCTATTTGATACCGATTTGAAAAAGCAATGAAAATCTATCTTTTCGATTTCCTGTTGAACAAAAATGTCATAATTATTAGTTAAAGGGAATCATGTCTTAAGTCAGAAACAAAATAATTAATATTGCCTATCAAAAATGAAGTTAAGCGGTGAGGCATGCTGGTTGATTTCATTTTCTAAAGTTTAAAGCAGAAAACAAAATGTCTATCCAATGTGGCACCAGCCCAACTCAAATTATTGACAACACAGAGAGGCAGTCAAAGCTAAGTTGATGAATATCACTGTTGAATGATCAGGTATTGCTGAACTAGGCATAGGAACAAATCAACTTACTTGACCATGACGAGTTCTGATAAATCATTTCTGACTCCTTTTTTCTTGGGGTCATATTCGGCTATCATCGGCCGCAATTGGGGTTTCTGAAACAAAAATAAAGAATTATGAATAACTTGTGATAAACACAAAAGTAATGCCACTATAAACTTAAAGTTAATGTCCAATTAGGTTTGTATCGGTAATGGTACTGAGTTACTTTCTCGATTCAGGCCTAAAATGCAATTCATACATTTAGCAACCGCTTTCATAAAATATTTAGGGCTAGTAAGTTATTCGGGCCGTCTGTATGTCGTAAGCAAATAGCTAACTAAGACCAATCTGTTTCTCTGCCAGTGAGATCCGTAGAGCTCTTCGGTAGCAGTGTCAGTCAGATATGTAGACCTGTGCTTCGCCGCACAGGGTCAGGAAGATAGGTCGCATGTTAGATCCAAATAGATCTTGTGCAGAAATTGGTTGTCTGTAAAGTCGGTTTACGGATGATAGTTTAACGTGACAACGTCGCTAAAACCGATCTTGCCTTTTGCTCACTCGTGCTGCGCTCACGCTACTTCCGTAACGTTACAATGATTGCGTCATGCTTTCTCGTGCGTGCTGCGTTCATCGATTTATTAGATGTTGTCACTTAAAAAAAAACCGAGGCTTGGATGTTTCCGAACCTGACCTCTAAAAGTAGCAAGTGTCATAATGTTTAGATGCTGATCATGTCCAGTGACGTCTGACGTCGACGTCGAGAAGGGGCTCGGTTCGCTCGTGTAATGCCTCCACGTGACTACGCAGTAAGTCGTTATTTTTGGACGCTATTTATAGAGAACGCTCCCGCGCACGGCAGTCGGCAATCGCGAATCTCCCGGTTGGATCTTACGACTGTAACCATAAATAATTTGAACCTTGAGTTCCACCGGTGCAGCGCAATGTTGTGGATATGCTCAACGTGGCGAACGATCTTGAAATAATTATTGCGTAAAAATCTATCATTGGTTATGTTCTCGCCTCTGATTGCTGACTGTGAATACTAAGCAGGATTATTAGGGTATTTTTCCAGGTCGGGCTAGTACGTTGCGGCTTCTACAAGATAACTTAAAAAGTACTTAAGTTTTGTTATCTCCTATGATCTGCTTTCAGCTGAAATTAAGAGCATTCGTTGTACTTCTATATCAAATTTTCAAGATATCATATTTTGATGATCACAAAATTGTCGTTTTTAAAATCATCTAAGTAACCCTAATAAAGCAACCTCCGCTAACAAAATCCTATGTAGTCAGACAATTTAAAGAACACTTGCCTGTTTGCGAAAGGTACAGTCATCTAATTATCTTAGTCTAAGTGGTCTAACATTCATCCTTCCTCTCAGGTAGTGGCTTGGGTAGATAATTGGTGAATAAAAAATGGCAAAGTGCTAACGAAAAGAACACAGGCTGCACAAATAGGTTTACCTAACAAAGCAGGTTTATTTGTGAATCAATTAGCGCATATGTCATTTGTTACCAGGTAGAGCGTGATGCGGCGTGACAAGTGGCAACATGGCGGATTAAATGTATTCAGAAGGGTTCAGTTATGAATGAATAAGTTTTACTTAATTATGTATAGGTAATGATTAATTAAATAAGTTAAATGTCAATCTGAACGTGGGCCAGAGTCTGGGTGTTTACACTGGTGGAACATGAGAGAGGCTGTACAGTTTTTGAGTATTTTAAATATAATAAAAAACTTAAAGAACCCAAAAGTTAAGGTATATTTCGAATTACGTTCGGATGCTGACTTAGCATTTCTAACGCCTAGCGATTTAACGACACCACTCAAACTTGCGGAAGAAAAAAATCTTATCGACAAGAACCTTCGTGATTTAAGTTGGATAACATAGAGGAGAGTTCAAGTAAACATTATGTCTACTATTTGTTACCGCTTTACCAACAGCATTTTTTATTTTATCGTATTTTAAAATCTAGGGCACTAAAAGGGGTGAGGGTTCCTAGGTCTCCCCTTCGTGACTCATGGCATGTCATGACATGTGTTTTGTATGCAGTACCATTCCCCTAATTTTATATTCAGGCAGCTTGCTAAGTTACCGTGTAAAGAACGACTTGCGTTTCTCAACTCTGCGTCCACAAGTTAAAATCTTAATTCCTGTGCCCAATGTTCGGTTGCCAAGTGGTCTACAGAGCTTGCACATTGCCTGAACTGGTTTGAATTCGAACTGGGCACGAATAATATATTGGGAGGGAACCAGTTTCAAGGCCCATCCATTGTTTACTATACCATACATAACTTAAGCTGCTTACAGGCACGGTCAGTGCGTTAGATTGGTGTGTCTGAACAGTTACATACTTGATTGAGATCATTTTTGCTGAATTTGTTTTATCTATCATGTAATTGTTTATAACTCTGCAGATGACGAGCATGTAGACAGTCTGCAACACCAGGGACATCACTCGCGCTTTATAATGACTCTGCAAAAACTTATTCAAACCGCTTATTATTTCACGGTTTTTTAAAGGTGAATCTCTTTTGAGCACTTACCTAAATAGTTTGTATTATTTCGTTCGTCATTAGCAAAAAAGTCTACGTCTGTTTCAATGTCAATAACCTTCAATTCTAATTTTGAACTTTTCGTTTCCCACTCTAGTTCAAAATAGCCATTTCAGTTTCCTCAATCGCAGACGTCTTAGGGTTAGTTGCACCATAGTAGAAGTTAAAGTTAAAGTTAAAGTTTTTGTCAAATTTGACAATTTGACGACCAAAAATGACGTCGAATTGTCAAATTTAACAAAAAATTTAACTTTAACTTTAACTTCTACTATGGTGCAACTTACCCTTAACTTACCGTTAACTCAAAATGGTGTACTTTAAGTGCAATTCGTAGAAACCATGTTGTCTGATTTCACACAACTTTAACTACGTGACGACCAAAAAGTTTTCTTTGTTTGCGATTCAAAAATGAATCATCATCTTATGGGATGATGATATTTTTTGTTCTTATATTTTTTCAGCAAGCAACTTCTTCAGCTACTATGATACTTAAACCGTATGTCAAATTAATAACGAAGAGGTCCACTCTTCGCTGAACTCAACTCTTCTGAATGTTCCCTTCACCATGAAGGCACCCTTCAGCGTGTGTCTTACTAGTTACCACTAATGGGATATAGTCATGAGCTTACGTTATGTACGTTATGATAAGTCACTGCTTATCCTCAATGAGATACTTCTCATCACACGAGTATGTCAAGCTACAATTTAAGCCTTTCTCGATGAAACTGCTCCAATTTGTACTGTGTTAATAACTATGCTATAAATAAGATGTCAATCAAGTTGTTTGTATCTTTTCTCGCCTCTACTCTTACCACTCTGGACCACACCGGCCGATAAACATTTGCGACAAATAAACTATACCAACAAAGAGAACACGACACTATTATGTATCCAGACTGGTCCATAATAACAGCCAATGTATTGTGCTGCCGTCACGAGGCTCTAATAAGCAATACACTTACGATCTGTGACGACAACAATGTACATTATTGTTGGATGTGCGCATTTACAACTAAATCATGAGCCAAGGTTGGCTTCGGCTGAGTTGGACAATTGTGAGGAGCGCTTGAGACACGCCTCCGGGCAAGGTGTGTGTCCCACCTGTAGCTAACACCAGGAGAAGTTCATTTGAAACTTGGCGTCGGACTTTGCAATACGATGCTCTTACAAAACTTGAAAAACTACAATTTCATAAGAATTGAGCTTGATAACAATCAGGAGCTGAGTAGATTGAGTATTGAATGACGTCTGTTCTAAAAGGAATATTTTAAGTTTTTAAAAATCCATCTGATCGCCTATTTTGAAATAAATAAGAGGCTTTATAAAAACAAACTATTGATAGCTGTGTCACTAATGCAACGTTTAGAATGCTACCAATTACTTACGAAAAATAAATTTTTATACATTTACGTTATTCCATAACGTGAAAGAAAGCTTTTATTAGAAAACTAATAATTCTGTAAAAGTGAATGGGACTGTTTGCAGGAACATTTGTCTAGGAGCTGAAAATAATTGTCCTGTTTGCAAACTAAATATAGAGCAAGCCAAAGTACCAGGAGGCTGGCTGGATAGACAGGAGGTACCTACGTGTATCGCCTGGGAAGCTTATTGTAGGTAACCTATATTTGATGGAAAATCAATACAGCCGCTTTTCAACCCTTCTCTTGCATTCCCGCTGAGTGCAAAGAGCGCTGCAATCCTTACATAAGTGCAAGCTACATGCTCAATAAAGGCATCTAAGCACACCGGCACATTTCGGTGGTCACTGTCTTCCCTGCTTGGACACAGGAACGAAAGAGTGAGGCAGACGATGTTGTGTCTGGACACGAAATCTACACACACAAGTGAAGATAGAATAACGGTGTGTATGTGAATGCACTTTGGTCGTCCATGCTGTCCTGATAACGGTGTTGCTATTATGTGCAATATTCAGCTTTATTTCCAATTAATAGTTTTTATACAACATAGGTTTTTTTTCGAAAAGAGTCGAAAAGAGATTGCTTTTAGCAATGAGAATAATCTTTAAAAAAATTAAAGACTTATTATTATTTTAAACTTACAGAGTTTTTAGGTTATTTTTAGTTTATTTTACATTAGAAAGCTTATCTTAAATGATGCGTTTAATCACCTGGGCGATCCAACCAAAGTGAGGTATTAAATACTCGTATCGATGGACATTATTTCATAAAGCGCCTCGCCTAGAAATAGTTCCATAGGAATGGATTGATCTTAAGTTTGGTTTACAAAATTTAGTCAAAATGTCACGTCCACGAATAATAAGTTCTAGACTTAAAATATGCGGAAGATCTTAAACCAAGATCACTTGACAATAAACCAAGCAGATATTGTTCTACTATGGGTGCGAGAAACAGATCTAAAACAAACGTAAGTATTTCTGCATTAATAATTGTTGGATTATTCATTCTTAATGTATTCTTCTTTTATTATTACCTACAGTTGCCTAAACTATGAGTACGTGAACATAAACTAGCCTGTGTTACCCGCGTTGTATCGGTCAGATGCTAAGTTGAGTAACCATGACAACGCTTTACCGCCATCCAAAAAAATATCACTGGGGCACCAGAAATGTAGTAGAGCTAATTCAACGGAGCGAGATCTGTAACCATGGCAACTCTAGACACGCCCTCTGACAGAAATCCTCAGTCTAGAACTAGGCCATAATAGATGACCTAACATTGAGGACGCCGAGAGGTGTAACCATGGCAACATCTTTCAATGGAGCTGCGAATGAAATTTTTCTCCTCGGGACGCAGAACATCAGTGGAAGTGGATCTAGAACTTTCTTGGGATGTAACCATGACAACCCGCCACAACAATGCCTCTAAGTTAGCCCTGCCTCCTAGGCAAACAGAATGTAACGGGAGGTAGAATCCCAGACGCCGAACGCAGGTAACCTAGGCAACATCCCTCGCGGAAGTCTAAGGCCCTGTGCAGACGTGTGACCTGTGTGGGATTCAAGTTAATGTCTTCATTAATTTCACTTTCATAAATTGAATATGAAAGCGACCACCACATGAGCAGGCCTACACATCTTCCTCTTGACAGCTTGCGATTGCATTATTTTTGTTTTTCGGTGTAGGTAAATAGAAACAGCAAGACACAAGGGACATTCAAACGATTTCTTAGATATTATTCCGTAGACATCTTTGCTAGGTGGCTAGGTAGGTAGGTAGGTATTCGTTTTACCTCAGTTGTTTATAATTTCCACAAAACTATACTAGAGATACTATACTAGAGACCAAAGCTAAGTACAGATAGCGCGTGAGTTAAATGCAGACTCAGGAATGCGATGGAAGTGCGACATTGCTAGGATAACACTATTTATGAGTCGCTACCGCACTTCACCTCAGGCCCCGATGGCTTCAATTTCAACTCGCTCGCTAGTTAAATGTGATGATGTTGCCTTATTCACATTTATTTGATTAAAGGTACGTGGCTGCGCTACGTTTTTCTGACGCTTTAAGCAACCGCAGACGCCTGTTCAGATTGACGGGACTAAGCAACATTGGCAATAAAGAGTGTCTACATTTGCGTAGAGCCTAACTCAACTAGGTACAGACAGAAATAGTAATAGCTACACGCTCGGAGTATTGATCCATTTTCCTGTAGGCTAGGTGGGAGCTCCGGTGCCCGGGCAGGCTGGCCGGGTTCAAGCTACAGGTTATTCAATTAGGAAACCATAAAAGCTAGGAGATCTATCCGAACGATGTCGCGCGGCGCATGTCTGTCGCCCGTCGCCCACTGTAAACACTGCGTTCAGAACTGTCCTAGGTGTTGAACTGAAGGGTTATTCTAGTTCATACTACAACTTGTGAGCTTTGAAAGTTTTCACAACATTGAATAGGACAAGGGTTGTGCGATGATGTTGAAATTTAATAAGTAAATTATGTGCACGCGTGTCCCGCATTATCTTCATAGGCACCGCACCTGTCGGAGTAATGAATGCCCCTATGATCTTGATATTGCAAGTGGTTGCAACCTGGCCAGGCATCTGACCACAACTGCACCTGCAACCCAACCCTGAGGTTAAAAAAACAGTCCTGATTTCTGCAACAGCATCACTGAATATAATGAGTTTAGAACACTTAGATTCTTCTAAGCTTGTGGGCTTCTGCCCACTTTTCATCGAACGTGTTTTAATTTACCGATTACAAATTGCCCATTATTGTTGTTATTAGAGATTAGCCCTGTTTCTAATAGCGTAAAAAAACCAAACCTTGCGTAGCTTTAAAACCATGACAATTCTATAAAACATACAACACTTTGGACTTTCGCCCGTGCTTTCGCTGCCAGGGCATCAGAACGTATGTAAAACTGGAACTCTCGAACACAGAGAGGTATGTAACCATGGTAACATCACTAAATAGAGTTGCGAAATAAGTCTGTCTACTAGGAACGCAGAAGCTGGCGAGTGTGCCCTAGGGATGTATCCTTGACAACTTCATACGACAACTTGTGCACAATCGTGTCGTCCATGGGTCGTCAATAATTTTTATGACAAAAGAATGCGATCGATCGTTTATTTCAGTATTTAGTTTCTTTTAACATCTTAAATTGTTTTTTTTTGTTATTTTTATTTGTAACACTACATCGATTATCTTTTTTTTTCTGCTTAGCCCCATGATTGACTGGTAGAGAATGCCCTATCGGCATTAAGTCCGCCATTTGTACCAATTGATTTTTGTGCAATAAAGTTTAAATAAATAAATGAACATGATGATATAGCAACCAATAAACAATCTCGCTAAAATAATAGGTTGGCCAAACAAGCTTAGGTATTTCCTCTGTGGTCTAAGTCTTAGGTATTTCCTCTGTGGAGAATCCAGAATAGATAAGCTCGACCTACAGGCATCCTACAGGTTATGTGTATCAGGACATCATGAAAGCAAGGAGTTCTGCTGTACGAAGCAAACAACTCCAAACATGTAACCATGGAAACATCGCTAAATCGAAATGCGTTAGAAATTTCCTTCCGCGGGACCCAGAACGTCAGTGGAGGTCTATTTGTACTGCCAGAGGAACGTATCCATGGCAACTCATACAACAACACCTGAGGACTAGCCCTGCTGCCTAGGAAAGCAGGACGTAATAGGAGGTAATACAATCCCAGGCGGTGATGTAACCATGGAAACATCGCTAAATCTAAATGCTTAAGAGATTTCGATCGTCGGGCTCCAGAACCGTCGTGGAGGTGTAATTGTACTACCCGAGGGGGGTAACCATGAAAACCGCATACAACGTCATCACACCTTAGCCCTGCCGCCAAGGAGAGCAGAGTGAAACAGGAGGTGGAATTACAGTCGGCAGGAACATGTAACCAAGGCAACAACTCTAGTTTAAAGCTCAGAGCTTACAGAAGGCAATACTTGCTATCAATGGCAATGTGTTATAGGCGTTCATAACTCAGAGAGCCGAGCAGATTCACGTAACCATGGAAACATCGCTTAATGTTAATGCTTAGGAGATTTCCCTCCTCGGGACCCAGAAGTTCTGTGGTGGTTGATTTGTATCGCCAGAGGGATGAAACCATGACAGCCATATACAACAACACTTTTTAGCCAGCCCTGCTGCCTAGGACCACAGAGTACAGCGGGAGGTAGATACAGAGACGCCGAAGGAATATTACCTTACCACGGCAACAACTTTCCCCAAAATCGAACTCTACTAGATTCTCTGAACAAAAAACACAATTCTTCTAGGTATATATCCCCGCCAATTGCTAATGCGCCTGGCCGCCATTTTCGTGATGTATGTTTTGACCTTTCAACGCTCAGTACCGTTTGAAAATTAAGCTGTCAAGTACCTACGCGAAATCGAATTGTGAGCACGCACATTTTCATTGCTATTCTTTTTTTCGTTGTGTTTTATTATTTTTTACTAAGTTTTAAGTCTATTTACTAAGTTGTTGTGTTATTATTCGTTATTGAAGTAATCATGTGTTTTTTTTAATTTTTATAATAAAATCTTCCATTTAAATTATTTCAAAATGACTTAAATATTTTTGGGGTCACGTGGTTTTTAGTTTGAATTTGGCGAGAATTATATTTGTTTATTTCGACTGTTTGTTTTATACAGAGACATACTTGTGTTGAGAACCCGGATGTCCGGGATCGAGGGTTGGCTAGCTGCTGAGCTCGATTTACAGGTTACATTTACCAAGGCACCATGAACGCTGAAAGTACTCTATACGTTAGGTATGTTCTATAAATAAATCATAAGGCCGTGTCCTGGACGACTACGAGCTCAGGGGCGGTGGAGGCAGCAGTAATAAAGGTGAAATAATTGTTAAATCGTTTAGAACCCAGAAGTCAGAACATTTTAAAACCATTAATAAAAACTTCCATTCCATTTTATACAGTAGAATTAACCTCTTGTTTGGATCCATAATGAAATGACAAATAAGTTTATTAGTAATTAATTATGCATAAATACATTATTATCACATAACATAAAACATGAATTTAATTATTTTTTGCCCCATGGTAAATTCCAGTGGCGAAATCGCCACCGCTCCCATGCCCGCTGTCACCCGAATGCGGCCTCATGTCCTGGCTAGACGCGTAAACATGTAACCATGGAAACATTGCTAAATCGGAACGCTCAAGAGATTCTCCTCCACGGGCTGCAGAATATCACCGGAGGTCGATTTGTACCGCCCAGAGAGATATTGCCATGGCAACCTCACACAACAATGCCTGCTAGTTAGCCCTGCCGCCTAGGAATTCAGAAGGCAATAGGAGGTAGAATCACAGAAGCCACGACACGTAACCACGGCAACAACCCTCTTATTTTCAGGCTTCTGAAACGAGGTTTTTCAGCGCATGTAGGGATTGCGCCGCGCGTCTAGTCCTAGCCTAGATATTGAACCGTTGCGCTATTTGAGTACTAGGGAACAGGAAACGTCAAGGAGTTGAAAACTTCAGCTTTATAAAATACTAGCTCACCCGGCGAACCTTGTTCCGCCTTAAGGGCAATGACTAAAAAAAAGTAAAAAAAAAAAAAGTATCCTATGTCCTTTTCCTGGCTCTAAACTACCTCCATGCCAATTTTCAGCTAAATCGGTTCCGCCGTTCTTGAGTTATAAGTGGAGTAACTAACACGACTTTCTTTTATATACATAGAAGATTGGTGTATTGCTGTTGTCTATTTCATCTTGTAGCAGTTTAGTCCAGTCATTTAAGCTTAATTTAGGTAAGAATCTCGGAATTCGAGATACCCAGCTGTAAGTCTGTAAATACTTGTATATTGACACCCTAAAAGTTGTCTCAAAACCTACATATGGTAGAGAGTAGTATGGTAGAGGTAGAGAGTTCATAGTTGTTTCAAAAATATATCATTATTAGACATCAGCCGTCTTAAATAAATAGATACGACTAGTGCGCAAAGAGGTTACAGGAATCCGAAGAACAAGTATGTCTGAATAAATCAAAATTACAAGAGCTTGGTGAAGTGTTTGTTACGTGTTGGTTGCAGTTTTCAAAAAATGGCTGTTAAGGAATGATTTAAGCAAGACATCAAGTTGATCTACGAGTATATCACAGCACCATATCAGCAAATAAGTTCATACGTACAAATCTTAAACAAAAAAACGAGCTGACCGCTCAAATTATAGTCACATTAATTCGATGCTCAAAATACAAAACTGCTTCTATACATAATTCATATCTGAAGCGAGAACAATCTCGCTGAATACCAGGAGTGCATAGAATTGAGAGAGTGCGCGCGATGCACGTGTACAGTGCACAGCGGCAAGGGACAACACGTGCCCAGCTCTCAGGCATGCGTAGTGTAATGTAGCTCTCGATATATGATTTATTTCGTTGCTCAAATACTCAATAATAGCAAAACAACTCCAGCCAAACGTTACGATGTTACGACAGCAACATTTCTGTCGTTGAACAAAGTTTAGCAAGTTTCGCTGTAATACTAACTTTTCTTGTGGGCGGGGCGGGACGGAAACTCCGCCCATCTAGAAACTTCCGATCTTGACTTTGGAAAGAAAGATGCTGCTTTTCATCATTAGTGATAACTATCCAACATTTGACTTCAAACATAATAGTTAGAAATGATATTTCGCGCGAAAGCTCCCTTGGAAACAATAATAAATGAGTGAACACACAATGTTTTTGTAAATACGACGCAGATGTAAGTACTGCTAACGGATGTCTTCTCTGGCATTACATCAAAAGGCGTGTCTGCTTTTTTGCAAAGCCGAAAATTATTTTTAAAATTTCAGTTGGCAAGTATTTATCTACTTACGTCCGTTTGTAATGATTACGATCTACGAGCAGTTTTCAAACTTCTCATTTGATTCTAATTGACAGTGTGTTTGAAGTTAATGAGTTATCAGTTTACATTTGCATGAAAAACCAACATAAACAGGAAGCGAATGTAATTTTAATAAAGAACTATTTTGTGTTTAATAACTTTGAACATTGAACGCACTTCATAATACCGAGTTCCACATTCCGTGGATTGTATTCCGTATCAATTTAGTTTTACTGCTAACATTCAACTTGAATAACTTATCGTACCTACTAACTTCAGGTATGTATAGTTCCTTGAACCCCGACCTCGCAGCGTGCTGCATTACACATTACATGATTACCCATTCAATCACTTGTGACCGTAAAAATTTTCCTTTTTCAAGTTCTTAGAAACGGTAGCCTGCAGAAAGATGCGAATACTGGGGCAATATGGACGTCCAGCATGAAATCATAAACTAGACTGATAAAAAATAACAAGTTCTAATATAATAACCTTTAGAAAAGTGCAAGAATTCAGTTCAATTTCTTCAGACACAATCCTGAGATAGAGCTATAACACGGTCATGCAGTTTTCATAAGTTTCGTTAGTGAATCCTAACAAACATTTATAAAGAAACCCGTCTCTGCACAAAACACTTTAATTTCTGCGTATACTGCACAAAATCACTGTACAAAATTCCAGATTGTATGCCTTTAAATGGAGAAATCCAACCTGATGAAGATGCCCGCCAGATTTTTTGGAGCTATATCTTGTCAATTCCTAGCCCTAGGTTACCAGACCATATAGGCAGTGTATGAGACTAATTCATTACTATTTTCAAACACCTAATAACTGATTCCATGCAAGCATCAATTTGTGCAAGCATCAGTTGCGAGTTGATGATTTCCGTCATTGTACTTAACAAGAGGTACCTATTATTGATGCCATTATGTATTTGCGCCAGCTCTATAATGACTGAACAATGAACGCTAATCAAAATGTGAGTGATTGTGGCAGTAAGTGTTCTTTTTGTTACAATGATGGTCGCTCTAGCAATGATTGAGACGGAACATCTGTTTAATGAGGGATGCATTTCAGTTGAGATCAATTGAATAGCGAAACAGATCGAATTCGCGATGAGCCGGACGCTAGTGATTTAGCACTTGTGTCCTGACGGCTGGTGTTGGGGGGAGAGCTGGTCCTTGAACCTTCATGCTGGCACTACACGCCTCTGTACCTCTCTGAGGCATTGTGATGAAAAACATTGACATTGATTGCTATATGTATTGGTAGAATTTTGTGTAAGTATATTAACCACTTATAAAAAACCTATTTTGTGTAAGTCCCTCGCTATACAGATTACTCTGTATAGCGAGGGACTTACACAAAATAGGTATATTGCATAAGATCCGTTCAAAAATCCATTCATCAAATAGTGTTGTGACCTCTCGAACGTTTCGCTCAAATCCTAACCCAAATTAAGGTACACTAGTAAACAGTGAAGGCTAAGAAAAGTTTTGCAAAATAATGACTAACTTTTACAAACGAATTTACTTTGTTTAAAATTTACGAAGAGCTACAAAATATAAATAAGTTAGAAAATACAAGAATCCGGTAAGGTATCTACGATAAAACAATATAGATACCATAAAAAAAAATAGATACCAACTTACGATTTCAGTCAGTCAGCAAAAGATCACCTGAACCGCAGTATTTTCAAAACTGAAACGTCGGCTGCAAAAAACCTCTCACTTCTAGAATATTTTTACCGCAAATGTAAGGTGAACGGGAAGGACTTTGGATAAGAACCAAGATTTTGTGTCTACAAACATGTAGGTATTAAGTATGCTGTGTAGTACACACTCCAGTAACGGACACCTATTGCCCCTTGTCGTGTGACAATGACTGTATCATCTCACGCGTGATCGATGAGAAGCTGCCAAAAATACTCGTACATCCAACCATAACTACATAAACAGAGGATAAGCAACACTGTTCCAACATAAGAATAGATTCAGTTTTCTTTTCATGAATATTAATAAAATATGTATTTAATTTTTGAACGCCTAACTGGGTGGCATCTAAGCACGGTGCTTCATGTTTACCTCAAGCTTCACTTTGAATTAGTATTTTCCCTTATTTTGTATGAAAATAATTTTAAAATGTTGTTTGCCTTAGTTTTATTCGCTTTTTTTCACAGTCGCAAAGAAATTAAGTTTTAAAGAAATCTCTCCTTTTCCAATGGGCTAGATGACTATGAGTCATTTTGCACGTTTTTTTATATTAACCAAAAATAATAATTCATTTCAAATGTTATTGTGAAACCACAATCGAAATTTGTTTCGAAATGAAGTCACAACAGGCATGCAAACTTGGCTGGGCAAGTCCATTTCAAAAGTGTTACATTTTTGTAAAACAATATTACTATTTCGTAATCCATATTATGATGAAGCAATTATGTTAGGGGACCATTTTCATAAACGCAATATTTAACATAGCTGTAGAACAAATTTCTTACGCGCTCCTTACAAAAACGGGTACGTGACGTCACGCTCTCTGTCACGTTTGTATGAAGCGTTTTTGGGCAAGTCCAAAAATGTGCATTTCAAATTGTGATATCTCGGGTTGTATTGATCCTAATAAAGGGATTCTTTTAGGATTGTCTACATAAATGAAAGGTCTTTCGATATTAAACAAAAAAAAATACAGTAATCTAGCCTAATTTTTTACTAAGAGTGTCAGAGGCATGAGTAAATCCAAATATAACTTGAAATAAATAGTTACCTACTGAAAATATTGTAAGACACCTAGAAAAGAGATCTCAATAAGCTCAGAATCATCCATTAGCAAACAAAATGATACATTACTTTCATTGAACCGGAAAATCCTACAAGACATGGGCCTCTGCCAACACTCCCAACACCCCGTCGACCTCCCGTGGGTCCTGGCTTGTATCTCCGAGCCACCCTACATCAAAAGAGGATCGAGGTCAACATCACAATCTTTCATGCACAAATTGCTCCATTTTATTTAATTTCCTATTCTATTGCGTAGGTGTCTATTACATGCGACCTTCACCATTCATCTCATTCGAAGTCTTCCTGTCACGTCACCAGAAGGGCCTCTAGGTCGATATAATATAGGTCAGAAGTGTCGGAACGCCTCCATGATCTGTCTACAAATCACTCGATTGCGATTAGAGAGCCAAAATATTACGGTGGACGAGATTTCTTCCACGCACTCTAAGTAGGTACCTTTCCTATCTTAACTCTAGGCAGTTTCCCGTTATTCAACAGTTGGCGAATAGATGCTTTAAAAGTGTCAAAATTATTCACTGAGTTTGACTGTTGGAATTTCACCAAAAAATGGATGAAAAGTATTTCATGCCAATTGCTTAAGACAAGGATCAAGTATGATACAATGTATTTCATGCATTTGCTTCAGCAGCTTTTCTTTGTTACTCGTAGATTATTTAGACTTCTATGTGTATCTAATGATGACAGATAATTCTTGCAGATAAAAGCTTTCATATATCCAGAGAAGAAATTAGTCTGGATAGGTTCTAGCGGTGAACAATGGTCCGTCACGGTATCTGCGCCGACCTCGGTCTCCGGAAGCAAACGCTTACATCTGCGACAGATTTCCAAATGGATACGCCGTGGGAGCGCAGGCGTATTGTGCCGCCTCCATTCTTCTGTCTTGTGCATTCATTGACATTCTTCTGTCTTGTGCATTCATTGATTAACGGTTCCTTGCTTTACGTTCGTGTATTTCTATGTCAGTCATTTTGGTCACGTTTTCGATGAGCTGTGTCGCATGCTTGGCTGTCAATTTGCACTCATAGGCGCTTACGAGCATGAAAATATCAATGTACGTACGTTTGTCTTTGCTTAGCAAATCATGAGTATTTCTAGTGTTTTATCCATATCACTTTCTAGGGTGTTGTTTGCACACGAGACTCTACATTTTGAATCTACTTTGCTCAGAGTTGTAAGTTGCAGGAAATGGTTGACTGAAGTACTCATCTATAAAGCACTTCCTTGGTTTTGTCTAATACCGTAAAGAAATAACTAACGCAAAATCCTAAGGTTCATTTACTACATAGATCTCAAAGTTAGCAAGTATTAAATGGTAAGGAGCAAACTGAAGCTTTAAAAACAACATCGTTTAAGACGTAAATTTCACCTCGTTGCTCTAAAAATATTTTCCACACTCGCAACTATTCGTCATCTCGGTATGTGTGATATGCGTCGCATTTTTGTGTAGCTATACAATGTTGTATGTTTGAAAATAAGTGCTTTTTATCACCGTGTCGTGAGATAAACTTTTGATTAATTGAAAGAGTGTAAATAGTTTTCCAGGCAACGTGGAGACTTTGTGAAAACATCTAGATAGCTATGACTAATTTTGTTTTCGTATCATCCATTAGTGTTATCATTTTAGCGTATGGTTGTGTGGTAGGGTTTTCCGGTGACTTTGGCACCATTGAATTGAACGTAATTCGCCACATGAAATTGACGGTTTCTAACGGAAAAGTTCTGGTATGGAAACTATTCGGACTGAATGACTTGACTTGTATTAGGTGGCACGAATTCAGGCACAGGCGCAAGCAGGCGGCCTACAGCCGTTCCACGGTAATGCAGGCGCGGATCCACCGTTGTGGGCACTGTGGGCATGCCCACAACCTTAATTTGCTTGTTGTATTATAATAAGTCCATGATTGTTCATGAGTAAGTTCGTAGTCTAATCCAACTTTCACTTTGCCAAATTTTGGTGGCTGTGCCCACAACCATCGGCGGATCCAGGTGGAGCTGGTGCCAGCTCTCCTTAGCGGCCCCTAGCTATACAGAAACTAAATTAACTACTAATTACTAACGCTATTTTTTGGAAAAAACCGCGCTCGCTCCGCTCGCGCTATACTACTAATGTTCCCAGTGTTCTGAAAGTAGTCTGTATGCGCATTTTCTTCTCTAACTGAAAATCATTCAGAGACAGACACACGTGGATAGCCATTACGGCCTTGTCCACCTTCCAGAAAGGCAATCTGTTATTCAGAATTGATTTTAGACTAAATAAGCAAAACATAAGAAATGCAAAAAAAAATTGCGAATCTCCTAGATTGTATTGCTCTTTCCTTCAAGTCTCTTACGCCACTTAATAATCTAGTCGTTATACAATCGCAAAAAAAACGCGGTCGTTCCACTCGCGTCCTCCTGGCTCACCTAATTTAATTTAAGGCACGGTAAAGTTACTATTACCGGGCCCAGGGGGACTCGCAATAAAGTTTAACAATTTGCCTACCTATTTTTGCTTCGCCAAACAACCTGACTCAGTTAGAAGACTCCTAACTATTAAGGTAAAAAGCTAAGCACTTGATATGATAGTGACTCTTATTTATCACGAGGACCTTTCTCTACTTTGGAAAAAAAATGCGCTCGCTTCGCTCGCGCTTGTCTAGTACACTGTGTTCATTTTCATTAACGGAGACGTTCGCGCAATTTCTTGTCCAACATTGGATCATTAAGACAGACAAATGTGAATAGCCCTAATGACAATGACTCAAAAACTATTAAAACAGCTTAAAGCAGTTTAGTATAATTCAAGCTAGTACGAGTAGTAGGCAAAGTGAAAAAAACAAAAATATGCTTGTTTTCTAGGTTACCTGTATTAATCTAGTTCATTATGACTTAAAAAAAAAATCGCGCTCGCTTCGCTCGCGCTTTACTACCTACATCACAATCCTTGAAAGCTTCAATAGCCGAGATATTCGCCTATTTTCATTTCTGTTTGTAATATTTTTTTGCCATTATTTAATTTTGAACAATGAAACTCGTTCACTCGTATCAAAGATTATAATTTGACTCACGTTATTATTTTTCTGCGAAGTACAAGGCCTCGCGAACATGATGTCGCCGAAGCTCACAAAATAAGGGCTAGCGCCACCACTGTCTTTAATTATCAAAATTAAATTATAAGTTCGTGACTTGACCACGACTATGTGACCCCCTCCTGGCGCCAAAGCTGGATCCGCTCTTGCCCACAACCTTTTTTGAGGGCTGGATCCGCGCCTGCGGTAATGGAATACGAGTATACCCGTTCTGTAGAACTAATAGGTGGTGTTTGTTCGGCAATGAACATGCGATGCGTATTATAATTTTTAAGGGAAATTTAAAGACTTTGGTCAGGAACAAAAATCGATGAACATTTGATAATAGAGATTTCTACAAAAAAATAGAAGGCCACCAAAATCTGAACTAAGCGGAGCTTAGATATCATGCGACACTTAGTTAACATTCCATTATGTTCTTCTATTGTTTCAATCGTCAGTACCTATGTTTGTGTCTGTTTTCAATCTCAATACCTAAATAAATAAGTTAATTTTGTCCTGCCCTCGATTGGATAGTCAAACACAAGACCATGGGTGATATTTTCCTACCTAATGCCAGCTATCAATAGAATGACGAGTTGCAAAGAGAGCTTTTCCTGACAAAATCAAAGTCGACCGACATTCGATGATGGTCGTAGCAAGTGTTTCTCTTCCTGTGTCGCGACAAGGCCGATCCAATCTACTAGCTACTTTGATACTCCGCGACTCACTAATTCACTCGCCTGCTCGAGTCTTATTCGTCAAAAACTCGCCCGAATGCCGATGAAAATTAAATGATGAAATGGGCGAGTTTCCTAAAATTTCCTAACAATCTAATTTATCTAATATTTATGTCGTCAACACAAACGGCTTCGAAAATTGTGAAGCTACTGACTTTCTGTTGTTGTTTTACATCTGAAACTAGCGACTCGCCCCGGCTTCGCACGGGTGCAATGGGTTGTTATTATACATTTAAACCCTCCTCTTGAATCACTCTATCTATTAAAAAAACGCATCAAAATCTGTTGCGTTTCAGTTTCTTCTTTCAGTTTCTTTCAGTTTCAAAGATTTAAGCATAGGAACAGAGAAAGCGACTTTGTTTTATACTATGTAGTGATAGGTAAACATACGTTAACGACAGAAATATTGCCTTTTCAAATTCTAAAGATGCGAAGTCGCTCGCTCAGGCGAGTCGTTGACGAATAACCAGGCTGGTGCGCAAGCGCAGAGTGGATTGATTCCACGCACTTCGCTACTTGCGGTCTACGTGAGTGAGTTGCGGCTTGTTTAGAACTCAATCAGCTGAGGTTACCAGTAGGTATCATGCGACCGACATGTGTACGTCTTAATTTCCTAGATGTCAACTGAATCAATTTAGTTAATATTCGGAACTAGAGGGACTACTTCTTGGAGCAGGACAAACTTATCTTGAAAGAGGATTGTAAATTATGTTTGGGATAGACTCAAACGTAAAGAGGTCTCGCGGCAGGCCTAGAAGGCGATGGCGGGATGAGCTAGACTCCCATTTGGAAAACTGGTCTGCCATGGCTTTGGAGCCTAGAGAGTGGAGGAGTGGTGGGCAGGCTTTTACCCAGCAGTGGGACTAGGCTAGCGATAATAAATAATAATAGACTCAAATAGCCACAAGGAGAACCTTCAAGGTAGCAAAATACAAGGTAACACGAATTAAAAATCAAGTGCGCCACTGTCGAATTTTTATTAGGGCGTGTAACTTTCCCGTTCTGCACGTGTCGTGGAGTAAATATATTTGACCCAAACATAGTCTCTGTGTCAATATACATAAGAGTGCTATCCCGTAAAATATTGTGTTATTAACATTCGTACCATGACCTCGGAATGGCAAACAAACAAATATTTCAATGATCCCAGTCAACGGAATCTACGACATTGACGAATGCC
Organism: Udea ferrugalis; assembly: GCA_950022985.1. Classification (NCBI taxonomy): domain Eukaryota; kingdom Metazoa; phylum Arthropoda; class Insecta; order Lepidoptera; family Crambidae; genus Udea; species Udea ferrugalis. Next base: position 26,182,583 of record OX465515.1, read on the forward strand.
AAAACGTAGAGAGAGCACAATTCTTGCAAATATGGGGATAATCAACTTTTCGTTCCTTTCAAATTTGGTTGTATTTCTTTGAAATAAAGCACGTGATATTTGATTCCATGTTTGCCAAAGAAGTAACGACAATCTATTGCAATGGGACTATGTTGCGCTTTATTGTGTCATATTAATATCGACAATGCGTATATATAGGGGTTGAGGTGCCTACACTACACTATTTATAGGAATTATTGGTTCTATTGGTTTATTCTTTCATTACCATTCAATGTTGCTCTTGATGAAATAGAAGAATAGATAGGTATTTATTTTGCATACTCTTCCAACATCTTCAATCGGTACTTTTCCATTGTTCGTTATTATAAATTGTTAGATAATGATCACATGCACCATCATGTTATGCAATTTATTTCGCAATCTAGAGATAGTTTATTAAAATACGTTATAACTGTTTTTAACCACGGTAAGCATTTACTCGTCGAGTTTCCTTGTGTGATTATAATCTATTTCTGTGCAAATTTCCGTTATTAAATGAAGCTGATTTGAGAATCCCTGCGACAAATTCCTGTTAATGGTACGTAACGTTTTAATTGAATGTTCCATAGTCTAGCTGAGAGTATACGTCATTATCTTCATTAATTCGGCCCTGCATGATTCATTCATCGTTAGCTCGTCACACAACAATGAATGAAACTATTCACACGGATTCAAATGCGCCAATGCAACTCGTTACGTGGTAAAAATAGGCCATTTGCAAAATACGCAACAAGCATTAGGTATATACGCCGATTGTTTGCCTTTAACGAAGGGCGTGAAAGACGTCCAGCATAGGTACAAAAACAATGAACTAAACTTAATTGAACATTGTTAATTTAGATGAGGTTATTCGTTTTATTCTTCTCTGTACTAAAATGGATTGCTCTTTGTTAGTCTCGCTAAAACTCGGGAACGGCTGGACCGATTTGGATAAATTCGTTTTGAAATCTTTGTAGAAGTTCAGGGTAGGTTTAATAGGTTAGTAAACATAAGAAAATGCTATGAATATAGTGAAAAACAACCATTTATACCTGTCAATGATTGACAACAGAACAACATCTGTCGGGACAGCTAGTGTGTTATATAAACCATCACGCTTAGTTCCGAATTAGGTACAAGTAGCAAAGCGACCAGCATGTTAGGTGTACTTAGTTTAGTGATCCTGCCTGAGTTTGATATGATTATTATGTCATGTTCCTTGCTGACCAATTTCGTCTTGTTAACTGCTCATGACGCTGAAGCTGATAACAATTAATTGTTTTGTAATTTGTAACTTTCCATACTGCTTCCACTTTAAATCACTGCCATGATTATCAAGTAGTCAATTATTGTCATGAGCAATTGAGCTTCGATTCAAAATTGACGTATTAAAATTATGTGTTTTAGTTTGTGGACCTGTTACAAGCGCTTTTAAATCGTCAACAAAACAAACAAAAATACACTTAATAATAGACTTAAATACCATAATAAAAATAATACATAAATACACAGTAGTTTATTGTCTCCCTAAAAATATTATTTTGGTTACTACGCAGTAGCGAGCGAATGAAAGCAAGGACTTGTGACGTCACTGTCTGGACTCGCGTCCTCCTCCCGGCTGTGGCGCCAAACTTGGCAGGCCAGACCCTTCCCCCCCTCCGGGAGGTGAGCGACTTGACAATGAGGTAAGTATTCACTGGAGGAAACTAAATAGGCTGTTGTTGTGATGTGTCAGGTCAAGTTTTCCCAGACGGGCTAGCCAGAGGCACACTAGTGACACCAATTACATTACAATCAAAAAGACGTAGATAGGTTATGTCAGTACTGATACGAAGTCAAAAATTGGCCAAGGGGTATGACGTAGTTAATTTGACCGTGATAAAACGTGTGAACAAGACAGTACGATTATTTACTACAGTGTAAACGAGACATATACATGTTGCGAAGTGTATGTCGTCTCGGACTGTCAATGCTTTGCTCAGGTGTACGAATTGTTCGAATTTCAGGTGCCACTTTTCTAGCACAAGTAACCTATCTACCTATTTTAATAAAAAATCATGGGTGATACTTATTGTTGCCATTATGGTGAACAGAGCATTCATAAGCCCACGCTTTGATTGACTTATACACGTCCTTTAATAAGGGCTTGAAAGCTCGTACAGTGATTATTAATGTTATAGTATGCCTGCAAGGTAGAAGATTCTTTTGGTTTAAAATGAAATGTTACTGTAATTGCTAGACCAGTAGGTTTGTAGGTAAGAACTTTTGGATTTATGATATTTATGTTTATAACTTCTAACATTATTCTTTTGCAATAAAGTTCGCTTTAGCATTCCCGCTGCGAACTGAACGTTGAACTTAATAGTGTGTTGTCGTGTCAGAATTTCAACAAAAACAGTTCTAACTTAGGAAGGTAGTCATACTTTATGAGTTTTGGCCTTATTCAAGAAAATATTCGATGGAAATGTTATTGCAAATAATAATTGTTACCAGTTACTGATCGCATGTAATTGTAAACAAACACACAAGTATATAAAGGTCAGGTGTACTTAACGTTGCCCACCCTATTTTTCGTATAAACACATTATATTCTATAGTTACAATGCAAATGTTATTCACATTGTGACGTCATACATAATTTGTGACTGTGTTATTCGGGTATCTAGATTTTAGAAAATATAAGCAGCTGAATTCATGATTATGATTATGATGACATTTGAGAAGTTTCATGCATGATTGATCATTCTATTTTTATTTTCATGATGTTTTATCAGCTGAGGGTATGTATGAAAACAGGTGATTCACCTTTTCAATGCCCGGTCGATCACTGCCAGATCATCATTGTTTTTTACCTTAACCTCTCATAACACTCTATGACTAGGCAGGCAGGTATCTTCTTAACCCCGGTCGATCACTGCCAGATCATCGCTTTTTTACCATAACCTCTCATTACACTCTATGACTAGGCAGGCAGGTATCTTCTTAACCCCGGTCGATCACTGCCAGATCATCGCTTTTTTACCATAACCTCTCATTACACTCTATGACTAGGCAGGCAGGTATCTTCTTAACCCCGGTCGATCACTGCCAGATCATCGCTTTTTTACCATAACCTCTCATTACACTCTACGACTAGGCAGGTATCTACTTAACCGCACTCTTAACTGCGTACCTCAGGAGTTGGATCTTGTATTCTGAGTGAATTCCCAAAAAGGTCGATGTTTAAAGTTAAATTTTAATCAGATTGGTCTTCGCTGCAGCATGCTAGTTGTAAGTTGCAGCAATTTATAAATTAATTTATTATCAGATTTATATTAAATAAATCAATAATAAAAAAATATTTGACTACGGATCTTTCAAAATATTTCTTTCGAGTGTTGAAGGTGTATCTGCCTTCAACATTGATAGAATCACCCTGGTGATTCGGTCGTTCTGTCAATGGTCTCGGTAGCACAGTGATGAGTGCAGTCGCCTGGTTTGCGAAAGATGCGGGTTTCATTCCCGCCTGAAACCAATACCGAATATCGCTTTCTGGTTTTCGGATCTTTAGTCAATAAATGTATATTTTTGAATGTTCTAATATATACGCAAACACTATAATACCTACTTCGAAACGAAACAACTTTACGGATTCTACGCGTGGTCTTATATTTTCTTTCATTTTCCAACCCGACGTTTCGACTACGTTACAGTAGCCGTGATTTATTTCGATATTCTAAGAAAAGTTACTTGTATTGCACTAAGATAATCTAGTCATCAACTAAGCAGAGTTTGCGTGTTATCCATAGGGATGTACGACAATAGTATAAAAACTTCTTTTTTTTTTTTTAGGCTCCAATCGTGCTTCTACAGCATAATGATTCTGCCAATGTCAAGTGGTGCTATCAGATTTGGTTTACCCTTGTTTGATCGAACAACGTTTCGTCGAATTTCAGTTGGTCGAATTTCAGTTGGTCGAATTTCAGTTGGTCGAATTTCAGTTCGGAGAATTATTCATTTGACCGAATATTTTATTGGTAAATTTTTATTTGATGTAATTATTTGTTTGACCGAATTTCATTTGAACTAATTTCATATTATCGAATTTCGTCACTGCCCTATACTATAGTTTGGGCAGAATCGCGGAGCGAAGCGGAGCGTAGCTCCCGCCTTAAGCCTTCGTGGTAATTTTTTTTTTTAAACCCAAAAAACGACTTGCCTCATTACATGCTGCTTGGCATGTTATACCATCTGAAAATTACATCAAATGAACATTCTACCTTTTGATCATTAGTGCAAACGTTGTTATAGCAAATAAACATTCGACGAACTGAAAATTCTATCAAATAAACATTCAACGAACTGAAAATTCTATCAATATATGATATTTGTATATATGATATTATACAAAGTGATGATTTTCTCAAACGTTGTTCGACCAACTGATTTTCGACGAAACGTTGTTCGATCAAACAAGGGTAAACCATCAGATTTGCCCCTTGATTGTGGCTGACCGGTGTGTGTGGCTTAAATTTTGTTTTGCACACAGTACTAACTCCGTCGAATTGCCATGTCAAAGGAGACACAGAATATAAAAACTTGAAAAGATGACGAAGTAGGAACTACGTACCTAATTGGGCACTTGTCTATAAAATGTCTGAATTGTTGAATGTTATTTATTTTATTATCATAGAATTATCTCGATTACATTTATTTTCTTTGCTGTATTGTAAAATGATTTATAAATGCTTATTAAAGCTTCATGAATAAAGATAGATTTACTGTACTTAATTGAGGACTGGTGAGGATAATTATCAAGTAAATTATTAAAACTAGGTTTATCAATTTCCGTGATGTTTCACTCCAGTAAAGCATGTTTCCTGAAAGCATTCTATTAAATCAATGCAATGAAGATATATCCTACTACTTGCAGTCGTCAAGAATGGACAAGCTGATAATGAAACAAGGATTCTTTATGTTAACTTAAAGACCTAGTTGCTGTGATTGATAATGATTGCAAATAAATCAGCCTGTGACAAGATACAATTCAGCGTCTAATTCATCAAAACGGTTCCCTATATGATTTTGAAAGTTCCATCAATCAACCTACCATTAAATATGGCCTATCAGGCAAACAGCCATCTCAGCATAATTATAGATCATTTTTAAATGCACACATAATACACACATCAAAACTGTCTAGGGATATCATTTTTCAAATATTTCATAAAGTTAAGTTTGTTTACAAGTTGAGCATTATCTTAAAATAACGCGAGGACAGAGGCATAAGATAAAGGTTAAGAATATTACAAAAAAAACGTTTGATTTTGCTAAAATTTTGACACCTTTTAAAAGAAAAATCTGTCTTTTTTTAACGTCCTTACGATTGTACAATAATGCTACTACAATGAATTTCTTTATACAATCTGAAAGGGCAGATATAGCAGTTTCTGTGTTCTGAAAATTTCTACGTTGGTATCAATATTTTAATTTTTACAGTCTCCCTAATAGCCATACTTTTGACACTTTTGAGCAGTGTATGTCATAGTAACTTTAAATAGCGGCCTCGCGGCAGACCTAGAAGGCGATGGCGGGATGGTTTAGACCCCCATTTGAAAAATTGGTCCATCACAGCTTTGGACCGCACAGAATGGAGAAACGGTAGGGAGGCCTTTGCCCAGCAGTGGGACACTACAGGCTCATAATAATAATAACTTTAAATAGAAAACAATTTTAGAGAGCGCATTGTTCAAAACAAACATTGTCATACGTCAACCTCCGCTTGAAGAAGTAAGTAAGGTATTCTGCTTAAACATTGATCTAATAGATGGTCTGTGGAGTGCCCATGGCCCAAGTTGGAAGCCTAAGTTGGAATTCAAAATTGCAATTTTTCCCCAGGCCGCAAGGCTACCAATATTAATACTAAATGCTACGAATGTGATAGCCACTGGTTTTTATTGAGAAATGATTTAAATTTATGCACCCTTCAAAAAGGTGACTAATAGAATAAACCAAATTCGAGGTAGGGGTGTGAAGAGTGAATTGCTTCGGTTAGGCGCTGACATTTTAGTCATAAAAATACTTGGGGGAACTAAAATGTTCTAGGTTTTATAAATGTTTTGTTTGTACGGTAGGTATATGATGTATACTCGTAATAACACAGGGAAATCCCTAGGAAAAAGACAGTCTTTACCGTAAAGATCAATATGAGACAACAGGAAAGTTTTAAATCAACGGTAAGTTTCTAGTGAGTTCATTCACTGTTAGCTAAAAAACTAATGATTATTGTAACTTCAGGCTTACTTACACTTTTTAAAATCCCATTCAACCCGTGTTAATGTGTATAATTTACAAAATTACTAGCTCGCGAAATATTGTCTAACAATGCATTTTAATGATTTCCTAAGGCATAAAAACTAACATGTGCGGTAGGTATTACTGGTGGCCAGATGACGATTGGGTTTATTGATTAAATAAAGTTTTTTCAGCTAACTAGATTCAAAAAACCGGCCAAGTGCTAGTCCGTCACGCGCACGAAGGGTTCCGTATCTATAAAAGAGAAACGTGTTTGTTGAACCTATTATGGGAGCATGTTTCTTATTTACTTTATTTTTATTTAACAATTTGTTTTGAAAGGTAATATACTACTAAATATTCTGGGCGTCTACCTGTTATTATTCAATCAAAAATATTTAAAATACCCTCCTTGTTATATGGGGACCCCCTTAATTATAATTTTTGTATTTGTTATATTCAGCTTTCTAGCTATCACTATTCATGAGATAAAGCCCGGTGACAGACAGACAGACAGCGGAGGGTTGGTTAGGTATTATGGTCCCGTTTTAACCTTTCAGTTACGTAACCCTAAAACTAAGTTAGATCTTTAGCTAGCTTGAAGCTAGGCGACCATGACGCCGAAGGCGGAAGAATAGAGAATTGTCATCCAAGGACGACTGCCGAAATATAGCAATTGGTACGTAATTGGCACATGGCTCAAACTCATTGCGGAATTCAAACACACGGCCTTTCGACATGACGATCGACGTTACCACTCCACTGGCTCTAGTCTTAGAAACTTGAAATTCAGTACAGGGGTTCCTTTTAAGTTTTGATTTATAGAAATTGAACCCCTAAAGAGGTGTAAAAGGTCGGCGAACCGCATGTGTTTTTCTTTACTTGAAGGTTGTCTGGAAGAGATCGCTTTGAGCAATAAGCCCGCATAAATTACACGACCGAAATCTCTGATTTTTTTTTTCTGTATTTTTTTTTCTCTGTGCATTAAAGTATATCTTATCTTGAAGGTTAGTACAGTCCACGTGGACTTAGTCGCTAGTTGGTTCATAAACGAAAAGTGCATGTACCTCTCTTAACGCCGACGTTATAGTGTGTGAATTAGCAAATCGGACACTGAGTACATCTGGTGCTATACTATGGTGGTGTGCGACTTCCGCATGTGAGTTTACGTAAACTGTAGTATGAAGCGCGTGCGTGTGCGTGCTTGGAGAATAACCGTACAGATTCCTGCGCGGGAGCATAGACGCGGGGACACACCAAGCGGATAGAAAAAGAACTTGTACAGTTACCGGCAAACTTCTTGAGCAAATGACCTTGACTGCGCAGAACCGAATTTTCGGTGTCATGGGTGGACGGCGTAGGGCATCGTATCGAGCGCGTTATTGGTAGATCAGTGTCTACGTCACGCTGTCTTCCCAAATACACTTGCGTGCAGTGAAAAGTACTTTGTTGTTGTTGTTGACGTTTTTTTTCTTATAATTTTTTGTTGACTTTGTTGTTATTCTTAATGTTACTATTGTTGTTATTTGTTGCGATTCTGAGGGTTGTTTTGAAATGAATAATATGCCGCGACAACCTAATGTGGTATTAAAACGACAAGTCAGAAAATTAGACACGATTCGTCACACAAACATTTTGTCCGTACCGGGATTCGAACCCAGGACCTTTGGGCTAGTAGACCTTGCCAACGGGCCACGCCGGTTGTCAAAATATATACCCGAATAATTATGAGCATTTCACAGTTAAAAAAGAGTATCTATTTTTTTGCACGTAAGTGTACAATGCGCAAACTTTCCCCCACTACGACTACAAATGCTCAAGAAGTTTGCCGGGTACTGTAAGTAACATATTTTTTCAGCCCGACAGACGTCGTTCTGACAAAATGTTATTGAACTGTCACAGACAGTTCTTTAACATTTGACTTACTGCTAAGCTACCGAGATCCTGGCAGACCGCTTATTCTTGTATATCAATTTTCATGATCATGTTATTATGTAGCTATATTAATCAAACAATATATTTTATAGCAAATATAGTACCTAAGGACCTAATCTGGTCAATTAAACTATATTGCTTTGCAATGGGTCGTTTTCTATATGGATACTTAGATTAAAGCAAAAGTGGAAGATACGGTACGCACTTATAATTGTCAACTAAAATATGGGCTGTCACGCACACTGCATCCATACGAACACACACTACGCAAAATATTAACGAAGTCATAAGACATCAAAAGATAAAGATAGAGCGATGGGCTCTTCAATAGTGCGAGCGAGAAAAGTCTATGTAAGAAAACCTGATTTTTGCAAGAATCTATCGTATCGTGTCTAACGCACACATCCCGTTTAGTCTGTCTCTGTCACTCAAAAATGTCGGATTTTATGGAAAATTACAAGAATATTTTCTTTAAAAATATAGTTTTGTTGTTCTTACCCATGAAACATGATTTCCTGTGATTTGTTTTTACGCCTTGAATGATTTGTGTACTTAATAAAGGCACAGCCAGACATTTTTTGCGTCAATTAGATGGAAAATTGTATTTCAATGTCAACGATTAAGACAGCATCACGTCACAGTGTTTCAACGCAGACTGAAGCAAACCAAGTAAACTGTACTCAGTTTAGTAGGACCGCGCGCGGCAAGCTGTTGCCGCATCTTCCTATTTTGCTTTAATCTAAGTATGGATAGGGTACTGTAAACTGAAAGGCAAATCCATTTATTTACTACTAGCTGACCCGACAGTTGTTGATCAAAACCGTGAGTTTTATATTTATTTTTTCAATTGTCTTTGCAAGTTCTTTTCTAAGATCTTAATAACAAACTTTGTCCTGACATTTCCAAACAAACTCAAAACATGATCTTCTATATTTGTGCAATACATACATTGAGGCGATTGATTTATATATTTAAAGATGAATGAACTGTTCACTTTGTGGAAAAGAATCGAATAGGGAAATAAATACCTAAAAAAAAATGACATAAAATAAAAGGCAGTTACAGGACTGTGTGTGACAGTACAATATAATTTCGTCAGAACGACGTCTGTCAAGCTAAAAAAGATGCAACCTAAAAAATATAAACAAAAAAGCTAGGTGCGACCGCAGCCTTACAACATGCTCGACCACGTGCCGACCGCGTGCGCACGCGTCGGCGAACCTCCACCAGTCATAGACCAGGCGATTTATACACCTCAGCGATAGGAAAGCGCCCCGCAACTGAAAATGATCTTTATCTTCACGCACGAAAGTCCGTTAACCTTCAGCAAATTGGGAGCTAGAACATTAACTTTAAAACTGCAATTTCGCGAGAACTTCACTTTATGGTTATAATTTGAATACACCATAGAGACGGTTAGTGGAAAACTACCAGTTCGAAATTTATTGCCTGGTCAGTACTATTGTTATGGCTTAGGTCATTCAGTTGACATCAAATGACTTTGGATTTTAATGTACTTATAAATGTTTAGTGGAGGATTTGTTATTCTAATTAGTTAGCAGGGATTGCAGGAGTTGGATAAAAAATTAACGGTATTATGGTTTTTTTTGTAGACCAATTTTGTTTATGTCAAAAAGGGATCTCAACAGAAAATGTTTAATCTTATGTCGTAATTTCAGTTCATCAATTTTATCAATTTGCATTATCAATGATTTTATAAAAGTAAGGAGGTATTTCACTACCAACACGGCTAGGACGAGACCAGGTAGTAGAATTTTGAAACAGTCTCGGAATTGCCATTAAAACACCGATTATCGTAATATTTTCCTCAAAATTAAGTATCAAGATTTGCCTCACAATGTTATGATAATAATTAATATATAATTAAACAACCCATGATGATGATGATGGCGGGAAGTGCTTGAGAACCACACACTCAATCAAACCTTAGAGCATTAACTGTCTAAGAATCAAACAGAGAAAAAACTAACTTCGCTACGCCTTAACATTTAAAAACTAAATTTAGCTTTGCAAACATTATCGTATAAAACAAAGCAAAGTATTTTCATAAAACCTCTGTTAAAAAACTTTCATGCCTATATTATAGGCAGGTATTTCAGCCGCTGGCCGCGTAATTTGAAATCTAGAGCGGCAGCAGGCATCAAAGCACCGATTATCTTTGTCATCATGAAGCCACATGCTCATCACAAAGTGAAACGCTATCCATATTCCCGCAAACCGAGAAATGAATAACTATTGTTACACTCGGCCTGAAACGCGTTCGTTATCGTTTCTCCGTAAACTCGATCGTTCATTGAAAACTGTATTTCATAACAAAACAACTGAATCAAACGTGATCTAATTGCAAACTTTCTCAATACAATAAAATGTATTTATAAACTCGCACGGTGGCACAGTATGAACCATACAGTAGGCTATCTAAGTCCGTCCGCCGAGTTATTAGCCAAGCGTGCACACAGACACGCGGCACAGCCCGTCCGTACTGCCGCCGCCTCCCTATTTTATGCTAGCGTGTGCGTGAAATCGCGTGTGCGTAATATCGCGACATGGCGCGCGACGCGCACGCACACATTCGAACCGAGATTGGCACGTTTGTATGTAGATGTTCTACTGTATGGTTTATACTGTGGCGGTGGTCACACTCGCGCGATAACCGCTTCTAGCCGGTGTGAGCGGTGACCGAACCGCTTCTAACCGGATCGGCTGTCGGATTTGGTTTGATAATGTGACTCGCATTCGTATAATGGTCTAATGATAGAATCATAGCGCCTCTGGACCTTTCACGAGCCGCTTAGTCACCGTTCACTGTGAGGTCCTTCTCATTAAATATTCTAGTGTTGTGCCAGTAGCTTGATAAGCAATATCGATAAAGCCTAGTTAAATGTTCTACTGATTAAAACAGTTTTGAAAAAAACATGTTCTTTCAGATTTTACATATTTGAATAGTGCTTACAAGGGCGATGGTTAGCTCCTGTGCAACTTGATGAATATGTGCATCCATCTTGTGGTTCAGAGGCTATAGTTAAAAATACATCCATCATATTTACCGCCATATCAAACCACAATCTCACGGCATTAAATTGATTTCCTATGTATTATAGGTAATTGATAAGATATAATAGCAATAGGCATGTCTGTTACGCGAACCTTATCGTAAGGAAATACGAGTGTCTTCCGTCATGTCTTATTGTAGGTATAGGTACCTATGTACAGTCAGCGTCACTGGTGTCTAGGGTTTTTTAACGGTAATTCCTTTTTTCTCCTTTTTTACCCTTTTTTACAAAAAAGGTACAAACTTTTTGTCCAAAAATCGAAATCTCTCAACCATCCACAATGTTCACGTTTACAAAATTTAATTCTACTTAACTTCAATTCTAATGCTTTTGAATCGTTCGGTGCTATAATAATGAGAACTCTTAAAAGCATTAGTTCAGCTATATATAATACTTAAACACTGATTTGGTCTTGGTTTCCACTGCGCATTGGCAAAGCAAGGTTGAAGCCGAAAAGTCATTAAAAATTTGAACTATCCAAGGTCAAGATCAAGGTTTGTGAGAGAGGAATCAATCATTAAAAAGGAAGTTTGCTTGTGCTATAGCTAATGCAAGAAGAAAATCCAGGTTCTTATTCATATTCTAAAATACACAAAATAACTATAAAAAAGATGTTAAAAACATAGTTACATAGGCACGGAAAGATAAAAGAGTTGAAGAGTCACCTTGCACTCGTATTTAAGAAAAAAATAAATAAGATATTAGGATGTACGTTTATTTATTTTAGTTTGTTTACGTTTGTGGGAAAAAACTAAGTATCTACTAACCCGGGTGTTTCAGATTAAATAAAAACCAGAAAAAAAGAATAACTACTGGCGCTATAACTGCTGTTATGTCGTTCACCGTTTTCATGATCGTTTCATAAACATAATGTCAACAAGGCAATTGTTTTGAGAGTTTTTCTCAGGCTTTTGTGCCAACAAACCAGCTCTCATTACCACCTGAACTCGTAGTCACAGATAGAAGGGGTATTTCACCTAAATACACATAGTAGAATAATCTTACTAATATCCTAATTTAAAATATTATAAATGCGAAGGTTTGTTTGTGTGGATGTGCCGTGTTCCTCTTTCACGTAAAAACTACTGAATGGATTTTAATGGAACTTTACAATGATATAGCTCACACATCATCATAGGCTACAATTTATGAAAAAAAAAATACTTTTTTTTAAACCAAGGTCCACGCGGACGAAGTCATAGGCGGAAACTAGTACATACGCTTTACTAATATGATGAAAAGTTTACGTTTAAGTAACGGAGCATTATTTTTGACGTTCAATTTTGTGTTTTAATAAAATTGTTTCACTGACTTATACTTGCTTCAATGCACTACACTATTTATTAAACGTCATCCTACTTCAAGTCTCTATATCGATTCGTTTTACATTGCTAGCTGATGGCTGCTGAAAAAATCTAATTTGTCAATAAGTCGTAAGTAGTTTTTGCCGAATGCTCTAGCATACCTACACAACAGCGCTAGGTCATCGTTCTTTGAATATCGTACCATTTATGCTCCGAACGTGCCGGTCGCCATCTAATTTAACTATTATGTTCAGCACCGCAGCAAAAACCCTTGACGAGATGAGTTCATTCTCAAATTCTTACAACTTAAGTGCTTCATTTCAGATCTAATTGCGTTGGAACGGGCGTGATTGATGATGTTTTAACTAACTAGAATCTGTGACTAAATGACGAATTTCAGTGATTGGTACCTATTTACCAGATAGGCTATCAGCCCTATTCATTTTTTGACATAATATAGTTTTAAATATAAAAATGTGCGTGTGTTGCTAAGAACAAATTATTCAGAGGCCCAAAGGCCTCTTGGAAATTGGAATACTTTGAAAGTGATATTAAAAGACCAAAAAGAAGCAGCTTGATTGATTGGGCTTGGTTGATTTCAGCCTTGGCCTTTCGGGACCTTTTCATGTCATGTGTCCAATATCTTTTCTTCACCAATTAGTGCGAAACCTCAATTTGTTAAATGGAGCCCAAATATGAGTGATATCTGGATCAAGTGACGCAATTCCACCAACTAGGTAGGTCTGTGCGATCGGGGTGCGGCTCCTGACGCTCCGTTTGCTCGTTATCAAAACCCCGTTTATCTAGTCTGTTTTGTGAAGGATTACGATGGAAAAATGACAGACACTACAAACAATGTCCAGCAAACAAACCGACCGTTCAACTAACAACGTCATAACCATTCTAAGCTATTAAAACGGATGAAAAGTGTCATTAACACCAGGATATTTTACAGATCTTGCAAAACTGATGCAAATAAAAGTATCAACATTACTCTTACGATGATAAAATACAGCTTGAAGAAAGAGCTTGGAAGTTTGCTGAAGCATGTTTCCATCGTGTTTGAAAATCAACGTTAGATGTTTAGCTTCAACTAAAACTACCTACACGAGGGCAAGTGGACGTAGTAGTTAAAAATGTGTATGGAACTACTTTTACCATAGTCCGATTGCAAACAAATAAACATTTTTTTTTAAATCTTGTCCTTACTTGGTTAATAGCGTTGACATAATTTCAGTCTGGTAGTCTGGTTTCAGTTTAGAGGGGTTAAGCTTCGTGAAAGAATTTAGCACGCGCATTAGCAATCTGGTCTGGCTAGTTCTGGTTCAGCAGATTTGTGATTTACTTATTTTAAGATGCTCTACTCTGTCAAGTTTAACGCAAGCAAATGTTTTTACTACCAAACTTCTGGGCTTTCGAATGGCACACCTCAGATGGTCATCTCAACTAGGTTTTCAGAAGGCATGCTTAGGTCTAAGAGTCTTCTGAATGATCCTCACAAAAAAAAACAAAATTAGCTTTATTTAAATAGACCTGTTACAGAGTACTTTTAAATCGTCAAATCTAATTAACAAACAAAACCTACTTAATACACAACAGCTGTCCACAAATTGAGTAAAGTTGTGATCGAAAGATCTACACCACTTCGCTCCTAATATAGAGATAGGTGAGCAAACCTCGTAAAGAGAGCCATCAAGAAATTCTAGAGAGCTTATTTGTTAATTTTTCTCACAGAGACCACCATCAAACAGTCATTTCCATTTCGAATAATAACCTTAGTCACAGTCAAAAAACTAATTAATAGTACAAAGCAAAATCAAGGACATGGCTCTTATCTTATCATACGTGGTGCGTGCTCACGGTGCTAATCGATGGTGCTGTAAACTGGTGCACACATTGCTTTTTATGGTGAAAATAAACATAGCCACTCGTAATCTTTACAGCAGAACAATGAAAGGCAATTTTGATAGTGAAGATTGCCAATTATGGCAGGATGTCTACATAGTTGGCCATCTACAAAGTCTGACTTGACTTACGCGTTATCTGAAAATTTTGGTTCTGTGTTATTAAATGAACACACCTTTATTAAAGACACCTTTACCACTATTTGAATAGAAATAAAGCAACAATCAATAATCTGAAGGCATTGCGATAATCATTAAAATCAAGTCAACCAGTCTTAATAGAAAAAAAAAAGAAATTGATAAAAGAAAACAAGTGTCACAGTTTTTCCCGGTTAACTAAATGCACATAACGAGAAAATAATTATGAAATCATTTCGATACCAACTTCAAGAATCGAGGGAAGCAATGTATAAAAGGTTATTTAACATGATTTTAATTGCTAGGAAGAACTAGGAAGACAGACTTTCCACGTGTTAAACTTGTTTTTATCGCCACATCAATGAGAAGCTTTATTATTGTAACAGCCATTAAAGTCAAGCCCATCCTTGAGCGAGAGAAGAAGACATGTTCGTCGGTGACTGAAGAGATACTTGGTTTATTATCCGACAGAGCCTTTCGTATTTCGTATGATACCAAAATCAATACAGGGAATTTAGTGGTAAACTAGCGAGAAGGTAAGGGTTTCCTAAGCAGAAGTAAAATGGCAAGGCATCGATTCCTTGATTTGCGATCATTAAATCGATTCTGGCTTAACCTGAAGCAATGACTGAGAATTTTAAAACCCTTCGATAACTTACTTAGGCATTGTTAGAAATATTGGTGTTATATTGCATTGCTAACCATTGCTAAATCAGAAACAAACGTGCGTGTCAATTACAGAATGATGTACACAATAATCTGCTTATTAATGGTATAATGGTAGTTCTGTGCGTCGCAGGCGCAGACCAGCCTGCACAGTGCACGCTCGACACTTCCGCCCGACACTGCTATAAATAGTGACATTATTACACTTTTCGCGTATCATGTACACAGTGTTGTATTTTATTTTTATCTTGATGTATTGGTTATCTTCTCTAACAGATTTATCAAGATAGAGATTATTACGAGATAACACGATACTAGCTGATTCTCAATCAAATTACGTGGAACTATGAGAGTTTTATTAGTAATGATGAAAATATTTGAATCTTGTCAGTTTGTTGTACCTAAACTAGTCGTCGACGACGTCTAAAGTAGGTTGAAACGAAGCGAACGAAAGCGTTTTGTACGGACACACTCGCGATAGTCAGCTATGCTATTTTACCTATTTTAATGTATTGCGACAATATGTATAATTTATATTTAAGTAAGTAGGTTTCTTCTTCAAGTTCTTCTCAATTAAGTAGCCCTAACTCCATAAATGAATCGCTTGTGGCTGTCTGGAAGACAACAACTTCTATTACTATGAGCAAAAACTGACTAATAAATACACAAATTAGTTGAACATTCACAAATCTACCTACAAATCCTTGTGTTTTAGGTACATTATGATTGCTGTACGAGGAACTGTACGTATGGTAATTACCCGTGTATTTTCCTAAAAAAATAGTACATTCACGTTGGCTCATTTCACAATCTCAATATAACTGTTGTAAATTTTAAGTTATTTTGGCATTTTTGTTATTTTTTTTAAACGTTTTTAGCAGAAATAGCGCAGTGTGCTGAATGTGCATGAAAGAAGAGATCGGGAAAGAAGATAAGAGAGGGATCCTCAAACTGAATGCAGTCGATCTGTTTTCTGTAACTGCATGACAGGAGTGCCCTACCTTACGGCCTATTCGGTTCCTCGTGCTTCAGTTTATGATCAAAGCCAATGATATTATAATAAAAAGAGGTAGATAGGTTATTTGTGCTAAAAAAGTGGCACCCGAAATCAGAACGATCGTGCATCTGAGCAAAGCATTGACAGTGTTGACAGTTTGAGACGACACTGCTCAACATGTATCTGTCACGTTTACGCAATAGTAAATAATCATACTATCTTGTTCACACGGTCAAATTATAGGTACGTAACGCCAGAGGACAATCCGTTATTAAAAATATTCTTTCAGCTACTGTGAGTTTCGTTTTTATTATTAGATACGTCAGATTATTTCAAATTCTTGTACAATACAATGTATTATATTATTTTAGACATTAGACTATTCACATGCAGCTAACCAATAAGAGCACAGTCGCGGATAGAAGCGTTAAGCGGATTCTGACTTAGGTAGTGGGGAACACGCATCAGTGTTATTTTTTATATTGTTTCTCTACTGAATAATCTTAAGTTTTGGAAAAAAAATACTACCGTTGTTTAGATACACATTTACCGTAACCTAAATTAAAAAGTGTATATCTTTGCCCTCGTTATACCTGTGACTGTGTGCTATCTCGTTGTATCATAAAAAATAACCTCTGATGCATAGAAACAGTATTTATTCAGTCGTTGCGGTCGGCATCAGTATCAGTATGCAGTATTGGAAGTGCAGTGGAACAACGGATGAGAAAGTTGCGTAGGACCCAGAATCCCGCCCACGAAGCCACGTCCGTCAATGCCTACTCCTACTGAATTATTTGTATAACCTTTCGTCATGCAACCGTGTGGCCTTAAACTACATAAGTGCTGATTTTTTGCACACTGCAATCAAATACGCTTCTAATGGTAAAATAATCACAGTAAAATAAAACTAGAAAACAACACCCAAAAACCACTGTCTGCCTCTTGAGTAACACGCGCATCAATATTACACAAAGGTATCGTGTTGTTTCTGGAAAATTCGAAAGCCCATTGTTGTAGATAGCGAGACCGCGATTTCACAGGTAACAGCGAATATAAAAGGTAAAAAAACCACGTACACTGTCTCAGGCGAAGGCGGCGCGTGAGTGTTTTTTTGCGCAAAATTTAGGTAGATCTTATCCTGTGGCGCCGGACCAGCGCAATATTTGCTCACTTTATAAACTGTATCATAAAACAAACTCATAAATAAATCTGACAGTTGGAACTGGTCCAATTTTTTTTCAAGCAATGGTCACCTGTCCAGCCGCGTCGTTAGTTTACAGACAAGACCGTTACCCAAAAAAAAGACTACCCAATATATTCAATAGCAAACAGTTTGAATGGGCTCTCCGCTATTCATCAACGGTCCGGAGAACAGGCTCAAGCGGGAATTTCTTATCCTTGAATGGATTGTGCCTGAAGGAGCAAACATGGGGAGCGCAAGCCATGAGAATGGCATTCGGGTATGCGCGCGGGAGGTGCGCGGGGCGGGCAAAGCGCGCCAGTGGAAATTTCCATTGCCTAAGCGCCTTACTCGTATAACTTGTGCCAACGGAATATGCGCACCTGCCATTGCAATAGCGGGCTTATGAGCTGAGCGGTAAGAGTTGCGCCGCCCGCACATGCGCGTTGGCTAAATTTATAAGCCGATGAGTGAGCGAAGCTGTCCGCTCCTCTACGCTCCTCGCACCGAGGCCGTGCGCCTGCGCAGCGGGCTACACGCTTCAGTTAAACTAGAGGCCGAATCTCTGCAAGGGCAGTGTTCACTGAACTTTGTATCAAAATTAGACGCTATATTTCAGACTAGCTAGAATTTGACATTTCGCAAACAAGTACAGGTATGTAAATATTTTTTTGAGGATAATAAACATAGACACTTTCAGAATGATCGATCACGAATGCTGAATCTATTAACGGAACGAGGTAGATAGGTAAATCATAATCCTATGGGTAATAATGGAGTTTTGACGACGATTGTACTATTGTAATTAAAGTGGATCGCGATATCAAATTGCGAATGTGGTTTCATGTAGTTATTTCAGCGTTGTATCCTCGTTTAAAGTTTCCTACGCGATGAGGAAACGAGTGTCATCAATTACGACAATTCAGCAGCTACCTTGCATTGTTTGCGGATAGATTTTCCTTAGAAGTAATAAGTATTGTTGGTCGAAGTATCAAGAGTCGGCTTACTGAGCGGACAATGCGCACACGACGCCGTGTATCGATCGACACATCAATTAAGGGCAGGTATTCCTTGAAAAGCATACCTATCCAATTGCACACTGCTAAGATAGCCTGCCAAACGGATAATCATATTCCGTCCACGCATTTGGTATATATTTTGATGATAACTATACGATTTACAAAAACAAGTCGTTAAGCCTAGGCGGAGGCCTCAGGGCGGCTTGATAAAATCTGACATTAAGGTTGCTCACTAACCTTACACCCCTCCAACAATTCGCACTGAGCCCGCGTGTTGGAGTATGGCTCAATCCACCTCATAGTTGAGGTGAGGCCTGTGCCCAGCAGTGGGACGTATATAGGCCGTTTATGTATGTGTTGTTACGAAAACATAGCTTTAACGTCCACCTCAGCAATTATGAGTTGAAGAATGGTATTAAAAAAAAATTAGAGAAGTTCGTCAGATTGTATGACTTAGCGAATATGTATCAGTTTCGAGTAGATCCTCAACTAATTTTTAATACTGTTTTCTACTAATTTATTACCTTCTAATGAGTTATCAGAGCATTCTAAGTGGGAAAATCTGCCCTTATGAGTCATTGATAATTACAACGCCGTTCGCGCAGCAAGCCACGAAGATTGTGAAGTGAGCTAGACATGCACGCTTGCCCATGCGCAAGTTGCTGTCTACTCCAATTGTATTTCGTATCATTGCTTTTGCTTTTACAGCGCAATTCACTGACATAAATAACAAAATCGAACTGTTTTACTTATTAGATCACGAGTTGACAATTAGAGGAACAAAAAAATATGGAGGATACATTTCAATAAAATTAGCTGGAAGTAGATACTAATTAAGTATGTTCCTGATTATAGGTAGGGAGTAGATTGAGATCCTACTGATGTGCCTAACCTAACCAATATATTTAAAATTTGTTGACTAATGACTAACACAAGGAATATTTTAAATTTTTAAGTCAATTCACGAATTTCGAATAGCAATCAATCAATTTTCAAAACGCTCAACGATCCTCTTCCCTTTGAATCCTTGACTAAAAACTAAAGGAATGCTTCTCTGCAGATGCATAGCAATAATTGTTTAAAGATTTTCCAATTTACAATGAGACGGTCGAGTTGGCAAGCGTAAATAAGGCCATAATATTATGAAACCAGTAATGAAAAGTTATTGAAGACGTGTTGAACGGCCGTGTATACTTTAAGTTAAAATAAACATGAACGGTCGTTAGGTGCAGCGCACGCGTGGTGCGTGTTGGTAACGAAAACTTGCAACGGTAACAAAACGCTTCGTATACACTACAGGGTAGGTGGACCTTGTTATGGCCTACTTAGGTACTACTTTATGAATTACTTACTAGTGGCCGCTCGCGACTACGTCCGCGTGAAAATGAATTTAAAAAAAAACATAAATTTTTCATAAATCTGGCCCGTTAGTCATTTCGTGAAGTACTTAGCTAGTTAATTTCAAAAAGCAACTTCTTCGAAATATAGCAATTACGTAGTTTGTACTAAAGAGGGATAGATACGTTATGTAAGTACTGAAGTCAAAAATTGTCCCCTGGAGTACGTCGCCTATGCTTTGACGGTGTGTACAAGATAGCATGATTATTAACTAGAGCGTAAACGAGACAGATACATGTTGCGCAGTGTTGTCTCAAACTGTCAATGCTTTGCTCAGGTGGTCGAAAGTCCTGATTTCTTTGGCCACTATTTTTAGCACAAGTAACTTATCTACGTCTTTTTATTATAATATCATTGACTAGCGCAGAAAGTTTCGTGCCCTTTCATTGAAGGAGAGTCGGCCCTATTTGGCTTATTTTCATGTGAATTCGTATGCGCCTCCTGTGATTACGGTAATCAGTTCGTTTGGGCCACTTCAGGCTCTGAGTGGAGAAGTTGGGGGGGAATGGCACAAGACTTACTAACCAAATGTTCTGATTGCCTTCATTGATGATAACTTACTTCACAATTATTAGCCATTCAAAGGATACCATTGTAAAATAAAAATATAAACTAAAAGTAACATTTTATTAGTGAAATACCTTAGCGGAGATGGTATCAAAGTCAGTTTTATTTCTTACTCAAATATTATTCCAAACATATTTATAAGAGCAGTATGTAAGACATTTTGGATAAATCCTACCAATATTATAAATGCGAAAGCTTGATTGGATGTTCCGTGTTGCTCTTTTGCGTAAAACAACTGTATAGATTTTAATGAAACTTAACAATGATCAGCTTAAACATCTGAATAGGACATAGGCTACAATATATAAAAAAGTATTCAGTTTTTTATATAGGTGGAAAATTTTCAACTTCTCGTCAGTACTGACGTAACCTATCTACGTCTTTTTTGTTGTAATATCATTGCAATAAAAGTATTCTATGACATAAGAAGTCGCCACATCAGTGACAGGTCACAATGTCATTTGTATACCTTTTCATGGCCCTCTGAACTGCAGGATCGATCAAAGACAAAGCAGAAAAGGAAAGTAGGAAAAGTTTCCCATCTCTCTGAAAGAAGACGCACTTGAGTTTTACGAGTTTACGCTCTACAAAACAGTTCGGCTCTCCCCCCCCCTACCTACCTTGCACTCGGCACGTGGGAATATGAGGAAATGTTCTTGATGAACTTAATTGTTAATAATTGTCATACCTAAACACTGTTTAATTCATAGTGAACAAGTGATTTCATCTTACATTACATGTCCATGAAAACTTAGTTGTTGCATTGTATGGTCTAAGTCTTAGGAGTTTCCAAAAAGCGATGAAAATCTTCAATATACATCCGAATGATTTTTTTCTTGCCAAGAAAAAAGGTCAATCTGGGTGAATAGAGCAGAAAGTGATTCATTGCTTTTTGACCTTCATGCTCTATCCTGAATTAAAAGGAGAATAGTGTGTGCTTATTAATCAACAAACCTAAGACTGTGATGAGTACTCAATTTTCAAGGAACTCTGGTTACTTAGCTATGGACTCAACTACATCAATCCAGCAGAAAAAATCCCTACTTGGAGCAACACAAACATTCTTGAAAATTTAATTTAATTACGTGCAGACTTGTGTTCCTGACAATTATTGACAATTATTTAAGTAAAAATTATAAAAATAAGTTACAGGACTTAGTTAATTATTAAGAACATTCAGGTGGCAAAAGGTAAATGCAAAACGGTTATTGATGCAACTACAATTTCTACGCTGAATAAAATATAGTAAGTACATAGCATTCGTATCGTATTCGTTTGTGTACGCTAGCTAAAAATGTGATTGGTATGAAATTTTACGTTTCTTATTGCAACATGCATTTAGCTTATCATGCAACATGAGCACGAAATCAAACATTCAACCAATAACTTTATCATTTCATGTATTTAATTGTATAATGATTTGTTAAAAATTATGTGATGCAGACTATGGGCGGCATCAAAGTATACCACTAAGCTACCGACACCCTAACTGGCCACAGGTTCGAATCCCACTTGATACTTTACTTGACTGGTTGTTGAGTTCTGAACACAACGATAATAAGGCCCAGACTCCACCAGAGCTGAGCGGAGATGTGCGGCGTCGAGCTGTGTTTTCAACAACCAATGGAATTGCGTTATTCACACATGGTGATGTGGAGATGTGATTCTATTGGTTGTTGAAAACACAGCTCGACGCCGCACATCTCCGCTCAGCTCTGTTGGAGTCTGGGCCTAAGTCACAGAAATATTGTTCGTTTTATAAACTGTTTAATAAATAATAAGTAATTAATGATTTTAAGGTTTTACTTACTAAACACTTCTCACCCTAATGAGTCTGTTAACTATCACTACATAATATTATAAAACAAAGTCGCTTTGTCTGTCCATATCGATACTTGTAATCTCAATTGATGTAAGGCACAAAACTCGACTTTACAGGAGAGACAAAATAAGTTTTTTTTTACAGATTTAAATTCATTGTGCTTACGGTTTTAAAGATAAGAAAAAGTGATGTAGACAAAATATACATGTCTCCTTGAGATGCAGATAATGAAATATTTGAATTTTAGCTACTGTCTTTAGTTTAGAAACTAGATGTGCCTTACCTCAATGATAAGTTGATTAAAATGTTCTTTACGTCAATTTTTATTATGAGTTTCAAGTTGATTGTTGGCGTAACGCACCGCCGAAAAAATAATATTCTTTACGCCTTAAAAACTAATGTAAATAAGTGTTAATAAAGATAAAAAGCAGGTGTAAAGCTAATAAAAAATATCTGTTATTTTATATTTTGAATCAAAGAGCTTATTAAATTGTTCATTAGATGGTATATATCCCTGATATTGGGAGTTTTGTATTGTATAACTTTATTTTTTTTATATAACTTAGTTAGGCGCACATTTGACCACAATCTCACCTGATCATAAGTGATGATGTGGCCTATGGTGGTACATGCCGGCCCAACAAATGGCTGTTCATTCTCTTCTTGAAGAGGTCCAAGTTGTATTGCTGTGGAAACACTTCAGCGGCAAGCTCATTGCACTTCCTTGCTGTTCGCATTATGAATGTGTTACCAAAACGGTTGGTGCGGATTGCTGGGATGTCAACAACATAGGGGTGGAAAGCTAGTGGTCCGATGAAGAAAAGGAGCTGGTGGAATCAGGTCATGCAACTCCTTCGCACACTTTGCAACTTTTTTATCCTGATCGTTGTGAGTGGCTCTTCATCAGCATTAGTTAGGTTTGAAGTTTCTGTTTTCATTCCCTTAGCAGTGCCTTTACTCTTTCTTCTCGGCCTGGCAACATATTTCGCGCGCACACTGAGGCTACTACATTAGGATATTATTGGGTTATCTGAAGTCGGAAGAGAAGGGGAGGACCCGATAAACCTGCAATCCGGTAACTTACTATACCACCGGGAGGGCGACCAACAGTCCCTAGGTGGTGTCGGGTTCATCGTCCACAAGTCCCTTGTCAACAACGTTATCACTATCGGAAGTGTTGCGAGCAGGGTAGCGTATCAGATACTCAGAATATCAAAACGAGATTCGCTGAATGTCATTTAGGTCTACGCTCCGACCTCGAAACACGACGCTGTCGAAGTGGAGTCTATGTATGAGGAGAACTATAAAGCCATGCATCGCCATAAAATCCACTACACGGTGTTGATGGGGGACTTAAATGCGAAATTGGGCCAACGTTGCGGTGATGAGCTGAGAGTGAGGCAATTTGGATTTGGGCAACGAAATAATAGGGCAAGATGTTGGCAGACTTCATGGAGAAGGAGAACCTCTTTATGATGAACTCCTTCTTCAAGATCACTATCGGCAGTGTTTCGAGCAGGGTAGCGTACCTGATAGCCAGAATATCAAAACGAGATTCGCTGAATGTCATTCAGGTCTACGCTCCGACCTCGAAACATGACGATGTCGAAGTGGAGGCTATGTATGAGGAGATCTCTAAAGCCATGCATCGCCAAAAACCTACTACTCAGTTTTGATGGGGGACTTCCATGCGAAATTGGGGCAACGTTGCGGTGATGAGCTGAGAGTGGGGCAATTTGGATTTGGGCAACGGAACAATAGGGGCCAGATGCTGGCAGACTTCATGGAGAAGGAGAACCTCTTTGTGATGAACTCCTTATTCAAGAAGCCCGTAAGCCGCAATTGGACCTGGATCAGTACTGGGATAATATGAACTGAACTCTGAGGTTTGGCCTAAGGACATTATATATCTTTGTCAGCCATTAGGGAATCGATGAGAAATCAAACACTGCATATCGAACACAAATCACTTAATAATCGTTTTCAGCAAGAACACTCGTCGTCTTTCGTTGTTTGAAAATCGTTGGAATTAGGTACCTAACTACCTAATTGGAATCAACCGGTATCGGTGCAGTTCATAAACGTTCCTAAAATAATAGCAGTAAAGCACATTTTAGCGTGAAGGAAGTTTGATTTGAGTTTGACAAGCAGAGCTGCTGCTGCTCGCACGCAGCGCCGCGAAGTTGAAACTTTTGATGCTGCTTTATCTACATTCAAAGATTATCAAAGAATTTTAGAGCTTATTCCATTGTAACAGAGTTGAAATAATGCTTTTAGAAAGTGTGCTTTACGTCTAAGAATGTTATGAGAGTTGATTGACAGACTTTGACGTAAAGCACATTTGGCGTTTTAATTTAGTATTAGTTGGGATGTTAAAAACACAACAAAATGTTGACGTCCTTTACGTCTTCGTTTATTTATGGATGTTTCATACGACCTCTAGTTTCACAATTTAATGATAAAAACGTTCTTTAGGGGAGAGAGGGGATTGTTGTAACAACTTTTAAAACAAATGAAATATGTTGACATGTATTGTTTGAAACATCAATAAAAAAAAAATCATAGATACTCTAATTATTCTTCTATAGTATCTAATCATAAAAATATCAAAATTGTAGGTGAATTTCTCAGAATAATTTATTTACTAGAAAAAGGGACGTGTTTCAACTTACCCCGAGGTTGGGGTTTGTTGTAACATCTATTGGGGTATGTAGTAACAACTACAAAAAACGAGAATTTTACACCATTAATCATTTATTTATTTAATATTTTTCTTTGTTTTCAACAAACAAGTAGGTAATTGACAAAATCAATAAGACACTTACATAAAATGTTTCTAAAATTTAATAATTAACTGAGATATACTCTTTCTATCAATAATCAACAAATTCTAAATTTAATTTCGAACAATTAATAATGTTTTGTACTGTAATATTTTCATAGGTACTTATCTAACAATAAAGCAATTTAAAACACAGTGAATTAAATTTTTAAACCTCCAAATAAGTCTGGTAATTATTAACTAATTCTGCATATTTTAATTAATCAGCCTTTGAATAAGCGTTTTCATTAGAGTTTAGTCTTCATCTGAGTTACAGTTAATACAAACAAAAGAAATAATGTCTCCTCTGACTCATGCGCCATGAGCCCACATCTTACACACATTGCATTTTACCCACATCAACTTTTGAATCCGAACCTTTGTACCCTTTGCTGCACAGTAAGCAATACCACTCTTCATATTCTGAATCCGAAGCTGCAGAATCCGAATATAAGACCCTTTTCTTTACTCTTTTTGTTTCATCTTAAGTTTCGCTAATTTTTTACCTTTGCCTTTGCCCTCTCCTTTTTGTTCTCTTTGTCATCTTTTTTCTGCTTTTTTTTTGTTTTTTCTTCATATTCTATTCTCAAACCTTCTCTTTCTGGTTTCTGTCAAGACAGTGGATTTTTTTCATACGTCTGTGACTACGTTTTCGGCTTGACATAACCAACTTTTGGACTTATTCTTCTTTTTCTTAATGTATCTGTAAAGAGATACGTGACGAAGACCGAAATTATTACTCGCCTTCCGAATACAGCACTTGTTTTCGAAAACTTCAGCTGCAGCTAACTCGTATACCTCCTGACTTTGTGTTGCCCGCTCTGTCTTCCTCTTATACACTCGCATTGTAAAAAAAAACTGTTTAAATAAAATTGTACATCAATATGGGGGCAAGTTGTAACATGTTACAACTAAACCCAATATTTTGTTACAATTTACCCCAGACCATAGTTCTTAATATTTCATAAGTTACTATTTTGATCAACATAGTTTTCTCAAAAATTGTTGCACTACATCATGCCTAGATACATTTTGACTCCAAATAAAATAAGTAAAGCTCCAATTAGTCGATAACAATAAAGTAAAACCAAAAGTTTACGATAGTGAAATTACACGTTAGCTGCCAAAAAAGGAACGCTGGCACTGACCCACTTACTGCGCCACTTGTCGGGACACTGACTGTGATGACGTGTCACAGGGCGTTATGACGATAATATTTAGTCAAAGAAATGCGTCAGTGAAATTTAAATTCCAAGTGAAAAGGCACTGTTACTACTTACCTCTGTTACAAGAAGCCCCTAGCTCCCCTACGTTACGTTTTCAATGTGTCTAAAATCGTTGTTTATGGCCGCAGAGCTACGTGAATTAGACAGAAAAATAGAGAAAAAAAATATAAGTAAGGTGGCATTCATAGCTCATTTTGGCCAAAATGTGCTTTACGTCAATTGAGATTACAAGTATCGATATGTTTGCTTAAATCTTTAAAATTACTTTAAAGACTTTTACGGTTTGTTTTTAAAATAGATAGTAATTGAAGAGAATGGTTTATATGTTTATACATAATAAAATCCCTTTGCACCCGTCCGAAGCCAGGGTACGTAGGTCGCTAGTAAATTACTTATGAGTACAAAAAAAAACTTATCTTATTTACTTAAGATACTTATAGCAAAAAACTGATTTTAATATAAGTAGTTATTCAAGTCAGTTATTATAATCGAAAGCCTATGTTGGATGGAAACCTTTTCTGAACTAATAATATAAAGTTGAAAAGTTTATTTTTTTTGTTTGTTTGAACTACTGAAATACTGATTCGACTTGAGAATCTATTTCGATGATGAATAGTTCATTTATTGAGCAAGGTTATAGGCTATATAACATACATTGGGTAAGAATTCGCTAGGTGAAGTGTGACAATGGCACAATGACGGCAATAGTCGGTGTGCTATCTTTCTGCTATCCCTTTTGGGGTACACCGTGAGCGTAGGTATAATACCTACGCTACGTTAAGGTATGCTAAATGATGTGAATGAATAAAGTGGGTATTCTAGATGAAATCATTCCGTAATGCCTAACAAGTTAAGCCTTTTAAAGTTGAAACTTTATTAGTGCTCATTACTAGTTTATGTTTTAGACTAGATAGGTAGTCAACGTTTGGTGGTGGCTCGTTAGATGTACTAAAAATAATTGGTACTAGTAGCTTCAGAAACATGTGGTAATATTTTTTTAGATTATTCCAATAGATTTTGAATAAAATTATTAACTGAATTCAGTTTTTAGTAACATTCATGAATCAAGATCTGTAACTAATTTTTGCACAATAAATATTATAATGCTACTGGCCCCAAACCGAACCCACTCACAAGACCGTCATAGTCCTGATTATTCCGGATCAGGTAGAGTTGTGAACACTATGAATTAAAACTTGAATAATACGTTCCTAACTTGACCTGTTTTGTATGATGAAAATGCAAAAAAGTGAAGTAGAAATCGCATGGAATGGCCTTTAAAATAACTCAGTAAGAATCATTCTAGAACACTCTACAAATTACGGCTCAAAAAGGAAACCGACTCAATAGTTACAAAAGTTAATCTTCCAAATAAACCTTCACCGGCCGTTCTCAGAGTCTCTTTCTCAGAAATATCTCAATAAGGTCCTTTTTTGTCTTGTCCCAAAAGTTTTTTTACCTGACAATACGACCTAATGGCTTTGTAATAGTCGCCCAAAGATTCATATCTCCTGCTAGAGTCATGAAAATTACCAGGTGTGGTGTTTGCCTACAGCAAATTTTAGCAAATTGACTATGTCCTGGATCTCAAACCGACTGTTCAGGCCCACGTAGGCAGAGGGAACCAGACGGGACATTATTGAATTAACTACCAACTATGTAGGTTAAGGAGTTTAGATATTTATACCGCTTAGCGAGGAAGACTTCAGATTGACTAAAAATAAAGCTATTTTTAAATTTTACGTCATACAGGGTGTAGCTCTTTGGGAGTACAAAGGATGTTACTACTAACATTTGTTTAGATACCTACTACCTATTATACACAATTAGAACCTAAATATAACCAAGGAAATATCAATGCTTTACGTAAGTGTCATAGTTTTAACGCACAGTCTGTGTAACCGTTTTAAACTGTGAATAAGTTGAAAAAAATAACTAGATACGTTACAAAAAAACAAACAATGAGAAGTACTCTCACAAATATAGAGAAGCAGTATTCTTTTAAATTGCCAATTACTCAATATTGCTTGTCATTCAAAGGAATCTTTTTAACTGGTGTATGACAAAGTCCAACATTTTGTTTGAGTAACAATTAACAGGTATAGTCACGTTTCGTTCACAAATTGGCAATCGCAGAAGAATTCCAAGTTTCTTCTTGTTATTATTAACTTTTAACTATTTTTCCTTTGTTCATTTGTTTCAGTTACACTCAGTCAATGTAGTTGTGATTCAGTTAAACTATGTCTTAATGACATAAATACTCGGTATATTAATGATCCTTTTACACACTGAATTTCAGGTCTTCTTATTTAGCTTATGAACTGGAACGATTGCCGTGGACTAATTAGGAGTTAGCTTAAACCTGATTACTTAGTACTGCTGTTTATCTATGGATCTTGTATGTTTACCAATTTTACAAGAGATGTTTGCGTAAGAGCATTGTTGTCCTCGATTCTGAAAAAGCGGCCCGCTTACACTACAGACAAAACATAGCGAAAGAACAGACGTTTTAAATACTACTGAATGCATTTTCAGAATTAATGGTGTCGATCAACCAAATGCCCACGTTTTACTTGTTTTAAATTTTGCTAAAATGTTCACTGAAACAGTCTACGATTATGCCAAAGTTGTAACACGCGAGAGCGCTGCAACGGCTCTATAAAGCTGCGGCCACAGAGCACAGACTTCGGCCCAGAGTCAGCGGAGGCGGTTACAGACGTCGCACAGCAAACGCGCTTCTAGTAGCACCGAGTTTGTTCACAACGAAGCCAAATGATCACTTCAGCTCGGAAATGTTCAAGGAAAAACAAGTTTCCGACGCTAGATGACGCAAGTATTGCTCATGAAAAATAACACAACATCAACAGCGCATTCGACTGAATTTCTTTTGGAAGTTCCCAATTGAGGTCACGCATTTTTGCACACGAGACAAACTTGTTTTAATTCAGCGAGAACATTTTGCCATGAAGAAGTCTCTAAGATTTAAATGTGAAACGAGTTTCATGTGAATGCACATTTCACACAGGTCTTATTCCACTTTCAAACTGAGTTATCGCAGAGCATTTTTTAAATTACACATCTGAATTTGCACTTGGCACGCACCTACGGCAAAACGCAGATGTGGATAAACAAAAAATACAACATAAATATCAATTCGCTTAGATGAAAAAATTACAAAAACAAAAAAACTTACCTTAAATACCGCCGGGGCTAGCGGTATCGCAGCTTGATTGTGAAGATGTTTTTTCGACATTTTCGGTTCCTTTCCGCTCCACGTCTATTGAAAATTTGTCTGAATCGTCACAATAGAAATAAAACTTTGAAAATCTAAAATTTAGAAAACAATTTCCAAACAGGTGATTATTCTGAAAGCGAGTTGCGCTTCGCAAATCGCCGTATAAAATTGCAGTAAACTTTAAATCGAGTGTAATTATTGTTAGCCGTGTCTGATTGTTAATGTTTCGTGGTACTTCGTGTTCGAAATATTAACCCATTTAAGTTTTTGTTGTGAAAAAAAGTTGGCAATTTGAAATTAGGAAGACGCGTTGCCGTACGTCGATCCACTGTTGCAGTCTAATCGGCAATGAACGGGTGGGGCGCGTTCGAACGCGTCGAATGGAGCGAGTCGTTTCGCCTTTCGTCGTGGTTCGCGGGCCGCGGCCGAGAGTGGAGTCGACAGTCGAGCGACGAGCGAGTCTCACTTGCCAGACTTGCGTGTCGGCGGAACGGCGGAGGCGCCGCGTGACGTAGGCAGAGGCGAAACGACACGCGTGGCGCCGCAGTGCTCGTGTCGACTCCCCAACTACTGGAGACAGCGTCTCAGCCAACTAATGCCATAACTCCTGCCATTCCTGAAATTGTGCAGCTTTCGTTAACTCGATATTAAGTATATAGCTGTGAACCATCTACCAACAGTTCATTTCGAGTTCAAGACACGTTCTTCTTAAAATAGAGAGTATTCTCTCGTGCTACATTGATCCAAGTTTAGTCCTAACAACATTTTACTTAAAACTGATATAAACTACAAAATACGAGAATGCTTTAATTTTTACTGAACTTATTGGAAACTACCCATTCCTAACCTTTTCTTGGATTACACAAGAAAGGCTCATTAATTCATGAAATCAAAAAGCTGTCGCGTGTTATTTTTCCGCTCTTTATGGCCCTACACCACAGATTAATTAATACCCACACCTGACTTTTGCCGGACCTGTGAAAAAGTAAAAAGTGTGGGTAAAGTAAAAAAACTTTAGAAAAAACTGATGCGGTGAATTCGACGTTTAGAGCACAGACAACTGTTGATGAAACAGATATAATTTGTGCTTGGTCTGGGTGTTTCTGGTATCCATAACACAAGGGCAAAAATTACTTTACATTCAGAGCAATGTAGAGATCGTCCAAGCTGAAATGACGCGCCCTTCTACTGCATACGCATACAAGCAAGCACTCTTGTGTAGACTCGCTTAGACGATCTCTACTTAATTTACAATATTGACTGGTGTACCATAGCTCGATATATGCCTACAGTCAAACGCTTATCAGGTTGACCATTTCCGTTGTTTTAGCTTGTCATGTCATGACAGAGTTGTATCATTTGATCACGAGTGATGATCCGATATTCGGATGCCTACTTACCCAAAGTTGATTTGTAGACTGTTATGAAATGCACTTTTGATAAGTGAAAATCAAAGGTTTTTGTGTTATAGAATCAGTAGATGTATTTTATTAACATTATATGGATCGAATGAAGAAAAAATGCTAAATATTAGGGAATAGATTTAAGTGCTTTCTGATTATTTGACGGCTGATTTGGTGAAATGGTTGACAAGTCGGCTTCTACACTAAAAGTCGCGGGTTCGATCCCCGCACAGTACAAAAATTAGTGTGCATGAACATGTCTCTTCGTATTTGCCTGGGTGTTTCCTTTGTATATTAAGTACCTATCTACCGCAAAGAAAATGTTTATCCGTTGTTTAGTACCTCATAATATGGTCTTTAATTAGCTTATCTTGGGGCTAAAACGGCGTTGTGTGGAATAATGTCCAGGGATAATTATTTATTTATTATGGATTCGAATGCAGCCTTATTTTGTTCAGTATCTAGATTGCATAAAAATCGTCTCAATAGGTATTGTAAGCCTCATACACATAAGTAATTAAAAATGAATATTAACGTACCTAAACCAGGATTTCTTTAAAATAAATACCACATGCCAGAGAAGTAATTCCCTTAAAGTACCATGTTACGGATTAGTTTTGTAATCGCCGTATTCTCTGTAATCATAGAACTAGTTTAAAAAGATTGGTCTTATGAAGCCGTTTCCATAACTAAAATATGTCCGATTATGACAATTATCGATCCGCAGATTACTAGAGCCAGTAAAGTTATTTGTCGCGTATCATAATAATAAATGTAGCCTTTGAAGACCTCTACAATATTTTTTTATCTAAAATTAAAAAGTGTAGAAATAAATATGAATAATCCTACTAATATTAGGATGAAAAACTACTGAATGGATCTGAATCTGATCTATTTTTGTGAAATTCACAAAAATATAGCTTATACATCTAAATAGAACATAGGCTACAATTAATAAGAAAAAAAATATATTTCTCGTAAGTACACGCGGAAGACGTCGCGGGTGGCCGCTAGTGTTAAATAATTCTCTAATTCCAATAATTAAGTAATTGACTATTTGAGAGTCCCCGAAAAAAAACCCTGTCTCAGGTCAATTTCATTAAAGTTTTATAGGTTTTTTTAAATAAAAATAACAGAATAATATGACTCTACCACTGGCTTGCCCTTAGTCTCCCCATAGCGAATATTGTGTGAGGTATCTAGGTAGTTCATTCAGTTCAAGGCTATTCCCAGAAATATTCAAAGCACTGACTAATATAACTTATCAAACCGGAAACATTTCACTATCTAAGTATCTAAGTGACACTCACGCAGCTCGTAGAGTGTACAGAATTTCTTCTGAGCACGTGAGGCCTTTCTTTGCCAAGAGTGTGCACGTGCGGTTGCACGCAGTGGTCGTGCGATGCACGCCATTCGAGAATGGACCGTCATTGTATGGGATTCTTTGTTCTTTAGAGGACGGTATCTTACCTACTCCCCGTGAGCGCGCACTTGGTAATCTGCTGTGCTATTCTGGCTAACGCCAAATTTCACTTCGATTCGTGATTAGGAAAAAACCCCAACTTTAATTGTCCGTTGGCTTCACCTTAACTTAGTATCTCATTTGTATAGATATTATTCAAAAATGTTATTAAAAAACATGGCGTTACAGAATGAAAATATACAATAAACTTTAACACAATATTAGCAGTACTTACATTAATCCTATGTGTTGAAATCGTAATACAATGCTCTAATTCCTAAGTTGACTTTGAGTCCAAACTCTCTTTTGTAGAACACCGAAAGTTAGTGGTTCATTCACAGAGCTATTGAATTTGAAATGTTTACTATATGGGGCGAAATGCCATTATGAGGGGTGCAGGTAGAAACTTGTTCGATAATAGGTATGCTATCTTTACTATGACGTTATTTGGACCTTCTGAAAAAAACAGCCCGTTTACTTGTGTCCCATTGTAATAACGTTGGATGGAATGGCGAAAATAGCTCTATTTTTTGTAGTTTTTGGTTAGATTTTGTTTTGCAATTCAGAATGTCGAATGAAATAAGCCACTTAACCGACCGTTGGTAAAATTCGAACAGATACTTAAATGGCATATAAGTATTCAAAAACCCTTGTAAATACCTGGATTGCAATCACAGCAAGACCATGAGACAGCCAACTAGCAGTCTACATCTGTGCAAGTTTTCAATTCAACCTGCCAATTTCACCTAGTAATGAAAATTATAACTACAGAATTTTATAAGATTCATAATATTTTCACAATTCACAGAATTGTGAGAAAACTAGGCATTTTTATCCAACTTCGTTATTCTGTGATTGGACTTAAAATGTATCCTGAAATTTTTCACATTTCGAAAACAACATTCTGTAAATCTTATGTGGTGTTTATTGTTTATTCACAGGTTTAGGCACACACGTACATCACAGGTTTTAAGCCATTTGCAAATACAACCTGCTAAATTTTAGGTTTTTATTTATAGATTTCGGTGTCCAAAAATGAGTTAACTACGTAACTGAACAACGATAAGATCTGCTATACGTCATACATTATGTATGAGTGTCTCCAACGTATACATAATGCTGAAACTAAATGTCCGAGGTAATAAATATTTTATCACTGACTGTAAAAGCGCGATTGTTTTCGCATATTATTACCCGATAGAACCGATAATCAAGAGTATACTGCTACACTGGTACGTGACGCAAATCCACATATAAAATACATAAGAGGAAACAGCTCAAACTACTGAACTTGAACTCAAATATAATTTTGCACAAAGCTACTATTTTAGGAGAACACATTGGATTTTACCTTAGGAGTCTCCAAAAACAGAAGCTTTGTAAGGTAAAGCTTAACCTCATTACAATTAGTCTTTACTGGTCCACTGCTGGACGTAGGCTTACCCTGAGGCGCCATCACACCCCCCACACAGCCCCATCGCACCCTTTATATGGGGAGCAATCACCTTTTGCTAGCAGCCTTAAACTTTTGGCAAATCGCTGCTCCACCTTGCTGGAGAGTCTTGCTACGCTTGCTGAGACGAGACGAGGTCTTCACTCTAGTCTAGATCATGCGTTTACCCCTACGTTACGGCTTAAAAAAGTTCTACGACAAATTAGGCCAGCCCATTGCCACTTCAGCTTATGGCGATGAAATGCTTGAAGTAAGTAATGTGGGAAGAATTTATACACCCAAGAAAAAGCTAAATATCTCTTTACTAATTCCGATCTCTTTACTAAAACCGTGGGCGTTTATACGGCTTGCTTCGTTCCTGAACGTAGGTGCCTTTGTACTCCACCAGCCTTATGAATAAATGAATCCAATTCATGCAAATATGTTTAATGAAAACTTCATAAGACATTACAGTAAGGCCGAATGGAAACAACCCGTTAGTAGTAGCGTGCTAGATAGGTAATATGGAAAAGTGTCTGTCAAACAGGCGCCACCATCAAAGCCTTCCGCCGAAGCACCGATAAAGGCGAATGTCAATAAAATGAACGCTTGTTAAGGAGCAGCTCGTTAAGTTCTGATTACTGCGTGCTTGACCCTGGGAGGGGGGATCTGCCATGGGGATCCGCCGCGTGGTTGTGGCGGCCCTTACGATAAACAAACGATGAAAATAGTAGCCAGCCTTGCAAACAACGATCGAAATCACTTTAGATCGCAGTGCTAAGTAACGAGAATCAATACCTACAGAAACAGTTCATCAAATTCTGAAATGGGAACTTAAAACTGGTTAGAATTACCTCGACCAGGAGAAGCTACGAAAT
Organism: Udea ferrugalis; assembly: GCA_950022985.1. Lineage (NCBI taxonomy): Eukaryota > Metazoa > Arthropoda > Insecta > Lepidoptera > Crambidae > Udea > Udea ferrugalis. The sequence goes on from OX465515.1 coordinate 26,217,335, forward strand.
CTCTCCTTAGGGGTAACTTTTGTTGTTCTCAGTTTTGGTCACTAACCGTATTTTTTGCTTACGAACTACCAAAGTAAGTACCTACTAATAAATAACGCTGCCCATGCCTGGAAGAGATCGCTTCTAGCGATAAGGCCGCCTAAATTGTATACCTTAAATCTCTGTGAACTTCTGATTTAATTGTTTTCTTTGTGCGATAAAGTATATATGATTTCATGAAAGACGCAATAGTTTCAGATTTTGGTTGCCTGGATCCTAACAATTTTACTAATCGAACTAATTTATGTACTCGTGTCATGGGATCAACAGCCATCGAAAATAAAGTTTTTTAACAACAACGTCATCTAATTTGAACGCTAACGCAAAACAACGCGCACACGCACCGTAGCACTCAGGGCTGTATTCTGAAACAATGCTTAGGTATTAATTTACACTCACGAATAGATTCTAGCTTCAGATTTATCTAAATGTTGATTTTGATTTGAATATTTTACTGCACCACATTTGAATGAAAAATACAATTAAGGCACTTTTAATGCCTAGAAGCCTTGTCTACCAGTCAACCGCAAGCTTTGACAGTGATTTCAGGAAGTTTGGGCTGTGAAACTGGCAAACAAGGTAGGAGATCTATCCACTACAATAAATCTAAAAAAGGCTCTTTTTTATTTCCAATAATAAAGTCAACTTCTTATTAATTTAGTTTTAAACAATACAATAAAGAGACGACTGATTTAGCGGGCAGGCCCCAGCAACATATCATGCTGTCGCGTAAGTGTGGTTCCGGGTAGCGCTGGTTTTCAGCCCCTCCCTGCTCTTCGTATTGTAGATAATTAAGTTTTTATCATGATTAGTATTCAACGAATCATAGCTTTGAATATTAGTAAATAAAATCGACCGTCGATCTTCGTGTTAGAATACGGACCTCAGACACCGCTAATAGATCAATTTAGCAGTCCGATCAACTCCAGTTTCGGTGGTAGAGCACTGAAAAATTGCGCATTTTGTTTCTACAAGACGAGTGAATAGTATGGATTGAGAAATAACAGGATGTTGTTTGTGACTATCCGTTATTCAGTTGAAGGGGTACATATTAATAACCAGAGGTTCTGGTGTATACTATGCAAAACTTCAATACTCGGCAAACTAATTCATGTCTAAGTCATTAACAATTTGGTCATCCATCAAATGCTAACTGTAACAATTCAACAAAAGTAACATAAGTAAAATAAGTGTTCTTACATAATCAATTTCAATCATGATCCTTCTCTTGACAATAACAAACACAACAAAAAAAGAATAAGCGAATTCGGTTTAAGCGTAATGCCGTGACCAAAGAAAATACTTGAAAATAGGTAGGTATTCATTTTTATTTAAAAAAACACCTCCTTTGGATTTATTATTAACTTAATTTCGGATCCACCCGTCAGAGAACCCGTCTTCGAAAGATGAAATAACTTATTTTCTATTTGTTGTCTTTTTCACAACTTATAGATCATGTGCGAGTTATCTAGTACGTAAATAACATTAACCGTACACTCACTAATATAATAAACACTCATTTATTTGCTGTACAACTTAACATGAATGTCACGATTTGTCTGATAGTGTGATTAAACTTATAGGTACATACTATGTTTGCGACGACAAAATCTGCGCATCTCTCATTTTCACGAAAAAAGATTGCTCAATACATGAAACTATCTTGTGAAGTACAATTTGTATTGTGGTGATTTCATAATTTAGTCATCATCTGAATTAGATTTGAGAACTCCTCACAGATGATGCACCGTACCGATAGATAAGAAAGAGAAAAAAATGTATTGATAAAACCCTACATGGACTTTACGATGGAACCCTACAGTAATATTTAGTAAAAAGCAAAGAAATTTTAGGAATTTAATAAGATACTAGGTATACCAAAAAAAGAAAAACAACAGTCAAAAATAAACATTTGATTACTTTCACACCTGGTGGAGATGTAATGTACGATGATACATGACTGTTTAGTAAATGCTGTTTCACTCTACTTTTAAAGAGGGTTCTTTAATAGTACATTGTTATCCTAGGGGTGAAAGTAACTTATTCAGTCCCGAGACGGGGTTTGGCGCCCGGAACGAAGTGAGGGCGCCAATAGTTCGAGGGACTAAATAAGTCTTTCACCCGAGGTAAACACTGTGCTTTTCATTACGAATACAAGGAAAGTAAAAATAAAACATGAATTAGCCAAAGAAAAAGATATAAAAATAAATGAAGATCGAATTGGCGCTATCCCGCCTATTTTGTTTGTTTTTTTTTCTGTGGCGGGCCCACTATTTAGCCATTATTTTTTATTTTTTTCATTGGAAAAATGGTAAATATTTTGCTCTAAGCTCAGTTATTTTGAAGAAATTGTTGAAACTGAATTATAATAAAGTTATTTATAAAATATACATTCTCTAATCAATACTTAACTTTAAGTTATTTCAATTTTACATCGTGGCTGTATAGAAAGTTGGAACATGGTTCAATAGATATGTGAAAAATAACTAAGTTTTTTTTTAATAATTTGGCAGATGTCAGTTGAAAGTGATTCTCCCTAGGGATGAAAAGTATTACTTTCAGCCCGCTTCTCAGGTCAGTAATGACCTACTTTCAGAGTATGAGTAATGAAAAAGTGATTTTTGAATCAACAATTAAAATCTGGAATGGGTTAATTATTACAAAAACATCAAGAAAATGATAAGAACATGAAGTACCTAAATATTCAGTCCAACTTCAGGTGAATTGCTTGTGAATCTATCTTATTTATTTTTTATTAATTATTTATATTTGACTCTTTTCCTCTATCAATTCTACTTAAAGATTTGGTACCATTTTTTGTACTTCTGAATTGGATGGAATGGACACTTGTCTGATAGTGTGGGGTCTTTTCTGCCATTAAGACAGCGGGGTCCCGTTTTCAGGAGGGCAATACCTAATTTGGATACGATACGGACGAGATTAGTTAGTGATGTGCTGTCGGTACCTCCTTGTAAGTATTCGTTTCGTCATAAGCCGTGATTTTCCTCAACTTCCTTATCAAGCCTTATCTTTATTTCAACAGATATATTGCGTCACCTGAAATGGGCGTGTTGAGTCTACAGACAGCTATTAAAATTAGCTAAGTGAAAAACCTTCCGGCTTCGAAGAATACAATCATGCCAAGTTTGAAAATCCTGTGGGTCCGTGGCGACAACAACGATTATCGAACATTGAAGTACGCATGAGAGGGCGGGTTATTGGATGGGTGACCGACCAGGCGGTTTGAAAGTTAGTCATGTATTATTATCCAGGCATTTCCGTGCTCCCAGGAGGCAGGTACTCTCGGCTGAAGTCGCTTGGTACTCTTAAAGCCTGAATTGCTTGATTAGGTACATCTAAATATAGTACATTTCGTTAGCATTCCTCCCGCGTGCTGTAAAATGGTCGTTTGTGCATTTCATAGTTGGGGCCTGTGCCCAACTGTGGGACGAATAAACTCTGTTGTTGTTTAAACTGGTGCAGATTTAGCGAAAATAATCAGATGGTCATCATCCGTCCCTCCCATGGTGTACTTTTACACCACTTAGGTGAGTACTTAGACACTAACTGCATACCTACTACGTTATTAAGGCGGCTTGTATTGTTCACTGTACCCGCGATGATTCATCATTAGTCATCATTACTGATAAGTAACGTAGATTTTTCACGGGCATTGTTTTACTCCGGTTAGTGTAATCTATCTTCTTTCATGATAAAGTTAAGGTCATACTCACGGTTAGTACATTGTCACACGAGTTCAATTGACAAGCAAGTAAGATGAACTTCGGGATAAGCCTATGTTTTGTAGATAGTAATATGAAATTAAATTAAAATTATGTATATTTCAGACAGTACAGTCCATATTCAGGATTTGACCAAAAAAATATAAAAATAAAATAATAGTAGTTAAAATTCATACAACATTAATACACATTACAAAAAAAGAGTTCTAAACTGACAAATAACAATTATTATTATTAAAATGGAATGTTCACAAAATATACAAAATACACAAAAAAAAAGACATTTCAAAATAAGAAGAGAAAACAAATATTAAATTTTTATTGTAACCTACCTACGGCCGCTTGCGACATGTCTGACAGAGCAGTGCTGCAAATACGGGCAATCTAGTCTATCGGCTATCGTGCTATAGGTACGATATTGGGAAACATCCACACACGATCCAGCAACTGTCGGCCCGCACCAGAAGGTTCGGTGATTCGTTCCTGTGTATCCAGACGTGGAACGCTCTTCCAGCGCATGTGTTTCCTTCTTCCTACAATCCCGGGTTTTTTAAGCGGGGCCACGAGCGGGGCGTGGAAAGGCATTTTTTATGCAGGCCTTCAAAATGATATTGACCAGCAAAGTAGTTCTAATTACTGTGCTTGTCAACCCCATATCTGGACGTCACGGCTGCTTCCCATCAGGTGGAGTGAGGTCATCTTGAAGACCACTATAAAAATAAAAAAAGGTACCTAATAGAAGGAATCAGAAGTGAGGATAGCTCTGCTGGGTTGCAGGTTGCGCTGTCGCTGTATGAATTTCTAGGAAGGCATGGCAGTGGCCTTTAGGCTGCAGACTGGTAGAGTGGCAAAATTTTGCCATTTTATTGTGACGAATTGATTGTTATTTTGTGTACAGCTATGCTATTCCGGTGGTCGCCAAAACTCACTTCGCTTGTGCGAGGTAACTTTAAAAATCCATTCCTTCGCCACCGTCGTCGTTTGAGAGAAAAGAACTAAGCCAAAAAACACTTTTTGATTGTTTACATACAAAATGAGAGAAAATACTAATTCAAAGTCAAGCGTATTGATGATTGAGGTAATCTCATTTCAACATCGATGCTCGCACGTGCGATGTGCACCGCCGGAATAGCACGGCAGAACTGAATTAATAATAATTAAATGTTCATGCAAAAATCTAGAAGTATGACAGCTTTTCCTACAATTCTTGAATATCACATTTGGCTTTCTTCCCAAACTAGTTACCGAATGGTTTTTGCAATAATATTTTTACTGTTTATTTCACAACTGGGGACAAAGTCAGGCGTCCCACACAAAATACTTCTGGGCCAAATTGTCGTTGTAACACGCAATGGAAGTTTCCTAAAGGTGGTCAATATGGGAATATTTCGTGTTTTGTGTTTTCCCTATACTTAGATAAGTAAGTACATGTCCGAAACATTGAGTATGATGCATTTCTTGCATCATCGTTTAGTGGTTTTAATTAACTTTAACTAACAATACCGACTCACTGATTTTTGTGCCGACGGATGGTAGTGATTTGAATAATTTTTCATTGTAATTTTGTACGCAACTGGATCTCCATAGAACACAGCCATGGCATTATAGTCGGTGTTTTAGTAAATAAACAGAAAGTATACACGGTTCACTTTGAAAATCACCAATTGCTTATTGCATTTCTTCTAACTTCACATTTCGGTGCTTCACGCTCACTTCAATCATCAATACGCTTTACTTTGAATTAGTATTTTCTCTCATTTTGTTTGTTGTTTTCTTTTCTCTCAACCGACCACGGTCGCAAAAAATGAATTTTAAAGATAACTCACTACTACCGAAGTGAGATTTGGTGCCAACCGGAATGCCATAGCTGGTGATTTTCAACTGAACATTACAATTTAGGCTAAGACAGGATGATGTTCACGATGATGATTGCAATTTAGGCGAATTTGTTAGATCACTCCTCCTTTCATGTCATCTCTCCCTACTAACGTAATATATTATTATAAGTAAGTGTCCGTATGCTTAGATAGCATAATGTTTTTCTTTCTTACTTCCTTAACTGGGAGAGCAGTCTTGCTGACACCTAGAAAAAGGAGTATTTTGTGTTATTTTCTTTGAATACCTTATTGATATTGAGGGTCTTAAACCCTATAATGGCATGACGAAAGTAAATAAGTTTTTCTCAGAACCTAAGTTTAATAAGGTTGATTTCTGTCAGAGTAAGTATCGAAACTTTGAACATTCTCGCATGTTCCCCAGTGTTCGTCGTGTAAGATTCGCTTACCTAAACACCGAGTTTGACGAATTCTATTGATATTTGCTATTTGAAAAAATACTTTAAAATTTTCAAAAATACTGGTTTATATTGCGATCCACCTAAAGTGATGGTTTTAGGCCGCCCTGCTCATTCAGATGTGGAGCTTTGCGCTTCGTTGCGCTTCGCCTTCTCGGAACTGTCATCACAACAAAGCAGATCTAACGTACCTAGGTGTGGATGAGTTATGTGTGGGTGCGTGTCGGCGAATCTGTGCAAGAATATCTGCTTTAGAAGATAGAAAAACCATTACAATCAACTTCGGCGTAACTTTAAATTTGAGAGTAATTTTGTATCCAAACTACTGTGTTAATATTTGACGAGTTACAATTTTAACTAAGTCCATCACAAATCATTCTACAGAACCGCGCGTTAGATGAGCAAACTTACCCTTCACTACATAGTATAAAACAAAGTCGCTTTCTCTGTCCCTATGTCCCTTTGAATGCTTAAATCTTTGAAACTACGCAACGGATTTTGATGCGGTTTTTTTAATAGATAGAGTGATTCAAGAGGAAGGTTTATATGTATGGTAACATAGTATTGCACCCGTGCGAAGCGGGGGCGGATCGCTAGTAGGTACAATGATAAAAGATGCGTTGATAGGTTATGTCAGTATAGGGTCTGTCGTAAACGATACAGTTAGTACATGTTGGGCAGTGTCGTCTCAAACTGTCAATGCCTTGGCTCAGGTGGTCAAAGTCCTGATTTCGGGTACCACATTTTGAGCACAAGTAACCTATCTATGTGTTTTTATTATAATATCATTTGTTGCATACATACCTAGTTACGAGTAAAAGTAGGCAGTTAGCTAATTTGTCTCACAAAGGCACAGTGCACAATGCAAACTTGCGAGCGCAGGCTGCAACCTTGCCAGTGATACATCGGGGTGCAATTCAATATTAAGGCCATTCCCAAAGGTCAGGTCTGCTGGATGCGAGTGTATGTGGGAGGGTGGAGGGGTGTCTTGGCCTGGACGCCGTGAATGAGCTGAATCGATGGCACCGGCGCCACACCGTCTGGCTGCCGTTGACGTCAGCAGGGAAAGTATCTAGGGAGGGGCTCGGGTGATAGGGAAAAGTGAAGCAGACGAAAAATAAGGCGTGGATATTTATAGACGCAAGCCGACCTGATGTAAACTTAGGAGCATCAGCTGATGTTAGCTGCAAACAGATGCTTAACGTGCTTAACGTTAACAATGGTGTAAGAGTAAGAATTGTACTGAATTTCAAAAATATCTTATGTGTTTAAAAAAATCTTCAACTCATTTGAAGCCAGTTTAATTAGAAAGTTATGCCCAAATTCCGCCCCAGCATCACCATTGCTGGGGTGGCATCCCGGCTACCAAGCAACGCTTCACTTCGAATTAGTATTTTCTCTTATTTTGTATGTAAATAAAAAATGGTATTTGGCTTAGTTCTTTTCCCTCAAACGACCACGGGCGCAAAGAAACTTAATTTTCAAGATAACTCACCACTTCCGAAATGAGTTTTGGCGTCAACCGGAATAGTATAGCGGTGGCATCATGGCGGTCACTTCACATCTCGTCGCTTCACGCTTACTGCAATCATCAATGCGCTTCACTCTGAATTGGTATTTTATTTCCCTCATTTTGTATGTAAATAAGTAATTAAAAAATGTTATTTGGCTTACGCGCGAATTCAAAAACGTTGTTCAACGCTAAGCACGTGCTCATGCTCATGCTACCCCTTTCGTTTCTATTGACATTTCACGGGACAGCATGAGCGTGAGCCCGTGCTTAGCGTTGATTGACGTTTGTGAATTCGGGGGTGAGTTTTATGCTCTCAAACGACCACAGTCACAAAGAAATTGAACTTTAAAAGGATAACTCACCACGAGGGAATTGAGTTTTGGTGCCAACCGGAATACCATAGCTGATGTGTTAATTAAAATGAACGTTAGAAAAATGAATGATTTTTATTAGTTATCATGAGAAATCACTAAAAACAGCAATTTCAGTGTAATACTTATTGTCGCTCTTAAATTTGAGTCTGAGAGAAAACTAGTGGCTGAGGATTCCAACTTCCAAAAGACCCGATGAGTCGAAAAATTAAACAACTTAATTATGTATTTCGTCCATTCTACATTTCAAGAATCAGCCGTGCTATTCCGGCGGTGCACATCGGACATCACTTCACATCTTGGTGCTTCACGCTTACCTCAATCATCAATACGCTTTACTTTGAATTAGTAGGTATTTTCCCTCATTTTGTATGTAAATAACTTCAAAGTGTTATTTGTCTTAGTCCTTTTTTTTCAAACGACCACAGTTGCAAAGAAATTGAATTTTAAAGTTCACTCACACGAGCGAAGGGAGTTTTGGCGTCCGCCGGAATGGCATAGCAGGGGTAAGAATCATGGACGTACGGATTTTAAAGTAATAAGTGGATATTAGGGAACGGGGATGTAGGGAATTTTGGCACATTGCGGCTTCTGGGACAAAGCTTACTCAGTCAGTGTAGTTTGGTCAACGCCATGACAGGCTACCCATTTCCGCTAGCATTCCGAAAAGAGCAAGACAAAAACCGCAATGGTTACAACTTAATGTGCCGTATACTGTACCGGCCGGCTTAACAATTGTCTATTTATTGCCGTCATGAAAAAGCCCAAGAATTTTATGAAAACACCTACAAATCACAGTTCGCCGATGATTGGCACTCTTCGGTGCTCTCCGATGCTCCAGACCATCCAGACGCAGTGCCGTTGTAAATTTGCAGTCACACATCTAAATTACTGTTAAAAAGTGGTGCGTGTCATTTTAGCTTACAAACTCTATTTTAATGTCACTATATGGGAAAGTTAGGGTAAATAGGAAGAATAATGTAAAATAGGCATGCCGATGTACCGATTATCAATTTAAGAAAACTAAACCACGGTAATAGTATGCAGTACCTACCGTTGGAACGTTTTAGTTAAATTCACTTTTAATGAACCTACCTATACTGCTTGATAGCGCCATATAAGGAAAATACGTTTATGCTGCAAAAGAAGATGGCCTCAGAGGTCTTAGCATGCTTGGCTGTACTTTCCGCTGCCCTATTCTCCTTTGGCACTATAATCGACCGCAGCAGAATTGAAAGGTCTGCTATACCAGGCTGTTCCAGAACAGGAGAGCCTCCGATAGGCTCCGGAGTAGGCACTCTTATCCACCTCATAATGGTAAGTAAAAAAAGAGGGAGGGAGGCGATCCTGTTGCATTGCTACTACAAAAAGTACATAACTTGCGTACAAAAATCTAAAAAAACCCGTTTTCTATTAACTTTCAGTTAAAACCTATTTTGGGTAAAACTTAGTTACCATCCTCCAATGATGGATAGTGATGAAACACGGACTTCAAGCTCGAATGCAGGAATCCATAATCGAATGTATGTTTTTATCGATTTATTCAATTGATCAATTGAACACTTCTAATGTTACTGGCAACATTATTGATCGATTCCCTAGTTTACGAGGATGGTTTTAAATTAAATATTGTTCGATCTTCAACCCTTGATTTAACAATAAATGAAAAAATCCATTTAAAAAAATAAAGATATGTCACTATTCATAACGTGATTTGGTTAATTGTGTAAAGATTACACGGCCAATTATGAAGTGGTATGAAGGCTTCGTCTAGAATTTATTGCTCAGTAGCTGTCTTCGTAAATTCTCTTCCGACAAGCGTCAACCAACAAAACAAAATGCATTCCCAGTTTTCATCATGGCTTGCTTTTGCTTGTGCTAAAGTTTATTAGCAGCCGGAGAATAACAATTGATCTGTAACTCTGTGGGGGAGCTAATTTAAATTACTACTGAGTTTACAAAAAACGTTATACGTTTGATTTCGCATTGATTTGGATTATAGTTTAGTTATTTCACATGAGTCTAAATTGTGTCGTTTTGACTTCATTTTTGTCGTTGTTAGTAGGCGCAGGTGAGGTGATAAGCTTGTCAGTAATCAAAAATAAAGATGAATGAATGAGTTGTTACCGGATTTTTTTATGTCTCCAACGATGAACGGATAATTTTTCTTTTGGTAATTATAAGTGCTATAGTTAGATGGCAGCTGTACTTTCATGATCATTGTTCACAGCATAATGCTCATCTGGACTTGAAATTGTACAAGCTCTGGACTGAACACTTGTAAAATTAACGTAAAATGTAGATATTTCATTTTGCTCTAACCACAGCTATGTTTGGCTATAGTTATATATCACATTGTGATGTTCACAAATAAAAGAAAGAGTATTTGTATTCATAGTGTTTTGTGAGGGTCTAATTCATATGAATAATTGCTCATTTATATGAAATTTTAGAGCTTTTTAACTAAAATCATATCACCATTGCAGTAATAATCAGATCACATATGTTTTGTAGCATTGTATCACTTTTGCTTGTTTGGTTTTGGTAACAAATTAAAAGTGCAATTTGCCTAAATATAGTTCTTTTGCTTTAGAGACAGTGTCACTGGACACTGGATGTTATTCCACACAGTGCCATCTAGTCCCAAACTAAGTAACTTATTGCTTGTGCTGTGGGATACTAGACAACAGATAAACATACTTACAACTGTTTTTTTAATAGCATAATAAATGCTGGTTATAGGTAGAAACATCTCATACCAATTATTCATATTGTAAAATTAGATACAGAGAGATATGATGTGTTTAGTGAGTCTAATTTGATCAGTTTAATGTCAGTCATAAAAAATGAATTTCAATTTATTACACATTTATTTTAAACACATTCACTGCTATCAAATTCGAGAACGGCAGAACTTAGGTTGAATTCATTTCAATTATGTTTAATGAAGTTTCTAGTTCTTGTGGAGTGAAAAAAACGTGTTAAATGTGGGAAAATAGTAAAAACAACAATTTAAGCTTTTCTATTTTCTTTTCTATATGTCAAATGAGACTGAATCAAAACTTGAGGGCTGTTTATCGAAACAGTCATTGTCCTATTTGCATTAGACAGATCTGTCTGTCGGGCGGAACAGGTGGTAATAATTATATGAGATAACATCACTCATATTGTTGTCCTGGTCCTTCTTGCTTAGGAAACCAGGAACAACAGAAGAATTCAAGGACCCCCATACCCAGTTCAATCAACAAGCACTTCAGCCGGGGGAGGAATCAAAACCACAATCCTCTGTATGGAAAACAAGTGGTTGATGTGTGATATAGTGGTTATTGAAGTACTTATATTTTAACAAAATAATGTCTTATTTATTGTGTGTAAAGTGTCAATTGAAATCAGTCTTCTCTTAGATCTCACCTTTTGTATTTTTTATTATTTTAAAGAATGTTCATAGATTCTTAGATTAATATAACATAATGTAGGTATTTTTTAAATTATAGCAGTTACCAGTATCAGTTTTAGATAATAGTATATATTTTTAACACTATTTTTGTAAAGCAAATGCATAACAACAAATTCAGTTAAGAGCTTTGTCCAATTTGAAGTAATCCATTCATTGGTGTTAAACATATAAAATCATTAAGATATGTCACTCAAGTAGATCATATTCACATAATATTATTTAAATGGCATTCAATCATAGCAAACCATGGCTTTCTTGCTGTTTCATCTTAAACTTTTCAAATTTCATATTTCTGACATGTGTTATATTAAGCATGGCAATTTTATAAAATTTTGGATTTATTATGTTTCAGTATTATCAGTAGCCTTTTGGTAAGCAATTACCTAGTTAGTGATTTGATTGAGTACCTACATTTTATAATATGTTACACATTAACCTCTCCCATAATGGGTCCCGTGAATCCAAGTATAATTCCTTCTACAAAAGGATTACAAAATCATTAGCTAAGTACTTATTATATAAATTTGTTATTTGTGAATACTCTCTTGATCAGGACTAGCTTCAAATGTCTTTATCTGGTGTGCCCATCGTCCACTTCTGTGTAAAAATAACAGTAATAGTTGTTCTGCTCAAGTTTGAACCATGAGCTCTAAGCTGCAGTACTTTGTATGATTAATTGAAGTAGTTTTCATGACCTCGATTAACTTATTATCAATAGCCTCTTTGTTAAGAATTATACATTGTAGTATGGTTTATTAAATTTAAAATGAAATTTGTATTCACTAGATAGATAAAAAAGTTTATGAATTCACATCTCAAGTTCTCAATGTTTTCAAGACTGGCTCTTCAGCTCGCCACTTGCTTGCAATCATCCTCATTCATATTTATTTTTGAGTTGCATGAGCATTTGATGTGTGAAATAGATATTTGTGGAATACTATATGTACGAGATGTTACAGGGTTTAAATTTATGATGCGGATTTCAATATGAAGGAGATGGTAGGAGGATGCTGCGTGTGCTCTGACGAGCGAGGTTGGCCTGACAACCCGCTGGTCTATTGCGACGGAAACGGATGTACGGTTGCGGTTCATCAAGGTATGTACTGCATTTGTGTGTGCTATGTGGCCAAAAACATTGGCGGTTTGACAATAGGGTCATTATCATGCAAAAAAACTGAACCAGTGTCTATGTATTGATTGATTGATTTGAATAAACACATTGAATGCCATTTTCTTTCTAAACATAGGTAGCTGTTTTGAAATAAAATTAAATTGCTTAATTTATTTTTCTTTCAGCTTGTTATGGAATAGTAACCGTCCCGACTGGTCCTTGGTATTGCAGAAAGTGTGAATGCCCTGACATTAAAGGAAAAGTGGTGAGTAGAATGAATTTATCTTGTCAAGTTTATTCATTGACTGATTAGGCTCATTAAGCCTAGGTCCTAGTCACGTCCAGGAACTTATATTTTTTCGTGGGTTCGATTCCCACACCAGCACAAATTTTTGTTGGTGAAAAAGATACTTTGGTTGGATGTTGAAGTGTTTTCGTTGTTACTTGTTCCCAAAACTTATGAAAATACACCGTAGCAATATATGTGACGTCACCTGTTTGTTTTACTTATGTTTTTTCTATGTGTGTGTGTTGTATTTATTGCTTTTAATGACTGACTTGACAACATAGAATACTCGACCGCTTCTGTAAACGAAAAATGTTAAAGTTATTTTCTTTGCTTTCAGAGGTGCGAGTTGTGCCCGTCTAAATCAGGGGCCCTCAAACGGTCTGACACGGGGGGCTGGGCCCACGTGGTCTGCGCTCTCTACATACCTGAAGTCCGGTTTGGCAATGTCACCTCTATGGAACCTATCGTACTAAGGCTTATCCCGCCAGAAAGATATAATAAGGTTAGTAGTTAAAAATGTTACCTACTAGCCAATGATATTATACCAAAGAGAGGTAGATAATTCGTAATTCGTTGTGGATGGGGATGTCGCCTGAGCGATAGGCCACTGCGACCATTGCTGATCTATTGTGGCCATCATCCCTTTAGAGATCGCCCTCAAGGCCAGCAGCCTTCAGAGAGGTAGATAGGTTACTTGTGCTAAAAAAGTGGCACCCGAAATAACAACTTTCGAACACCTGAGCAAAGCATTGACAATTTGAGACGACACTGCGTAACATGTATGTCTCGTTTACGCTCTAGTAAATAATCATACTATCTTCGGTCAAATTATAGGTACGTACGCTAGTGGATAAATTTCGACTTCGCATCTGTACTGACTTCGCCTATCTACCTCTATTTTATTATAATATCCTTGCTACTACCTGTCCCGACAGACCTTTTTCATACTTTTTCATACTTTGAGTGTTTGAAAGGTAGAAATAACTAAGAAAACTAAATTGTGGTTTTTACTATTTTTTTCAAACTAAAATTATAGAATTCGTAAACATACCTGTAGGACCTATGTTCGCGTTAAGAATGCAGTATTTTTTTTTAATTCAATTCCGTTACACACATCAAAACTCAGGTACAAAACCGTTGCGTTTATTTGTGCACTGTGAACTTGACTTTTTAATTCGGAACGATAACGATTTGATTGGCTAGGGGGCGTGCTAGATCGAAGGACAAGTATAAAATTACTGCATTCTTAACGCGAACTGACTATAGTTAAAAAGTCACTTTGCTTTCAGACGTGCTACATTTGCCAGGATCTCGGCAAGAATCATCGAGCTACTGCTGGAGCGTGCATGCAGTGCAATAAATCTGGTAGGTTCACCAGAGTTGGGTTCTTAACTCATTCACCTTTATCCTGTTTAAGCTCTCTTGTCCATCTTCTGAGTTCTGCAAAACTCTGAGCGTTTGAGCGAAAACTATTTAGCTATTTAAACTATGTAGTCAGATTACTAATTCAGGGTGAAGCACAATTGAAGTTGGCGTTTTCTCCTGAGGGACGAGATGAGGTTTGGCGTTAACGAGAATTGCATGTGCGTTGTTGTGTGTTGAGCAAGCTAAATCACCGCGATCCTGTTATAAAAATATCATGATAAAATATGCTACGCGAAAGTTCCTACTGAACGCACTGTTGAATGGTGGCAGTGCGCTCTCTAATTTTCCTTACTATCGATATTATGATTTACTGACCGTACAGCGATCCTTACAATAAATGTCTTCCATTCAGGGTGTAAGCAACAGTTCCACGTGACCTGCGCCCAAAGCCTCGGCCTGCTGTGCGAAGAAGCCGGAAACTACTTGGACAACGTGAAGTATTGCGGATATTGTCAGCACCACTATAGTAAACTGGTGAGTTCCCCCTAAAGTGCCATTCTAAAAGCTTTTATATTAATATCAGGTGCTTTTCAGAGCCTCGATTAGACCTAGATTAGTTGGTAATGATTTTCTAAGGAGCGAAGTATCTGACCTACCAAGGTCAATTGAAAAAATAACGCTGTACTTATCATTATTCAAGTCTTCGTGGACTTAGCCTTTTAATTTTAGTAGTAGTACCCTAGCTTTGACGAGTGTATTTATAATAGCCTTATGTAATTAATACAAGAAATCAAATAGTTGTCCATCGTCTGCGTGGCAATGCCGCTTTTTAGAAGCATACGTTAGTTCTAAGCGCAATAATCCCCAATTGTGTTAATGCTTATGTAACCACATCTCTAACGTAACAAAAACGGTTAATACCAGTAATACCATTGCAGTTAAAATACGGTCCACAGCACATCAGGTTACCTATTTCCGGTCAGTCCTTGCTCTATTATAAAAAAATACATTGAGCGATAAGAGTAAGATAACTAACGGAAATAGGTAGCCTGATGTGCCGTTGACTGTACTGTTCACTTTTTGTTGTTTGTGAGACATGCCTGAGATGTAGTTTATTGGCATAAAGATAAACGCACGAAAATACACTCAATCGATGCACCAATTTAGACAGGCACTAGTAAAAGCCAAAAGGAACTTTTGTTCAAAATTTGTTTTAGCGATAAATTAAAATTGGATAGGAAGATGCAGTTCTTTGTTGAAACAGGAATTTGGTTATGCCATTCGCTGTGCTATTCTTCCCATCACAGAGTTATCAATGACCCTTTCGGAATAATTATAGGGAAGATTATTGAGAAGACATTGTAATTGCCTCGCAATTTACCAAAGTTGAGCTAGATAGCGGAGCGGGTAAGTAAATGGCAAAAACAGACAGCGCCCTCTATCGATCTTTCATTTCTTAGTCATTTTATTTCACTCACCGCTTTGCAGCCTAGCTCCTCTAGGGTGAAAATAATGCCTTCGCTTTCATCTTGTACGTATGTATGTTTTTTGTAAAGTTCATTGATTCTTGATAGGTTTTCAAAGATAAATAGTTTTAGTTAAAACCAAACAGTCACATACGTTCATTTGATTAATCAGTCACAGGATTTTAATGACAGATGTTTAAAATTTAACCGATAAAGTTAAATAATGGTATGTTCTGTATGTTTTATAATTCATTTACTGGTTTTAAAATTTCGTTGTTGCTAATGAACAACCTATTCAAATACAAAGTTATTTTCTTAATTATATAACAAAGTATTGCTTGAAATTTTGTGCCCCAAAGTATAATCCCCTCGTAGACCAGACTTACATGTGTATACAGGGTGATTTTGCTAGTACATGCCAAATGTTTTAGAAGTGACTTGGTATCAGGAAATAAATCTCCACATTAAAAACTTGGTTCTCCAAGATACAGGCATAGCCTAGTTTAAGAGACATCTGTATTATTGCCTAACTTTCCGCGATTTTTCAAAGCACTGACTCTGTTTAACTAACACAGTATTTTATTTGTAACTGTTTTGTGCAATAAATAATTTGTATTATTATGTTATGTTTAATAGATTTCGGTGAAAAAAATTATTCGTGGTTGTTTACTTTATTCATGGAAAAATACGCCAGCGCACGTCACCATATAATTGCACGAGTGCAACTATTAGTGCAGATATCATGTTTGTGCGTGGAAATAAACTCAATCCTTAATTCACTTTCTTTTTAGGATATTTAAAAACATTCTTTAAAAATCGACCACTACTTTACAAACCAATACGATGTAGACGTAGTTTTAAATTGTTCTGTAGAGCTTATTTTAAAAATTTGGCAAGTACTTGCAAAATCACCCTGTATACATACAGCATGTTAATGAGTTACATGTAATGTGAAATCCTACACCCGTTGTTCTATTGAACCATAAACAACACATCCACATTCTACACACACATGCTCACACTTTGGTGCATTGATTTCACACCTATGATGAGTTTGTACAGTATCCTTTTTTTGAAACAAGTTTATTAGTTGGTTTTGTATCTCAATAAATACAATGCATCGGTAACGTGTATGGAATAATTTAAGTATGTTATGGGAATGAAAGCGGATGTTCTGTAATGATAAGTTTCACGCCACACAGTCTTTTCTTGCTTCTTGCGTGTCTGGGTATGTTCTGGACGACAGATTGCTAGCAACACTCTAGGAGAATTCGAAAACGTTTCCAAAATTATGCATGCTTTATCATGTTAGTATTTCTAAGCGATGTAAATCTAACTATAATTCTTTCAAGAGGTACATATATGTGTGATAATGTCTTGTCTTAATGTAAAATCGATTCGCTTCTTTATGTCGAAATTTCACTACGTAGCGCATTTTTTAATGTCATTACATATTCACGAGTTCAGCGTTCGCCCATAATGCACGCGTTGGCACATCAAGAACACTAATCGCTGCGTTGGAATTGAGCCATGCCTAACGGTCTTATCATTATGTTATCCTATTATAGTATCCTGTTACCCATAGCGTAAGTGTAACTATGCCCGAGCCTCTGTAACGGTCTGCATTGACGGATGGTACACAATGAGTGTTGATTGCGCAGAAGAAAGGCGGGAACGTGAAGACCATACCTCCTTACAAGCCAGTCTCTCACGACAGCCAGTCGAGCGACTCCAGTTGCGAGAAAGAGGGGGAGGCCTCCCCAGTCGCAGGGGGGAGTGGCACCCCTACGCAAGCCACCAAATCTAAAGGGGTACGTTCGAACAGACTTCATTTGTTCAGCATCATTTCTTTCTTTCCCTTTCTCTTGAAACAGAATCACGATTTCATTCCATAGTAACGAGATTAATTTATAAAATTAAATACACAGTAGTTGTGCATTATTATTTATTACAAGGTCGATCCAGATTTGTTCAATGAGCAGTCTGATAGTTTATCATTCTGGCACTTTACGATTTATATATTCATAGTTGCCAGTACTTTGCGAATTATGAAGTGTTATTTATTTCGCATGTGTAACTTTGGGTCTGTGCACCTAGTTTTAAGATGAATTAACAGGTACATAAATTCGGATCTTTCGGAATATTCAATGTAGCCTTTGCTGCCCCAGTTTTCTGTAGGACGAACTTAATGGTGACCTGATGTTTTCTTGAGTTCCGTGCCCTTGCGCACATTTAATTTTTGACTAACTTAAACCTAATAGCGCAGTTTTGTCAAAAAAACAAATAATGTATGTAATGTTTGAATTTTTGGATGATTTGAAAACAACAATATGCAACATACTATTTTCATGTTCATTCATGAATGGTGTCAGTTTCTTTTTTGATTTTTATCTCATTAATCCATTTTTCAAATCGAAACTAACGTTTCACAAACAAATAGAGCATTTATTATTATGAAAATAAATAGAATGCTCCATTTGTTTGTGCACATTCCTGCGATATGTGATAAAAAAAAAAAAAAACTTGTTGTATCCACCACGTAAGGTAATAAAGAAGCCGGACATTTCAAGTTTGAATTAAATACTTTACGCCAACTTGATATTTCATGTTAACTTAACTATCGTTAAAGTAAAGTAAAGTGACTTGTACTTTCGCTACTTTCACTTTGAAGAGATTTATTTGTAAATTATTTATGTGTAACCCACCATGATAGAGAATTCAATCCATACTCTTGCATAAAGAATGTCTAACATTTCACTATTGATTTTCGTCTACGATGGGCAGGCAATTGTATTATCTGTGTCACGCAAGTGTATTTGGATCCAAAGTCGTAAGAGTTAAGGTTTGAATTGAATTTCCTAGTTGAATGAGGTGCGCAGACCCATTGCGTTGTGATTGTCGGTGTGTTGGTAAATGTTGAGTGCATAAGACGGCGATGTCGTTGCAGCCCGGACGCAAGGGGCACGCGGGCGGCGCGGGCGCAGCCAAGGGCACGCCGGCCTCCGCCAAGAATCCTACCAACGCTACCCAGCCTATGGGTGAGTAGACGCACTACCATTTTCTCACAGGTTTCCTTCGGGTTTTTCTCACTCTAATTTATAAAAACTCAAACAGACCTACAACATCACTAACTATTGTATCGTTTTGTCTCTTTTATTCTTATTGCTATCGAAGTTTGCGTGTAACTTCAACCATGCAGCGTTG
Source organism: Udea ferrugalis (assembly GCA_950022985.1). Classification (NCBI taxonomy): domain Eukaryota; kingdom Metazoa; phylum Arthropoda; class Insecta; order Lepidoptera; family Crambidae; genus Udea; species Udea ferrugalis. Next base: position 26,236,186 of record OX465515.1, read on the forward strand.
CTTCAGTTTTTATACATAAGGCAGTAAAATCTTTAATGTCTTTGCTGGCCAAACGATAGATTTTAAAATTTCGTATCTCTATCTAACAGCTCAGATATATTATTTTGTTAGTGAACCAAAGGTTTGATGTTTCAAAATTTAACGATTCGGCTGTGTCCTGTTGTTACACATGCGTAAATTTTGATTTTCATTAACCCTTAAATGCATGATTTTCTGTTTTTAAAATAATATCGAATATTCTTATACTTCATAGTAAGTAAATATTTTAGTACTATTATTAATAAATAAGTTGAATAATTTAACAAATATTGAAACTTTTTTTTTTAATTGTAAGTAATATTAGATTTTTTACTTTTTTAAAAAAAAAACATTGAACTAAAACATAAATACATGACAATATAAACTCAATACATGAGATCATAAAAAAGTGTACCAGCTTTTTTATCTCATGTTTTTGGCATACAGCTACTCTGTAAGTTAGGATGCATCCTACACCATACGTTTAACGAGTTTTCGAATTCAGAAATCTGATTTTCTAAATTGTAAAATAACCGTAATTTTTACGTGAAAGAGCAACACGGCACACCCACTACAAACTTTCGCATTAATAATATTAGTAGAATGAAAAAGCCTAACGTCAGCATCATAACTCAATTGACGAGCGACTTGAGCTCGCTAAAATTGAGGTACGGAAGTCAAAATAATCATGCTTGTCCCTTTAAACTATTTGCATTAAGTCATCTAACAAACTAACACAGGAAATGCGTATGTTTCATATTTCTGCATTATAAGAGGTCATACAATGGATTTGTTCTGTCACTTCAATAACATTAATTGTTTTTGTTTGTAGTAACTAACTTTAAATAATGGTTATGTAAGAGTCAAAGCTACACTAACAATAGAGTTTGCCACTATACATACCTTTTACAATATTTAACATAATCCTCATGGATACTTCGCCGCCAGGTGGGCGATGTTTTGAATTAAAAATTTTGCTCTCAATTGTGGTGACGATAATTTGATTTGTTTACATTCATTCTTTATCGAATTTGGCTGAAGTACATTAATAAATAAATGAGTATAGAGTAATCCACTCTGACATCACCATTTTTCAATGTTTACAATTATTGATCGAATCTTACTAAGTTGTTTAAGTACGTAAATGTGAAAGCAAGCGTCTAGGTAGTTTATCTCGCTGGTGCTAGCTTGTTAGATACCTTGACAAGGAAACTTCACGCTTAAATCTAGACATTCGGCTCAAGTTTTTCGTTTTGATACCTAAGAAATATAAGTGCAAAACCCCTGTAACTAACGTGATCAATGTCAGTAAAATAGTACGAACAAACAGTTAATAAAATGTTATTTCGGATGACTTGTTGCAATTTCCTGCATTACATAGCTAACAGTTAAAATATTTTCCTAGTAAGTTATCCAGGACTTCTCAAAATGAGGGAAGTTCGTGAACAACGTCAAGAATTTTAAACTATTTTAATTGCGTCCCCTGCAGAGACCAGTTTGGACGCGGCAGAAGACGCGCCTGTCGTCGTCGGCCGAAAACACAAATCAAGTGTGTTTCAAATATTTACGTTTGTTCGATTTAGCATGCACGTATATTGTGTTTCACTAGTTGGTTTGTGCTGTACGAGTTTAGCTGAAATCGTCGGCTCCCTAAGCTCATCGTAGTCAGCAGATTTCTCAATCGTCACTCAGCGATTCGTTCACTGGTCATGTAGAGTTCACCTAAAGCCGGAAATTGAATATTACGACAAAAATGCATGCCAAATAAATGTTATCTTTTTTGACGATTGGTAGTTATTTTAAAGTATGTAGGTATTTGTGTTTGTTTTGCTTTAGAACTACGGTGGACTTCTTAGGATTTAATATTGTGCGTACTGGAATTAACTGAAGTACGAATTCTAAGTAAAACAATAGAGTCTGCGAGGGTTATTACATTTTAGCCGGCATGTTTTATTCCGCTTTTGGTGTTACGGACAAGGTGCTTTCAACAGACTTTCACTTTCATATTTTTCAATGAATAATGAAGCTTACAAATTACTAGATTCATTTTCACAATTACTGGATAAAGCCGCAGGTCTAAGTCAGGATAGGTAATAGTAAAATCTGATCTACTCGTATATTAGCCTAATCCGTTCATTTGCTGGAAGAGGCCATTTCCTCCTCCTTTTTAGGGTTCCGTACCTCAAAAGGAAAAAACGGAACCCTTATAGGATCACTTTGTTGTCCGTCTGTCCGTCCGTCCGTCCGTCTGTCAAGACCCTTTTTCTCAGGAACGCGTGGAGGTATGAAGCTGAAATTTATATCAATTACTCAGGTCTACTGTCCCTTGAAGCTGTGAAAAAATCAAACTTCTAAGCCAACGCAATCAAAAGATACAGCCGTTTATGCCGCAAAGGAGAACAACCATTTCGTACCCAGAAACGAAAGTGCCGGCCAGACAAAAATAATACTGGCATCCTATTGAAAATGACGCCCTGAAAGTTTCTTTATAGCACAAGAACCGTCTACAATTAACCCTTAGACTGCTACTTGAGTTTCAAATTAAAGAAATATTATTGTTTCCCAGGATTAATGGATGAACGGATTTCACCTTGTGAGGTGTCGTTAGATTCGTCTTTATGTCAAAGTAACACTGGGTATATCAAAATAAAAAAAAACAAAATGGCGGATTTTTTGGCGCTAAATTCAATGTTTTTACGCTCTGCAGCCTGAACGGCATGGTGGATTTTAGCTGTAGAGGTGTCATCTGATTTGGATTTACTGTAAGAGTAACACTGGGTACATAAAACTAAGAAAATATATAAATGAAAGAAATTGAAAAAAGGTATTATTTTTACATACCTGGAGTCACTCTCACAGTAAATTCGAATCTAACCCCTCCAGCCAAAATCCGCCTAGTCGTTCAGGCTGCAGAGCGTGAAAACATTGACTTCAGCGCCGAAAATCCGCCATTTTGTTTTTTTTTTATTTTGATATACCCAGTGTTACTCTCACAGTAAAGACGAATCTAACGACACCTCACAAGCTGAAATCCATTAATTTATTTATTCAGAGAATTAATGTTATTTTTAGAATTTCAAACGGAAATAGCAGTCTAAGGGTTAATTGTAGATGGTTGCTGTCCTAGTAAGAAATCCTCAGGGCGTCATTTTCAATAAGAATCCAGTATAATTTTCGTCTGGCCGGCACTTTCATTTTTGGGTATATTTTGTACGAGACGTGGTTGTTCTCCTTTTCGACACTTGCAAGGGAATCAAAACCTACAGGGTGCTTCCCGTGAACTCAGAATCTTGAAATTTGGTACGAAGCAACGTCTTATAGCATAGATAAAGGAAAAATTACGAAAACCATAAATTTTTAGTATATATATTTATTATAATTGCAATTTTTATTTAGCATAATATATATTTTTTTAATAATTTTAAACTTACTACCCATTTCCTCATAAACGCGTAGAGGTATTAAATTGAAATTCATACCAAATACTCAGGTCTATAATACCTTTAAGCTGTAACAAAATCAAACTTCTATGTCAACGCAATCAAAAGAAACAGAAATTTGAGCTGCATATTTTGAAACTCGCAAGTACTCGCAAGGAATCAAAACCTAAAGGGTACTACTTCCAGTCGACCTAGAATCTTGAAATTTGGCATGAAGCAACATTTTATAGCACACATAAAGGAAAAAATCCGAAAACCTTAAATTTTTAGTTACAACTTTGTAAACCTTGCAGGTTTGTACGGAACCCTCGGTGCGCGAGTCCGACTCGCACTTGGCCGGTTTTTTATTTTAGTATTTTTAATTTACTGAGGTTTTGACTGAGAGTGATTTGAGGAATTGGGGAGCTCAAACACCCAGGATGAAGTTTCAAAATTGAAAGTTTTTATTCCTTATTTCGCCTATTTAAATATGTATTCTCAAATCCAATCAATCGGAAACTATAAAAATCGGTTCAGCACTTCTAGAGTTACAAGTGGTGTAACAACCAGACTCTGTTTTATAAAAAGATTTGTTTCATACTGGTGAAGTAAAAGTAGTTTTTATACTGACAACAAATTTTCCCCTGTTGCCCTCAGCATATCTGTTTTGTGTAAGTATTTATCTAGATATGAAATTGATCGCCTCTAAGTCGTTTAATAATGGTATTAATTTATTATCTTATTTTAAATGGAAATACAAATCGGAATGTTAGCTGGAAAGCCTGCTTGGGTGGGAAATTATAAGAAAAAGCTCTTGCTCTGCAGTAAGCTGAGCTTAAACTAAGGGTCTATACCCACTGATACACAAATTAAGATAATGATTAACACCTATGCTTGATTAAATTGAAGCTCTATTTGTATTTTTATACTATGGGGGTCAGCTACTCACGAACGTATGTACCTGTACATACTAACCAATACATACTAACTTTTCTGCCCTTGCATATGCTTTATTCGCCATCAATAAAACATTCAGGTTGTGATCGAACACCCGACCTACTGCAACAATAGATATTAGGTGTCTGCCCTGGATGGGGATCAAACCCGCGAGGGACATTGACACATTTCAAAGCCAGGAAAGAAAACCAAGCAGTGTATTTTGATGTCATAATATCGGTTCACTATTGTGTGCCAAAAAGCAGATGACAAATTAATCATTTCATTAAAAACATATATTGCAAAAACATCACATTTCGTAAATATAATACTAAATAAATGATCATTTCACACACATTTCCATTGTATAATATTCCATATTATTTTGAATATCTTTATTACAAAAAGTACAGTGCTGGATTCAAATGGACGGTGGTGCCTTTTTTCTGCCTAGATTTTTATACGTTCAAGATGATCTTTATAAACAAATCTTACCATGACAACTACATCTCTAAACGAAGTCTGACTGAGTTAAAAGAGCTGAAAATCTTAATAGTAGGTAGGTTAATTAATTCTAAGCAATGCATGTTCTTAAAAGCCATTTACTTAAGTTTTCGTTGTTTTATAAAATGTCATTTTTAAAAGTTATTATTTCGCCGTGAGCTATTTTGACGTAATAACATTTTTGTCTGTTGTAAATAACTTATATCAAATAAGTTTTTTCAAAGATGATAGTTTGTCAAATGACAACTTTACAGAGTATAGTTTTGCCGACAGTTTTTCTTTTAATTATTATTTTGTCACTTGCTTTTCATCTAATGATAGCCGACCGATAGTATCATTCGCTGCCCCTCATTCATTACCAGGCACAGTGCACAATGTCGAAGGGAGGCTTTGTCTGCTGTGTTGTATAGGGGTGAAGTGTTACAAGATACCTGCAACAAGCTTTAATGACTCCTCGCTTATGGCTATTTAAGTCTGAGTGGGTAGCGATTTTGCACGAGGCGTCCTTGTAATGAATACCTATATATTAGCATCTTAAGGGTAGCTTTTGTTAGTTTCTCAGTAACTGTCGAGCTGCAACTTGCTCCCGTCTTATTAAAATCAGTTCGTAATGGCACGAGGATGGCGATGGAGGGCAAAGAAAAAAAATGGTTTTATATTTGTGGTAGCCTGCGTAGTTTTTATTTCTATCAACCGTTAGCTAAACGTTAATTTTTGATTAGAAAGTGCGCTCAAATATTGTTATGAGTTCTAACTTTTTTTGGTTCGCCAACGCTTTTTGCGCTGCTGATCCCAACTTGATCGGTAGTCTAAAAATAAAAACAAATGATCTTTTGTTAACCATTGAAGGTTGACAAAATATAATTATATTTATGACGTGTTTATTAAATGGCTGTTCCGATTCAGCGTACCTTAATTATTTTTTTGTTTTAATTTAAAACAGAATTACTATACTCGGCATGGTTAAAATAGTTTGATTTAAGTAGTATTGATTCAGATCTATTCCTTTCTAATACCAAAAAGTAATACCAATGGTATTTGTTTGTAATCGTAATTAACTTCTATTCCGGACGAATACCAAAACTACATTGAAATATTTAAAATTTGGTATTCGTTCGGAACAGAAAATTATTTATGATAGCAAACAAATACCATTGGTATTAGTTTTTGGTATTAGAAAGGAATAGATCTTGATTCATCATTCCGCAGTTTTGTTATATTTTTATGTAGAAATGTAGCAATTTAGCATTGTTTCGATTTTGTTTAAATCTTTATAAGTATTGCATTTTGGGTAAATAGTGTTTCATTTTATATTTGGAATGTTTTGAATTATAGTTATTTAGTTTATAGATGTATTTTGTAATTACCGATTCTCGGGGTTTTGTTATGCATTTGAATAGTTTTGGGTTTCGAATGTTTGGTGAATTTTGAATATTGTATTGTATTTTTGGGCTCGGGCATTTTAAAGTTTTTTGGGTAACACGATGAAAATGTTTTCGTAAGTATACTATGTACATTAAATTTTGGTCACATTTTATATGTCTGCTTCTGTCTTTAACCCTAACTAACTCCATACATAATAGCTAATGTCGTCGATAACGAAGTATTAAACAAAATTTAACGTCACTGCTTTGCGATTTGTCGTCCATTTAAAAACATTTATTTGTGACGTCTTGGTGGACATGAAAAAAAGCAGATGGCCCTGCTGAAGTCATCTTAGTGCACCAAGGGCTCAATAAAAAAAAACACCCTTATTTATCTCAAAACTTTTCGCGAACTGCAAAAAAAAGGATAGGCAGAAGATAAATTAAAGGTTTTTTTCAATGTATTGTTTAGTTGGTATCTTTTGAGTATGTTGAGATGTATGTTATGCAGGTGGCAAAGCCCACCAGTCTGACAAGAAGAAACCGTCTCCATCTCGGCGCGGCTCCTCGGCTGGTGACGGCGGGTCCAGCAGTAAGAACAGCACCCCGGCCCCCTCTCCGCAGCACCCGCCCCCGGAACAACCACAAATAGGAAAAGGTAGGCTAAGACAGGGTTGACAATCTGTTTTGTCCAAGAACATAAGACTCTTAAAAAAAAAGAATATAAAAAACATATTTCATAAAAATATTGCAGATTTCTGTAAGTTACTACTACTAAGTTAATTTTTGGTCAATTTTCGACATCGTACACATTGCAATGTCGATACCTACTTATGTGTTAAAATATGAATTACTTACATACATTATAACCACAGGCAGCACTTAGACTAATACGAACATACATGTTGTATGGTTACACGCGACCTTTATCGTTCGTATCACTTTGGTAGTAGGTATATCGTGTTCTCTCCTGCAGCAGGTGGTTCAACCCCCGGGGGGTCGAAGGTGGCCCCGCCGTCAGCGTCGCCCGGCGCGAAGGCCGCCGAGCCTCTTGGCGTCATCAACGCGGCCCCACCCGCCTCTTTGATACCGCTGCCCACAGCGCCCGCTACTTCTGTCACGTAAGTTAACATACTGCTAAAGTAACGTAAAATTTACTATGCCCTATTAGGTGCCCGTAGCGCATTTGTAACAGTGAATCGGCAACGATCAACGTAACGTAAACCAACACAAGCCGGGTCGGAAATAGTGTAGGTGAACACCCCGATACGCCCTGATAACATCTGACATCAAGCTTGTTCACTAACCTTACATCCTTCCAACAATGTGCACTGAGCCTGCTTACTGGAGTATGGCTCAAGCCACTTCATAGTTGAGGTGAGGCCTGTGCCTACTGGTGAAACGTAAATAGGCAGTTTTATGTGTTTACTATGTATGCTCAATGAAAACGGCTCTCCTTGAGTTTAAGTATTATGAAATATCAATGATAGGGAGGCCATCAAGTCAGCCAATTTACTTTTATGTTTTGTACAATCTCTACATAGTATAAAACAAAATCGCTTTCTCTGTCCCTATGTCCCTTTGTATGCTTAAATCTTTGAAACTACGCACCGGATTTTGATGCGGTTTTATTGAATAGATAGAGTGATTCAAGAAGATGGTTTATATGTGAAATAACATCCTATTACACCCGTGCGAAGCGGGGGCGGGTCGCTAGTAGAGAACAAATGAACGACAACTTGGTGTAGGCGAGATTTAAATTTCCCTCTTCCACTTAAGCTTAAGCTGTCTTGTGTGATATTGTCGCTGTCGCTGATATTGTAAAGATTACCTTCAAATGTTTTGACTCTTAATAGGACGTCATTTGGCAATTTAACAACGACGATTTAATTCATTTTAAGTTTGAACTAATGACTATAACAACAACTAATGAATATACCAACCTGGCTGTCAGGTATAACATACCAGAGAAATTCGTCCGGTCTGTTAATGGTCTCGGTAGCATAATTGGTAGTGCAGTCGCCCGGCTTGCGAAAGACGCGGGTTCGAGTCCCGCCTGATGCCAGGACCGAATGACTTTTTCTGGTTTTCCTATCTTTGATGACTATAAGTTGTAGAGCTAACAAATGTTATTTCCCTATTTTTTGAACGGCGTTAAATTGAAAATTAATTTTGGTATCGATATGTTTTTTGTACAATTCGAGAGTCCATTCTCAAGACTGCCTATTACTGACGGATATTGTGAACTTACAGTTTTTTAGTTGCATTTAACATACATGATGCTATAAATGTAAAAAGCAATCATGATGGTCTTATCATAGAATTTTGTACAAACATTATCTAATATTCTTTATTACATACTCATGATGTATGATGTGACTCTTACATGATTTCTGCTGTCGTCATGGTTTGCTGGAAGAAATCTCTTACTAGCGAAAAGTTCACCTGTATGTTTCCTGTGTATTCCTCTTGCTGACTATAAAACCTTTTTATTTTGTGAACAAACTAACATATCACTAATGTTTCCCAAACAGAGCGACAGCCACAACCTCAATGGTGCACAACATCCCCCAGAGCAAGCTGACGTACCAAGAGTCGGTGATCACGAACACGGAGGCCATCGACCCGAAGCAGACGAAGAAGCGCAAGGCGGTGACCGCGGCCAACGCGCCTCCCGCGCCCGTCGACTACACGCCGCCGCCCGTCGGGGTACGTTGGAGCCAATGATATAATTATAATACAAATACGTAGGTCATTTTGTGCTATAAAAGTGGCAACCAAATCAGGACTTTTGCCCACCTGAGCAAAGCATTCACAGTTTGAGAAAACACAGCGCCACATGTATCTGTCTCGTTTACGCGCTAGTAAATAATCATGCTATCTTGTACACAGTACACGGTCAAATCATAGGTAAGTACGCCAGGGGTCAATTTTTGACTTCGCGTCAGTACTGACATAACGTATCTAAAGGTACCTCTTAAATATCATTAGTTGTAGCCACTCGTGCCGACTCGACTCACCAACACATTATCAGGGTGCGCATCATATCATAGTGCTCAATGAAAGTCTAGATGAACATATTTTACCACGTCAGTTGTACAAAATTGACAAAAATTTAGTAATAGTAATAAAGAATAAAAAATAATTCGAGAACATACCCATTCCCAAAAAATTAATGACTTTGTCTCACTTTGTCGACATGACTTCGACGTAATTTCGACACATTTATAGTCACATCATCATAAGAGTTATCGTCTCAGCTCGTGCTGCGGGAGTAACCGCTACAATGAGCTACAAAATTATTATTTACATCATCCCATACATTGCTCTGATCACTAAGTAAGATTTTCCCTTGTGTTATGGAAACCAGAAACAACGATGGTACCTCAAACACCTAAACCCAGTACAGATTTCTGTTTCATCAATTTTATACAGGGTGTCCCGAAACGTGACATCAAGCGGGCACGGGATGATAGGCTAGGTTATACTGGCTCTGGGAAAAATAAAGAAAAAAATCTAGGTCACTTGGTTTAGTAATAATAATAATATTTTTGAAAATTTGGGAAATCGACACCCTTGACTATGTTTTCATATACTGTACTCACAAATGACCAAAATTTGCAGAGTTTTATTTTTTTATGATATCCCAGAAAACTATGCTTTTGATTGTAGTCACTTTTATGATGATCAATATTAGACATTTAGTAAAAAAAAATAAAGTTCGACTGAGTCATGGTCAAGAATTTTTATGTCAGCTAACTTCATCCCTTATTTTCTTTAAAAAACATTACCAAAGCATCCTTGGCAAGTTGTCTAGAAAAATAGCCCGTTTAATCAAGATTTCAAAAAGGTGAAATAATAACTATTTCCTTGTCTTATGTTTCCATGAAAAATATTATGAACATAATGGGTCGTTCAAAACTTGAACTAGGTGAAGTCTAAAGTATGCTATTGTTGGTTAATGAAACAAAAAGTGATCGTAGGTTAGTAGCGGTAGCAAATAAGAAATGATTGCTGTTGCTAAGCATTCCATGCCTGGTCGGTTAATGTGATGGGTGACCATTTCTTTTTTTTCATAGTATCTCCGTACACATGACATTAAGCAGTTGTTCCCAGCTGACGTTGCTAGCAGAAGTCAGCCGCGAAATTTATTCAGAGGCCTTAGGGCGCCTTAATAACACCTGACTACATGGCTCAATAGAAGCTCTACGTTAAATGCCACATCACGCTTACCATTTTCGTTCAGTCCTCCTTACATACATACATAGATAAACGGCCCATATCCGTCCCACAGTTGGGCACAGACAGGCCTCACCTCAACTACAAGGGTGGGCGCTAGGCGTGTGCCTAGCGCCCATAGAGTATTCTAACACGCGGGCTCAGTGCGGATTGAATTGATTGGATTGAAAAAATAATCTCAGATGTCATCAAGCCGCCCAAAGGCCCCCGACTAAGCTTTACGACTGACAGTTAGCGATGTCAATCGGGACGAATTGCTTAATGTGCCTTCCGAAGTATGGAAATGTCGGAAAAATAAATTACTAGTCTTCCTTGCTCTATTGCAAAGAAATGTCATTCAGCAAGAGCAAGATAAAAAATGAAAATAGGTAGCCTGAGATGCCGGTGACTGTACCACGATCCACACTTAGCCCACTGTGCCCACATGTTAGAGTATGACGTTGTAGCAATACGGGATAGTTGCGTTGACCGTAAGCGTGAACGTTGAGCATAAGTAGAGACACTTATGCTCAATACTGGGCACACGTCTTCCGGGACCAACCGCTTAACGTGCCTTCGAAGTACGGAGAAGCTACACACATCAAAAGTGTCTAGGGATATCTCAAGCATTTTCATACAAAGTATAGCTATTGGGGAGGCTGTAAAAATTAAAATATTGATACCAACGTAGAAATTTTTAGGACACAGAAACTGCTATATCTGCCCTTTCAGATTGTATAAAGAAGTTCATTGTGGTAGCATTATTGTACAATCGTAAGGACGTTAAAAAAAAGACAGATTTTTCTTTTAAAAGGTTTCAAAATTTTAGCAAAATCAAACGTTTTTTTTGTAACATTCTTAACCTTTATCTTATGCCTGTTTCCTCGAGTTATTCTAAGATAATGCTGAGCATTATCTAATATCTTTTGATGTGTGTATAAAAGATATTTTAAAAAAATGTTCGGAGTGGTCACCCATCACAATAACCGACCAGGCATGGAATGCTTAGCAACAGCAATCATTTCTTATTTGCTACCGCTACTAACCTACGATCACTTTTTGTTTCATTAACCAACATTAGCATACTTTATACTTCACCTAGTTCAAGTTTTGAACGACCCATTATGGTTCATAATATTTTTCATAGAAACATAAGACAAGGAAATAGTTATTATTTCACCTTTTTGAAATCTTGATTAAACGGGCTATTTTTCTAGACAACTTGCCAAGGATGCTTTGGTAATGTTTTTTAAAGAAAATAAGGGATGAAGTTAGCTGACATAAAAATTCTTGACCATGACTCAGTCGAACTTTATTTTTTTTTACTAAATGTCTAATATTGATCATCATAAAAGTGACTACAATCAAAAGCATAGTTTTCTGGGATATCATAAAAAAATAAAACTGCAAATTTTGGTCATTTGTAAGTACAGTACATGAAAACATAGTCAAGGGTGTCGATTTCCCAAATTTTCAAAAATATTATTATTATTACTAAACCAAGTGACCTAGATTTTTTTCTTTATTTTTCCCAGAGCCGGTATAACCTAGCCTATCATCCCGTGCCCGCTTGACGTCACGTTTCGGGACACCCTGTATAGTTAGTGCTATGTTGCGTGTGCATTTAAACACAATTTCATAAATCAATGAGGAATTATTTATGATAAACGACTCTTGCTTAACGATTCTGAAAACATATTAGATACCCAATTACGAAGTCACTAGCCGTAATGTTATAATCTCATTCCACCCAATGATAGTAAGGTTATAAACACTAAGGGTAAGTTGCACCATAGTAGAAGTTAAAGTTAAAGTTAAATTTTTTGTTAAATTTGACAATTCGACGTCAATTTTGGTCGTCAAATTGTCAAATTTGACCATAACTTTAACTTTAACTTTAACTTCTACAATGGTGCAACTAACCCTAAATCAACCGGGTTTTCTGCAACATATAAACTACGGTAAAAACTACTACGGTACGGTACGGTTGATTTAGTGTTTACATAGTGAAAAATGCAACAAGAAAGTTTAAAAACGTATTTCCTTGTTTTAGCCACCCGAAGTGAACCCCCCGAGCAATGTATGGGAGGGACACCACCCGGGTAACGAATCGCAAGCTGACCCAATGGAAAAAATAATTAAGAAGGTAAGCTTGATGTTTGTTAAAAGGGTTAATTGAAATATTAACGAAATATGTCGAAAATATTAACAGTTTTATTAAAAAATCCGAAAATAAAAATGCAGTTCTTGAATGTTTCGTTACGTGACACGAATCGCTCCTGATTGGTCGAGGTTATTATGACGTCACCTGCTTGTAAACATCGTTTGACAACGCGTAATGGACCACATGTGGATCACAGATTAGAATACAGTTATTATATATAAAAGAATATACACAGAATATAATAAAAGTTATGTTTTTTAAGAAGCGAATATTTTCAACTGGCTTGCTCTATGACTTAGCAGATTAATTAACTATGAGAAAACTATATGTCTTACTTGTTGTACTTAGGAGGCATAAGACCTTGGTGTACAATCAAAATATCGGTAAAAAACGAAGAAAGCACAAGATAATTGAAATTCAATTCTCTCGCACAGCTTTTGCCCAAAACCAATTTCGGAGCTTATCTTCTCATGTGTACAACCTTGTCAATAAAAAGCTAGAAATATACCCCCTGACATATTGGGAGTGTAGAATTACAGTGACGAACTGGCTAAAACAATTGAGCTATGAAGAAACTGAAAGGCTACTTAAATACGACACATAACACAATACCAAACATGTTTTTCAAGTTTACACGCACACACACACGCACTTTGTTTTATAGTTTATAATGTAGTAAATACGTAATTTGCCTATTTAAATTTATAAATGTACATTTTGTTAAGGAAGAGTGACTCCTTCTGCCACAGGTGCCATGGCACTTAAAAGAAAGAGCCCATCTCTGCATTTAATTATTGTTAAAGGAATAAATATTTTTCATTTTCATTTTCAATACAGGCAAGTGACGTCAACGAACCCGATGAAGCGCCATATTGTCAAAGAAGCATTTTGGCACGCTATTTAAATATGGAAGTTATAATTTGATATATTTCAGCAAATACGTAGGGTGCACAGGGGCTAGTGTAACCACGGGGCAGCTGCAACTTATCTGCATAATTGTTTTGATACGACTTACGTGAAATGTGACATCGGTGAACTTAAACTGGTTATTATTGCATTTTAAGGTCATAGATTTCACTTTTCACAAATAGTCATGTTAAAATTATTATGCAGATTAGTTGCAGTTGCCCCGTAGTTACAATATGCCCGGTGCCCCTTACCAGAATTGAAAAAACACTATAACTGAGTTCCTAAAACTCAAAAAATAAAACTATGGATTTTAAAAACCTGTCATCACTATCACTATAGTACGATTAATAATTGTAGTCAGCAAAATGACAACTTCAACAGTGACTGATACAAAAAAAGGTGACCCGCTACAATAGTGACGTTCGGCAATCACTAGACTTAGGGTAAGTTGCACCATAGTAGAAGTTAAAGTTAAAGTAAAAGTTTTTGTCAAATTTGACAATTTGACGTCATTTTTGAAGCCTAACCGGTACTTTAACTGAAATTTAGATGTTTGTTATTGTTAAAGTCAGATGGTGCAACCCACCCTTAGACATTTAGTCATGCTTTATTTTATTAGGTATCAAAGCCTTTTTTAAATTCTGAATATTTAATAGGTACTCAACGAATTAAATAATACGATTTAAGAAATATGGACCCTACCTCCATATTAAAACTTTTCACTAAAAAATTATAACCATAGCTGGGAAAAAAATGTTCAAAGAGGTTCAGGGGAATTAACACTTGAAAGTCAGGAAAAAACAATTATATACGTTTTTATTCGTTACGGTTGCTATTGATTCCGACTCCGATTCTGAATCGGTATATTCAGAATCGGAATCAGTTACATTTATGACGAAGGAATCCACATATTGGTCTATAATGTGGTCGAGTTGACGTATTTTGTCTTCGACTTTTATGGCATGGTGTATGCACTGTCTCCAATTATCAGGCGTCACCTCTTTCATGCCTTCTTCAAATATTTTTCTTACCTCTTTTATTTTAGAAGTTTTATTGTTCCTGGCAACGTACCCCTTTCCTTGAGCCCAAACTAACTCTATTGGGTTGAGCTCACAGTCACAAGGTGGCAGACGCAGGATTGTGACACCGTATTCAGCGGCCAACTCTTCCACAGCATAGCGTTCGTAATTTGATTTTTGTAATTTTACTATTTCGATTAATTGAGCCTTTATCATTGTAGGTTGATATGTAATTTGTTTTTCATCTAACCACTGAACAATATCAGCCTTTCACCAGTTTGAAGTGGGGATACGCTCGACTTTTCTTGAATGGTACGGTGCGTTATCTAATACCAGCACCGCATTTGGCTTTAATTAATGCTTTTAAGCCATTTCTCAAAACACTCTGAATTCATTTCTTCATGATCCATACTATTTTTCTTCGATTCAAAAATAAGTAAACCGGAATCTGCAAAACCTTCATCACTGCCTATACGTGAAATTATAAGGCGTCGTCCTTTGCCGGTTGGGCCCTTTAGGCCTGTAGCCAAACCTTTAGAAAACGCTTGTTTGGAAGATTCTACTGTTGTACCCTCCCAAACTTTTCCAGTTGTATGACCTGTTAATAAACGAAATTCTCACCTGTAAATAATATAATACAGAAACAAAACATTTTGAAACTGAAAACCTGTTTACTAAATACAGTTTACCCAAATACCTCTATGTCTCAAAACGAAAGTCTGACGGCGTGTGTTGCCAGTAATGACATACGGAAGTGAGACGTGGTCATTCACTACGACTATTTCATCATCATCATCAGCAGCCACATGATGTCCACTGCTGAACATAGGCCTCCCCCATAGATTTCCAGAGCTGCCGGTTGGAGGCGGCCTGCATCCACCGAGACCCTGCGACCTTTATGAGGTCATCCGTCCACCTTGCGGGCGGGCGTCCCACGCTGCGCTTGGCCTCGAATGGTCTCCACTCGAGGACTTTCCGGCCCCAACGGCCATCAGTCCTTCGAGCTATGTGCCCCGCCCACTGCCACTTCAACCTGCTAACACGCTGGGCTACGTTGGCGATCTTCGTTCTCCTACGGATCTCCTCATTTCTGATTCGATCTCGTAGGGAAACACCAAGCATAGCCCTTTCCATAGCCCGTTGGGTGACCTTGAGCCTTCTTATGAGGCCCATAGTGAGTGACCATGTCTCAGATCCATATGTCATCACTGGTAACACACACTGGTTGTAGACCTTTGTCTTGAGGCACTGAGGTATGTCGGAAGAGAAGACGTTACGCAGTTTCCCGAACGCTGCCCAGCCGAGTTGGATTCGACGATTTACCTCTTTCTCGAAGTTGGACCTACCTACTTGGACCACTTGTCCTAAGTACACATACTCGTCGACAACTTCGAGAATCGAGCCTCCAACAGATACTGGAGTGGGCGTAACGCGGGCGTTAGACATGACCTTCGTCTTGTCCATGTTCATTTTTAGGCCCACTTGTTGAGAGACTCGATTGAGGTCCTCGAGCATGCTGCCGAGCTCTTCCAGCGATTCTGCCATGACCACTATGTCGTCGGCAAACCGAAGGTGAGTCATATACTCGCCATTTATGTTGATGCCGAGTCCTTGCCATTCCAGGAGCTTGAAGGCGTCTTCCAATGCGGCCGTAAACAGTTTCGGAGAAATGACGTCTCCCTGTCTTACGCCCCTTTGCAAAGGAATCGCCCTCGTGCTCTGCTCCTGTACTCGGACTGACATGGTGGCGTTCGCATATAAGCACTTCAGCACTTCGATGTACCGATAGTCAATGTGGCATCGCTGGAGAGACTGCAGCACCGCCCAAGTCTCGATCGAATCGAAGGCTTTTTCATAGTCCACGAACGCTAAGCAGAGTGGCAGATTGTACTCCTCGCTCTTCTGTACAATCTGCCGCAGCGTATGGATGTGGTCTATGGTACTAAAGCCTTTTCGGAATCCGGCTTGTTCGGGAGGCTGGAAGTCATCGAACCTGCGCGCGAGACGGTTCGTGATGACCCTCGAAAACAGCTTGTAGACATGGCTCAGAAGCGAGATGGGTCTATAGTTCTTCAACAAGGTGTTGTCTCCTTTTTTGAAGAACAGCACCACCTCACCTCTGCTCCATGCCTCAGGCGTTGTGCCCTCGAACAACACGGAATTAAATAGCCGCTGAAGGACTTTAAGAGCCGGCTTTCCACCTGCCTTCAGAAGCTCAGCTTCCATCGTCGCCCGGTGCCTTGTTGTTCTTGAGCTGTTTGAGAGCCATCCTAATCTCGTACAGGCTGATGTCCGGGATGTCCTCAGTGTAGTGCCGGGTTAGCTTAGCTCTGGGATCTTTGGCCGTGCTATTAACGGATTTGGCGACAGAGGTATAGAGCTGCCCGTAGAATCTTTCAACCTCCCTCAACACCGCTTCCTCCGTCGACGCCACACCGCCATCCTCCGTCTTCAGCTTTGTCAACCGACTCTGCCCAATAGACTTGTCTCTTGCGAACACTTTGGAACCTTTGTTCCGCTCGATTGTCTCTTTAACACGGTTTGTGTTAAAGACACGAATGTCGTGTCGCAAGGACTTCCAAATGCGTCTATTAAGCAGGCGATAGTGAACAGCGTCATCAGAGGACTGCAGTGTCAGCGACCGACGTTCTGCCATGAGGTCGAGGGTGTGGGTCGAAAGTTTCTGCGGTTTATTCCGTCGACCAGGCTTGAAAAACCTAGATCCGACCGCATGGACAGCTTCTACAAATCCGTTATTTATCTCGTCCACTGAAACGCAATCATCCAGACATGAGAAGCGATTGGCCAACTCGAGTTGAAAGCTCTCGGGGTTTTCGATATGGGCGCGAGTAGGTCGGAGCGTAGACTTCATCAGACGCGTTCTTTCCAGTTTGACGTTCAGATTCAATGTGCCTCTTACCATTCGGTGATCGCTACCGGTTTTCACCCTGCTGATCACTGAGACATCATTGAATATGCGCCTCTTTGTCGTCATGATGAAGTCAATCTCGTTTCTCGTGGAACCATCGGGACTCAACCAGGTCCATTTCCGGTGAGGCGGCTTCTGGAAAAAGGAGTTCATCGCGAAGAGTCCCTCTTTCTCCAGAAATTCGGCCAGCCTCTGGCCCCGGGGGTTCCGCCGCCCATATCCAAATTGCCCCACCTTCAGCTCACAATCGCCTCTCCTGCCCAGCTTTGCGTTGAAATCCCCCATAACAACACTGAAATGGGTCTTCGAGGCATGCATGGCTGCACTGATGTCTTCATACATAGCCTCTACCTCCTCATCTGGGTGTGTCGAGGTCGGCGCGTAAACCTGTATGACCTTCAGCGAATATCTTTTGGATATTCTGAGTATAAGGAATACCACCCTGCTCGACACACTCCCGATGGTCTCAATGTTGTTGACGAGGGACTTGTGGACGAGAAACCCAACACCACCTTGGGACTTTTGGTCGCCTTCCCGGTAGTACAGCAGGTTACCAGACTTCAGGGTTATCGAGTCCTCGCCCTCTCTACGGACTTCAGATAGACCCATGATGTCCCAGCGTAACCCACTGATCTCTTCTTCCAGCTCTAAAATCCTCTCTTCGGTCCTCAATGTGCGGATATTGTGTGTCACCAGGGCCAGTTGTCGGTGGGGGTGGTAGCACGATCCACTCCGGGGATTCTTAGCACCCCCCGCCCCGCCGTGACCATGGCTGCTACCAGGGCCAGGAATAGCGGGGCTGCCGGAGACTAGGGGCCTGGGCTTTCTTGCGACTATCATACGGGGGGATGTGCCGGTACTCGCCACGCTTGGCAGGCGGGTTGGCGAGCGCAGAAAACGCCCCCTTCGCACCGCGACGCTGCTGCCCGTCGCGGCCTGGCATTTGGGGACGCTATACGAAGATGGTTATCCCGCCATCGGTCGGTCGCCAGAGCCCCGTCCGTTATCCAACAGGACGCACCGCGCGTAGGTGAGGTTGGCTTGGGGCTCTCAAGATCTTGGTCGAGCCCCCTTACGCCCCTTACTACGACTATTTTGCCAGGCTGTAATGTCGACTAACTTTTAATTGTAAAAACTCGATTTACCACATCACTATTTATTTGGGACTGAAAACCTGCCACACTGAAAATGTCATTTCACTGACTACAATTAAAAATCCTAGTATACATAGTATGAAACAAAGTCGCTTTCTCTGTCCCTATGTCCCCTTGTATGCTTAATTTTTGAAACTACGCAACGGATTTTGATGCGGTTTTTTTTTATAGATAGAGTGATTCAGCTTGGGGGAGACCTTTGCCCAGCAGTGGGATCCAGAGGGTTATTAAAAAGAGGGATTCAAGAGGAAGGTTTATATGTATAAGAAAGAAAGAAAGAACGTTTATTTCGCAAGAATGTGGTACATTTTAGGTGGTTAGAGGATAATGACATCCTATTGCACCCGTGCGAAGCGGGGCGGGTCGCTAGTATAGTATATTGTGTGGTGTGTGATTGCAGGCGAAGACGGAAGGCACGGACGCTCTGAACATGACTCCGGCGCACTTCGCCAGCCTCAGCCCCGCGCCGCCGCCGCCGCCGCCGCCGCCCGCGCACAGCCCCGCCTCGCAGCCCAGTCCCAGGTAAACAAACTAACAAAAATTACTTTATTTAAATAGACCAGGGCCATTATTATAACCTAACAGTTTCAGTCACCAGCACAGCTTTTGAGCTGCATATTTACCGTCGCAAATCGCGTTTTGTCTGGTAAAAAGTGCCAAAGAAAACCTTGATTTTTCTTCATTGCTGTAGTAACTTATTTTGCATGTTTTAGTCAAATTTCAATGAATGAAAAGACGTAAACTGAGCTAAAACTGACCAGTAAAAAGATTATAATAAGGCCCCAGTAGGCCTAGCACGGCCGAAAACGTTTACTGGTTGGCCTCACTACACTTTTCTTTTTTGCTAATTTTTGTTTGCTTTTTGTCATATTTTTGTTAATTTTTTTTTGTTCTTTTTCATACCTGTGTGTCTTGTGGGCCAATAAACAGTTTTTCTTTCTTTCTTTTTTTAATTTAATTTATTTATTTTTGATCACTGGAAGTAAAAAATATTGGGGTAAAAATCTATAGTACTAACTTAACTCTATGGTGTCAAAGAACCTACCATAAGTTTTCGTTACACAATCGCAACTTCAATTATTTGAATTGAATATTGGTAGTTGCTTTACCTATCCCATGCAACTAATGTCTAATAATGAACACAGCGTCTGCATATGGAGGCTCACATGGTGGACTCCCTAAGCACCAAGTCGGCTTATTGCATAACGCTTCAATTGAATCGTAATTGAGTCTCAATCGGCTAATTTGACACATTTTCTATGAAAAATATGTCAAATTTGACTTTTTAGACTCAATTTAAAATTAGCCGATTGAGACTCAATTACGATTCAATTGCAGCATTCTAAAATTAGCAGACTTGGAGCCCTGGTCTGTTAATTTCCAATTGGCTATTTGTCTCCCGTACATAGACATCTGCCGAGCCCCATGCCTGGTCCGAGCGGGATCTCCAACATACGTTCCCCACAACCTCCACAGGTAAGTACTTACTTAAATACTTTTTTACAAATACATTATAGAATATAGGAGTTAGTTGTTACCACTTAACACTCACTGTCTTTGGTTGCAAACCATTTTTTTCCACCCCTTGTTGGTTTCAACTGCCAAGATAATCAAATTTGAAAAACTCACTAGGACGAGCTTTCGAATTTTCGAAAATTTTGCACATTCTTTATTTCCTACATTAATTCGAAGGTAGAACCTAAACGTTGATATTTGAAAACGTTGAAACTGATACATGATTCCCTATGACAAGATAAAGTAAAGGGAAGTCAATTCACAATATATTTTGGCTATATCGCTCGCTAGCTTTGCTATTCCATTCATGATATTAATATTATTGAGGCAATGCTTTGCTTCAGTTAATAACAATGCTATTTAAAAAAATGCTTAGTACTTAATGATTGGGTGAATCATCTTATTATACTAGCGACCGCGAAATTATTATTATGAATTAGTGGTTATAAACTTGATGAGGACCGTATTTGTACCTTAAAATGAGAAGGTTTCTGGGTTATAAATTGGATATTATATTGGATAGCAAAAAAAATTACAAGTCAATGAATCTGTTTTTGTGTGTAATATTCACGCAGACATCGGGTTTGTCAGAATCCAAGAATGTTACAGCTATTGAAGTAAATGTACCAGAAGTGGTAATGAGGTTTACTAAAGGTGTAAAATGTGAAGCCTTCAGTCATGTTATCTTTCATACACTGCATTAAAAGCTTTTGCCCGACTCATGACATCTACTAGAACCATTCGAAACCACATGTTGTCATTTTGAACCAGCATCGGCGATCTGATAAGCACGCGGTTATTCACCTAATATCCTACTTTTTCGAATCCTCGAAGTAACTCTATCAACAGTACCCTTTTCTGAGTAATTGTAACGACCAGTATAACAAAATAATTATGGGTATGTAACGTTTTCACTGTCACACATATTAGTTTATTTAAAATATAAAGTGAAATTCAGGCAAACAGCGCCCGATTATCTGATCGCTCGATAAACCATACTTAATTTTAACCGATCGAGAATGTGTTGAATACGGTCCTCTCACTGATCCCATCTTGTCAATCATCAGTCAAATCATCAAGCATGTCTCACGATCCTGAGAATGACTCGTCCGCTTGTCCTTACTGTGTTAACGTCGGTTACTGTCAGCCTCGAAAGGATATACTTAGATTATTTACCAAAATGTCAAGTTGATAGAGGTTACCGTGGTGACAACTACAGAGAAACAGCTCGTCAGACTTGCCGGTTGTTAGCCTATCGCTGCCTGCAAGCGTCAGTACAAATAAATTACACGGCGTACGTCGTACGTACCTATAATTTGACCGTGTTGTAATGGTGAACGAGATAGTATAATAATTGTTTACTAGAGCGTAAACGAGAGATATACATGTTGCGCAGTGTCGTCTCAAACTGTCAACACTGTCAATGCTTCGCTCAGGCAGATACAATACTAGTTCTGATTTTGGGTGTCACTTTTTTAGCACAAGCAACCTGTTTACCTCTTTTTTATTATAAAGTCATGGCTTAATCTATAAAAAAATCTAGTTATTATATTTATACTTCGTCGATTAGTAATTACCCCCGCACACGCTTACTTTAGGACATCCAAAATTACCACATGGCAACAATAGCAACTACAAATCGGTAAAGTTTGATGCGCTTTTTCTGAGTTGCTTTCCGTCGCGAGCTCGTACCGTCTGTTTCCCTGTAGTTTATTCATCCCGGTGCTAGAAAGGCCATGTTCAAGACTCTGGCGCAGGGACGATACTAAATTGATCATAACTCTTCCTGCTCCTGTTATTGCACTAATCAATTAGTTGCAATTTAGTATTATTGTCCTAACTCCTACAAAACTTGCAGTTGGAAAACCCACATGTTAGTGGTCACTTCAGGTGATATCCACGCTCTTGGGCGTTGCGAATACTAAATGCCAATGCATACGTGACGAGTACGGGGTTGTCAGTACTGTCAATTCATACGCACCGTGTCAGAAGTCACGTGACGTAAAAAATAGTTGTATGAAAAATCTCCCGTCCCCGTGCCGTTCCCGTCACGTATGCATTCGACTTAAGAAAAACGAGCGGGTTGGTATCACCTCGTCTAAAAAGCAACTGGTCTAAAGAGCAACTGGTCTAAAATGCAACTCGTCTAAAAAGCAACTGGTCTAAAATGCAACTCGTTTAAAGAGCAACTGGTCTAAAATGCAACTCGTCTAAGGAGCAACTGGTCTAATCCACTGTATCTTGAACTATTGTGAAATTTTTCGGCATTTAAAAAAAGGACAAATTTGCGTCCAAAACCAAAACTATTTTAAACATAAATGAACATAATAAAAATAATATTTTCAGTTGCTTTTGGTGAATCAGACCGGAATAAAATTTTAATAATAATGATTTGTTAGATAATTTGCACACATAGTAGCGGCTTTTCAGATCGCAATTTTTTATGATCACAAATTAATAAATCGTGTTTTTCTTGAAGTTAGCTCAATTTCACGCGGCAATCTGTTAAAGATTTAGCGAAAAAAATTAATGCAATCATTAAAAAAGTAGGCGTGGTAGGCCAAATCCTGAACTTTGGTAAAAACTAAAACTTCATTTGTTTTTTTTTACTTTTTTTTAGCCAGGGTTCGAAACAGTTGGTTTTAGAAAAAAAATGACATCCTGTATTTTTAGAAAAGGAACACACTTAAATTAAAATAAAACTCAGCTTGTGTTTTGACATATGATTTTTATATACACATACACACAAACAACATTGTAAAATCAAGTGTTTATTACACTTGTAACTCAAGTGTAAAAAATTCATTGATATTAACAAAAAGAGGAAGATACGTTACGTTCATACTACGGGAATTCGAAAACTGGCACATAACATTGACGTGCACGCGAACAAGTCGCTGTCATATTGAATTGAAAACAGGTCCATTAGACCTGTTTTTTGTGTGGCCAACTTTGGTGCGCGGATGCCGTATCCTCCTCTTTTTTTATATCAATGAAGTTATACGGTACTACAACTTCTTTACTACATAGTTTAGGAGGCTGATTTTTTTAAACATGCTATAGGGTTACTATAGATAACCCATTTCAACACATTTCGTTGCTGGCGATTCTGGGTCTTTGGTCTATGAAATTTTGATCATGTCTTTTGTATGAAAAAAACAGCCTTTTAAGCCATGTAGTATACACAGGAGGTATCAGCGTACCAAATGTGACCAAACAAAAAAACAGGTCCAATGGACCTGTTTTCAAGCCAACATGCGACATTGTTAAAAGTCACTCTAGGAGAAATTGCTTCAGGAAAAAGACTATTTATTAATTTTGCGATCATGAAAAGTCGCTACTAACATTCCAGTCTGATTCACCAAAAGCAACTGAAAATATTATTTTTATTATGTTCAATTACGTTTAAAATAGTTTTGGTTTTGGACGCAAAGTCCTTTTTTTTAATGCCGACAAATTTTACAATAGTTCAAGTTACAGTGCATTAGACCAGTTGCTCCTTAGACGAGTTGCATTTTAGACCAGTTGCTCTTTAAACGAGTTGCATTTTAGACGAGTTGCATTTTAGACCAGTTGCTCTTTAGACCAGTTGCTTTTTAGACGAGTTGATACCAACCCAAACGAGCAAGGCGTTTCAGCGAAGAGCAATTTCAAAAACTAATGCAGTAAAAAAAAATGGTCACGCAAAACATGAGGAAGGATGCACCGATCCCCAACCTCTCAACACAGGTATCGCTCCTGCCTCAGTGACGAGAACCTTAGCCTTAGTCTTCCAAATCCTTTCGCGGCTGACGGTACTGATTGCGTGGTTGTAGGGCACGAGGGAGCGCGAACCGCCGACGTCGCTGCTCGTCTCCGTGCCCTTGCCCTCCGCCAGCCACGGACTCAACCTCTCCGCGCACGCGCAGGTTACATGACGGAGACTCCTTACATACTTAACTCAACACAGATACACTCACCGCCTTACTGATTAACGTACAATAAGTTATACATATCTGGTTTGAAGTGGGATAATGCTTAAGAGGGTGACAATTCGATGGGTTAGTCTTTAGTCTAAATTATCTTTGACGTTTCCATTATTTTCTCGCTTCAGATGAAGAGACTTTGTTATAATTAGTAGCAAAAAAAACAAAGAAATCGCACTTTGAATTGAATGGTTAAACATTTCATAGTAAGTCCCATTTTATTTGCTAATATAGAAAAAAGGATATAAATTAATCCAGAATGACTAACACCGAATAGTCACCCATTTAGTTAGAGACAGCAGGATGACTTCAAACCAGACATAACCATATTTGACGTTTGTTAGCAAATTAATTTGAGCACGGGTGAAGACGTCACTTTGCTTTCTAGTAGTAGATCAGTTTAATTTAGTGGTTAGATGTAGAGGTTTTTTGAGTGAGTTTTTTGTAGAATCATGTTATTGATATAGGTGTCATTCTGTGTGTATAGTGCACAGAAAGGTTTATTGACTGAATACTTGAAAAGCTTTAGCGGAAACTTTAGCAACTAGAATTTATTGAAGAGGAATGAAAGTTTTTTTTACAGTGTGCATAACGCATTTTTATAAAAACAATTGAACAGTTAAAAGATCATCTTATATACAAACTTTAAAGACTGCATTTAAATAAAGTTTTATAATAGATGGATAAAAATTGGTCACAGATAAATATAATGTCATACCGTAGAACAGCCTCACCTAATGTTGTTTATTGATGATGGCGAAAAAACTCATATAAACTCAAAATATTTTCAAGCCCTTCTCTCAACTACTTTCGCTGTGCCCGACAGGGTCCGTATTGTTACTATATTACTATTAAGACCAACGTATCACATGCAAGAAAGCAATAAATAAATCAAAAATGAACTTATCTCACCAAGTAGTACTATTTTTTTAATGAACAATATATCATGCAGTCATCCTTACAGAAATTATATTGGCGCCGCCTACGTCATACACGCATAGTACAAATGTAAATTAGAAATCACCACATTATTTTTAATGATTATTTAATATTACACCATTAAGCCTCGTTCTACTATTGTGGCAGTAAAGCCATTTGAACATCATGGAAATACGAGATAGAGTATATTCATATTTGGAGTATCAATATGATTAAACTCTACCGTGGCATCTGTCCCGAACGTTCATTCTCAAACACCTCGCAATCCTCCCGAGCGAGTCGTGTGCGCTTGTTTAACAACTAAGGTCTTCATTACTAACATACACCGCTTTTAGAATAGACTGTCATACTGCTGCATGGTTATTTGTAAGTGGCCACTTGTCTGCGCTTAGCCTTACCTTCATAGCCCATAATCCGAACACAAATGTGTCTACGTCATCGGATACTAGCTCGTTGCATTTAAAAATGTCTAATGTAATGGAATAACTTGGTTTCGTTAGTCAAGGCAAAGAAAACATTCGGTATAGCCGATCAAATCTCGAAAGCACTCTGTGTGCCTTATGTGCACTGATTTTGGTGCAGTCGGATGTTCGATAGCGTTGGCGAGCTTGCGGTCGGATTTTGGACTATAACGGCCCATTCAAATTGCACCTAAGTGAGCCAAGGATGCCGCGCAGCCTGCGTGCAGCCTTGGTATCCATACGGCATGTAATTAGGCGCCTCCCCTGATGATTGGGTAATTCTAATTAAGCAAACAACTGCCGTTCTGTAATTGGTGCAAGTGAATCGATCGTTCATTAGTTTTCGTCACACTGCACTGCTTCATTTACGTTTTTTGCTCAGTGAATGTACACTTATTAATTTATAGTAGCATTAATGAGCTACTAATGCTTCAAATAATAAGACGTTTTTACTATTCTAAAACTACAATAAAACAGTAGCTACTTACCTCGTAAATAAAATCTATTTTATAAAAATTACTAGCACAATGTTTTGTAAGGTGCGAGTTTACCAAACTATTTAAAAATATTTGAATAATACTTAGCTTGAAAATATCACATTTATTACTTCAACTCCAAATGATGAAGTAACACGTTAAAGATAGGAAAATTTAAATATTACTTTTTTTATTGTTCAATATTTCGTTTTATCCCATTGCGCTCTACATATCAAACTATCGCATGTATTGAAAAATATATTCAGCCACGTACACTCGTCTTATATAGCGTGGGTTCTCGTGTGTCCCTAATAAGTAAATTATTTATTATTTATGTGAAATTATCGTCTTTAACCTTAACCACCGAATCATACATACGCAAAACCTTTTCTTCCCCTCGCAGTGTGCAGATATTTAATAACTTCCCATCTTGAAGGTGCAATTCAAACTTCTGCTTTTCTAATGTATAAGTTAGTCCTAATGCGCACTCTATTGTAAAAAACCGCTGAAGGGTTCTGATTTTACAATTATTTTTAAACATCGTAATCAATTATTAAACGTCCTAGGTATCCATTGTGTCCGACCTGACGGGGCATTCTCCGCACATATTCCATCAACCCCAAAAACAGGTAAGGATTCAATAAAATATTTTATTATTAATAACGTAACGTAACGTAACCTTGGGGCAAGGAAAAGCATATGCCTCCTGGAAAGGCACGCAACACAGCACTGACATATGACGTGGCACCGGTGTCCCTGATGACCGCTCTCCACCGTAGCTCCTTATTAGTCCAGTCATTATAGTAAGTTCACCTCGGAATTCGAGATACCCAGCTGTAAGTCTGTAAATACTTGTATATTGACACCCTAAAAGTTGTCTCAAAACCTACATATGGTAGGGTGTACGCAACTGTCAAATTTCAAGGTCAAATGTCACAAAAATCGTTTTTTTGTAAATATCTCATTTCCTTTGGGTTTTTTGCTATTTGTATGTATTATCAATATTGTAGAATACAAAATTCTCTACAAATTTTGTTTCAATTTTTTTTTCATACGGTGATTCGTTTTCGAGATAGAGGGCGGAGAGCGCGCGGTCACAGTATCACTTCAGGTCAACCGGTGCCTCCGGTCAAAAACTTAAAAAGTGAAAAAATGTGAAAAGTCTCGATCATCTTCGTTATCTGCATTACGTCAAGTCCACAGATCTTAATAAAGCTGTGCTGCTTTCAAATATTCCACCAACAAGTGCAGCTGCTCATCAACATTGTAAAAACAACAACGTGTATATTATGGAGTTCAAACTTGGTTAGGGCATGATTTGGAACCCCAGGTATGGGGTTGGGCAATGCGAAACGATTTTCGACAACGTTGTTGTTTTTACAATGTTGATGAGCAGCTGCACTTGTTGGTGGAATATTTGAAAGCAGCACAGCTTTATTAAGATCTGTGGACTTGACGTAATGCAGATAACGAAGATTATCGAGACTTTTTAAGTTTTTGACCGGAGGCACCGGTTGACCTGAAGTGATACTGTGACCGCGCGCTCTCCGCCCTCTATCTCGAAAACGAATCACCGTATGAAAAAATTTTGAAACAAAATTTGTAGAGAATTTTGTATTCTATAATATTGATAATACATACAAATAGCAAAAACCCAAAGGGAATGAGATATTTACAAAAAAACGATTTTTGTGACATTTGACCTTGAAATTTGACAGTTGCGTAGACCCTATCATATGTAGGTTTTGAGACAACTTTTAGGGTGTCAATATACAAGTATTTACAGACTTACAGCTGGGTATCTCGAATTCCGAGATTCTTACCTAATTTAAGCTTAAATGACTGGACTATATCCTCCCACTGTCATAAAACAGGTCATGAAAGTTAATATTCAAAGAATATCCAAAAAAATATCAGTTGATAGTTCCAGAGAATGTAGTATTCAAATCAACTTACTTACTGACTAGTAACCCTGACTGGTTAAGTCGACCTATTCCCGATAACAGCGTTTAGTTAACAACATTGTTCCTGACTAATTTGTTTATGAAACACCCCGTCCTAAATCTAACCATTTTCAATTTTTTTTGATGAGTCCTTAAAGTTACTAATAGCATAAAAACACGATCATAAACGTTAAAAATATTCAAAATAGTGAGAAAAAAAACCAATGAAACACTAATTTGTTTCATGGAATTCTTTGAGAAAATACCCGCTTGCTGCTTATCGTATCTTTGCAATTTTAACAGGTGATCCTAGGATTTAATCTATTCTAGAAACCTCAATAATTGCACAAGTTTTTAAAGTAATGGTACACATGGGTGTAATTTTTTTTTTGACAGGAGGAATTTTAAAAATTTGTTTCATTAAAACAAAATTCATCGATATCGTACATTACTTAAATATATTTGAAAGAAAATTAACGTCATCATGCAAAAATGATTAACAATTTATTAGGCTACATTTTGAACAAAAACTTAAAGTGAGACAGAAAATTTGAAAATAGTGGTTTTTTTTTATGGCAACTGGCAATTTCTAAAATCTGCTCAAATTAGTTGTAGGTAATCAAGTGACCTATCTAGGGTTAACGGTTGATCCACGCATTACTGGACACCCTGTATTTATATTTATATTTTACCCGGTGAAATGCTTTTACTCACTTCCCGCTGCTCGGGGGAGTGTGGGACTCGCCCACCCCAGAAGGGAGTGGGAATACCCACTAAACCACCGTGGCGGCCTTCTACTGCCCGTGACCAGGGTCTACCGAGGACTCTCCCGAGGAGACACTCCACCGGTTAAATCCTGGCGCGCAGTGCCGGTATCTCGGCTCACCTTGACTGGAGTACTACCTCCGCTCTTACGGGTGTAAGAGCGGAGGTACTACTCCACCGGTGGGGTCCCCGGTGTTCGACAGTACGAGGCCCTGCCGTTCTTCTCGGAGACGCTTGTGCAATGGAGGGATGCAGCCCCCGCGTTGCACACTCCTAGCGACCTAGGACCCGCCATTAGTCGTCTTTCACGACAGGCGGGGGTGACCTTGGCTGTGTACTTCAGTTGCTGTAGTATATGACACAACCACGACCCACGATCAACCGAAAATAGCATATGATTGATCAGTCTTTGTAATTTGCCGTAATGTAGTGCGTTAATGGGTTTATACCCCGCGAAACGCCAAGGGCAGCTGTGTGGCAGAATCCCGTGCGGTCACATGTCGTCAGTGTCACACTAACGCTTGTTGTCTAACTCTTGTTTTCCATACAAACTGACGTATCTGCATACGCTGTTTAGATCGGCAGCCCCGCGCTCCCCGGTGGCAGTGTGTGAATGGCCTTACACGTGCGTTTTACAATACCCGTATCTTGTCTATGCAAATTTTTAGCCCTACTTCTTGATAAAGTCGATTGAGGTTTTTTATTTAAACATATCGGAGCGATAAAAACTGACAGGGAATCGGTCTTGAATTAGTAGGATTGATCGCACACGCAGGACAGGGGGTCAGCAGCAGCAGCAGATCATATTCGTTAATACCATTTATTCAAATCAAATGGTAACCTAAATTCCTTTTTTTTTTCTTCTTTCTGCCCCAGAATAAAGTAGGTGATCAGAAAATTATAACTACAAAAAGTACGAGAGTGGGCCGCAATGGCAAGTGTTGTATGACAACGGAAAAATGGCAATTTAGGGAATAAATATATAATTTGAAAACTTCTGCAGGTCTTCTGTGTGTAATACTTGAGTGAGTGTCTAGGTCTTAAACTAGGGTTATCACAGAGTACCTCAAGCTTTTGTTAACGAACGACACGTTCACAAATACTCCAAACTTGAAGATTTTCAAATAATTCCATTAGCTGAAAGCGTACTTAGTTATTTGTACAATTGTGTGATGTATGTAGTACAAATAAACTATATGAATATGGAAAGGACCCCGATACTATGAAAATGTTACGATTCTCGTACCTTTCAGAGGTGTTCTCTTCAATACATCCTCACAACTGAAGGACATAAAGAAAAAACAGGATAATTATCAAAAAGTCGTTGCCATAATTGTGCTTTTTTTGCCAGTGAAATAATTTAACATGTCATAGAGTATAATTATTCAGTGATGAAAATGAAATCGCTCATTTAGTCATTTACAGCTGATTTCAATAAGCATTCATTCCATGTCACATTCAAATGTGTTTTTTAGACATAAACGCTGGTGTAGAGTCTTGTCACCTGTCTTTTTAAGTAGGCACCTATTTAAAATATGTATGAGCATTCAACACTTAGACATTGACTTATCTTATGAACCCATTAAGCTCCTAAGGGTTTGATTAGTGCTACTATAAGAGTTAAACTTTTAGTGCTACTGAATGGAAAAATTTTAAAGTTCTCTGATTTTTTGAAAAACTCAATAACTACACGAATGAGATCGTTTGAGTATAACGAACCAACAAAGGGTTAAGTCGTTTAAAAAATGTATAATAATTTTCCAAACAAACTAGGTAAAAAACTAATTCAAAGTTAAGCGTCTAGACGAATAAAATGGGCGTTTTTTCCTGAGGTAGATCGAGATGTGAAGTGATGTTAGTGAAAATAGATAATCTGACCCCGAAACCGATTCCTTCGGTTTTGGGGTCAGATTAGCGATTTTCACGCTGAGGCTGTACTGTTAGACCAACTAAGCTCAATGAGCTGGCTGACAAGTTAGTGCCGCTGTCACGTTTGTTCACGTTTAGCGTGTCTGAGACAACGCTAGTTTAAATTCCTTAATTTTGATTGACGTGAAGCAAATTCGGGAGATAGACTAATAGTTTGTACTTAAACGACTTTAGATAAAACAACACTCAGAAACGACACAAAAAGAAATGACGAACCATGAATTTGCCAACTAACCACGTCGTTGAATTGATGGTCGCTCGTTTAATGTACTCTCAACTAAAGTATGTACTCTTTCACTTTGTAATTTTAAAACGTTACTAAAGTCACACACACACACACACACACACACACACACACACACACACACACACACACACAGGCACAGGCCTTCAAAATATTTAAGATGGTCGAGAGTCTAGAGTAGACGCTGTTGCATAGCAAACACGCAACTTTTGTAAGGAATAGGGTTACCCAGTCTCGACCGTAGACTCGTCTTACCCTTGCTTACTTTCCCTCCCTTTCTTTTCCATAAATAGACAAGGTTAAAAAGTTTAAACGATATTTTGACCGTTTCAATCATCACGTGTTTTTTTTTCGTTCACTCACCATGCGACGTTGTATCAAGTATGAATGCATAGTAAATGATGAATCCTAGTACTAAATTAAACTCATATACAATTTTTGCTCTACATGAATTAAAAGCCAGAAATATTGCTCAATTCCAAAAAGCATGACGCCAAGCGTTATACCGATTAAAAGCTAACTAGCGTGGTTAAGACAATGAACTTAAAAAATATGAGCAGTTCTTAGAATCGTGTCTAGCGCGCCCTATCTTTGCTTGTCGCAAGTCCGTACCTGCGTCCCCCATCTACCTGCGCGCTTCCCTCGGGCGTATCGTACGGCGAGCGCCGCGCCGGCGCACATGTGCCGGCTTCAGTATAGCACACGCGCCTGTATGGCCAACATCTGCTCGGGACACATTTGGCGTTGGCGCGACTATCATTTTATCTTGTCAATGACGATACCGCGATGCCATCCGTTAACCGCAGCGACTTGCGCGCGCGCCGCCTAGATATCGATCCTGTGTGCTGTAGTTGTTTCAATTGTGAATTTTGTCTCGTAAAATGGTAAGTTTGAATTGCTATCTGTGTTTTCATACGTAAATACTCATTTATGCTTTACGCATTTCTACGTAAAGTATGTTTGTTACGGCGTGTTAAATTCAGTGGTCCTCGGAGTGTTCGTTAAAGTGTTCTGTGTAAATACAACAGCTAGTTGATATTTGTTGTGCTATAACAAGTTAGGTTATGTTGGTGATGATCATAATTTAGGCTTCGCGTCGCGTTTATATCAGGTTGTATTCAGGATACTCTGAATTATAAACGTGTAATCATAAATGGTGTCAAACTTAACGCATTATGTGATATACTTACCTAGTTTAACAAATATATCCTTAGTGTGGGTAATCTTTTACACAAACAAACATTTTTAGGCATATTTATCCAAGATTGATTTTAACATTTTAATAGTACTTACGCGTAATTCTAAAATCAAACTAAAGGACTAGTGTGTTTGGGTGCAGCACAGTAAATCATCTGCAAAGTTCAACATTGCGTTAACAGATTGTATAGAGATAAGGAATAATATTATCGTTCATTGCCATTAACGTCCGCTACTTCCAAAAGTGCGCTGATCACACACGCCCGTTGTAGAGACGAAACAAAACAAGAGAATTAACCTAAATTGACAATTGACTCTGTCGACGCGCGAGTGCCGCTCACCACACGCGAGGCTACACGCTTCACGAAAAAATTGCCAAAGGAAAATTTGAAACAAGCCACAATAAGATATAACAAGCCAATGACCATAATTAAGTATTTTATACCAGACGAATTGACTTTTGCGGAAGTCCCTTGTTGCAAATTGAAATACAAAACCGCGACCCAAAAATTATATACATTACTGCCGGCTGTGACCGCATGATAATATAATTATTGTAACATAAATAAGGAGGAATTTGCCATCTATATTTACTGCGAGTATTAGGTTTTCCTTGACATGTTTTTTCCCCATAAACACAAAGGGATCGTGTTAAGTTACCGCTTTTGTCTGTGATTAATAGACTCCTCACCTAGAAAGATACTAAGGTATACTTGTTTCTTATCGCCGTCGCCGCATTTTATCCTATATACCTACGTCATAATCATGACTGACTATCGATGAAGAACACACCTTTTTAATGGGTTATAAAGTTATATGTATGACAACAACCCACGAAAGGCAAATACCTACTATTTTTGAATGAATGGCATTAGAATGGCCTTTATTATAACATTTCGCAAATACAAACTTATAGACTGATGTAAGTTACATCAATTGAATTGCGTTACAGTTTACGTATTACTTGGTTCATATTTAACAATATTTACAGCAACAGAATTATTAAGTAGCGTTAATGAAGCGTGGTCAAGTGGTTCACGACTTTATTGTTTATTGCTGAAACAAGTGACGGAAATGCTTGTGATGCTATTTTATTATAAAAAAACGTTTTTGCTGTGTTTTTGCTTTTATAGTAGGTATGGCATGTCATTTTAACTCTACTCGTCTAGTGATCTGTGTCAAAGTTAAAAGCTTGAGAACCTTCAAATCGCACAACCGCTTCAAATGTTTTTGCACTTGCACTATCATAGTAGCACCCTAGTTTTTATTTCATAGTTCCGTATGACAGTATTTTAATTTGTACGTTATACCTTTCCAGAAACAAACCGTAAGTGATTATGTCATGACTGTCAGTTCAGCTAAACATCGTTTATGAATGCGCTACTGCTCATGCAGGCAGCGGCGCGCGCGCAGCCCGCGAGCCGTGCAGACTGCAGCTAGATAGCTCTACAAAGGGGCCGCTTTTTGTGAATGGCTAGGGCCCATGTGGCATTTTTATAAAAACTAGTTTCATTTAGTCTATGGCCCGCTATAAAAAGGTTTACTGTCAGTCAGTTCTTTAAATGAAATATTAACAAGCTCTATTTGTCTGTCGCTATTACTACTATTCAATTTTTCGTTTCTATCGTAGCAAATTGTGATATTAGGTCTTATTGTAATCAGTTTTGTTTGCAGGCGGCCATGGAGCCCAGTATGCAAGGTCACACCCCCCACAATGTCCCAGGAAGGTCAGCCTGGGGCGGTCTGAACGTCGCCTACGAGATGCAACAGGATCCCAATAAAGGAGGGTAAGAACACTTATCCTTTATTAATTTTAATGAATAAAAACATTTGAATATTTATCCAATCAGCGTCATCTCGCCCAAAAATAGGCGAAGCAAACCTGCATACTTAAAAACTTTTTTGTTAATACAAACTTATAAAAGACTAGCGTCCTCCTGCGACTTCGTCCGAATAAAAAAAAGCGTGTTTTTACGAATATTTGTACTGTACGAGGATCGAAACCTCGACCTCTTCCACTTTGACTTTTTAAACTAAATCTGGCATTGAGAGTTATTTTCATTTATCTGTTCTGTTTGTGAAATACTTTCCAATAAAAATAAGTGAACCGAAACTAAGCTAGTCAATTTTTTTATTTACGAGACAATAATAAATCAGTGATGCGACGATGATAATGATGTGTTTTTATTGACGAATTAACGAATTATGTGAATGTAACTCGTCGCTAAAGATACTTCGCAATACGGAAAGCGACGACCCGGCGGGCCACGGGAGGGAGAAAGTTAAAAATATTTTTTCGCAAATACTTCGTAAATTCGGTTTTATTCGCAAACTTTTGTAGTTTCATTGACCGCATGATCGTTGCATTTTGATATGTTATATAGACAAGAATATTACAAAATATCACTAGTAAGAAATTAACCGAAAAGTATCTCACTCAGCATTATGCCGTGGTATCTTCATAAAGCAACGCCGTGCCTTTTTTAGTAGTTTTGTAGTTGTTTTCCAAGACGAAGGGCAGACGCACTGCTTACAAACTAAAACATACCTATTTGTTGTCAAAGATGGTAATAGGCATAATAAACAAAAAAAAAATACAGTCATCATGCCTATTGATCCCAGGGGTGGTGGGCAACTTGTGTAATACACCAAATAATTATGAATATCATGATTCAGTGACATTAAAATTAAAAACTTCAGATGACTTTACGAGCTGAGCCAATTAGTCAGTCACTAGTGAATCTGAATTATGTCATGTATTGTTTCTAGGCCTGTCCTATTTATTATTTTGAATTAGCCCTATTCTTCTCAACGGTAAATATAAGCCTAATTGTTGCAATGCGAATCTTTTGTTGAAATGTTTCAGTCGTTACATGTGTAAAAAAGCTGGACTTCACACTCAAGTCCATTGAACCTGTTTATACGTTGTATTGCGTCTTTGTTAAGCTTCTCTATTGATTGTAAAAGCTTAATAATAATCGGCGACTAGTCACCAATTGCGCAGACGAAGATACGACATGAGCTAATCCTCTCAAAATGTTAATAAACCAGGAGGCAGGACCTATAATTACTGCCTGATGGATAGCTAGCGTGTCTTTGCACATACCTACGTTGATTTGTAGGAATTATTGAACGACTGGCGACGCTATCACAATGTCTTAATATAAGGTCATTATCAACTTTTTGAGCTGCAGAAGAAAACTCTAGCAAAATACAACCCCTTCCGAAATAATGTCGAATATAGTTGTGGGTGCAGGTTGGAAATAAACCGTTACGATGAACGGTTTTATAGATTGCAATTTTTACTTAAAACGCTTTCTCAGTTTAGAATTTTAATGTACTATTTTCTTACCCTGTTAACTTTTCCCATGTTATATTGCCTTCAATAGTGAGCCATACTGACTCCTTTAGTGTGAGGCCGGCTCCCGTGAGCTCAGCACACACGGGGAGCGTAAAGGTACTAATTATCGGTCTAACGTTTGAAAAGAAAAATCCTTTGAGTGTGCGAAATATAGACATCAAAATGAGGAAAACTCGTAGCTGGCACAAGAAAGAAAAACAAAGGTATACGCTACCTGAAATTTAGTTTCAGTAAAATTTTAATTTAAAAAGGGAAAGTAAGGGTTGTGTTTTTAGTTTTCATTAAATGTGCAGCTGGTTTTGCGTTAATGATTATGACTATGATACTACGAGTAGTGTTTGTTTAGTTAGAACTGCTACACCCCGAACATTTGTCATTGCCAATTACGTTACAAACTTCGTCACGCGTATTAGTGCATTACGTTGGTGATTGCAGGCGTTATGACCGAGTGGTTAGGATGTGTGCTCGAATACAGGGTTCAGTTCCTGGGGCAATAGTGAAGCGGATTTTTTGGTCATTAGTGATTGCCAAATCATCTTTTGGCTTAGCTAACCTGATGTTAACGCCTTTTTGATGCAAAGGTTTGGTTATAATTAATCCTTAGCTGTGCGGCGAAATAAGAAATATCTGCGAATTTTATCGCTAACATTATTTTGAAAGAATATCGAGCCTTGTAACTTTTTTCTCTTTGGATGTCAACGAATATTCGGAAAAAATTCGCTATTTCCAGGCCAGGCATTGTTTTTTGCGCTTGGCGACAACAATAAGTGATTTTGCTGAGCTTTTTAAGCATTCAGCGCACTACTGCATTTGCTATTCTTGTGTCATTGCCGTTGCTGTGTGTCAATTTTTGTTATACTATGTTAATTCGCTTGTTTAACCTCCGATATCTATAAATCTACTATCTATAATATTTAATAATATAAAGCAGAAAGGTATGTTTGTTGGAACGCTTCCTGCTAGTCCTGAGATCGGTCTCAGAAGTTGCTGGTACGAATTCAAGTGTTCTTTTTGTGTTGTATAGTGCATTTATTGAGGAAGGCTATATAGCATCACGCTATGACTAAAAAGAGTGAAGCATCAATAGAAATCGACGAAAGACAGTACGAATTATGAGGCGGGCGGCCGCTAGTAATATATAATATCTTTATCTTTTATTATGTACTAGCGGCTGCCCGCGACTTCGCCCGCGAGGACTTAAGTGGACTTAAAATGAAGGGATTCGTCAAATTTTCTGACGTTAGACGGACGTTAGCGCGATATCTCAATTCGGAACGCACCCATAGTTACGCTAATGACAGCAGCCGTCTGTCATGCCATACCACGTGGTTCCGCGTACATTTTTATATTTACTTGATATTTTCAACAATTTACACAATATCTTTATAAATTGTAGCCTATGTGTTATTCAGATGTATAAGCAACATTATTGTAAAGTTTAATTAAAATCCATTCAGTAGTTTTTACGTGAAAGAGCAACACAGCACATCCAGACATACAAACTTTCGCCTTTGTAATATTAGTAGGATGGTGTATTATTTTGATATGCAAATTTTGTGTGCTTTCTATCTTAAAATATGTATTGTTTTTAGTGCTATGTTATTTTAATGTCTATTCATATTTTCCTTTCTATTCCTTAACCTTGTACGCCTCCTTAATTTCTCTATCTGACCACGACTAACATTCGAACTTTAGGATGTCGATTGTGCAACAAAAATATATCTATAGTTGAATTATTTGCCCTTTAGATTGGTTTTGTGTGCTAAAGCTTTTATTTTTATTTTAATAAGTAACTATTTCGGAAAACATTTACAATCTTTAAAAGTCGCTGGGCGTCGCAATTAGAGATCGTCTAAGACTCTAAGCTATATGATCGCCGAGAAATCATAATTGCATGTTTATGTGTATTGCGGTACATATTTGAAATTACCTTGTGTGCGTAAATGCGGTGGTGGGGCGCGTCATTCCAGCTTAGGCGATCTCTACCTTGATATTTACATATATTTCTATTGGTTATTGTTTCATGATTCTTTTAGTTTTTCTTTTGTATTTTTGTTGTGATTCATGATCTTTCAACTTGAATTTACTACCTAAATTTTTTAGTGTTTTGCTGTTGACGAATGTATATGCTTGATCCTAGTAATAAGCACATGTTTGAGCTCAAACTTATCAAATTGCATTTGCGAATCATTCTTTAAGCGTTGCACTTTTTGACATATGATACAGAACGCCTGCGTGTTTGTTTTATCAAAGGCCGTTATGTATACTATTACAACTGGACTCTTTTCGAACTTTAGTTATCATAAGTTGACGCGTTGTGTTAAGTAGTGTGACATCTTGCATGCAGTTTTAGTTATATTAATTTGTGGATATTTGAATGTAATTGTTATTGAGTGAAGATGAGTGAGCTCCTTCGTTTCTTATTCGACCGTTTGGCCCACAGGATGAGTGGCGTGCCGGGCACGAGCAAGGACATGAGCCTGGCGGGTATACCGATGCCGCCGACCACGATCCGGACGAAGAAGCGCGCCGCCATGGCGTCGGCCGCCGTCGCCATGGCCACCCCGCCGCCGCCTGGACCCATACGTGAGTCAACTGGAACCTTCATGTTTAAGAAATAGAAGGAAAGAAAGGGAAAATATGCATTGGCTCACAGACACGACAATAGGTCATGACAAAACAAAATATAATGAACAAATACAAAACTAAAACATGTACAACGTCTACATAAATACACATGCAAAAAAACAGAGCAACATGTAAAAGTAAATGGACCAATCAGGTCTTAGTATATATAGCCGCGGCAGTACAACCAACTGAGCACTGCTGTGACGCTGGTATACTGGCAGAAACTATTGTACGTCAAATATTTACAATAGACATGCATTAGTCCAACTTCATGAAATTAAATCATAATAATAAACCATAATTATGCAATATCTCTCTCACAAAATATCGAACGGCGGCAAACAATCCTGCGAAGCCTCTGATGGCCTGAGGTCGCATTCAAGTCTTGCTAACCCTAAAAGCACCTTTTCAAACCCCTTGAAGAATTTCTACATCAAGCTTTATCTCATAGAGAAAACGTTTATAGAAAATACGTTACATAATTGAAACTGTACGAGACCTTAAAGCCTCTTGAGTATTAGAATGAAATTATAAATGAAGAAATATAGAGAAGCGCCTTGACAGTGGAGCAATGCCAAAAACCTCTCAAGTTTAATAAAAAACAAAATACATCACATGTACCAACTGAAAATCTATATCAAAGAAAAAAAATGAGCGTTACCTGAATTTGTCGAAATCTTCTCTCAACTTCAATCTAAAGATTTTATTTATCAACTTTTCGAGAGGTCTGTTATTATAATAATTCACCTTTCAAATTATTCATACTAAAATGCTGTAAAAAGGCTGGAATATTCTTTGCATAGTGTCATTACTACTTTGATCTTCTGATGCTTAATCAACCTCAAATTCGGCTGGAAGTCAGCTAGCCTCTCCGGTTCCTTGGTCCATCAACCGAGTGGCCACTCCACTTACCGTCTTGTCCGGTACAATGGACAAAATACCTCGCTTGTTATGGAGTCCAGTCGATTGGAAATATTAAACTGTTTCTAACACGCTAATTCAGAATGCCAAGACCGATCTCATTGCAGCGTGGATGAGAAAGGAAGCTGATATCTATCTCCGAAACTGTTCATCAATGCAATGGAAGACAACTTCAAGGCACTGAATTGCAGTGTTCAGGGGTAAATTACCCATAAAAAATAGATAAGTCTTCTGAAATCGAGCACAATGTGGTTTTTACAGAAACAGTAACGTCACAAAGCCTAGCCGCGATGCGCCGAGGGCCTCAACCTACCCCGCCGCCCATTTACCAAGAAACTATCAAGGATTCACCTCCTAGCTCCCCAAGTAAGTAAAATGCTGAAACAAAATGGAAAAAAAGCTTTGAGAAAATATAACACTTGTGGACGTGAACTCTATTATTTTTTTAAGTGTCGGTACTGTCTAAGCATTGTAGCATGCGATGTAAACATTAACTGAAGCGAGGGCCTACTTTTTTTTACGCCATTTTCAATAACGATTTCAAAACGGTTTGCTGCTTCCTTTCTGGTTCTGGTTTCGCACCTCTAAAGAGTGGAACGCTCTCCATGCGCCTGTGCGCATGAAACATACCAACCTTGGAATCATCAAGGCAAGAAGAGTGAATCATCACCATCAGGCAAACCCATTGATAATAAAAAAAGGGTTTCGACATCTTCAGAGTTCATGAAACGAATTCCTCTGAGTTTACCTTTTGAATAAAAACTGACCATTACTGGAGGTTTACACACTTACTCCTTTCGTAGACAAATTATTGAATATTTTCCCGCCTGGTGGAGCTCGAGCGTTGGTGGAGGTGAATCCTGGTTCTTGCGGCTGCTTTTGAAACTTTTACGACTACGTTTCCAAGTAATTTTATATTCTGAGACGGTTGAGGCGAAATGACCTGTTTGCCCTTGGGGCGATCATCTTTTTTCCTCGACATCTGCCTTTTTACCCCTGTCGGCAAAGCTTATGATGAACCCATCCATTGGGGTCATTGCAAGTCTGATAGTTTCGGGTTCTTAACAATATTTACAGTTGTCTTCATCTGAGACGATGTCATTTACTATTTTTTATTGTTACCCCTGCCATACTATTTAAGCATTGAGGGGCACCAATCCAAGCGACGGAGTTTTTGATCTTCCGTCAATTATGGGCTGCTCATCGAGTACAACATCTCTAACGTATCCATCTAAGACCGTATCCATATATCCATAGAAGAACGTCTTTCTCGCGAATCATCAGCGCGCTTCGACCACGCTTAGACCATCAAATTTTCATAATGGAACTTGTACACTGTAGCACGGGATGTGACATCACATAAAATACTAATTAAAGTTAATCGTACTAATTAAGTTGACATTATGTTAATTAGCACTATGATCTATATTCCAGCAGGATAACAAATACATTTTCGACGTTTTAAAATGAATGACAGATCTCTCTATGTTATGAATACGTCTGGACTCTGGACAGTGAATTAGGCAAATCAAACAATTGAATTAAAAACAATAAAAACATGAATGCATGGCCCATGTCAATTTTTAATGGTAGTTTTTCAAACACGTGGCTTTAGTTCTCTGTGTGAGAATATTTAATTTCTTCTTACCAAAATAATAAGATTTCAATTATGTTATACCAAACACAATACAATTCATTTGTAATTTGAAACTATTAGTTAATATTACGTGTCGGGCTTAATTTATTTTAACGATCTCTATAGAACTGAAATCGGTAGTTCTTGTTTACATAGGCATGACAATGTGTAGTTAATTAAATTTGACTGCTGTCAAAGGGTATATTTATATTATAATTGTTTGACCTTAACATAGAAGAACAATGATAATATGCCTTTTTAAAATTAAATATGTACCGTGTCAGATGTCGTCTAAGAAACTAAACGTTTGCCATAGTCTTAAAATAACACACCATTTTTGAAGAAATATATTTTGATGCCGTGTGAAAAACTTCTTTTGCATTTTTTCAGGCTCAGAGCGTCCTTTGAAGCCCAAAATGGAGACCAAGTAAGTATTCGAGTCGATTTTTAATATTTTTCTCTTTGTCACGATCTGTATTTGAGGTTTTATAACATCAGTTTCGCACATAAAAAATGTCGATGGCACGGGACAGCTTAACAGGAATATATTAATTCCACGGGAATGGGTCAGAAGGTGCAGTAAGCTAGAAAATTTATTGAATGCCTGGGCTGTCAATGTTTATATCTCACCACACTTGCACCCAATAATCGCTCTTGTTACAATACATCGGAAAGTCCAATAATGTGTGTATAATTCGTGCGTGCAATTATTTATTTATTAGTTCGTACACAAAAAGACAATTCCAATAAACAGACAATTGGGAGATTAAAGGTACAGGTGAGCTTAGCTCAAAAAAATATTTCTTCCAGCAGACCACGTTGACAGGAAAAGATTTTTAAATTAAGGTGGATAAACAGCTGTGCACAAATTAAAGAAAGTTAAATTAAATTATTTACTCGTAAAATAGATACGTACTAATACTACAATTATGGTAATTTGTGAATGGAACCTAAACCATTTTCGCATGCAGTAATTTGCGGTTTTGGCATCACACGTCGATCATGTCATAGGGCAGCGGGCGTCACGTCCGGTCTACATTGCAAGTTATGTGACCTATGTCATAGGGCAGCGGGCGTCACGTCCGGTCTACATTGCAAGTTATGTGACCTATGTCATAGGGCAGCGGGCGTCACGTCCGGTCTACATTGCAAGTTATGTGACCTATGTCATAGGGCAGCGGGCGTCACGTCCGGTCTTCATTGCAAGTTATGTGACCTATGTCATAGGGCAGCGGGCGTCACGTCCGGTCTACATTGCAAGTTATGTGACCTATGTCATAGGGCAGCGGGCGTCACGTCCGGTCTACATTGCAAGTTATGTGACCTATGTCATAGGGCAGCGGGCGTCACGTCCGGTCTACATTGCAAGTTATGTGACCTATGTCATAGGGCAGCGGGCGTCACGTCCGGTCTACATTGCAAGTTATGTGACCTATGTCATAGGGCAGCGGGCGTCACGTCCGGTCTACATTGCAAGTTATGTGACCTTAATCGGCGTTGCTTTGTTTGCTGTTTTTGTATAAGTGGGAAAGAACAACTTTATTGTAATG
Organism: Udea ferrugalis; assembly: GCA_950022985.1. Taxonomy (NCBI): domain Eukaryota; kingdom Metazoa; phylum Arthropoda; class Insecta; order Lepidoptera; family Crambidae; genus Udea; species Udea ferrugalis. Next base: position 26,278,350 of record OX465515.1, read on the forward strand.
ATCGAAGTATGAAGATGGGTCAATGGGTTATTTTCGCAGTACAGAGTTACAGTATAATGTTGATTATTATATCAAATAAAAATTAATAAACGATGTCCTTGGACAATAATTCACAATGCGCGCCTTCTAGCCCCGGACTAAGCGAAGCTAACTGAATGTGACAACGAAGTAACAACTTGAATACATTTTTTTTAAAAACTAGCTTATTATACACCACTACTTTTTAAGGATATCTAAAAATTTAATGGGCTTATCACTACCCGTTACTGAACCTAAGAGTGCAGAAATAATCTTAAAAATGTCAAAGGTTTTCAAGATATTGAGGTTTGTTTAAATCCTAAAATTGCACGCAAATCATGGCCTAGTAGAATCAGCGTTCATTCATGTTCGGTCAACCCACGAGAGCAAGCGAGAAAGAGAGATAGCTCCTCTCTCTCTTTCTCGCTTGCTCCCGCCGCGCCTGCCGCCTATCTACATTACAGCTGTTATGTTTGATAACAATTACGTAAAACGGGAATATTACAAATAACGAGTAATTATTCACGAAACGTCTAAAAATTTCGGGAGCAAAACAGGTAAAAGTAACTTTGGTGTAGGCATTTAACAGCTGATTTCCAAACTTACATGCATTTCATTTATCCTTCAAAATGGCAGCCTTCATTTCATTACTCGTATCAACACAGTGACGCGTACGTTTCATTAAATTGTTTTCCAGTGAAAAAAGCAATGTTTACACAGTTCAAAACACTAACTTCACATTTTAATCACACCCGATTATTCTCACTGCCAAAAAAAACACCTTAGGCGTAAGTTCAGGCGAGTGTGCAGGCCAGGCTATAACAGGACCCACCACTGAACGCCTAATTCCTGACAAATCTACCTGGATCGGTGTAACACACAACTTTTGTAAATACGGTGGTCTACTCCATCTCCACTGAAACGTAGATGAGCATTTACTGTTGTAGGTAGGTACTGTTGTTTTATTGTAACCTAAAGCGGCTCGCTCGTTCTCACTACATTAAAAGAACACAGGTACGACGTCATTCACATAACTCAAAACTGGTAACGAGGTATTCGAAAATAGGCTGACATAGCAAAATAAACGCACCCACGCGGTTCGCTTGCAATTTGGCACTGTTGTCATTATTTTGCGTGCCGTGCCGACCCGGCCGGTCGCGCGGGACTGGGAGCGCTCCCACTCCCGCGCGGCGCCTCTTTGGGGTGAACGTCCTAGGTAGGTACTTCCCCGCGCCAGAAGACGCGCATGCGCGATCCATTTCATTAAGGTTTTACGTGGCTTGGAGCGAGCGAGTTTACACACGCGTGCGCATCGTTGTGTGTGTGACTCTGTTCTGGATATAACCAATAATTACTATTTTTGATGGATAATTTTAGGATTTTGATTTTTGAATTTTTAACAGCAGAAATATGTTCAGTAACGTTTATAGAAAGCCCTATTTTTTTTTTAGATGTACTTAAAAAGTAACCGTGTATACAACGTGTTAATTAAATAACGCAAAACCTTTAAAAAGTTGACTTTGATGTTTCTTTGCAGCAACTTGTTTACCAGTAACATTTTTCATAAAATACTTCGCATTGTTTATTATAGTACGATTAATAATTGTAGTCAGCAAAATGACAACTTCAACAGTGACTGATACAAAAAAGGGTGACCCGCTACAATAGTGACGTTCGGCAATCACTAGACTTAGACATTTAGTCATGATTTATTTTATGAGGTATCAAAGCCTTTTTTAAATAATTGTAAATATTTAATAGGTACAATACGAATTAAATAATACGATTAAAGAATTATGAGCCCTACCTACATATTAAAACTTCTCACTAAAAAATTATAACCATAGCTGGGAAAAAAATGTTCAAAGAGGTTCAGGGGAATTAACACTTGAAAGTCAGCAAAATAGCATATTATATACGTTTTTATTCGTTACGGTTGCTATTGATTCCGACTCCGATTCTGAATTCATCTCTTCATGATAGTCCATACTATTATTATTCGATTCAAAAATAAGTAAACCGGAATCTACAAAACCTTCATCACTGCCTATATGTGAAATTATAAGGCGTCGTCCTTTGCCGGTTGGGCCCTTGTAGTAGTCAAACCTTTAGAAAACACTTGTTTGGAAGATTCTACTGTTGTATCCTCCCAAACTTTTCCAGTTGTATGACCTATTAATAAACAAAATTCTTACCTGTAAATAATATAATACAGCAACAAAACATTTTGAAACTGAAAATCTGTTTACTAAATACAGTTTACCTAAATACCTCTGTCTCAAGACGAAAGTCTGACCGGTGTGTGTTGCCAGTAATGACATATGAAAGTGGGACGTGGTCATTCACTACGACTTTTTTCCCAGGCTGTAATGTCGACTAACTTTTAATTGTAAAAACTCGATTTACCACATCACTATTTATTTGGAACTGAAAACCTGCCACACTGAAAATGTCATTTCACTGACTACAATTAAAAATCCGAGTATAGAATAAATGACTATAGATTATTGATGTAAGCTGGCCAGTGGCCTTTTAGGAAAGCGCGTAGTACGATGTATGAGAAAGAAATCACCATTTCTGTTAAGTTTCCTAAAATGATAGGCGTAGGGATTTAACTATAGTCCGGTCGCGTTAATAATGCAGTGATTTAATTCTTGTCCTTCGACCTAGCACGCTCCCTAACCAATCAAATCGTTTCTAATTATTCTGCAATTCTGCAATTCTGCTGGCCTTCAAAATGAGATTTACCAGCATAGCAGTTGCTCGTTACTTGCTTGTCAACCCCATATTTGGACCTCAAGGCTGCTTCCCATCAGGTGGAGTGAGGTCATCTTGAAGACCACCTTAAAGAAAAACTTCCAAACGCAACAGTTTTGTGTCTGAGTTTTTCTCCGTGTAACGGATTTAAATTAGAAAAGTACTGCATTCTTAACGCAAACATATTTGCCTCCAGGATCGGTGTAAGCTGCACCGCGCCTCACATGCTAGGCAACGAGCTGAACCCCGAGAGCGGCGCGGCGGCGCGTCTGCAGGAACAGCTGACGGCGGAGCTGGCGGCGCATGCGGCCGGCGGCGGCGGCGCGGACCCGCTCGTGCCGCCGCCGCTCATCAACAAGGCGGCGCCGGTGAGTGACGCTTACTGATGTAGGCTAGCCAAGGAGCTGGACCCTCAGGAACAGCTGACTCATCAACAAGGCGGCGCCGGTGAGTAGCTACACCACCACCACTAGACGCCGTGAGGGCTTTCACCCCCATATGGTCGACTTTCCAGCGATCCGAACTAAACGGCTTGGTGCCTCCTTTCTGGTCCGCACCGCTAGGGAGTGGAACGCTCTCCCTGCGTCTGTTTTTCCGAATACATACAACTTGGTGTCTTCAAGGCAAGAGTAAATAGGCATTTTGTGGGTAAGCGTGTTCCACCTTCGGTCTCGTCATCGCTTTCCATCAGGTGAGTCTGAGGTCAGACGCAAACCCATTTTAAATAAATAAAAAAAAACTACTGCTCAATTCACAAACGTCGTCTGTAAGTTGTTACACCTAATGCTAAGTTCATAAACGTGGAATGAGTTGCCGCATGCGGTATTTCCGGACAGATACGACCTGCAGGCCTTCTTGAAAAGAGCGTACTCTTATTTAAAGGGCCGGCAACGTATTCTGCAGTTCCTCTGGTCTTGCAATTGTCCTTGGCCGGCAGCAATCACATTCCATCGGGTGATCTGTCAGCTAGTTTGCCCCCTATCATATCCTATAAAAAAAAACTCAATTTTGAATAGCTCTCTTTCACTAACTCACTTTCAGATTCATAGACAAGAGGGTAAGCCACGTTGTTTTATGCTTGCCAAAAATTATGAAGTAAAATCTTATTGTGAAAACACTTTTTTTTTTTGCAAAATGAAGCCATAATAGGCCTGCAAGCCGAAATAGTTGTTAAATAATTATTTTCTGTTGTACATACTATAATGAAGCAATTTTGTTAAAATAGCATTTCCATCAACGTAATATTTAAAATGGCTGTTGAACAAAGTTCTTACGCATTCTTTTCAAAATACATTGTGAGATTGTGAGATGTCGCGTGTGGCCGTTTGAAATGAATGAAGCGAAAGTCCAACATGAACATAAAGCCTAATATTTTTGATTTTTCTATAATAAAAAAATAAAATAAAAACCGTTTATTGGCCCACAACATGTGGCACCAAAAAACATCAAGATTTAGAAAAAAAAGAAAATAAAAATAAAAGCCAGGTCTCTGTATGTGTCGCCACAGCTTCAAATAGCTGCTAGGGTTGATATTTCATAGCCTTTGAAAATGAATGAAAAATAAACCGACGTAATGTTTCCCGGTGAAGATAATGAGGGTGGGTTATAATACGATTGAAACTTAATGGCGGCTCGTAAGTTGCGAGTGCCGAGTGCGCAAGATAGACCTCACTTCGCAACCCACTGACACCTTAATTTGTGTTCTGCGGATCGACTCGCGCGATGTCCACAGCCGCCATTAAGTTTGAATAATACTATAATTAACTATGTTTGCAGGGCGGCAGTGGCTCCAGAGGAGGCTCGTCGGGCGCTCAGAGCCTCGACCAGCTGTTGGAGCGGCAGTGGGAGCAAGGCTCGCAGTTCCTGATGGAGCAAGCTCAGCATTTTGACAGTGAGCATTTTGATAGTGAGATATTATGTTTTACATGCTATCTTTTTAAAATAAGCTTAATTTTTGTTATAAGAAAAGATATCGCCTGTGATTGTGAGCGCCAACTTCAACTTCGTATTGCAGTCGTTAATTTTAAATAAGAAATGTCTTTTCGAACTATTTTTCCTTTGGCTTAGTGAATGTGAGCAAAATGAACATATGTTATCAAAACCTTTCCTTTAGTTTTCCATAAAATGTTACTGCCTAAAATTTTGTCCTATTAAGCTACACTGCAAGATGCCTAATAATAGTGTTTTTTCAAAAGCAACAGGTTCGATACCCAGCTAAGTTTTTTTTTTTCAAAAGGCAATGGTCTAATGGACTAGGATAAAAGTTTTTTTTAAAAATCGGTTATGCAGTTTTTGTTAAAATCGCTCTCGAGAATTCTTTGATATTTTTTCTGAATTTCTCATAGTGTAAGATTTGGCCTACCACGCCCACTTGAAAAACTCAGCCTCTTTAATAGGGATTAACAAAGTTGATATTTGAGATAATATCTACGTATTATTTCCTCTCATTAGATCTCAGCATGGTCGATGTTGTGTTTTAATTAAAGATAAAAATTCCAAAGAAATTATTTTGGGCTAGGTTTCAGGCGAGGGTCGAATCATTAAAATACTGTAAGCCTAGCAGACCGGCTGAATATTCTTGGTACTATACAGGCTGTTCAATCCAAATGGGTCAGTCAGTAGGGCAAGTCAGAAACTGTAAGAGATACCAATATTTTTTGGGAACCATGGCTTTGATTTTAGATTTAATGATATACCATTATTTTTAAAAAATATCTCATATATAACCGAGAATCGAACCTCTGGTTGTTGAAAAAAATGATCCCCTGCGTTTCGTAGTGTCGTTTATGAGGATCAAATTCTTCGTGTTTCAAAGTAAAGGAAAAGGTACTATTTTTATCAAATGTGTTACCTCATCCTTGTTTCTTCTTGCTAAAGTGTATTTCTACGAAACATTGTGTCGTGTGTGCAGTCGCATCGCTGCTATCGTGCCTGCATCAGTTACGCACTGAGAATGTTCGCCTGGAGGAGCACGTCGGCAGCCTGCTGCAGCGCCGCGACCATCTGTTAGCCGTCAACGCGCGCCTCGCCATCCCGCTCAACACAGGTACACACCAACCGGCACTCATTCACACAGCTGATACAGGGCACTAGCAACCGTCACTCATACACACACAGCTGATACAGGGCACTAGCAACCGTCACTCATACACACACAGCTGATACAGGGCACTAGCAACCGTCACTCATACACACACAGCTGATACAGGGCACTAGCAACCGTCACTCATACACACACAGCTGATACAGGGCACTAGCAACCGTCACTCATACACACACAGCTGATACAGAGCACTCACAGAACTAGCTACCTAGTCGGCAACTAAACAGAATGTTCGCCTGGAGGAGCACGTCGGCAGCCTGCTGCAGCGCCGCGACCATCTGTTAGCCGTCAACGCGCGCCTCGCCATCCCGCTCAACACAGGTACACACCAACCGGCACTCATTCACACAGCTGATACAGGGCACTAGCAACCGTCACTCATACACACACAGCTGATACAGGGCACTAGCAACCGTCACTCATACACACACAGCTGATACAGGGCACTAGCAACCGTCACTCATACACACACAGCTGATACAGAGCACTCACAGAACTAGCTACCTAGTCGGCAACTAAACAGAATGTTCGCCTGGAGGAGCACGTCGGCAGCCTGCTGCAGCGCCGCGACCATCTGTTAGCCGTCAACGCGCGCCTCGCCATCCCGCTCAACACAGGTACACACCAACCGGCACTCATTCACACAGCTGATACAGGGCACTAGCAACCGTCACTCATACACACACAGCTGATACAGGGCACTAGCAACCGTCACTCATACACACACAGCTGATACAGAGCACTCACAGAACTAGCTACCTAGTCGGCAACTAAACAGAATGTTCGCCTGGAGGAGCACGTCGGCAGCCTGCTGCAGCGCCGCGACCATCTGTTAGCCGTCAACGCGCGCCTCGCCATCCCGCTCAACACAGGTACACACCAACCGGCACTCATTCACACAGCTGATACAGGGCACTAGCAACCGTCACTCATACACACACAGCTGATACAGGGCACTAGCAACCGTCACTCATACACACACAGCTGATACAGGGCACTAGCAACCGTCACTCATACACACACAGCTGATACAGAGCACTCACAGAACTAGCTACCTAGTCGGCAACTAAACAGAATGTTCGCCTGGAGGAGCACGTCGGCAGCCTGCTGCAGCGCCGCGACCATCTGTTAGCCGTCAACGCGCGCCTCGCCATCCCGCTCAACACAGGTACACACCAACCGGCACTCATTCACACAGCTGATACAGGGCACTAGCAACCGTCACTCATACACACACAGCTGATACAGGGCACTAGCAACCGTCACTCATACACACACAGCTGATACAGGGCACTAGCAACCGTCACTCATACACACACAGCTGATACAGAGCACTCACAGAACTAGCTACCTAGTCGGCAACTAAACAGAATGTTCGCCTGGAGGAGCACGTCGGCAGCCTGCTGCAGCGCCGCGACCATCTGTTAGCCGTCAACGCGCGCCTCGCCATCCCGCTCAACACAGGTACACACCAACCGGCACTCATTCACACAGCTGATACAGGGCACTAGCAACCGTCACTCATACACACACAGCTGATACAGGGCACTAGCAACCGTCACTCATACACACACAGCTGATACAGGGCACTAGCAACCGTCACTCATACACACACAGCTGATACAGAGCACTCACAGAACTAGCTACCTAGTCGGCAACTAAACAGAATGTTCGCCTGGAGGAGCACGTCGGCAGCCTGCTGCAGCGCCGCGACCATCTGTTAGCCGTCAACGCGCGCCTCGCCATCCCGCTCAACACAGGTACACACCAACCGGCACTCATTCACACAGCTGATACAGGGCACTAGCAACCGTCACTCATACACACACAGCTGATACAGGGCACTAGCAACCGTCACTCATACACACACAGCTGATACAGAGCACTCACAGAACTAGCTACCTAGTCGGCAACTAAACAGAATGTTCGCCTGGAGGAGCACGTCGGCAGCCTGCTGCAGCGCCGCGACCATATGTTAGCCGTCAACGCGCGCCTCGCCATCCCGCTCAACACAACAACTCAACAAGCTCTTCCAAATTAAATCGTAACCAAATGACTGCGATATTGTTTAACCCGCCAGTACTCGCGCTTCATTTTGGGACACCAACAGTCGCGTGCGGGTCGAAAGGACCCAGATATAATTTAGATGATTTTAAGCACAAGACATATATATTTGAATAAAGTAATGTATTTGTTATATATTTAACAATGAAACAAGTAATATAATTTGACATTTTAATTTATTTTACTGGAAAAATCAACTTTCGCTATACTACTAAAAATATTCCTAAAAAAGTTACTTTAAACACTTCACTTCAGAAAACTTAGGTAATTATTGATTTTTATCAATAATTAACAACTACAGTTTTGTTTTTATAACAGTATATGAGTATATTCGTATAAATAAAACTTATTAGAAATTATACAGTCTTAGTTTTATGACAATCAGCCTCAAAATCTATCACAAAAAAAACCTATAAAATTATCAATCTTAAAATTAGACAAATTTTTGGTACATATGTTTGTTGGACTCTAATTATTTTTTTTGTTATAATTTTCACAAACAAACATAGTATGATCTCGGCAAATAAATGCCTGACAGTGATAGCACTGAGTCTTGGTCTTCCTATCCTTTTTAGGGGACAGGGCGCACATCGACCACGAACATTACACCCCTGATGGTAGAGATCGTTTTGTGGTTTCTTCTTGCCCAAGTAATTGAGACATCTTACTATTTGATGAGCCGAGGTAAATTAGTGATAGAAAGACCTTTTTTGAACTTTTTTGACATCACCAAATCTAAAGTATCTGATAGGTGTTGTGGCTGCGGGTTCGTACTGATCTGGGAGGTTCTTCAATATTCCATTTCACGAGCCATTTTTAGAGAGGTATGTTCCCATGACGAATGTGGATCAATAGTATGGTACACCATGAAGATCAGTTCTTCTTTGAAATAAATTATCTGATACTGGATTTGAAAACACAAACTCAGTGGATCCCTCTTCCGAACTTTAACAAGAATTGGAATCATGATCGTCCATTTCTAAGTTATCTTCGATTTCCGAACATCCTACCCCTTCGATTTCATCTTGATGTAATATTTTTTTCAATATTCGTGGCATCTAATCACATACGAGACATTCTGCAAACAAAATAATAATAATTTATATTTTTAATAGCTACGAAAAACACTTACATGAACCGTCGCGTAAAGGTCTAAACGACCCATACTCACTTTACACGTCTGTCCTGTTCAAACGCCGCAGGCGAAATAGTCGAGGTGGGAGGTACGAGTTCACCATATAGTCACTTGAAGGTATCTAGCACGACAAACTAAAACTGATAATATTGAAGGAGTTACGGGTCATATTCTGCACCTCTGGGTCTTTTCGACCCATGCGCGACTACTGGCGGGTTAAATACAATAACTATTGTATATGTCGGCGCGAGGTAGGGCCTCCTTGTCGGGAAGCAACTCTGAGAAACTCAAATAGCAATCCACTCTAACTAATTTGGAATCATACACGTAGGTAGGAGAATACGGTGAACGAGACAGGTTCGTTAGTAAACAAAGCAAAAGTATTTAGCGTATCAGAATCCATTCTTCGACTCTGTTCTCGTGAAAGCGCGCCAAAACTGCTAAATCGATACTAGCGCCACCACACTGCGTTCACTGCACTTTTCGACCAATCAGAAAAGAGTGCCGTGTCATCCACAGACTAAAGTGTAAAAACGTTATGTTGCCAGGTGTGCGCGCGAATTGGCAATGTTGCCAAATATGCGCGTGACGACATATAAATAAAATTTATACAACAACGCCGTTTTTTTGAATCCGTCATTTGATTGAACGACTAGCGCGTTCATTAAATGGCAAAATTCAACCTGCAATATGCTTGGTGTCTTCGAGGTAAGAGTGAATAGGCATTTTCTGGGTAAGCGTGTTCCACCTTCGGCCTCATCATCGCTTACCATCAGGTTAGTCTGAGGTCAAACGCAAACCCATCTTCTATATATAAAAATGGATTGCTGTTCGTTAGTCTCGCTAAAACTCGGGAATGGCTGGACCGATTTGGCTAATTTTGGTTTTTAAATATTTGTAATGGTGGAGGGAGGGTATAAAAGGTGAGTAATCATGAGAAAATGCTGGGAATATAGTAAAAATCTAAATTTTAGTTTCCTCTTAGTAAATGTTACTACCTGTCACGTGACACTAAATGTTTGACAGCAGAACGAAGTCTGTTGGGACAGCTAGTTTTGAATAAAATAAAAAAATATATGCCACCCTACAGTATGGATGAATATAACAGAAGGTCTAGCACGAACTGCCAACGTTTTCGCAATCGCAAAGTAAACGTTACTCTTTTCAAATACTTATCAAAACAAAAAAAAAGAGTATTGTTTACTTTTCAATGACAAAAATTCGGCCGGTCTGTTAATGGTCTCGGTAGCACAGTGGTTAGTGCAGTCGCTCGGTTTGCGAAAGATGCGAGTTCGATTCCCGCCTGACGCCAACAGACCAAATGTCTTTTTCTGTTTTTTTTTAGTACGATGATAATGCATTATCCCTAATGTTGAGGAATTATTGTAATCGCTAGTTATTAAACAACATAATTATGTTACAGGGTTAAGTCCGTTCAATTGTGTTCAATAAGTAAATAAATAAATAATATTTTCTTTTTGTTGTTTCTTTGCTCTAATAAATGTTTTTGCTTTCGCTCCAAAACTGTATGTTTGCTTTCCGTTTGTGTGTTCCAGTGACGTCGGGCCCGCCGGAGCCGCCGCGCTGCCCGCGCGAGAACGGCTCGCAGGGCCGCGCGCCGCAAACGGTCCGCGCGCCGGAGACCATCACGTCCGAGAGGCCACACCAGGTAACATAGCTTATGGGCATGAATACATGCTGTCCCACTGCTGGGCATAATAACATTTTAGCGCACAAGCGGCTAAAACACTATCTGTATCAAGACATTAATGCTCAGGAAACGTTATACTTGGTAACGACGATATAACTTGGCTATGAAGAATTTACTCCAAGACTATTGCTGTTTGTAGTCCTACTTTAGATTGGATGGATAGCGTTGATATGTACTGTTGCGGGAGTGGAGATCAAAGAAAAATGAAAGTATATACAAAAATTGACCCGTATAAATATTACAATATTCATTCTCACTCTCTCTTTTCATGCTTCATAAAAATATGACGTATGTCGATAATTGGCAAACAATCATTACAAAAGAGTTGTTTCCTGTTTAGTAACATCTTTTCGTTAGGTACTTACTAAATATATTTTTTCATAAAATAAGAGAACCGCGAAAGAGACAAGAAATCTTAAAGCTCCAAACTAACCCAATGTTTGCCACCAAGTGTGGTTTTATAACTGGTTGACCCAGCTACCCAAACTGTGTTCGTGACTGGGCCCACCTGTCTTCTAAGCCGACAAAACTACTTTTTACATAGATACAGATACAGGCAACCTTTTTAGCCTAGTTTAGAGACTATTTCATAGCCATACTAAAATTGCACCAATAAGCACTTTAAACCAATGATATTTAAAAGAGGTATAGATACGTTATGTCAGTACTGATGCGAAGTCAAAAATTGTCCCCTGGCGTACGTACCTATGATTGACCGTGTGTACAAGATAGCATGATTATTTACTGAGACAGATACATGTTGCGCAATGTTGTTTCAAACTGTCAATGCTTTGCTCAGGTGGTAGAAAGTCCTGATTTCGGGTGCCACTTTTTTAGCACAAGTAACCTAACTACGTCTTTTTACTAAAATATCATTGCTTCAAACTCAATTTTTACAACAATCGCATTGTTCTAGCTAATGATGCGGGAAGTACAACAAAAGCCTAGCTGAAAGGAGTCGGGCGGCGGCGGAGGCGACGGGGCCCCCTTGGGCCTGGGGGCGGGGCCCAGCCGCTTGCCCGCGGCCCCCACGCCGGGCCCCTCCGAGCCCGAGGCCCTGCGCACCGTCCAGACCTTCATCATGATCGAGCAGCGGCGCCGGCCCGACTTCTCTATCGACTCCATACTCAAGTACGACCATTAGCGTCGAATGCGAGACCGCTGCGGGACAACTGCCGCTTGTGTGTAGGTACGTGACTGTTACGATACAACACGCGAGTTCAGAGTGCGAGATACAGCAATCCAACTCGAATTTACAACTAAAAAGGTGGTTACGTCCACCAGTCACCATTGTTTGATTGAGGCGCTATTGCGAATTCTATTCAAATTTACATTTACGTGGATGACGTGATCGTGACCACTGCTATCACACAGAAATGTTTATATTACCTTAAAAAAAAACACTTCTTTCTTACTTCACACATAATGCTAGAAAGTTATTAGTGTTAGTGAAGTTTATTAACACACTACTATACCGACAAACAGGAGCGCTATAACTCATCTTTGTGTCTCTGTTATTCTTAGTAATGCCTGTTGACGTGACCACTAAATATCACGTTTTCAATTTTAGTATTCGTCTTCTTATTGATGAGTTTTTGTGGTCAAAGCTGCTAGTGGTGTTGTATCGCTGATAGTTGTTTCGCGTACGCATACTGTAAACAAGCGTTGTATTGTACCGGGAATCATGTACCTATACATGTTGTGGTTATGGCAAGGATGACGAACTTTTATCCAAAATTGTTTCATTGGATTCGCTTTCCCAATGATTCTGCAAATGGGCTAACATTAACAAACGAAAGGACGCACATGATGAAACTATGCTCTTTTTATAAGACTTGCCCATTTGAGTTAGTAATCATACCTCATGTTAATTTCATACTATCGGTTAGTTTTTGATCGCCCTTGTTCTTGTATAAGTTCAAAGAATTCAGCTGGATGGCTTTCATATCCCCACTAGAATGCCTTTACTTCCGACGGCGTTACTTGAGGAGAACCAATGAATATTGTTTAAGCAGAAATTCGTCATCCTTACCTAATTTATTCGTTTGCTTGTTATCGTTAGGCGCAATGTAGTTGTACGCGTTATGTTTCATAACCCACTGATTAAAATCAGTCGAATTGAGTAGTTAATGTAAGAGTTAGGTCTTCTTTATTTAGTATTTAAATTGGATTCTTATACTTAAGTACTCCAAATAGTGCGGCGTGACGCAAGTAAATCATAACATTACATGTATGTAATTAAATAATTTATTGTGTTAGTCTAATACCATCAACGATGTCTACATAATGGTTCTGTTAGATGACATTTCGCATCTTAATTATGCAATGTTTTTTACTGTAGGAAGCGTGCAACTTGATATATTGTGCCCTAACATTTTTATTTGTTGATTAAATTCAAGTAAAATGATTATGATTTCGTTACCGCCGTTTAGAAAAGCTCCTCCGTTCTATTTTTGTAGTGATAGGAGATGTCCATTTTTTACATTATGAGCAAATATGAAAAAGTAAAAATAAGTTGTTATTACACAAAACGTGAAATATATCGCCATAAAAAATATGTAGACATGTTCGCACACGATTTTTTGTTGGTACAGTGCGGGGCACGAACCCGCGACATCTGGTGTACTAGCTAACTTGTCAAACATCACACCAAGTCGGTTGACAAGCCAGGTCTACATAGACGTGGCCAGATTTAGGACATCTCCTTTTGATAACTAATCTGCTTTCTACTATTAAATGAATACGCTTTTATTATAAATGGCTATAAATGAATCGCATACACGATATTTAATTTGGAATGATTACGAACTCTATTCACAATTTGCATCGTTAATGCAAAGCTACAGATATATCTGTAGCTTTGCATTAACGATGCAAATTGTGAATAGTATATATACTTTTTATGTACTTAGAATTTATTTTTGTGCTGAGTTTCGATTTCACATATTAGTTTTGTAACAATAGTCAAATTGTACGAGTAATAGAGGTACTATTCAAAGTACCATTACTTGCAAATTAACTTGATGTTGAAAGGTTTTTACACTAGCGACTAAAATTATTGTAAATCGAACAATATCAGGGCCCTGTTACATGAAAATAAAATCTACGTCGACGAGCGTATAACCAATAATGTTAAACGTAATAAGAATGTATAAGAGTTTTGCACATACACACGCGCAAAATAGCTATCTTCTTTGTTTGGGCCCAGAAGAATTTTGGTATATCTAAATTTTAATCGGCTATATCGAGATCGTTCCTGCGAGTTATCTCTGGTAACCAATTTGTTTAACCTTATGGTTTATAATAAAACTTAAGTTCCTTGTTAGTATAATGTAAATAGTTAAGTAAATGACGGAACGGACGTTACTAATATCGAATTTAGACAAATGGAAATGTTACACTCGGTTTTTACTCATCGACGGGAAACATCGTAAAACGCGGGTATACGCTTTAGCGCCTACCCTCGACTTTGAAGACTTACGAGTAGTAACGCGACGACACGAGAGACGCGAGACTGGAGAACCAAATAAACAGTAAGTTTAAAAACCTCGTTCACGCAAATTCCAAACGGACAATAAGATGCGGTGAATACTAAACTTTACGACTCATACGCAAGTGCCGCCAACAACTGACATCATTTGCTACACTGATTGCGAAATAAAGCAAAGTTAGCCGTTTGCAATCATAATTAACCGTACGGTTTGACCCCCCATAAGGTAGCAGCAACACGTAGCACGTAGTAATCTACGTACTAATATTAATGAATGTTTTATCTAATCGACTGGATCTATTTATGTTTTTGGTAAAAATGTTGTTAAATGTTTGATTAATTAGTTTGATAGGTAATCATTGACTCAAATGAATTTTGAAAAAAAAATTGGCAAGGCATTCTTTACATTTTAGGTTAATATTAGGTTTCCTAAAAAATATTATTATGACAACTTATAATACGGACTATGTTAAAGCTTTTACCATCAGACCTTCAATGTGGTTACTTGTGTTGTAGATTGAAGAATCTGTAAACCTCCTCATTCTGTCAATAAAGACTGGGAAGGACAGCTCGTTGCACCCTGAAGAGAGACTCAGATTCGTCAAAGAACACAGAAACATTTTGTCTCACTGATGTTCTAGGTAAAGATATCATAAAAAGAAGAGTCCGTTTTTTTTCAAAATAGTGTGGCAATTACTTCTTTTCTGTTTTATCTCCAATTAATGGTAATTGATGTACACACATCAAAAGTGTCTAGGGATATCTCAAGCATTTTCATACAAAGTATAGCTATTGGGGAGGCTGTAAAAATTAAAATATTGATACCAACGTTGAAATTTTTAGGACACAGAAACTGCTATATCTGCCCTTTCAGATTGTATAAAGAAATTCATTGTGGTAGCATTATTGTACAATCGTAAGGACGTTAAAAAAAAGACAGATTTTTCTTTTAAAAGGTTTCAAAATTTTAGCAAAATCAAAGATATTAGATAATGCTCAGCATTATCTTAGAATAACTCGAGGAAACAGGCATAAGATAAAGGTTAAGAATATTACAAAAAAAACGTTTGATTTTGCTAAAATTTTGAAACCTTTTAAAAGAAAAATCTGTCTTTTTTTAACGTCCTTACGATTGTACAATAATGCTACCACAATGAATTTCTTTATACAATCTGAAAGGGCAGATATAGCAGTTTCTGTGTCCTAAAAATTTCAACGTTGGTATCAATATTTTAATTTTTACAGCCTCCCCAATAGCTATACTTTGTATGAAAATGCTTGAGATATCCCTAGACACTTTTGATGTGTGTATTTTGAGCATGTTAACGTGTTCTGATTTCAATGTCAACTATTCATCAACTGTTTGTTCGTACAAGTATATTATCGGATTACATACATTTGTATGTCTATTAGGTCTGTGTTCGGTATTCAACGGTAATCGATGTAATGTTAACTTAATATAATCTTGATGTTCATGTAATGTAGAATAGGAGGCGCTTTACACCAAACCTGTCATTCAGTTACTGGTTATCCTCGGACTCGCAACCTTTGTCTTTAATTTATTTTGGATTGCACGAAGTTAAATGTTTCTAACGGAAAATAGCGTTTGATTTGCGTCCATAAGGAGTATGATTGCAAAATGTAGGCTGCACACAGTGGTACCCAATTATCCTGCTCTTCAGAAAAGATAAATACTAATGTCATGTCATACAAAAACATTAAGTAAAGTCTGAAGATTTTTATTCAACACAGTTTATCTTGTCTAGTGGTTTAGTCTTAGTTGCTTGAAATATAACTTAAAACTGATGAGTTATAATTGGTTCTGATCTAGACGACTAATATGCTTCTTAGGATGTGTCATCATAAAATTGTTGAGCGTAGCATGCGGTGTGACATTTAGCAGAAATCAATGTCTTAATATAACGCAAGAAAAATACTTGCAATTTCACAATAGTTTCTATTGTTGTTTTATTATCTAGACGAGATCAATGTATTGGTGGATTCACGCGCATAATTATATTAAAATTCGATGGAATATAATGCTTTTGGCCTACTTGAGGGTTTGTTGAATATTTTATTAAGCGCAACCTGTTCCGACGACTCCATACCTAAAATATTGCGTAGGCAAACCCCTGTAAAGAAAAATTATGTGTTTGAAGTTAAGGTGAATTTCACACTGATTCCCTATTAGTACTATTATTTCTCGGGGTAGCACGGGAAAGTGGAAGATGGACATATTATTTAATTAATTGGTTTATTTTGACCATGCGGTTAGCTTAAGTATCAATATTGTTAAGGATGGTAGATTCCTGGCGAATCATATTGATATCATTGTATATTTACTTTGTTTTACGTTTAAATAGGTGTTTTTTTTGTTGAATTGATTCCTGTATTTTTTTACGAATTCGAAATCAATGATAGCGCTCACAGCAATGCGTCTGCAAAACGGAAGTACTTACAATCGTTTAATATATTAAATCACGCAAATTTCCATATATATCGATGTTGAATACTCTAATCTTGATCAAATTTATTGTTATTTCACCAAACGTTATATTTTTTACTTTTATCACTAAAAATTGAATCGGGCTTATATAAAGTAGACTTGTAAGATATGAAAAACTTCTTAAGGACAATTAGGTGCAGACAATAGAAGATCGTTAACCAATGGTGGAAAGTGACATGTTTCACTCGAGATATTTTGAACTCGAACTAAGTAAGTTACTCTACAGCCTTAGGCCTAAGTGTCACTTTCAGATTCTCAGGTCAAATATGTCCTACTTTCAGAGTATGAGGAATGAAAAGTTTATTTTGCCGATCGTGGTATTTTATTTAAGTAAAATGAATACTGTAAACACGAGCTGATGACAGCGTGTAGACTACAAAACGAGTTAGTTACTCTGTTGACAAGAGCTGTTGCTGTGGGCGTTCATTTGTTGACAGTACTGGCTCATTCTAGTTCAGGTTCAGTTATTTCGCATAGATTTTCATGATTGCTTCTTTATGTACGTATCTTAACAGTTGCTATAATTTTGTATTATTTCAAATTGACTGTTTAATTATCATATTGTATTCTGTGATATCTGACATATGGCAAATCAGTTTAGTAACAAGTGAAAATTTTGTTTTGTTCGTGATCATGGCGGTATTTTTTCAAATTGTATTTCTTGTATCATTCTTCTGTTCATAGTACTTAATCACGTTTCAATGCATGTGGCCTGTCTGTTGTGTAATCGTGTTTTATTAAGTGTTATTTTAAGCAAATATTTTTTGGTATTATTTAATAAATGTTACGTGACTTTGAAATAATATTTTCATCATTAAAAAACACATGAGCAAAAATTCATTCATTGTGAAGTGACACAATGGAATTTTGCCCATGGTACATCCAAAGATATATGCTTGTCTAATTCCTTTGATTTCTTTTACTTAAAACTGAAACTAAACTAGAATCGAGTTAGGAGAAATAATTGTAAGTTTTCCTAGTTTAGGGCCAATGTAAACTTCTCATGAAGTGATCTCTGTGGATAGTGCTGAAGATTGTGATAACCCTGGTTTCCGGCTGAGGTGACTCGCCTAGCGGACGACTTGAGTGTTACACTCGCCTAGCGGACGACTTGAATGTTACACTCGCCTAGCGGACGACTTGAGTGTTACACTCGCCTGTGGATCGGCTCGTCAGCGTAAACCAGGGTTAGTTCTAGGGAATGTCGTTGTAGCAGGTGTAGGGTGAGATGAGACAGCGAGCTTAACGTAGATACGTCATTTCGACAGTTGTTGTTACAAGTTATGTTTCATGTGGTGAATAAAACCTCTTTTTTTTCTTTTAATGATGTACCAACTTTATTCAGTTATGACCTATGTTATTCAGATATATTTCACGTCAATCCTGCGACTATCTTGTCATTCATCGCCCTTGTCATGTCCCATCCTCCCTTCCAAACCGTTTCTGCTGCCTACTGCCACTTCAACGTAATCATTCGACGACTCCAGTTCTTTAATGGATTATCTCATTATCTTGAGATCTCGTAACTAAATGCCGGGTATAGACCTCTGTGACTGTTCTGAGACCTTGAGCTTTCTCTAAGGCCCTTAGTAAGGGATATTTCAGATCCATTGGGCATTATTAACCATAAATCATAACTTGTAACACACTGTTTTAGTTTACTTTAGTACAATAAATTAAAAGACATGAATATAATATGTGGATTGTGTATAATTAAAAAATAATGGATTGATTTTGTAAATTATAATTTATTTAATTGAATTATGATAAATCATTTTGGTAATAAATTGTTTGTTAATCTAGCTTGATTTAAGATTATATTGGTAAATTTCGGAAACATTATGGTAGATAAATTGAATACGTAATCTGTGCAAAATCAAGCTGCGAGTTAGGTAATAAAATCATGTAATTGTATACTTATCTGACTAAATCTGTGTCGAAGCTAAACCGCTGTCTCAATGTATGTCGACTGATTGTGTGTAATTAACTAGGTATAATAACATCTAAACATAATTTCTGATGCACCCATTTATGATTTGATTGTGGTAACTGCATTTATCGTTCACCCTTTACAGTCAATTGCCAAACATGCTATATAGTACCTTGAATAAAAATTCCGGTAATGCTAACAAGCTTTTGATTTTTTACCTTAACCCGCACCATTTAAAAGAAGCGAAATGTGCCTACCTATATGTAATGTCTGTAAGCCAATGATCTTACATCAAAAACGTAGATAGGTTGTGTCAGTATTGACGCGAAGTCAAAAATTGACCCCTGGCGTAGGTACCTATAATTTGACCGTGTGTACAAGATAGTATGAGTATTTACTAGAGCGTAAACGAGACAGATACCTATATGTTGCGGAGTGTCGTCTCAAACTGTCAATGCTTTGGTCAGGTGGTCGAAAGTCCTGATTTCGGGTGCCACTTTTTTAACAAGTTACGTATCTACGTCTTTTTATTATAATGTCATTGCTTTAAGCCATAAATTATTAATGAGAGTAGATTGACATCCAGTGACACAGTCAATGAAAGTTTGAAAGGATTTGCAAAACGTTTGAAAGGATTTGCAAGCGTTGTGTAATCAGCTATGGTTGGCGCCAAAACTCACTTCACTCGTGGTGAGTTATCTTTAAAATTCGGTTTCTTTGCGACTGTGGTCGTTTGAGAGAAAAGAACTAAGCCAAATAACTTTTTTTGATTATTTTCATTCAAAATGAGAGAAAATGCTAATTCCAAGTGATGCGTATTAATGATTGAAATAAGCGCAAAGCCCCGAGATGAGAAGTGATGTGAGACGGAATGCCTTCCCTGTAAAACAATTATTACACAACGCTGAACCTCTTCTGCTTAACATGTGGTCCTCACCATTCACTTCTAGGCTAGTATAGCTGGTGTTCCTGAGGAGGTCTTTACCAGGCGCGTGGACTGGTCACTGGGGTGGTAAAAGACCTACTGGTGACACCCTACGACGGGTACGTATTGTAGGTATACAATATGAATAAATAGAGCATATAGAGAAACTAGTGATAGACTTGAGTATTTTAAACCTTCTCTTAGGCTCTTAGTTTCCCTATGATGGCATCTGCTAAGGTTCCTCTTAAAAAAATAAGAAAAAATTTTCGGAAAACAAACTTTACCCCACCGACACCTAGCGGCGATGAAATGAAATGATAGAATGTAAGTTATTTATTATGTTCCTTCACATAATAACTTAACGATATTTTTTACAAAATCTACATATTATGTCTTATCGAAATTTTAAAATACCTTCTTATTTTCATTGCATACGCATCCGCAAACTACACTATTAATTCCTCTGGGAGGGACTAGATGGCGCTACTGGTCTGGTCTGGTGCGAATACATTCGTACCAATAATGCAATAAAAAAAGAATATTTGGTACACAAAAATAACTATTGCCATGAAATAAATTGAACACCAATTACTGGGTTCTCTGCAGCATAATTAAATAACGCACCGGTATGGTATAAACTTATTACTTCACCTGTTTTTGCCCGACGTTAGTGTTCAATTTGTGAAAGAAGGTTACAAGAAAGTTTAAAACAGGGCTTTGAATAGCGTTAAAAATTTTGTACGTACTTCTGTCAAACGCAGGTAACTTAATACTTGGGTGGCCTTTTAATGGTACCGGACTTATAGTTATCCGTAACTAGCAGCCGCCCGCGACTTCGTCCGCGTGGACTTAGCTGTATGTGAAAAAATATTTTCCCGCTTTTCAGTTGCAATTTTCCTGAATTTTCTTTGCTATAAACCTCACGGAGCCCGAGACCTTTCCAACGAATGCAAAACCTTGGAAATCGGTTGGTGCGTTCTGGAGTTATAGCGTCAGGAAGGAAAAGCCGACTTATTTTTATATAGAAAGAA
Source organism: Udea ferrugalis (assembly GCA_950022985.1). Taxonomy (NCBI): domain Eukaryota; kingdom Metazoa; phylum Arthropoda; class Insecta; order Lepidoptera; family Crambidae; genus Udea; species Udea ferrugalis. The sequence continues at coordinate 26,299,020 of OX465515.1, forward strand.
AGAAAGAAAATTTATTCGACTGTAAGTCATAACTACAAATCACAAATTTTGTTGAAAAAAAAAAAGAAATAACAATACAAAAAACAAATAAAAGAACTAAATTATACAAACAACAAAACTAAAAATGCTTTATAATTAAAAAATAAAACAGTCGAATCGGCTGGCTAGCTCAGCATTTTGCTACAGCCTGAGCTGGAGCGCTGGTTTTCAGCTATATAGTAGATAGAACATACTCAGAATAGCTTTTGATAACGATAGGTATATTCATAGTCCAACTCTATCCTTCTTTCCCTTCTGTTATATCAGATTGAGCCCGGCACCAGTAAGCCGCTTAATTTACAAGTAACAAAAAAAGTATCGTTACTTTGCCGTTCATTTTACTTTATTTTATAGATTCGGTACTAAGTTACCGCCACTTGTTACCTTCTCAAATTAACGTCACTTACCGACCCTTTTAGTGTTAATTTGGCAACGATATTAAAAATCTATGAAGCTAAAACGGAGGTTAAGGACGTGACGGCGTGAAATGTACGAGAAATTAGGTAAGCGTCGACTTGGATGTGTCTCAATAGTGCCTCCGACAAAGTTTGGCTTTTGGTCGAAAACACCTTTACACCCTCACGACCATATCCCGTCTTGGTGAACGGAACATTTAAATGCCCACATTTCGACGAGGGAATTCGAACCCAACGTGCTAAGCGGGTTACCGGATTTTTGCGTTTTATATCGGTGTTTTTTTCATCACCGGAGAGTAAGCCGCAATTTGTACAATGAACACAAAGTTGGTGTGTTCCGGATAGTTTTTTATTTTGTCGAATACACATCATCATGGTGATCTTCAGTATAATCGTTATCGTTAAATACTTATGAGGTAAGTGGGTACCTACTTTTTATAGCCTATCTTCGTCTATGGAACTCCTTACCTATTTCCATCAGAGAGTCCTAATCCCTATCCATCTTCAAAACAGCTGTCAAAGCTCATTTTCTCAAGCTTTGACTTTTCTGGCTCTTATCTTCCTTGTTCTTTTCATCCTGTCCTTTATTTCTGTCAGTAGTTTCTATGCTGATGTTGCTTTGGATAATCCATACACATCCATTTTTCTTATCATCTCATGTATCTGTATTGTATGTATAATATGTATTATGTATGTTTATATATTTATATATTGTTTATTTTTATTGTTTATTAAGGTTTATTTGTGTATTTTAAACATCATGTATATATTTCATTTACCACTTAAGATAGGTATTTTTATGTATTTTATTTATTATTTTTACAAGTAAACAATTTCCAATGCTGAATTAATTGTGCACCTGCGAACTCGTCCTATCATATTTCCTCTGCCTGTAGGTTGTCTGGAAGAGATTGCTTCTAGCAATAAGACCGCCTAAATTGTACATTTATGTGAACATGTATTCCTTACAAATGTGTTATTTTGTGTGCAATAAAGTGTTTATCTATCTATCTATCTATCTATCTTTATAAACCTCCATCCCTTTTTTATGGTGGATGTTTTATTATAGGTACCTTCTAAAACATGTATTCATTTAATGAGGGTGCCTACAACGAAACAGCGAAGCGCTTCGAGAAAGGTAGGCAGTGCCTTCGCGTTTCTCTTGACTTATCTGCTATGATCTCAGGATGACCTGGCTCGGTGCCAGAGTGTTTAACCACTAAGCCTACTTCCTTAACAACGGTTTATTTTCCGAAAAATCTGAAACATATTTTATTGGACTTGAGATTACAGTCCTAGGAACAGGGGTTTCCTGCTTGTGGGGCTCTGAATATCATTTGCCAAAACGCAAGAACTGCTCACTCGGTAAGCGAGTCGTTCAGCGCCCTTAAATAGTACTTTGTTATCCTAGGGGTGAAAGTAACTTATTTAGTCCCGAGACGGGGTTTGGCGCCCGGAACGAAGTGAGGGCGCCAATAGTTCGAGGGACTAAATAAGTCTTTCACCCGAGGTAAACACTGTGCTTTTCATTACAAATACGAGGAAAGTAAAAATAAAAACATGAATTAGCTAAAGAAAAAATGAGAAAAATAAATGAAGATCGAATTGCCGCTTTCCCGCCTATTTGGTTTGTTTTTTTTCTGTTGCCGGCCCGCTATTCAGCCATTATTTTTTATTTTCGTCACTGGAAAAATGGTAAATATTTTGCTCAAAGCTAAGTTATTTTAAAGAAATTGTTGAAACTTAATAATAATAAAGTTTTTTAAAACATATATTATATTCTCTGATCAATACTTAACTTTAAGTTATTTCAAATTTTACATCGTGGCTGTATAGAAAGTTGGAACATGGTTCAATAGATATGTGAAAAAGAACTAGTTTTTTTAAAAATAATTTGACAGCTGTCAGTTGAAAGTGATTCTCCCTAGGGATGAAAAGTGTTACTTTCAGCCCGCTTCTCAGGTCAGTAATGACCTACTTTCAGAGTATGAGTAATGAAAATATCATTTTCATCAAAATATCATTTTCATTACTCATACTCTGAAAGTGGGTCATTACTGACCTGAGAAGCGGGCTGAAAGTAACACTTTTCATCCCTAGGGAGAATCACTTTCAACTGACAGCTGTCAAATGTTTTTTTTAAAAACTGTTTTTTTTTCACGTATGTATTGAACCATGTTCCAACTTTCTATACAGCCACGATGTAAAATTTGAAATAAGTTAAAGTTAAGTATTGATCAGAGGATGAGTATGTTTTAAATAACTTTATTACAATTTAGTTTCAACAATTTCTTTAAAACAACTTAGCTTTGAGCAAAATATTTAGCATTTTTCCAATGATGAAAATAAAAAAAAAAGGCTGAATAGCGGGCCAGCCACAGAAAAAAACAAACAATATAGGTGGGAAAGCGGCAAATCGATCTTCATTTATTTCCCTCATTTTTTCTTTAGCTAATTCATGTTTTTATTTTTACTTTCCTCGTATTTGTAATGAAAAGCACAGTGTTTAACTCGGGTGAAAGACTTATTTAGTCCCTCGAACTATTGGCGCCCTCACTTCGTTCCGGGCGCCAAACCCCGTCTCGGCACTAAATAAGTTACTTTCACCCCTAGGCTAACAATGTACTATTAAGAGTGCGTATAAACCCAGCAAATTTATAAAATTCACCCGCACCCCCCTCTCTGCGAACACTATCGCCCGCCAAACCACAATACATCTCTCTCGCTCGCTCAACGCGTAGCTTCCGTAGTATACGTAAAACAATCAGATAACACAGTAGGCATTCTTCTTGTGAATACATTGCCTACATTTTAATGTACGTAATTTTACTTTGTATATAAGTTGAATGTTATGTTGTAGATAGTAGTCTCATCTTTGAAATTATTTTTAAGGATCTTTATGCAAAAGGTAAAAACAGGGCCCTAATACGTAGACTACACTGTCTTTCTGTCACTAGTTGATTTTTTCACAATAAATACTAAATACTAGCAGCCACCCGCGACTTCGTCCGCGTGGACTTAGCTGTATATGAAAAAAGATTTTCCCGCTTTTCTGTTGAAATTTTCCTGAATTTTCTTTGCTATGAACCTCACGGAGCCCGAGACCTTTCCAACGAATGCAAAACCGTGGAAATCGATTCTTGCGTTCTGGAGTTATAGCGTCAGGAAGGAAAACCCGACTTATTTTCATATACTAAAAAAAAAATATATAAAATATATAATCAAATGTATATTTTAGAGTAAATACACAAGCGGGTTTTTTTGCGTTCTTTGTTCTATATTAGTGACGGTAATAGGTGGACGCATTTGTATATTTATAAACAAAAGCTCCCCGGTCATGATTTGACCCGGCTTTTTTTTTCGTGGGGAAATCTTCATGGATACCTCGCCGCCCGGGGGGACGACGATGTTATGTTGGACTGCTACCGACCAAAACCCCGCGGCCGCTACTACGCGCCTCAAGGCGCTTGCAGGCCGCACTGGCCCCGCAACCCCACGTGTCGCCCTTAGGGGCCTCAACGAGTGGGTGGCTAGTCCACCACACTGCCACGCCTTCTATTCGCTTCCCGGCGGTTGGACCCTACCACCAGTACTAAGCCCCCTCGCAACGATAAGGTGAGAACTCATGACGGGGTGGTTTGACTCTCCTCCACCAACTGAACACGAATTAAAGGGTCATATCCCGCCTGGCGCGATTGTCAGCGATTATAATAATAGTTTTTCAATGTGTGCGTGTGCATTGGGTGAGCACCCTCTAAAAATGAATAAAAATGTTCTCACCATTTAGTTAAAGGTCTAAAACAATTGTAAATGTAATCTTGCAATTTGTAAAACGATGGAACCGAAGTTATTTAATGAAATGTGTGCTCACCCAGTTCTTACAAAGGGGCAGCCGTATCTCCGTATGTAATGACTACAAATACCAATAGTGTACTGAATTTTAGTAAAAACCTATTCTAACTAGGATTTTAAAATTCAGTTTCACAAGATCCGTAATAAAAAAAATACAAATGATTTCTTGTGCTCACTCAATCCTCACGTTATTAAAAGGGCTGATATTTTAGCGAACTAGCAATTAAATGGCATTCATAATTTGTACTGTTTTAGTTGTATTGTCACTTTATTTTGTAACGTGTGAACACCATACCCTACCCTACTCCCTACCCTACTCTATAGAGTTCCGGACAAACAATAAATTGCGTATATCTCCTGAAGTAAATAAAAATATCAAAAACGTATAGACATGATCATTTTGTATTTTTTTTGACTAAATTTGACATGTTAACTTATTCTTCAAAGTTTAGTTACAAAGAGGTATACACGTTTTTCACTTTACGAAAATAAGAGGATTGGGTGAGCACTTTAAAAAAATATATACTCAAGAACGCGCAGTGATAGTGGTTTGTTTTATATTTTACAAAATTATGTTCATAGTCAACCAAAACAGTACAAATTATGAATGCCATTTAATTGCTAGTTCGCTAAAATATCAGCCCTTTTAATAACGTGAGGATTGGGTGAGCACAAGAAATCATTTGTATTTTTTTTTATTACGGATCTTGTGAAACTGAATTTTAAAACCCTAGTCAGAATAGATTTTTACTGAAATTCAGTACACTATTGGTATTTGTAAAGTCATTACATACGGAGATACGGCTGATCCTTTGAGAGAACTGGGTGAGCAGACATTTCATTAAATACCTTCGGTTACATCGTTTTACAAATTGCAAGATTACATTTACAATTGTTTTAGACCTTCAACTAAATGGTGAGAACATTTTTATTAATTTTTAGAGGGTGCTCACCCAATGCACACGCACATATTTTCAATTGTATCTGGTTTATAAGGCGTTGAAAGGTGAATGAAAAATTAAAATGAATGCCAAAAACATCATCTTTATTTCAAGTATGTGCATATTATACGAGGGTCATTCAATAAATACTTACTTAGCCTACAAAAAGTAAGGGAAAATTTTTGAAAAGTTGCAATTTATTTTTCAACATAGTCTCCTTTCAGTTTCAGATACACTTAGCACAGCGATGCTCAAACTTTTTTAACCCGTCCGAAAAATAGTTTTTGTCAAACTCTGCAAAAAAGGCCTCTGTGGCGGCAATGACCTCCTCATTTGATCCATATCTATTCCCGGCGAGTGTTTTTTTCAGATTAGGAAACAGGAAGAAGTCTCAAGGGGCCAACTCTGGAGAATACGGTGGATGGGGCAGCAATTCGATCAATTTGGCCATGGCAACGGCAGACGTGTGAACCGGTGCGTTGTCGTGGTGAAACAGCACGTTTTTCTTCGCCAGGTGGGGTCGTTTTTTCTTTAATTCGGCGTCGAATCAGCCCAATAAATCGGCATAGTAAAGCCCTGTTATTGTTCTACCCTTCTCGAGGTAATCGATGTAGATCAAATCTTGTGGATCCCAGAAAACGACTACTTAGAGTGCGTCGTCGCTTCAATGAACTGTAATTGAAAAGTTCAGCTATTTACAAAATTAAAATTAAAAAATGACACAGTAGAAAAAAAATAATGCGGAAGCCATATTTATACGGAAAGGCACAAATTACCCACTATTAGGAAAGTCATTTGCAATTAAGCATAAAAGTACTCGTAGCAAGTGGCGTTCTGAGTCAAAATATCGCTCGGCTCAAAGTACTGTAAGAATTTAGGCGGATACCTTTCTGGAGTATTCTCTTCATTCCTCGAGTAATCATTACGGTAAGTATTTTTTCTGACTGACAATAGTCTGTAGATATAGGCTGTCTATTAGGGTCTACATTTTCCAAATTCAATGTTGTTCTGTAAAATAAACACAGTACTTAGTATATTTACTCATGTCGTAGTAACTAGTTATTGTTTCAGCCAGCTTCAACTTTACTAAAAAAAATATCCCAAGATGGAAAAGCAAGTATGGATACTATTTTTAAAGAAACCTACATAGTCGACGACGCGCATGCCTCCACAACTTCATTTTGATCACACCTGTCAGATTGTGAAATATTTTGAGATGCAGCAATTCTGAAAATTAAATATTATTTGAAAATAATTTACTTACAATAAATACCTGGTGGATTGAAACAAATACCTTCGAAATCAACCTATTATTTGAAGAGACCAACTAAAGTCATGTGATTACTTAGCATATACTTTACACCATCTGTTTACGTCATCTTACTAGAGCGACTCAAATGAATTTATTTCTCTTAAAATACAATACAACATACCTTCGACAATTAGACATCCTTGCAGTTTGTAACTTTTTTAGTTCTCGTTCACTAAGTCCTTTTCTTTTTCCCCATTTCACTATTTATTTTGAAACTCGGAGCAGCTAAGAATTTGAGCGTAGTCTTCTCGTCTCAACGGAGCGATGGGTACTGATGTGTGAAATAGAAATATGTGTCAAGCTTCACAAACGTGCGACGGAAGATGACTTTTTCCGCGGAATCAAAACGTATTAAGTGCCAAAAGTGTTTAATCGTTATAAATCCAAAACTAAAAGTAATTTTAAAAAATGGCTAGACATAGCCCTTACTTATTTTTCAATATAATTATTTATAAAAAAATTGTCATCATAGTAATTGCCATGTCCAGTATAAAACGAAAAAAAGGGAAAATCAGACGTAACTTCGTGATTTTTTTTTATCGAGATAATTTAATTATTTTATGTTTTTGATCAAACACAACCCTCGAAAATATAATGAAGCGTAACATTTAATAAATTCATAAAATTTCATCTAGTATTTATCACGTACAATCAAGAAGAAGATTGGTAGTTTTGCTTTATGCGCACTCTTAAGCCCGGTAGCTCATATCCGAATGCACTATTTATTCGGAAATTCTAGCAATCAATACGATTTTATCAAACAATGTAACTCACACATTCACAATAATGTGTAGAGAGATGTATCATGTCTCAATGGCGTTGAGGTAACACATCCTCGCCAAAGTGATGTCACAGTGATGGCCCAACCCAATCAGCCTTTGACCACGCCCACCGTTACGCCCGCACAAAACTGCTCCCCTCATTTCTCGGAAATTTAAGGGGGCACAACATAACCCATCATATATCGCACTGTCGCTCGCGGGGTGGCGAGTGCACCTGGAAACTTCCAAGTATTTTATTCAATAGCATCAAATTTAAGCGCTAAAAATATATACCCAGTACCGTGTATTTTGCATCAAATTGAATTAGCGGGAATTCTGGCGTGCATTGTAAAAGCCTCATTTTCAATTTATTATTCTGTTTGACGGACGGAACTTCGGACGAAAATAAAAACGGTGTGCATGTGTGTGGTCCACTTATTTTATAGAAGTAATGCCATACTAATATCATAAATGTCTGGACACTGGATATTATTCCACACAGCCCGTCTAGCCCTAAACTAAGCAACTATAGTCCGTTCGCGTTGAGAATGCAGTGATTTGCAAATTTAATTCTGTTGCACACCAAAAAACTCAGATCCTTTGCGTTTGAAAGTAAGTATGCGTGGACTGTGGACTTGACTTCCTAATTAGGAACGATTTGATTGGTTAAGGGTTTCTGTAAATATATGATACTTAATATAGGTGTCACCGGAAAATAACAAGAACCGTAAATTTATAAATTTCCTAGGAAATTTATAAACTTTCGTAGGATTCTAAACGAGAGATAAATTGTATTATTTTACGCCCACATTTCCGGAAATTTATAAATTTTCGGAACGCATCCGTAAAATAATAAGTGGGCGGTAACCAAACGCCATGTGCGCTCTGATTGGTCGAATTAGTCACGTGTCATTCCTCTCCTCCGCCATTTATTTTTGGTTGAAGGCCGGTTCTAATGTTTTATATTTTGTAAGAACAATTCATCTTCGTGTTCATTGTATAATTTGCGGCTAACTCTCCGGCGATGAGAAACACCGATAAAAAATCTAAGCAACCCAGATAACGGCGGTATGCTCGCTTCTTACCACGATGGGTTCAAATTCCCTCGGTGAAATGTGGGCTTCTGAATGTTCCGTTCGTTCACCGTGACGGGAACTCAGTGCGACTCTGACTACCCCATTTGGCATAAGATCAAGATGGTATGGCATGTTTTGTATGTTATATTTTATAAGTGTATTTCATTTTTTTATAAACTTTTTGATATCGTAAAACACGATTTCTGCCGTCTTATTTTGATTAAGTAGGGGTTATCAGCCTATTAATTGTAAAAAGTAACCCGTTAAACCTACCCAGTTTTAAAGTAAAAGTCCAGACAGGTAGGTATTCGAAACTGATAAATGTACAGTTTGGCAAGTGTGATTGTACCATAATCTACGAACACAAGCATTGCTACTGTCAACATCGACCAATCAGAGAGCAGTGTGTTATTTTCCGTAATTCATAAAAGCGTAAAATTAAAAGCTCTTCTCTGATTAGTCGAACCGTTTAGAATCTTACGGATAGATATCCGTAAGTCTATAAATTTACGATGAGTCGTCGCAAATTTATAAATTTCCGGAAATGTGGGCGTAAAATAATACAATTTATCTCTCGTTTAGAATCCTACGAAAGTTTATAAATTTCCTAGGAAATTTATAAATTTACGGTTTTTGTTATTTTCCGGTGACATAGGCAAGACCAGAAGAAGTATGCTGCAGTAAATCTGTAATAATCTTTAATCTGTGCGTGTGTCTGTAACGTTCTCACACTCTAAACTACTGAACCATTCATGTAATTTGGTACACATTTAGAGGGACTTTGAGCAATGACGAAAAATAGTCATAAAAGGTTCAAAATGAATACGCCGCGAAGGACGTTGTTAACCGAATTTTACGCCCTCAGAAAGTTAGTAAATATGACCTATATCATACCATAGCTATGGTACGAGGTAGGTCACAATTCCAAAACATGTTGAGTTACAAGCAATAGGCTAGACGACTGTAATTTTTTTTTGTTTATTATCGAAAGACGTTACATTTATGAACGCAATCCTAAAAGAATCACTGCTATAGTATCAATACTACCCGAGATATCACAATTTGAATTGCACATTTTTGGACTTGCCCAAAAACGCTCCATTCAAACGTGTCCTAAATTATGACGTCACACCATCGTAGTTATAAGGAGCGCGTAAGAAGTTTGTACGACAGCTATATTAAATATTGCGTTTATGAAAATGGTATTTTAACAAAATTGCTTCCTAATAGTCTCTGTTTGAAAATGGTATTATTTTTTTACAAAAAATGTATACTTTTGAAATGGACTTGCCCACCCAACTTTGAAGGCCTATTGTGGCTTCATACTGAATCAAATTTTGATTGTGGTTTCACAAATCCATTTGATTTTAATGATTTTATTTGGTAAACATAAAATAACACGCAAAATGCATCATAGTCGTCTACCCTATTACTTATATCTTACTCGACGGCATCAACCGAGCGATCGAGAAAATAACAGGCAGTTAAAAATATTGTACGGTCCAATTGAGAAGAAGAGAAGAAAGATCGGAAAAATACTTGTGTGAAACGTAACAAATGCACTAATAACAGAAATATCTATTGCTAGAAAAAAAGCTTAAATGCAACCTCCGTTCAAATAAAGGTAGTTTAAAGGAGGTTTGCAGAAACCACATTAAGTAGAAAAGTAGTAGGTATTGTTATAAAATTCCTTTAACCTATAAGGTTAGCAGGTAGATTGGCAGACAAGGTACCTAGACAGAATACATGAATATGTGTTATTTTTTTGTTCATTGTTTTTACTTTACCTACTGACTCATAATAAAAGTGAATACACCAAATCATTTAAATATCATTGGTCATTAATCTGAGGAAAGCTTGTACGAGTAATTAAATATATGAAATTTTGTATTGTTGGAGAAATTCAAACTAATACTTACTGTTTACAACCTTATTTGTTTAGTCCTATAAAATGCAGCGAAGATGTAGTTACATTACTTAGTATTTTTTTAAAGCAAAAGAGAGATAGATATGAGCACATCGTTAAAAATAAATAGGAGAAATGAGCGCAAACTTGTCAACAGACTGCTGATTTGGTGAGATAATTTATGTGTATCTTGTTATTATGTAATGGATACAAGGAAAATAAATGGGATATTATAAACATACATAATTTATCTAAGTACATTGTGTACACACGTAAACGCATCAAACCACTTGACGTTGGCAGCTTACCCTCGACGAAATAACGCTCAGCTCACTATAAAAAAAAACATTTTAACTGTCGCAGGACGACAAACAAATCTATCCTCTCTCTCTCTCTCTTCCATGCTATATATCACACATGGTGGTGGGGTCAGCTTTCCTTAATTTTCTTCTACACTTCGCCCTGTCCTGGCGAACAAATCTATCCACCCAACTAAACAAAAAATCCATACAACGCGAATCAGAGTCGCTCGCTTACACAAACAATTTTTTACAAGACGGCTAAGTATTTTGTAACTTTATTTCACCTATAAACAAGTAGTAAAAGATTAAGAAAGAGAATGTATCTACTTAACTATCTAGGTACGTACTTCGCTTATCTACCCAATCCAAGTTGCATAATGAATAAAACGGTGGGTACAGGTATTAAAACCGATAAAGACCCACTTTAAGCTAATTAATCCATTGATAATTTTAAAATTTGTATTAGCAAACCTAATGTATTAAAGCAAGATGTGTTTTACGTACATTGCCTTCCCTCGTCATCAAGTACCTACATACTACTCTTGTAACTATGTCATGTTGAAGGCGTATTGCTTCCCAGGTGGGATAAGTGGATTATGGGCATAAATTCATATGCCACTCTTTCGCGCCCAGGTGGGATGGCTAGGTGGATTAAGTGGAATAGGGACTTTTTCTTGCAGTGTTTTACGAGCCATGCTTGCAGTTCCATCATGTAGCCGTTGCGGGAGTTGCGGGACACAAAGAGCGACAGAGCGCGTGGTGGAAAACGAAACGTGATACCTATACAGGTTGAGTTTTTCAAGTGGGCGTGGTAGGCAAAATCCTAAACTATGAGGAATATCCAAAAATGCTGAAAGGAGTCTCGAGCCCGGTCTTGGCAAAAACTACAACTGCATGTCAACTCAAATTTTCCATAAAACTTTTATCTTAGCTGAGAATTGAACATGTTGGAACAAAAAAATGGTCAGTTTGTATTATTGTTCAAATTGGTCAAAGGGCACTTATTATTTGTGTTGTGTGTTGTGTTTGTTAACAGGATCTTTTATTGTGATATCATTAGTTCGACATTGCATGTTCGAAACAGACAGTTCGTTTTTCCAAATATTTGTTATAGGTACTATTTATATATTTTGGAAAACAGGACCAAATCAAAGTAGGTATTCCTTGTGTTGTGACCTCCTTGCATTTCAACCTAAGAATCTCCCGGTGGACTTCGGCTACAGCGTCTTACCTCGACGAAATTGAACGGGTTTGCAGGAGATATAAAAAAATGCGAAGTTGATCTTTAAACTTAATCTCAATTCTTTCTTGAGAATCTAACAGGTCCGAAAACCAGAAAAAGACAGAATGTCTTTTCTTTAGGCGGGAAACGAACCCGCGTCCTTTGCAAACAGGGCGACTAAACTAACCACCGTGCTACCGAGACCATTAACAGACCGGCCGAATCTTTCTGGTATATTTACCCTTTGAACTAGTCGCTCGGTTTGTGAAAGACGTCGGTTCGATTCCCGCCTGAAGCGAAGACCGAATGTCTTTTTCTGGTTTTCGGATCTTTAGTAAAGATATTGCATGGAAAATGCTGAAAATAATAACAACATGATCTAACAGGTGTTGAAAATAATACCATGTAAAACAGTTGTCGTCAAGTGCCTTAGAATGTTGTTAGGTAATTAATTACTATTAGCACAGGTCAGTGAGCTCTTGTAGGGTATCAACAAGTATTTGCTAACAAATTGACTGATCACATCGAGATTAAGTTTATCGTACTATCGCGTATCTAGTAAAAACAAGCGCAATATCTTCCAATCGCTGTCGAGAGTCCGATGCTCGCGCGGCCTATTTCGATAACTTAATTAATTTAATTTAATTTGATTTAATTATTCGAAATGTGCAGTGGGCTGATATGTGGTGTTTCCACTGTGGCCGTGGGGGCCGTGCTCGTGTTCGCGAGCAGTTTCGTCGGGTACTATGTTGTTCCGAACATTGTTGAGTCGTCTATTATCAGCGTAAGTGTGTTTGTATTGATACTGTGCTTTGTTTACAAGTAAAACAAGTTTTATTTTCCCGCTGTTCACGAAGGGTTCTTCCACACTTAAGACAGATATCTGTCTTAAGTGTGGGAAACCAAACACTGACAAACATTGAACACCAAAAACTACTAAAAAGTTAAGTCAAGAATCATTATCATTGTCATCACTAGCATTTAACTGCATCAAAATGCTCGATTACGGTGGAAATATTTTTGAAGTATTTTTTGAAAAAAATATGATGTAAGATTGTTGAGGTGTAAAAAAAGAAATGTTAGCTTTCCTAACTCCTTTTTCTATAAATTAGGCTAGAAGCATTGCGAAACGCCACTAGAAAGTACAGAACATGAAAGCAAATCTGTTCTCTTTTATTGATCAAATTGAAAGGAAAAGGAATTGTCGAAAACTGTCTAAGATGCATCCCTGCGAGACTGCAGGTTTCAGCCGAGATTTTTAAACTAGGTTCCATCCCAACGGGCATGCGGACAGCTTGCTTGCATAATAGGTGCCCGTCGGCTGTTCACTAGGCTAAGCGAATCCGGAGGGAAAGTAGAGAAATGGATTTTTCTCGAGTAGTAAATAATATTACTACAAATATCGACAGCCTTTATTATAGAAAGTAAGAGTTTAGCAATTCAGATTTAGACGATAAGTACTAAGGTATAGTTACAGAATGCAAATATATTTGTATATGGTGGTACAGCTGGAAAACCTCTGGTTCAGTAGCCAGTCAGGGTAGCGATTCACAACCGAGTAAAGTATCGAGCAATTCAAGTAGTTTTCATAAAACAATAAATCGATTTTTAGTGTATAATTAGTAAATATAAGATGTCCTTGGCTTCAACATTTTACAAGATGCAAGCGTTTTCGCTGTACAAGCAACTTACTAAAATCAAATGTAAGTTTTACTGTATGTTAACTCGGCTGTGTAGCGAGAAAACAAATACTAAACCAACATATTAAGAGAGAGTACTTTTTAAACATTTAGGTAGAAAGACTATCGTAGTATTAAAAAATAATAAGTTTATCTTGAGATTATTGAAATCATTATAAGAGTACGTAAGTACGTAAGTAATGGATCTCAGTTTGCTGGACGATTAGCATACAGAGGTTTTATCTTTAGGTTTATATATTTGAATTATTCGATGTAGTTATGAGTTTACAAAGCCAAACTGGCAGCTACCTACTTATTGTGAAAGTCGTACCACCTGCCTTTTTGAATGGGAATACCTTTATCAGGGCGCATAACACCTTCAGACACTGTGTTATCCCACAGCTGAGCAAAAGTTACCCCTCCCATTTTTTGCTATAAGTCTCTCTTTTTCTCAGTTTTAGCAAATATTTCTCGTGATTACTTCTTGGAAGTTTTTCTTTTTTGTCTGTTTTGTCTGCCCCAGTGTGATGACGGTTTGGGTCAATTTTCATGCTTCAAAAAAAGAGGAGGCTATCAATTCGACTGGATTTTACAATCATTTCTTTTTGTTACCTCAGAATTTTTGACTGGGTGAACCGATTGTGATGATTCTTTGTTCATTTAAATGCTAGTGCTTCTCGGATGGACCCGTTTTAATTTGGTCCACTTCTGACAGTGGTAATCATGACAAAACCTTAAATTTGGGTTGTGCGCGATAAATGGAAAAATAACTCAACAACCGATTTTGTTAATTCTTTTTTTATTTGATAGAGTAAGTAAGTAAACTCTTTCAAATGAGGGTAGTTTGATTAGAGTTTGGTTAGGTTTGATCATGAGTGACGGAACTTTTCAATTTTTAAAAGCAAGAAACACGTCGATTTTTTTGTAGGCTAGGCGGATTCTCACATGATTCGCCTACAATAACGTCGTATCGTTCAAGAAAGTAGTTGTCGTAGTTGAATATGATAATAAATAGAACTCCTTGACGAATCACAGTAAAGGTGCGATTTGTGGCTAGATTTTTAATGGTTGCTGTTCATTGAGATATTAGATTTATCTAACATCTCAATGAACAGCATGTTTAGCAGGTATACTTATTCAGAAAAAATAAAATTCACTAATACCTAATCACAAACTAAATAGAAAAAAATAGTTTTCCAAAGACAACTGACAAATAAAGCTGAGTCAGTGTCACTTGGTTCAAATGCACATTCAAATGTGTTTGAGCACTACTGTCGCTGACTTTACTAATAAACCGCGCCCCCAAGTTACCAGTTCTGCAAATGAATGTAACTGTTACAGGAAGTGATACTGACCAACGACACGGACCAGATGGAGAGGTTCAAGGAGGTTCCGTTCGCGCTGACCTTCAAGGTGTACCTCTTCAACATCAGCAACCGCGAGCAGGTCCTGGAGGGATCCGTGCCGGCGCTCACGCAAGTTGGACCCTATGTTTATAAGTAAGTGATACTTTCAGCATTCAGTAGAATAGCATAGAAAACATTAAGTACGAGTAATGCACTGCCTGACACACGACAGTTCATTACTGATGATAAAAATAATGCATGTGTTTCCTTCTTCCTACAATCCCGGTTTTTTTAAGCGGGGCGTGAAAGGGCCTTTATGCAGGCCTTCAAAATGGGAGTGACCAGCAAAGTAGTACTCCATTACTATGCCCCAACCCGATATCTGGACCACTATAAAAAATAATAAAGAAGGGCAGGCTCAGTATGATCTCCCTGTCCTCAGTAAGGAAAGTAACGCTTACGCTGGTCTGGTTTTGCTGTTATTTATGCAACCGTTCATTTCTTTATTTTTTTACACAAATTGACAGTTCTTTCATCTAAATGTCTTTAGGCCACCCATTGCCACTTCAACTTGTTCCAACCTGCTGGAGTATGTTGGTGACCTTAGTTCTCCTACGGATTTCCTCATTCCCATTTCTACCTTGTGGTCTAACACCGAGCTTTGCCCTCCCTATAGCCCGTTAGGTGATTTTCTTTCTTTCTTAAGGGACCCATAGTAAGTGATTATGTCTGAGATCCATAAGTGTTTATTGGTAACACACACTGGTTTGTCTTGAAACACAAGTAGATTGCCCTTAATGTATAGTGGGCGAAGTTGGACGCTAACCTTTGACTTTTATATAGAAAAAGGACTTTTATTAAGTTTGTTCAGAGACCTATTAAATAAATAAATGGACCACAAAGGGAATTGTTATTGCAAAGAACTATTTTCCAGCAACAGAAGTTTGTTCTGCAGTTATTAATTTTCTCCGGAGTCTTGGCCTCCCACGAAGCCTCTGACCGGGCAAAAAGACCTCCTAGAAATCACTTTTACAAGAAAAAGCAATCAAAACGCAATGCTTTTCCTCTTTTTAAAAAAGCTGTGTCTGTTTTAATTGCATTGTTTGAAACACTGAAATAACAAAATAAGTAAATAAATTTAGGAAAACCAGAAAAAGACATTCGGTCTTGGCTTCAGGCGGGAATCGAACCCGCGTCTTTCGCAAACCTATGCGATCTATATTTTTCTATCTTTAGTAAGATGATAATGCGTTATCCCTAATTTTAAATAAAAAATCACCAAGTTAATAAATAATTCAAAACTTGTACTATACTCGGATTTTTTATTGTAGTCAGTGAAATGACATTTTCAGTGTGGCAGGTTTTCAGTCCCAAATAAATAGTGATGTGGTAAATCGAGTTTTTACAATTAAAAGTTAGTCGACATTACAGCCTGGCAAAATAGTCGTAGTGAATGACCACGTCTCACTTCCATATGTCATAACTGGCAACACACACTGGCCAGACTTTCGTCTTGAGACATAGAGGTATTTCGGTAAACTGTATTTAGTAAATAGGTTTTCAGTTTCAAAATGTTTTGTTTCTGTATTATATTATTTACAGGTAAGAATTTCGTTTATTAACAGGTCATACAACTGGAAAAGTTTGGGAGGATACAACAGTAGAATCTTCCAAACAAGCGTTTTCTAAAGGTTTGAAAGGCGTTCTCTACAGGCCTAAAGGGCCCAAACGGCAAAGGACGACGCCTTATAATTTCACATATAGGCAGTGATGAAGGTTTTGCAGATTCCGGTTTACTTATTTTTGAATCGAAGGAAAATAGTATGGACTATCATGAAGAGATGCATTCAGAGTGTTTTGAGAAATGGCTTAAAAGCATTTTGCCAAAATTGAAGCCAAATGCGGTGCTGGTATTAGATAACGCACCGTACCATTCAAGAAAAGTCGAGCGTTTGTCCACTTCAAACTGGCGGAAGGCTGATATTGTTCAGTGGTTAGATGAAAAACAAATTAAATATCAACCTACAATGATAAAGGCCCAATTAATCGAAATAGTAAAATTACAAAAATCCCAGCTATGGTTATAGTTTTTTAGTGAGAAGTTTTAATATGGAGGTAGGGTCCATATTTCTTAAATCGTATTATTTAATTCGTTGAGTACCTATTAAACATTTACAATTTAAAAAAGGCTTTGATACCTACCTCATAAAATAAAGCATGACTAAATGTCTAAGTCTAGTGATTGCCGAACGTCACTATTGTAGCGGGTCACCCTTTTTTGTATCAGTCACTGTTGAAGTTGTCATTTTGCTGACTACAATTATTAATCGTACTATATAGGATACCTAAACAACGGCTGAACATACTATACTTGTTTTTAGTAAATACATACATACTAATTGTACAAATAAACACTTCATTATGTGGTCTTCTTACTACAAGGAGAGCTTACAAATCCAAATAGGTTTTTAAACTTTGTTGTTGCATTTCTTACTATATATTTTAACACTAAATCCGCTCGTGACCACGGCGCATGCAATTGTCGCCGAAACGTCGGGCAAATACAGGTATAACAGTAGTTTTTACCGTAGTTTATATGTTGCAGAAAACCCGGTTAACTTACAAATCCAGTTTTCTCTATGGAAGATCCCTAGAATGTAAAGCTTTACAGGAGCTTATTTCCTTTGAGAGCTTAATAAACACATTAATCGGAATGCACGACACACCGACCGACGAGCTTTGCAGCTTGTGACTGCTTTGCTTCATGTAGATGAATAGGAAGACGTATTTTGCTCTTTGACTATAAGGTCATGCATAATCTTCAAAGGGTGCTATTCTGCCGTTAAGGAATGAAATACTTACTAATGGTAGAGGATTGAACAAAGAGTTTTTATTTTAATAAACTCAAGATCTGTTTCCTGGCACTTACAGTCAGATCAAACAGGTATTATTTTGGGTTAGACAAAAGCAAATTGTAACTACTATGACAGAATCGTATTTCATTTGAAGAGTTACCAAAATATAAAACGAGTGAAACACTTTAAATCCCGTAGTGATAAGGTTGAACTTATAATATACTAGCGACCCGCCCCTGCTTCGCACGGGTGCAATAGGATGTTATAGGATGTGTTTTATACTATGTAGTGATTTTATAAATAATTGAGCACGCCTTCAAATTCATGAGATTCAATTCAATCAAAGTTGAGGGACTCTTATGAGTATAGCTGATACTTATAAAAGTCCCTCAACTTTGATTTGAATGTGTGAATTCATCGGTAATTAAGTGAACTTTCCTCAGGCTGTACCAGAGCCGGCAGATAGAGTCGATGGAGGAGGACGTGGTGCGCTACCGGCCGCTGATGCACACGGAGTTCGACAGCGAGGCCTCCTTCCCGCGCACCGAAGACGACGTGCTGCATCTCGCCAACGTCGCTTACCACGTGAGTACCACTCATATACCCAACTCGCTATAATCTATTTTACTAAACTAACGTGACTAAAGTTTATTTTAACTGCCTGGTAATTTTTAGACTTATTTCAGTCAGGGCGGATTTTTCAAAAGTTTGAAAAAAATATCAGATGAATAATTTACAAGTTGCCAGATTTGGAAATGTTGTATGTCGAAATCTATAATTTTATCTTTAAATAAAATATGTCATTTTAAAATAAATTATAGAATCTGCCGAGTTATCATTTATTGGTCTAATAATTTCTATCTAACTTTTGAAAAATCAGCTTTAAGAAAAAGGTTAGTTTAGGTAGATAGATAAGTTATTTATCAGCCAATCCATAACTAGTAATGTATTCAAGAAATCTCTTGCTCTTGACTAGAAGTCTACATTTCCAGTGACTATTTCCGATATCAAATTCGCATCGCCATAGGAAGTAGTCGTATTTCCGCATTTGCTGATCAAACCGACGGGGCCGAGGAATAGCTCTCTGTTGGGATTTCATTATTAAATTCTAGGAGGAATATAGGTGGATATGTAAAGGGTAGAGGTGAGTGGTGAGACGCCAGTCAGCTGTCATTCTGATTAGATTTTGTGGAAGGAAATGGACTGAGCTGGGCATGAAGTTACTCGTATGCGCAAAATCAAACTAAACCTATTGCTTAGCTCATCTACTACGAGTATCACAATTTCGGAAGTAATATACTCGTACCAAAATTATTTATAAAGCTGTAAGACACTTATTCACGAATTCACAAACAACAATCAACGCTAACCACGCGCTCACGCTCATGCTGTCCCCTAAAATGTCAATAGAACTGAAAGGGACAGCATGACCGTGAGCGCGTGCTTGGCGTTGGTTGTCGTTTGTGAATTCGGGGGTTAGACATGTTAGACTTTGTGTTGATAAGAACTAGGAAAATATTATACAATGCTTCTAAATACACTATTTACATGTTCCTTTTTTTCCGTTGGTAAAGTATTTTCAATAGCAAAGTTACAAAAGTTACTTACTCGTAGATACATTTGACAATGCTTACACTCGTAGGTAGTTATACACTAGTTTGGTGGGTAGTGGACACTAAGGCGCTGATAACGAGTTCGATCCCTACCCTCGGCAAACATTTATGAGCCGAAAATGTGTGTTCGATTTGTGTGGTCCATCGTCTATTTAAGACATTCTAATGTATCGTCCTACCGCTGGGCAAAGGCAGGAGGGCTTTTTCAGTTCTTCATGCCGTTTCTCCACTCTCAACGGTCCAAAGTTTTGGTGGACCAGTTCTCTAAATAGGAGACTAGCTTATTCCGCCATTGCTTTTTACGTACCCGTGTGATGTCACACACACGAAAATCCAACATACTTATTGAAAAATGATTCCAACCACCAGTAGACAACTATTGAAATGTACATTACACAAAACGAAATGTAAAAACCTAAACCAACTCCCGGAAACCCCGTAATTGTTCTACGTTTAGTTTAAAGCGCTTGGCGGTTGAGCTCGTCACGACCATTCGCATCTGTGGAAGCCATGTGAAATTCAGCAGGTACCTCCACTATTTACTCCAAACACCGAGTCTGAATACGATGTAGGTGTACAATTGTACAGGAAATCAAAGCGTATTGACTCTGAATTGACAGGATGCAAGGTCCTTTGCATGGCATTCAAATGTTTCCGATGGAACTTCAAATAACCCACTGTGCACTGGCGGAGCAAGTTTATAGATTTTGCATCTAAATCATTGCAGATACAAGTTTTCTGTAAGCGTGATTTGGGCGAAAGAACCACCAGTGTGTTTAATTAACAATTATGGGGTCATATAATTTTCTGCTTTTCAGCAAAAATTCTGTGTCTGTAATGTACCTGCAAAAATAAAATGTAGTTTCTTATTTTATATAGAGAAGACTTGATAACTATTTGGTTTGCTGGAGATTTCTGTGCAGAATCAAATCAACATCTGAACCATTGCACGGGAGTCAGATAATATTTATTACTGTGGTTTATTTCACTTCCATTTATTATAATTAGGTAGTATGGTTACAGAAAGACTGTGAATAATTTGTAATATTTACTATTACGTTAAAAACATGGGTTTCTCTCATCAAAAGACATCAAAGTCTTTGTTAGCCGCAATTTAATTTTCGATTGTCAAAGTTTGCGAGTTCGATCGATGAGCGCGCGGACAGAAATAGCACAGGGTGCTCTCGCAGCGCCCCCTCATACTGACGCCCCGGGGGGCGCGGACGCCGAACTTTACGAACCAACTGCAGAATGCACTTTGACGGTGGGTATTTATAAACGAGAATATGCGTCATTCAACTGAAACACAATAAACCGGGAAATTGAAATACACAATGCATGAAAAGATAAAATAAACTGTTTGAAATATAATATTCCTCATTATGATTTCAGTTTGAATTCCAAATGCAGAACAACTAAGTAGAAACAAACTGTAGATTATGAGTGTGTATCTAATTTTAAATGCTAGCGTATATTGTGTAATTTTCTACTTTCCAGCTCTTTGCTATGCGAATTCTTAGCGTTAGGTACCTATGTGTTTAACGCCTTTGTGGTTTCACGCCAAGCATTTTTTCAGCACGTCTTAGCGCGTTTGAAACGCACTTGTATTTCCAGAAGGTTTTTTAAGCAATCGAAATAGTCAATAATAATATAGCTTCTGACGAAAGCTACTAGAATATAAGATGCTCTCGAACGACCTGGACAGACGTTTCTGGAGCGCGCTTCCATTCACTCATAACAAGCTAAAATAAGGCTGTGTTTATTAAGCCACGATTAGCATATTTTCTATGCGCTTGTAAAACTTACTTCAACAATCATAGCATGATCCCTTGCACCAGTACATCCTAGGTGACTCGCAAATAAAAAATCATTTCAGGGCGTAGGCTTAAACGTTTCGTGGGTTGTAAAACTGAGCATATGTGCACCGAAAAAATACCTAGGTATTCCAAAAGAGCCCTTCACAGCCGCAGGCTGTTTGCAGCGCCACATCCACTCTGATGACAGGCGACAGGCGAATTGTACCCCTATATTAAATAGCAACCTCGCACCGCATGCCACTGCTAAAAGCCGCCGTGTATTAAAGCTCTCTTGAACTCTCTATTTTCCTGCAATGCGAATGAAATAACATTTTCCCGATAAAACTTGTCGACGCTTTTAATTTGCTCGACGCAGAGCTATACGCCGTCCAATGTGTCGTATGTACTTCGCTTCTGCCCCAGTGGAGACAGTGAGTGCATTTCTTGAAACCCTACTGCCCTATTTACGTCGAGTACGAGTGCAGCGCGGCGTGCAAGGAGAAAACATTTCTTAGTAATGTTGCCTTTCTTGACAGCCCGTATCTACTCATCATAAACTTGCACAGTGGTTACACGATTATACTAGTTTCACGCTTTTTAATAAGAATATCTAGGTATTGCCAATTACAAAAATAAGGAAAAAATATGCACCAAAAAATGTTTGGCGGTTCTTTTTATTCGTATGGACCACCATTTAGCCGCGATCTCACTCGATGGAAACTGATTTGTCTAAAAAAAACCTATTCACTCTTCGCTTGAAGACTCCTATAATAGTTATAAGAAACTGCTTAATTAATGAATTATCGCGTTTTTAATTAATTTGCTAATAATGCAATTGTATTGTACTAGTAATGATGTTCTCATGTCGTTCTTGCTGCCACGCCACTAACAACATGACCACGTAATTATAAATAATTACGCCAACTATTGACCACGTGTTAGCAGTAAAAAGTAATACGATTATAGAGCGATATTGGTCTATTTCATTCAATCAGACCTCATAATAAAAAAACAAGCCACGTTCCACTAGGCAACATTTGACGCGCGACATAATATTATTGCAAAAAATGTAGCTCATCATGTTGATCAGCAGCGCTGAACTATCATAACAGTGCACAAAGTATGAAATATCAAGTCGGGCGTCATGTTGCGCTGTTGTGCAACGTCGCCGTACATGTTGAGCGTCACGTGTTGCGCGTCAATTGTTGCCTAGTGGTAACGCGGCTTTAATCTTTGTCGTGTTTCGCCACCTAGAAGTTCAAAATCGACACCTGGGGATAGATAAACATTGTGAGTACTTACCAATATTTTACACTAGTCGCCGCCCGCGACTTCGTCCTCGTGGACTTTGGTTTTTAAAAAAAAGGAATACTTATTTTTTCATAAATTGTAGCCTATGTCCTTTCCAGACGTATAAGCTATATGATTGGAAAGTTTCATTAAAATCTATTCAGTAGTTTTTACATACAAACAAACTTTCGCATTTATAATATTAGCAGGATTACCATTTTTCATTGGCGATTTTCGACTAAAAGGCAAAAAACAAAGTTAAACAACTCCCTCTGTCTCGGACTTAGGAATTCCTTGTGTGTCTTGCTCTTGTCTTGACAAAAGATTCTTCAAAACTTTGCGGAGAATCCGTTGTGTACAAGAAAGCTGTAACACAAAAGAGCCAATACGCTAATTTCTTTAAAGGATGTGGGAAGCATTTATCCAAGTTATGAGCTAAAACATTCCTTATCAAAGTGAATTCAAGTGGGATTGTATTATGAAAATATGAGGGAATTTAAAATTAAATAAGAGTCTTATTCTGGCGTGACTTTATGCTCCTATTGCGATGAGATATTCCTAGCCACGGTTATAATACATCAAATTTACTAATTAAAATAGTACCTTAAATAATTGATTTTGATACTTAGGCCCACTGGTATATTACTAAAGTACTTTTTTGTTAATGGTGACTCTATCTGATTAAGAAAATCACATCAAAGCGATTTACCAGTACATGACCCGCAATAGTAGCAACCCTAGGCTTTCTCGCCGCAGTGTCTGTGGCTACTAAAAGATTAAAAACTATCGCGCGTCGACGAAGCCGCTACAAGTACCTTCCGCTATTTGTTTTGTTCACTCTGGTGCCCCGACGCAGGCCACGCTTTCATCGTATGTATAGCTTTGTTTTTATAGATATAGATACAGAGGGACTGACTGTTGCCGTCAATGTAGTAGAACAACCGAATCTGAAATGGAACCGAACTCATCACCGGAGAAGTCTTGCCTTGTAGGTACGTAGGTACTAGGGGCCACACCAGGGCCACACGCACCCAGGCTCCGAGACAGAGTTCTTAAATCACTTGGCCACGACACTATTTCTTTCGTTCTCTTTCAATCATCGCTATCTCAGGGCCCTAAGACTGCTTATAAGTGAATGCTTCTATTAAATCGTAATTGAGACTTACCTAATTGTCTTATTATTTACTGACTAGGGACCCAGATCATTCTGCTTCAACCAACAGGCGATAAATACTTATGTGGTAAGTGCCACCAAATCGGTTTTATGGTTACGTCTGTGGCCTAATCACGAAATCAAGGCACCAAAAAACTATTCATTCACACTACAAATAACGACACGTTCACTTTATCAGGATACGGTCTTGTAAATATCTTGATTGGAAACGTAGAGCTCAAAATCCGGATATAGATAAATCAAAATCGCAAATGCCGCAGATAACTTCAAATGGCGAATCAGTGTCGAATTTAGGTCAGAAACGTAGCAAGTGGAATGATTTCCGCTCACCACACGCGGCCGCGCCGGCCTTGAGTGGCACGTTTGAGATTTTCTTGAAGGAATTCAGTTCTGTGATATTTGTGACCTAGTCCGGCAGCAGGGAGTCACAATGTGTCCAAGTACTGCCGATCTTAAATAGAAGGGCTCCTAATTCAGTTGAAAATCTCAGCTTTAACGATTGAATTTCAAGATATAATTAATTAGATTACAGCCTCATTATTACCTGTAGGAAATATCTTCATATATTAGCTAATGGATACACACACTCAAGTGTCTAGAAAGAAGGGAAAGAAGCTGTCAGCTACCTGAGCCATTATAACCCTTTAGTCTCCATTGTCTGCAAACAGCTCTGTCTTTAACAAAAGAGTGGAGTTCGCCATTAGCAGTAGTTAGGCAGTTCGTTTGAAAATATCACGTTACGCTAGCGTTGTTATGAACGCATCTTCGGATTACAACACGTAGAAGCTTCCTTTCTTAGTGACATCGCCGCAGGGTTGCCTTGCTTTTGCACATTTTCAGTCATTGTTTTTCCATCTATACTTACTCAGTAAGTAGATGGAGAGTTAGTTTGTTTGAATTCGCTAATCTCAGGAACTTCTGGTTCGAATTGAGAAAATATTTTTGTGTTGGATAGTTCATTTAATGAGGAAGGCTCCTATAGCCTTCACTCAATCACACTCTACTTCATCACGTTAAGTCTTCAGGGATGAAGTCGCGGCGGCCGCGAGTAGAAAATAAATCAACGATGTTTATTCATTTTTTGTGTACCACTCTCTAAAGAGCCTGGGAGAGCTTTGCATCGATGATTAAGATTTCTACCTAGCTTTTACTACTAGAAAAAGTTTAACCTTGGAAATCAACTGGAGATACAGATTTTATATTCAAAGCTTGTTCACTGAGTGCTACCTATCGAATAAACTTACCTACACATTTTCATTTTTCTTACTCAATCTATATATATAAAAGAAAATAATAAAAGAAATAAAAGAAAGTCGTGTTAGTTACTCCACTTATAACTTAAGAACGGCTAAACCGATTTAGCTGAAAATTGGCATGGAGGTAGTTTAGAGCCAGGAGAAGGACATAGGATACTTTTATTTATTTTACTTTTATTTTATTTATTGCCCTTAAAGCTGAACAAAGTTCGCCGGGTGAGCTAGTTCCGAATATTACATAAACTGTACCATCGAGCGAGCAGGCAACACTTGCAGCCTGGGTTGCAGTTACAGGTTCACGTCTAAATCATTTTTCTTCGCCTTATTTACTAGTAACTTTGACAAAGTCTTTTGTTGTCTAATGAAAGAGTGTGCGTTTGCATACACTCGCTAATAAAGCCACTCCGTTGCCTGCAGGATGAGTTAATGTTACCTCTTTAAAGAACCTTGTTAAATTTCAAAGGGTTCCCATACAACAAATCCACTTTACAAGCAATTTTTCAATTTTTACTCGATGACGGTTCGGAACCCTTCGTCCGCGTGTCCGACTCGAATTTGGTCGGTTTTGTCATAAATTAGATAGGTATGGTTTAGGTTTTTTTGGTAAATTTGAAACATGCAATTCGTATTTATTTTTGCTCACTTGCGACTTGCATTTCTTATGTGCGGTAGAAAAATATTGCAAAGCTACTAGGTACCTCTAGTGGATAGTAAAGCGACTACTCTGCGACCTTTTGAAATCCAATACCGCCATGTCAAACACAAACCAAACTTTAGATGACATCCCGAGGCAAACTTGCGCGAGTCACTCGGCGTCTGAGCCACACTAAGCGCTAACTTGCTTGCGTTGCATTGAGCGTCTTTTTTCTTAATTTTGTCGGCAAACTTCGAGTTCCGTCTGTCGTCGGATTCCTAGAGTTACTTTTGCGCCCTGCGGTCCGGAAGCTGTCAATCACCCTGTAGGTTTGTAAAGTAGTTCGTTATCAATTAGTAAGTTACCTAGTTAGGTTCTGGGACGTCATTCTCAATGCACAATAACTTCACGCTTCACTGCACTTTCATTTTTCCCTTCTGTAAAATTTAATAACTTCACGACTGTGATCGTTTGAGTGGCAGGATCTGAGCCGCATAAGATTTTTATTCAAATGAGGAAGAATACTAATTCAAGGTGAAGGTAATAGAGGACTGAAGTGAGCGTGCCCACCTGAGGGAGATTCAGTTCTGATAAAACATCACTCCTCCTTTTATGAAGTCGGGTAATAATAGGATGACAGATGCGAAGTAAAATAGCTTAGATCAGAAAAAGTCAACAATGAAGTACAGACCTACCAACTTATCTGTGAACTGAAAGAGGACGTTACCGTCGATTCAGTGTTGCTAATTAATAAAAGGTGCCTAAAATTGAGTGAGTTTTACAAGTAGGTAATTTTTCATATGAAATAAGTATTAAATAAAAATAATAAAATTAAGTATTGCAATTATTTATGAATTAAAAATAAAATATACATATTAATTTGTAGTTAAGTAGGTACGCTAAACAGTTGTCCTTCAGGATTATTAAATGGCTTTATTTAGAAAGTGATCCAGTGAATTGGAAATCCTGCAGATATTAAGGTTTGATATCTAAAACAGTTACTATAGAGATACACTAGAATCTGGAAAACTTAACAATCATACTAAATGTTTCACACTTAAAACTTTAATTCAATGTGATTCATGTACCCTCCTTCAATCAGGTACCAGGTACTATTTGCAGCATTTAGTTAAGACCGTACCTTACCCCTAACAACGATATACTAATAATAATTCGCAGTGGTAAGTACCTAATGGATGTAATAAAAAAAACAATTTGCTTTACAATTATTTATTAAAAAACACATTTACAGTCATTATGATCTTTAGATGAGCCTGCACTACCGACATCATCATCGCTGTCCTGTGTTATTTATTTCTGTCTTTAAGACCTCTAGAAGGTTTTTAACAGTAGGCTCCTCGTTTTTGGCAGAATCAAATTCATGTACTCTCCTCCGTATTACTCCCATGTCAAAATCATCATCGTGTATGATTCCACTTTTGCGTTTTCTATCCTTGCCATGTGTCCGAATTTTAGTAACAGTGTCTTCTGCTGCAAGCCCTTCTTCATCTATTTTTGAAACGAGTCCTTGACTCACACCTGAAACATAGGATTTTATTTTTCATCGAAATTTAAAAACCGGCAGGTTAGTTGGCTCACCCATTTAACAGGTGACCTTTTAGATGTGCGTTACCGTTACGTTAACCTACAGTAAGAATATATACAAATATTCCGTAGACTTAAATATTTGGTTAAGTTTAAAGGTATTTATAAAAATAAAGCTGACAACACCAACCTGTTTCAGCCGAAATTCGTTTGTATATTTTGGTAAATGGAATAATCGGAGATCTCGCCCGAGCTTCTTCTTTAAAAATGGTTTCAACCTTGAGAATAATGTTTTGAGCATCACTTGTAATGGCTTTCGGCATATTCAACTTCATAAATTCCGAAATATCACAATAAAACAACCATAGTACTCAAAAATTATTGACACGGACAATCGAATGACATTTCAACATGGCGGTCGTAGTTCCAATTTTCGCCATTTCACAGATAAGTTGGTAGGACTGTACGTCTTAGTTTTGAAAATGTAGCCCTGTCAATTTTACTTCGGAAAAACGTTCAAAAAGAATCGAATATTATTAATGAACATGGAAAATAGCAATCCTTAGTTGGTATTCGAAAATGCAATGATTTCTGAGAGACATTAAGAAAGTCATCTCCTCGCAACGGCTTCAAAGCGAGAACTCATGGGGGGTGGTTATACTGCCATGTCCAAACTTCTGACAACCCTTTGTGGGTAGGTAACAAGGGGTCAATCAATGTCACTAGTGCAATTGATATTCAAGATAGAAACTAGAAACAACTTTGCTATAAGAGCTGTAATTTAAAAGTTTCCTAGAACTTTGACAACGTTTCAAGTGTTTTTAAACTATAATGATCAGTTTTCTACCACTTATTTAGAATTTGAATGGCACTTCAAGACTGTTTGAAGCAGTACTTACTTAGTTTAAGTGGAGTACAAATGGCTTTGATCGGTCTCAGTTGTTGGCGGTACTGAAAAACAGGCAGGAAAGGACTATTGTCAAACAGCATTGTTACACAGTATAAAAAGGTAACATGTGATTGCAACTCGTAAATGAATTATTATTTGAAAACTGGTCAACCTTTTCATTCCGCGACTTTACCTACTAATCGTAATTAAAATGACGATCATTGACATGACAGCAAAAAAACATATCTTGTCAATTTCTCGGTCATTAATTAGTAGTTATTTGTCTGAATGATATCTTCAAATACACATATGAATCGTGATGGTGTACCAATGTTGGACAGTTAATGCCGAGTCGGATAATTCAAGCTATAGCTTTTTCATTTATTGAGTGTCACTATTGCGAATTCACAGCCACATAATCAGACTTAATAATAGTTTTGTTTTTATAAAAAACCTGCAACCGAAAACCCTATGTTCCTATGTTGGACAGTGCTGTTTCAATGTCAATGTTGGTCAATAATTGCCTTCGAAAATCCACGAACTTGAACAAACAATTAAGTAGACTTTGGTCAATATTATAGACAAAAGTTATATCATTAAAAATTGAATTGAAAAGGTGTTCTTGTTTTTCTTTATTATCCATCCTAGTGAAACTGTCCAGCATAGGAATCGCGTCCAAGACCGGTGCATCCACGATACAACATTACACTGATTGCCATTATGTTATGTCAATGTGTGATTCTGAATGGCTCACTTCAATCAATGCTTCCAGACAAACCTACCTGCATCTCGTAAATTAGCAATAACACTAAAGCATCTTAGGTACCATTTAATACACACATACATCGATTACTGGCATTCAGGAAATTCATCTCTACAGGTCTATACAAACCGTCTTGCTTTGAACACCGGTATATAAGCTAATGTATCTACAGTTCTATTGAATTTCTGAAACTAAGCATAATTCAGGCGGTCCTTTGGCTTCACACCACATCAGCAATCCTAACTTGATGCGTTTTTTACATGTGGCTGGCGAAAACGCTAGAGTTGGCGAAATATCATTTGTCTTACGGATGAGAGAAAGGTTTATAATTGTATTACTAGCGACCCGCCCCCGCTTCGTACGGGTGCAATAGGATGTTATTATACATATAAACCTTCCTCATGAATCACTCTATTTATTAAAAAAACCGCATCAAAATCCGTTGCATAGTTTCAAGGATTTAAGCATTAAAACGGACATAGGGACAGAGAAAGCGACTTCGTTTTTTACTATGTAGGGATAACATCCTATTGCACCCGTGCGAAGCGGGGGCGGGTCGCTAGTTAATAATAAAAAAAGGATTTTTCATAATTCGTCATATTTGATTATGAACTCGTATTTGTAAGATTTCTTCTTCAAAATATTATCAAACCGGATTTCATTATCATTATTATCAGCCTATTGCAATCCTCTATTGGACTTAGGCGTCCCCCTGGGTACGCCAAAGGACAGTAATAATAAAAATATTTTATTAAAAATTAGACCTTTCCTGTAGTTTGCCATATAATGTTACTTCCCAGAATTTGTTAGTTATAAGCAATGCCAAGAGACAACATAATAATACAGGCTGACTAGTTTTTCACAAATACATACGAGTATGTATGTATATTCTTTTCACTGATCTCCTCGGATAGATTTTGTAGCGCTTCGGCTTACAAATTAGCGTTGGCCTGAGGTACAAAATTGGTCCAACCACACAAAGACGGGCAATGTCCTTCTGCAAGTCTCACTATCGGCCGCAGTCAGTAACTTTATAGTCTATTTAAGGAAATGCCATTATCGATCCGCAACACTACGTGCGGTACAAAGCTAGCCTTTGACGTCGGAATCAAAGCCTCAATGGCGGGACTCTAACAAGCTTATACCAGCTTTAGCTCACGTCTTCAGTTCAATTCATTTATTCACCATTCGATTACTTTGTCTAATATTGGTACTTCAAGTGAGAATACAAACTTACTTCAAACTAATGTCAACATGTTTTTAGTCCTACTAATATTAGTTGTTTGTATTTGAGTTAGTATTTAGTAGTAGTTTGTATTTGTGGATGTATGTGCTCTTTCACTTAACTTCACAATAATATAGCTTATACATCTAAATAGCACATAGGCTACAATTTACAAAGACTTATTTCATTTTTTATACCCTAAGTCCACGCGGACGAAGTTGCGGGTGGGCGCTAGTATGAAAAAAAAATTAATAATATTAACACTTTTTTAACTTTAAATTCAAGGCAGAAAATGAACAGCTCAAATATTCAACCACGTTGAAAAAAGAATGGTTGATGTTTTAATTAAATTATTGGTCATTTCAAAAGGTAGTTTACGAGTATTGTATTTCACTCGTGGTGAATGAAGTCAGAGCAGTGAAATGATTATGTGAATTTAATACGAACTGATATTCAAATATACCTGTGCACCTGAGAGAGAGAGTTCGGAATATTTTTAATTTTGATTCTAGTAGGCATCCTCTCGTGCAACAAACTACGCAGAAATACCTCATCACGACCGCACGAGTATTTATCCACTATCATGCAAATATTTTTGATATCAATTAATTACATAAGTTACCTGTTATCAGTAATCCGGTCACTTTGGGGTACAACGTGCCGGTTATCTAGAAATGCTCTGCTAAATCCAAGCTTATCGGTAAATGTGAATAATTATCGCACCAAGTACATTTGCAAAACAATCATTAAATTAGTTAATAGGTGCTTCATCATGCCAGGCGAAAATATTCAGAATTCCGCACTTCGAAATGAACGCAAGCATGAAATTGCAGAAACGGTCAGAATTCAAATTTAGATCATGGATGGCAACCTGGTTACTTAAATCATATACAGGGTAATTTTACTAGTGGTACATGCCAAATTTTAAGGAGTGACTTGGTATCAGGAACTGAATTGGAACCTAGATTTGTGTTAGTTACTTCCCAGGAATTGATCCTCATAAGCGACGCTACGAGATATCATAATTATACTATAATGATACAGGATGGTCTTTTTTTTTCAAAACCAACAGGTTTCATTCCAGGTCAAGAAAAAAGTTGTTTTGCAAAATCTGAGTATGAAGTTTTAGTTTTTGCCAAAATCGGCCTCGAGACTCTTTTCAGCATTTTTCGATAGTCCTCACAGGTTAGGACAAGGCCTACCACGCCCACTTGAAAAACTAAACCTGTATAATACTGTGGCAACAAGGCGCATGTATACAAACTTCTTGTGTGCTGGCCACTAGTAAAATTTGACACGGGCGATAAAAAAATCTGTCAGATACGAGAAAATGATTTGTTTGTATTATTGTTTCACCCCCTTATTCATAAAAACGAACGCAACGCTAACGCATTGTTTAAGCTATTGACGTGTTCTGTCACTTACTCGCAAATGGCGGCAGCAACAAGAATGACAGTGACAAAGCGATACAAAAGTTATCGTGTTCTATAAGAGCTGTTTAAGTTTTTATGAATAAGGGGGTCAGACTTTTAGTTTGTGAATATTTCAATTATATGGTTTTATGATAATGGAGGAAAATGCAAAATTTTATTTTCCCCATAATACCTTATTGGCTTGCTTTTTAGTATATCAAAAAAACATTTAATATGAATAACATTTGAAACAATACGATAAAGACATTCTTAAGTTGTTCTAATGAAAGTTGGCAAGTACTTGCACAGTCACCCTGTATATCATCAAAGCCTCTTCACTATTGCAATTCATAACGTTTTTTGACAACTGGGATGTCGTTCTCAACGCACACTTTACTAAGATTTTCCCTTCTGTAATACCTACTTTATAACTTCGCGACTGTGATCATGGGAGTGCCTTTGTCATGACGAATATTTTCAAACGCATTATTTTTGTTAACTTTTAGTAATTCATAAAAAATATTGACAATCTGGATCGGCCTAGTAAGAGTAGTTAGGGATTTTTCTAAATTTGTTTTAGGTAAGACCCAGATAATGACAGGTTTTTTGTAAGTACACAACAACTACAATTTGACTTTTGATAAAGAATGTAAGATTTAAATGATTTATTGCGTTAATTAATATCAATTTTCATTATAAAATCAACATGGCAAGTAGGTGTAATTAGTAAATGTTAATAAATAAAGCTCTTCATATTACCCCCTTTCTCTTACTAGGTAGGCGGAGTCCACCTCTTTCATTTCGCACTTTTTATACTACACTCTTTTTTAAATTGAGCTTCGGTTTTTAAATATTTTCAATGCATTATTTTTATTTGAAATAGTAATACCTAAAAAAGTCATTCATACCATTGTGTATAGAAATACAACATCAATGAACTCAATGTCTATGGAAGAATTCCCTTCATATTCCATTTTCTCATTTCAAAGTACTAAATCAAAGCATCACACTGCTACATTATATTGTTTAAGTGTTAATAAAGAGGTTTGGTAAAACCTTTGCCCAGCGGTGGGACACAACAGGTTAATTTGTCCTAGCGGTATCTTCACACGTTATCATTTGAGAAATAAATGTACTTATAGGTTTTATCATCATTTTGTTAATGCACGTTTTATCACCAAGTCTAATCGTCGAAATCATCATACTTCGGTAATTGTCATTGCTTAGGGAGGATTTTATAACCATTCATTTATCCTATCTTACGTACCCCCGAATTCACAAACGTCAATCAACGCTAAACACAAACTCATGCTGTCCCGTAAAATGTCAATAGAACTGTAAAGGACAACTATACTTCTGAGCGACGTTGATCTACGTTTGTGAATTCGTTTGTGAAATAAATCACTTGAGTTGGACTTTGGTATCTAAAGGGGGCATCCTCATAAGCCAGCTTCCTGCCTGATGTCGACCACACACGAGTCTGTCTGTACCACTTTTGTGTATTCTGAATAGCCGAATGAAATGTCTAGTTGAACACACGTCCATACAAGTTCGTAATTAGTAAAGACCAACTTAAATAGGTGCACTTACCTTAATGTTAGATAGAAGTGGTTGGACTTCACCTTTGATACAAGTATGTAAACAATCAGTAGATATATTCTGACACTGGGTTCTGAAACGAATATTATAACACTGGGTGTTTTAGTGTAATTAGGTATTCGTTTAGCACTTGACCTGCATTTCTATAGGTTAATGTTCATATCAATTAGTGTTGCTATGATCATTGCCCTAAAACCCCATTTAGTCATACTTATCACTCACTCTTTTTCATCTTACCATCTTTACATAATATGAAATTTATCAAACAACCAACAACATGATTGTCAGTGTACGGTGGCCGGCACATCACGCTACCCATTTCCGGTCAGTCCACCTTGCTATATCGCGAACAAATGTCATTCGGCAAGAGCGAGAGAAAAAACGGAAATGGGGTAACCTGATGTGCTGTTGACTGTACATACACACGACGGTGGCAATTAAATAAAATTAAACAATCTAAGAATTATCATCACACGCACACAACGCAATTCATCATCATCGCCAAATCCCTTTCGTTTTTTGATAACTACGAAAACCCTTGCCCACTTACCCAAAATCAAATGAGTCTTAATACATAGGTGGTATAAAACAAAGTCCCTAACTCTGTCCCTCTCTGTAAATTTTAAAAACTACGCAACGGATTATTTGATGCGGTATATCAGTATATGCGGTATTGATTAAAGAGGAGGATTTATATGTTTAATAACATACGATCGCACTCGTGTGAAGCCGGGGCGGGTCGCTAGCTATTTATAAAGGAAAGTTTTATTCTCCTAATCTAATTGAATTATTAATCACCCCGACGAGGCATAATAAGATTGGCAACTACGGGTCTTCGTCGGATTCACTCTGTAGCTACCTGCACGGTAAACGACAGTCAATTTTCAATGGCAAGAAATGAGAAATAAATTCTATTTTTCTAAAATGTAATCTTGAAATGGAAAAAGAAACTTGTTTACTAAGGCGACTCAGGGAAGCACAAATTAACTTTTACTTGCTTTCGATTTAGATCTTAGAACGGGGCCTAGGCTAGGTGGGTGGCCCCCACTTACACCACTTGCCCCAGGGGGCAGGGGGTCGTGCAGATTCGCGACGGGCGAAAGGTCTCCAGCAACTTGAAAATAGACGTGACATCATTTTATTCACCACTTACCCTTAACCTGGAAACCTGTACCTAATACATATTTTATCATCTTCTTCAGACACCTGTGCGTCAAAACCCAAAAATGATAATTTTCAATTGTAAATTTTAAAGTATTGTATTGAAATTGAGTACCTATTCAATTACCTATAAAAAGTTTGGTCGGATAAATAATACACAATAACACAATACTGCTCGTATGCCAAGTTACTCTATGATCATCTCATTGCTCATATAATATGTTTGTTTGTTTAAATAAATTTGTATTAAATTATTCATAAGGTACCATATTCTAACAGCAGAACTTATACGAATAGTTTGTGGCGGCCCAACTTACAATTAAAGTTGAAAAAGAGAAGTTAACAAATGATTGCATACCTTCAAGATTTTAAACATTAATTCATCATTTTTCTTTCGTTCATTGACGTTCTTAGCCCACAATTTTTTTAACGCTGTAAATCCAAGTTTTGTCACATCAACAACTCGCCATAAATTGCCGACAAGATAATAATTATAATAGTAATACATAGGAGAATAGTAGATAATTGCTCATTTCCGGACGGTGACGGCTGTTAACTCGATTGCAAGGCAATTCTGATGGTGGTCGATTGTCAGTAAGCGGTCGATCAACTCTGGTTGCCAAACATCAGTATCGGCAGTTAATGGTTTGGTTAGTTAATTATAGTGTGGGATCCGACTTTAGCGTAAATGTGCTAGATATGTATATGCACCGTAAGATTAGAAACATCGTTAGATTATAATCTATCTCGTGAGATTGTTATCTGTCAAAAGATTGTGAACCGAAAATAATGTGATAGAGTCTTAGAAAAAAAAGTCTTAGTTCTACGTTGGTTCACAATTTGACCGCTTCCCATCGATAGATTATAATATAGCGAAAAATAATGCTTTTTATTGCAATTATAAGTTACGGTTCACAATCTTTCGACAGAGATTGTAATTTAACGATGTTTCTAATCTTACGGTGATATATACAAATGTATGTATGGGTGCTAACCGTACTTTTTCCCTTCACCATTTGTTACTGGATCGGGGATAAACTGCAGCTCAGACGTAAATTACTGTTGGTCATTTACTATTACCAAATACTACACAATACGATCAATAATCCAAAAGCTTTGCCCGGTCTGGGTCTGTTTGTTCCAAACAACTACATTCGCACCGAGAATCGTCGCCGACATCATCTGTTCTTAGGTTCGGTCCAGCGAACTGTTCACGCCGCTAACTCGTCTACGAGCAGAGCCGTGGCACTTCTGAGTCGATTCACATAAGAGTTTATTTATTGATTCTGTATTGCACAACAATAAATTGGTACAAATAGCGGACCTAATGCCGATAAGGCATTCTCTACTAGAAAACCATGGGGCTAAGCAGAAAAATATGGTTCCAAAAATAACGAGGTCCAACATATTGTCATTTTTCACGATAGCTAAGTTCTGTTATATCCAATCTAAGTGCAAGGATACACTTACCAATTATTTAACATAGTTAGCATTTCGCTTGTAAACTATTAGCAAACTATTGTTATTGATTAATAAATAACCTTGGGGTATCATTTATTCAAATATGTGTAAATGTTTTTTTTTTTAAATGGTATACTAACCTCCTAAAAAAAAAAAAAAAAAGGTGCTCCCATGTTGATCATCAGAATCGAGTAAACTCTTGAATTTCTTCAAGCTTTTAAATCGAGGTCTTAGCTTTACATGCCCTGACAGATAGTTCTTATT
Source organism: Udea ferrugalis (assembly GCA_950022985.1). Classification (NCBI taxonomy): domain Eukaryota; kingdom Metazoa; phylum Arthropoda; class Insecta; order Lepidoptera; family Crambidae; genus Udea; species Udea ferrugalis. The sequence goes on from OX465515.1 coordinate 26,334,809, forward strand.
AGTTCGAGCTTACTGGATGATAGCAAGTACCCAAAAATTAACAACACTTCAGACAAAAATATTAAGTGTCTTTTCGACTACACGTCAAAAAATTGATGTTGTCTTTCTCGCTGCACCGTCCGCCGACACCCCGACACTCGGACACTCGTACACTCGGACACTACGGCAGTCATCTCCCGCCCCGCGCAGCGCTGAAGCGGACTCACAAAGCCGACCGCGCGCTAATTACATCCTGCGGCCTGCCTACACCTAGCTAAGCCTACCTACTAGAGATGTTACTGTACAGAATTTTGACAAACTGAGTTGAATCAATAAATGAATATATGTCTTTGGACAAACAAACCTCAAACTTGGCGACAAACGACTTGTACTATGGGTACTGACAGCGGATAAATAAACTGAAATGTTTTTTATTTTAGTGAAATTTATGAAAATGAAATGAAAAGTATTCATTTCATGCTAACTTTTACAAGAGTTTAAGAAAAGTCAGCACAAAAAATAAATAATATAAGAACACTTTATGGTACTCTACCATCGGTTCGGAAGTGGTTTCTATCGTATATACACATTATTATTATAATTTTTTTATCTAAGAGGGAAACGATACATTACACAGAGCAAACACCCAGAACAGACAATACATGTTCATGCCCTCGAAAGTTTGTATTGTGCGGAAATCAATCCAGCGGCCTCTGATGTAGTAGCCAATATCGTATTACACGTATAGTATCGTATTTTTGCTTTCAACTGTTCGACTGTTTCAATTATGCCTAACTATTTTAAATCCAATGATTTAAGTACAACAAAGAAGACGTGGATGGGTTATGCCAGCACTGACGCGAAGTTATAAATTGTCCTCAGGGTACGACGCAGTTAATTTGACCGTGTTAAATCGTGTGAACCAGACACTACGATTATTTACTAGAGCGTAAACTAGACGGATACATGTTGCACAGTGTCGTCTCAAACTGTCAACACAGTCAATGCTTTGCTCAGGTGCACTAATAGTTCTGATTTCGCGTGCCACTTTTTTAGCACAAGTAACCTCTACCTATCTACATTTTTATTATAGTATCATTATTTAAACCGGGTTGGTACTCAGTTCGTGTAGTTGCAGTTGCATCACTACTTGCTCACGTGCGAAGCGCATTATCTGACTGCCCTGTGATTAATATTCAGCTTGACATTTGAAGCCAGCTCGTGACGTCACAACAACCCTAATTTATTTGTCCGGCCACTGGTGACACGGTTTAGGAATAGGCATATTAGGCACTTAATTATTAATTTGTGGTAGCTACAACATGTAACTTCAACTGTTTATTGAAATAAATGTTTTTGTATTTATTTTTGTAACTCACTCATTTTAAACATCAAAATAAATTAATTGATGTTTAACGTAGACGCGAAGCATTATCCTTCATCTAAAAAAAGGAACAATAGTGCCAGTTTAAAACCCTAATTTCCAGTTTATGTACTACAGAGCTGTCAGCCATTACTATTGGTTTTATTTGAAAATAAAACGTTATTTTCTGGCCGCATTCTGTCGACGGCCATGTTGTAACATGTTTGTCAACAAATAAATAAAATATCGAGGCACAGAACAAACATGAACGTTCGTCACATAGGCGGAACTGTACAGGCCAATAAACTCATAAAACAAAAATAATGTATAATAATGTCTGAAAAATAAAAAATGCCGAATCTATTTGCTTTTTGAGGAAAAAAAAGGTATATTTTAATGATTATACGCCTACTTGATATTTTAAAATATATATATTATATGAAAAAGAGGCATCTTTCGACATATTTTCTATAATCAGATACGCAGCTTTTAAGTGCTCAACTCAAATATATCTTTTATGAAGATCTAATCTATCTAATCAGAATTATGTTTGCGTTTGCCGTTCCCACTGGATACATCACTGATCCCTATTAATATAGTTTTAAAAAGCTTCTCAGGGCGGTATTATAGCGGGCCAACTTTTCTTAACACCGCAACTATTTGTTTGGAGGTATTAATTATTTAGCAGTGGTTGGAAGGCCACTGAGTTTAGGTTTTCTTTAGTTTTGTAAAGAAACTAAGATAAAAAGAAATACACCTACATTGTTACTCTTAAGTCTAAGGTTTACAGCCAATTATCTTATATTTGAACGTGTTAGCGCTCACTAATGAGCCTTCCAGCCGAGCGCGCCCGCCCTAGCGGCCGCCCGCCCTGGGCGCCTCGCCCGCCCGCCCTGGGCGCCTCGCCCGCCCTTGCTGAGCGGCAATAAGCGATAATTGATAGATCAAGTCGCAGCTCTTCTGGCTAACTACATTATCGCGTGAACGTTTCCACCTAACATTCTCAAGGTCGGCGATAAATTGAATTAAAAACTGGCAGCTGTTAAATAGTTAAACTAGTTAATTTCCGTTGACCGTTGAAAACGTGACCTAGTAAATGGTACCTGGTATTTACGGTTTACCCTTGTTTGATCGAACAACGTTTCGTCGAAAATCAGTTGGTCGAACAACGTTTGAGAAAATCATCACTTTGTATAATATCATTTGATAGAATTTTCAGTTCGTCGAATGTTTATTTGATAGAATTTTCAGTTCGTCGAATGTTTATTTGCTATAACAACGTTTGCACTAATGATCAAAAGGTAGAATGTTCATTTGATGTAATTTTCAGATGGTATAACATGCCAAGCAGCATGTAATGAGGCAAGTCGTTTTTTTGGGTTTAAAAAAAAAATAACCACGAAGGCTTAAGGCGGGAGCTACGCTCCGCTTCGCTCCCGCCTTAAACCTTCTAACCTAATCTAACCGAGTCGGTTCCGCCCAAACTATAGTATAGGGCAGTGACGAAATTCGATAATATGAAATTAGTTCAAATTAAATTCGTTCAAACAAATAATTACATCAAATAAAAATTTACCAATTAAATATTCGGTCAAATGAATAATTCGACCAACTGAAATTCGACCAACTGAAATTCGACCAACTGATTTTCGACGAAACGTTGTTCGATCAAACAAGGGTAAACCGGTATTTACTAGGTCACGTTTTACTAACCAGCATGAATTGATGTCACATAAATATCAGCATTTACGTCCCACTGTTGATCACTGAGCTCGTATCGATTTTACAGTACTTAGCACTTCTACGAGGTCATAGTGTCAACTTTATTGTTGGATGTAAATCTAGCGACATTACGGCATCAGCCGATATCAACTCAGCGTGGTTTTTGAAGTAAACATATCAATAGGAGACATTGGGATCGGTGTAGGGTACCGACCGATCCCGGTGTCTTAATCTGCTTTCCAAAAATCAAAATAGAAATTTATTAAAATAGTATTTTATTACTATTTTTAATTAAAAATGTGGACCACTGACCCAAAAATACCTTTTAAAACGTAAGAGGAAACATTCGTCAGCCCTTTCATGTCCATTAACTTAATAATAAACTAAGTTAAAAGTTAATAGTTTCTTTAAGCCTATCATGCCATTAACCGTACTCGTTCATACATGATAAGTACAACCCGCCACACAACAACACCAACTCAGAAACACTGACGGCAAAAAACTCCAAACTGACATTACAGAGGAATGAGGATCACAATAATGATGAGGAGAATATGGTATTGCCCGCCTCACTGGTTTTCAACACTTATTTCGTCAATATAGGCATTCTGTCTAACTTGCTTCCTGTTACTCTTGGTCCTTGATTTCATCCTGGTATCGAGCTACGTACCAGCCAACCAAAGGCAAACTTATATGACATAAGTTTGAGATGTTGGCTAATTATGCCTTCGAGTGCCTCGTAGAGTTCAGAGACGTAAACTATCCGTGTAATGTGACTGAGTTATGGGTACCTTACCTTTTGGGGTCGTAGTCGAATCTGAGCTATTTGTACTACAGACAATGACAAATTAACTAGGTTATTAGACGATATCGCTTTACGGACATCGATAGGATTAGGAGACAGAGAGTACACCAAAATCAATGTGTCAGTTCAAAATACAATTTAGAAAGAAGGTCAATAACTGTTTAACATTTTAATTTGTGCAATATGGCTTGTTGGTGGCAAATGCTGCGCTTGAGTGGTTTTAATTCTTATCTCTACGAAAAATATTAAAATCAGCACGTTGTTAGAGGACAACGGGTCTGGGCCCTAATTCTCGGGAAATGTGACATATGTCGAAGTTGTTAAAATCTCGCATGAAGTTAAGAAATCTCACTAAAATCTCTAATGATAAAAAAAATGCTATTCTCGCGCCCCTTAGAGATATTGACGTCTTTTGTCTCTGACAAACATGTTTCATTTTTTTCTATTATTTGTCACTTTTGGGTTATTTACAATCTAACGTTATTTATGATATTGAACCTTGCAGAAGAAAAAAATGCTTGAGCAGATTTAAAAGACGGTGATAATGGAACACCGCTGACACCGCTCAGTCAAAAGTCAAACTGACTTTTTGACATGAATGTCGTAGACCGAACATCTTGTCTATGCGATAAACGTTCCGTTTTGTCGATTGTAATTTTATTTTCTTCGATTGTGTGATTATGATTATTCGAGTTTATAACTCATGGCTCTCATCCAGCCATCATGTCATTATCTCAGAGCTCATTAAATGGCTCTATCAAAAATCTATATATATATAAAAGAAAGTGGTGTTAGTTACTCCACTTATAACTCAAGAACGGCTGAACCGATTTAGCTGAAAATTGGCATGGAGGTACTTTAGAGCCAGGAGAAGGACATAGGATACTTATATTTATTTTACTTTTATTTTCTTTTTTTTTTACTTTTTTTATTTATTGCCCTTAAGGCGGAACAAAGTTCGCCGGGTGAGCTAGTAATAAATATTACGATAAGCCTGAAGGAAATGAAACGCTACTTGTTGTCAATGTCAGTCAATATTGATTTGTCAATTTGTGTTTGAAATTGCTGAATTGTTGATCTTGTAATATGTAAACAGTTATGAAAAGATAGAGCTGCACATAAAATGGGCAAAAGACACACACGTACGGCTCATCCAATTGATGCAGGTGGATGGGATGATGAGTTGCACAATAGCAAGTTTTCTGCTAGGTACTAAAAAAGTAGCAGAAGCAAGATGTGGAACTATCACAGCAGAAATGAATACCTACGAAAACGAGCAATAATATTTTTTGAATTGGCAATAAATTGTGTGTTCACGGCATAGTTCTGCTTCCTGTTGACGTAGCTTTCCTCATCACACAGTGTTGCAAGTGGTGGCACAATTGCGAAACAACACAATCAATGAATTGTTCCTGGCGTTGGATGGCTCGTTCAGAGCTTCCACCACTTCTATGATACATCGAGATAATAATATGGTGAACGGGCGACAAGCTAATGTTACGTCTTCTGCCGACTAGAGTTTCGTAGCTCCCGGCGCAAAAATAAATATCTTAAAATGAAAATCAGTTTTTACTATTAATAAAACCATGGTAAAACTCATACATACGAGTAGATGTAGGTATCTAAACTAATGCCTGAATGCTTCACTTACCTTTGTTTTAAGGCGCGTCTCGATTAGGCGAACAGTTTGCCTTCCTACTCATTCTAGAGATGGAGTGAGTGTCACACATGCAGTTTGCTACGTTTCGTAGGCCGATTCATTCGTTGAGCGAATGGTTGGCGCCGACAGCGTAGTAGGTAGGTATATTCACTACGCCGAGTTATAACCGATACCTACGCGGCTCAGAGTCAGCCGGCGGACTGTCAGCCGCTCACTGTTTGCCTTAACGGGACGCTTCTATATAGTCATATTGCGTTATTTATTAGGCGTATGACCGGCTTAACCATATGACATATCCTACGAATATTATATGCGTAAGTTTGTATGTGTGAATGGATGTATGTGCCGTGTTGCTCTTTCACGTAAAAACTGGGTGGATTTTAGTATGTGTCTACACCCAGCGGGATCCCCTGTCTGGGAGACTTATGAGTGATACAGAGAATTAGATCAAGCTGTAATTAGTTAAAATTGTATTAATTCATCGTAAAAGCTGCAATAATAACATCCTTAGAAGAAATAGTCCGCTGAATGGAGGTTTCTTTGCAGCTTGATTGTGACCGAATTACGGACCTTAGGAGACTGATTTTTCTTTAAATAAACAGATCAAATATAGATCTAAAAGTTGATATCAATTTACCGTTCATCAGACGTAGTTTAAGAAAATATCCCGCTGGCTGGAGGTCGGTTAAAGAAGCGAACATTTCCGTTTATAATACGGAACAAATTCTGATTTCAGCATAATTCAGTAAAACATATTCAGATCTAATTCTCTGTATCATTCATAAGTCTCCCAGACAGGGGATCCCGCTGGGTGTAGACACATAATATTTCTAGCTTTTACATCTGGCTAGGACATAGGCTACAATTTATAATCATCATCATCATCAGCCTGTTGTAGTCCACTGCTGAACATAGGCCTCTCCTTTTGCACGCCACTGTACTCGATCTTCGGCTGCTCGCATCCAGCTCCTGCCAGCCATCCTGCGCAGATCATCACTCCACCTTGCCTGAGGACGTCCTACACTATGCTTGCCGAGACGCGGTCTCCACTCAAGCACACGTTTACTTCAACGGTTGTCGGTTCTACGGCTAACATGGCCAGCCCACTGCCACTTCAGCTTGCTAATCCGGTGGGCTATGTCGATAACCTTGGTCCTCTGCCGTATCACCTCATTTCTGATTTGATCTCGCAGAGAAACGCCGAGCATAGCCCTCTCCATAGCCCGCTGAGTGACTTTAAATCGTGGGTGGCCACTAGTGACATCAAAATAACTTAATCTAACTACCTACGTACATAGGCAGTTTATGTTATGTTATATGCATTTATAAAATGGGAGACCAATGCTCAGCAGTGTAACGTAGGTCTCACTTCATGGTGGCGCGAACCATACGCCAACAATCGGGCTTAGTGCGGATTGTTGGGGGGGTGTAAGCTTAGTGCTCACTATACCTTTGAAAACAGATTTATCAAGCCACCCTAAGGCCTCTGACTAGGCTTAACGATTGACATCTGGTGACGTCAGCCAGGACCAACTGCTTAACGTGCCTTACGAAGCACCAACTGCGGCGAGAGCACCTCCAATCCTGTTTAAAGACTCGTTCGCACCACTTAAAGGTGTCCTCACGCCTTAAGTCCACTGGTGAGCTGACTCACACGACTCACACTCAATTTGTACTTACTTATTTTAAAACTACCTTCTTAGTTTTAAATAATGCATGCAGTGTCTACCTAAATTAGGTACATTGTACTTTTAGACTTAAGATGTATGTGTGTATTTTCGTTGTATTATTACTGTACAATAATTGTTGGTAAACCAATAAATAAATAAATAAGTATAATCTGCGACGAAATTCTGCTTGCGCTTCAGCCTAATGTAATGTAAGCCATCCTTACTGCACAAACACGGAGTTTAATTGACAGTTAGTTTCATACGACAAACCATCTCGAACGCTCATGACCATCCGTTGCATGTCGCACGCTGGCGGTTGTTAATATCTCGCATGAGGACTTATTATTGTTATTTACCATGGCAACGTGTGATATCCGCCATTTTTTTTTGATAAATCTCGTATGGCATTAAGATGTCGTATGCCCGAGAGTGGTTTCCATGGCAACCACACTTGTTTGTCGCACGCTAGCCCTCACATGCGAGATATTAAATTAGCTTAAATTAATTAACTCTCACGTTACCATGGTAACGTCTGTTATCCGCCATTTTGTTTGTTAAATGTCGAAGGTGTTAAAATGTCGAATGCCCGAGAATAATTAATAAATAATTGGGTCCCTGGACGTGGGTCTAGACTTAGTCACTTCATTATTCAGCGACTGCTGGTCCGATTTTAAAATCAATATTCCATCGGCAGTTGAGCTCACACTTTATTATGCAGCTATGGAGGGCCATCGGGGCCTGTTTTACATGTACTTGCTTTGAAGAAAATATCACAAATTGCCGTATTGAACTCAATACTCAATATTTTGTTGCATTCCTTATTTTCACAAACTCGTTAAGTTGTTTTTGTGTACTTTGTGTTCATTGTACAGTTTGTGACTAACTCTCCGGTGATGGAAAACACCGATATGAAACCTAAGCAACCCGGATAACGGTGGTGAGCTTGCGCGTTACCACGTTGGGTTCGAATTCCTTGGGCGAAATGTGGGCTTCTGAATGTTCCGTTCACCATGATGGCAATAATCAGTATGCTTCTGACTAACCCATTAGGGATATGATCGGGACCTCTTTACTTTAAAAAGGTGGTCTTACCCCACTGTCAAAATAATGTCCTGTTTTCATTGGTCGTGTGGGGTAGTCCACTGATAATATAAAGAGATAAAAGTGATTGTGTAACTAATAATAATCATCTTCTAATTCGCTAGATAAATTCTACTAATCCATAGATAAGTCGAGCAGTTGTTATTAGAAAAATACGATTAGAAAGATAGTTTACACCAGACGTTTCATGTGACCCTGTTGTCATGTACCTACTTTGATAAGATGTGCAAAAGAGGACTACCATTTGGTTAAGAGTTTTTTTTAATAATAAGTATCTCAGAATGCTCTTCAACAATTGTCAAGATACGTGATTCGTGCGATTTTGCATACGCACTGCAACGAATAATAAAAAATATAAAAATGATTTCGACACAATGTGTAACTACTGCTATCTGTCGTTACACATTAATAAGATATTTTAAAATAGTTCGATGATCACATTAAAAAATATTTTACAGAACATAACAAAACAGTCTCCTCGTCAATGTAATTGTCCTCATCTGGTGACAATGGGCTCCGTCCTCCTACGAGTACGAGTCGTCGCGGTTCCGCTCGCTCGTGACAAAACGAACACGGACTCGGCGTTCAACTTTTATTACATTCCCCGGAACGGAACTAGTCCGCAACCCCTCACTACTCCTTTCTTCCTTTCGCTTTCCTGTGTTCACAAACTATTTCCTGCCGTTGGGATTTTATTTTCACTTCATCATGCCCCCAACCTAAGCAGACCTTACAGTAAGAGTGTTTGTGTTTTTAAGGGTCTTTAGACCGAATTGAAGCAGAGCTCGCAGCAAGGATGTCGGAGACTGATAAATGCATTTAAGTGTTTCTCAATTCATAGGTATTTAAATAAATAATGACACCCATGCAAAAATAAACAAATAAATATCTTTGAACATTCAATAAAAATATTTGGACATTATTCCACACACCGCCACCTAGCCCTAAACTGAGGAACTCTTGTACCATAGTACATCATTAATGTTTGTCCTGGCTGGGGATCGAAAACGCGACCTTTGGCCTTATAGTCAGGGCCTCTACCCATTGCCACCAATAGGCCAGTTACGAAAAGCAAACCCCTCCTCCATTTGATAAGGTTTTATTAGCATCTTTTAAATAATTTCGTAGGAATTGTTGTTGTAGTAGTATAAGCTTTTTTCCAATGATAAGATTACTACTAGGACGTAATGTAATGACGTCACTGATAAGCACGCAATTTAATGACAAGAGGTGACTTCTGTGGCGGACCATGTGCCTTGATCATCAATTTTAAACATTGCAAGCTTGATGATAGGCTTTTCAAACGCGTGGCGCATGCTGTGAGTTCCTCTCGCCTGCTCTGAATCCCAAAATCGCATACTCAGCTCGCAGCCCCGAATTGTTTACCTTCATCATGACCGCGCCATTACGCAACGGTGCATCGCAGTTCTCAGTATAATCGAGCTCTAAATGCCCGGGATTCGCGCGCAAAATGTTTATTGACAGCGAGCAGTGGGTCATAGCCACCCCCAGCCTTGGGGTGAGGGTGGGGGCGGCTGCAGGCCCTAGCAACGGCGAGCTCGCTGCACACAGGTGCAATCGCCTAGGGTTGCTAGCTACGAGTATATCTAGGTTACGTTTGTGTTACAGGGGGTGCTACAAGTGACGGAGGGGCTCAACATGCCCGCACTGATGCCGATCCTTGATATGGCGCTGAATGGGGTGTTTGGAAACAATAACGGACCTATCATCGCGACCAGGGTTGGCGACATGCTGTTCGACGGCATCACGATGTGCCAGAACCCTGGAATCTCAGGAACAGCTGCGTGCACCCTAATCAGACAGATGGTCGGCGACATTCAGAACATGGAAGTGCAGCCAGACAACACCATCAAGTTCTCCGTTTTTGGATATGTACGTAAGCTAGGCCACACTAATCTTTTAAATCTAGTTATAGTATACTCAAGAGACTTTGCTTAAAATCGCTTAGTGACAACATACAGTCACTTTGGCGTCCATATTTCTCAGCAGTCAGTAGCATTATGTCATACGTTATTTCGCTCGAGTGGTTGTGATTCGTTTCCAATATTAATCATCTATGTATCACAGAGGGAAGGACTCCCAGGCCGGCTGCACCAAGCCTACCGAGGGATCAAGAACCACGAAGACCTGGGCAGGCTCACTGCCCTGGACAACGAGCCACATCTTCCATTCTGGGTCGGAGGGGAAGTGAACACCACCCAGGAGCATTCAGTGTGCAACATGATCAACGGCACAGACTCTGGCATTTTCGCTCCTTTCGTCGACACTGCGAAGCCTCTTTACGCCCTGAATACAGATATCTGCAGGTGAGCTCTGGCTGCACACATGCACAAGCCCGCCCACGACAACAGCCCTCGCCCGCCCTGCACTTTGCTTGAGCCTTTTCTATGTGTGCGCGAGGCTTTGCATGTCTGCGTGAATCTGCGCTTGCGTGTGTTATTTTGTACTTGTGGGTGTAACTTTGTGTTTGTGTGTGTTCGGCAGCCTTGTGTGGTGGAGCTGTGCGAGTTATGGATTATGGGCGGAAACTATTGCTTCCATGTAGTGGAGAGTGTTTTTGACACACATGCATCCGTCTCTATTAAAAAGCAGGTTATTTAAATGGCGATCAATGAACATCTAAAATGAGTTGAGGAAAAGCTGCTACGTTTTACTTTTGGAAATAATTGCTTAGGATGACCGACATTATCAGAGTCCACGAAGAAAAAGCGATAGTAAGACATCTTTCGGCTCAACAACTTGTAGTCATTTTTAACGACATAAGTAATAGTTAGAGAAAAAGTTTTTTTTTTATTTTATTTATTCAATTATTATTATATTTATTGAATCAAGAAACATACAAAAAGTTGGTTAGTAGCATCTTTAAACCTATGTTAGGTTTGAGTAGATACAAAGTTCTCCTTAACTCATTTTCGAAAAATAGGTAATACCTAAAACAAACTTACAGTTTACACTAAAATCTAGCACAGAATAAACGATTGACAATACAATGTTATCTAATCGATTTCGATTTGCCTGGATTATTAAATAAAAAATAAGTTAAGGGCTCGCTTAAGCTCTCAATGGATTTTTTTAGAAATCTTTATAACTACTTTCGGATACATTGATACATTTATTATATTTCCACAAAACAATTACCTAGTAAGTTTGAAAATCACTCTGAATCATTCAACTACTCGTAACATTAGAAATTAGTTAAACCTGCAGCATAACAATATTTCTAAAACTAAAAATTACAATGGTACTGGTATGGAAACATTTTTCTAATGTTGTATAGGCCTAATTTGCCACGCGAAGGCAAACAGGTGAAGGGTTACTTGATAAATCATTAAAATAATATGTTTTATCATTAAAACATATTATTAATATTAATATTTTTAGAAGATTTTAAAATCTGAGCTCTTAAAAATCTGAGTATTAGCTGAAACTAGTGTTTCCGTGGATGCATATTTTTTTTGGTTTATCGAAAGGGAACGCCAAGTACGTCGTTAGCCACTATGTAGAAAAACATTCATTTATCACTCCTCTGCTGCCTGCCAAGCAGCGGAAAGAACGTAAACGTATTTCACCGGGTAACAAAAAAAAGGAAGCTAAATAGAAACAAAAAATGTATTGTAAATCGTAGCTTGATAAAGGTGGTACATTTTGTTTATTGTTTTACTGCGATTAACCTTGAAGGTATACGAATGTTATATCTGTGTCTGTATTGTGCCCAAAAAATAAACTTAGGTACGGCACATAACTCTACCCATTTCTGAAAGAAAATGACATTGCAAAGAAACGACATTTGGCAAGAGCGAGAGAAAAACGGGAATGGGGCAATCTGATGTGATGTTGACTGTACCTACCCATAGTGCCAGACTACTTTTTTGATGTTTGGATATTGAGAGATCAAGACATCCTAATTAAGCGACAGTTAAATAACTCTACTAAATTGAACATAATTCCTCTAGTGAGGCTAGCATTGCTGTCGCTTGCAACATTACCACTTTTAATCTTCACCACAAAACAACAAACTCTCTTTGGAGATGAGCTCTGCACCTGCACTTTTATTTTCCTGAATGTTTTTCAATGTAACAGTCATTTTGTGTATGAACTAATAAATAAAAAATGCACGGTAATAAACTGATCCATTGTTCAAAGCCGGATCCTCATCTTCTTTAGACATAATATTGAGGCGGGGTGATGTCTCCGTGTAGCGTCTTGTAGTGGCAGGTCACCTTTACGCTGGTCAGATCAAATTCAAGTCTCAAGTTAATAGTTCCCTCCATGAATGTACCAGAAAGGCAGCTGTGGGTGATGCGTGCCACTAATCCTGTTATAATGACCACGACTACTCTGCAAAGAGTGCAACGACTAAGAAGAAGAAGAATAAACTGGTTCTAACCACTTCAGTTTTGTGTCGTTGGTCCTTAAGCTCTACCCGACAAGCAAGCTCACGGCGCAAGTGCTCTGAAACACTATCCTCTTTTTACATATTTCATTTTAATAAAGTCTTTTACGCTTTCCATTTACTTTCTACAGGAGAGAGGACGGTCCATAAACTTAGTTGGCTAGTGCTTTTAACTGTAAAACAGCTAATTTTAAACATCACACAAGTTATTCATATCTCTTGAGACAAGGCTTTCACCACGGAATACCTACCCAATTTACTTGTATTACAATACTCACTGCAACAAATCACAATAATCTGTCGGTTATAAGATGCGTAAGATGTTGCCCGATATTTGTAGTACCACTACAAATACAATATTGAACCTTCGTTCAATCATGTGAAGAATATTGGTATTCGTTCTCGGTGTATGTTATTTATTAGTACATGAGCTCCCCGTTCTAGGTCTCTTACTGAGAATCAGTCGCGAGGACCAACTGTCGTCTCTCGTGTCGTTTGATGAATGCTTTCGAGATAGAGACTTTTGTCGCTGCTACAAGGTAGATTGATTGTTTGAGGTTCAATCCATGTTCTGCTTGCTTTTTAATGCATTGTATACAATACTTACTCGTGCTTATTTGATCCCGCAGAAGCAACCTCTAACTATCACGTTTAGGACACCATTGGTTGTTTGGACATAATTGATCGTGAAGGAAAACTAGGGTAAATTCCCTATAATGCTTTCTGTCGCCTTTCCTTCACTTTCTCTCATTAAATATTGAAGGACTGACCTCGCAGCTATAATGCCTTCTAAACTTAGCCTCAACCACAAGGCACCGTTAATCAATAACCTTACAATTGCCATGACAAATGACTTGCAAACCGATCGGCCCTCATTTGCATCGATTATGACAACCTATACTCGAATGTAACGAGTACAGTGCCGTTAAACTTAGCGGCATTTGTACGAAGCTTATGTTAAATAAGTAAAGATTTCGGACAGCTTACGATTTAACCCCAATACACGGATTCAGGTTGTCATAAGCTACAGTAATTCGATGTAAACGGACTCGATAAAAAGTCGTTGTCGATAAAAAGAATCGCAGATTCTCGCAAAGAAAGCTCTTGAAAGCTGTACTAAATTGAGAAGCTCCGTGGAGGCAGCCACTTGTTGGGGTAATTGGCATGCCGTCTCTGGCTGTTTGCGGAGATCTTAGCTGGCGCGTTGGCGACTTCCACTTACCCAAGAGCTTCAACGATGGCTTAAATTGATTTAAGGCGATTATATTCGAGCAGGCTCTAGTAACCAACATTTTTACCTAACCTAGTCATTACTAGGGTGGGTTCATTAACGCTAATCAAGTTGTCAAGCCCTACTAATCCCCTAACAACCCTGTTATCAAGGCTAACCCCCAAAGATCTTGCCGTCCCGGATTTCTGTAGAACCAAAAATTACAGCTGCTTTTAAAAAAGAAAAAAACATTAGTGAGCATACATTTTATATTTAGTTTTTTTTTAATTACTAGAAGAGAATCACTAACACTTTTTCAGTTGAAAAAGCTATGATCCATCTGGAGCAAAAAATATTTGACAGTGACACAGTATATTACAGGCCTGTATCGGGGAGCAAGTTAGGTTGCCAGAGTTTAGAACTCTTATCAATCCATACATGTAAGAACTGGTCCACTTCGATTTGAGTTTGTGAATTCAGTGGCAGGGGTAACAGATTTGTTTGAAATACCATTTGGCATGCAGGAAGCCAACCTACTGCTGATGTGCATAGGGCATACTAATGAATGTAACTTTAGGTTGATCATCATTATAACGACATAACGTTTGGTAAGCAAGCAAGTAAATAATAATATGTTAGGTAGGAAATATTTAATTTTAAAGTTCACTTAAGCTTCGGGCTTACTGCGAGGGTTTTAACACAATCAAGTGTTGAAACGTTTAATATTATCTACTTTAGACTCCACCGAAAACGCCAGGCATAGGGATGTCACACTGAACTATTATCTGAATCAGTATAGTATCAGATACTATACTTCAACTAATTTGAGAAATACACTTTGGCAGCTGCCCGTGTCATTGGAAATTGTATTTTAATCCAATAGAAATACGATTCTAAGCTGTGGCTTGACTTTTGAGCCTGACAGAACAATTGAATCCTTTTAGCATTGCAAAAAGTTCAATTTCTCATGAAACTGGCAGCTGTCAAAGTACATTTCATAAATTAGTTGGAGGATAGTTATAATCCTCGACAATTGCTAATGCGCTGGATCCTTGTCAAACTAAAACCACGTGACCTCAAAAAATACAATTCGACAAAAAACGATTAAAAACCATGCCTACTTTTGAAATTTTTTAGTCAAATTGAAATCTTAAGATTGAAAAATTATTGAAAAGTATTAATTATTAGTTATTGAAAATTATAATGTAAAAAAACTTAAAAAAATAAAAGCATGATTACTTACTACAATAACGAAAAACAACAAAACTCAAAAACTTGTAACAAATAAAACAAGATAACGAAAAGTAGGTAAGTACTTACATTATCACAATTCCAGTTCTGTTTCAGTACTGAGCGTTGAAATGTCAAAACATACGTCACAAATATGGGGGCCTTGGGCATTACCCATTGGCGGGGATTATATTCTTATACTGTTTTAGTTTCTAAGTTACGAAGTCTTATGTGAATAAAATTGTCTTTCTTTCTTCTTTCAATTCTATACTAACTAAGTATACTATTATAATTCAATTAAAGCGTAAATAACAGGCTTGTGGCCCAGATGGTTATGATATTGGTATTCATGTTATTATTATCATACTAGGGCATAAGGTGAATGTAGTCCACATGTAGTTATTTAGTTATTTATTTCTATTATGGTGGTCTATTAAGGTGGTTTAATACGAGGCAGTTTGAAAGGAAGTTGGTTTCTTTGAGACGGCATTTAAATTAGTGACAAATTATCTGAAAACAATAAGGCCAGCTAGAGCTGGCTGGAAAGGTAGACCTTTTAAAGAGTTAATTGAATGTTTGCTGCGTACATTTTTAAACATAGTTCGTAGTGCCATGAATACAGGGAGATAAAAGCTCAATAATTACTTTTGGATGCATAATAGTTAGCGAAAGATAAATGTCTGCAATTTGTAATCGATTGTAAAACACATAGTTAAGGCCAACGCGAATGTGTGTCACGGTAAAAGCACATGTTTTACACCTCTGTCTAATACCACAAAATTATGGATATTGAGGCAATTTGTATTTGAAAATATCATTTCACCTAGTTTTGAAGAAATAAATCTATTTATAGATTTTTAATTTAGAGAATTAACGAAATAGATAATCATCGGTTTGGTTATTGAAGATAATAATTCTATCATGTTGTATTGTGAATAAGTGCGGGCTACGATTATGCATAGTTACGAGCTAGAATTATTTTTCGTTTTTCGTAATGTTCATAGCACCTGTTTTACTTACTTTGTCTAATCCATAAAAAAAAGACTTAGTTTTTTTAAACGTTCAACAGAAAATAAAGCCCTATTAATTAATAAGTTAGACCTTATTTTACTGAGTTTTTAAGAATACCTAGAATGCACATTGAATTTCTATTTGTTTGCAAGTGAACACAGCTCAAAATGTAGTTTTGCACATTGCCATAATTCTAAGTAAGCTCCACAATGCTGATTTACATAGCATGTATTTTTATAGTACACAGTCACAAAACAGAAATTCTTAATTGTGCATTGAAAATCATCAAGCTTGATTAAATAAGTGAATTTACAACTTTATTATGAGGGCACAATGTAACTAGGTACCTACAAAACAGGCCTGCAACGGTTTCAACAATGGTTACAAACTTTGTTCGAATCAATTCAGAGGTTCAACAACTGTTCAACTCAGTTCAGTTTCAAGTGCAGCGCAGCCCTGATAGTGACCCGTATCTCAGCTGCTGGCGGCTGCGGCTTCAAGCTTGAGTGAGTTAGGAAGCATCAGATAAAGTCATAATCGGCCGATACCCGCTAGCGAGGGGCATGCTCGGCTGGCCACGCGATCGTTGAGTATCGCAAGCGCTTCGAGTATGTAGTCACTTAGAGCCCATACAATGCGGAGCCGTGGCTGTATCACTGCATTGTATCGTTGCTTTGAGTGGGATTGTGTAAAAGCAGACAGTTTAGCGATGCTCATTGCGACTGTATCGCGTCTCCAAGTCGCAGTGTATTTAGATCAGATTAGATTATTTATGGCCTGGCGTAAACTTCAAAGTATTAAAAAAAATAGATAAGTATATCAAGAGACCGTAAACTCATTACGAATCAGGATCCCTTCGAGCTATGAGTATACCTATACCAGTTTTTGTTTTTGAATCAGTTCATTCAGGAAGATTCGTACTAGAAACACAGTCTTGATAAACATTTTGCTCGCGTTTTGTTGAAAACAACAATTTTAAAAAATATGTCATGTAGTTATAAACAAGCGTTATTTATACGTAGGGTTATTATTAAAAAACAAATATTTTACACTGAAGTAACTCTCTATCTGCTTTGGAAATGTTAGTTCACTTTTAAATTTCATTCAATTTTATTGCGGAAAACAAAAATTTCCATGAGCTTACACAACTTTTGCAACCAAGTTCTGTAATTCACATTGTGATATTTCATAGTTTGAACAAACTGAACAGGCAAGTTTGCAGCCCGCGGTGCGGTATTACTCCACAACTCAGTCGGCATTTACAATCAAACAATGTTTACTGTATTCGGCTGAAATATTTCACCCTGGCAATCATCGCATTTCCTGATTCAAAATAATTTCCATTTAGGTATCCATCAGTTATTGGAGTTATCGATTTTCAAATTTCGATCTGAGTAGGTACTTGTGGTTTTGTAAAAGGTAAGTATTAACGGTTTGACAGAAGTAAATCCTACTAATATTATAACTGCGAAAGCTTGTATGCGTGGATGGACGTGCCGTGTTGCTCTTCCGCGAAAAACTACTGAAAGGATTTCAATGAAGCTTTTCAATAAAATAGCTTATACATCTGAATAGGACAAAGGCTACAATTTATGCAAAAAATATTAGGTTCTTTTTTAAACCAAAGTCAACGCGGACGAAGTCGCGGTCGGCTTCTAGTTAAGTATTAATATTACAATGGCAGGGTCGTATATCATTCAAAGCATCACTAGATCTGAAACAAATTATTTCATGAAAATACTTCAGACATATTTGACCACTTTGTACTTAAATAACACTTTGACTCTACATCCGGTCAATTTATCTTTCGTTCAGGTTGATTTCAACCGAGAGTGAAGTTTTACTGAAGTGTTATGGTTGAGTAAGTAATAATCCAGATGGTTTGCTGACCTTGATAAGAAGGCGCCAACAGGAGGGGGGATTAAACAAGGGGTGTTAGGGGGCGCAAGCCGTCAAAAGCGGACACAAACAAGTACAAGAACTATACAATTATTCTTTTATAAAGCAAGGAGAGTCTCGCAGATTCTCGCACCCGGCGCGGAATATGCTAAAGAACAAGACAAGACAGTTTCTATTACCGCTCTGACTTCAAAGCTGCATATTTACTGTAACAAGTCATGTTTTATGCAGTGAACAGTTTCAAATTAGACTATCGTTTTTTATTATGTAAATAAATATGATTGTACATTATTCCACTTAGGATCGTCTAGCCCTGAACTAAGGCACGCTTGTGCGTTGGGTTACAACACAATAGGGATAAACATACATAAACGCACACACTTTATCTGTCCAGCTGGTGACTAGAAATGGAAAAATAAATAGTCACTGGAAATTATTCCAGCGCTAGACGACTAGACGACAGATAATAATACTTGAACTTTAAAAAAAAACATACTTAATATTCTTACATAGGAAACACCCAGACCAGTACAAACAGGCATGTTCATGCACGCAAATGTTTGTACTGGGCGGTAAACGTACCCGCGATTACTGGTGTGATAGCCCACTTCTGAAAAATCACTAAAACTATAGATTGTAGGTAGATACATCTAGTTCAGACGACCACGCGTTAATGTGTTCACTCATCAGCAACTTGCGGTCTAATGCATAGCTACACTACATTAGAACACTAGAGATATGTGATTCTTATGTCTCTGACAGAAACCTCAAACAATTTTATACAGTAAAAAACTAAAACAACTTTTTATTTTCCCACGTTTAATAAGCTTAATGTCTACATAATGTTTAAAGTACTCTCACGAAACTGTTTTAAGCGGCTTCTTGCCATCGCTGAAGAATAATCGACGCAATTGAGAAAACAAAGGCGAGTGGGAGACTTATTATTTTCATGAAGCAATGTAAAATTAATTAGTCATTAATCCATTAACAGCATCAAAGTGGAATATATTTATTAAATTTTTCACACAAAGAACGGATTAGCCTTTTATATGAACGTGTGATGGCCCCGGCAGTCGGAGCCGAGCCACAAAGACTGGTGCTCATATGATGCGCTTTTTAAGCCGATTGAATGGAGCATTCATTTCCTAATTGAATATTCCCGTTAAGACCGTTGAAGGGTTATACCGGCAGGATGTCAAACAGAACATGTTTCATCTTTTCGAAACAAAGGACTTCAGTTTTTTTTGTTAATGCGTATACTTAATTAATTGAACATGATAAAAAAATACTTCTCTCATCAGAAATCGATCGTTTTGGTTTCGAAAAAAAACACTACCTGTGTATTATTGCACCGTCTCGTAGTTCTGGGAAGAAAAATTTAAATTACACGGCCAACTGAAGCAGTGGTCTCATTTGTGAAAAAATGATTTTATTCTCCTTATTAAAATACTATGTTAGGCCCAGCTTGTTTGTATTTCTTTGGAATAACTACTTTTTTAAATGTACTGTAAGCTCCTTGAGACAGTTATTTCCTACTGCGAAATATTGAGCTCTAATTTTGATTCACTTCACCGCTGGCAAATGTGTTGAACTTATCTGGTAAAACTTGAAATTTGACATTTTATGTTGCGATTCCACTCTCGTTAGGTGCATCAAAAGCTTTCGCCGTGTTAAAAAGCTGCAATTTCTGACATGCAGCTTTTAACATCAAACATTTGCGGTTCACGCCTTTTTCGCTTCACCGGAGTACATTTTCGTATTTTGTATTTTGCTGAAAACCATGTTAGAGATTGAAGCCGGCTGTCGCAGTTCGCCAGGAGGCGGAGGCTCGCTGACGGCTTATAGCTTGGAAGCTTCCAACGCTTTTTGAAGTCATGTTGTGGAAAAGCTTTAGTAACAATAGGTGCTTGGGTGCTTTGTAAACTTGTTGTTTTTTAACCTTTGTTGAAAATATGTTACCTTACAAATTTATATTTTATTTCTCACTAAAGGAAATGAGAAATAATTTGGTGCCAGAAAAGTGTTTATGTTTTATAGAATCTAACAACGATTACATGCTTTTATATCCACCAATTCAAAAGTATGGTATTTTTAGAAATGAGCTCATTTTTATTGAGCTTTCGTTGATATTCTGACATTAAAATTGGTCCTATACCTATTAAGTGAAATCTTAAAATGACATGACGAAGTTTGATATGGATGGACCTGTTGGCGCCGCACCATAACCATGCTCATATGAATACAACCACTGTTACAGCGTGGTGTCTGTGGCTAGCAGCAGACATCTTATCGTATATCTTATCTTAGCTTATCTTATATGTGGTTGACTGGTAGAGAATGGCTAGAGGCATTAAGACCGCCATTTGTACTTTGCTTTTGTGCATCAAAGATTAATATATAAAAAGTCTGATACTGAGTGCAATAAAATGTGCCATTGCTATGCTGCACGGTCTATACTAGGATTTTTAATTGTAGTCAGTGAAATGACATTTTCAGTGTGGCAGGTTTTCAGTCCCAAATAAATAGTGATGTGGTAAATCGAGTTTTTACAATTAAAAGTTAGTCGACATTACAGCCTGGCAAAATAGTTGTAGTGAATGACCACGTCTCACTTCCATATGTCATTACTGGCAACACACACTGGTCAGACTTTCGTCTTGAGACATAGAGGTATTTCGGTAAACTGTATTTAGTAAATAGGTTTTCAGTTTCAAAATGTTTTGTTTCTGTATTATATTATTTACGGGTAAGAATTTCGTATATTAACAGGTCATACAACTGGAAAAGTTTGGGAGGATACAACAGTAGAATCTTCCAAACAAGCGTTTTCTAAAGGTTTGACTACAGACCTAGAGGGCCCAACCGGCAAAGGACGACGCCTTTTAATTTCACATATAGGCAGTGATGCAGGTTTTGTAGATTCCGGTTTTCTTATTTTTGAATCGAAGAAAAATAGTATGGACTATCATGAAGAGATGAATTCAGAGTGTTTTGAGAAATGGCTTAAAAGCATTTTGCCAAAATAAAGCCAAATGCGGTGCTGGTATTAGATAACGCACCGTACCATTCAAGAAAAGTCGAGCGTATCCCCACTTCAAACTGGCGGAAGGCTGATATTGTTCAGTGGTTAGATGAACAACAAATTAAATATCAACCTACAATGAAAAAGGCTCAATTAATCGAAATAGTAAAATTACAAAAAACAAATTACGAACGCTATGCTGTGGAAGGGTTGGCCGCTGAATACGGTGTCACAATCCTGCGTCTGCCCTGCCACCTTATCACTGTGAGCTCAACCCATTAGAGTAAGTTTGGGCTCAAGCAAAGGGGTACGTTGCCAGGAACAATAAAACTTTTAAAATAAAAGAGGTAAAAAAAATATTTGAAGAAGGCCTGAAAGAGGTGACGCCTGATAATTGGAGACAGTGCATAAAAGTCGAAGACAAAATGTGTCAACTCGACCACATTATAGACCAATATGTGGATTCCTTCGTTATAAATGTAACTGATTCCGATTCTGATTCTAAATATACCGATTCAGAATCGGAGTCGGAGTCAATAGCAACCGTAACGAATAAAAACGTATATAATTACTTGTATTTTCCTGACTTTCAAGTGTTAATTCCCCTGAACCTCTTTGAACATTTTTTTCCCAGCTATGGTTATAATTTTTTAGTGAGAAGTTGTAATATGGAGGTAGGGGTCCATATTTCTTAAATCGTATTATTTAATTCGTTGTGTACCTATTAAATATTTCCAATTCAAAAAAGGCTTTGATACCTAATAAAATAAAGCATGACTAAATGTCTAAGTCTAGTGATTGCCGAACGTCACTATTGTAGCGGGTCACCCTTTTTTGTATCAGTCACTGTTGAAGTTGTCATTTTGCTGACTACAATTATTAATCGTACTATACGTGATAAAAATGCTTTTAAATCACCTTGTTTCTTACAATTCTATTCGAAAAAGGTGGATTGGTTCTTAACGAGGTCCAGAGTTACTAGCACGCTCTTTCTAGAAACAACTTTAAAAATCTCTTTCCCTTTGTGATAACAGTTGAAGTATCGTTGATAATTTCAAACTTTATGTACACAACATCGGAAGGGGTTTGCGAAATTGCGATGATATCAGCCCAATATTCGAGGGCGAAATCTGCGCCCTCTCTCGGCTTAAATTAAGCCTGTTATTTGCGCTGCCGGACCCCAGACTGTTGACGAATTAAATGCAGCCTAGGATAGGAATGGAAAATTGTTTGTCGCGGACGCGCTGTGGCGCCCCCTGGATGGTCCGATAATGATATTACGTTTATCCTTCTCCACGTTAATTGAAACTGTCAGACACATTACTTGTATGGTTTAAGTATTGCGTGTTTATAAAACATATGAACCATAACCATAAACGACCTATATACGTCCCACTGCTGGGCACAGGCCTCACCTTAACTATGAGGTGGATTGAGCCGTATAGCCCCGCGGGCTCAGTGCGTTGTTGGAGGGGTGTGAGGTTAGTGAGCAACCATAATGTCAGATGTCATCAAGCCGCCCTAGGGCGCCGACTAGGCTTAACGAATGACATCTACGACATCATCCAGGACCAACTGCTTTACGTGCCTTCCGAAGCACGAAGATGCCCAAAATACACATCACTAAATTTCGGTTGGGGTGGTCACCCATTCCATTTTCGACCCGGCGTGTGTTGCTTTACAACAGCGATCGTCGCTGATCACTGTCACAACTGCGCCACGGGCGGGCACCTCCCGAAGGGTTCCTACCTTTATTTACATATTAAAAACTTGAAAATAAAGTTTAATCATTATAATTTAAAAAATATTACATTAATCCATTGAATAAAAAATTACAAATAAAAACGGTGAATTTGTGCAGTTTTTGCATAGCCAGGAGGTGGTTCTAAGTATACATTTGTACGTAAACCTATTTGTAGCCTGCCTAAAAGGCGGAGGAAGATTATTCCAACATATGGAAAAGAGTAACTGCTGAGTTTCTTGCCGGTTCTTTTCAGTACAGAAACTGACCAGCACTTACAGTAGAGTCACGTTATATTTGTGTACCTTGTATTTATATTTTATTATAACGATTTAGTCCATAATTAAGTTTATTTGTTGCTGGTTAATTTGATGATTTTAAAGCACCTTCCCTTACGGGTCTATTTGATTATGCATAATAAATGTATAATCGGATGTAAATCGCTGTGTGGAATAATGTCTTGGGATATCCAGGGATTTATCAAAAGTGTCTAGGGATCAAGAAGCGCAAAAAAATACTATGTTGTTATTTTTGTTCAGGTCCGTGGAGCTGCGGTATCAGCACGACGTGGAGTTCAAGGGCATCCCAGCGGTGAGGTTCAGCGCCAACGAGTGGTTCCTGGACAACGACGACGGCTGCTTCTGCATCAACGTGACAACAGGCGTGACGCGCGACGGCGGCTGCCTGCTGCGCGGCGCCATGGAGCTCTACAGCTGCGTCGGTACGTACCAACTTTATTTATTTTTATTTATTTTTTATTTATTTATTAATAAAAAGCTTAAACTACCATTACAGGTCTCTTAACCTAATGCGATAGCCTAGCCATCCTTATAATTAAAAGAAAATTATTATTAACATTACAATACAACCTAGCTTTGCTTAAAATCTAACTATAATTAGTTAATAATAATGTTATAAATATATCTATATAAAATCTGTAAAACTTAACCTAACTTAACTGGTAACAAATTATATTAAGTGCAATCTTGGCAAATTCACTGAAAGCGCATGAGAAAACGTCCAACGCTTCATGAATTGCGTTGATGGTATGGAACGCTCGAATGAGTGGCGTTCTTGCCAGTAGGTTGGTTCTGGCTACAGGCACGGCCAGCAGTCGCGGGCGCCGCCGCCTGAACACGTACTGGTCCGGCACGCTCAGCTGCAGGTAGCACAGCAGCTCTGGGTGGTGCACTATCCCCCGCAGTACCTTCACCACGTACACGATGAGTGCGTAGTCTCTTCGTACCCTGAGCTGGTTATACCCTACCATACCCAACACGAACAACGTCGGGTATATCAGCGGGTAGAATGGGTATACCCATAGAGCTTCCAGAGCGTGTTTTCAACACTTATAGAGTGATCAAGTGAGGAAAAGAGAAACTATTGCATATATGGACATCACACAAGAGGAAAAGAGACAGAGATATGCCCAAGATTTGTTGCCAAAATCAAACCGAAAACTACACCACCACACCACTGCCAAAAGCGGGAAATTTTAGTTTTCAAAATTTATGTAAAGTGGGCGATAAAAGTGGATGAAGCTTTATAAAAATAAAATAGTGGTTTGTTGCGTGCCCAAATATAAAACGAATCATAGAAATTATCCAGAAATGCAAAAGTTTCACAGGTAAATACAGAAAGTAATTGGTTTTTTCAAACTATGTTTTGAGCAATTATTTTCACTACCCAGTTCAATTAATTCATTTCAGCTATCATTATATTCGTTCCTCATGCTGCATAAGTTATTATTTCAGAAATTAAATAAGAATTGAAAAATATTTTGTGTAAAAACTGAATTGATTCACTTACGATAGGGATGTACAAAATGAAGAATGACACATATCGATATACGTAGTCGATATTTTTTTAACAGCTGAAGTCATGGCCCAGACTAGAAGCCTAATAAAACTACCAAACAATAACAATCAATACTTGGCGCCATTTTTGAGCAATTTAGCGATCATAATGACCACTACCGTACTTGTTTGAAAAATCAGATAATTAAAATTTCTTTATTTTTGTAGGTAACCAAGACCACCGTGTTCTTATGTTAACAAAGACTATATAGGCCTAGGCCGAAACAAGAAAATCAATTTAAATCTACAGAGTACGTACCAACAAAATACTATTTAACCCAGTCCTAAAAAAAGGATAATAATTGATGGTGTTTATATTATTTCATCTCGTAGTTCATGTTTAGATATCATAAACAATAGTAAAAGTAAGTAAAGTAAAACCTAATAAATAATAAAGAACCTCCGCCTTTTATTTTCAAGAATACGAGTATACCTTTATTCATTTGTTGTTCGTGATTTCGATAATCTGTTAGATTGTTATGGAAAGTACCAACACTATTGTGCTAAATGACAGCAGATGTCAACGCATACATAGACAATCACTCACACATGCGCAATTCATTTTTTGGCACGTTTTTAGAGGCGCTTTATCAATCTATTACTTTACATCATTGGGTATACCCCATAAAGTTTGAAGTACAAGTATCTTGTGAACTTGTTCTGAATCCGTTCTAACATTATACTGTACTTCGCTTCATGGGGGGCCCAGATTACTGCACTGTGTTCCAAATGGCTTCGAACCAACGCATCATACAGTACTCGGAGTGTTGCGATGTTCGTAAACCCTTTCGACTGTCTGAGTACAAAGCCCAGGTTTCTGAACGCTCTTTTGCATATCTTTACGATGTGGTCACGGAAATTTAGGTCTGGTGTAACGTTCACTCCTAAATCTCGGACCTGAGATACCTGTTGCATTGGAGTCGTATCTACTTTATACTCGTAGCACACAGGGCTTCGCATCCGGGTAATCGTCATCACCGAGCATTTGGAGACATTGAAGTGGAGTTTATTATCGTGGCTCCACCTCACTACTTGGTTTATATCCTCCTGTAGGCGCTCACAATCCGACTGATTCTTGACTTCCAGTAGCAACTTGAGATCATCTGCAAACAATAAACATAGCCCATTTCTAACGACCTCGGGCAACTTACTTTTATTTGGGGCGTTTGAATTCGGCCAAGATTCCCCCCCGCCTGTCGCCAGAGGCGACTAAAAGGGGGCTCCGGGATCGCCAGGAGTGTGGAGGGCGGCGCTGCGAGGGGGACTCGCACTGACGTGAACGCCCGCGGGCGTATGAGGCATAATTCCTGTCGTGAGGAGCTGGGTTGCCCGCACAGCGCTTCAGGGGTCCACTGATAGAGTCCCTCACGGGGTCCTCGGGGATTCCTGGTACTAAACTACGCGCGGTACCGCGCAGAAATAGGCCTACGCGGAGTTTAGTGGGTATGCCCACCGGGCTGGGTGAGCCCCACACTGCCCCGCTCTCGTACTCAGGGAGCGGGATAGTGCGTATAGGCATTCTCCTCGTAAAAAAAGGTACATACTTGCTATTTTTAACTTTAACCCGTTCCCTGACCATTAAATATCGTGGGTCAGGGAATGCATTAAGCCCAAATATGTCAGCGTTACAGGAAGTCTTACTGATTTTGCTACATTAAATAAATAATTTGTTTTGAAATACCCTGTCACGATAAAGTTGCGTTGGTCGCTCTGTTTGTAATTTTTAAACTTGAGGAAAGTTCTTATAAATATTTGTGTGAACATCGGTTATTGTCCTCATCAACTATAGCAATCTATCGTGAGCACTCAGCCACCTTTTATTCGGCCCACAACTCAACCTCAATAGAACATCTCTGACTCTCTAATTAGTTAGTGGCTAATTAGCAATCACGGGTGAGTGTACAGTCAACCTAATTACAGCCAACCGCACGTTACAAGAGACAGTAGCCTGCATCATGGCATCACATCTAATATTGCTAATTATATCTGCAGTGTATTATTACTTCATCATCGATTTTAGTTAATTAGCTATGTCCTATTTCAAGTAGGTATGATTATTGGATACCATAATGAAACTTGGTAATAATGAGCTGAAACAGATTGTAGAACTGTTTGTATTAAATTTTAATTGATTTATTTACCAGCTGTCCGGACAAGATTCCTGTCTAACGATGAATTTTCCTTTTTCCTGCGCTATTTCCTTTGTTTTTCTCTCCTTTAGACGCAATTTCGAAGTAGAAGAAAACTTTAAAAAGAAAATGGAAACCGTCGTAACGTTTTCAAGTTATGGCTTGAACAAAGGAAATGGCAATTGATTTCTGTATTATAGATTTATAGGTGCGGATGAAAATACATATTTACAACGGGAAACCTAAATCCCATCTAATTATCAAGTGGCATGGTTGTTATCCATCCAGTCATATAGCATGGATAACAAAGATCAAAAAAACCTGTTGCATTTTTTAATAGGACGATTACATATGTTTACTTTATTAAAGCAGGACAGGATGTTTCGTATCGTCGAAGTTAATACTTCGTACGAAGTGCCAATAACGGCCAATTTTGAAAGTGAATTATTTTGAGCTCTTTTTAACAATGTTAAAATTCTTCACCCTTTACCAAACAGAACATAGGATTATTTATTTTCTACTTGGCGTTTATAAGGGCTTCTCAAAACGGAACTAGTAAGTTGATCAGCTGTGACTCCTGTGAAACAAAACGGCTTCGATTTTGGTTCAAATGGTTATCCTTTATGTTTTAAGCAAATAATTTGAACTACTTTTATAGGTCATTATGCAATTTTAATATCCAATATCGCGTCATGAAAAGATATAAAGAATCTTTGATTCAGTTTTCTGCGCTGGCGGCGCAAGTTTGTGTATGAGCCGACTATACTCGCGACCTTGTTATCTACTTCCGGTCAGGAAAGCTTGATCAGAAAACTTTCCGCCGCCGGAGAGTTGGAAAGCAAACTCAAATTGGAATATCCTTTCACAACTTGTGCTATAGAAAATCTAGACCTTGGTAATGGTTAGGAAGGTAGGTAAAAAGTGATTTGATGAAAGAAAGTAATTAAATGGCTCACTGTGGCTGTTCGAGCCAAAGAGATAAGGCGCATCAATTCAACTGAGCTTTTAATCCTAATTAATCGCTGGGATCGCTGCTTTTTTTAGTTTTTATTAGAATCAGGTTCATTGTTCCTTTCCTCCTGATCAGCAGGTTACTTGAGTTGAAAATGAGAACTCTTCTTACATAGTGTAGACACCGCACACCTTAATGCACTCGTCACTATGCCTCGTCAATATACTTACTTATCTAAAGTGACTGATTGAGAGAGCCAGCATTCACTGAAACCCTGAACCAGTTTAGTCGGAGCCATGATATCTCCCTTCATTTACCTTTTCTTTTAATTACACATTATGAATATAGGAAGCTAATATACGTTTCAATTACTCGTGACACAAAATATGTGTAAACGAAGCTATAGCATTGCTCTGCACTAGTGACTATTGATTAAAACCCAGTTTCATTAAATGCGTAATCAAACGCACTGCAGCTTATACTCATTGAGTGACGTTTATTAATTAATTCTGCTAGTCCACATCAAACAAACCTGCTCAAAGGGCTGGACCCTTTGAGCGCGCAAACAAGAAACGTCCTTTTGTCGAAATGACGTATTAAATATTTCAAAATTGGAATACTTGTGACGTGTGTCGTGCTGTCGGGGCTGGCTCATGAAGCCTGCAGTTATTAACTCGGCAGTTGGCAGGTATCGCACGGCGTGGAACTAAAATTTAATTAATGTTTCCCGTTTGATGAAGCACTATTTTGCTAGACCAGCAATTGTTAAAGTGAATACAGGATTTTTAATTTGTTACCTGCTGCATATTTTCTTTTATCTAGAATAAATTAGAGATTTAGTAGAGATACTGAAATTTTAAAAAAACAGAGTGTTTAGCATTTGATCAGGTGCAGGAATGGTTCTCCGCAAATGGGCTATTGGTAAACGTCGCTAAGTCAAATGTCATGGTGTTTTCGGGCAGAAGCATCACATTGCCTGCGTGCTTGGTGGGAGGCCTAATGCCATTGTGTTTTGAGAGTAAATTCCTTGGGTTTACACTCGACTCAAATCTTAACTGGAAGTGCCATGTAGACAGACTGTGTGATAGGCTGAGTGGTGCGGTCTTTGCGATGCGGAAACTGAGGCCGCTAGTCTCAGTTGACGCACTAAGGCAGGTTTATTTTGCCCATTTTCATTCTCTGATGTCCTATGGGACACTACTATGGGGAAACTCAACCGATGCCAACAGAGTTCTGATACTACAAAAGCGTGCGTTACGAACTCTGTTAGGGGTGAAACCTCGGCATTCATGCAGAGATCTATTTGTGACGCATCGTATAATGACCCACTATTCGGTCTATTTGAAATCATGATATACGTCAGGACAAATTTACCAAGTTTTAAATGTATGGATGATAATAAACGGAGCCATCTTGCAGGCCGTCTTAGATCAGTTCCTCGTCGCATGGCACTTTCGGAGAGGAATCCACGTGTCATTGGGCCCACTTACTATGAAAAGCTGCCCGCCAAGCTAAAAAGCGAACCTTCAGACGAGGTATTTAGGAGCCAGCTGAGAATCCTTTTATTGGAAAATCCTTTTTATTCAATAGCCGAATTTGTAAACCATGACTTGAAATGATTAATTAATTTATTGTATCCTATTGACATTGTTTATCTTGATTTTATTTGTGACTTTTTATTAATCTAATCTTTTATTTTATTGTATTTTTATTCGATCTAATTTTGATTTCAATTAGTTTAATTTTTATTTTATTGTATTTAATTGTAATTTTAATTTTAATTCTCTGACGATCTCAATTTGAATGTCCTATATTTTGACATCTGATGTAATTTGTAGTGAACTTTAATTTGAGAAATAAATTATCTAATCTATCTAATCTTTAAAAAAGTATTAACGGTATAATGAAAGCAATTGGAAATTCTAACACTACAATAAAAAAATAAAAATAAAATAAAATAAAATTAATAATATTTATTTCAGAGCAAACATTCCATATGTTATTAGTAAGTTAGTAACAATTTTGGTCTTACACATTATGTTAGTGGTGTTACAATGACAGAGCTATGTGATTTGTATGTCTTAAGAGGCGTCATTCAAGTCTGGACCAATTGAAAAATTGAAACACTACATCAACTCTACAGAAATGAGATTGCTTTTCTTAAATATTTCAGTCATTTTGACAACTACATAAGAGTATATACAGGCTGAGTTTTTCAAGTGGGCATGGTAGGCCAAATCCTAAACCATAAGGAATACCGAAAAATGCTGAAAGGAGTCTCGAGGCCGATTTTGGCAAAAACTAAATCGAACCTGTTGGTTTTGAAATACAAATTACACCCGGCATTATTATGCCATCTCGCAGTGTCGCTTATAAGAAGCAATGCATGGAAAGAAACTTTTTAGGGCAAACTAAAGGGAAGGTTTCATTTTCATCGTTCATGCATCTCCTCGCCCCGACTGCTGCGTTACCCTCGCTACCATTAACGTCATTATACGCTGTTATTACCACCTTCCTATCGCTTGAACCAAAGTTGTTCAAAATGGCGCCTGTATACTCGCGCGTGCTACAGACATATCGCGAGAATTTCGTTAACCGTGTCACATTGCCGCTCTTTACGCTGGATTGAGTTTGCAGCTATATATAAAATAAACTAGCGCAGTATATATTCTAGGAAAAAAAATTAACCTGCACATCAGAAAAATTGCAGTTTATTTTATCTAAAAACTAGCTATACCGACGGACGTCGTTCTGTCAAAGGCTATTTGCACTACGAATGTTCAATAAAAAATATATTTAGAACACCAAAAAATATGCCGATCCCACCAGGGGTGGCATTCCAGCTAACATCACTCCACATCTGGGTGATTCACGCTAGAGTACTTCATTCACCAATACGCTTTACTTTGAATTAGTACTCATTTTTTTTTATTATAAGGTTACAAGTATTTCTGTAACTAGAATTCACAATGTGCGTATACCTTTAGTTGTTAAGCTGTTAAACAAGTCATAAAAAGGTAATGGTTTGTTAACATGACGAGTAGTTTGACACCTTCGTCATCTTTACAAAACCACTCCTCAATCATATATCTGACACATGGTTATATAAAAAAAATGAGTAGGTATTGTCAAGGTGCAAATGTATGAATATCCTAAACGGGCTAGTCGTATTTCAAAGTAGGTATTTTATTTATTTGTAAACTAACGGTTGCGTAAACAATGAAATGTACGCACTGCGGACTTGCATTTACTACCGGTCAAGCAGAAAAGTTTAGTATCCAGGCAGTTCCACAACGTCCAAAAAAACATAATTAACCAAAAAGAAAACTGACAGAAATGTTTTTTATAGAATAGAAAATTAAAGAAGTCAAAAGAACTTTCTTATAAAAACGATTCCCAAAAAACGAAAAGTAGACCTCAACGATGCTTTAAAATTTATTGTCAAAGCAATAATGCCGCTTCTGGTTTCATAATAATAATAAACGATTGTTATTGCTGCAAACGCTGTAAAATACTCATTTGTGAAGTTAAAGGAAAACAAGATGTCTCGTGTCGTCGCGGAACCGGTTCCAGTGGTCGCCGAGAGGCCAGGCGCAGGCGCAGGAGGCAATTGACAACAAACAATCACTTAATCAACACATTTATGGAATTAGCCAAAGGCACAGTATAAACCATACAGTAGGCTATCTAAGGCCGCCCGCCGAGTTATTAGCCTAGCGTGCACACAGACACGCGGCACAGCCCGTCCGTACTGCCGCCTCCCTATGCCTCCCTATTTTATGCTAGCGTGTGCGTGAAATTGCGTGTGCGTGATATCGCGACACGGCGCGCGACGCGCACGCACACATTCAAACCGAGAGTGGCACGTCTGTATGTACATAGCTTACTGTAAGATTATACTGTGCCAAAGGCTATTAGCATTTTAATGTGAGCCATTTCCTCCGGCTTTATTTAGGCCCCCAGAGAATATTTTTGATCCAGTATTTGATGTGATCGTTAAAAGATACAAAGAGAATACGCTATCGAGTTTTGTCAAGGACAGCTTACAAAAGGTCATGACTAATTATGATACCTGATTAAGTAGACAATTATATTATTTATTGGGTAAACTAACTCGATTGTCAAAAGATCATATTTAGATCAATATTCCAATATCAAGTCAATCGATGACAGCAACAAAACAAAATTGACATTTTTCAATATACCTTAAAAAAATATTCCGGGTCTTATGGTTTTATTCCTCACAGGGAACATGATATTTTTACACAAAAAACCACAACCTGTCTCGTTAGCCGTACATAAAACGTTACAATATACGAGTAATATCACATTCTGACAAAAATACATTTTGTAGCCAAATAAACACGTTGTGTTTTTACAAGTATATTTGAGTACAACAAAATAAACTGGAACAAAAGGTTTTACCCCTTACATCTCGCAGTCAGCATAAGAACTACCTAGTACATCACCTTTTGAACTACTCATGATAGGAGTATGCATACAAATAACATTTTCATTACTCATACTCTGAAAGTGGGTCATTACTTACCTGAAAAGCGGGCTGAAAGTAACACTTTTCATCCCTAGGGAGAATCACTTTCAACTGACAGCTGTCAATTTTTTTTTTTTAAACTGTTTTTCTTTCACTTATCTATTGAACCCTGTTCCAACTTTCTATACAGCCACGATGTAAAATTAGAAATAACTTAAAGTTAAGTATTGATCAGAGAATATTTATGTTTTAAATAACTTTATTACAATTTAGTTTCAACAATTTCTTTAAAATAACTTAGCCTTGAGCAAAATATTTACCATTTTTCCAATGATGAAAATAAAAAATAATGGCTGAATAGCGGGCCGGCCACAGAAAAAAAAACAAACAAAATAGGCGGGAAAGCGGCAATTGGATCTTCATTTATTTTCCTCATTTTTTCTTTAGCTAATTCATGTTTTTATTTTAAATTTCCTCGTATTTGTAATGAAAAGCACAGTGTTTACCTCGGGTGAAAGACTTATTTAGTCCCTCGAACTATTGGCGCCCTCACTTCGTTCCGGGCGCCAAACCCCGTCTCGGGACTAAATAAGTTACTTTCACCCCTGGGGTAACAATGTACTATTATGAAAATGAATCTTAGAAGGGACGCGACGTAAAAATAATATTTCATTTGTTTCAGATTTGAGTGACGATACAAACAATGTAATATGACTATCACATCTATATGTATTATTAGAATTGCTTTTCTCAAACTGTACGAATATTTTTGGCCGTTGTGAATGGTTTTGATATGTACAAAAGTTTAATACTGCAATGATAGAGTCGTATATCTTTTGAAGCGTCACCAAACTCTACAACATGTGGAACGTCATTTGAACCCTGTAGTGATAAAGTTCCTTTTTCATTAAAATTTCAGACATATTTGACCACTCTCAACACACACACCCATCATTTTGATGCTGACAGTACAGATGCATTATTATCATCAACCGATACCGATAACCAAACCATAACCGACCGATTTGGTGTAACTGTTGAAAAGTAGGCCACGGTACTACGCCAAAGGTCGCGAGTTCGATCCCCGCACAATACAAACATTTGTGTGCATGAACATGTCTGTTTGTATTGGTCTGGGGGTTTCCTATGTATATTAAGCATGTATTTACAAAATGTTAAGTATATAAATATGTTTATCCTTTATCTAGTATCCCATAAAAACAGGCTATAATTAGCTCCTCTTGGGGCTAGATGGCGCTGTGTGGAATAATGTCCATGGATGTTTATTTATATGTTTTGCTGTATCCCTATGTTACTTTCACGATTCACTCTGCGAGTATGCTTATCTATTTTTAAAAGGATTCCTCTTTTTTACGCCTTTGAATTAACGACCTTAGAAAAAGAACAAAAAATATGAATAAAGCAGCAAACAATCTCTCAATCATGTTTCCTTTGTTGTGTCATTGTGTGCGCGAAATGATGTGTTTGCATCTCAAGACGCGTTCGTCATAAACATACTTAATTCACGATTGCGCCGATAGCGGCAATGTCGCCGCCGGCCTACCTACTTCCGGCTGGGTGTGTGTGGAGAGTACACACCAAGTACTCAAATAGCAATAAAAACTGACTCTCTTGTGGAATAATGCCTTTAGTGAACAAAGAACATTGGACATTTTCCCCTAACACTTTTATTTTTGAAACCAGACAAGGGATAAACATTCCTACTTAAAAAAAAGTAAAGTCATTCTTATTATTCTCTATCCTCTCATCTGTCAGTAATGAAAAAATCAGACATGTTCATGCACACGATTGTTTGCGATGTGCGGGGAACGAACCTGCGACCTCTGGTGTAGTACCAAACTGGTCACCAAAATTCTTTAGTGATTGGAATTGTTCTGAGCACGTAAAATCATGTCAGAACTTAATAAAAATCGTATTCTGAAAGCTAAGGCGGAAACAACTGCTAAGTTTTAAATGTATTGTTTAGTCGGCAAGTTAAGTTGTGTCTGAATAGTTTCCGGTATTGTTTTCCGGTCAAGTCCAAATGGGAAGTCTTTATTCGCTAAGTGCTTAGGGAAAACCAGTTAACGTTTTTAATCAAAAACATGAACAAGAACAAGAAGTAAGCAAAGAAAAATTTCAAGGAATTTTGAGAAAAATCAAAGAAATAGGTCAAAATCACAATGGAAATTATATTGCATCTAGGTTATGAAGTCTCGTGGCATTCAACATGGCAACGTGACGCACTTCATAAAGTCGGATCTTTATTGATAGTTTAACCAATCTTACACACGGACCACCGCCACAGCCAGAAAACACCGTCACCGGCATATTTCCTGTGTTTTTCTTACATTTTAAATGGACTCGCCGCACACCGTTGACGCTGATAGCTACGCCACAAGTCTACTGATAGGTTGTCAGTACTGACGCGAAGTCAAAAATTGACTCCTGGCGTACGTACTATAATTTGACCGTGTCTACAAGATAGCATGATTATTTACTAGAGCGTAAACGAGACAGATACATGTTGCGCAGTGTTGTCTCAAACTGTCAATGCTTTGCTGGTGGTCGAAAGTCCTAATTTCGGGTGCCACTTTTTTAGCACAAGTAACCTATCTACGTCTTTTATTTGAATATCATTGCTACAAAACATAGAAATTATGCCGGTGGCGGCATTTGTGGCTGTGGCTTGCGGCGCGCTTGTGGGGCGCCTAAATTAAGTAATTAATAAGTATTAACGTTTAAGCATACGCATTGCTTAGTTTGGGTCTAGACGCTGTGTGGAATAATGTCCATTGACATTGTTATTGTTTTGGCAAAAGTGTACAGAACCAGTCGTTCGGTGAAGTCAAACAGAGAGGCCATCGGCTCACCTCTTGACCCGCGGACGTCTGTGCGCTCGCGGCCAGGGCTGCTCAACTAGCTGCGCAGGCACACATAACTTGTGATAACGCTAGTTAAGCCCAATTTCACCCCTAAAACCGTGCTGACATGTTCATAAAAACTTTCATTGGTATCAGTAGAAAGCTGTATTTAAATTCTGTAAGATTTAATTGGAAGTAGCCCTTTTTTCGCTTTCTCGAACACAAAGGGTTTTGCGTGATCTCTTCACTCCTAAGCTCCTCAGCTAACGGCTCTCTCTTAGATCGCAGTCTCCTTCTCAAGAGAGGTTGGGGTGCGGGTGGAGTAGGTGGACAGATAGTTTCCTACTAAGCAAATGATATAATTGGATTTTCTGTGGTTTATCAAATATCACTTTCGAAAGAAATGGCAAAATCAAGCATACATACATTATATACCTATAACACAAGGCATGTTTTTGAATACGATGAGAAAACTCGGAATACAATAATGTTAATTAACCTAGAAACTGCAGTAAATATTCACGAGTTGTAGCGGTCGCTAAACAAACACACGTTTCAGTTCATGGAGCCAAGTAATAAGTAAGTTGATGCCCTGGAAGGCCATGTCTACAAACGCTTGCATTCGTTTGAAGACAAATAGCGAATATTTAACCTATCTCCTGTTTCATCAAACGAGGAAACGAGCTCTGCCCGGGCCGTGAGCTCTGCTCTCGTGTGTGTTTTCATAACTATCTTAATTATGAAATGAAATATCAAAAGCTTTCTACATTTTCTCCATTTAAGAAATTAATTGCCTTGCGGTACTCATTTGAGAACCGCTGGTAAAATGACGTGACCGACGACCTCAAGGCGAACTGGCGCAGTCCATCTGACGCCACTTAGCGTCTCGCCACAGCCTGGCTGGCGTTTAATCCGTGCAATTAATAAATAACATCTTGCAATTACTCATCAATTGAGATTACCGTTAAGCATGCGGGCGCGACACAGATCGCGAGGCGCGTGGCGGGAGGCTGTTGCGTAAAAAGCCCGCGCGTGCACGGGGTGCGCAAACGCAAGTGACAATGATCCGCGCAGCGTGGTGGTCGTGCGCGTGTGCGTGCGCGCTGTTCGCGCTGGCCGGCGCGCGCATCTACGAGCGCTGCGAGCTCGCCCGCGAGCTGCACAGCCTCGGCGTCTCTCGAGAACACCTCTCCACCTGGGTCTGCATCACCTACCACGAGTCCCGCTTCGACACAGCAGCCAGAAACGAGTACAGCGGCGATCACGG
Source organism: Udea ferrugalis (assembly GCA_950022985.1). NCBI lineage: Eukaryota > Metazoa > Arthropoda > Insecta > Lepidoptera > Crambidae > Udea > Udea ferrugalis. The sequence goes on from OX465515.1 coordinate 26,371,196, forward strand.
ACTTTTTCAAATCAGTCAGCTGTACTGGTGCGGCCCCGGCAAGGCTTGTGGACTTCCTTGCTCTTCGCTTCGTGACGAAGATATATCCAACGATTTGGAATGCGCCCTACGAATACATGAGGAACATACGCGGATACAAGGAGATGGTTTCCTCGCATGGGTAGTTTATCCTCAACACTGCAAGCATAACACTAAAAAGTATATTGTGGATTGTGATAGCCTGTTAAAAAATGGAACCGTGCGAACTCCGAGCCGATCACGTACGTTTGACAATCCTTACCAGAGCAAAACAACATTTCAAAATAATCTTAATATAGACGACTTGAAACCCCCTTACTTGGCAGTGAATGCACTCATACGTGGTGGATATGGAAAAATGTTAGACGAAAGTAATCAAAAGGATAGACCCGTCAATTGGTTGAACTATAAAATTCCTAACATAGACGAGCTTAAGCTTCCCGTGTTTAGTGAGAAATCTTATGAATTACCTAAAACTTTTCTAACTCCAACTAGATTCAGAACAACCCCGGCAACTCTGACCACTACTCCCGAAATTGCTTCTACCACCACGACTACTGCTGCTACCACCACGTCTACTGAATACCCACCCATAAAAGTATGGCGAAGAATTGAAACTAACCAGTTCCGGAAGAAAATCAAACATGACAGTAAAAAGCCGACGCCTGAAAAGTGGTTGGAGTTAGGCAAACCATCGATCCCAGTCAATCGCTTAGTACCAACAACACAAGAACCAACTACAGTTAGGCCGTCTACGGCAGAAGTTACAACGGTGTCGTCAACTTTTGCTGCAGCTCCCAGCACAGTCAGAACTACTCTCTCGACACAAGCTTCAGTTTCAACAACTTCTAGTAAACCAACCACAGTGCCGCTGTCTACAGTGAGATGGACTTTAAATGAACTGTCTCCAAAAAATAGTCCTAAAACTACGGTCCAGACATTTGCAAGCAGACCGTCTTTTGTAACTACAGCAAAGGCAATAGCAAAACAGTCAGAAGGAACTTCTACATCTAAGACCATAACTTACAAACCATTTACATTTACGACAGCAAGACCTATAACGAGAACCACCACGAGTAAGCCGACTACAAGAATAGTTACAGTTCCAAGTTCAACAGTCGCTGTTACTACAAACAAACCCGTAACATTCACAAGGGCTACTGTTCCTTGGATTATTCCAAATATTTATTCCACCAGCACTGCAAAAATTGAAGAATTTAAAACACCTGAACCAAAGGTTGTGAATTTCTTCCAAACATCTACTTCGACAAAGATACCATTAACATATATCGACTTTAAACCGAGAAACACTTTAAATTTTTCTCCGTCAACTACAACAAAGCAGCCTTTTTCTACACTGAGTGCTAATACTACTAGTGTTGGCCTAATAAACTCTTCCAAGGCCTCAAAATCATCGAGGACGTCACGATTGTTGCCTTATAGCACATCTACAACAGTGGGGACAAATCGTCCATTCGCATTCACGAACAAACCCCTTGCGTCCTCAACTAGAAATACATTTACTACCAAAGGGTTCCCCACTTCAACAACAGTGCGGCCAAATCGACCATTTACATTTACTACAAGAGGGTTCCCTACAACTACAACAGCGCAGACAAATCGCCTAGTCCCATTCACGAGCAAACCCTTTGCGTCCACAACTACAAAGACGTTTACTACGGAAGGGTTCCCCACTTCTACAACAGTGCGGCCAAATCGACCATTTACATTCACTAGCAAACCTTTCGCGTCCACAACTAGAAACACGTTCACTACGAGAGGGGTCCCGAGTTCGGCGCCGACCGTGACCCCGTCCACAACTCAGAGGTCACTGACAACGCAATCAATATTCGACCTCTACTTGAACCCAGTGAAGCCTAAACTGAGAACTCTCAAATTTCGGGAGTTCAGTAACAGTGCGTATAAATTGAGGATATTTTCCGACGGGACCACGACTCCGGTGCCGGTGCCGGCAAGCAGAACCAGGAGTTAGACGCAAAGACGCAAGAAGACGTCAGACGACAAACGTTGCACATCTAATGGCTCGCTACGTGTGTGATACTTATGTAAATATTAGAATCTAAGTATTTCTATTTACAGCTCAAATACACTCATACCCACCATTGCACATGTTCAAGATGCGTGAGGGTTTACGTGTATTCGGCTTTTATAAAAATTGAACCAAAAGGCATTTACTATTGTTATGTTTTGAATGCGTGTCCAAATATAGCTATCGAAAAATCACGATCTTTTATTTTTTAGTGAACACACAATCGCTGCGCGAGTAGTAATAAAGATGATAAATTATAAAAGTTAAACAGTGTATAAAAACATAATTAACATTACAAAATAACACGTTTTTACAACGCGGAAACCGGAGGAGCGAATGGCTGCAATGATGAATGCGATGATTTTAATTAATGACACTTTTTAATATTAATTAGCCCTATCATATTACCTACAAAATGATTGTGATCCTCGCTGAAGTAAAATTATGCAAAATACCCGTAAGTATCTTGCCTTGAGATAAATACTTATCTCTACATTTTTTATTAATTCGAAGGGCGGCATTGATGCTCTCATTTACGCCCCCATCGCAGAAAATATCTCAAATACTCACCTAAGTAGATAATATTTTTTATAATCCATGAGCCAATTTATAGATAATGTTACTTTGTTATTGTAGAAAATATAGAAAGTACTTATTTTGTGAGTAAGTATTTTGTTGAAACGATCATTTTGTACAAAACCAGTAAGATTGAAATAATTTTAGTTGGTGGAAAGTTAGCAATCCTACTCACATTTCTAGGAGCTGCGGGATACAGGATTACCCTAGACAAACACCAGGCATCACATACAATACAATGTACTGTATGAACAACATATTATAAAGGAGTTACTGCTGAGTTTCTTGCCGGGCCTTGTCAGTAGAAACAAGCTTCCGATGAATGTAGTAGAGTCACATTAGGTACATGTTCTCATTTATGTATCGTATTATATTACTATCTATGTAATTATGTTTATTGTGAGATCAAAAATTTTAAAAATGACCAAACAAACAAATTGTTTGTGATTAAATCATGTTCTACCAAAATGTCACAATAAAACAATGTTCATATTCAAATGCGACCGTGCAAATGCGAATGTAAAGATATTTATATTCTAATGCGAATTAAAACTCCATGGCGTAGCTAATAAAGTGTTTAAAATTATAAACTGAATGGTCAAATATAAATATTCATGGGTGATTCGACAGCTGGAGTCGATCTCGTCCGGCCGGTCACTCTGATGATGATGACGCATCATGCTCTTGAAGTGTCCATCCCGAACGATTCGTGTAAAGAATACTAATTAATTAATAGGTATAGTTTCAACCTTGACTTCATGTTAGATGACCTTCTGTAGGTATATTTTACCGAAGTTTTAAAATTATCAATCAAAATCAAGCAAGTTTAATTAACTAGCAATATATACCTACGTGACATACGCTCACGACTGTATCCCACATCTTTGCCGTCATTATGAACGTAATATTCATAATTTGTACAAAGAGTGGTAAGCGGCGATTGTACCGCAATTGTCAGAGCTGCTTGTGGTGGTAAGTAGTTGCAAGTTTATTAAATAAACACAAAGTAGGTGTCCCGACCACATTAGAACTCTGCCCACACGGACTCCGAGTCAAAGAGCTTAACAACTGGGCCACGGCCCACAATGCGTTTCGATTAAATAGGCCATTCTACCAGATTGGTTTATTTTGTTTAATCTGAACTGTTCAAGTTAAGTTATTTTGTATAAAAACGAAACAATCTTTCATTCCGGTTGTCAGAATTATTAATGTCTGAGATCACGACCTGTTAGATAGGTCATCTCATGTTTCGTGTGGAGCCTCTTCCGGCATCCTCCGTATAAGTTATTAACCATTGTATATATGAAGATAAAATAAGTTCTGACCAACGTTGGCTATTTTATTTGTCAACGATGGATTTGGAGTAAGAAGTTGGATATTACACCAAAAGTCGCATGTTCGGTCCCCACTATGTCACCACTTACATAGACATAATCGAACCAATATATTTTTTAAATTAGGTTATTGAAGCCAAGGGGCGCAACTGTGACAAGAACAAAACTTGTAACTTGCCTACTTTAACACCGTTATATAGCAATATCAAATATCAGCTTTTATAGTTACTTTAAGTGCTTTAACACTGACTGGACTGACAAAAGTGTGCCTTCTGCAACACACGCCTATCCTACAACCCGACGCTAGGTAGCTAGGCGCTAACATCTGCGCCCGCCACTGTGCCACTGGGGCAACGCATAAATAAATACAGGTCAGGTCCTCCCTACTTAAATTGCAACGTTATCTTCCAGATAGCAAGGATTGAATACCAGAACTTAATGAAACTTTTTTATAATAAACTAAAATACATAATACACTCGTATAAATTTCATATTTTTCCAGCCTATTCACTATACTTTTCAGCTTAAAATATGTGGGAAGTGAATCAATAGTAACGGGCTGCGCGGGGGGCGGGGGTGCAGGGCGGCCGGGCGGCGAGGGGTAGGGCGGACAAGCGGGGATTACTTCCAATGCACCGAACAACAAACAGATAGGAATCTGCTCCTCTGACGAGTAGAAATAATTAGCTACACTCACCATTGTTGGCTCACCTAAAGCTGCCTCGCTGACTCCGCTTCCGGGAGCACCTTTGTTCCCAGATTTGGGCTAAGTGTACTCAAAGATCCGCTCTGTGGATTAATCACAAACCATTCAGACTGTGATTTTAAGCTCGGAATAACAGCGACCGTTTATTCAATTAGCTAAGCTTTACTTAAGTTTGCAACTGAAAACGGTGAGACAAACTAGGGTAACTCGAGAACTACAGACTGGACTGATGTTCATGGCTTTTGATTTGTTGGATTTGTTCGAAAATGGTTTGAACAAACATTTTATGGTATTTAAATTCTCCAACTGGAATACATATCGCTAATAGTCAGAAGATCGGAATATAATGCATTCCAGTCCGTTTGTGAGTAAGTCCGTTACGGTAGCTGGGTAGAATGGTATTTTATTACAATATCATTGGCTGGGTCAAAGTAATTAAAGTGAAATGAACAAGAGAACAAATACTCATGCAGCGAAAAGCAAACATTCAACAGATTCGTGTAATTACTTCCGGCTCCTCTCCAATCACAAAGCCAGTTCACTACTGAGTTCGGGAAATAATTACAGTTTATTCCGATGTCAACTCTCGGATACAAAGGCTCTTCCTGGAAATTGTTGGGTCAACTCTGTCGACCTCCCCCTCGCATCGGGGCGGACCTCTGCGAAGCAAACAGCACGCTTCAAATAAAGTTTATTTTATAAATATACATATGTCTGCTTTGTAGCTCTCGCTCGGACGTTTGATGATTCTGCCAAAAACGAAAAAGGTCTAGAACTCATATTGCGATTGATGTCGTGTCCGACGGGAAAGCAATATAAATTTTCCAATATTTTATTGCTCTCTGAACCGAATTTTCGCCGTAGCAGGTTTTCACTAGTGAATTGATTTCGAAGAAATAACACACCTTTCTCAATTTCCAAATACAATCATCCTTTGCAGTATAGGTACCTGGGTACTGAAAGGTTAATCCGTGCATAATAATAAAGCACAAATAATATAGTCTGCTCCATTGGTTGGAGTGTCAAAAAAATTTCAATAGAGAACCAGGCCTACCATGTAAAAAAATTATTAAAGAAATGTTCATAAACTAATTGAGAGTTACAATTAAGCTGAATACGTGACCAAGAGTGCTGGGGGATGAGGGTGTATGTGTCTGGACGAATGGTTTGAGTGTGTTCGTTTATCCTGAATGTACGAGTAGTGTGTGTATGATTGTGGTGATTGGGAGTTCGAGTATGCGTTTGTGTGTGTATTTGAGAGAACGACTATGAGAAGCTGTAATCAGCTTGTTGCTTTCCTAATGGAAAGCAACAAGTTATTGTTTCCTTTGAAAGTAATTCAAAGGACAGATTTGTTCGGTCGCCTCATCTTCAGGGTACTTAGTTATTTAGGAATTTGGAGACATAAGTACTTCTTACACCCATATGTGAAGAGATTGAAATATTTAAAATTTGTAAGGAAGCAACAATTTCATTATAAAGTTAAGGTCCTAAAAAAGGGGCCTTAGAAGTTTCACTGTTCCGCTAGCTATAATGCTACCATGAAAAAGGCTCAGCTGTAATCTTCTGTACTTCAAGCTCAGACAGGTGTACGTGTAATCATCTGTAAATCTAACATTTCTTTGGGTTTAACTGAATAAGTATTATTCATTAAAGGTATTTACCTTTAATTTAATTGCTGAACTGGTGCTACAGCAGTGAAATCACTGCTGTAGCACCAGTTCAGCAATTTATGAATTCGGTCACTTACTCGCAAGAAAGTAATGAAGAAAACTCGCATGAATTCGGTCACTTATTCCCATTACTGACGAAGACGTCAGTTATGGGAATAATGGGAATAAAAATTATTATTAAAAAAACTGTCTGCGTATGGTATAAGAGGTAACGTACTGAAACTTGTTGAGTCGTATTTGAGTAGCAGAATTCAATCCACTAGAGTCACCAGAATATGCCCTATTAAAAAAACTGAAATTAACTATTACTCAGAATTTGAAAACGTGTCACTTGGCGTGCCACAAGGTAGTGTCTTGGGGCCACTGTTATTCATAGTTTACATAAATGATCTGCCAAAAACCACCAGTCACCAGACAGTATTATTTGCTGATGACAGTGCCATTGTAGTATCGGGACCTGACAAAGTTCAGTTAGTACGAGAAGTAAATTACACTTTGGACAATGTTATAACTTGGCTAGATACGAACAATTTAAAAATTAATCTTACAAAGACAAAAGTAATGACATTTGGAAATAGAATTAGTGACATTATTGGAATCGACATTAGTTATTTAGAATATAAAATTGACCAAGTAGATAATACAACTTTTTTAGGCTAAACTGTTGACCATAATTTGGATTGAAAGACTCACATTGAAAAAATGTGCTCACGTCTAAACCAGCATTCTTATGCCTTCTACATGCTTGCAAAGACAGTAGATATTGACGCGGTTTTGACAGCATATCACGGATATGTCGTGCCCCTTCTAAGATATGGTGTCATGTTCTGGGGTAATTCAACAGATAAAAGCACAGCATTCAAGGCCCAAAAGAAATGTCTTAGGTCTGTATTTAAACTGCATCAGACCATTAGTTGTAAGCCCTATTTTCGAGAATGGAAGCTCTTAACCCTACCCTCCATATATATCTTGGAAACAGTTTTATTTGTTAAAAAGAACTCAGAAAAATTTCCAAAACTTAAAAATAAACGACACAACTATAAAATCAGCATGCCTCCGAACAAAACGGCTTTATTCAACAAAAGCATATTTTGCATGGCACCCCGAGTCTTCAACCACCTGCCCAAATCTATCCATGGGTTGGGAAGTTTTGATGAGTTCAAAAACGCCGTTAAGGGATTGCTTCTTGAGAAAGCCTATTACAGTGTAGAAGAATATTTATTAGATAAACTCTGATGTAAATTTTAATTTATTGTAATGTTTTATGTTAGTTAAGTGATAATTGCACCTAAACAATAATATAATTTAATGATCATGATGATAACTGCAATTGACCCTAAGTATAATGTAATGTTATATAATAATGTAATAATAATGTACTACTTTTGCATGCCGAATGTTTAGTAGGCTAAGTATGGTGAAACATCACACTCTGTATTCCATCTGCATCTAACACCCATATTTTGCAAATAAATATTTGATTTGATTTGAATGAAAGAGACAAATCGAAGCATAATCGTATTTTATTTATATATCTGTATTTTTATATATTTAATAGTAATTATGTATTCGTATATAAATTAATTTGGTTTACATAATCGGCCTATATACGTCCCACTGCTGGGCACAGGCCTCACCTCAACTATGAGGTGGTACAAGCCATACTCCAACACGCGGGCTCAGTGCGGGTTGTTGGAGGGGTGTAAGGTTAGTGAGCAACCTTATTGTCAGATGTTATCAAGCCACCCTAAGGCCTCTGACTAGGCTTAACGACTGACATCTAGCGACGTCAACCGAGACCAACTGCTTAACGTGCCTTCCGAAGCACGGAGATGCCCGAAATACACATCACTAAATTTCGGTCGGATGGTCACCCATCCCATTTCCGACCGGGCGTTGTGTTGCTTTACAACAGCAATCGTCACCGATAACTGTCGCAAACTGCGCCACGGGCACCTCAATTTGGTTTAGGTTAGTATAATATGTATTTTATCATTTATGATATATGTTTATATAGTGTGTGTGTGTTTATATAATGTTATTCGTGTTTATCATATAAAATCCTCATTGTTCAAATTCAGTTCTAGTTTCAATTATTTTGTCCATTTCTTTTTTTTTTATTATGCTCTTTTCATATAGGTAGGTAATGTTTTTTTTACACTGTTGCACCGCCTACTACATTTTTTTCTGCTTAGCCCTATGGTTTTTCGGCATTAAGTCCGCCATTTGTAACAATCTGATTGTTGTGCAATAAAGTATAGATAAATAAATAAATAAATAAACATTCTATTAGTTTATGTGGACTGTGATCCTGTAGGCCTGTTGGAAGTTTTAAGAATAAGCGGCTAATGTTTTATTCAACAATCTTATTTAACTTCTACCAAATAAGAAAAACCAGTTTTTCGTTACAGTTTAACAACACATGTTGGACTACATAATAATACTCGTATATTAGTATGCAAATGTATCAAACTAACCACTCTTACATGTTAACATTATCATAAATTACTACAGAATGTCATCAGTATTATTAAGAAGCAAATTTAATAAAAACAATGTCTCCAGTTTATAAAACTGGAGAATGTTTCAACATATTATACAAAATTTCGGTATGTTAAAATAATAATAATGAATTCATTTATTTCGACCAGCTACGAGATACCGGTGGGCGCCAAAACTCACTTCGCTTGTGGTGAGTTAACTTTAAAATTCAATTTTTTTACAACTGTGGTCGTTGAGAGAAAAGCACTAAGCCAAATACATTTTTTGAGTTATTTACATACAAAATGAGAGAAAAACTAATTCAAAGTGAAGTGTATTGAAGTAAGCGTGAAGCACCGGGATGTGAAGTGATGTCAGCAAAGGATCTCAATGTTGTTAAGACATAATATACAATAATAATAAACAATCTGAAAAACAAATAAATTATACGTTAGTTATGATTAGTTAACGGAAAACTATGAAATCTGCCATTTTATACAATTTATAGGAAATTTATAGAAAAAACCATATATTTGAATAGGTTGAAATTACACCTGTAAGTATGTATAATTACAGATAGAATATCTGGTATTTCTTTATCTGTCACTGTCCTGCTTGAAAGTATTAAAGATTAGGGTACATAATGGTTATTCTTAAGTTATTTGGGCGCGTCGAGTTCATAACCACAACAACACAGTGAGTAACGTTACTTGAAGGATGATTAGCAATAATTAGCACCAATGGTTAGTGAGGAATGACGTATTAAGTTTAGTCTTATTCTTGCACTTATTATTATAAAATCCATTGGCCGAATTAATATTCAGGGTGGCCCAGCGACAGTGGTCCAGTGGTAGTGGTACAGTTTTCATACAATAATGATTTATGTCTCAGAAGTTCAGCAACTTAAGCCCAAAATTAAAAAAATAATAACTTCTAAACTATTGGTTTTAGATTTTCTTATGTTTTTTAAATGAGTTTCTATGATGCCCTCTATCAGGAAAAGAATTTTTTCTACTTTTAAAAAAAAATTAGGTTCAGTAGGTTCAGGAATGACCCATTCTGAATTTTAGAGACTTACCGTACAAATTGTTCTTTCTACATGACTATTGTACATCCATACCAATTTCGAAATGACTCAGTGCGATAGTTTCCAAATAAGAGTGAATTATGTGATTAGAGCTAAAAAAAAAAACTTTTGGGCCACTGTCGCTGGGCCACCCTGTATTATTATGAGAAATTCATTTATTGCCACTTGACTCCAATAAGTAACCAATAACTGCCGTTGTTCGTACGTTAGCCATTTCAAAAACAAATGAACTGCAACAAAGTTGGTATTTACAAATTTGAAAATCATGACAAAATTTTATGAAAATTATATTGGATATAATAATATGTAATATTTGTCAATGACCCTTTGATTTATGGATTAAGCAATTATAAATATCTTTATGAACGCGAACCCAGCGCTAATGAGGCCTCACCTGTCATCCATCACGCGCGACACGGATGCGCAGATAGCTTCGATGTTCCATCAAAGCTCCTTCTCCTGTGAAAATAGTCATTAATGAACTGATGGGGAAACTCGGTCAGAGGTTAATGATACACTGGAACAAATGAACGATGATGGAATGCTTTGATTAACAAAAATAAGGGCTGATTTGTGAGTTATTCGGTCAGTTCACTCACTGAAACATCTGACATCTTTGGAAACTAGTCTTTTTATGCTAAATCTCTTTCAAATTACCACAATTCAGCCATTTATGTTATATATAGAGTGTTACTTAACTCTTTTAACTAAATGCGCGCTAACGCCGCCGTGAATGAATTCACCAATAAAACACGAGAACTAAGAGACGAGAGTCTAATAAAGAATAACTTTCGCAAAATTAAGTTCGTTTCGATGTGTGGGCTTCTGAGTAATACGGCAAACACGCAGCCACACTGACGGCTGTAATCCCTTTTTGAGATTAGACATCTTCTCCAGGAAGGGGCTACGGCTTACGTAGCCCCTCCACGTAGACTAGCTGCTACGTCGTAGTTGACGAGCACTACGGGAAAACGTTGTTCCTAAATATAAAATTATGGAATAAGGAATATGCACTTGAAATAGATGAGGGTAATATCATTTTTTTGGGTAACTATTTTGAATTCTCATTACGTCTCTATCAATATTTCCTAATTTTATTTCTTTGTCGATTTAAAAATTTTTTTTGAAAGGTGCAATAAATTGTGGGAAATACAAAGCCGTTGAAACAGCGGCAAAAACAGGGTCGAGTATGATGTCAAAGTCTACGTGTATGTCACTGTCAAAAGCGCGACAAGAAGAAGAATTTAACAGTTTGTAGGTTACATTTGTGTTGTCATAGATTCGCGTGACGTCCAAGTCCATGACAACCGAACGCGCCATAATGGCCGTGTTTGAAACGCTTAAAAAAGTATGAAATTTTAAAAAACTGTAAATCGGTAAGTATACTCAATTTTGCAATTTTGCATTTTTGGTGATGATAATTATTGATCAGTCATAAAACGATATTCGATATCAAAAAAAATAAAAAAAGAACAGTGCATATTCCCTATTCAGAGTACGTGATTCCCCTTTGTTATTGTGAAAGACACGGATTTGGGTCCAGCTTGATACCCAGACCAAGTTGTTTTTTTTTTGTTTGTGTAGGTAAATTTTTCAGAAGCAGTTTTTCCAATATTTCTTGAGCAAAAAATGTTCAGCGTTCCATGTTAAAGCTATTTCCTCTTGAGAGACGTTGATTTTCCAGGATATTAAATTCCGTAGTAAACATTTCCTAGCCAAAGCAAGTTTTTCTAAATGCTCCATTACAACTTGAAAAATGTTGCTAAGTAAATAACTTCGTTTTGCTGCTTTAAATTTTTTGCGATATAGAGTACGTCACGGACGTAAAAGAAAGACGGACGCCACTTCGTCGAATCATGAGTGAAGGATACTAGCGCCTGACAGTCTATGGTGTGTGCGTGATTTGAGGGATGCCATATAAATCATCAATTTCCCTACAGTTTACCTTTTATTTGAACCGGGTTCATTAACTTAAGTCCGATTATGATTTTAATTATTTTAAACATCTGACAGAAGGTTTATCGGATGGCTCGAGCCTCCTCATAGTTGAGGTGAGGCCTGTGCCCAGCTGTGGGACGTATATAGACAGATTATGTTTAAATTTATGAAATATCGGAGCCGGGAGCTTAAGAATCATAATGTTGACCTTGCTAACATATTTTTCATGACAACTGTGAAAGAAAAGAAAACACATGTTACTTTAAGGGAAATGTTTTATTTACATAACATTATTAACATCGGATTCTGATGTGGCTAATTTGATGATGGAAGGTTAACTTCTTACCAGTTAGAGGAATTAATAGTCCGTTCATGGTCCACTAGCGCCACTAATCAACTCTCATTTATTGTGTTATTGTAACATTAAGAAAAAAAGCGAAATAAATATTAGTAATTCAGCACAATAAATGAGAATCGATTAGCTCTTGAGGAAAAGTGAATCGTTATTTGTTCCATTAATTATTTATGCTAAAATAATCATGTTAGGTAGGTTTTTATTCATTTATTCTTTATTGCACAACAATGAATGGGCACAAATGGCGGACTTAATGCCGATAAGGCATTATCTACTAGTCAACCATGGTGTTAAGCAGAAAAATATGAAGAGCGGTGCAGTGTTACAAATAAAAACAAAAAGAAAAAAAACAATTAAATGAACGAGTTAAAAATTTAAATTCAATACGTATTGCTATTTGAGTTTGAAATTACAAAAAAACATTATTTCACAATGTACAAATGATTGTACTGTGGGTCGAGCCCACGACCGCTGGTGTAGTAGCCAATTTCTTAGCCATCAATCATCAATAGGTCGTCACGTCGTTTACCTAAGTATATTGTCCCACAATATCAAACCTATAGGTAAAAAACTGCTTTGTGTTTGCTTTTCTGGAGAGTTTGAAAGTAGCTGCAAGTAATCAAAAAAATAAGGATACTAGAAGCCGCAAAATAAATTATATAACCTATTAAAAATAACGCAAGTGTTATTTTATATTAATTGCATGGGTTTTGTTATTCTCCTTTTGAGATACGGAACCCAAAAAATGGTTGAATCTGATTTTAGAGTCACAAATGTGACAAATACAGAATTCCCTTCATTTAAGGAAATTTTTCCGTCAAAAAAGTGGTAACACTGTTGCATTTTTCTTTAGAATTGTCATCACAGTTCATAAATGTAATTAGAAGTAAATATAACGAATAATAATAATTTACCTGTGATAAGTGATTCCTTGTGACTTTTTAAGTTTACTCAAGTCGTTTTTACAAGATTTCACGACACAGACGGCATTTTTAAATGAATATTTTCGTATGCAACGCACGTGTCATTCGCGCTGTCACACGGGGTAAAATGGCGTTGGTTTGTAGCACCTAGTTAGTTTGTGTGAGTTGTAGGTCGTGTGCAACTAACGAAATTGTATTACCTTGCTAGCTTCACATTTTTTTAGTGTGATGTTCCGTCCGTCTTTCTTTTACGTCCGTGGAGTACGTATAATAGAGATCCATGCAGTTTCTGCGCTTGAGAAACATTTCCATTTAGGAAATGAAATATTTTTTGATCTCTCGAAAATACACTAGTCGTATCGCGCTCTATCCTCAAACTGCATGCCATAACTATCGATCTGCTATGCTATTCTAGTCAACGCCAAATCTCATCTCGATATAGCTCAGAAGAATTCTAATCGTCGATTAACTTCACCTTGAATTGGACCCTCTTTTTGGCAATAAACGTTTTTTTTTCTCTCCTTCTTTTTAAATATTTAAGCCTTTTTCACTCAGACGATCAAGTTCACGTGATTATTGAGTTCTACAGAACGCCAAAAGGCAATCTGACTTCGAATTCGTTCGATGTAATAAAAAAAAATATCCATAGCAACTAAATGCTTGGACGGAAAAACATAAATACTTTTTTTGTGAATATATACTTAGGTAAATACACGGGAAGCACCCACATTAGTACAAAACCACATCTTCATTCACGCGCTTGTTTGTACTGTGCGGGGATCGAACGCGCGACCTTCGGTGTAGTATCCGACTTCTTAGCCGTTACACCAAACCGGTCGTCATAAAAAGGTCGGAAATGCCCTTGCAGAATGCCACCCCTGAACCGAAAACTAAGATCATGAGGTTCATTTACTGGGTTATATTAAAATTTGACCATTTTTCTTTCGCTTACCTTCACTTTGCAGGTTTGACTTTCTAGACCTCATTTTACAGACATTACCCAAAACACTAGCTGAAGTGGGACGGTGCTGGCTCTGTTTGGTGCATGCCGCAATAACTCAGTTCTTAGAGGGTCCCAGGTCACAGGTGGGAGCTTAAAGACATAAAGCGTTTGTGGTAGAGTGAAAATGCGATGGTGGACGAAGCTGTACAAAGAAATACAAAGTCGGCATCAGTGCAAACGGTAAAGGAGGGCTTTGCAACGTTGCCATGCAGTGCGACATTACAAGCTCCTAAGAATAATAATCCCTATGCTTTGCTACCTGCACTTGCTATGAGTTTTGCTTATTTAAATCTGTCATTGAAGCGTGCGGGCTCAAGACTGGCTGGAATACCAACTTTGTGTTTATTGTGCAATTTACGGCTTCCTCCGTTGATGGAAAACACCGATATAAAACCCAAGCAGCCCGGAACTAGGGTAGGCTCGGCCCTTACCACGTTGGGTTCGAATTTCCTTGGTGAATTGTGGGCTTCCGTTCACCATGATGCATGATGGCAACAATCAGTGTTCTTTTGAGTTCCCCGTTTGGAAATAGGTCTTGAGGGTATGCCATATTATGTTACCAAAAGCGCTCAACGTATGGAGCACCTTTTTTGTATAACGCTTGCGCCAACCGTATTAAAATAGACATGACACCATTCCCGAATATAACCTTTGACACGGCCTAATTTTTATAAATAAATTATTGTCGACTCTATCGACAGCAGGTATCCAACGACGCATTCATTCTCATACATTATTCATTAAAATTAGCTTCAAACGTAGAATGATATAACTGACGAGAAAAATAAATAATGACGTTATTTTGTGAACAAGTTAGTCAAGAAAGTTGTTGAGAAGCAAAGGTACTTAGTATGTTTTCATCGTTATCTATAAAATATGAAACTCTTGTAAAATTGCTTGGTACGTAAGCACTGAAAGTATGAATAACAAATTAAATCAACGTGGCTATACAATCAGCTTCAACTACGTAATTGAGGTCTTGAACCAAGTATTCCTGATTGAACATAACGATGATTTACCTTAGTATTCCATGTGCTTCATAAAACTTCCTTCATAAGGCAGCAGGAATTACGGCGAAGTAAACAAATCAATCCAAGGGTTGTTTTCCCAGGGGGTGGTGGTTTATTTCCCCTTAACGCGACGGGGAGCTAATTCTTTTGTACTGAAGCTAATTGAGCCAATTATATCTTCTACTTCGACCCTCCGATAAACCGTAAACAAACAATTTATGGCTGTAAAGGAAATAAATGTATTTGCAATATAATTCACGTAGCTGCTACCTTCCTTTAATAAAGGTGGGTTGAAGATTTAATTTCAAAAATCTTATTCCTTATTGTTAGTACGTAAGTAGTTAATTTTTCTTTGTTAACTCAAGTTTAAATTTGAATTCTAGTAACTTCAACAATGATGAAGACGACGATTGTATAAGTACTTAGAGTGATACAAAGTTATGAGCCTATCTTTAACCCTTGATGCAAACTAAACCGCCCGATTCGAACAGAAATGAACTAAATCAATATCTGGATTGAGCAAAGTTCTAAAGGTGACTTGAAAGGCAATTCAGTTGATTGTTTATATTTTTTTTTTTTTTTTTTACCTAGCCTATACTGTCCCACTGCTGGGCAAAGGCCTCCCCCATATTTTTCCAGCGATCTCTTCCCTGAGCTAATGTGCGCCACTCTTGGCAAAATTTATCCAGGTCGTCTCGCCATCTCTTTTTCGGCCTACCTCTTTGACGATATCCGTCTTCCGGTTGCCACTGAGACACGATCCCAGCCCACCTTTCCGGACCCATTCTGGCTACATGGCCTGCCCAGTCCCATTTGAGTTTGGCTGTCTTTTTGCCCACATCAGCAACACCGGTTTTGGATCGAATGGTAGCGTTTCTCACTTTGTCGATTCTTTTCAGGCCAAGAATACTTCGCTCCATTGCTCGTTGGCAAACCTTGAGTTTGGACTTCTGGTTTTCGGTCATTGACCATGTCTGTGCACCGTAAGTAAGGATAGGCAGAATACAAACGTCGATGAGTTTGCGTTTTAGTGATAAAGGGAGGTCTCCCTTAATATACGCCTTCATGGACCAGAAGCTCTTCCAGGCATTTTCGATGCGGCGCTCGATTTCCTTCTCCTGCCTGTTTTCGAAGGAGACTGTCTGGCCCAAGTAGATGTACTCATCCACGTATTGTATGGTCTGCCCATCTACCACTACCTTACTTTTTGTGCTATTGGTCATAAGCTGTGTTTTTGACCTGTTCATCTTTAGTCCAACTTCAAGGCTTGCCGTGCTTAGTTCTTCTAGCATCGTTTCCAACTCTACGGATGTGTTTGCAAACAGGGCGATATCGTCAGCAAAGCGAAGATTAGTGAGCTTTTTGCTTCCGACATCAACGCCTTTTCCTGTCCAAGAACTCGGCAGCGATCTAAACACCTCTTCCAGCGCGCTCGTGAAAAGTTTCGGGGATAGCGGGTCTCCCTGTTTCACTCCTTTCTTAATATCAAACACTGGACCTGGGACATGAAGCTTTATGTTTGCGGTGCTATCAAGGTAGAGAACGCGAAGAAGGTTTATATAAGTAGGGTGTATTCCTTGTCGGTTTAGTGCATCAAATATGGAGGAGTGGGTGATGCTGTCGAAAGCCTTGGCATAATCGACAAAGGCTACAAGGGTTTATTAAATTCATTAAATTTTTCGATTATTTGATTTAAGGTGTGAAGGTGATCCGTGGTGGAAAATTGTGGTCTAAAGCCGGCTTGTTCTGGTGGTTGGTGTTGGTCTAATTGGTGGGAGATTCTTGTTTGGATCACTCTTATAAATATTTTGTATATATGTGATATAAGGCTAATTGGTCTATAATTATTAATATCAGAGCGATCTCCCTTTTTGTGCAAAAGAATAATGTTCGAGTGACAAAACATTTTCGGGATGGTTCCTGTAGTTAAAATGTCATTAAATAATTTAGTAAGAAAGGGTCGCAATGTAGGTTTGCCAATTTTCAACATTTCCGCGGTAACACAATCTTCCCCAGGACTCTTGCTGTATTTAAGTCCCTTAATCGCAATGTCAACCTCGTGGTCGGTTATTAGAGGAATCTCGTCACCACAGCAAAAGGTGTCAACAGTATGGGACTGGTCATCAATGTGTTGGTCGTCTGTATACAATGATTTGTAGAACTCAGTACAAATATCTGTGATTTTGTCGCGGTTTCTATGCTTTCTTCCGTTTCTATCCTGTAGACTTGTAATCCAGGTTTTTGCTTTAACATTCCTTTATTGTTTATAATAATGTAGCTTTTAATTTCATTATCATGACTTTGCACTAATAAGAAATCTATTAGCCTTATGTGTTACCTGTGTCTTATGTGTGCCTTATGTTACGGAATGTGAAGTCCCAATGTTAAAACTAAAAGCTTATATTGTTTCCGGCATTATTATATTATCATGTAAGTTTTCTGTAAATCAAAAAGATATTTAAGTGTGTTCTGATGCAACCACATGCAGTTGCAAATGTGATGGAATTCGATAAAGGACAAGAATGCTGACATCCACTCGTATATCGACTGAAACGTGAACACGGCGCCATATTCCCAAAGAGACATGGAACATGCCGAGCATAGACAGCTCCATCGCTCAGGAAGTAGTTATTATACTATTTCAATACTCTCGCTTCCTGTGCCAGGGTGCCGAACAACTAGTTCTGTTCTGGATACTAAATAGGTATACGTGTCAAAGTTAACCGCACTGCAAGTATGTGAAATTTTGACGGAAACATGTTCGAACTTTACGTTACTCAGAACCATGAAGTGTTCTTGTTTTTTACGATTTAATTTACTTATTTCTGTTTTGTACTGAGTTTAACATCCGAATGATTCGTCATTTCACCCAATATGGACAATGAGCAAGTCAGATCGGTAACTCGTGACCCTGAGTGTGCTCTGCGCATCAGAAAGCTCATCGATACCAATTGGTCAGCTAATCTATTACTTTTATTTGAGCATCCAAAAGTTCTCACTGGATTCTCTCTGCATCCTGAAATCAGCGAGTTCAAATAAACAAACAAACACTTTAGCTTTATATTACGAGTATTAGTGTAGATATGGCATGTGCCTTTTATACCCTTACAAAAAACAAACTCCATTACCTAACTGTTGCCACCTCAACGTTTGTCATAGCCGGGTTCGAGCCCCTAAACGAATCGTAGATGCTTTTTTAACTGGGAAAGGTTTTGATGAAATTTTCCCTGAACAGACTTCGAATGTAAATTCTGATTGTCAGGAATGATTGCATTTTTACATCCCCTCGGACCCAACTTTGGATGCCATGAGAGTGTAGTTGTGTGTATGCTATGGGGTTTGAATCAGGATCTGTTAACGTGACTTCACCCCTCAAACTCGTAAACAAACAAATGAAAAAAAACACGTTTCAAATCTAAGTTCAAACTCAGTTTCTTTTATGAATAAATAACTGTATACCTACCGAATAATCTCATCATTCGAAAGAGTCTGAGTGACCCTTGACATACAAGAGTAGCTACCCCTGTTTGCCTTAGTCAGCCCGTGACCTTCTGAGTAGGCGTGTTGTCGTAGGTCACAGTAGGCCCCGGTGGCGCGCCGGCCGCCCGCGTGCTCGGCCCGGAGGTGACGCAACTCATACTACCCTCAACCCACCCTCCCAACGTGACGCTTACGACGCCATTTCCGAGAGAAAATGAACTTACAAAGTTTCAATCCTTGAAGGCCTTATTAGATACGCTCCATTTTAAATATATAAAATACATCATTTTAAAACGATGCACAAACAATTTCCTAGCTCGCTTTGAACTCTTATGTAGCTAGAAGCCCTTAAGTGTTTCCTTCGTGAAATCGGAAATGGAAATTTGCTATTCTAGTTTCATTTACTCGACAGAACTTGTGGGTAACGTTTGCGTTTTTCTTCTTTGTTAAAATTCATGTCAATTTCACGAAATGAAAATTCGCAAGAATTAGTTTTGAGGTCAGTGGTGGAACAATAGGAATGCGAGGGTGGCTCGGAGTGCTTTAATCCCCCTCAATTAGGGCTCATGGAAAGAGCGAGCTTTGTGCGCCCGAGTGAGCATGGTGAGTGTCGGATGTACGAAACCGAAAATGAATATTTCGTGTTTTCATTTAATCAATCATTTGTTACTTAATGGCTGTCCCGACAGTTGTCGTTAGGTCAAATGCTGTTGGACTCTCCTGTGTGATAGGAACTTAAACTTAAACATTTTGAGAAAACGTAAAAGTTTTTAAATTATTTATTGTCATTGATTTCGGAGACAGATCCAACAGATCAATACCCATGAAATTCGGACTAGGGCTTATTACTGCAGAATGATAGGTAAGTGTTGCAGCAAACTCGACTTTGAATCATACATATACCTACTTACCTATGTTTGACATGTTATGTATTGGGAACCTCGTTGTTTACAATCTGTCACGCGATTTTATAAATGAGTAACTGTACAAAACATGCATTAGTTTTCAATAGTTCATAATACATCCGTAGCAAACTTCGTAGGTTCCGCTTACAGGATGAGCTTCGACTGTCTAAGGTTGAACATTAAGCTAGAAAAACGTTAAAAAAAGGTTGAACTATTTGAAGGGCGACAGTCCAAAAGTTAAGTGTCAACGCATTCTAATACCAAGTAACGTCTTAGTTCAGACTGTGAGAAGGCTAATGAAAATAAAACAAGTGAACATTTTTTCTATATAAAAGTAAAATCAAGCGGCTGCCTTTATTACTTTACACGTTACTAAGTAGACTTTATGCGTTACTTGTATGCGTAGATGAGGTGGAGGAGCGCGTCATTTCAGCTTATTTATTTATTTAATTAATAACAATTGTTGGCCAACAGTTTACAACCAAGAATACCGTTACACTAGATACAACAGTACTCACGCTATCGTGGAAAATGTCAATATGTTGGAACTCGTATGTGAACCGGTTCAGAAGTGCCACGGCTCTGCTCGTAGGCGAATTAGCGGCGTGGACAGTTCGCTGGACCGAACCTGAGAACAGATGATGTCGGCGACGATCCCCAGTGCGAATGTAATTGTTTGGAACAAACAGGCCCAGGGCCGCCAAAGCTTTTGGATTATTGATCGTATTGTGTAGTATTTAGAGTAAATGACCAACAGTAATTTACGTCTGAGCTGCAGTGTGTCCACCCTGATCATTCCAGACTCACTTAGACGAGACGATTTCTACCTAGGTATACTTGTATTCCGCAGCTCCGCCTGGAGGTAGCCCACCCTCTCACACAGGTAATTAGGTTCCGATATTCACACTTCAATCGGACTCAGGTGGCCGATCCGTATTGATTTTCATGGAGGCTCATGTGTGCTATGGGCTCGTAATATAATATTTGCAGCTTTCTCTCTGATGACAGGAAACGCCACAAAAACACAAGCAACCCATCTTGGGTTCCACTAAACTTGTGTGCTTCTTAGCATTACGTTCAGCAGGCCGACCGGCGGAATGCATGTAGTTTTAACCTCATTCTAATGTAAGTAGGCGTTGTCGAAGTACTTATATTATGATACCTATAGATCTATGAAAAGTAAATGTAAATGCAAGACGTGATATTAAACAATGGTATAACAATAAAAAAGACGTAGATAGGTTATGTCAGGATGCGACGTAGTTAATTTGACCGTGTTACAACGTGTGAACAAGACAGTACGATTATTTACTAGAGCGTGAACGAGACAGATGCATGCTGAACAGTATCGTCTCAAACTGTCAATGCTTTGCTCAGGTACACGAGAAGTTCTGATTTCGGGTGCCACTTTTTTAGCACAAGTAACTTATCTCCCTTTTTTAACACAATAGATAGATAGATAGATATTCTTTATTGTACAAAAACATTACATTTGAAGCAAATTACAGAGAACAATGTACAATTTAGGCGGTCTTATCGCTAGAGAGCGATCTCTTCCAGACAACCTTCAGGTAGAGGATCGTAAGTGAATTAAATAAACCAAATGTGGGTGAGCTAAAATAGTAGAGGAAAGTACTAATAAAACTACTATAAATAAAATAATTGAAATAAGGTCAGAAGATACGGACTAAACACTACAGATACATAATTAAATTACTACAAAAATATACATACATATCAATAATATTTTATAACAGACGTACATATACCATACATATATACATATATTCAATTGACAAGGATTACGCAGCATACCGAACAACCAGCACAACAAAAAGAAAAAAGAAAAGGGAGTGGGCGATCACAGTGAAAGATCACACAATATCATTATAATAGACCTTACATCACCTCACCTGCTAATTAGCGAAGCGTTGGTTTATTAAATAATGTATTCATGTTTCTCAAAATATCTGAGTGATGCAGCGTTGAGGAAAGAAAGACCGAACAACAAGAACAGGAAAAGAATTAAAAAATAAACAAACAATTATTTGCCACAAGACGGCGGTGTGTGTAACGACGTTCAAAATAAAATAGACCTCACCCAGATTATGCCTGGACCTGATAGGTTTTAGCTTAAGCGCTGCAATGCTGAATACTAATTGTCAATTCTGCCATATCAGATGCAACCAACTGTTGTTTATTAGAATCAAGTCCAATCCTAATGCCACTACTAATTTGTAAGGATCTTTGGTTTTCCAAAGGCAGCATTTCCGTCTTGTGATCTTTCCAAATTGACGCGGTTGTGTTAAGAGAGATTAGCAGAGTCACAAGTTCTAGATCTGAGCGAAACGAACTTCACAGACTCTTAGAATGTCTGAGAGGCCAACTCAATTAAACCATCGCGATAACTTCTCTTTGAGCCACGTACGAGTACTTACGCGGCTAAATATAGGTCGCTGCGTCTTTTACTATTTAGACATCGAAAATGAGCTAAGTTTTCACATCCTACCTCCCCATTAGGGAAAGAAGAATTCTTGAGATAAAGTTGCATTTATATCTTACTGCTAGAATTTTTTTTTTTTTTCAAAATAAATACTCCGAAATATAACCCGAGTAAGTGTAACACATCAGGGCCAAGTCAAGAACAACACGACGCGCGCCGGTAAAGTTTCGACAAGAATAAAAAACTTTCAAATGCATGGCACCATTTAAAGTGGCATTTTAAGTACTGGGTACATAAATAATAAATAATAATAAATTCATTTATTTCAGACTTGAGTCCATAGCGTTAGTAACAATGATCTTAAAACTAATGTTAGTATGAAATAATAAAAAACTCTTAATCTGCTTAGGTATCTTAGGTATCTTTGTTTCGAGAGCACCCCATTAACTGCCGCAGCCAATATCGGAATTCTTGGTGTCGACATATCGAGCGAAGTCCAGTTTCGTGGCCATCTGGAGGGTAAGGCTAAAATAGCCTCAATGAAGCTCGGCGTGCTCAATAGATCGAGACGGTATTTCACACCGGCACACCGCCTGCAACTTTATAAGGCGCAAGTTAGGCCTCACATGGAATACTGTTCTCATCTCTGGGCAGGGGCTCCCCAGTACCAGCTTCTCCCTCTAGACCGCATTCAACGGAGAGCAGCTCGAGTTGTTGATTGCTGTGAAGTTTCGAAGGATAGGCTTGACTCCCTGGCACTGCGTAGAGATGTAGCTTCGCTTTGCATTCTCTATCGCATCTATCATGGAGAGTGCTCCGAGGAACTGTTCGGGCTGATTCCCGCCACCTCTTTCCGCCATCGATCTACGCGACAACTCTACCACCCCCACTACCTTGACAGTTGGCAGAGCACTACTGTTCGTTTCAACAGAAACTTTCTGCCCCGAACCACGAAATTGTGGAATGAGTTGCCGCATGCGGTGTTTCCGGACAAATACGACCTGCAGTCCTTCAAGAAAAGAGCGTACTCCCATTTAAAAGGCCGGCAACGCATTTTGTAGCCCCTCTGGTGTTGCAAATGTCCATGGGCGGCAGTATTCACTTTCCATCAGGTGATCTGTCTGCTCGTTTGCCCCCTATCCTATAAAAAAAAAAAAAAAAAAAATCTACACTAATTTAAATGGAGTCACTTCAGCGCAAGTCCGTGGGATATTGCGCTGCAGCGACTCAAATACGCGCAGTCCAGCCTACCAGCGATCATGTTCAGGATGCTGTTGGTGCTGGCCCGTACGTGGCGCACTAGGGATGCGCATCTTTTACGCATAGTTGCGTAGAAACAGTCTATGCGTGCTTCTGCAAACATCCCCGAGGCACTACAGAAACGGGGCAGCCCCAACAACACCCTGAAGGCGTTGTTGAATTGAACTCTTAGGGCGCTGTAGGATCGATTGGTATAGACATTCCACAGGCTGCACGTGTAAAAGGAACTGCAATATGCTCTGAAGAGTGTAAGCTTAACTTGCTTTGAGCAGCGTGCAAACCTGCGGGCTATCATATTTGCTCTCACCGACAGCGCCCTCCGCTCCCGTTCAATGTCATCATCGTCCTTGAGGTCAGTGGTCAGTATGTGGCCCAGGTACTTGAATTTGTTCACCCTTTCCGATGCTGAACCTAACCTAACCTAACCTAACCTAACAGGTGGAAACCTCACAGCATCCTTTCCCCTGACCTCAAAGACCATGACTTCGCTTTTCTTCGCATTGTACACAAGTCCGTGATCATTGGCGTATCTTTCACAGATTGCCACAAGCTTCCGCAAGCCACAGATTGATGCGCTCAGCAGCACCATGTCATCAGCGTAACTAATGTTGTTGACATTGACTTCATCTATGTGACAACCCACTCTGGTGCTGCTGAGCTCAACAATCAAGTCGTTTACGTAGAGGTTAAAGAGGGTCGGCGAGGACAAACCCCCTTGCCTTACACCGCATTGCAACCTATATGACTGCGACAGCGCGCCCTCCCATCGTACATGGTTGACCTGGTTTCCATACCAATACCTACAGATATTAATCAGTTCAGATGGCAAGTTGACATCCTCCAGCTTCTTCCACAGGATATCGTACGAAACCAGGTCAAATGCCCTCGACAAGTCGAGGAAGCATAAAGACCGGTAGTATTTTAAATTCAACAAACTTAATATAATTCTGGGAACTTTCAAACTTAGTTAAACTAAGTACCTGTATGACTAAATTTTGAAATTCATTTACTCGTAGACTAGAGTATCGTAGCTTTATTTAATATAGTTTTCAAAAGTAATACAAGACAAATTATTGTTCTTAAGGCATTGTGGATCTAAGGCCTTGCCCAAAGATAAAAGGAAGCAATATCGTTTGCTCTCCAAGAATATCTATCTATTCACCTTGACATCGCTTTTTTCCTAGAAATTTGGAGACCACATAATTTATGCAAAGCAATAGATCTAATAATATCTACAAAGATACAGACAGGTCCTTCTACTAACATTAACTGGTTTTTATTAATTTAACCTTTTGACCATTTGTTTGTTTTTATTTTGTTACATATGACATCATTTTGTGTACTTAATCACGACTCTGTTTGACAGTCGCGATGGATCATACGTGGAGTCGGTATAAAAACACGAGATAATATACAAAAAGTTGAAAATGTGGGGTGCACAAAAATACATTGAAAAGGTTGTAATTCTTTACCACCTTACTTTTTAAAGTCATCAAAGACCCAATCGTTTTAATGACAATTAAATGTGCACCAACTTTAGAAATGTGTTAGCCAGAAATGCGACCCTGCGTGAGTAGTTTAAGAGAAAATAATTTATCTTTTATAAGGGGCTGATAAATATTATAATGTGACCAATCACATAATGTTGCCAGCTTAAGGCAGTAGTCCCGCGCCAGGGAGGAAGTCACTAACTTTAGCAATCTCATTGCACAAGATTCGTACAATGGATAGACATCTGTGTGATAACAAGAGAGATGCATTATTAATAGTTTTCACTGCTAACTAGTATGGCTAGTTCCACCTCATAGTTGAGGTGTGCCCAGCAGTAGGACGTATATAGGCCGATTATGTCAACTGCTAACTAGGAACTCGATTCACTAGTCACTGAGTCCAGGAAAATCAAAAATCATACTTTCTCAGCGCTAGTGGCGTTGGAGTGGTGCCCTTAATCTACCGTCACAAGGATATGTCGTGTCTTATAAAATCATTGTAATTAAAATAACTAGCCTATGTTCTTTCTCACTGCTGGGCGAACGCTTCTAACAACATCTCAGTTATGACTAAGCCAAATTACGTCCACTGCTGAATCTACGAGTAAGTAGGAGTAGGTTTAGGCTTCCTCTTATGATCCTAGCGTGAACCTGTCCTAAGTACCTCTGGGTCCGGACCTTGCGCTCTTACTACTCAGCTACTGAGTCACAATAATATGATAAAGATAACCATTATCTACTTGCACTTACAAAATATATTAAAAAACGTCTTATATATCAGTACATGAGATAAAATACCTATCAACAAGAAAGTTTATTCCATTGAAACAGCTGATTAGTATTACAGCTCCAATTAATAGGATTAGAAAATAAGCACTTCAACTGAATCGTTACCTCTTGAGGACGACCCCTCCCCCCTCTCTCCGGGGGGCGCCGGAGTAGATCAGAGTCCTCTAAGAAATTTATTTCTGTAGGTACCTCAAATTTCCACGCTGCAGTAAATTATGGCGCCTATTGGTGTCGTACCATTTTACCTCTTCTGCACCCCATAATAATGCTGAATTTTCTTTCTTCCCATTTTGAGAGAGGTATGAATAAGTTGCTCGCATCCCAACAAGAATCAAAGGCTGAAATTCTTTGAAGGACTTTTAAACGTGAAGTTTGAAGACGCTCTTAATACTGCACGCTAAGAGGCACTTAAAGTTGAGAGTCAGTGCTCCAGTGGAGTTGTAGGAGTTAAGAAGTCTTAATACAAGTTTGGTGCGACCTTTGGCAATGTTCACTGGTGCCTAGAGCAGTTCTGCGCATCAGTCTCTGACACCTATATGCTATAGTACCAGTTAAGCATTGTTTGGGGTCAGATTATCTTGGTGTGGGTGGTCCCAGATATTTTTTTTTATATTACTTTTTTGATTTGAACGCTTTCTATTGTAAGAATAAGAAAATATGCAGTTTCTGTCTTCAGTACGCCGTATACTCAATCCTAAGTTGCTCAGAAGAATTTTGTGATCCGTAAAATGAAACGTGTTTTGAATTTATTGAAGTGCACAAACTTTTTGAGTATTTTATGTGTTTCATTCACACAGTTTTTAGGAATATGTACATTGCCGTATTATTGGCCTTCCTCTGCTTCTATAATGAGCCAGTCACATATGTTGAATATAGCATATATTCAAGCGCCTTCGCTGATTTTCAAGCTAAGTTGCCTCTTGGTGTTTTTTCCCGCACCGCTGCATACGGTCATACACCTATCAATGCTTTGCTTAGGTGCACGGTCGTTCTGATTCGGATGCCATTTTAGCGCAAGTAACCTTTCTACCTTTTTTTATTGGCCACCTTGTTTATAAAAGCTAGAGCAACGCGGCAGCTTTGGTTTAGCGGTTGACGTGTTCTATCACTTGCAAATGTCAACAGCAACAAAAATGAAGGAGACTAACGTTACTTAGGTTGGGTTGCACCATCTGACTTTAACAATAACAAACATCAAAATTTCAGTTAAAGTTACCGGTTAGAACCAAAAATGACGTCAAATTGTCAAATTTGACAAAAACTTTAACTTTAACTTCTACTATGGTGCAACTTACCCTTAAAAAGGGGTAATTACGTTATGTCAGTACTAATTCGAAGTCAAAAAATTATAACATGGCGTACGCCCCTATAATTTGACCGTGTGTACAAGATAATATGATTATTTACTAAAGCGTAAACGAGACAGATACATGTTGCCTAGTGTCGTCTCAAACTTTCAATGCTTTGCTCAGGTGTTCGAAGTTCAGATTTCGGGTGCCACTGTTTTAGCACAAGTGACCAATCTACGTCTTTTTTATTTAATATCATTGGGTGAGACCTAAAAGTGCATTTCTATCAAGCCACACCAAAAAAACCCACATCACCGTTTGTGCCACTATCGTCATCACTGTAGTCTGGTTAGTAGCCTTAAAATGATTGTTTAGAAGCAACCTTATCACCTGAAACGTTATCCCTTAAGCCAATATATGCTTTAGCTATTCCTTTGTGGCCAAAGGCAGACATTCCGTGCGCCGATGAGCGCCACTCATTACCCACTCTCCAGTTGAGTGGACTTCAGTTATTGCGCTGGTTACTTCCGCCCAGTGAACTGCGCCTTCTGAGAACTACATCTGTGATAGTAACTAACTAAACACGGAAGCTACGACCTCAACCGACTACTGACCCTCCTACATACAATGATATTACAATAAAAAAAGACGTAGATAGGTTATGTCAGTACTGACTCGGAGTCAAAAATTGTCCACGGGGTACGACGTAGTTAATTTTACTGTGTTATAACGTGTGAACAAGACAGTACAAAATAAAATATTTGAAAACTCAACAGAGCATTTACCTCCGTCATGGTAATTGTAACACAGAAGAGTCTAAACTTTCTTACTATAATAATAACCTTCAATAATGCTCATGACTCAAATTCATTCGTTTTTAAATGCCTAAACGGTGATGTAGGTATTTTTTTTTCTCTCTAAATTAGAGTTTTGCACCACCAATGGTTGACTGGTGGAATTTTAGCATTAAATCCGCATTACGTAATTTTTATTCTCTTAAGGAAATAAATTACTTTGGCTGAGTATTTCCCGCCGTTGTCCAGTTTGCTCGTGTTGTTAAAGTAACTGTGTTTTTTTTAACACGGAGAGCTTGGAACCGCAGCTTTTTAACCATACAAAGGGATATAAAACTGCGTCGTTAGCGGACGTTTAAACGCGCTTGTACCGTCGCCTTTTCTTTGTTACGGCTGTAACGAGGCTTTGAAAATTAAAAACACAATAAAGGTATGTACCTACAATTTAATATTCGCAATCGATTCTCTGAATGTTAATTTTTATGTTGTGCCAAATTGGTATTTACTTTTAACTGCATACTGCATGCATGTCCTGATTATTCTTCTATTCTTCACCAATAATAATTTCTTACAGAACAAATTCTACAGACAGGTACTTGATTGCCATTCGACAAAGTTTATGTTTGTTTTTTTTTAGTGTTGCTACTACAAAGGGCCTTAATCACACAAAAATTCAAATAGGTAACATAAGATAGCACATAGTACAATTTTGTAAGTTTTACCCACGGGTTTTACCACGACTTGTGACATTAAATATGCAGGCCAAAAGACGGTTGGTGCCACAATCTATCTGGATGTAAGTGACTGTGTGAAGGCCAAGGTCGACGAAGCTAAAGGCGTGAAGTATGCTTCCGACCGAAGGGTCGCCAGGAGGGGTGGAAATGACGAACGCAATGTTTGCCGTGCCTCCGGCTACGCGAATTCATTGCGATTTTAAACCACTCCATTTTGACCCTTCTTGCCTTTGTTTTTAAAGGCAGGTATCCCTTAAAAAGGATCTTTAAACAACTATTGTAACTGAACGGGCGGCACCATACGCGCATTTTAATAACAGCTCTACAACATACACCCCAGCGATACGTTTAGAATAAATATCTATCTAAACATTGCCACAAAATAAATTAAATACCTAGTTGTATTGTTTTAGGCATTACTTATATTGAACAATAATTGTTTCAAAAGAGACTGGGTTTTTTTCTACTGAGCGAAGTTCATCAGATGGTAACTGTTACATTCTGAACTTTTAATATATTTTTGAGCTATGTTTCATTATTTAATTCAATTTGTTAATACTGTAATTTTCGCCAGTAGGTGACACTAGAAGTGTCATCTATCGCTAGGCCAATATTGAAGGAAAAGGTTTTAACCCTAGCAATTTCACCTTTTTAGTAAATCATTGGAGAACAGTTAAGCAAATAGGTAACTTAACTTAAAATGTTATGTAAGTCACTGACATAATAATATCGACAAAGCGCATCACCATTCATTACAACTGCCCATTCCGCATTTGCGAAATATAAACTTCCACACGAATTGGGCATATCCGTTTTAATGAGTTCACCTATTTGATTTGCAAATGAAATTGTCGGATTGTCACAATCCACTCTGGACGAAATGAAACAGTGGTAATCCGTTTGTAAGTCTTTCCTTCAAAGGCCATTACTTGATTGCTAACATGTATTCCCTATCTAGTTTGTGCCATGTATACTGCTGACTATTGTATGACAACACAAAATTGTTTGAATATTGACAGAAATCAGTGCACCTGTGTTCAATTACTATGAAAAGACAATTCTACTTGAAAACGTGACATTTGAGACTAACAACAGCGGAGGCAAATAAACAATCCACTATAGTGTTGTAGGAAACACGAGGCCGCGAGTTGAAATTTATAAAAAACATTATACAGGGTGATTTAAAAAAAGCCAAGTACACTGCTCAAAAGTGTCTAGAGATATCTCAAGCATTTTCATACAAAGTATAGCTATTTGGGAGGCTGAAAAAAATTAAATATTGATACCAACGTAGAAATTTTTAGAACACAGAAACTGCTATATCTGCCCGATCAGATTGTATAAAGAAATTCATTGTAGTAGCATTATTAAACAAACAGTGATTGTAACTACATGTCGTAAGGACGTTAAAAAAAGACAGATTTTTCTTTTAAATGGTGTCAAAATTTCAGCAAAATCAAACGTTTTTTTTTGTAATATTCTTAACCTTTATCTTATGCCTCTGTCCTCGCGTTATTCTAAGATAATGCTCAACTTGTAAACAAACTTTATGAAATATTTGAAAAATGATATCCCTATGATATCCCTAGACAGTTTTGATGTGTGTACTTGAAAAGTCATACATGAACTTTTTAATGATAATATGTATTTATAAACTTAATAAATGTATAATCATGCCGTCATGGTCCATTACCGTTCTTGTCTCGCTCTGACAATAAACCTTGCTCTATTCATTTATTGATCTTGCCCTATTTATTTATTAAATACTACCTCGGCGACTGACGAGCTTTTGCGTGTAATGTGATATTTAGCTTAGATTTGAATTTCAAACATTCACTATATTGATTTAGTTGAGTGAGGTTACAAGTTGATGTACATTACATTACACGCGAATGCTCCCGATGAGGGAACACCCGTAGCTGTATCGAAGGAAACCTTAGGTCTTAGAGTTAGAGCTTTGTACTAAAATGTATAGCCCTGGACTAGTTAAGTACAACACTACCCACGCCTCCTTCAGCCACCAAGACACGAAACTACGTTTACATTTCACAATCAATTTACTTTGGGAAGCAGAATATTTCCTTTGAAACTTTGAAAAGCCATGGAATAATCAGAAGCCGTACCATAATGTGGGAATACTTCATTTATTTCAAGATAGAACAAAAAAAACTCGGGTACTAGATAGAAACTAGATAGTTTCTCTGCGGTTTTTTTTTTCAATATTATTTAGTAACAAGGAATGTGATGTAGATTACTACTTATATACAATAGCAGTAAAAAACTATGTACCTAGATTACTTTCTTCAATAGTTTTTGTTGCAGTTGTAGTATTAAAAATAAATGAACGAGCTTCAAAGCTGATCACAGAAAAGAAAGGCAAAAATCAATACAAAATATTTTTAAAGAAACGTGCCGGCAAGGTTAGTCCAGCACTGACCAGCCGTACAGAGGTGCACACATCAACCTTTACATAGGGGCACCTTATGCGGCTGTCATTAGACTCATTTTGCAATGGTTTTGTAAAGGTTGATGTGTGCGCCTCTGTACGTGCCAATTAGTTATCGGCATATCCCCCAACTGCTATAAAACCTAAGGGCTAGCTTAATAACATGTTAAGCAGTGGACTACTTCCGGCTGATATTAAGGGCCAATTATCCCACTAGGGTGCATTACACAAAACAACTTAATTTAGCAGTTTTCATAACAAACTCATCGAATTGACACAAAAATTACACATGTGCGTCATAAGCGGCTTCGTTGCTTAGCAACGGGATTATTACACGTTCCATCTATACCCACGATACTTACGAGGTTTTATTATTATTATTTATTTATTTCACACAATTAAACGGGCTTAACTCAGTAACATAATTATGTAGCTGATAACTAGCGATTAGGTACAATGATTCAACATGTTTTGATATCGATTGCTGACTGTATTGTATTGTATGTTTTATTAATTAAATCGAAAATCGATTTATTTCAAAACCTTTTTATAGTCCATGATCATTAATTACGAATGACACATCTCTAAGAGGGCGGAGCTCGTTCATGAAGGACAGTATTCTCTGTAGTAGGTACATTGTATTAAAAAATATCACAAACCTTCATGTGCGTGATCTGTCAAAAGTAAAATGAACGCTTGAAAAGAGTATAGGTGTGAACAAACTACTTAACTGAAACTTTTGTTCACATAGAATACAATCAAAACAATGATGATCATCGCTCTTGTTCGGCCTGCTGCCAGGCGTGCAAATAATGTCAGTATCTCGTTGTAATTTTTCAAACGTACCCACATTTGACAACAGAAATACTTTCGAAATAAGTAGATGTAAACAACATCCTAACTTTAACAACGTCAAAGTTGTTGTAAGTAGCTCAGCCTTCCAACTCCTACCCTGACTTTGCGTCATGACCGCAGGAAACTTTGTGGCGCTTCAAGTTTTGCAACAAAATCTATGTATATTTAGAATTTAACGTAAGGTAAAGTTAAAATGAGAAACTGGACACCTGATATTGCTTGTCAAATACAATTTCGCAAAATGTATTTTGTCAACGATTAGATTTTTTTTATTTTAATTAATTTAGTACTTAAATAGACGTGTACTGTACAAAGTTATGTAAATATGTAAGTTCTCAATTGCATATGTGACATGGATGTCTTTTATGAGAATAAATCTTTTTGAACAGATATGCAGTTTTTATTTTGCTATTGAGTTTGATCGTGATTTTTAACAAATAATGATTTCTTTTTGCGATTTTGTCCGAGTCTTCGCCAACAAATTCGTAATTAGTACTTCCAGTTACAAAGCTGAACAACATTGGAATGATTCACAGTTTTTCTTCCCCCGAGCCTTTTTTTTTGTTCGTGGGGAAATCTTTATGGATAGCTCGCCGCCCTAGAGGACGACGTTAGTCGGTTTTCTGTGGTTATTTGTTGAGATATATTTAACAACATACTAGCGTCTTACATACAAAACTTTACATATTTATTTATCCATAACACATTTCTGTACCGAGAAAGAACTGTACTTCTTCGACGTGTTGTTGTTATAAACTGTGTTTGACATATTGCTCTCGGTTTTCCGAAACTTTTTAACTGGTAACTTTTTAACGCAGATAGCGTACCAAGCAGCATGACATGTTTTGTCAGGACAACAATTAACAGGCTTCAAGCTAGTTAGTTGGTTACTGGAGGGGGGGAGAAGGGGAGGGAAAGCTCAGTTCGCTGCATCTGGCACTCCACGTAGTCCGCTTTTTGCTTTAAATTCATGCTGTAAAGTTTGAGGTATGAACTTCACAGTACTGTCATATTCACTCTACTTAAACTTATTTCCTACTCAGTGCAGTAGTTGCTTATACCACCAATAATGCAGCAAGGACTATAAAATGCTCTTAGGAAAGATAACGTTAGTTGTCAACGGTCCTTTTATTGTACAATCTACTCACATTCCATGATATCTGAAATCGGTAACTACTCGTACATTCCACCAAGCTACACACGGTCTCACTTGATACATTCAATGTTCAATAATGCGACTTTAATCCCTAAATGATGGTACAAACAGTAATCAAAGCGTGTGACTACATAATATGATTTTCAGTCAGAATTCCCGAAATTAATCCGTCAGTTATGGCTTAATACGCTTATTCACTGGGAGAAATGTTTGTTATATTACAACCATGTCAGGTAGCTTCCAAAATCACCATGTGAATATGCTCAGTATTTATTTTAGACAGCGGCTAGGGAACGACAAAAGTATAGAAACAGAATGTTATCATGGTACTTGAGGTATATTGATATAAACAAGTTACAACAATGTGAAACATAACATATACTTATATGGTGACCAGCAAGAAATTTAACTACTGGTTTAAATTTCTTGCTGGTCACCATATGTAGGTAATTTTTTGTTCCTAAAAGTAAAGAGTTACATTAAAAGTTTAGTTGGCTTCTTGACCTAGGCTACTTGTGAGATCTGTCTTTTCCTGGAACATTCAAATAACCTACCAAAATCAACAACGCTTCTATTTTTTTATCAGTCACTGCCTTGCACTGAATGTGGCTAATTAGTCGACTGGAACCGAAAATTCCATGAATATGCACCTGGGCTTAGCATCATTCGGGTAGAGCTGCCTCTACCCGCCCACGCCCACCGCGCCCGCCCGCCCGTTGCAACCGCGAGCTCTGCTAAAAACCTCGTCAACCTCGTTTAAAACAGTTGCGTTTTAGAGTTCTGTGACAAAATTATAAAATTTGAGCTCTTATTATAAGCATACAAGTAGGTAAGTAATATTCTTAATTTCCAAGAAAACAACAATAGTACATTGTTATCCTAGGGGTGAAAGTAACTTATTTAGTCCCGAGACGGGGTTTGGCGCCCGGAACGAAGTGAGGGCGCCAATAGTTCGAGGGACTAAATAAGTCTTTCACCCGAGGTAAACACTGTGCTTTTCATTACGAATACAAGGAAAGTAAAAATAAAACATGAATTAGCCAAAGAAAAAGATTTAAAAATAAATGAAGATCGAATTGGCGCTATCCCGCCTATTTTGTTTGTTTTTTTTTTCTGTGGCGGGCCCACTATTCAGCCATTATTTTTTATTTTTTTCATTGGAAAAATGGTAAATATTTTGCTCTAAGCTTAGTTATTTTGAAGAAATTGTTGAAACTGAATTATAATAAAGTTATTTATAAAATATACATTCTCTAATCAATACTTAACTTTAAGTTATTTCAATTTTAAATCGTGGCTGTATAGAAAGTTGGACCATGGTTCAATAGATATGTGAAAAATAACTAAGTTTTTTTTTAATAATTTGGCAGATGTCAGTTGAAAGTGATTCTCCCTAGGGATGAAAAGTGTTACTTTCAGCCCGCTTCTCAGGTCAGTAATGACCTACTTTCAGAGTATGAGTAATGAAAAAATAGTTTCAAAGCAAGTAAATGTACCGAACTGAACGTTGTGCGTCATTTTCCTGTATTTTTTCCTGTTTGCTTCTTTTCCTTTACCGTTTCACAACAGTTTTCAGGATGACTAAAATAAACCCCTTAGAAGGCACAATTTGTGAAATAAAGTAAATTCTATTTAAAACTAAGACGAAGTAAGACAAAAGACAATGTCATCTGAAGTTTTTGTTCTCTTTAAGATTTCCTATACAGGTTTTGTGTTTATTGCCAACCTGAGTTATTTTGAAAGTCGGCTTGCCCAAACACATTTCTTAAGCTTTCCAAGCTTCATTTATTTATAGATTGTATGTTTCTAAACCCAAATGGTTTGTAATGCCTGTCACCATCAGCAGTAGTTTCTGGTTGTACTGTTGTGGCAAGGATACCGCCGCGACCCAGAGGAAAAAAGCGCTCTGGAAAGGAACTCGTTTCGGTAACGAGTTCAAATGTGCTCGCAAAACCTATTTTGTGCTCATTTACTCTCTCCGGATGTGAAAAACACCATCCAAACCCAAGCACAAAAACGGCCGTGGTGGACAGGCTCACTACCACGTTGGTGGTACTTTGCCATGCTGCTTTTACCATGACGGCAACAGTCAGTCGGTCTCTCACTACCTGGTGTAGGATATTTTTGTGAGTATGTTACCTAATGTATCTACGTTTGTGTGTTCGACTAACTTTTAAGTTTTATAACTAAGGTGATCCGCAGTGTTACTAAAAACCCTGTAAAATGTACACAACTATTTTATTTACGTTATCTATTCCAGTCGCTAGATGTCAGTCGTCAAGCCCAGTCAGAAGCCTTAGGGTGGCTTGATGACATCTGACATTAAGGTTGCTCACTAACCTTACACCCCTCCAACAATCCGCACTGAGCCCGCGTCTTGGAGTATGGCTCGTTCCACCTCATAGTTGAGGTGAGGCCTGTGCCCAGCAGTGGGACGTATATAGGCCGTTAATGTTATGTAAGGAGAGGGAGTAAGATGGGAGTATTTTATTTCTAGATTAAGAGAAATCTTTTAATTCATTGGCGCAACCCTCGGTGCGGAATTCAATTTACACTTGTCGGCACGCCAATTATGCGGGGAGGCTGACATCGTGGTTTTTTCATTCCAAACATTTTTAAGAGACAGTTTTTTATCATTTTGTTGATGATATTTGACCCGATTTGGTTTAATTGTAGGAAGTTGGCTAACACACCAGTGGCCGCGGATTCGTCTGCGTGATCATGTCTGTTTGTCCATCCGTGGACTGTTATAGGCTGATGATGATGATGATGATGTGCCTCCTGTTTACTGTCTGTATACAGGGTGTTACAAAAATACCCCTAATAACTAAAGAGGGTTATAAAAACTTCCGAAAGGAGTCCCTTGTTAATTTCTTACAGTCCTAGCTCTTAATTTGAATTTCAAGTAAATTAACGTAAAATAAAAACATCGATCATAGAAACACTCAGCACTAATTTGGGTTCATGGACCCAAGTTGACCCTAACCGGGAGTGACCAGGTGCGACCTCCTTACTTCACGCTCCTACGTTTTATACCGATTCATATCGACTTTTATAAACATTTGATGTACGTCCAATTAATATCGATGAATTTGATGTACGTTTTCATCGAAACCGTTGAAGATATGAAAAAAGGGACAACACCTACTATTTCAGATTCATTCTCTTTCTATGCCATTTCAGTCTTTAGGGGTATTTTTGAAACACTGTATATTACCACAAGGCTAATTTTGTCTGTAAATGGCACCTTTTATAGAAATTCAAGTACACGAATTTTCAGATCGCGGCTCTGTGGCGTCCACAAGTTGGAAAGCACGGCAGTGCTAAGTTATTGTTTTTAACTGATGAACGGTCAATGGCATGACAGGTTATCTACTTCCGGCATGTCCTCCTTGCTCTTTTACAAAGAAGACGGAAATGGGTATGTGTGCTCAGTGCCGGGTCACTAGAAATGGAACACTGATGCAATATAGTTAAATGTTCCTTCGATATGGTTCAATTTTCCAATGTCAAGTGGTGCTTGTTATCATTAAAATACTAGGATATCCGTTAAAGTAGCTCAAATAGGTGTAGGTATCTGATTCTTGTATGACGCGACGTACCGTATGGTTAAGTTGGAACCTGGTAAAACAAGTCATTTAAATAGTAAATGTCGATGCACAAGTGCCACAAGGCACCGCCGTCTGTCATATTCCCATTGTAGCGTGTGGCGTGTTGCGGCTTTCCGGCTTCTCCGTGTGGCCACTGTGTGGAGACTCTAAAGAACTTAGACTAAAGGCGCATTTATCCCCTGAAACTGCTTAATATTCGAATACCTGCAAAATAACTGAGCCAATTCTTTAGCTGACCTTCCCGGCCAAGTGACAAGCCACGTGTTGATTGATTGTCAATATTGTCAATCAATCAAACACCCTTGACCTCGTGCAATGCAACCAACAGCAGACACAGTAGTTGATTGCTGCATGCGTCGTGGTCATGCGCACGCCACTCGAGGGCCGGACGCGCGGCGGGATAATTCAGCGTTTACCCCCCTCCCTTCCTCCCCCACATGAGTGCGCCGGCGCGGCACGTGGCCTGCAGTGCGCAGTCCAGGAGATCTGGAACATCAAGAACAAGACTAAGACAATTTTATTGCAAGATGTGAATTTTTTGCGTCCTGCAGCTGCTGAGCATACGACGGGGAATAGTGGAGAAGTTTCAGTGATGAATCAAATTTCTTCACTATTCCCCGTCGTGGAGTGGTATGTAGATACTACTCTCTGGCTTGCTTAGTAACATCAGCTTACCATCGGAGCCTACCAGCATCAGCCTTTTTTTTTGGGTTGGATTTAAAGATTGTAATTTTAGGGTCAGTTTTAACATACAGTTAAGGTATGAGTTTCGGGTATACACGGGTATACAGTTTTGATATAAAGGTTTTTCAGAGCAAAAAAAGTTTTCGAACCTGCTAATGTATACGGTGTTCAAAAAAGTTCTTTCCGGCGGGGAAGCAAAACCCGGTCTTCCCGCGTGACAGGTGGGAATACTTACCACCATACTACAGAATAGCATTATGCTGCCGCCTGCATAGAAAATCACTTGTTTAAAAAAAAAGATACTCGTAATTAACTTATCATGCCTTCACGACCATATCTTTAATGGGTTAGTCAGAGGCACACTGATTGTTGCCCTCATGGTGAACAGAGCATTCCGAAGCCCACATTTTGCCGAGGGAATTAGAACCCAACGAAGTTAGGGGTATATCAATCACCGAGTTAGCCTCAAATTGTACAATGAACACAACGTAGGTGGGTTCCGGCCAGATTTGATCTCGGTACCACCGGGTTCCGAGCCAGAGTGTTTCACCACTGGGCTTCGATGCTCTCTAATACAATCGAAAAAAATGTGTTCAAAAATATACTTATTTAAATCCATCCGCCTTACTAACGGAGGATAGGGCTCAGTTGCATCAGACAGGGGACTGCAATAAGCTCGCCGAAATAAAATAATTACTTAATTGGCCTTTTTTTTGTTCCAGGAGCATACATGGTGTTGACATACCCGCACTTCCTATACGCAGATCTAACGTACAGGAACGGCGTCATAGGCCTGCACCCAGTTGAAGAAGACCACAGAATATTCTTGGATATTGAGCCTGTGAGTACAACTGTCCCCTCGGTCACATTAGACTCACCCTCCACTTCACACTCAACTGCGCCGAAGCAACTGGAAGGATGCTATTAGCGGTAATAATGTGTACAATTGGTACCTATCTGACAATCTAGAAAATTATAGGATGCCATTCATAATTCATTTCTTGACTGCATACATGTGGTGAATTTGAGGTCTTACATAAATAAAAGTACAAACACATGAACCCTGCAAGGGCGCTGCAAGATAAGTAGGTATGAAGTAGTAGTAGTATTCTTAGATATAACCACAAATTAATTAAAAGCAAGAGGTCATCATGCACTATTTATTTCTTTACAGTTATCATTATATCCAAAATAATCTTGCATAGAATAAACAGTTTGCCAACAAAAAGTTCTTAACACTTTTACTAAATAATGATAAACTATCTATATTTTTTATTGACAGTTGTGGTACGGTCCTACACTGATTTTATGGAGCTTTTTTGCTACCTATAACCGTAGGCTTTGATAAATTGATCACTAAAAGCCACACGGCACATGCAATTGTCGCCGAAACGTCGGGCAAAAACAGGTGAAATATATTTTTCCGTTTAGTTATTGTGTCGCAGAAAACCTGAATTTTAGTGTTCAATTTGTGAAAAATGCAACAAGAGAGTTTATAAAGCTTACCTAGTTAATTATTAAGAAAACCAGCTATTATTAAGTAAAACGCTGCTGCTGGTAAACTAGAGAACTTGATAAGTAAGGTAGGTAATTAACACCTTCGTTGAAGGCACTTAATTTTGCTAACGGTGTACCTAAGTAGTTATTGCAAGCCTGACCCACTTAGCTTGCGAGATGGTTATTATGGGGCAAACCCACAGGTTGAAGAACTGACACCATATCGCATAGGTCGCCATCATGTCGCCATTCAACCAAATAGGTAGGTAGGTATCTACTCAGTATAAAAATAAATAATAATTTGAATAAATTTAAAAGCAGGCACAATTTATTTTCATCTTTATTTTAATAAAAGAGTTCCTTTCCTCCATCATTGTTCTGCCCGACAGGCAGGGTTCATTAAATATTGTAAGATCTTATACCTACTAATTTACACTAAAATGCAATAAAGGATTGAGTATTGAGTATCACCTATAATGATGTCATTCATTAATTACAATGCAGTTATATAATTAAACACACTTTTCAATGAATTGCTTTCATCACTGTCCTATTTACCTGAACGGCATATAGATACATTTGAGCTTACTAGCCTGCTGCACAAAGGCCTCCATAATTGCAATCTATTTATGGCTACAATTTAATGGCTATTGTGACGTCGTCACCATGCTCCTGAAATGCGGGTAATAGGTATTCTGTCTAGTGATGTAGCCAAACCGGTTTAAGCCGACTCGGACATTAACCGAACCGGTTTCTTCTTAAATCACCAAAGAATATACCTACTTTGGTTTCAAATAGATGTTTTCCTCCACCGGAGATTAAATTAGCATCGACTGGAACTCGAGACCACATGGGTTCCGAGCCAGTTTAACCACTGGGTCACGAGGCTCTAAATTCATGTACCTAACCAATGATATTAAAAAGAGATACGTTAGTACTGATGCGAAGTCGAAAATTGTACCCTGGCGTACCTACGTACCTACAATTTGACCATGTGTACAAGATAGTATGATTATTTACTACAGCTTAAACGAGACAAGTACCTACATGTTGTGCAGTGTCGTCTCAAACTGTCAATGCTATGCTCAGGTGTTCGGAGTTCTGATGTCGGGTGCCACTTTTTTTAGCACAAATAACCTATTTTCGTCTTTTTTATTAAATATCATTGCCTATTACATAATCTCGTTTCTGGTCAGTGGAGGATAAAATAGACAAACGATAATCCCATTTGTCGGTGAGTCGATAGGTATTCGGTTCCCAGAATTTCCTATCTGATTCAACCCGGTTTCACTAAACTTGATAGTTACATCACTCAATTTTCAATCAGCGACTTCTGCTATTATGGAGGTATGAGCTGAATTCAGTCAAGTACATAATGGGCCCAGTTTATCACATGTTTAAGAGCACTTTTATGTAGTTAGGTGTTAAAGTATTGCTCAATTAATAGGTAAAATAATTAGGTGTTAGTTTGGTTGTGACTTACCTACGATACAATATTCACAATGGAAGGTGGTTGGTTCGGTTCGCACTGAGAACAAATATCCGCCCGAAAATATTTGTTTATGTTCCGTTTATAAGGGACTTACAAGAACGGGCCGATGTTGAAATTGAACAAAACAACAATCTTATTTTTCCCGTGTCGATTAGATTCATGGATGTGGCATTTATTTTTCGAAATGCACTTCTTTGAACAAATCCTTTTTTAAATAGTTCTAGGAGTACTAGATTTCACTTTATCCGTGTAACGTTTGTTTGAAATCGTAGTTGGAAGTAGTGCCTACTAATTTCAGGCAGACATAGTAGGTATTTAGGTCAATACCTACAATCTGCTGAATCTGCAAGTCTAGTAAGCGCCAGATAAGAGGAAATAGGTTATTGATAAAGATCTCTTTTGCAATATTATGCTAATTCTAGCTTTTGTTATTCGACCTATTTCATCTAGACAGATTCTGTCACTTGCCCATGTTTTCTATTGTTATCTACTGTTACTGCGTCGTCAGTGCAAACTATAGTTTTTTTTATTTCTCATTCATTGGTCATAAGAAACAATAGCACTTAGTCAAATACAGTGAACTTAAGTGTGATTTTTAACCAACAACCCTATAGATAGGTACTATTAATCTAGCCAAGAATATCGCAGCAAGTCATGTTATTATTAAGGTTTTGAATATGTACTTAGACTAGGAAAGCTTAAGTTACCCGCTTGACAACTCGATAATTAAAATGTTTATTCTAGTTGACGGGCACCGTTATACGGGGCTTCAAGAGAGCTCAATTCAACGTGTTCATGCGAGCCATCGAGGGGATTCCCGCCACTCAGAACCTGCGCACCACCCTGACGCCTGTGCTCTGGATTGATGAGGTAAGTTGTGCTAACGTACCTACCAGCCTAACCCGTCGTCCTAGGTGAACGACTAACGTTATAACGCGGCGCGATGCAATGCGACGCGTGAATATCAAATAATAATAGGCGTTATGTTAAATAGATAGATAGATATATTGTTTGTAGCACACTAAAACAACAGAAATCAACAGCAAAAGTAACACAGTTTGACGTAAATGTACAATTTGGGCGGCTTTATGACGAAAAGCAATCTCTTCCAAACAACCCACTAAGTATGATAGTGTCCTAGAAAAAAAGCGATCTTATAAATAAGCGACACTACAAGATGGCATAATAATACAGGGTAACATTTTTTTCCAATACCAACCGGTTTGATACCCGGCAAAATTTATTTTTTTCAAACATCTGAGTAAGTATGCAGTTTTAGTTTTTGTCAAAATCGGTCTCTATAGTCCGCTTTTGGATCTTCATGGTGGAATTTAGGAAAATGCTAAAAGGAGTAGAGACTCCTTTGACCACTTTCCTTCATAGTTTAGGATTTGGCCTACCACGCCCACTTGACTTGAAAAACTCACCCTGTATACAATACCTACCTATACCATTTAAGTAAATTCCGTGTCTAAAGCCTTCTGTCGGTTTCCAGGGTGTCGAGATACCTGACGATCTCGCGGAGATGCTGTCTTCCCAAGTGGTGACCTCCCTCGGCCTACTCAGCATCCTGGTGCCAGTGGCGGTGGCGCTCAGCTGCACCGTGCTGCTCAGCGGGATCACCATCATCATCTGCTTGCGCTTCAAGAAGAAGACCACCGTTTGACATGATAGAGCAGAACGTAGGATAATCGAATAAAGACTTACTTTTTTAATTGGACATCTTTTTATTGGAGTTTTTCCATTTTAAACAGTGCAGGTACAGCATCAAAAGGTGTGGTGGTAACGGAATAGTAAGGGTAGTGTCGGTTTGACGTAAGTCATTGATAGGCGTACCTTGTTCACTACGCTGAGTTCGTGTGCGGTCCGATTTGAGATAGAAGTGATGATAGCGCGCCCACGTCGCTCAGGCTTCATACAATTCATCAATTCGGGACGCCAGTGAGCGCACTAATATTACTACTGACTCAAAACGGACCACATCCTTAGTGACCGATACGCCACTCATCCCCAAATTCACAAACGGAAATCAACGTTGAGCATCCCCCAGAAGTAGGTATAGCTTGAATTCGGGAGTCAGAGACAGTCAGCGGACAGTCAGTCAGCCGCTCACTTAATCAGGAGGCGCCCTAATACTACTAATACCGAGTCGTATTTAGTTTGATTCTGTAGTTATAATTTTACTTTTCTTACATACTTCACACTATCTTGATGGTGACTGTTCAGTATTTGACAAAGCCAGATAAATAGGCAAAATAATTACTACTTTGAATAAGCTATAATTTCTCGTTTCATATTACTTTTAGTAAAAACTGTAAGAATCCTACCTGCTTTCCCCTACGTTTTTGTAATGGAAAAGTAAACGTCACTTTGGTTATTATTGTTTTAGCATTTATCAGACCGGGTTCGATTCCCGCCTTATGCCAAGATGACCGAATGACTTTTTTCTGGTTTTTAGATCTTTAGTAAACGTCCCTTTTAATAGCATGGGGAAAATAATTAAAAGAGTATCTTTTACTTTTCGATGACCAAAACGTTAGCGGTTCGCGCTAGACCTACAGGCTAGAGTGTTTTGTTATTATAATTGAGATAGTGCTTTAGCGTATAAGATAAATTTATAAGACCATACAATTTTTATTGAATGAATAGGGGTTTAAATGAAATGCGGAACTTTGAACATTGAGCTTTATTTACGATTAATATTGTTTACATTCATATAAACAAAATTGAATCAATGCACACAAGCCAACGAGTTTACTTGTGTAAATTTAGAAAATAATAAGTCTTCTTTTATAATAATATTTCATAAATCACATAGTACCGAGGCTGATAATGGGGTTTTTAGTCTTTCCTTCACTGGACTAGAAATAAAAACAATAGCTAATGCATTGAGATTTCATAATATTATGTTATATTGACTAATCAAAATATCTAATGTAAGTATAAAAATAGTTAACAAATGAACCGTAAATCAAAATACACAAATCACGCAGACCGCGTTATCAGCCCCCGACACAAGACACAAGACACCAGTGTCTGACATAAACAACTCTACAGAAATCAATCAGCCCTGACACAAATCTAAATTACAAATAAATTCCCAAATAAAATAAAATACATTTATTTATATTATGTTTTATAATTATCTTAATATATATTATGCAATAAGTTCATGATACAAATAAAGTCCTCCACTAAAATGGTGTACTAACCGAATATTTACGACAACTAATGACGGGGCAATCTCACAAATAATGGTATGCTATAAGGAACTGTGGACATAACGTAAAACGACTACATACAACATCTCTACAATCGTACACATAATAATGCAGGGTGTACAGTAATTAATGGTCTAACATTACCTTGAATTAGTCACTGGAAACCTAGAGCTCATGTCAACAGTTATTAAAATTTTCCAAGTGTTGCCATAAAAGTTTTTTTTGGAAAAAATATTAGGTGTGCAAACTAGTGTGTTTAATGAAACTTTATTGGGACGACTCAAAATTTAAAATTAGCCCTGTGAAAAAAAACTTGATAGAAGTTTTAAAATTTTTAAAAATATGTGCGTATAATGAGGTTAATAAATTGACATTTTGCATTGGCAAATAACCTCTTTTTCAGAAAAAAAACTAACTATACTCTCTATATTCTAAACGTATCTAGTTGTATTCTCCCACTAATGGGAAAATATGAAAAAAAATATTCAGGGCTACCCTCAGGAAAGCTCTGTAGATGATCAAGTGACCAATCTAGGGTAAATGGTTGGACCATTCATTACGTTGCACCCAGTATACTGAGAGGCTGCATTAACAGCGATAAGAGAGCGGAAATTATTTCTGCATATTATCATAATAATTACTAATAAGTTAAGACGAAGCCGTCACCGCCTGACCAGGATTTGAGACGCAAATTCTTTTGCACTTGGCGTATCGGGTGCGCACCCAACTAGCGCACTGTGCAATGTCATCATTCGTCCAATCGGTGAGGCTGAGCAGACTCCGACAATACAAGTACGTGTACTTCTCTGTAAGCCTACTTACAACAAACGGCTATTAAACTT
Organism: Udea ferrugalis; assembly: GCA_950022985.1. Lineage (NCBI taxonomy): Eukaryota > Metazoa > Arthropoda > Insecta > Lepidoptera > Crambidae > Udea > Udea ferrugalis. The sequence goes on from OX465515.1 coordinate 26,415,338, forward strand.
TTAAAACACATATTATTATTTTATTAATCATGGACTATCCTGTGCAAAGCTTAAATAGGAAATGAAGGGAATATAGACACACCAAATTACGTTAGTGTGCACACCGAGTGATCGAAGCATAGTAATAGCCAGCTCTTGAACATTTACGAGAAACAGATATTATTGTAAAACATCCATATTTATTGTAAAACATCCATATTATTATAACTGTAGCACGTAATACATTAATTATTATTATAGCACGATTACATTGCAAAAAGGAAAAAATTGTTTGACATCAATATTAAAAACTTCATTGCGCTACATAATATTATTTATCATATGATCGTATCCGTACATTTAAAAGTACCCCGCCTTCGACATCGGATTCCAATAACTTACGAAAAGTAGTAAAACCATCTATAACTTTGAAAGAGGACTTGAAACTTCGACTGATTAATTAAAATCGGATACCAAATAGAAATAACTAATGTTGAATTTAAGAAAAAGAAATTATTGACGATTGGTTTAAGATTCAACTATTATACTGCAAGGGCTGTTACACAATCAATTAAATAAATCCAGTCCTCACAGCATCAAACATAATTTAACTAAAACAATACAGTATATACAAACGCTAATGGTCTATGATACTTCCGTGCGGTAAAGGAAGTATTATGAAGGACCTATATACAAAATATTTACAGAGATTATTAGGGTTCTGACGTAAAATGTACACTTCGCAAAACTAGACAAAAAAAATGCATTTCGTATTTAGTACACTCCTCCTAGCGAGCAGTTTGCAGAACGAGCAGTTTGCAGGACGAGCACTTCGCAGCATGAGCACTTAGCAAGATGAGCACTTATTGTGTAAGTTGTTAATTTATAAAAAGATATGGGTACCTACCGCAATTTAAAAAAAAACTTTTTGTAAGTAATCGTTTATTCAGAAAGTATTGAATCCACTGGATTTAGATAGTCAATCAAAATGTTTCTACGTATAATAGGTGAGGTTATTATATTTGGTGATTTAAAATGTAATGCATTACTAATAAAGCTTAGGCTCTAACAATTAATCTATATTTATTGTGAAAATAGAGTATAAGTGAAAAGAAAATAAATGTTTCTGATTTACAGTGACTTTTTGTACTAGTGATGAAACGCATATAAAGTAATTGACTAAATACTTTTTTAATAAATGACTACTTTGTAAATGTTTTATTTTAAAGTCCAGTTACCATATTTTCAATAAGTAAGTACTTACCATGCCCAAGAAGTGCTCATTCTGCAAAATGATGATTCCGAGAAGTGTTCATTTTGCGAATTACGAGAAGAGCACTAAATGTGAAGCGCACATTACGTACGTTTTGCGAAGTGGACATTCTGCGTCAGACCCATTTTAAGAAACCTAAAAAAAATCTATCCTTTACTCATCATAACCTTTGCTGTCATTGTTGCGCTTGCGACCCTTTGCGTGCGCAAGCATCGTCACCAACTTCTTATGGCTATCACCTACTATCCAGCCGTGCTGTTGCAAGTGTTCCTGCTCCTCGTCGCCTTCCGACGACCAGTAGTTCACGAGCGATCGCGGGCGGCCCTTGACCCCGGCGCTGATGCCCGAGGGGCCCTTGACCCCGGCGCTGATGCCCGAGGGGCCAGCCACGGGCGAGGCGGCGGGCGCCGGTATCACCGCCGCTGCGGCCGCGGCTGCCACGCCGCCGCTGACCGCACTGCCACCACTCGACGCACTAGATCCACTACACAAACCACTCGGACCCTCTCCGGGATCGTCCATCAGAGCAGCTCCACTGCCGCCACACGCGCTGCTAGACGTGCTGCTCTGTACGCGACCACTAATTACCCTGCTTTCAATATCCTGCTTCTTAAGCGCAACTTGACGTCCGTTCCCCCGCCTCCCACCAGCCTGCTGCGATTCCTTCCTTCTCCCTTTCTTCTTCCGGGCTATATCCGACTCGGCGCTGTTAGGCCGATGCGTCCCGCCGTCCGCCTCGGACTCTGAACTCCAAGTTTCGGCTAGCACATTTTGCTTGCCTACGGTACACTTCCGACGTGCCCTTTGGCGGGCTACGCCTGTCTCGTCGTCTAGCATTGAATGATCGTACGCATCAGCGTTATAATCGTAACTAGTGCTGATTCCTTCGTCCGGTTTACCGGTAGATAATTTTACATCATCGTCGCATGAATCAAGCATTTCATCGACGTGTTTAGATGAAGATGAGTCATTTCGCTTCTTCAGTTTTGTTTCGTAAGTTTTGAATGCGTTTTCGTCCGCTGCTTCTGTACTCACAGATGCTGGGTTATAGTTCTTTGGTGATGCTTTTTTACAATCCTTTGGGTTATTATATTTTTTCGATGTGCTTGGTCCATAGTCTGCGGGTTCTAAAACAGTGTCATATTTTTTAGAAGTGGAAGGTTCATAATCCACTTCAGGTAAATCATATTTTTTAGAAGACGTAGCTTCGAGTTTCTTAGATGGCGTGGGGTAATCATCAGACGATGATAAGTTTGGTCGCTTCGATAAGCTAGGACCAGATACAACATCACTTTTGCTCGGAGCTGGGGTACGAGATTTACTTGGATGTGTAAAGATATCTTCACTGGAAGTTTGATTGTTAGGCTTAGGTGAGGTACTGATTTTTGTAGTCGAATGTGTTTCCTTTCTCGGAGGAGTCAAATCATCGTCATGAGATGAAACAGTCTCGCTATTTAAAGCCGATGAGTTGGGTTCATCCTCTAACAGACTGTCAAACAATTGGTCGAGGTTAGCTTTAGGCTGTTCAGGCTCTTTAGGGACAACAGTTTTCTTTTCAGCTCTCACTGCGTTGTGTTTAAATATTTTACCCATTACAGCATTTTTCTCTACGACATCTTTCCTCTTTTGCAAAGAGATTTTCTTGGGGTCAGTTCCCACTTTACCATTACCCAGTTCACAAGAAAGCAGACTGTTTTCTGTTTCATCATCGCTACCAACATAATCATCAGACATATACACAAAATCATCGCCATCAGACGCACTTCCATGGCTTGAGATTTCTTCTGTAGGTTGGAACTTCGAAGAACTTGGCGTGTCCTTGTTGTTACAAATGCTCTTGAATCTTTCCATCAGAGTGGAAGGTCTAAACTCGAATAATTCAGCATCTTCATTATCCATAAATTCATACACATCTACCTTCTCCTGTGACGGCGAGCTGTCTTTGGCATGTTGATCGCTCTCGGACTTACCGCTACATTCAGAATCTCTTTTCTTTTTAGCAGCACACTTCTTCTTCTTTTTAGGAGAGATTTCCTGTACTGGAACGATAGCTGACAAGTTAATATCCGAAGTCGGTATCGAAACCTTAATGCCATCAAAACCTTTCAAAGCACCTTTGGTCGGCACCTGGGCACTTGGACGTCTTGCCTTCTTTAAGGTTTTCTTTCCTTTCCGTTTTTCAGTTTTCTTCCTCCCCTTGAAGCTGTAACAACATATTGCAAAGTTTATACATCCGTAAAATTATGAAGTGCATTAAAAACGAGACCACCCACCCAAGGTTCAATACCTATTTCTGTGCAGTTGTAGCATTACAATCAGCAATGTTAAAATATGTTTTTACTACTTTAAATCTCCTCATATGCCACCTCGAAGCCTTATCTTGCATTTAAAAGAACTATAATGGTGGAGAAAATGAACGATTGATGCTAGTTAGATTAAAAAAAGAAAACATATTTACCTGGTCACTTGTTCAACAACTGGTTGAGGCAGTTTTGCTGCCGCTGCTTGAGATCTGCATTTTCTTTTAATTTTATCAAATTTATCTTCAAACATATCAATATCTTCAAGAAGGAGATCGGGATACATTTTTTCCTTCACTTCATAGTACTTTTTCTCCCTCACTGGTCTAGACTTTGCAGGTACATCGAATCCTTCTATGTGTTCGTAATGTTCATCCGCCCCACTGGGGCTAGAACGGTCGCTAGGCTCTTCGGATTGTGGTTCATGAGCCCTAGGTTTCTCATCAGGAGTTCGGTCAGCTGAGGCCAAATGTTGAACTTGGACTATTTTCGATCCTTCCGATGTATTCATTGTACGCTGGTGTTTCAAATTGGCATTAGAAGCGGCTGTTCGCTTCAACCCAGATATCAAATCTTTTTCTAAATTGCGCACTTCCTCGCTTTCGAATATTTTTTTAGCCGTTATTGAGTCTAAGTTACCGTCGTCGTTCATTGCATCGTCCGTATTAATGTCCTTTAGAGCTTTTTCCAGAGTATCTAAAACAGTCTGCTTTTGGGGGCCCCTCAAAAGTTCACAACAATCAAGGAACAAAGCCTCATCTCTACTAAGCTCACGGACGCTTCGTTGTTGAGCTCTTATAGCTTTGTACACGTCGGCGAGTATATCATCAAGAGTAGGCACGACAATCTTCGCCACTGCTTTAGGTTTTATTTTCTTCTTCACAGCTAACAGGTCTGTCAATCTTCTAAACCGGTCTAGGTATTGCTTGAATGCAATTTCATAGTTAGGTTCGTCTGGTGGTTGGTTGGGTAGTGGTCTGGGTTTTATTTTCATAACGATTTCGCATACTTTTGATACGTGGTTGAAGGTCATTTGATGTCTCAAGAAATTATCCGAACGACGGAATTCTTTTTTACATAATTCACAATAACAAGGGACAATCTCATGCCTTGCCTTCTTTTTTCTTCCTCGTTTAGTGGTGCCCCGTCTAGAAGTTGATGGCTGGGAATGACCTTTCGCATTTTCTGAACCAGTTGATTTCTTACCGTCCGCGTGGGAGGATTTCTTGTTTGAGCGTTCCTTAAACCCAAAATACGAATCATCGCTTACATTTGTAATATGAAAAGTCTCCGAAATTTTCTTTGAAGCCAGTAAATTCGATTTCCTGGGTTTTCTTTCAGAGAAGAAACCAAAGCTTTCCATGAATTGTTCCGACCGAAGTTCTTCTTCGGCAGTAACGTTTTGCAATTTTCCAGATGCTGAAGTTTCTTTAGTATTCTTATTACGATCACTTTCTTTATTTTGCAGTTTCAACATTCTTTCTCTTTCCATTTTAGCCTGAATTTCTGCAATTTTCTTTTCTTTCTCTTCAACATACTGCTGCAAAGGTATATCACTCTTTGAAGAGTCATCTGAATCAGTAGCCACAGGCTTCTCACTCTTTTGCTTCTTACATGTCAGGTGGTTTTCTGACGAGATATCAGTAGTGAGGTTATCTTTATGCTGTTCCTCTGACGATTTTGTAACATCTTTATTTGTCGCGTTTCCTAATTTATTCTTCTTAATTGTGTTCATGCTGTCAGTTTTATTTACCTTAATTTGAACAGTCTCATTCTGCTGTTCCTCTGACGATTTTGTAACATCTTTATTTGTCGCGGTTCCTAATTTATTCTTCTTGGTTGTGTTCATGCTGTCAGTTTTATTTTCCTTAGTTATAACAGATTCATTCTGCTGTTCCTCTGACGATTTTGTAACATCTTTATTCGTCGCGTTTTCTAATTTATTCTTCTTGGTTGTGTTCATGCTGTCAGTTTTAGTTTCCTTAATTTTAACAGTCTCATTCTGCTGTTCCTCTGACGATTTTTTAACTTCTTTATTTGTCGCGTTTCCTAATTTATTCTTCTTGGTTGTGTTCATGCTATCAGTTTTATTTACCTTAATTTTAACAGTCTCATTCTGTTCAATCATATCTTCTAAATCAATGTCATAAGGATCATATGAAGAAGATTTAACAAAAACGGATTTGGAGCGCGCTCGTCTTGAAGGTAAGGGCAAATTATAACACGCAGTCTTAGCCTCCGGAGTCAAGTTGGGAGTAGGTTTCTCGGCAGTGGAAATGTCTCTTTCTTTATTGGTAGTGTCATAATCAGGACAGATTTCTGCTTTTTTCTCACCTTTTGTCAACTTACATTTCTTGGGTTTTGTACTTTGGCTGAGGTCTGAAGAATTTGTTATGAGGTTTATTATTTTACGTTTCTTTTCGAGTTCATTGCAATTTGAGCTATTTGTGTCCAGCGACTGTGAAGTTGAGATGGTCGAATCCTCCTTCAAATCAGCGGTTACTGTACATTTATCAGCATCCTGGGTAATAACTTCCGACGGCACACTGATATCTTCGGACGATGGTTTGCTAATTTCGGTATTGTCCATAACAATGAGTTCACTATCTGCATTTTCAGGTTCTGGACCCTCAAGCGACTTCTTCTTTTTAACTTTTTTCGCAGACTGCGAGCCAATTCTTCGTTTGGTTCCCTTACGTTTTTCAACCAAAGTTTCTTCCACATTTTCTATATCACTAATTTGGGTGGTATCAACTGCTTTATCCATGGTCGAATCATTAAGTTGCAATTTATCAGAATTCTCTTTTTCTGGCGTAGAATGAGCCGAAGGTTGAGGATTTTCTTTATCAAGCAATAATTTGGAAAATATACGTTGCTTTTTTGTCAGTGGTGTTTTTTGCTCCACGGTTTGTTGACACACTGCCGTTGGTTCAGGCTCTACCATGGCGCTCTCTAAAAACAGTGATTTTCCACGTCTACTACGTCGTAATGGAGTTGCCGTACTGTCTTTAGCTTCAGCAGTTTGGCATATATTTTCTGAACTTCCCACTTCACGGCTAAAACGTATTACCTTTTTTTCTTTCTTATTATCATGATTACTAACATCAATTTCAGGCTTGCCGCTAGTCAAATGTTCAGTATTTTCAAAACATTGAGGCATTGAGGTAGACACGACGTCAGTTTTTTTTGTTGATTCCGCTAAAACCGATAGGTTTTCTTCGTCATCTAGATCGATGTCGGAAAGAGAAGTATTACTTTTATTTTCTTTCATTTTCCGCAGGGCTTTCGTAGTTTTATAAGAGGTGGAAAACGATTTTTCGTCGCATTTAGTAATTCTGACTATAACATTAGCGTCTCCTGTTATTATTTCCATTGTTTTGTTAATTGTGTCACCATCTGCAGTAGCAAAATTCACATCTGTTTGTGGAATAATGTTCGTTGTATCCTTTTTCATCTCGCCAGCAACATTGAGGTCGATTTCGTTATTCATAGTGTCTGGTGTGTCTTCTTTCTGTACATATTGTATCGTTTTAGCGCTTAGCTTTTTGTTTTGTTTTTCGATGAAATCTAATGTATTAGAAACACCCTGGCTCTTTTCATGTCTCTTTTTGAAAAAAGTTGTTTCTTTGTGATGAGTAACATTTTCCGTCGCTATTTTCTCAGGATCTAATTCTTTGTTAACGATTTTGTCACCACCGTCACCTGCAGAACTACATTCCAATTGAGTCAAAATTACAGTGGTAGATTGATCGATTTTTGCGTCCACAGAAGCGCTAATAGTGTTCAAGTGATTATCTTCCCTGGCTTTGGCACACTTTTTACGTTTTTTATCTTTCTTTTTCTTTTTATTTGTTTCTACTTTAACAGGCTGTGGTTTGCACTCAGACATTTTAACAACTTTTACCTGACTTTGTTTTTGTTTGACTATACTAGCCAAACAGATATCATCATCAGAGTCTTCTTCGTTCTCTAGTGCCTTCGGCGTTAAATGTTGCACGGCCAGATTTTCTGAAGAAATTGAAACAAACGATTTCTTATCAGTGTTAACATCTGTATCTTTGCTCTTGCTATCATTCTCTTTTTTAGTGATTTTTGGTGGACAAATATCCACGCTTTTATTCATATTCTTGTCAACATTATTTAAATCTTTAGTCGAAATTGATGAGGAGACCTTGTCAGTTTTTGGAAGAGGCTCGTCATATTTTTTCTCCGATTCTTTATTAGCCACTATTTGACTAACTGGTACTGCAGATTGCTGAGGTAGGTGCTTATTTGATTCATCACCACTGTATTCCGTACTACTTGGTGAAATGGCAAGGGGGTATTTGCAATTACTAGCCATTGCCGTATTATGTTGAGTGCTGCTTATTTCAGCTTGTTGAATAGCTAAGGTTTTGTCTAAATCTGAAGAGTCATCTTGATTCTGAACTGGTTCTAGACTGACCTTCACATCTAGAACATCAGTAGATTTCTTTACTGCAGTGTTATCAATAGATAGCGATTTCTTTCTTTCTGATGGAGCTTTTATACGCACTGCCCTTAGGCTGGCTGTTTGATCATTGACTTTCTGTTTCTTAGTATTTGTAGTGATAGACACTGGTTCGCTTGTTTCCTTTGAACTTTTCTTCGATTCTTCAGATACTTTATTTGGTTCAACACGAGGTGTCACATCATCTTGGGTTAAATCGATCACCGTATTGACGTCCATCTGATGGACTCTGGGTATTTGATCAGGTATTTCATATTTATTAATCCCTACGCTGGGGGACATCGATTCAACAGGTGCTGGATGCATGAGGAAAGATTTAGTCTCGATAGGCTTTTCTTCGGCTAGCAAAGATGCTGTTTCTTGGCTCAAATGTGGTGATGGACGAATTGTTAGCGACGACGTCACTGGTGAGTATCCTAGTGCAGGTTTGACATCAAAGTTAACTGTCGGCGAGACTTCCCTATTAACTAACGAAGTTGTATTACTTGCCGATGCATCCGGGTCTTCCCCCTGCATTGTAGCAGACGTAGACACATATTGAGGAAGCACATTAAGCAACTGGTTACGATGATCCACTGGCATTGTACCCAATATTTCAACAAGTTCTTTCGGTAGCATTGCAATCTTTTTAGCAGTTTCTGAATCGATGGCGACATTGATATTTTCTTTCGATTCTTCAGGGGTAGGAGCTGACTCTGTTATAGCCGATGAAATACTACTTGTGCTTTGCGTTTTAATCACCACATTAGTGTCCACTAGGGATTTACACGTAGTGCTCGCCATCAATGTATTAGATTCTAGCACAGATGTACTATGAATATGTTCAGCTGTGTCTGTTGACGTATACACTGGTGTAACACTCACGCTAGTTGTACATGGAATGCTCACAATGTGATCAGTTGACGGAATCACATTTGAGGGCTCAATTTTAGTCATAGTTATACAAGCGTTGGCCAATGTATAAACTGGTGTGGTACTTTCAAACTTAGATGTTGCCCCATGTATGACAGTTTTAATAGGAGTTTCCAGCGGACTTGGACCTGCAATGGTCGAAATAGATATGGCTGCTGCATTTGCACATGGTATTGCAGAAACTTTGGGAAACGACGATTTTTCTAAATTGTTAATATTAGCAGCTTTATCACTAACTGGAAACTGGTTGCTGCTGTAATTATGCGATCGGCTTGTGCCTTCAGCAATTAGCATTTCAACCTGCGGTATTTGTGCCGAGTTACCATGGCCTGTAGTCGCATATGACGACTCGCTACTAACAGAGCGTTTATCACTGCTTGAACTATTAATTCCACTTGGCGATCTTCTTAGTTCTGCACTTGGTTGCAACTCTAATAACGAACTATGCTGTTGCATCAAATTTGATCTATGTCTAGGTTTCAAGTAAATAGTACCTTCTGGCGGTAGAGCTTGACTCTCGGTCGAATTTTGCAACGCGTCTCGTACATCAGTGTGTGTCAGTGGAATTTCCTGCGTGGTTCCAGGTGGATCAGTTGAAATTTCTGGGGCAGTAGCTGCTTTAATGGCCATAAAATGTTCTTGAGGTGTACCTATCTTGCCGGGAAGCTTTTGAATATGCTTTTGTTCCTTATATTTCAAATACCTAGCCATCTGATACTCATGAACCTCACTCAAACTCTTCCTTCTAGGTGTCAAGTTAGGAGGATTTTTGATGATGATCTTACGTGGTTTTGCAGTACGTACTACAGCATTGTCTTTGGTTTGGTTTGGAGAAATGTTTTTGACACTCAAATCTACTATACTCTCTGAATTATTACGCGACAAATCAAAATTTATATAACCAGGTTTTTTCGGAGGTGGTGCCACTTTTTTTAACACTTTAACCCTCTCTTTGGTTGTTTTGCTGTTGCTGAGATCTAAAGCTGGCTCTGTTGTATCAGTTTTTGGTCGAAACTTCATTGGAGGTTCATGCGCAGTTGGAGTTACTTCTACAGTTTCTTCCGTTTCACCATGTATATGAAATTCACGTCCTTCATAGTAGTTAATTTTGAAGTCCTTAACTTGGTCGAATACCGGCGCACCCGGTATATTTTTTTTATCGACATTACTTCCCGAGGATGGGCTTTCTTCATCGGTGTTGTCTGAAATCCTTGGTAGATTTTCTTTGCTGCTTTCGGAGCCATGGCTTTTATTGCCGTAATTATCCATAATTTCAGATTCGGTAGCTTCTGCCGGTGATAAGAATTCAGGATGGTTATCAATAACCAGTTCACTTTCCCTACAATTAATATCTTGCGAATTATTATAAAACTCTCTTTCAGATTGCATCGTAGCGTGTGTTTGACAATCCATTTGATCTTCGATAGGGGTAGTTTGTCCACTGGAGATAATATTTCTTTCACTGCTTGGCGATATTTTTGTCTTATCGGGTAAATTGGTTTTACATGTCATAGCTTGCACTTTCTTGTTAATATAACCGCTTTCATTACAAGCACTTTTTGCAATACCTAACAAATTGTTCTCAGCCGTAATAACTGCATAGACATTACTATCATGAACGTTTTCAGGACTAGCAACTGGTTGCTGCTTTCTGTATTGAATGATTTCAGAGCTTCCTGCTTGTTTCGTATTGATATAATTCGTATCCATTGGAGTCCCAGCAGGTTTTGTGTGACAGTAATCGGCTGCAACAGCAGCCTGTTTTTTACTGATATAGTTGCTTCCAGAGACTTCAGAACAAGGGCCTGATTGGTTGTAATTGGCATGTACGTTTTCTGGACTAATTAAGGCCTGTCTGCTGTAAGGGTATTTAATTCCTGGACTAGTAAAAGATTGTTTATTACTGGCATTTCCACCTGTAGCTGTGCTGAGGGCAGTTTGCACGCTGCTAACATAATTACTTCTAGGACTAACAACTCCAGGTCCACTGTTAGGACATATGGAAGCTTGCTTGCTAAGGGCATATAAGCTTTCTGGGCTAACTGGAATCTGATTGATTTTGGTATATGTTCCTTCAGGACAAACGTCTATATTATGTTTTCTAACGACATGCGTGCCTTCCGCGATGAGGGTAGCTTGCTTGCTGCTGGCATATGCGCTTCCAGGGCTTACAACTGCAAGTCCGCTGCTGTTGCTAGCACTGATGGCAGCCTGTTTGCAATTGTTATACAAGGTTTCAGGGTTGATTACAGGTGCATTGCGTTTATTATATGTAGCTCCAGGACTAACGTCTATATGATTGGTTAGAGCATGCCTGCTTTCCATGCCTAGGGCAGCATGCCTGCTGCTGGCATACGTACTTTCAGGACTTTCAACTGCTAGTCCACCGTGGCTGCTAGGGCTGAGGGCAGCTTGCTGGCTGCTGGCATGCACATTTTCAGGGCTCATGGCGATCTGGTTGCTCCTGGAATATGACGCAGCAGAACTTACGCCTGTATAATTGGCATTTCCAAGTAAGGTTTCAGGGCAGATTGCGATCTGCTTACAGTTGACATCCATGTTACCGGTGGGTTGCTTATATGACAATGGACCGTTATAGGCATACATATTTTCAGGATGCAGAGATGTTTGCATGCTATTGGCATAAGTTCTTCCGGGACTAGTACCGTGTTTCATGTGCGCGCTTCCGGGGCTAACAGCATTTTGTCTGCTATGGGCGCCCGAATTTCTTGGACTGACAGATTTTTGTATAGGATGGATATTTATGTTATCATGGCTGACCGCTTCTTTGTAACTAGTAACAACGGTACCAGGACTCACTGCAGCGTTAATGTTGGCAGGAACGGATCCAGGACTAGTGGCCGCCGGTCTACTATTGCCATAAATAGTTTCCGGGCTTATAGAAGCAGGATGTAAATACATATTCCCAGGATTAACCACGGCCAGATGGTTATTGGCGTACAAATTTGCTGGGCCAATTGCCTGTAGGCTACTAGCATAGATGCTGCCAGGGCTCAAGGCAGGCTGTTTATTGTTCACATACATGTTATCTATAGATGCTGGAATTGACTTTTTATCAATGCAAACAGCTAGTTGTTTCTTATTTAGATAATTATTTGCCATTAAATGTTCAGAAATTATTCGTTGTTGTTGAAGTAGTGCGTAAGTTTCGACTTGGCGCAAATGTTCCTCAGCAATACGTTGTGTATGATAATCCATTACTTTAGCAGATATAAGAGGTTCGACTGGATATGTCGGACTGAGATGATTTCTAGCAGTATCACTTTGAGCGTATAAACCGCTTGAGTTTTGGCCTGTGATAGTGTTGGGCGACACAAGTTGGCTTGTAGAACGACGTCTTGATACAGTATTAACTGAGGAGGGTATTGTTGCATTCATCGGATAACCAAACGATGACGTGTTTGGAATTAGTTCCTGTTGCTTTCGTGTGTCTCTTTCTCCGCGGGTTGAACGCCTCCGCACTGTGTCTCTTTTGCCTTCATTATAGTTGTATCTGAGATCAGCGGTATTTTCAGGCTGGGGTATCAAGCCCATGGGCCCTGGTGGATAATCAAATGGTAACATATCGAAGTTTCTAGTTTGCAAAGTTGACATAAATCTGTCAGAAATCGAGTGGCGATGAAACACTTCCGCTGGTTTCGAATCCATATCTGTTTCTTGTGAAACAGATTGTTTCAACGCTGCCGAACTCTCATCAACGGCAGTCGTTGTGCTATCTGAAATGTCATCGGTTCCGCATGGCGCCGAGTGTGACAATGTCTCAGTTGAGATTGGTTCAACTAATTTATTTTTTAGCATAGCAATACAATCATTTAGACCTTTCTTCGGCTTTTGGAGCTTGTTCCGAGGATCTAAAGGTTCTTTTGAGTCGAAGCACAAAGGCGGTTTGTCTAACTTCGTAACAACAGCTTCATTTTCGAATAAAGGAGGCTGGCCTGTAGGCAAATGTTGGGACACATCACCTTCTGCACATTCTTGCTGTTGCAGAAAGTGATGATGATTTTGCTGGGACCGTTCATGCAGGTCAGTCTCAGACGTCAAACGTGCTATCGAATGTTTCAGTGGTAGTGGTATGGTTTGATCTGGCCCAAAGGAGTTGTTAATATTTCCATTCTGACTGCCACTGGCGCCCGGACTTTGATGATCACGATTACTGCCACTTCCGGACTGGCTATGGCCTGACTGCTCTCTGCTGCCATAGGGGCCTTCATTGACATCTACCCTCTGCGGGGTTTTGTCGCTTGACTGATCTCCCTGCTTTCCACATGATGTTGACTCAACTCCAATTGCATCCGCAAGTCTGAGCTTTTTGGTTTCTTCAGCAGCTTCTTGTTCTTGTTGAATTTTAGCTCGTTTTTTTATTCTGCTAAGCGCCACTTTGCGTTTTAATGTTTCACTGCCTCTAGGACAGTGAGTCAATACTCTTTTGATTCTAGGTCTTAAGGGTTTATTTTCATCGTCGCTCTTGTTGTTTTTGTCTGTATCATCATTTTCTGCATTGTCTATATTTTTTTGTGTTCTTTTAGACCTATTTTTAATTATTAATTTTGTCCTCTGTATGTCGAGTTTTCTTCTAGGTCGCAGGTTTTTATTTGCACCCTGATTTTCACAAGCGACTCTATGCCTTTTTGCCGGTAAGTCGGCTAACATCTTCCTTATAGTCTCCGCTGCAAATAAAAATAATAATTTAAAAAAACTTTTTTTAGTTATTTTAAAGAATGTGAACATAGAGAGTGAAACCAACTCGGTCTAGGTACCAGGCGAGATTCGAACCAGCCTCTCTGGCCAACCCCCAAATCTTTCTGGCGTATTTAGTTGGCAAATACCTACAGCACTCGAAAGGAGTGACTCGAAGACTTGCTTAACAAATATTTCTGTAAACGTAGAGTTGAAACCAAGCTCTTTTATCTATTTTTGTAATGAACAAAGCTGTTTTAGAAATATAAAAAAAGAACTAAGTACGGTCCGGCCCGGTAGAGCCTGGTGCCATTAGAATGATTTCTTATGTGGACTGGGCCCCGGCCGCCATCTGTCAATTAGATTTTAACCGCAATAGTATTTGTCTTGTAAAAAAGATAAATAGTGATGGAGTTTCACGTCATTTGCTAACACTGATTTTACTGATGTAAAGGTAATGTAAAGGCAACAGATTTTTAGAAACGAAGGAAAGTAGGTATTCCGACTATTTGACAATAGATACAGCACATACATACATTGAACAGTTATGCACAACAATTAGATTTCAATTCAGGACGATCACAACATTTAAAACTAAACCAAAAACTAAACAGTTTTCAAAATAATACAACGAAACTATAAAATATAAAAGTGCTATTACAACAATAAAACAAGCACATCTGGACCTTATCCGCTAGCATGATAATATTGCACTATGTACGAATTGAAGGAAACAAAGAAAGTTTTTTTTTTTTCGTCCACACAAGATAATTCAGGGTTTACAAAAATGATTTATCTAGCGTGTGGCACTAATTGGTGAATGGCTTTTAGTTTTGAGAGGGTTAAGCGATATATAGAAGGGCAGTGAAACATAATTCCAGAAACTGTCCAATCACATCTTTACGACACTTGTAGAGAAAAACAAGAAAATTCGTCTCCATCACAATTTTTAATAAGCAAAAGTACCATACGCCGATAATACGAACATTTGCTAAATATCGCATTTCCCTAGCAAATGTATCTACATTGATCACCATCTGGTGATCTGCAAGTTTCTAGTATCTTCGAACCGCATTCGGAATGTAGACGAGAACCTGCATGTACCTAGTAACCAGGTCAGGATTTTAAAGTTTTACGAGTGGAAAAGGCGGTATTCCACCGTTAAAACCCACTTTCTACGATGAAAAAAAGCGTGTGTAATCAGTATTTTTTTATATTATTTATCCTTTTATTGGAATTTTAAAGTGTTTAAGTTTTTCGTACTGCCATCATGCCTTGTAGGTAAGTCTGTAGCCGTAAAGATTTCTACCTGCGATTTCGTGTAAGAAACCTATCTATTTCGCCCTTGTAACTAAAAGCCGCTTAGCTCAGGTCGTAGGCGCCAGTCTTACGCTAATACTGTAAACCACTGGTAGAGGGTTCGAATCTTGGCCACAACACATTTTTTCCCGCCATGCTTTGCAATTTTTTGCAAATCATATCATAGAATATCATAGAAATTTTAATTTATAAATAATAAAAAAAAAACTATACTATAAGAAATTTACTAAATTTTAATTATTTATCGACGGTGACTAATATTAGTGACATTCCATGGGTGAATGAACCGTATAACTGCAGACATAAGGTCTTTTTATCAGGGAGCATCACATTTCGGTGGTACTGATTATGGTGTATTCAGCTTTTCCAGTAATATTTTTTTTAACAGCAGGTATTGTTATAATTATTATTGATTAAATTTTTATGATATTCTTAAAATGACATATTCCTTTCACAATAAAATATTTAATTTATTTAAAGATCAAAATTGCAAAGTATGATGGAAAAAAGGTGTAGTGGCAAAGATTCAAACTCTCGACCACCGAGTTACAACATTAGCGTGAGATGGGCGCCTGCGGCTGAGCTAGGCGGCTTGCCGTAAAGAGGACGAAACACATAGTTACTTTACGCGAGAACGTAAGTAGGTAGGAATCTTCATGGCTACACACTTACTTAACAAGCATTCAACAATCATGACAGCTGATCATCAAAAAACATAGCCAGCATTCCCCCTTTAGTCAGGGCGGTCAGTTGTGGACAGCTTGCATCCACTAAAAGCGCAATTCGCTTGCGGTTTCGTTTCGAATCAAACAAACCTAATAAATAAATCGGGACACCGACGCAACGTTTTACCCCTTGTTATTCTTATGACATGACCGATTCATCGAAAATGATGAATATACCACAAACACTAAGAATACCCAGACAGAGCACGCAAATTTTCCCATGCATCTGAGGTTCAAAAGTATTCTTTATTTCATAATACAGTTGCAAGTTTATTGAATAATATAATGGGAAAATAATCTTACCGTCACCAACTTCACTCCTAATTTTCGGTCGTTGTCTCCTGTGAGCCTTTCGGCTTTGTCTGGTCCGGATGTCTTTTCTTATCTTCTTGCGTATGGTGTTGTCCGGCAAGCGCGTGCGTCGTCGCCGTACACCGAATGGACGATATCGAACTTTCCTACGGACAGCCGGGGTGTCTCCAGCGCAGTCCAGCATATGCTGGTGAAGATCCTCCAAGCTGATAGATTTTTTACATTTTGTACACTCTCTGAATCCCCGTAACGGTCTGGTTCTATTGCACATCTGACTAGGAGGGACGTACAAATGCTTCAAAATGTCTGCGTTGAGCAAAAGTTCTCCAACGATTTCATAATGTTGCACTTGCGCATTTGGGTGTTGAGATGAAATGTGAGAAGAAAGAGCACGGGAGTCCCTGGTCTGCGCGCCGCAAGCGCAGCAAACGTAGCATCTGGGCCGAACCCATTCGCCACTCAGGACAGCCGGCTGCAAGTCGTAAGCAGGGGCGGTGGGTCTCAAGCCCAATGACGAGGGAAAATCAATATTTTCAGAGGATGGCATAGGTTTTGGAACATACTTCACGACTTCCTGCTTTGTTTTTGGTAACTCTCTACTTTCTAATATTTCTTTCAACTCTTTGCTAATCGTATTCTGCTTCTCAGTCTTTTTCTCCAAAGGAGGAATGCTGAATTTCTGTTCATATTTTCGCCTCATACATAGCTGAGTCCAGATATCTAAACTAGACACGAGTGTTATGATGCATTTATTAACATGAGTGTCACGTTTAATATCATCTACATTCAAAGGGTTTCTCTCGTTCTCCCATTTCCACTTGTGTTTAGGGGCAAGAGTTCTTGGTATGTATCCATCGAATACATTCCGGGAGTATTGTTCAAATGCCAAAAGGATTGGAAAGCCTTCAGCAGTGTTGATAACCACGCTGTATTTTGATTTTCTGGTCTTTATTATTGCGTCAGGGTCTGGATTAAAGTTGAAAGAGCCATCTAAAAATTTACTTAAATTTTCGTGAACATTGCTAGCGACCTTTGAGTAGAAACTAGTATCAAAGCATTTTTCAAATTTCTGTACGGGGTCATCAGCGTTCTTAAACCAATCTTTTTTTGTGGATTCGCCCGTTCTCGGTGATCTATGCACTACTCCTAATCGTGAGAGTATTTGGTCAGCATCTGTGTTGTGAAATGAGAAGTTAGCTGGCATACGTTTATTCCATTGTATATCATCCAGCACAATAACAGCATTTTTTTCTATAATAGCATTATTACCCAAGTTCTTGCTGGGTGGTACAATGACATTTGTAGTTATATTATCTTCAATGTCAGCTTCATCCCTGACGTGTGACGGTTTTAGTTCACAGGAGATGACAATCCCATTGAAGCCTTCGGGAATGACTTTGCTATCAGCTTGGAGATCATTTTCAGAGGATACAAATGCTATTTGGCTTTTCTTCGAGCCAGATGAAACCTTCTGTCGCAGTTTGCTACGATATGGCTTCTCCTTCTGTTTTTCGCATACGTTGGTTTTATGCTCTGCGATTTCAGAAGTAGCTGAAAATCGTGTGTTGCAATCAAGGCAGGCAAAGTATAGAGTCGGGTGGGTTTCCACCATGTGTCGAACAATTTGGTTGGGGTCAACCTCAACATGGCCGCAGAAGAGGCAGCCGTTGCTAGTGTTTGGAAGGTGAATCCGGCGCACATGTTTGGACACCGTTTGTTTAGATGCGAATTTCCTGTCGCAATAGGGACACAGTAGCTGAGGGGCAGTAGATACATCAGATTTATGAGCGAGATCTTCTGATTTGGTGGGTGTCGGCTTGGACGGGGTACTAGTGCGCTTGGGCCGGTCCAGAGCGTTCTTCGTTTCAGGTCTACGTAAGCCTTTACTTGTTTTCGGACTGGGGACATTTGACTTTCTGGGCCTCAGTCTTGCATTTAAACCAGACAATGGCTCATCTTCACTATTCATGATGTTTTTGTCCTCGATCCTAAACGAAATTTAACAATATTTAAATAACAGGTGGGAAGATACAGATTTGGTCTAAAAAATTATATTTATGAAGTAGCAAGGTAAAATATATTTATTTCAAGTTGATCTGCTGTATCTTGGTTTAGATATTCGGGAGCTCTTGAAAGCTCGAAAAGTGCAGATTACGTACTCTGTCAGTAGGAGCTGGTGAACCGGTGAGAAGGCATCTAAATAAGCGTCTGATGCTATCGGATCAGGCGCAATGATGCGAGGGTTGGGCTCTACATCGTGGTTTATTGATTCGGATGTCAATAAACCGACATCTTGCCGGTATCTAAAAAGAAAACAAATAGTAAATAGAATATTTTTAAGTCCACTGCTTTTTACTTTAAAGAGTCATTTGTGATGAGTGTTTGTGTATTACTAGTATCTGAACTAAACTAGCTTGTATTTCTTGCGCCTTCCTCTGCTTAGTTAATAACAGATTACTGTTATATAAATAAATAACAAGATAGCCGCTGTTATTTGGTATATAGTCACACTGCATCTAGATGTTTTAAATTCAATTTAGTTACAATAGCTCATAAAGAAACATCAGGATAGCCACTGACTGTTATTCGGTGTGTAGCCGCACTGCATAGATTTATATTCCGATATAACTATTAGATCTCGCCAGTTCAAACAAACACATACGTTTATAATACTAATATTTATACTTAAATTAATAATAATAGTTCTAATAACTAAAGCTAATTTATCTTAAGTATATAATATCTAAATTAAAGTTTACTTGCAATATATTCGAAAACTAGATGTAACTCCATGCTGTATGCTCGTCTTCTTCTTGTCAAGCACTAAACACACTCTTTAAAAAGAGAAAGCCGACTTATAGTAATATTGGTTAATTTGGTTGCGCTCACGCCGATGAGCGATCAGGGCCCGACCCTGAGGTTTGATTAACTGGTTAGTAATCCTGTCCTAACCAAAACTGTGATTGTTCTAAGATTAACGTAATGGCTAAGAACCAGGGCCCTAAGTCTGCTCATTTTTACACCTTTCAATTGAATCGTAATTGAGCCTCAATAAGATTATTCTAATATTTTTCATAGAAAATGTATCAAATTAGCCGATAAAGACTCAATTACGATTCAATGGCAGCGTCTTAAAATTAGCAGACTAGGGGCTGATTTAAATCGACTTCTCGGTTAAAATTTTCTAAGAGAGTATAAATCCTACTAATTTTATAAATGCGAAAGTTTGTATGTGTGGATGGATGTGCCGTGTTGCTCTTTCACGTAAAAACTGCTAGATGGATTTTAATGAAACTTTACAATAATATAGCTTATGCATCTGAATAGGACATAGGCTACACTGTATAAAGATATATCTCAACAGAACATACCGTGAGTGAAGTGTGTCTCTAGGTATAGACACACTTCACTAACAGTATGTTGTCAGCATGTCACACTCGATTGACTATGTACAGATTGACTTTGTACAGACAGTCAACAGATATATTGAAGCACGCAAGGCAGCCAAATACTTCTGAACAGTTCCACAGCTAATAAGTTGAATACATCTAAGATACCATAAATGTCTGAATATTCTCTGACATATCTGACACGAGTGTTTCAGCTATTAATGGTCACTTAAAACTCATAACTTGAACTTATTGACTGTGAAACCGATCAGAAGTATTTGATCACCTATACGTGTGCCTCACTATTTCTGATGTCGACCGTACTGTGGGCTAACGAATGTTCTAGATATTCGATTTAGATTTGTTCTATCAAAATACACGTTTTTATAAAAAAAAAAAATTTTTTATTATGTAGCCATTAGCTAGCGATGTACTTTTGTATTACGTTCTATAGAAAACAAAATTAGTCACTGTTTAATTCTATGTCAAATTAAACCATGTTTGCAATTTGAACTCATTAAGTTGATGAGATTACCTATAATTAGGGTGAAAAGTAACATAAACTTGCCGATATATTTCAACACTAATTAATGTCATTGAGAATGACCTACCTGAGCCAAAAGCATTTTCAAAAGAAATAAAGATCGAGCGATCTAGAGCCTAGGGGCGGACAGCTCTACGGTTCTTCCCCGACATCACATTTATGGGTAGCGAGTGGGATACTAGCGGAAGCCCTTTCTCCAGGCCAACGGTCTCCACCCCCGACAAGGCAGGGGACGAGTGTGGGTACATCCATGAGTCCAGACGTGGACTGCCGAGCTTGGCGGAAGAATTCAAATGATTTGGATCGCAGGCAATCTCTATAGAAAGAAACTATTGTATGAGATGTTGTCATTCCTATGACCCTGAAGTATCAATTCTATTTAGTTCATGCATGAGGCCTATAATAACAGGAAATGTATTCGCGGAAGATTAAATGGATAAAAGGTTATTTTAGAGAAAAGTTATTATGTGAATAAGTCACAAAATTACCCTTCCACAGAACCGAACAAAGGAGATCACGCATTTCGTACACAAAAATGAAAGTGCCGGCCAGACAAAAATAATACTGGAATCTTATTGGAGATGACGCCTTGAAAATTACTTTCTAGCACAAGAACCGCCTGCAATTATAACCCTTAGACTGCTACTTGAGTTTGAAATTAAAAAATATTATTATTTCCCAGGATTAATTGATGAACGGATTTCAGCTTGTGGGCTGTCGATTGTATTTACTGTGAGAGTGACACTAAGTATATCAAAATAAAAAAACAAAAAAGCGTATTTTTCGCGCCAAATTCAATGTTTTCAAGCGCTGCGTGTTGTTGCATTTTTTTAAATTAGATATACCAGTGTCACTTCCACAGTGAAGACGAATCTAACGACACCTATCAAGAAGAATATACATTCATCTATTTATTCAGAGAAATAACTTTTTTTTTTAAATTTCAAACTCAAATAGCAGTCTTACGGGTCAATTGTAGACGGTTCCTGTCCTAGTAAGAAATCTTCAGGGCGTCATTTTCAATAGGAAGGCAGTATTCTTTTTGTCTGGCCGGCACTTTCATTTTTGGGTACAATTTGTTCCGAGACCTGAATGTTCTCCTTTTAAAATATCCAACGGTTTCACTATCCCAGTAGCGCACAGTAGGGCGGATCTCGAATTTGGGGACATGAGACTTCTTTGTTAAATACCATTATTTTCTAACACCAATCGATACCCTTAATAAAGATGCTGCATTGGTATTTTTTTTAGAATCACTGAAGTACCATTTTACGATAACAAATTGTTGAAAAAATTAATTATGGCGATATCTAACTATGTTTTAAGTGCCAAGTCGGGGCAGATCTCTGGATTCTCGCTTCAGGAACGCGAAACGATTATTTTGACGCATCTTTGCTAACGCATTGGCAGGTTATTGATGCCCTTCTTGTAATAATCAGGTGGACGGGAGACTTATTGTTATTCCACTAATATTTTAAAGGCGAAAGTTTGTATGAGTGGATGTGCCGTGGGATGTGAAAACTGGATGGATTTTAATAAAACTTCACAATGATATAGCTATATACAGCTTATGCATCTGAATAGCACATAGGCTACAATTTCTTAAGGTGTATCCCTTTTCTTTTACTTAAGTCGCGGGCGGTCGCTAGTTTTAAATACAAAGGTAACTTCTGCACAGTAAAGGTCTAGCAAATAGTTATTAGTTTGTTACTTCCAGGGTAAGATCTTTTTTTTTTACTTATTGTTGCGCGCTTTGTTCTCAAAAGTGTATTAACAACATCATTGGCCTATGTTATCTTCAAATCGCATTTAGGTATTTGAGTGACTCAAAGAATAGATATAACAATCACTAAACTCAGCTGAAAAATAACTGTCGATTAAACAGACCCTGATGACGTCCCGTGAAGTTATAGCCTGGATGACAATAGGGAATAGGCACTGCTTTTTTATTTTTTTATGATAGCTTATATCGTTTTATGCCTGATCAATGATGTTTATCACCAAAAATGCAAAATGTAGTGTTAAAAATGGTGTGTTTGTAACGTTATAGCTACATAAATTAACACTCATTGATTAAAGCCAAGCCAAGACTTGGACTATCGATTGGCATAAACAAGATTGGCATTTAACGAAAAATTACTGCATTTCCCAAATCCGACTCACTGTGCACGTAAATTTTGCCGGTATTTCAGGTGAGATATGGCGGGGCCTTCTAGAGAAGACGGTATTGTAAATAATAATAAAAATTGAGAGTAAATAAATATATGGTATATTATAAGAGCTGCAGCCAGTTTTTGTTTGTATCAATTGTTATTATACATCGCCTTTGAAACATAATGAGTCATAAGAAATAACGGATGCTTTGCAATTTTGGCATTTTATCTGTCGATTAACGCCTAAACCGCCATAATATATTTTCTAAAAATATTTAGTTCGGTTCCAAATACAGGGTGTTAATTGAGAATGGGGGTAGGTGAAAATCAGCGCTTGCTGGGAGAGCAATCCTAAGCCTGCGCAAGCTGTGCCACTTCCAATTGGGATGTGAAAAATATCGACATATTATTATACGTTAATATTATACGTTATTGGTCACGTATTCCAGAAGTAAAAAAATCCATT
The DNA here is from genome assembly GCA_950022985.1 of Udea ferrugalis. Classification (NCBI taxonomy): domain Eukaryota; kingdom Metazoa; phylum Arthropoda; class Insecta; order Lepidoptera; family Crambidae; genus Udea; species Udea ferrugalis. The sequence goes on from OX465515.1 coordinate 26,437,898, forward strand.
TTAACCTGTGGTAGTAAAAACATGAAACATTTTTTTCTAAAAACTGAAGATTTTGACAAAAAAGGAAGCATACATTATCCGACCGATCCCGGAGATATTGTTTGAATTTTTCAAAACCATTCATCCGTTGAGGTGCGAAACCAAAACGAAAGCAAACTAGTCAGCAACAATAAAGCTAGCTTATAGTGAACACTAAAACATTGTTTTTAAGTATAGTGTATTTATTTTTAATTCCGTTAAGTTCTGTTTAGTTTAAATTTATGTTATTTGTTTTGTGTTAACTATTTGAAGAAATAGCAAATTATTAAGCAAAAGTAGGAAATAGTTTATACACGTAAGCTCATTGCATGATTGCATCCACAAAAAAGCAAAAATTAAAAATACAAAAAAAAAATTATAACAATGTGGAGTTATCTACCCAGAGAAGTCCGGCGGTCTCTCGAACTCGAGGCTCCGATGAATGTTTAAACGAATCATATTTATTTCGGTTATAATTTATCTTTATCCACTTATTTTTTTATTGAAAGTATATTTATCAGAATAGGCGAAAAAGTTTTTCCGAGAGAGCCAGGACGCGCCACTCTTGCGCGCTGTCCTCCGACCTACTGACTGAGGAGAGAGCGCGTGCGCGAGGGGCATGCGCGGGACAGGGGCGCGGGCGCGGGCGGGACACACAAAGGACTGCGGCCCACTGGGTTGCCATGCCCAAGTCTACCGTTTTTTACGCTACCGGGCTGCTAGTAGGTTACTTTTTTGATTGAAAGGGCCTCATTATTAGAATAGGCGAAAAAAAAGATTTATCTCTAGTGATCATTAGAAGCTTAACTACTTCTTTGATTTGGCAACCCCGTAATCAACACCCTGCATATAAGAAAGTGTCTTATTTAAAAAAAAATCTCTTTTAAGACCACCTAGTATGTACATAAGTTTTTTAATTATTATTATTAATTATCATTTTAGGAATCTCTAATTGTCAACAACATAGCGCTTAAGAATATGAATAAGTTTTGTTCTGTTTTTTGAAAACACTTGCACAAAATGATACATCATTATAACATTATTTGCGTCATAAAAAAGGCAGTAAAGGCTGGTGGTGGCGGCAACGAAGCAAAATGTTGAATATTTCATAAGTTATTGATTGAACTCATACGTTTACCTATAGTTAAATTCGTTTTCTCAATATTGCAATATTGGTGAGACTGGTACCCATTGCCAGGAAAGTTTGTATGTTTAACTCTGTTTGATTTGATTATCTCTTTTATTTTAGATTATGTTTTGATTAAAACTAGTTTGTAATTTTTAAGTGTTTTCTTGGCAATGAAGATTTTTCAATTTCAATCAATCAGGAGCGAAGCGTTTTAATATTTTTACCTAAAGAAGAATGAACGTACCGAATATAGGTAATTCAGAATCGCTCACGATTCATTGAACACACGATTTTTGTTTATTAAATTTACAATCAAACTAAAATAACTTTATGTTACAAAGTACTGTCAAATCGTCAAAAGAAAAAGGCTGTTATCTTCTTGACTGATCTATCAAAACCTAATCGAAATAATCGAAAATGAACGAGACGTTCACCACAGCGTTCACATCCTGAATAAGTAGAAGAAAAAATCTCTAAGGCCACATGTCCACGCGTACGTCGAAGTAACGCAATCCGTCTCCGTCCGAAGCTCATACATATTTGCAATACAAATGAATGGAGTCGCTAGCAAGTCGACAAGCTTATTGACGATTCGCACGGCTAGCGCGGCGTCATGCCACCTTCTAGTACTCGAACGTAAACTGTTGCATCTACAAACCAAAACAGACAAATTGGATGCTCGGGTTTTTCAGGCCACTACAGCATGTAAGACCTTGAAGCCTTGTCTAATTTATAGATCAACGACTTATCTAATTCAAAGCCTATTTTTAGTATAACGTAATTGACAAATATTAGAGATAAGCTCAATTCCAAAAAGCTGGTCGGTCGGTAGACCCCCCACTTTGGCTCCGTCAAGAGAAACACTAATTTTATCGATAGCAACACGACCAATTTGGGCCAATTAAGGCCGCTAGTGCTCAATAGTAACTATGAGATGATACATTTTATTTATCGATCTTCATCCAACTACGTTAATAGCATCGAAAATTTAACAGAACCCTATGACCAACATTAAATTTTGAACCTATTCTGATGCTCTTTACATTAATTTACATTAGTGGTGCATACGTGCTGATAAGTCAGTTTTACATAACGAATCCCAAAACAAAACTGAGCAAAAACACTATTTATTTGTTTATGACGATGTCGGTCAACATTGACAATTTCTTAACTTTTTAAAAAAACTTGTAAGAAAAAAAACGTATTGGCAAATCTCAATAAAAAAAACAGAGCAACTTAAATAAAAATAAGATTAAAATAATCGCTCAGGGCAAAATGTGCATCAAAATAATAATGTTAACAACACAAGTTCATAAGACAAATAAGCTCGCAATATAGCTGAGTAATCGCTCGGGCAAGTATAAAAGGTAAGGAGAAACAACACATATACACAGATCCAGCACAGCTTACTAACCTTACAGCCATGATTTTCAAGTAACACATCGTGGCCACCACTTCAAAAGTCAAAAGTTTAAAGTCAGAACAAACACAATATCTGTCAATAACACCACAGAGTCAATCACCACATCCAGTAAAAACAATGAAATCAATTGAACACAGCGAGTTGCGGTACTTTATACAAAATATGAAAAAGTAATAAAACAAAAATATATACGCGAAACTTTCGCGCGCGTACTTGGTCATTTTACCGCGCGTTTGAACTGGCGCGATCGGCGTTACGCTTAGCACTACCGCGGCTCCCGTTTGCAGGCACTATTTGTAAGCCTAGGTCTAGGGCTATCACCATGGCGACGGCCTGCGCTAGTCAGTGTGAACGATGCAGTGTGCTTGTGTGTGTGTGTGTGTCTGTGTCGGTACGACAGTGTAGGTGAATGCGCTTACATATGCAGTCGTGGGGCGGCGCAGAGCGCCCGCCCCCGGGTGTACGCAGGCCCACACGTGGCGCCTTTTCCTCGATGGGTCCAAAACGCGAAAAACCACTACAAATTACTTCACAGTGGGCACATGTAGTCACGGCCAGCTTGATGCACCCCGAAGCTCGTATCAAACGGTAACACCTGAAAAAGGAGAATTATTTTAATAATTTGTGGAAGTAAGTTGATAACTCACACAGCCGCAAGAGTACCTGTTGCAAACTACACTGTACGTTTACGGTCACAGGGCTGCATGTACAGCGTGGAGAGTGCACTAGTGTGCAGTAGGTCTCTCGCAGGCGGCCTAGATGTAGGCGGTGGGTGGGGTGGCTGGGGTGGTGGAGAGAGGGAGGCCGCAACGGAATTATTTCAACCGTATCACAACTCAAACCGCGTCTATTGGTCCGCAAAAAAAGAATGCAATAATCAATAATATCAGCATCGGGTTTCGGAAGATAGCGCATTTTACGGATGAGAAGAGGATAGTGGCTATATTGACCTTCATGGCTAGTGGGGAGTCACAGAGAGTGGCTGTATTCATAACGTAGGTTTGATCTTTTGTCAGGCAGATCTCTCAGCCCTATTGGTTAAATCGGGCAGTTAGTTTACATCTATAGTCGGACTGTTAGTTAGCTGGAGTGAAATAACAGGCTATTGCACAGAAAATCTATCAATTCTTTGAAAAATCTTACATTCTATATTATTATTTGCACTTTTTAAAAGTGGGAATATCGGAAGGAATTTAATATTGATGTTTCTTTACTGTTTGTTGAAATTACATAGATATCGTTATTTTAAAGCGTTTTTGGATGAAGGCTAACTCAGTATTCCATTCTTCTTTAGAATCACCAAAAATATGGTAACATGATAAAATACGAACGTATGTTTGGTGTAAATATAACGCTTCAAAAAAAGCTAGGTAGTGCCCTTGCACTGCTTGGCTCGTCTTGGCGCATACTAGTATAATTAATAGTTTTCTTTACTATGTCTGCTGCCGACCCATATAAAGGAAGCAAAATAATCTCTACTATTGTCCTTTGTTATACAAATTGTTTTTTGCAAATCAAGCACTAAAAATAGAAACATTTTGTACTTTATAATAGATGAATACTCATAAAAAGAAAAATGCCTCACCCGAGGCGACATCGATCACAAACGGTAACTGATGTAGATACGATACAATGTTGAATTCAAATTGCGAGAATAAGGAGTAGAGTTCAATAACGTATATGTCACCGGAAAATAACAAAAACCGTAAATTTATAATCTTCCTAGGAAATTTATCAACTTTCGTAGGATTCTAAACGAGAGATAAATTGTATTATTTTACGCCTACATTGCCGGAAGTTTATTGCTACGACTCGTGGTAGATTTATCAACTTACGGATATCTATTCGTAAGATTCTAAACGGCTCGACTAATCACAGAAGAGCTTTTAATGTTACGCTTTTTTAAATTACGGAAAATAACACACTACTCTCTGATTGGTCGAAGTTGACAGTAGCGATGCTTGTATTCATAGATTATGAGTGGCGGAGGAGAGGAAGGAGAAGGAACACGAGACTTATTCGACCAATCAGAGCGCACACGGGGTTTGGTTTCTGCCCACTTATTGTTTTACGCGTTCCAAAAGTTTATAAATTTCCGGAAAAGAGGGCGTAAAATAATACAATTTATCTCTCGTTTAGAATCCTACGAAAGTTTATAAATTTCTCAGGAAATTTATAAATTTACGGTTCTTGTTATTTTCCGGTGACATATACAACGACGGGTGTATAATGAGTGAAACTGCGCGTTGCACCGGGGCTGCGCGTGCGCCGCTGCGCTGCCGGCCGGCGCGGGCGCTACTGCCGCGAGTGCCGGCGGACGGGGAATTAAGCCCTCAAATAGCACCCACAGCGAATAGGCACCGTTCACATACACGTGATGCAGGTCACACTTTATTTTTCGCTCTTTAATTTTTTTTAATAAAAATTAGTGAGTTAGTGTACACATTATAAAAAAAAACAGAAAATTTACATCCAAAATGCCACTGAAATATCTTAGCAGACGGAAGCAAAACTGGAGTTCAAAATCGGCATTGGTAGCGTTGGGAATCCAGAGCATACCTATTATGTAATTAGTGAAGGAACTGCAGCCACCGACTCAGCTTTACAGTAGCAAGTTAACTTAATTTTTTTTCATCTTCATCATCATTACCTAATATTTTTGGCATGTATTGAGAGGTCTTCTGATTGGAAGCTGAGTGGACAGCTTTCATATAAAATAGTGGACCTATATACAGTATTATACGATAGGCTATACTACATAAACATAAACGGCCTATATACGTCCCACTGCTGGGCGCAGGCCTCACCTCAACTATTAGGTGGTACGAGCCATACTCCAACACGCTGGCTTAGTGCGGGTTGTTGGAGGGGTGTAAGGCTAGTGAGCAACCTTAATGTCAGATGTTATCAAGCCGCCCTAAGGCCTCTGACTAGGCTTAACGACTGACATCTAGTGACGTCAACCGGGACCAACTGCTTAACGTGCCTTCCGAAGCACGGAGATGCCCGAAAATACATCACTAAATTTCGGTCGGGGTGGTCACCCATCCCATTTCCGACCCGGCGTGTGTTGCTTTACAACAGCGATCGTCACCGATCACTGTCGCAACTGCGCCACGGGCACCTCACTATAGTATAGTATATAGTATAGTAGGCTATACTAATAGCCTTTTAATATTTTGAAAATATGGATAGAACCTGACTAAGTTACAGAGTATGGAGAGCGCGAGCTAAGCGAGCGAAGCAAGCTTCATCAGCTTCTGGCAAGGTTGGTTGCTTTGACTTTTACTTACTTACTTATTTAATTATTCTTATATCTGTTAGCAGCTCTTTTTCATTTAGTAAAAAAAAAGAGTCCGAACAAAATAACATAGTATATCAGCTAGCCACCTGTTATCTCGCTTTTTTTTCAATCATTTTTAGAAATAAAATGCAGTATAAATATGCAGGCGTGCGCGAAAACAGTTAACGCCTAACAATGGGGTTGACTGATCGTAATAGTCCGGATCATTCCGTACAGTCAGCAAGAAAAGTGGTCTACTAGTTTTAACTTTTTACTGAGCTAATCTTTGGCTATTTCGTTTTGATTTAATCAGGAAATGACTTCATCTGGCAGAAGGGCACATACGCTTCTTACGGGTAATCAGAATGGAATAGGCAGGGACAAGGCTAACTGCTGTCAAGAGTCGACTTAATGTGTTAAGAAAAAAAAACTTTTAGTACCCGTAAGAATTTCGCACCTAAAAATGAAAGTGCCGACCAGACAAAACTAATACTGGCACCCTATTGGAAATGACGCCCTGAAAGTTTCTTTGTAGCACAAGAACCGTCTACAATTAACCCTTAGACTGCTGCTTGAGTTTGAAATTAAAAAAAAAATATTATTTCTAAGGATTAATGGATGAACGGATTTCACCTCGTGAGGTGTCGTTAGATTCGTCTTTACTGTGAGAGTGACACTGGGTCACCCAAAATAAAGAAAAACAAAGTGGCGAATTTTTGGCGCTAAATTCAATGTTTTCACGCTCTGCCTGAACGGCTTGGCGGATTTTAGTTGGAGAGTACTGTAAGTTTACTGTGAGAATAACACTGGGTACATAAAATTAAGATATATATTTTTTAAATATTATTTTTACATACCTGTTGTTACTCTCACAGTAAATACGAATCTAACAACACCCCTCCAACCAAAATCCGCCTAGTCGTACAGGCTGCAGAGCCTGAAAACGTTGAATTTAGCGCCAAAATTCAGCCACTTTGTTTTTTTTTTATTTTGATATACCCAGTGTTCACAGTGAGACGAATCTAACGACACCTCACAAGCTGAAATCCATTCATCTATTTATTCAGGATATAATGCTATTTTTGTAATTTCAAACTGAAATAGCAGTCTAAGGGTTGATTGTAGACGGTTGCTGTCCTAGTAAGAAATCTTCAGGGCGTCATTTTCAATAAGAATCCAGCATTATTTTTGTCTGGTTGGCAGTCGGCACTTTTATTTTTGGGTATATTTTGTTCGAGTCCTTCCTTTCGGGCTTTAAATTAGTAGGTACATAGTAGTAATATTTTTGTCCGACGGTACATCAGTGTGCAGTGCTCTGCATCACAAATCGCCCCACTCGGAGTCCCGACGCTAAACGAACTCGTACACATTGTAAGTACCTATAGCGTAGATGTAAAATGAGGACAATGCTCCTCATCCTTACCTAACTACTCACCGATAATTTATGGGACTCTAATCCTTAGGTTTACTCTTTAACATAAGTAACATAACACAAAAATTATACAGTAATACAAGTACCAAATCAACATTCACAATTTTAATGAAATATAATTAAATTTGAGTGTTGTGGAGGCTGAATAAACGGTTTCTTATTCAATTCTAGATTACTCTAGTAACAAAGAAGGTTTTTTCTTGTGTTATGGAAACCAAAAATAACTTATGTACAATCAGCGCCAATTTTCACTTTAGTACTAAGGCATACTAGCTAATCCGACAGTCCCTTCACAAGTTCTATGATAACTGAAGCAAAATCAATGTGACATGGTTCAAAAGTGCATATTCATATTCATTTATTCACTATAAATATAGGCAGGCACTATTTTTGTCGATAAACAGCGGCTGGGTCTGGCCCAGCTCAAATATCTATTTCATTTACACATTTTTTGTGCTAGTGCGGGAGTTGACCCCGCGGCCCTTTGCGTCTCAACCGAAGCTCGTGACCACAAGTTTTCTTCGAATTTATTTTTGGCCTGTGTCGATTCTATAACCAATCGGCACAACGTGGAAGACCTTTTCAATTGAAAATTGTCCCCTGGCGTACGTACCTATAATTTGACCGTGTGAACAAGATAGCATGATTATTTACTAAAGCGTAAACGAGACAGATACGTGTTACGCAGTGCCGTCTCAAACCTGTCAATGCTCTGCTCAGGTGTTCGGAAGTTCTGATTTCGGGTGCCACCCATCAGACAGGTGAATCACGTGAAGAGTTCAAAAAAGCTATTTTCTGATAAATGGAGCACAGATCACAAGAGGGTCAGGCCGTTGTAGGGAGAAAGAGGCTTCATTCACCAATAACTTAGATAGTACTAGCGATCCGCCCCGGCTTCGCACGGGTGTAATAGGATGTTATCTATAATATTATACATATGTCGGAACTAGACGGAAGGTCATACGTGCAGTTGCTGATTCGATAGCGGCGCACAAGCCGCTAGGCCGTTGAGACGAGCATTGGAAAACCTAATTTTATTTAATATTGCGGATTCAACTAGTAAAAACGTGGCCAAGAGACTGTCATGAATCGCTATTGATTAGAAGTTTCGTTATTTTAACTTACACAGTAGTTCTTGATCGGATTTGCTAGAATTTGAATGTGTTCCAAGTGAAATTCTAGTTCAGTACCTAGTCATTTTAGGTCTACAATCAGTGATAGCTATCGTTTTATTGCCTGATCCCACCCCACAAGCCCACAATGTCTGAGAATAGCGGTGATCTGCCTCTGTTATCCGACACATATAAAAATCCTCTTCAATCACTTTATCTTAAAATACCGCATCAGAATCCGTTGCGTAGTTTTAGAGATTTAAGCATACATAGGGACAAAGAAAGTGAGTTTGTTTTATAATGTGTAGTGAAGTCTGTAAAATGAGTTATGGCAGCACGGAATAAAACGCAGTTCAATAAATATGTCCTCATTTCAAAATGCAACGGAAACATGAACACGTCGTATTATATTATAACCAACCTTGAGAATAATAAAAATGCTACAAACAGCAAATATATCTATGTCTTATTGTCTTTACTGACTTACTGTCATTTAATCAAAACTTAGTAAGTCGTATGGGCTTCTCAATTGATAAACGCGAAACATGTGAGTTGTAATTAACATAGTTTGGAAAGGAAAATTAGGTTGAATTAGTTATAAAAAATAAACTGATCTATTTTGTGGTGATTTTGCAAGTACTTGCAAAGTTGTTGAAATAAACTCTATTGAACCATATAAACCCTGTACGTAAGATAGATATTGCAAAATATGAAATATAGTACGGGGGCCCTTTTTAAACGGTTAGAAGTCAATTTTATGTAATCCAAATTGTAATTTTTACTTATAATTATTTTAATTTTGGTATATGTATGTGTTAGTCTATAAGGAAAGTACCTATTAATTGTAATGATTTTGTCTACAATAAATGTTTATTGGTACTGATTGAAATGCGGCATGTAGTGCAAAAAAACTGCATGGTTGATTGAGTGTCGCCACTCGACTTTGATTGGCATCTTACCCTTTGAGTTGTTTTCGCCGCATTGGCAGCACTCATTTAAAGTGGTCAGAGGGGAGAAGAACTCGTTCCTCAGGGATTACATCCGAGGCCAGTAGGAATCAATATTGATTATAGTTCAATTAAAATGAACAACTCAAGCCTAAACCCTTATTGCACGTTTGTTGTACAATGATAAAAAAACAGACATAAGACAATAAAAAAACCATAGCTTTGACCACAAAGTAGATTGATCTTGTGTTTTAGAAACTAGGACCAACGAAGAGTCAGTACATACTACGAGGCAAATCATGAACAAGTATCTGTTTCATCAACAATTAAACCTGCAGCTTTTAGTGTCTCAAGTTCTCAACCAGGGATGGTCACCACTGTGTTATATACAGCACAAGTAGCCCCAAACAATCATAGGGCACGAAAATTACAACAGCTTAAAATATGACGAATATTCTACTTTGCAACAATTTAAGCAATATAATTTGATGAGCAGAGGCGATCACTTTAAGATCACTAAGAAACTAAAACCCTCAGGCTCAGGCTTCATCCCTCTTACTTGAACATATGAGATGAATGAGTTGATACTCGTTTTATCCAACCAATTTTTATCATGAAAGTTATACTCCGATACATTTTGTATCGGTTGTATGGTATACTATATATGTCGCAGGCTAATTTGTGGCCGATCCAGATTTGCAGGAGCCCATCACGAAACGTCGGCAGATCTTTATTGTTTGTCTTCCACCGGAAATGTCGTTTGAAAACGTTTCGTTTGACGATTTGCCCAGCCATACTTGAGCACATTGAGTCGGTCAGGAGGTATCTTGTTCTTGTTGATTTCATTTTTAGGTGTGCCTGTCCCTCATACACATAAGGAAAAGAAGGGTCACCTAAGGGCTAGATGGGCGGGATGACATAGAAGACAAACCGGCTAATCAAGGCCAAAAAAAATGGCGGGCTGTGAGTGGTTGGAGGTGGCCTTAAATCGACATATAGGGTGCCCTCGTCGATCAATCAAACTTTATACTGGACATGTCGTGTGACCAGATCTCGATCGCCCGATCTGGTCACAATATGCTGACATTTCGTATTTTGACGCCATAATTGCGCTATCGATTCTGACTGGGGTTCATAGTTTTGACATTGTGAGTTGAATTTGCATGCCCACATCAACATTCTGTTACTAAGCTGGAAAACTCCATAAGCCTTCTTTGCAATTACATATCTCACTTTTATTATCATCATCGCTGTTTATTTCTTGTGACGCCGCCACCAGTGCCGCGAAACGGAACTACATTACGATGCCACATCGAGATATATTTGATGAATTATCAAATCTTTATCAATAAATTATGAATGAGAAAGAAATACCCGCATACTTGATGTGAACCCAGTCCTGATAGGCCAAAGACAACAATCACTTTTACCCCATAATCTCGTCTTTGCCACACAACGTTATCAAGTTTTTCAGGAACGTTTAAACTTCAAACGGGCAAAAAAAAAAAATACCACGTGAAGTTAGCAATACCGAAATTATAATTAATTTTCTCTATTTGTAAAACAGTAATACATTACTTTTGCACCGGGCTTGGGGTAACTTTGTATTGGATTTGGCGGATCTCCTTTCCAACATTATTAGTACTGGTACAGTCAGTTCGGCAAAACACACTAACACTGTACGGATTCCATGCAGACGACTTGAATCCATCCTCCCTATTGACATTTTGGTGATTTTTTTCCATTTCAATAGCTTCTCGCACAATCCTGGTATGGCAATGACGATCAGTTGAGAGAACTTTTGGGTCGTGCAACTCCATCTAGTGATTCACACCCAAACTTATTAAAGGTGTTCTGCTATGGCGGATTTGGTCGTCTGCCTATTCTTCACAGCTGAGATGTGTTCTTTGAGCCTTTCAGCAAATAGACGCTTCGTTTGTCCGATATAGGAACTACCGCAGCTACAGTTGACTTTATGAACACGGTGTCTGCAAAGGTATAACGTCCTTTGGCGAGGGCAACTCTCTCGTTACTTTGGCGAACGGACTAAATACAGTCTTAATGGCGTAATTCCTTAGTACTGAACCAACTTAGTCCGTTCTCCCTTTTCAACTTTCTTTATTTCTTTTTTCGATAACTTTTCCGTCTTTGTAAAACTGTATGTAAAAGTTTATATCCAACGTGACGATATTTAAGATTTGTTATTTACTTGAAGTAATAATAAAGGATTCATATTTACATTTTCACAAAGTATTATTTTATTGAAACAATGCCTGCCTGAAATATTTTTACTTGTATTTTTTAGGTTTCCGTACCTATAAGGTGAAAACAGGACCCTACGACTAATACACCGCTGTCGGTCTGTCTGTCTGTCACCAGGCTGTATCTCATGAACCGTGATGGTCAGAAAGCTGAAATTTTCACAAACTATGTATTTCCGTTGCTGCTATAACAACAATTACTAAAACTAAAAAAAAACCTGTTTTTTTAGTATTTAGGTAGTTACAAAACACAAAAACAAAGTAGGTAAATATACAAAAAACGAGATTTTCTTTTATATGTGATTTTTAATTTTTCCTTCCTGCGTGAGTCCGACTCGCACTTGGCCGGACTATTTTCATATATTTTTTCTAATTTTTTACCGACTATTAATACCTGATAAAGGTTGCAGAATTTCGCTTTCATTATTTGGGTGGTTAGGTTAGTTATAAGTACGCACAACAATCAATTTTGTTTAGTCGTCAACTTGTATACGTCCTCATTGGGGTCAAAGAATTATACTCTAGTTTACACCGGACATACGAATGTAAAAGGCGAGGTGATCATAGACTTAAATGTTAAGCCAACAATGTTATTTTCTCAATCCGGCTGAGTTCAAGCAGAATTATACGCCCTTGCAAATAATGAGGCCAAGTTTGCAAGGGTAAGAAATCAGTGATTCTGGCTGGTTCTGCTTTACTCGTGGTCACCAGACCCGAGCTTAGTAAATGTCAGGCTTCGAAGCATAGAACAGAGTAGCAATCGGTTGCATTTTGGAGTGCGGCCACAACTTGCCTTCCCCTTTCCCTTCCACCATCGGTAATCGCACTAAAAGTTTTGATTCCACTTTCGCCGTGCGCGCCGTTAAGAACATAAATGCAGGCAATGCAGTGATACGGTTTTTGAGATACATGTCCAAAATCTAAAAATTTCAGGAACCAAATTATATTTATTAACTAGATTCCACCAGCTCAGTCAGTTTGGACCGCCGCGAAACTCCCCGCCCCATACCTACCCCCCAAGCCAGCATTTTATCGTTGATGTTAGAAAGCAATGAAGGACTGACCGAAAATGCTAGATGTTCCGTTGACTGTACATCATACGGCGTCTACCTTTTAGCATGAGTGTACGAATGTATAACGCTTCCTCGCAGTTTTCTGTAACGTTGTGTTTTTTGTCAAACGATCCAGAACTTTTTTTTTTGGTTGTTTTCCGACTTAAATATCTCAAAAACCGTATCACGCAGATATATGGTGCCCTTACATTTTTTGTTTGTAATCACTCCTTCTCTCGACTGACATGCGTTTCAGGACTTGCCGACAAAACATTTTTTTTTTCAAACTGTGGACAAGACATACCTATTTAAGGTATGCCAGAGCCTATACAAAAATGTTGGATCCTCTTTCATTTTGGGCTTAAATTAAAGCTAAATAAATGTACTACACAATATGATCAGTGCCTTGCCTTCATAGAACAAGTATTTTCCAAATATTTGTTTCCAAATACATGACCAGAAAGTCGTGCACAAAAAAACTGGCCATTTTTGTCATAAAAAATTGTCGCTTACGTATCCCTGCCTTATTTAAAAAACATAAAAAAATGGCCAAGCTTGAGGTCCTCCTCTGCCGTTACCCTAAGCGGCCCCCGCACACGGGGCGTTTAACGTCGCCACCTGTCATAGTCCTATAGTTTGTAAAATCGAACTATATGATTGTAACTGTGTGAATGGAAAGGTGTATCTTGAAAGTTGGAAAAAAATAAAGGATCAAACAATAGCAAAACAACAATAAGGTCACAGACAAATGTTACAGATGCTCTCGGCCTGACCTCGACGAAAAGTGTAGGTGGGCTGGCCACCTGTGTCGTAAAGTGATCGCTGGACCAACAGAAATGTGAAGTGGAGTTGGCCTCCAGGAAAAAGAAAAGTGGGTCGCTCAAAGGCTAGATGGGCAGATGATATCCAAGACATAAACTGGTCCAAACATGGCCTTTGAACAAGGCCAAAAACCGAAACTCATTTATGGCTGAGGCCTATACCCGAAGAGGATCCCTAATTTAACCAAACGTAAATTGAAGTGTGATTGTAAAACACTAGTTTTAATGAGAATAAAGACTAAATAAATTAATAAAATATGATTGTGAATGGTGGCCGGGTTTCGTTGCCCGTGTTCGGGGACGGTAGTGGGTAACGGTAGAGGTCGCCTATCTGAATGACGCAGTGGTGGTGAAGATCGTTCCAAGCAACGATCTAAAAATGAGCGAGCGAGCATACCGTCGAGTCCTATTGTACACTACACGCGACCACATCAGTTTATTAGGAAGATGAGTTGGGTTGTTACTTTTTATTACTCCAAACAACAGTGCAGCAAAATGCAATCTCAGATTTTCAGATGAAGGCCTTTTCTAATATTTTAGGTAAGGTGTAACAAGGATTGGACTAGCAAAGGTGTTCTGCACACGTGACACAGGGGCCGTAGACCACGTTCAAATAATTTAGTATTGAATGCACTAAAGGATTTGTCTATTTGTAAATTTAAATTTCATTTTGTATTGATTTATTTGCAGAATGAAATAAATCAATACAAAATGAAATTTAAATTTTAGGAATGGTTTGTGGCCTAGTAGAACTTTAAATTAGCGAATGTGCCTGGATACATTTCTTAGGGCACTGACTGTCCTTCCTTTCATTTTTTTAACAACTTTTGTTTATCTCATTCCTTCAAAGCGCAAGGTAAAATGGCGGGTGTTATGCCTAAAAAGTAAAGTTCCTTTGGCGCTCTCCGACTTTTGCCACTTTGCCGCCAATCGCTAGTCTCATCTCATAATTCTCAATAATAACACTTTAAAAACATCACTATAGCATCCTTGGCAAGTTGTCTAGAAAAATAACCCATTTAATCAAGATTTCAAAAAGGTAAAATACTAACTATTTTCTTGTCTTATGTTTCCATGAAAAATATTATGAACTAAAATGGGTCGTTCAAAACTTGAACTATTTGAAGTCTATAGAATGCCTTAAGTATGGATAGAACGTACAAACTAATTATTTATAAGTTCCTGCATACTGAACTACAAGTCAAGGTATGAAATTACAATTTGATTGACTATGACTTATATTTTCTTTGCCCATTACCTAGTAAAATTTGTTTTTTAGTTATTTCTTATGCGTGCCGGTCTGCCCCTTCAAAAGTTATAATTTTGAGAAGACGGCATCATGCGAAGTTGGCATTGTGTGAAATTGGAATTTCGAGAAGTTGGCATTTTGCGAGCGGTTGGCATTCTGTAAAGTTGGCATTATAAGATGAGACTAAAAATTACTAAAATCTCAAAAATAACACTTGGGAGTACCCATAGAACATACAAACCAATTATTGATAAGTTCCTGCATACTGAAATACAAGTCAAGGTATGACATTACAATTTGATTGACTGCGACTTATATTTTCTTTGCCCATTATCTAGTAAAATGTGTTTGTTTTTTGTATATGGTCTAGGGCAGTCTTTCCCAAAGTGGGCGATAACGCCCCCTTGTGGGCGCTGCAGGTCTCAAGGGGGGCGGTAAGAGACCCAGAAAGAAAATGGGGGCGTTGTGTAATATACAGGGTGTCCCGAAACGTGACGTCAAGCGGGCACAGGATGATAGGCTAGGTTATACCGGCTCTGGGAAAAATAAGGAAAAAAATCTATGTCACTTGGTTTAGTAATAATAATAATATTTATGAAAATTTTCGAAATCGACACCCTTGACTAAGTTTTCGTGTACTGTACTCACAAATGATCAAATTTCAAATCATTTTATTTTTTTATGTTATCCTAGAAAACTACTCTTTCGATTTTAGTCACTCTTATGATGATCAATATTGGACATTTAGTAAAAAAAATAAAGTTCGACTGAGTCATGGTTAAGAATTTTTATGTCAGCCAACTTCATCCCTTATTTTCTTTAAAAAACATTACCATAGCATCCTTGGCAAGTTGTCTAGAAAAATAGCCCATTTAATCAAGATTTCATAAAGGTAAAATACTAACTATTTCCTTGTCTTATTTTTCCCTGAAAAATATTATGAACCAAAATGGGTCGTTCAAAACTTGAACTAGGTGAAGTCTTTAGTATGCCTTACTTGGATGATAATAGAAAAAGTGACCGTCGGTTAGTGGCAACGGCAAAAATGATTCGTTTGCTGTTGCTAAGCATTCCATGAGTGGTCGGTTAATGTGATGGGTGACCATTCCGTTTTTTTTTTCATAGTATCTCGTACACATGACATTAAGCAGTTGTTCCCAGCTGAGGGTGCTAGCGGAAGTCAGCCGCGAAACTTATTCAGGGGCCTTAGGACGCCTTAATATCATCTGACTACATGGCTTAATAGAAGCTCTGGCTACTCTTACGGTAAATGCCACATCACGCTTACCATTGTCGTTCAGTCCTCCTTACATACATTACTTACATAAACGGCCTGTCCCACAGCTGGGCACAGCCTCATCTCAACTATAAGGGTGGGCGCTAGCCATACTCTAACACGCGGGCTCAGTGCGGATTGTTGCAGGGGTGTAAATTCAGAGAAAAAAATATATTTCAGATGTCATCAAGCCGCCCTAAGGCCTCCGACAAAGCGTTACGACTGACATCTAGCGATGTCAGCCGGGACGAACTGCTTAACGTGCCTTCTGAAGCACGGAGATGTCGGAAAAATACATTACTAGTCTTCCTTGCTCCATTGGAAAGAAATGTCATTCAGCAAGACCAAGACAAAAAACGGAAATACGTAGCCTGAGATGCCGGTGACTATACCCCAATCCACACTTAGCTTACTGTACCCACGTGTTAGAGTATGACGTTGTAGCAATCCGGGATAGTTGCGTTGAGCGTAAGCGTGAACGTGAGCATAAGTCTCACCTCAACTGGTGACAATTATGCTCAACACTGGGCACACGCAACGTCTTCCGGGACCAACCGCTTAGCGTGCCTTCGAAGGACGGAGAAGTTATAAAAAATATTTTTAAAAATGTTTGGAGTGGTCACCCATCACATTAACGGACCAATTAAGGAAAGCTTAGCAACAGCAAACGATTCATTTCTGCCTCTGCCACTAACCTACGGTCACTTTTTCTTTTATCATCCAAGTAAGGCATACTAAAGACTTCACCTAGTTCAAGTTTTGAACGACCCATTTTGGTTCATAATATTTTTCAGGGAAAAATAAGACAAGGAAATAGTTAGTATTTTACCTTTTTGAAATCTTGATTAAATGGGCTATTTTTCTAGACAACTTGCCAAGGATGCTATAGTAATGTTTTTTAAAGAAAATAAGGGATGAAGTTGGCTGACATAAAAATTCTTAACCATGACTCAGTCGAACTTTATTTTTTTTTACTAAATGTCCAATATTGATCATCATAAAAGTGACTAAAATCGAAAGAGTAGTTTTCTAGGATAACATAAAAAAATAAAACGCTTTGAAATTTGGTCATTTATGAGTATAGTACATGAAAACTTAGTCAAGGGTGTCGATTTCGAAAATTTTCAAAAATATTATTATTATTACTAAACCAAGTGACATAGATTTTTTTCCTTATTTTTCCCAGAGCCGGTATAACCTAGCCTATCATCCCGTGCCCGCTTGACGTCACGTTTCGGGACACCCTGTATAATGTAAAAAATATTTATTCTCAAAGTGGGCAGTAGACAAAATAAGTTTGGGAACCACTGGTCTAGGGTAACAGAAGTGTGTGATTTTTGGAGCTTTTAGTTATTTTTTATGAGACAGACAGGTATGTCTGCACCTTCCAAAAGTTGGCACTGTGAGAAATTGCCATTTCAAGCAGTTGGCATTCTGCTCATTTCGAGCAGTTGGCATTCTGCTAAGTTGTCATTTCATTTTGTGAGTGGTTGGCATTCTGCAAAGTTGACATTATGAGACGCAATCAACTGATCCAACTGTTCAAAGTATAAGTTCTTTCTAAGTTTGGTTTTCAATATATTGTTGTTTTTTACGAATTGACGGTGGCAATCGGATGTTAAAGATATATAGAAGCACACAAAGTGACCAAATACTTCTGAATACTTTACACAGCCAATAAGTCAAATACACCCAGGTTGCCTTAAATATCTGCACATTCATTACTTCATTATTGCTTGAACATGACAGGTGACATAATTATCTGTCAAGTGTGTATTTATTTATTTATGAAAGGTCTTCAGACAGATTGCAGTCACTTCATGTTCACAATATTTAGAAATATCTTCTGAAAGGCCAGACAGCAATCCATAGATTGTACACACAACATGTATAGAACATAGAGAAGCTCTCAGGATTCCCTGTCACTTGAATGGGCTAACATCCGTTCAGTGTTTGATTAATGAAGTCATGAATTTTTCATGTATAAATGGTAACTTTCCCCAAGTATTGAAGTTGTTGTCTGTGAAACCGATCAGAAGTATTTGGTCACCTTGTCTGCTTCAATATTTCTGATGGTGACTGTACATGCATCAACGGTATCAATCTCAAGTTACTGGCTCGTCAAATCTCAATGTCAAGCATAGGAAACTATATCAGAATTTAAGAAAGAATATCTGAAACTTAACTGTACGTAAAAACTGTACAGTTGTTAAAGGTAGGGTTCAGCGGTGATTCCATGACAGAATATAGCTCTAGATGTCTTATCAGTAAGTAAAATTGCATTTTCTACATTATAACCCAATTTAAGACTTGCACAATTAATTCAACTAAGAATTAAAAATAATTTTCATTCTAAAAAAAACAAAAATAAGTGACTAGTGAAATAGAAAGCTTGCTGGACAAAATGAGACTTCACAATGATGATTTTTCTGTCAAAGTGGTCAGTCAATCTTAGTAATTACCATAAATGATAAGTTTTAATTAATGTCTTTCATTATAAACATTAATCATAATTATTCTTATCGATTCTTAGAGTAACATCAAAAAATAAAACCATGATAAAGACAAAAGGCTCGACAATGTAGATATAGGTCCGCATATAGGTACCTATATTTTGGTACATTTGGGCAATCAGATTTGGGGTCAATGGCTAGAATGAAATGTGCGTAAAGTCTTATTGTTAAAATAGTGGCCGACAGTTGGGTCAAAGGCTTGTAGGGAACGTAGTTTTGAAAGGGAAATGGTAAAAAAATCACAATATCGAACACAGAAGCCAAAAAGCCTCTATACGATACGTACTTATTATTATGTAGTTGGTACCATGCACGTAGCAGTAAAATATGGAGGATGCATATCCGAAACCATCAAAAAAACTCATTCGTAAAGAAACATTTCAAATTTAAGGCTTACATTAGCAATATTGTTGCAATTTTCAACTAAAAATGATCAATTTTAGTGATAATTCAGAAGATAAAATTGGGAAACGCTGTCAATTACCACACGATCCCACCGCCCTAAGCTGATGTTGATATAGCATAAATTGTTACTTACCACGCCGGAGAGTGACATATTCCATGAGAAAATGAAGTATTCTGGATCAAAGATGAAAATTAAAACGGATTTTGAAAGAAAGTGTGTAGAATTTAGTTAGGTTTCACAATTTTTTCCACAAAACAATAACACTACGCGCAATCACTATCGCACCACCACACTGAAGTTGACACTAGTTGATCAATGCTACCAACCTGGCAACAGAAATAAATCAATTATTGCGACAGCACTTCAGGTCATTCGGTAGGCACATTCTTGTGCCATGTTTAAAAATGTAAAAATTAACAAAGTACAAAATGTCTGGTCAAGGGTACGTACTAGGTGAGGGTAAGGTGAGGGTAGGTAATGATAATATTATTTTAAGACGTTCTCATTTATAAGCAAAAAATTATGATAAATTTAAGTAGTAGTTAATCCATTCTCTGGATTTTATCGTTCAAAATAAATAAATAAATATTTTAATCTTCATAAAGTTTGTCCCCATTTTTAACGTTGTATCTAAACTCTTTTCTTAGAGAATGTGATATGGAAACTAGTAAATTTAAATCTTTCGCAAAACCAAACAAAAGACTACTACATTATTTACAATACGATTAATTTACAAATAGTGCGGCGGTTAGTTAATAAACAGCGTGAGTTTTTTAAGTCGAGCCGTGAGCTGAATCCTAAACTACCTATGTCCTCATAGGTAGTTTAGGATTCAGCCTACCTACCTATATCGAAAAATGTTGAAAGGAGTCTCGAGGCCGATTTTGGCAAAAAACTATAACTGCATTGAACTGCATACTCAGATTTTACAAAAAACTTTTTTCTTAGCCAGGAATCGAACCTATTGGTTTAGAAAATAAAAGATCATCCAGTCACCCTGTTTAACAGTACCATGCGGCGTGTTCTCTGGTAAAAAGAAAGTCTCGGCTGTATAATAATTAGTTTTCATTCAACCAAGCCGCTTAAAAAAGTTACCTAGCTGTCAAGATTTTATTGTTGACATTTGACATTGTGTCATCTGTGTGCCAAATGCCATGATGAATGAATAAATTGAAAATGATGTCAAAAAAAGTTGAGGATGAAAATATGAAATTAATTTATTGAAAGAAAATTAATCATAAATTTCATTTTCAGAGAGTAAGAGAGTAAAGTAAGAGTTTCTTTGTTCATTTGGTTGGTTACCTGTCGTGCTGTTTAAAATAATGTGCAATAGCTAGGATAGGAATGCTCTATGTGGTTAATTGGTACCGATTATAGTTCCATAAAGTTTACAATAGAATACTTAGGTAATCTAATTATTGACCATCACGATGTTCGAGTTTTGCGCACATTCAACTCTGCTAATTGTGTAAACAGTTTTGTTCAACGCCGAGAATGCGATCACTTACTGTTTTTAGGAAAATATTCATAATGGCTCTTCTATTGAGTGTTATCTTTTCTGTGCTTGTCTGGACCAACTTGGGAGTTATCAGGTATGTTCTGATTGATATACTTTTGCTAAGAGATTGCGTAACTCACCCATATATGCTAGTATTCATATTTGTTCCTTCCTTCACTATAAATTTGCAACAGAAAGGTGGGGTATCAGTAGGTTTGTAGATGGAATTGTGTAACTTTAATACAATACCATGTGCCAGTCAAAGTATTGATTTTGTTAAAAAAAAAATCTAAGTATTCTTTAGGCTTAATGATGTGGTTTATTGCAATTGGTCTGCCTTGTCGACGGTGTTTCAATTATGACTTGTGGTAGATATTTCATATTAGTCTCCTTTAGTGTGTCTGCCATCAGGCAGTACTATCTTAAATGATTATTTTAAAGTTTAGGAGCATTTTAATCTGTGTTAAATATTGTGATCTCTGTAAACAGTTTGCATCTTATTTCGTATTTGATTCTTGTGGGTCAGAGGGTAGTTTGTGGGTATTTCCTCTTAAACAACTCTAAGCATCCCTATAAATTGGCCACAACATGCCACAATCAGCATATTAGTATATTCCTATAGTAGGCAGTGTGTTGTGGCCTCCAGCTTCATTGGCATATTTCCTGTAGTTTTCATACCATTTGTATGGACTTGCCACACACCGTGAAACTATGGTAGATGTTAGATGCTTCAAACTATAGTAATATACTGGTGAAGGGGTTATGTGGCCCGTGTGCGACGAAGCTTATTGATTTGCCTGTGATGACTTTGAATGCTTTACCAGACTGTGGGGACAGAGCAAGAGGTTTTCAACCCTCAGGTTTAGATAATATCTCAAATGGCACCCTAGATTGTAGCACTGGCTTTGATGAAGAACATCCATGGGGAAGCTATCACGTTTTGTTAATGTTGCTGCAACAATTGTGACTAATCGGGACACGCCTTCACTTCCTCCACATGTTATGTAATCTAATAACATCTACATTATTTCTTTGCAGTTTTGAGAGCCTATCACTAAAGGCAATTCCTGTGAAAAACAAACTGTGCTATGTAAACTTCAATGATGACAGAGCACATATTGTGAACAACAAGACTGACTTAAAGATGATTTATTTTGTCACACCAACCTACCCACGGCCAGAACAAGTGCCTGAGTTAACAAGGCTGGGCCATACATTGATGCATGTGCCTAAAATACATTGGATCATCGCTGATGATCAGCCAATATGTTCTGCACAGGTGCTCAGTATACTTAGGTAAGAAAAGCAACTGTTTTAAATCTATACTTCTAATAACTTTTCTCTTACAATTATCTGTAAATTCTGGTGTCTTTTTCTACCAAAGCAGCTATGATAAAACTGAAAAATTACTTAAAATTACGTATTAAATGTTTTAATTAGTTATACAACATTTAAATTGCAAAGTTAATGTTAAGGAAAAGTAAAATTACAGTCTTGCTATTAAAACCGCATAGGCAGCGGAACCTAGTTGTCATGTCAGGGCTGTTATATGAAGATCCTTTTTTTTTCGTGTCGAAATCCTCATGGGTACCTCGCCAGGGGGACGACGACGAGGTTATGTCTGACTCCTATCGGTTACTACCCACGGCACTCAACAAGTGCTAGCCCCTAAAAAGGCCTCCTCCAACCGACCCCCCAACAAAGGGGGGAAGCCACGAAAGCACCTGGAGTACGCAGGCACTTCCGCCATCTCGGTGGACGCCGTGCAATTCGAGCTAAACCACCCCCGCATTCTGGCCCGCTGGCTCCCACTGTACGCAAACCCTGGGCCCGCAACCACGAGCCACACGAAGGGCGCCCCCGCTTATGCGCTGCGGCCCCCACCACGCACTCGCAGGCCCTAGACCCCGCCGGTTCCCCCACCACCGGAAGGTACGAAGAAAAACTGACAGGATGTTGGCTCATATTTATCTATAAAAACTCTTGCAGGCGGACTGGTCTACCATTCACACATATCTCCAGCCCGAAGCCTTACCACTACCGGAGCAGTAACTTCCCCCGTGGAGTGGCCAACCGCCGCGCAGCGCTGCACTGGCTCCAGGACAACGTTCAGGAAGGCATCCTGTACTTCGGAGACGATGACAACACCATAGACTTGCGGCTGTTTGACGAAATCAGAAACACAAAGAGAGTGTCTATGTTTCCTGTTGGGCTCATTGGTGGCTATGGTGTCTCGTCCCCAGTGGTGAAAGATGGGAAGGTGAGCCATTTTCAGTTTTAACTTAATCATTATCAAAATTTTAGAGCTTTCTCTCTTCGGTGAATCGACTGCTATCCAATCTAGAGAGGCTAGATTCTTCATATGAGTACATTTATTACAAACTAACTAACATATCAATTATATGAAAAAACGGTTGTCAATATTGTAGTGAAGATTGCAATGTTTCAAACAGACAAGCAAATAGACAGACAGCGGACGCTTAGTACCAGGATCCCGTTTTAATCTTTTGGTTACAGAACCCTAAAAAGGGTATAGGTTTATGGCGTGGGATTCTCTCCGATTATCATCTAGATAGTCTAAACTTATAACCAATCACAACTGTAAGAAAAACACTTTTAATACAAAAAGGCCTGGATTCTGCCTTGCTGCCTGGCCAACCACCTGGCTGAATACAGCATCTTGCGTATACGAGCTGTCTTTGAGGGTCACTAAGAACTGTCTCGCACGCGCTTCGATGACTTCCAGCCTCCTGAACTAGCCTGATTCCGGAAAGACCGCCTCGACACGCTGCGAAACCTTAAAGGTCAAGCCACACAGCCGACACGACAGCAGCGTGGCGCGACCGCTATTGTTCGTGTTGCCAAGTTAATGCATTATACGCCACGCTGCGCTGCGGTCACGTCGCGCTGCGGTCGCGTTGCGGTCGCGTCGGCTCTGTGTGGCTACTGCCATATTGTTTAGAACATTACAACTGGTGAACGTCGCGCTGCCGTCGCGTCACGCCGCGCCGCGCCTGCTGTGCGGCTTGACCTTTACCTTTGAGCAACCCTTCGAATCAGTCAAGGCTTGTGTGGTGCTGCAGTTATGCTACATTGACTATCGGTACATCGAAATATTACAGTGTCTGCATCTACGGAAATGCCACCATTGTCGGTGCGAGTACATGACATGAGTACGAGGATGATTCCGTCTTGGAACCATACTGTCTTCCGCATCTGAAATCATCTCCAAACTTCAGGAATGGCACCGACTCGGGCATTATATAAATGACCACTTTGAAACTCAACTTCGGTTTGCGGACGTTGGTATAGCAGAGTCCCTAGGACACCCTTTTTTTTGTGGGGAAATCTTAATGGATACCTCGCCGCCTGGGGGTACGAGGTTATGTCGGGTTTCTGACCAAGTCCACCACACTGCCACGCCTGAGTTCTCTTGGCTACCCGGTGTTCCACCCTACCACCGGTACTAAGCCGCCTCACTACGCCATGAGCCTATGACGCCCTCTTTCAAGGTGGACTTGGGTTGACAACCTGACAAGGGTTTCAGAACCAGCCGCTCTGGAAATCAGGAAAGCCTATGGAAGGGGAGAGCCTATGTACAATAGTGGACGTCGTGTGGCTTGATGGTGATGATAATTTGCAAATACCACCTTTCCCTAACTTTGTCATATAATATTTCTTCAAAAAATTTTATCCTTGTTGTAAGCGATGCTGGCGTAATGATACAGGAGTATTTGAAACCGGCAAGTTCGTACCCTGTTAAAAAAACTCAACCTGTAGGTATACATAGGATTTCAGTTTTTTTTACATTACTATTTTTGTACTGCTATGGTATTCCGGCGGGCACCGAAATTCCCTTCCCTTGTATTGAGTGAACTTTAAAAGTAAATTTCTTTGCAACTATCATTTGAGGAAAAAGAACTAAGCCAAATAACATTTTTTAATTATTTTCATACAAAATGAGGGAAAAACTAATTCAGAGTGAAGCGTATTGATGATATAAGTAAGCGTGAAGCACCGAGATGTGTAGTGATGTCCGCCGGAATTCAAAGTTCATTTGCAAAATAATTATTACAGTAGCGCTTGATGTTAAATTACAGGTTGTGGGGTTCTTCGATTCGTGGCCGGGCTCCAGGACATACCCCATTGACATGGCGGGGTTCGCAGTCAACATTGAGTACCTGAACCCCTCAGCCAGCATGCCGTACATCGCCGGCCACGAAGAGGACCGATTCCTGGTTAGTCTAGGGGTCAAAATTGATGATATAGAACCACTGGCGGAGAACTGCTCCAAGGTACTAGTATGGCACACTAGAACAGTTAAATATAAGAAACCAACTCTGAAATTCAATATGGAGAAGGTGGACCAGACTAAATATCACAGTTTTGCTAGTTTGCTCAAAGAAACCTCTGACCTTGGCATGGCCACCATTGACCCAGCTAGTGGCACGAAGCCGATGGTGACTCGCGATCGTAAGAGCTACGAGACCCTCGCCGGCCTTCTCTGAGCTGGAGCCTTAACCACTCATTCATTGTTGTGAATCTCAAGCTCATATTATGTAGATATACTTTGCAAAGTGATTTTACATTTTAAGTATTATTCTAAAGGCTGCTTTCAAAAAACAACTGCATCTGCTTTTATCCATCCATACTTAACGATGTTTATTGTATCAATTGATAATTTGGACAACTATTTTTTTATAATGAAACCCTTAACGTTTAATTTAGGTTTATTTCTTTTATAATTTCCCTTCATTTATATGATATTATCTGCACTATTTGCCGTTGTTGCAAGTACAGTTTTGGCACTCACTAACCTAAACGTTCAAACCGATCAATACTTGTTCAAACAGTGGTGAACTGTTATTTGTTTTTTTTCATAAATTTATAAAATACTATTATTTTGAATCTAATTTGGAAAAAGCGACATTTTGAATGATGCGAAAGAGAACTTCAATGCACACGTGCGCTTTCATATTGTGCCAACAATAACTGTATTGTCTTAGCAATAAATAAGGGTGTAAACGAAATATTCAAACTAATTAAAAATAGAACAATGATGAAATTGCAATGAAATCTTTGAATTCCTTTGAAACGTAATTTAATCAAAACTTAAAACAATAAATTGCTATTTTAAATTATTGCTTAAACGCGATGTGCCAATTCGTTGTTACAATGAAACTCACAGCAATGTAACCTTTTTTAGCAATAAAAACAGTTGTTAGATTTTTTTATCACTTTGCTCAGATATGAAGAATCTCTTTAAGTTTACTTACTATCATATTCAAAGAATCTCTTTGTGTTATTATAACTTTTAAATATTGTCTTTGAGTTTTTAACTTATTGATATATATTATATTATACTTTAAAATGAATATTAAGCTGCCTTTTTTGCATCGTACGTACGTAATTTAAAGAATCTCCTTGTGTTTATGATGACATTTAAAAATATCAATGAAAAATTAATTGAGTTATTTTTTTGTGTATTCTGTTCAAAGAATGTACATTTTGAAAAAAAACATGTCTTTTTTCATAGGTTAACATTAACAAAGGTTTGTTTCACTAGAATTTGTGTGTATTTATGAAGTGTATTTCAGTTTATATAATTATTAAGCTCTGTAGACTATGACACTATTGAGAGGAATTTTATGAAACTTAACCACTATGATAGATTAGCCTGATATATTACCATTCTTAAACACACTTACGTGTGCCTGATTAGCCTGATATATTACCATTCTTAAACACAGGTAACCACCATCAGGTTCTATTTCATTGAAATATAAGTACTTACTATGACAGTTTTTCAATGTAATTGCCCAGTAGCTATCTTGGAGCTACCGGGTTTGTTATCAAAATCCTACTTGCTTCCATTTAAAACTTGATTGGCCACTGACTCCAAAGGTTTGTTAGAAAAACTCGATCAGATGCATATCTTCTCGCTAAAATAATTGCATTACATAAGCTTTTTTAACTTAGCTAAAATATTCTTAGTACAAATAATATTCACTGGACTATAACCATAGCTTATCTTTATTGTAAGTAGAAAATAAACTACTAATAATTTAAGAAATAGAAATGTCTTGATAACAATTAGTTTTAATTAAGTTAGGCACAGATTATAGAATTAGTTCTAAACTGATTTTCATAATTTACGTCCGCAATGTGATCTTAGATAGGAAATAATAAATTAATGTACTCTTAGACGTAACCTTCTCTTGATATAACAATTGTATAATTATGTATTTCGTCTTCCAATAAATTTATTCCGGTTTTGGTGTGAACATACTTAACTTATATGAGTCCTACATTTAAGCACTAGGAAATAACAGCATTATATGTGGTGTTGGTGATAGAATTCGTCATTGATACATATACATTGGTTCATATTTATTTCTAAATTTAACAACATTGAGAAATGCAAATTGAAAATTGTGTTGTAAGGTCTCATAATCTAAAATCGTCTTTCGAAGTACATATTATATTAATTTCCAAAGTTCAAGGTATTATATTGCGTGTAAAGTACATAATTTATTTGTGTAAGTTCTTTTAAACTGTTGTTTAATTATTTTTACTAATGCGAGCAAGACTTTCGAAGGCAATTACAAAATAGTACAAATGAATAGTAAAACTTGTAGAACTTGTAGACAACTAGATCCAGTTAGTTTATGCTTAATGAAACAATTCAACCGAGCAATATGTTAGCATTAAGCCAAAGAAGTTTTAGGCCCAGACTCCACCGGAGCTGAGCGGAGATGTGCGGCGTCGAGCTGTGTTTTCAACAACCAATAGAATTGCGTTATTCCCACATGGAGATGTGGGGATGTGATTCTATTGGTTGTTGAAAACACAGCTCGACACCACACATCTCCGCTCAGCTCTGGTGGAGTCAGGGCCTTAAGTTCGTGAGTACTTGCGCAGTGTCATATTAAGTAATATTTAGCTTAGCTTAGAAATCAACACGTGTGAATTTAGTGGGTTGTGCTGCAATACTATTCGTGACATTAAAACATAGTTTAATCGGCCTTCGTCCACTAAATAAAGCCCTTGAGCGAACACATGAATTAAGCTCAGATGTATGTACATAACCTTTCATAAACACCTGTAAAAGTTTCCATGAAAAAAATATTGAGAGGGTTCTAGTTTTCGAGTTTAGAAGACCATAGTTCAAGCATGTGAAAATTGGAACATTTCCTAAGAAATGTATGAATTAAGTAACCGTTGACATTTTTTTACGCGTTTCGTGATTCACTAAAGGTTGACTTCCAAGTTCCAACTGCTTCGTTACGCTTGACCTGTGGCCTTCTTTACCTTTGGTTCGTCTCGGGTTAGCAAAGCTACAGCAATTGATGTTATACTAAACAGATTGTGGTATTTTGTGACAATATAGTAAAGTGATAAACTGTCTGTGTCGTCAAAGCTGTGTAAGTAGGTAAGTGCGCTCATAACTAAAATATTGATAGTATTTCGGTGCGATAGTTAAAGTTCCTATTGGTGATGATCTATCACCAAGAAGTTTCATGGCCTTTTTTACAGATTTCCTGTCACAGAAGTCATTTTGTAAATGACTAATCATTGTCTCCAATGGAGTAGTTATCAGTTTGGAATCCGAAACAGCGCTGATACATATTAAGTTTTGGTACATAAAACTAGAGTTCGTTCAAAAACAATTTGTATGTATTCAGTTACTTATTATAGTATAGTTCTTAGGAAAATAACTTATTACTTGGAATTGGGGACATAAAGAGACATGTTTTCTCGTATATTGATGCCAAACTTTAAAAAAAACGACACTTGATTGTGTGTCGATGCCCTGAGTAAGGCCATACTGTAGAACACATACAAACAAACAAAACGAGTAGAAACATAGTGAGGTTTTAATTCATATTTTTTTCTCTTAACAGATCACTTGAACTAAACAAAAACATGTTGTTTACTAATTACGTAGTAAATAAGAAGGTATATTCGCAACACTGTACACTTAAGCATTTCTAGTTAGGGATCTATATTAAACTGTAATGGTAAGCTTTTTAAAAGAACCATAGTTTAGGTTACCTAGCATTCACAATCGAATCAGAAATGCCTTGGCTTAAATCAACAGGTACGGACGACGGCATGACAGACTACCCATTTCCAATCTGTCTCCTTGCTCAATTGCAAAGAAATGTCATTTGAGGCAAAAGCAAGTATAAAAACGGACATTGCTAGCCCGTCGTACTGTTGACTGTGCATCTTAAATTAACCTTTAGTATTTTAAACGTTACTAAAAGAATAGCTATCATTTTCATTTAAAACTTGAGGCAACTTTTAAAAGAGGAGTCAGATTGAAGTTTTTTTAATGAAGTTAACTACCTACTACTTTTTATTACGTGCTAATACGAGTATTATATCGTATTAAAAAATATGCGAAAGACTTAACTTTATATCAAAAATCTATATATATAAAAGAAAGTGGTGTTAGTTACTCCACTTATAACTCAAGAACGGCTGAACCGATTTAGCTGAAAATTGGCATGGAGGTAGTTTAGAGCCAGGAGAAGGACATAGGATACTTTTATTTATTTTCCTTTTTTTTTCTTTTTTTTACTTTTTTTTATTTATTGCCCTTAAGGCGGAACAAAGTTCGCCGGGAGAGCTAGTAATTAATATAAATAGATATTTAGTAACTCTGGTGGCAGCACGTGTATGCTAATATCGTAAAATGTGTTTTTATTATTTTCCGTGAGCATTTTTATTCAAGTAAAGAGTTAGTGTGTGTTGTTTGAACCATAAAGCACGTCATTTTTAGTTTTAAGAATGCCATCGAAACCCATTGCCATTTGCTATCTTAGGGAGGAGCCACACGATAGTAAATGTAAAACAGTTGCGAAGCGGCAGCGTAACTGCACCGCGTGGGATATTAAGGCCAATTGTACAATTTGTGTGTAATGCTCCGCTTCGGAACCCTTACTGCATTCGTGTGACTTCTCCTTTACAAGCTGAACACACTGTTATTCTAACAGTTAAGGGAAAAACTTCCAGGCTAATTTAAAACAAGGCTCTCCATTCGATGAAAACATTTTTCAAAGAAGAACTTTAATTTATTTTTTGAATAAAAAACGACCTTGTCTGAATGTAAGGCAGTAATCGACACCTTACCCAGTTCAAACACCAATTAGCCAATTACATAATATTTGTAATATCTAGTGTGTTTATGAAACCTGGTTTACATAAACAAAAGTTGTCAGTAATTAATTTGAATGGCAAATGGAATTAATATGTTAATAAATGTATTTGGGACCATGATCCTTATATTAACCTAAGTGATAAACAAACTGCCCAGTTTATGTACCATCGTGACTTCCCACAGATAACTCTCTCCCATGGTTAGTACGAAGTCGCTGGTGCTAACGAGAAATCTAACTATAATCTATCCATTAAAACTATATTTAAAAGGATGAAGATAAGGCTGTAAATAAATTCTCGTGACTCTTATGGTACCCTTTGCTACTCGACTATTCCAATACACGTTTAATTCCTAACTGCAGCGCTCTTAATTCTTTCTCTGTGTCTATGCCACACAGCGGTACAGCCTCGCGTCATCTACCAGTAACGCCCTAAGCCGAGGCTGACTTAAATATCAGGGCTTGAGGGCATTCCATTGCCCGAATAAGCTGTGAAAGCCACAACTTATGCTAACGCTGTATAGCGTAGTATAGCTGTCCCTTTCAATTCTATTGACATTTTACGAGACAGCTTAAGCGTGAGCGCGTGCGTAGCGTTGATTGACGTTTGTGAATTCGGGGGTAAAGTAACCTCATCGGAGACTCTAACCGTACTTAAAAATGTATTGAGGAAACCAGCGTATCTCCTTGCGTTCTATGCCTATTCACTTTCGAAGTGGTTTTTGTTAACTTACTTAAAAAAACTATTTTAGTTTCAGTGTGAGCACAATAATTATTTTGAAATTCCTGATTCAATGTGTGTAAGATATCACTATTATTTCTGTAACATAGCGATTACCTATTTACTAATAATTAGATTTATATTACCTACCTCTTATAATATGTGATGGTGGACAACCACATCACATATTTAGCGGAAGGAGGGAGAATTAGTGATATTGAAAACGCAACAAAATATTTTAATTCACTTGGAGATTGCATTTGACAGCTAGTGAAGTACAGTAGCTTATCAAAATCGGGAGTGCCTACCTAAGTGTGTTTAGTGTTTAATTAAGGTACCTCTTCCGGTGATTTTATAAAGTAATGTAATTTTAAAAATGTTTAATTAAATATTTCTGTAATTAAAAATAATTGTGCTGTTATTTGAATAGTACAATTATTTTTACAATTTCTGAAATAAACTACTGGATAAATAGAAAATAACTGAATAAATAGTATTCACTGCGGTCAAAATATACGTTGTAAAAACACGAGTTGTGGAAAAATTGTCCCAATAATGAAATAATTAGTTCATTTTAAATGTAATTATTTTTGGCATTGAATTTGATTTTTATGTTCAACTAGTCTTATTATTTCAGATTAATAACGGTGGCCTAAATCGAATATTTAAGTGGGTTCTGGGTGTATTAGTTACTTAAGTACTTAAACTAGTTTAAGTTAAATAATGATTATGAATGAACAATGTAATCATAAGCCTAAGAACTAATAACTCTGAGAAATAAAAGAGATGAATTCATGTCGGTTCAAACAAATTATATCTATCGTGAAAAGTAGGTTTCTTGAACATCTTGAAGCTATAAACAATCGGCCATTTTGTTAATTTGCCACTAATGTTCCAAACCTATTCTTGTCATGCTCAGACAAATTAATTAAAAAGTGCTCTCAACTAGGAGTTAGGGACCCAAATGATGTATTGCCAAAATTCACTGTGTCATAATATAATCATAAGATTGTTGAAAGGCCTATTTCCTGTTAAGCTGGCTTGCCTTTACCGCATGGCATCCGGATGTAGATGTAAAAAAGATCCAAGCGCGGGCGCAGCCCCGTCTTCCAGGAAAACGGCCCTAACCAATGATATTATAAAAAAAGAGGTAGATAAGTTATGTCAGTGCTGGGGTGGCATTCCGGGTAACATCACTTTACGTCTCGGTGCTTCACGCTTACTTCAATCATCAATATCCTTTACTCTGAATGAGTATTTTCTGTCATTTTGTCAAATAATAATAAAAAAAAAAAATGTGTTAATTGTGTGCAATAAAGTGTTTATCTCTCTATCTATCTTTAGTTTTGTCAAACTATCTGGCATAGTAGATGTGGGCAAAAAATCTGCGAAGCTGAAGTGGGAGTGGGCAGGACACGTCATCCGAATGCATCCAGGGTCCCAAGTCTGCAAATTTTAAGACGCCGCAATCGAGTCGGCATGGAATCGTAATCGTCTAATTTGACACATTTGGTATTCCGCTCCTTAAAAAAGACCAATGATTCTCCATCGAAACTGGTTATTGCACTTTTTGGTAGTCTGCTCACTAATAGCGGTACATTGGTAAGCCGATTGTAAGAATTACGGTAGTCCGCTCCTTATTTGACGTTTGTTTGACGTTTAGCTCAATCGTATCTCTTTGACAATTATTGTGTTATTGAACAACAACACCTCTTGCAGTCATTGTGCTTAGATACTTTAACTTAAAAGCTGCTTTTAAATTGAAGTGAGTGTTTTTCGAGGTGAATTAAAAGATTGGCCACTACTTCCTACGAATCGTTGGCATGTTTTGACCATTGATAACGCGAGTGACCGCCGACACCGACTTCTTTAGGCTTTTAGCTCAGCACCATGAATCTCGGGCTCTAAATTCCAACACGGCAATGCTTACATGCATTTAGGGGGATGCCCAAGTCCGATTTATGAAACCATGCATACTCGGAAAAGAGGAAGTAATCTACAAAACAACAGCGGCGAAAGGATGCAATTTTAAGGTTAGTCCATTTTTTTGGCACTGTACTACCAGTATACAACACGGCCCAAAAGGATCCAAAGCCGGAATGCAATCAAGCAAAAAAAATAGGGAGCCATTTCTTATACAAGTAGGTATTTTGGAGTTTTTGTTGTATTTATTTTCTAAAATAGTTAGGTGAAACTTGATGTTACAGATTCTATCGATTCGGGTGTTCTGAGTTGCATCGATGAACTCACATAGCCATCCTGAGACCCATTGTACATGAGGAACGGGACCGTTATTATAACCGAAAGTGATATTCATGCACACAAATGTTTGTACAGTCAGCATCAAAATGATTTGAGGACTCTATATGAACACAGCATTTTGATGCAGAATGAACTGTGCGGGGATCGAACCCGCGACCTCTAGTGTAGGAGCCCACTTTTGAACCAGAACACAAAATTGGTTGTATCGAAAAATACGTAACTACATTAACTTTGAATTCAAGGCTGAAGTATAATGAGCATTTTTTCTATAGGTAATTGTTTTATAATATTTCCAGGTGACAGTGAATATACTTTGCAGAGATCATGATGACCCCCTTACCTAACACAGGGGAAAGAAGGACATATCAAAACATTAACGGCTTAATGTCCCACTGCTGGGCACAGGCGGAACAGACGGCACTGATGGAATTTGTTAGAATGCTGCATTGAGGCTATGGAGTGATTATCAGTGTAATAATATAATAAATAAAACAATTCTTTAAACAATTTTTGAATCTTTTATTTTTCATACATGTTTAAAATTATCAGTGTTTCTCTGATAAAATAGGCAATATACTTAATCCTTGAATCACTTTGAGTTAAAATACTGCATCAACATCCATTGTGTACTTGGATTCAAGCATAGGTACATTTGAACAAACAGACAGCGGGAAGCAACTTTGTCTTCTAGGTATGAAATCTCTTTCTGGAGCCTGAAAAAGAAGAAGGTATTTGTAAAAACGACTAAGTGAAAATAATTAATTTCAGTTAATGACTTTGCCTTCAAAATATATAAATAAAGGTACCGTGTGTGCTTACAATGTTTATATAGAAAGGCTGCAGATCACATAAGGCCCTTGTGGCCGTGACTAGCCTATTTGTGGATTGCGCATGCTCCCGCGGACCATGTGCGCTTAGGTGGTCCCTGGCCTCCAACCTTTTCGTGGCACTGCGCATTGAGGTAGTTAATCTTCACCTGAAATTAAGATATAAAAGATCAGGAAATAACAGCGACGTACACCACCAAAAACTAACACAAAAATGAAATATGGTGTGCGAATACTTACCGATACGAAGGGAAGAAAGTATATTATTTACTGTCCAATACAGTTAGTTCTTATCTCGAAGTTCAAGTCTCGTTTAACAAATAAACAAAGCCAAAAATAAATTGATTTTATTGCATTTGCAATGGTGTTTTCGAACAAATTGACAACTTGACATTTGACAATGAGACATGACAGGCTCTAGACAGGAGACACTTTTAATTTGGCAGACTTTGGCATGGAGAACTAATACTTTAGCCACCGTATTATAAAATAAAGTGTTTTAAAAAACGTGTAGTCATGTTAAATAATCAAACCAAATAAGTCCACGCAAAAGAAATGTAATCTAATCTGAGAAACTGAAGAAAATGATCATTCAAATTAAAGAAATCATTCGTTCATTCATTCAGCGGCATGGTAGATTTTAGTTGGCAATACCGTTTGTTATTAAGACTGAGCGTCCATTCCGATTAGAAATGCATTCATATTGAGACGATTGTTGATTTTAGCAGACTACCGAATTTGTGTCAATCGTATTGTTATCCTTATTGAGCCTCAGTTGAATGGACGTTTCGTTTAAATTAGCAGACTTGGGGCCCAGGCAAATGGTCTCAAATCGTCACTCTGTGGCAGCCTACAGACGGTTTTCGTTGCAGGGGAAGGCCCAGAAAACGTTGGAGTGATGATTTGAGACATCATGAAAAAGATTGGCAAAGCCTGGCACGGGATCGTAATGTTTGGAAAGGATTGGGAGAGACCTTTGCTCAGCAGTGGGATGATATAGGTTAGAAAAAAAAAAAAAAAAAAATTTTGGCTTAGTTCTTTTCTAACAAACGACCACAGTCGCAAAGAAATTGAATTTTAAATTTAACTCACCACGTATGAAGTGAGTTTTGGAATGGAATACCATAGCTGCTAAGGACCAGCACCGAGATGTGAAGTGATGTTAGCCGGAATGTCACCCCTGATGCGAAGTTGAAAATTGACCGGCGTACTTACCTATAATTTGACCGTGTGAACAAGATAGTATTAATATTTACTTGAGCGTTAACGAGACAGATACATGTTGCGCAGTGTCGTCACAAACTGTCAATGCTTTGCTCAGGTGTTCGAAAGTTATGATTTTGGGTGCCCATTTTTTAGCACAAGTAACCTATCTACCTCCTTTTATTATAATATCATTGGCCCTAACTTAATGAAAAGGTCAGACTGGTGCGTAAACTGACATTAGCCTACTAAGATTGGTGCAAATAAGCTTAAGTACATTTTATTTGTCAGTTTAATTATTACCTACTTATGTGAACAATTTCCAATCCTGAATTAATTGTGCTCTTGCGAACCCATTCTCTCATATTTCCTCTGCCTGTAGGTTGTCTAGAAGAGAATACTTCTAGCAATAAGACCGCCTAAGTTTTAAATCCTTGTGAACATGTATTACTTACAAATGTGTTAATTGTGTGCAATAAAGTGTTTATCTCTCTATCTATCTTAAGTTTCGAAACAGCGCACGTTTTATTGTAAATCCGTTCTCTATCACAGTACGGACTTGTAACAATTCGTCAATGTGCCGTTACGTTTCGACGTAATGTCACAAGTCAGGACATAAGATAAATATATCATGGATCATGGGTGATGAAAGAGTAAAAACATTGCGCTGACGTATTTCTCTCCCTCTCTTGCACTTTTGATGGCTTGTAACTTTTTTAATGAATTCCAAAGCAATACAGTGTTTTGCGTGATCTTTCAATTGAAGTGTTAACAATAATGCAGCACTCTAGTTATAAGTTGGTTGAGGTAGTAACCAGATGGCGCTTATACCCGTGATTATTCTGCTGTTTAGTAGAAAATAGTTTTGTGTTATATAGGGTAAGTTAACCAAGTGGGCGTGGTAGGGCAAATACTAAACAATGAGGAATATCGAAAAATGCTAAAAGGACTCTCGAGGCCGATCTTGGCATAAACTGTAACTTCATACCCAGATTTTTATCTTAGCCAGGTATCGAACCTGTTGGTTTTGAATAAAATGGCACTTTTGGCACTAAAATGGATTTGGCCTACCACGACCACTTGAAAAACTCACCCTGTATATTTTTGTTTGTGGTTTCATAGTTAGTAAGATTATGAAAATACGAAATCTTGGTTGCCATTCCTCAGCGTACCGCTTTGTTCTCATTGAGTCAAACAAAGTGCCCATATTATAAATTAAAATAATCTTTAATAGTATCTTCAATCTAACTAACACTATAACAGTTATACAAACTTACTACGAGTATTATCACGTTCCGTTAGTTGAATGTACTCTACCTAATCATTAAAATGGCAATAAAATAAATATCAACTGACTCACCATAATATAATATGTGATATTGTTTTGTTGAGTATTCCACTTTAGTGTAGTAGGAAAATAAAATTTCGGTTGAATGTTAAAAAATGTTGTTTTATTCGAAACACACAACATTCAGATAATTTCATAATTCATTTTCATAATTTCACAGATACCTTTTGATAAAACGGTCCTGTTTCAATATTGTGAGTGAAACTTTAAAAAAATATCGATCTTTATTGTCAAGTCAACGGCATATAACATTACCCATTTCCGGTCATTTAGTATAAGCAGGATAAGAAACTGAAATGTGTAGCCATGTGCACAAGCTTTGCCTGTACTTCTCTCGAATTGAACATTTTCTTCCCACTCTTCAGCCTGTAGGTATATCGATTAAATAAACTACTTATTTAATCGATATACCTACAGGCTGAAACTGTGAACTCACATACATCTACCTATTCAGAGCATGTGTTAATATAACAGTATTTGTAAACTTATAAAATCTATGTAAATATTTAATTGTAATACGAGTTGAATGTAACTTAATTGCTGAAATGGTTCGGTGAAATGTCCCTGTGAGTGCCCCAGGACATTCGACAGAACTAGAACCCCAATAATGGTTCACTTGCTGCGCGTTCTCTCAAGCTTGGCCCGGTATATTGGCAGCTCCACGTCGTCCCAGTGAAGGGTTATCTTGTCGAAAAATCTGCGAAAATCATCATTGATTAAAGCCTTAGGAAAACGACTGCCGGTACCACTTACATCGCCATCGAAACGCTTTCTCTCTACTTACTATGTATCTAGGTATAGACACAGGACAAGTGTATACAAAAAAATGTTGTGTTTATAAAGTGTTTGTCACCGAATGGACTCCTTCGAAGATATTAACTTCACTACATAGTTATAAAACAAAGTCGCTTTCTCTGTCCCTTTGTATGCTTAAATCTTTGAAACTACGCCACGGATTTTGATGCGGTTTTTTTAAATAGATAGAGTGATTCAAGAGGAAGGTTTATATGTATAATAACATCCTATCGCACCCGTGCGAAGCAGGGGCGGGTCGCTGGTAATGAATAAATCTGACTAGCTTTTAACCTGTAAACCTTTCTGGGCACCTACCTCATCTGCACCTCCGATAGAACTTTCTTCTCATGGTCTGTGAGCCCCTTCTCGAAGACTTCCACGGTGTCCACCAGCTGTTCCTTGTTGAAGAATCCGCAGACGTTCGTGTCTATTCCGGCCTGGTTCAGAGTGCTCCAAGTGGCTATGCGGGCGAGTTCTACGTTTTGCTCCTGCGAAGTGAAATCTTCTGTAGACTTACCCTCTCATTCATAAACGCAAATCAACGTTGAGCATCCCTCTGAAGTATAGCTGTCCCTTTCAAGTCTATTGACATTTAACTGGACAGCATGAGCGTGAGCGCGTGCTTAGCGCTGGTTGACGTTTGTGAATTCGGGGGTAAATGATACCTTATTTTTGCTAAATTTTGTTAATCATTTAACACTGGCGCGGCTTGTTAGCTGGCTTTGCACTACGGAACACGTTATTGCATATGTTGCAATAATATATTCCATGTTCTGGACTGCCGAGATTCTGCGATTCTTTAGTTTTTCCAGAGTTAATGAAGTATAGTAAAATTATACCACTTTTTAAATCAGGCAGTAAACTGGACCCAGGTAACTTTAGACCTATATCTATCTTACCAGCTCTAAGTAAGATTTTTGAGAAAATTGTCCAGGAACAACTTTTATGTCACTTTAGTGAAAACAAATGTGTGAAATGTGTTAATTTTAAATTGCCTAACGTCAATAATAACGACATAAATTTAAAAATCAATGATGATAAAATGGAGCTTGTGGACTCCACAGTTTTTCTTGGAATAACCTTAGATTCAAAATTGCAATGGAACCCTCATTTGACAAGTCTTTCAGGTAGGCTTAGCTCAGCTGCTTTTGCTATAAGAAAAATAAGGCGATTGACAAACGTTGACACCGCTCGCTTAGTTTATTTTAGCTACTTCCACAGCATTATGTCATACGGAATAGTCCTTTGGGGTCAGGCATCGGACATACAAGCAATTTTCGTTCTTCAGAAACGAGCTATTAGATCTATTTATAAGCTTCGAGCACGGGCCTCTCTTAGGGAACTTTTTAAGGAAATTGGTATTCTAACTGTAGCTTCGCAATATACACACATCAAAAGTGTCTAGGGATATCTCAAGCATTTTCATACAAAGTATATCAAAATCAAACGTTTTTTTGTAATATTCTTAACCTTCATCTTATGCCTGTTTCCTCGAGTTATTCTAAGATAATGCTGAGCATTATCTAATATCTTTGATTTTGCTAAAATTTTGAAACCTTTTAAAAGAAAAATCTGTCTTTTTTTTAACGTCCTTACGATTGTACAATAATGCTACCACAATGAATTTCTTTATACAATCTGAAAGGGCAGATATAGCAGTTTCTGTGTCCTAAAAATTTCTACGTTGGTATCAATATTTTAATTTTTACAGCCTCCCCAATAGCTATACTTTGTATGAAAATGCTTGAGATATCCCTAGACACTTTTGATGTGTGTATTTTTGATTTTGATTTTGATTCTGCAGTGCTTATTTATTTATTATTATTTATTTAATTTTTAATGCACAAAGATAGTAAAAAAGGCGGACTTAATGGTAAAAGCATTCTCTACCAGTCAACTATCGAGCGAGACAGAGATGCTGTTGTTGTTGATGAGATTGCTTCTGACATGTTTGCGAATTTGGACTATTTCTATGGGCTGTTGCTTAAAATAGTTGCATTTGCAAAAAACAGAATGTTCGATGATCGTAAAGGCATAGTAAGGAGTTGAAGCACTAGGTGGGACTGTTGAGGCACCTAACCTAACGCGAAGCATTTTATTCTGTTGGTAAACTGATACAATTTTCATTTACGTACCTAATTCTCTAAAGTAGATTACAAATATACTGGATTGGGATAGCCAACAAATGGACCAATGGATTCAACAAATTCAAAAGGGTGTGATGATGCGTAGATGGTGTTAAAAGCTAAAGGAGCCTTCCACCATGCTGAGCGGAGTTAGGTTGCAAAGCGAAACCGAGCGAGTTAGCTGAAACATTGTATAGTTGCGCGGTGCGAATATGCGTATTTTCTTTCTTAGCTGTGCGAGATTGCCACTTGATGGACGGGAAGAAAAAGTGTGCTAGGTAAAGGCAGGCATGTGGAGTACACCTTGCCGACATAATCGTTTGGTGGAACTCGTTATTTATTACTTTGAAAACGAACCAAAATAGTTAACAAAATGCAAAAAAGTAGTACCTAGAGGACGCCGAGGACAAATTGTATTTACAAAAAAACATTGTAAAATCAATAGTGGAACTGAGGCAAAAAAACGTAAGTAGACTTTTATGGAAGGTAATGTACCAAATATTCTGCAGAACGAAATTATTTTTTAAAATAATTAGCGGTATTTTAACAATATTTAGCTATGCGAATATAATGTGACTGTATAAACAAGTTTTGCTATCTAGTGCCTTAAGCCAAAGCATTTAATATTCCATATGCTTCATCTCATGTTACTGCTTGTGATGCGTTTATAAGTTGATAAACATGTACTGGTCTGGGTGTTTTCATTATTTATTTAGTATGTATTTACGACATGAATAGAAAATAGGATAGCACAAGCTCTCCTTAGTTTTTCGTATAATGTCCGAAGATGAAATTGGTCCAAAAGTTAAATTCTGCCGACACATTAGTCCCAGAGCTCTTATGCCTCACCTTGCAGTAGTCCAGAGCCCTAATGCCTCACCTTGCAGTAGTCCAGAGCCCTAATGCCTCCCTTTGCAGTAGTCCAGAGCCCTAATGCCTCCCCTTACAGTAGTCCAGAGCCCTAATGCCTCACCTTGCAGTAGTCCAGAGCCCTAATGCCTCCCCTTACAGTAGTCCAGAGCCCTAATGCCTCACCTTGCAGTAGTCCAGAGCCCTAATGCCTCCCTTTGCAGTAGTCCAGAGCCCTAATGCCTCACCTTGCAGTAGTCCAGAGCCCTAATGCCTCACCTTGCAGTAGTCCAGAGCCCTAATGCCTCCCCTTACAGTAGTCCAGAGCCTAATGCCTCCCCTTGCAGTAGTCCAGAGCCCTAATGCCTCACCTTGCAGTAGTCCAGAGCCCTAATGCCTCACCTTGCAGTAGTCCAGAGCCCTAATGCCTCACCTTGCAGTAGTCCAGAGCCCTAATGCCTCACCTTGCAGTAGTCCAGAGCCCTAATGCCTCACCTTGCAGTAGTCCAGAGCCCTAATGCCTCACCTTGCAGTAGTCCAGAGCCCTAATGCCTCACCTTGCAGTAGTCCGAAGCCCGCCTGCATATCGCCTTGACGTCGTCGCTGGCCGGGTGCCACGGCTGGGGGCCCTTGTTGGAGAGCAGGCCCATTCCGGTCGCGGCGGCGTTTATCACGCCCACTCCTTTGCTCTGCATCACAACATTTTAAATTGGTGGTACTGACTAAATTCAATAAATAGAAACAGTATGGCTCGGTGCGGTATGTAAGGCGATAATCCGCTCGCGTTAAGAATGCAGTGATTTCTTTCATACTTGTCCTTCGACCTAGCACGCCCCCTAACCAATTAAATCGTTCCTAATTAGAAAGCCATGTCCACAGTTACCAGCTGAACGCATACTTTCGAACGCAAAGGTTGTGGATCTGAGTTTTTATGTGTGCGACAGAATTAAATTTAAAAAACACTGCATGTTTACGCGAACGAACTATAGTGTTTAATTTCACTGTGAAATGTTATCAACCCGCTTTATAACGTCAAGTTAGTTATCTGCATTCATGCATGAAAGTATAGGTAAGAGTGCAACAGTACTGGTAGAACTCTACGTCACTTGAGTTCTTAGCAATGGACATCCATTGCTAGGAACTCAAGTGACTCTGTTCCAAAAACTATAGTAAGTACCTAGAAACAGCAAGTTATCACAGCTGTGTCAGTATTTCTGTTCGACTGGCTAAATTTAAGTTTTTTTAATAAGTTCCTTCAGTTTTTGCATCTATGAGTTTTTTTTCTAAATTTCTCATACCTACCTATCTACTTAGTTTAGGATTTAGCCTACTATGTTCAGTTGTGACGGTCTAGTACAAGGCACAGCTTCACAAAATCGCTTCCTGGACTCGATCATTAACTACTTGCCTCGAGTGCTTCTCAAGTGTCTGGTACAAATGAGAAAATCTGCTGTCGTCTTTCTATCCGACCTCAGTCCCTCGTCTTATTTTACAGCTTAGGCCAACGCGCTTATACCGTTTTAGAATATAATTATTGGTCTAGTGATGTCACGGTTTGGTTACAATATGCAAGGAATCCGCAAATACATTGTAGTAGGGCAGTTAGCAGGTGCCCAGTGAAGCGTCCGACATAGACGAGAATATGTAACGCATTTTTCAAGATAAAAAAAAGGTGTGAAGGCCCTAAGGTGAGTGAAAGTGTATGACATCGGTGGCCAACATCTCTCGCATGTAGTTTTGAGACGAAAGCATAGCCAGCTTCGCTCTATTTGCTACAAGAACGGCCACCGGATTATCGCCTTTGGGACCAGGAAGCAGGCAGTAATGGATGGTCTTCACTTTGAACTATGCCAACCACGTCTGCAACGAATCATGCTGAGAAAAGGAAAGTATAATACCTGCCGTGATATCTCAGTCAATTAACAGATTTTTTGCTGACTCTTGATTATATTCAATTAAAAATAATTTTGAGTATGACCCTTAAATAAAGAGTTTAATCGGGCAATGACAGCGTACGTGCATAAT
Organism: Udea ferrugalis; assembly: GCA_950022985.1. Taxonomy (NCBI): domain Eukaryota; kingdom Metazoa; phylum Arthropoda; class Insecta; order Lepidoptera; family Crambidae; genus Udea; species Udea ferrugalis. The sequence continues at coordinate 26,479,638 of OX465515.1, forward strand.
GTTTTATGTACAATTTGCGTATGTATTGTAGCATAATTAGAGACTTTGCCTATACTAACTGCCCAGAGGCCGGCGACAAGGCCTTCTGCACTCTATACGTGCGCTCGACGCTGAGTGCTAGATTAGGTTAATCCTAATCCAAACACAACGTTCATAGAAAACTTGCTAATATGCTGATAATGATATTTGCTAATGATGTGACTTCATATGAATATTGTTTTGCTTATTTCTGTGCCATTTGTTGCGATAAGGCTGTTAGTAAGTATTTAAATATTGACTGAGCATATTCCTTCATTGAGTTTTTCTTCATGCGGTAACCGCGTAACTGGTATTGTCTAAAACCTACCCAAGTATTACCAAAGGGGAGTCCGAAAATTCACTCTAAACTTCTAGAGCGTAAACGAGACAGATACATGATACGCAGTGTCGTCTCCACTGTAAATGCTTTGCTCAGGTGCACTATAGCTCTGATTTCGGTTGCCACTTTTTTAGCACAAGTAACCTATTAACTCTTTTTATTATAATATCATTGGCTACCAATACTTAACCATGCAATGTAAAACCTCATAAAAATGTCTTTATTTTCCAACATTGTTCACCTTGTGTAGTTGTTGTGTGTTGTAAAGAGCCACTAACGGCTAAAACTGTCTTTATCATTATTTCAATAAGATTACCAGACTTACCTTGAAATAGCTGGTATAGTTCTGCAGCCGGTTGTCACAAAGCGTGGACTTCGCGTAGGAGAGGATGGAGGATATCCTCACGTCGGACTCCTCGAGGATCTCCTTCATCAGGTCGATGTCGTAGTCCGCCAGGCCGATGTACCTGGCCTTGCCGGCCTGGACGGCGCGCTCCAGGGTCGGCAGCGTCTCTTTGAGGACCACGGATAGGTCGGGAGCAAATGTGGGGTCGTGGACCTGGATGAAATCCAAGGATTTAAGAAAAGCCATCTTATCACTGAATTAAAATATTGTAGACATTCAACTTTGCCGTTGTATTCCGTAACACTGTATTACTTTTGTGCAAACGTCAATATCTTTTTGAGGACTCTGTTAGTATACATTATTAATGAATCACTTGTATAGAGGCGCTCAGATAAACCTTAAATAGGGACACATTATGTCGCTGACATAAGAAACATTTTGCAATGGTTTTGTAAAGGTTGATGTGAGCTCCTCTGTCCATAACAGCCACGTCGTGGCAAAAAGACGAAGCCTGTGGATGCCACACGCTCTTTTCTTTTAAGGCCGCCTTAACTTCTTGCTGACATTTTTTTGCTAACTCTTGGTTATAAAACCTAGAGCTAAATCGGTCTACGAAGGCACAAGCTCATGTAATGATAGAGATGGGTGGCCTCACTATCGAGAGTGATCACACAAATTGCAGGAAACATTACTAAAGTGCAAGTGTCATGCGCTATGATATACGGTCTAGCAACGTCGCGTCGTGGTAATCTTCCCTTTTACGTAGACAGCAGTTTGAACCAACTATTCTGTTTTCAATCCAGGTACTCCTTTGGGCCGTAGGTTCGAGACCAACTACTGCTCAATTAATTATACATGAAGAAATATCTCAAAATTATTCCAATCAGAAACATCTACATTATGGCAAGTATGGACGTTCAACCTTACCCTTAACCCTCCCGCTTTGTCGTTGGTAAGTATGTTCTTATTATAGGCGCCAATCAAAATATACCAGAGTACCTATCTAAAATTTTGGCTATTTTGGTTGCCGCGTGTACCGAAACGAGCTGAGATAACGCCCGCGCCTGCCCAAATGACCACCGCTTACGCAATCGAGCGCAAATTAGTCTAAATTGACGGCCCTCGACCTTGACTCTGACCTGGATCAAGTCGACGTACTCCAGCCCAAGAAGCGCCAGCGTGCTGTCCACACCCGCCTCCGTTTTCTCCGCCGAGAAGTCGAACATTTTCTCTGTAGTTTGCTCGTAGCGGCCGACTTTGCTGCCGATGAAATAGGAGCCCCGCGGGACACCTTCGAGCGCCTATAAATTATGAAGGCATTGTAAAATATAATGCAAGTTTCGTTCTAGATGTGACACGTAAAATATTGGCCCGAAGCCGGAAATGTCGATTGAAAATTTAGGTAGGTATTCAACTTGGAAGTGGGACTTGCGGTCTACGAAGATATTAAATAATCACCTCGATAAAGCTGATGTGTATTTATTTATTTTCGCTCCAATGTTCAATTTGTAGAATCCATAACGACCATACGCGCTTGGTTGTCGAATTTTTCTATCAACTAATTTATTTATGGTAAAGTACTGGGTGTGTTTACAATCCGGTGCGACCTTTTAAAGGCTGAAAAGCCAATACAGAAGGTTTTGTGTATTACATTAAGCACCACTGCCCAAACATGTTTTTTTAATGAGACAAGATAACATCGTGCACGTCACGTGTCATGGAAGATCGTGAACGACACGTGTCATGGATCCAATAGCAATATTAAGAAACACCATGCCGTTTAATTGCCATGCCTACTAGCAGGAACCACTTCTTTTACTACAAGTAGGTACACTGTGTCTATTAAACTAATTGTATGAATTAGGTTCCATTTTACAGAACTACAATTGTAATTTTATACCACAATAATCAAAGATAGCAAACACGACATTATTAGTATACTAGCGGCTGCCCGCGACTTCGTCCGCGTGGACTATATTAAAGAAAATATGTCGTGGACTAAAGTGTTCAATAAATGGTAACCTATGTCCTATTCAAATGTATAAGCAACAGTATTGTACAATTTCATTGAAATCCATTCAGTAGTTTTTACGTGAAGGAGCAACACGGCCCATCCAATGGCTTGGTATGTCTACTAACTGGTGATCTACTAAATACAATTTTTATTTACTGAACCCTTTATCATTTATTTCTGCTGTGGAGTGCACCTATATTTGGTTCTGTGACTAATAAATAGAACAAAAAAACGTTGCGTGTCTGCACGTACTTTTCCGATGGTCCTCTCCGAACTGCCTTGTCCATACCAAGGGCCGGTCTCTAGATAGTTCACTCCAAGTCTCAAACTTTCTTTTATCAACTCCAATCCTCGCTGTTCTTCGAAATTTCTGAAAAAAAACATTAGTTTCTAAAGACATACATAATATACAAAGGAAACACCCAGATCAGCATAAATAGACAAGTTCATCCACATAAATGTTTGTACTGTGCGGGATTGAACCCGCGACCACTGTTGTAATAGCCCACTCCATTACACCAAATCGGTCGAGAAAAGTTTCTTTACTAGCGCCAACAGAACAGAACAACAAACACAAGTGGAGTTTTGTGCCAGTCTTCATACATACTTCAAAACCTCATTCGCTTTGGGGTCGGGAGATTGAAAATACAATATTTTTACACATTTACCTAGACGTATCTATTTTAAAATTCAAATTTGAAACCTAACAGAATTGGCGACCTATATGCGCAGCTGTGTAGCTAACTGTCGCAGCCGGTTGATTAAATCAGCTGGTTAGGACACTTAGGCCGTCCACCGAAACCTGGAAAAGGCATCATAATCATACGTAGGTATTTATTAAATAAACAGGCTTCACCTCAACTACATCATATCATAATATGAATTGGCGCAAGTCATACTCCAACACGCAGGCTCAGTGCGGTCACAAAATAGTTCGATTATTTATTAGCACTAAACACGAAAGTTAGCAAGTTATCTAATAGATACGGTATAATATGTTGATGTTTCTTGTTTAATCATAACATTTTAACTTCAATGCTTAATTGATTCCCAAGCACTTACTTTATCCCTTAAACTTTACCTGTCTAAACTTTTGTTCAATACTTATTTTACGAAATAATTTGTGAGTTTCAAATTGTTTATAGCAAACCCCCAAATTCACAAACGACAATCAACACTAAGCACGCGCCTTTCAGTTCCATTGACATTTTACGGGACAGCATGAGCGTGAGCGCGTGCTTAGCGTTGATTGACGTTTGTGAATTCGGGGGTAAGAGTGGAGATCGTGTAGGTTGAATTGACGCGCCCCTCCACCGCATCTACGCACGGAATAGTGTAGTGTGTGTGAGAAGATGCAGTGGAGGGGCGCGCCATTTCAGCATAGACGCGATCTCTACCTATCTTTTCTACGATGTAAGCTGAGATCGATGACCTCGATAGCGGCTATCCAGATTATTTACTCTTACCTACATTTAAGCCTAATCTTATCTACACTTGAGATCATAATCGTTCGTGGGTATTGATATTGAAGAAAACCAGCAAAGCTAATTGTTCGTATTTATGGTTATCTAAAACATTCATTTGGTCATAATTTTGAAGCCTCTGTTCAGTGGTTTAGAATATAACTATACCGTTCTGACATAACGGTCAAGAAGTTGGCTATGACACCAGAGGTCGCGTGTTCGATTCCCGCTCAATGCAAACATGCGTGTGCCTGAACATGTCTGTTTGTATTGGTCTGGGAGTTTCATGTATACCATAGTACAGACTCTGCTTAATTCGGGGCTAGACTAGATTCATTCAAACAACAGGTAGGCATGATTACCCATTTTGCTAGAAGTTTACAGTATTTATAGCTAACCACAGATTGAACGTAAAACTTTGACAGAAAAGATGACATCATTTTTACACAACGGTCTTAAAAAGCCTAGTTTATAGCAGTCCATAGGATAGACCTTTTTTTTTTTTTTTGACCCGGAGGAAATGACGTTACGCATACCCGTTCATCAGGGGGGCGAACGGGTTATGTGGGACTCACCACTGGACACCCAGTGGCATACCCACTAAAAACTCCGGGACTCCCTCTCATCGTCCATGTTGGGGGAAACTGCGGTGACTGGCAAGAAGCCCTCTACGCACTCCCCCGGACGGAGCCCGCCTTACACGGCGGGCCGGAAGCGACCCCTACCTCGTGGGGAGGGGCCAGTAAGGACAGCTGAGGGCGTCAGGCCGTCCCTACCAGGCAGTGGAGCAGGCCTTTGCAATGCCAGCGCGGGTACCCCCGTACCACGCGCCGGCTGACCTCCTCCACGGACCATAGGATAGACCTGCCTACTTTAAGATATTTTCATCGTGTTTTGAACGTCAATGCCATTGGCAACACATTCAACAATAACAAATATTCGTATCATTCGTTTATTTATGTTTTTATTAATGATTGATTAGTGATAAGGTACAGTATGTAATCATTATGGTATTTAGGTATATTATCTAAGTATTTCAATACAAGCTGTCATCTAGTTATGTAATATAAACACATGCATGCACGTCACTGTGCACTGTGACACTCAGCGTAAATTGCAAGTTTTACTATTTTGGTAGATATGTGTGGTAGTAGTACCTATTTGTGAATGAACGAAACATTTAATCAAACATCGCTATCGCTATGCGAACACGCTCAGCCAAGTGACGAGTGGAACTAACAACAACAACACATTCATTTCCTAACCTCTATTTGACGTTTTAGCATTGAGCATTTTGTTTTCCTTACAAGACATACCTATAGGTATTGATGTGTTGAAAAAGGAACTACAAACCTTGTCTTATATAGTCTTGTCTGAGTCGTCGCACTAGTCACACACAATGTAGGTATAGAATCACAACACTAAAACACAACATACCCATAATAATTGCTAAAAGCAGCCCCGCCTAAACTGATATGAGAGAGTTTCATTCCTGTGTCGCCAAGGTCGTTGTACTTCATTGTGTTATTTTTCAATTTGTGCAATTGCTAACAATACACGGCCGCCTCTTCCGACTCGAGACCACGCTACGACTAAAAAGACTTAATCGCAATGCTACGGACACAAGTCCGTCATAAAATAAATAATATTAATTACCTACGGCAGTCTTATCAAGCGCTGCTTCTTTGTTTAATTCAATCGTAATAAAGCTAGTTTAAATGGCGTCTGACCATTTAAAAACAAACCGACCATGAGATATTTTTTTTGTTCTAGTGCGCCCCCCCCTTGACCCATCCCTTTATTCGTACCCTTATGGGTTAAATTTCTGAAAATCCCTTCTTAAAGCTCACTTGCCCCGACGCTTAAAGGGGACTCCGTGCTCTGTGACCTACCCCCTTTTTAGAAAAAATAATAAACAAGGAAATGATGAAAGAAAGAACTAGTTAACTACGAGACCCCCTCATGGGTTCTCGCCTCGGCGTGGCGAGGGGGCCTAGTACCGGTGGAAGGGGCACCACCGGGAAGCGAAGAGAACCCAGGCGTGGCAGCGTGGTGGACTGGACACCCACCCGCTGCGGCCCGTAAGGGCGACGTGGGGCTGCGGGGCCAGTGGGGCCTGCAGGCACCTTGAGGCGCGTGGTTGGGGCCGCGGCGCACAACCGGTTGGTGGGGGCCAGTGATCCGAGGCTGATCCCCCCTGTGCGTCGCGGCCCGGCGGGGCCGTACCGAAGGTTATGGCAGCGGAGCCGCCCTTCGGGTGGCTCGTGGTTGCGGGCCCAGTAGGGTCTGCGTACGGTGGCCAGCTGGCGCGCGGTACGGGGGTGCCGTCGCCGGCATTGCACGGGCTTCACCACTGCCTGGTAGGGACGGCTTGACATCCTCGGCTGTCCCTTCTGGCCTCCCCTCACGAAGGGGGGGGGGGGTCGCTTCCGGCCCGCCGTGCAGGCGGACTCCGTCCGGGGGAACGCGTAACAGGCCTCGCGCTACTCACCGTGTTTCCCCACTACGGACGATTAGAGGGAGTAGTAGGGGTTTTAGTCGGTAGGGCCACTGGTATACCACCTTTCCAGTGGAGAGTCCGACATAACCCGTCCGTCCCCCGGTGGACGGGTATGCGTAAGGCATTTCCCCTACTTGATAAAAAAAAAAAAAAAAAAGGTATCTACGAGAGCTACGAGTACTATCTAAAGAGGTAGCGATCGTCTAAGCTGAAACGACGCGCCCCTCAGCATCTAAAACGACCTCTAGTGTAAAACATAGGCAATATGATGTCACAGAAGTCTAGGTAAGGCAGGTAGGTACCTACTTTGTGGCAATAGGTGTCCCCGGCCTATTATGCTAGAAAGAACCGTCATGCGCCAGCAACATTTATTCATCCTGATCAGCCTTTAACTACTAGAGCAATAGGCACAGCTGGACATATTTCTACCCCATAGAATGCCACAGCGGATGGCTTGGTGCTGTCTATAAAAGACAATAAAATAATTAAAGTGATAGTAAGTAAGTAAGGTAGCCAACAAGATTTGTCAGTGGCAGTAAACAAATAGTTCCAACGATGCCGCGACTTTCCCAATATGGCATTCTATGCTTAATTTTAAAGAAGGAAAACATATGAAAAATATTGCAATTTTTTTTTAATTTTTTGTTCCCTACTGTTACCTTCGTGTAAATAAAACCTTGTTTCATTAAAATTAATTGGTTCGTAACAATGAATTTAACTTAACAATGATCGTAGATGGTCAGGCGTCCTCATAAAATTTAAATCCGTGAAAAAACTGCCCACTATACACAAATAAAATGTGTTTTTGAGCAAAAATTTGCTTTAATTAAACATTTTTTCAGTAATTGCTAAATTTCTTATTAAACCTATGCTTTACCTGCATGTTTTATAATTTCAAATTATTCTACATTGTATTATCTGTCCAATGGTAAAAATGTCGTGCTTATAACATAATTACAACGTTTCCTAAAAACTGTTGAAGAATGACATTCAAAAGGCGCCACATTACTCTTTTAGAGTAATGTGTACTTAAATGAAACAAAGGAAAGAATTAAAATTATTTATTGACTTATTATCAAATTTAGTGCATCAGGTGCTCAAAATGACCTCCTCGTTGTTGTAAGCACATGGTCGAAAGAAGTAAAATTTGTTGTGTCGCTCTCCTTATCATGTCAGGGTCTTGACGAATATAATTTGCACAGTTAATTATGCGGTCATGCAAATCGGCTTCATTGTTTAATTGTGTACGTAGACGCGCTGCTTCATAGTCCCCCATAAAAAGTAATCCAGAGGCGTCATAAATCGGGTGAGCGCGCAGGCCACCCTACAGGTCCTTGCCAGCCGATCCATTTGTCACGATAATTTTCGTTGAGAAAAGAACGTATATTTCTTGCATAATGGGCCGGACATCCATCCATCTGCAAATACATTCTTCGGCGTAAAGCCAGTGGTACATCAGCCAACAGTTCAGGAAGGTCATTCATTTGTATTTTGTTTTGTTCCCGCCGTCCGTCCGTCCTCCTCTCGTCTGTCTGACGTGTCGACGTCATTCTTTTTGGCAGCCTGTTTTGTGTTGTCAGCATTAATTAAAAACAAACTACCACGACTATTCGATCGTATAGCATTCACATTAAACATAGCAATAGGTTATCTAAGGCCGCCCGCAGAGTTATAGCCTTCTCTTGCGTTGATCCCCAGAGTTGTCACTTTTAACATTTTCGAACAAGCAGCACTTGATCTAAAATGTTATAAAAAGCACATTATCCTACTAATATTATAAAGGCGAAAGTTTGTATGTCTGGATGTGCTGTGTTGCTCTTTCACGTAAAAACTACTGAATGGATTTTAATGAAACTTTACAATAATGTTGCTTATACATCTGAATAACACATAGGCTACAATTTATAAAGATATTCTGTGAATTGTTGAAAATATCAAGTAAATATAAAAATGTACGCGGAATCACGTGGTATGGCATGACAGACGGCTGCTGTCATTAGCGTAACTATGGGTGCGTTCCGAATTGAGATATCGCGCTAACGTCCATTTAACGTCAGACAATTTGACGAATCTGTTCATTTTAAGTCCACTTAAGTCCACGCGGACGAAGTCGCGGGCAGCCGCTAGTGATTGAATATTTTTATTACACTAAATGCAACAAATACGTTTACTAAAACGACGTTTCGTACTCAATCCTCTGTTTTATAATAAAACTAGACTTTTTAAAATAAACTTGAGCTCTAAACATAGTAGGTGCCCATCCAGAAAATAAAATCATTTAAACAATGCGACTCGGCTACGCTCTTAATAAAGCAAATAAACTGTGAAATCATATAACATTTTCTAATGAGATTTAAGTATAAGTAGGTAATTACATTTCTGATTTGAGTCACATTCTGTTTGTATTTATTTGATATTTCTATTATGGTATTTAAGTCTATTATTAAGTGTATTTTTGTTTGTTTGATTTGGTTCTTGACGATTTCAAAGCACTTGTAATTTGGTCTATTTAAATGAAGATATTTCTGATTCAGTAGGAACTATGAAGAATGATAAGTCCGGGTTTGCGAAATCGTTTTTGAGGCGCTCGAAAACAAGACAATATTTTTTTCCGCTTTTTGAAGTCATGACAATCGTAATAATTTATATTAAGGAAATGGTATGGTTGACCACCCCGACCGAAATTTAGTTATCTATTTTGAGCATCTCCATGATTCAGAAGGCATGTTAAGCAGTTGGTCCCGGTTGCCGTCGCTAGCTGTCAGTCGTTAAGCCCAATCCGAGGCCTAAGGGTGGCTTGATAACATCTGACATTAAGGTTGCTCACTAACCTTACACCCCTCCAACAATCCGCACAGAACCCGCGTGTTGTAGTCTGGCTTGTTCCAACATGGCATGGCATGGCAACATCATAGTTGAGGTGAGGCCTGTACCCAGCAGTGGGACGTATATAGGCCGTTTTCGTTTTGTTATGTATTTCCTTACTTTATGAGGCACGGGTATTTTCAAAACTTAAATGCTTGAAATATTCAAATCTTTATACATGGTGAGATTTTCAAGGGGGAGTGGTACGCTAAATCCTATACTATGAGGTAAATCGAAAAACGGTGAAAAAATATCGAAACCGATTTTGAATTAACTGTGTACTCTGATTTCACAAAAAATATATTCCGGGGCCAAGAATCGAAACTTTTGGTTTTGAGAAGACAAAATAGGTTCTTTTTTATTTCAGGGAAGTAACTTGAGAAGGCAATGTAAAGGAAAGGTCTTATTTTTATTAAAATATGTTTATTTTCCTTACGTTTACAAAACTAACTAAACAAATATTATGTTCGAAGAGCACGTATTATTTGAAATTCGAATTATTTCCGCAAGTCAACTTTTCACCCTTGAATGAGGGCGCCGCGTTCAGCTTCGTATTGCAGTCATTAATTTCAAACAAAAATAATTTGTGGAACAATTTTTTGCTTTTGCTTAATGCATGTATTGAAATTAAAGGTTTTTTTGAAACGTAGACCTTTCTTTTAGTTTGTTATATAATGTTACATCCAAGAAATGTATCCTTACAAGCTACACTACGAGGTGGCTTAATAATAATAACATCCCTAGACATTATTCCACAAAGCGCCATCTAGCCCCAAGATGATTTAACCAGTCTATATTCCTCTACTCTATGGATGAAACCCAGTTTTTGTGGGATACCTACCTACTAGACAACGGATAGACAATAATTAATTACTTTTTATTTTTTAAAAACATACTTAATATACAATACATAGGAACTACTAAGACCAATACAAACAGACAACATCATGCACACAGATGTGTGTTCTGTGCGGACTAGAAATTGGTTAAAAAAAATGCCTTCCATTTATCTCTTTGCAAAAAAGCTAATCTAGGCAGTCAGTGCCAATGATAATTTTAGACTTCAACAGTGAACTTCCAAATAAGAACGCTTGCCTAAACATCGGCAACTGATTTATTTGGTTAGCTCAACAAATTCAACTATCCCGAAATTTAATGAAGTAGTAGAATTCTACTACTTTAGAAGTCTTTTTTTTAACTAAGCACACTGAAGAGATTCGTTCAAAAACCAACTAAGTAAGCATAGTACTGCAGCAAAAAAACTTAGTCTAAATCAACGTTCAGACTCTGAACTTAATTATTATTTAATAGTTTTTAGTGTATTTGATCTTTAGCAAAACAAGTTAATAAAGAGCGTAGAAGTAATGCATAGGTATCGACGACTTTCCAAATATTCGTTCGCCATGTTGAATGCAAATGGTTTCAGAACGCCAGCTTCACAATGTTACCAGCACGAAAAAATATTCACCATTTCTGTTTTTTTTCACAAATACTTGCAATAATATTTTGCATAGTTATTGATATGATCAATGCATAATAAATTAACAATCAAAACTGATTTGAAATATAAATACTTAGAGGTGAAGACTATGCCAGAATATCAGAAAACTAAATTCATGACAGTTGAAGTAGTGAAGGAAATTCATTAAAAGTTGGTATCCCCAAAGAGCCGTACCGAATGCCAATCGGTATTTTTTATAGTCTCGTGCTCCGTGGCGGATGGTCGTGCACTGCGTTGCCCTAAGACTCAATTTGATATTATAATCGTAATAAAAGTTTTCCTGAATTGATGTATGAAAATTTAAATAAGATGTGAACAAATCTGGTTCTATTATTATTAAATTAAATGTAAGTACTATTAATCGCTTAGACTGATCTTTCTGTACTGTTTACATACTTGTTTACAAGTCATGATCGAGTACTTTTACGATACTTTTTTACCTTTTATTTACTGAATATTAGGATTAGAAGTTTGTTTTTGAGTTAAATTATGTAAGTGTTAAATTATGTTACGGTAATTGGCGTAAAGTTTAATTCAAATCGGCTTTGCTGTCAGAAACTTAAATTATAAAATCGATCTTTTTCATTTTTATCAGGGCTGGTTTTCACTATCATTAAAAGGCAATAATGAAATGTACGTAATAAACGTGATGTTATAATTAACAACTTCAAGAAAACTTGCAGGCCTCGTAGAATCATCGTCGCTTTAGGTTAGAAAAACAGTGACGACGATTTGGTTCGGCGTTCGTCCCAAAATACCGAACTCCTCGCGTCAACTAAGAACCAAAAAAATAATTCCAAGACATGTTATCGAAAACAAAACAAATCACTCACGTTGTCATTATAGCTAATTCGTGTTACTCATTTGGTTATTTTATCGATTTTCGAATGTCTTAAGATTGAGTTTTTTTTTATACAGACATACATTTAACATATTTTCAGAAATCAAAAAATATTATCTGTTCAACTGTCTTCGACCGTGAATAAATACATTTTGTTTTCTCAAAACAAATATTTTGATGATAAGGGTTTATTCATTTAATATTAATTTGGCCTTACCAGCTTTATCACTCGATATTTTTTTTCTTTCACTAGTAACTAACTTATTAATTTACGTTTGATTGTTGTAATAAGATAAGAACCAAAGTATTGATATTACTTCAGAACATTTCTTTACATATTAGATACCTATATTTATTTTATCAGTGGCTATTAATGATGAAATGAAATAAAGTAGCTCTTAAAGTTGAGAAGGAAATGCTATATTATTAGTGTATTACATTTACTAACCTGATTTAAATTTGCAGTGTCCACAATGAGGACTCGGTTGCCAAGGTGCCGGCCGTTCTCGGTGCGGCTGCTGGCTCTGCTGTTCTTTTTGTTGGCATTCGTCGCTTACTGCTACTACTACATCTCCCCTTCGCTCCCCAAAACAGGTTAGTCTTATTAATAAGGTCTTATAATAAACTTGGTCCACATTCTGTTCATTATTCGGACACCCCAACATAGGTATTCAAATGCAAAATGACCAGACTCGGACGGGCTAAGCGAGTAAACCCTACAGCAAAAGGGGAATAGCATTATTTTTATTCAGTTGAATTCCTTTCAGGTTGCTCTTTGAGGGGTGGGAACAGTTAGTATTTCAAGCTAGCTTTTGTGCAAGGCATTTCGAATATTTTATTCAACAATTCATACTCAACAGGAACTCTCACTGGAATACAACTTAGAAAACAATTTCAAAACCTAAATCAGTTGTACATTAATGAATTCCATTTTAATTTCAACCTCCTAACAAAGGTGAGATTAAATACCAAATAGCATTATTTCTTAAGGAATATTGCTAATATTAATTGTGCTAGCTAACTTGATTTAAACTTCTTGAAACACCTAGCAAAATCTCTTACTTAACGTAAATGGTACATTCAAACACGATAGGGAATCAGCGGGTAATATCCACCCACGCAATATATCGGAACCAGGAACTTCCTGATAAAGGTCCCAGCATATAGCTGCACGCCGACCGCCAGGTTCCCCACACCTGGAAATCTATGCTAGAGGCTCATTTTGCCTGTTCACATTTTGAACCCTTTTATGACGACGGAATTTCAGCCTCAATTAGTGCTATAAACTTTAACCTAGTTTAAAAAGATAATGTGTATTGCAGAATTCACAAACTCGAACTAAATTGAAGTTTTTCCATACACCTACCACTTACGTGCTCATTAGATGGTCTGTGAGTCATTTGAAAAGACGATTTTTCCATTAATTCGAGTCGTAGCCGCATTTAAATCGTAATGCCTAGGTAATTGGCCACTTGTGATAATGTCAGCGGTTGGCTGGTGGACATCCTCGGAATGAAGTGGAACCTATGCCTAAGGTCAGCCCTGGCACGAAGGCCTTGGAATTTGTTTACTAGCTACGCCTCAAAAAGTCTTGACTACACTTGAACTTCAAATTGTTTTTAGTCAATTTTTATTGTGTATACTTTTATTAAAGCGGCGCAGGAGTGTCGCTTAATGGGAGAGGAGGGCAATGGCGGTCCGCTGTAACATGTTGGCGCGCAGATTCGCACGGTGTAGTCTAGAGGTAAAAATTACTTTATTTAAAGCTTTCTGCCAAACCCTCTACACCTGCAATCTGTGGGTCAGCTACACGCAGCGGGCCATCAATGCTCTCCGCGTACAGTATAACAACGCGTTCAGGGTGCTGGTGGGGCTTCCGCGTTACTGTAGTGCGTCGGCGATGTTCGCACACGCGCATACCGACGGCTTCCACACCGTGCTGAGGCGTCGCATCGCCTCACTGGTGCGCCGCTCGCGCGGGAGCCCCAACACCATCCTGAGCGTGCTCAGTCACAAGCTGGACAGCCCCCTGCTGCGCCACTGGGTTCAAGCACAAGTGCGTGTGCACGGTGCCCCAGAGGGCGGCAAGTATTTGAATTAATTTATTTTTTCCTTTTCCTTTTGTACTAACATAGTTGTTTAAGTCGCTTGTATACTAACATTTTTATGGGCATAGCCTGAAATAAACAATTTTTATTTTATTTATTTATTTTTTTAATTTTAAAGCGCTGGGCTATTCGCTTTTTTGCAAATAATTCAAAACTGACTATCTAGTACATTTTGACTTCAAACTTATATGGGCAGTTATAACTTTATCCAAGATGGGGTGTCCGTCCTACACATGGAAAGGCACACACGAGAAGTAAACACTAAAATAAATATTAATATCAGATATTAATCTAAAATATATTTAGGATCTCTTAAATATATTTCTCTTCTAGATTTAATGATCAAGATACGCGCACATCACCTTTAAAGCGGCTTTAAAGCTGTTTCAAATTGAAAACCAAATATTATTGATCATCTTTACAATCAGCTTAAAATATATTGTTTCTTTTTGCTACTATATAGATCATTTTACTATTCATTCTTTTTAATTTCCTTAGAATGACCAATTCTGTAAACGCTATTCTTAACCGGGAACATCTTAGAAATGAACTTAAACTTCAACCGACATCAGACAATGCGAGAACGCACTAGCATCATGCATATTATTCAGGTCAAAGCTAAGGCAAGGCGTGTGTTTGTCCGTGTTTCTGTAACTAGAATTATACGTCAACCTGTCGACGCTTGATGAGCTCCGCAAAATTCGCATTAACTAGCATAGTTAAGCTCACCGCATTTCTGCTGTTTAGACATTTCTGGCCGATTTGATTTTTAAGGACTTTCATCGACGGGATGGGCTGAGCAAACCTATCTTGTAGTTTAAACAGTCGTTTCTATCCAATGCAGTGTGACCATTACAAAAACAAAGAATACTTATGCCAGACTATTTCTGTATCTGTACTATCTAGGTGGGTGGGAAACAAGATGAAAGCAGGAACTTAAGTTTTATCTTAATTGATGCGTGTTAGTCGCATCGGCCAACATAAATCTGCCGAGAAGGCAAGAATCTCCCAGAATCTGTCACACTACTGAAATTCGGGGCATGTCGCAAACCGTCTATTCAAAACGACCGACTCTTAAGTCCTAAGCCACGTTACCTAAATATTAGGGTTCGAAAGCCTTCTGCTCACCCGACTACGCGGTGAAGTCGCCTTGGACTAACAGCCAGTCAATTAAATAAAAACATTGTTTTTGCCAACCGTCTCTCCAACAAAGCCTCTGCAGAGAAGCTAGTTGGCGACCGTCTAGCGCGTGCTTTGCGCCTACCATACACGGGCGCAGTAGGCGCGGCTCGCGCTCGCGTGACCAGCCGATTACGTGGGTTTTACACGAAGCGGACTGGCATTATCTCGTTAGTTTTCCTAGTAACACTTTTATCCTCCCATGAAAGAGTTCAGTAAAATAACTGATATACTTAACCCACAGTAAATCAAGATACAAGTCTGCTATTGACCCGGTATCGTAATGTTGGAAAACTTAGTTTTCTGTCCTTGTGTCAGTTGCTTTTTGTACTAACTTGATAAGTCGTTGACTGGTAAAGAACGCCCTAATGGATACCAATGACCTCCTCTTGCACCGCTTATTTGTTATGCAATAATCAAAAAATAGATAAATGATCTTCCACCGGCGGCAGAAGATTGTTGATCCTATGGAAACGCGGCCTTATGTTCAGCTGAATATTTTTATGATCTTAAAGTTTTATGCGTAGCGTAAAGTAACTGTCAGCAAGCCATCCTAAAAGTTATTTGATTTAACTCCACCTCAACTGTCCGGACAATTGTTCAAAATTCAATAATAACGTAATAATAGCCTGTTGATGACAAAGAACATCAAATACAACAATAAGTTCTGCAATAACATAAGCGGTCATCTTTTTGTTGATTCTATCATCTCCATATTCATAAAAACCGAATAAATACCGCTCGTATAAATACCGAAGAACATGAAGAAAGAGTATAAAATTAACTTCAGCTGCAAGAGACAGACTTGGATTAATCCCCCTCTGACCACTTCAGCAAACTTAATGCAACATCATATGCGCTAACAATTCGCCCCTTTTCAAACTTCGAGCGTATACAAACTTACTTAAATTAGTGCGTGCTCAGGTAAGGCTAACAGGCTAAGGTAAGGTGACATTGAGCGGCTGACTGTCCGCCGGCTTTACTCTGAGCGGCGTATTGGTCGCTACGCTACTGTCGCTAGTGAACAAACTACGATGCCAACCGCTGCGAATCAGTCGCTCACAGAACCAATCGGCAAGCGAAACGTCAGAAACGCACTGTATAGACACTCACTGTTAGCCTTTCTAATTTTAAGTAAGTTTGCATACGGTCGAGAACAAAGGCGCGAACTGTTTGTAAATATTTTTTTGGTTGTTTCGTAAAACACCAACAAGATGAATCAATTGTTCCTAAACACCGAAAAGTGAAAATAATGCAAGTACTATTGTATACACCAATATTAGTGCATTAATAATAATGACAAGTGCGGTTAGGCGGTTTCAGTTGCTGATTGCAATCGCCCACCAAATATTTAGTTAGCCAAACATGCGAATTAACATGCCTGAGGCGAGCTGACGGCCGCTCTACTCGAATATTTCCTTTATGCCGCCATGCTTTCGTTATGGGCATAACATTCGAATGCAAACATAGGTACCGGGATTTACGAAGGGACAGTCAGCGTCAAAGGGAACGCATTTTGATTGACTGTCTTTTTTTATAATTGGGGCAAAGGTATGAAACACCTGCACAAAACATCATTCGCTACATGAGTAGTAGAGATATTAATTGTATCAACGGGATATACCAACACGCGGCGTGCAAATACAGAAGACGTCCATATTCCGAAACTACATAATACCTACCCACGATACATTAAACCTAGATATTTATCTGAAATATCTATTACTCAATCAAGAATACACTTTTAAAATGTGCTTGTACATTTAAAAATTGTAAATACCGATCCGCAACAATGAACAACCCGCATCTTAGAATAACGTTTAACCGTCTCGTTTACTACGAACTTTACAGGTATACGAGCATATTAATGGTAGTGAAAGGATCTTACCTGGAATTTGATTCACCGCCGTCTCCCCTACCCGTGATACAAAACACCTTTGTCTGCTCCCCGCTAGGCGAGGCGCCGGGAAAGGGGCTGATACCTATGTGGTCTTAAAAATAAACTTCTGCGTACTGTCTATCACTAAAGAAGAAATGTAAATATACCTTCGCAGAGTGTTAAGCGAAATCAACATTCACCGCTCGTCTTATGAAATAACTTTATTTGCTTTGAAAACAAATGCTTTTGTACTTAGCTGAATAGATGTTTTAGTGTTTTCTGTTTTATATTTGATACATAGGGAGGACAGGTTTTCGAACAGGAAAGATTCTTGAGTAGGAGCGGTTCTTGGGTAGAAAAGGTTCTCGGGAGGTGAAAACGAACTGAAAGACTCAATGTTGGTCGGCCTGTCACACCGTTGTGGTGCAGTTTGCAAGATCCTGCTTCTATGGGGAGGCCTATATCTGGCAGTGAACTCTTACGAGTATATCGAAGAAAAAATAAAATATAATTATTCTCTCACAATGTAGTATCTAAGTTGTAGAGATAGGACAATAGCAAGGAAAAACACCAGACTCTAAATAATAAATGTATGTTGAAACGTTGAAGAGTTGTTTACGGATATCTGCAATTATATAGATACAGCCTACTTAAATATGACGTGATTTGATCGGTGTCGTATTTAGTCGCTGTTGTCAATGATTTAAAAAAAAAATAGGCAGATAGGTTACTTGTGCCAAAAAAGTGGCACCCAAAATCAGAACGATTCGTACACCTGAGCAAAGCATTGACTGTGCTTTCCAACTATTGTATCACTTAGTTTGCAAATAAATGCTTCGACTTTGACTTTGACAGTCAGAGACACACTTCGCAACATTTATCTGTCTCGTTTACGCTTTAGTAAATATACGTACTCTTGTTCACACGTTACAACACAGTTAAATTAACTACGTCGTACCCCGTGGACAACTTTCGACTTCGCGGCAGTACTGACATAACACATCTACGCCCTTTGTATTGTAATATTATTGGCTTTTGTAGGTATTTTGGTCGAGAATGCGTCGGGTTGTTTTCCGTACTCTGCTCGGCCGAGTTGCATTCAACGATTAAACTCTACCCCGAACTTGAACTATCTAGTTATGTCGCTAGTCCACAACGTCCAGTGGTGATGAACGAAATTGCTTCCGCAGTGAGTTTCCACACGTTAAACACGGCCGTCCAAGCTCGTTTTCGTGAAACCTCGTTGATGCTGTCGAGAATATTGAATTTCTTCAGCAATTTGGCCTCGACTGCTGTTTCATTAACAGACTGGAATGGATGATTCCAATCCAGGATCTCAAACCAGGTAAACTACTTAACTCTGTCAATGACTAAAGTTTGTTGTAGTTGTTTGAATCATAATCATCACTACATGGTATAAAACAAAGTCGCTTTCTCTGTCCCTATGTCCCTTTGTATGCTTAAATCTTTGAAACTACGCAACGGATTTTAATGCGGTTTTTTTAATAGACAGAGTGATTCAAGAAGAAGGTTTATATGTATAATAACATCATATTGCACCCGTGCGAAGCGGGGGCGGGTCGCTAGTAAAGCATATAACACTACTATTCTAGTTAGAAGTCCAGATAGAGCCTTCGTCAGTTCAACTTCGAGAATCAATCAACATCATTTTCATACTGGTTGGGTATGTCATTGAATAAATCAGTTATGAATAAATAGTTCGCAAAATACTTCAATCGTGCAGAACATTACATCTTACCAAAAAACACGGCTCATTTACCACATCTGTTTAGCAGATGTACAGTCCTGTGACTGCATGAATAACTTATTACTTATACCAAATTCCGCGTCGGGTGGAATGAAAGTGCTTGGTACAGCATCAACCTTAGGCAGATTACGGGAGAGAGAGAGAGTAAATAGTAAAAAAAACATTGACATATATTTTTTTTCAATTATTTTATTATCTTGATAATTTATAATTATTCGCGTTTTCTTTATTTCCAATAATAATATAAGTATTTCTTTTATTTCAAGTCAATTAAACATTGATCGACTTCCAACTACATATTAATTGGAAGTATTGTAAGGTCTATAAATCAATTTTTAAACGTAGTGGTTTCAAAAAAAATAATTAAAATATGCTAAAAAGTAAATCAATAAGGGATTGAGCTTATTCTCTCGCACAAAAACGCCTTCTACACTTGTAGTTCAACTCGTGCAATAATATCGTGACGTGCGCTAACGTTTTTTTCCATGATGCAGTAACTTAACTAAAAAAAATAACACAGCCCAAATCAAATAACAGCAAACTAAAATACTAATTTTCCTGATAGTACCTTTTGTTTCGTGTGTCGAATCATTTCACCGAAAACCATTAGCGCATCAGTCGCGCCCCCTATAGTACGTCTGCAACAAATCCGGTTGTGGGATTTCAGCCGAAGCCCCGCACGTTGCCTGCAGGCTTTGCCCCTTGCCCCTTTGTGAAAGGGTTAGTCTATGAAAAAATTTAGCGCGAAAATTGTTACTGGAATTTTAAAATGCGGCTATTTTTAACATTCATTTTTCATAAAATATTATTCTTTGTCATAAGGCATGCTGTTATATCAAGAAACCGCGCGGTGCTTGAAGCATTTCGCTTAAAAATGCTTAAATAGCCAGTGGCAGATTAGGAAAACAACAATGTATACAGGCGGTACTAGGCGTCCGTAGGAAGCTAAAATTCAGATACCTTAAGAATCAGAATCAGAATCAGAAATCTTTATTGCTCTTAACTGTAGGTATTAAGGTAAGGGGTACCCGGATCAACCCATATGTTGAGCGACTTTTAGTACTTTTCGAGTAATTATGTTTTTTTCACATGTTTTGGAAAATCTCAAACTACGACTTTTTACGATTGCGGAAATCA
Organism: Udea ferrugalis; assembly: GCA_950022985.1. Taxonomy (NCBI): domain Eukaryota; kingdom Metazoa; phylum Arthropoda; class Insecta; order Lepidoptera; family Crambidae; genus Udea; species Udea ferrugalis. The sequence continues at coordinate 26,499,597 of OX465515.1, forward strand.
GTCACCCAAAACACCACATTAGACTACCTTGACTTAAAAAAATCAACTATCTTGCAAGTATAAAGAAGAAAGTTCTAAATGATCTGAATGTCTGCAAATCCACTGGTACATATAATATAAGAAGAAAGCGTTTGCGAATGCGCAAGCGCTGCGTACAGTCAGCTTTGGATATATCACCTTATATACAGGGTGAATTTATCAAATGGGCGTGTGCCAAATCCTACTATGAGGAACATAGAAAAATGCTCAAAGGAGTCTCGAAGAAAAAACTTTTTGCCTAGCCGGTAATCAACAGGTTCGATTCCTGGCAAGTAAGTAAGTAAACATAAACGACACGACTCATTCACTGCAGAAAAACAATTGTTCTTTTCGAAAAGTTTTTTATTCTCTACCCTCTGCAAGCCCACGTGTTTTTGATGCTGACTGTACCGGACTGTCAACCATTCCCAAATCTAAATTCAGGTTGTCGTCGTGATTGTACAGAGGCGCTCACATCAACCTTTTTTGCAACGGTTTTGTAAAGGTTGATGTGAGCGCTTCTGTTCTGATCTCCGTAAGCTTTTGTAGTTTTTCTGCTAAACTCACTTTTGTGTTCAAAATGCTTTTGTGGTAGTTCAATGTTGAGGCTATTTTTCGTCATCTCTTATGTCCGGGCTGTGAATGGTAATTAGTTAAAAACACAACAAAGACCATTCCACGTTTAATGATTTGTAAATATCTTAACATCCAGTTTCTAATGACGTGGAGGAATTTACCTAGTCTTTTGGGAACTGTTATGGAGTGCAGTACAACTATTACATAGTCGTGGAACGATATGAATATTCCACCTTTATCCAACGGGCAGCGGTCGTGTTCCTTTGGCCATTGACTAAAATAAGACCTACTTTATTGCAGCAGAGTAACGAACAAAAGACACCGTTTAGCTGGCGTCTTGCAATAAAGTTACTCTGTACAAAGCGAGCACAAAGGTCCGTGCAGTTTGACAGTTAGACCTTACGCGTCTGCCGCGTGAGAACACGGCCACAGTATAATCTTACAGTAAGCTATCTACATACAAACGTGCCACTCGCGGTTTGAATGTGTGCGTGCGAGTCGCGCGCCGTGTCGCGATATCACGCACACGCAATTTCACGCACACGCTAGCATAAAATAGGGAGGCATAGGGAGGCGGCAGTACGGACGGGCTGTGCCGCGTGTCTGTGTGCACGCTAGGCTAATAACTCGGCGGGCGGCCTTAGATAGCCTACTGTATGGTTTATACTGTGACACGGCCGCTTGCCGATCAGACGCACGCCTGCGTGAGAACTAGTTTGACCAGTTCCTTCGACAAATAATCGAGCTGGCTGGATGTGACGCATTTGTCGCTGTCAATCGAGATGTACATGTACTTTTGCTGTACTATTTACGTCGGTACTCTAATTACATTCTTCGTTTCAATCACGCTTCTTGTGCACTGATTCCTTTACTTAGGGATGTGGCAAACTCATTGTTTGTGAGCGTTGTAAGTTCGTTGATAACAAAAGATTTTGCTATGAAATACACTATTATGTAGGATTTATTTCGATGTTGCCTCATCGCATTCACTAAGGTCATCGGAATTGGCCAGCTGATGTGGCAGCGGGCGGGCCTCGTGGGCAGCAGCACTCATAATCGTTTAGGGTCAACATGTTTTTAAGTGAATCCCAGTTAGGAGCCCATGTCTGTGGGCTGATAGTAATGAGTTAGTGATGAGCAGGTACCCCGCCATTACGTTGAGTAGAGATTATTTCAGCACCTGCACCCACGTTACTATTGTGTTTACTTCAAACTTCATTTTCAAATTTCTAACTATTTCGATAGAAACAATACATTGATAATCATAATAGATGTTATCTTTTGTATTCGGATTATTGCATGCATCATAAAGCAATTTGCTTTAAACTGTGATATTGCCTTTCTTACCGGCGGCCCTTTGCGAAATAGTTCTCCTCCGGGTTGTAAGTTCTTTCATTAGTCAGGATACCTATTAATTTATGTTACGGATAATGTAACCATATACAAAACTTTACGAAAATTCACGACGCCAGAACATACTTTTTATAAAATCGCAGTTAGAGTTTCCCCTAAAACTATTGAACATACTGTGCGTTGCGTTCGAAACATCAAAGCCTCATACGTCAACGTATCAGACTAATGCGCAATCCACCACCCAATCAGTTCCAGGCACTTCCGTGAGCTGTCAGGCGGCAACGTCACTGATTGGTCAATCGTCCCATCGGCCAATCAGTGACGTTGCCCCCTGCTCAGATTGTTGACAGACCCAATTTCATGCAAGAAATCAAACATCAAGCCTATTTCTAATGGCTGTGAGGGAGATTCAACATTCTAAAGCTCTTACGGCACTAACGACGATCCTGGACGCTTTGGTTCATTCATACAGGCCTTTTAAACGAGTATTTTATAATACCTGTCGATAGAATCAATACAGTATTGGCAACATTTTCACGAAGCACGAATTGAAAACCATTACAGGATCGGAATATGTACCTCTTTTTGCAACATGATACACGCTTATATAAATCAATCTGTAGTTTTCAATGTACCAGTTTTAAAGTAACTATTTCTTTTTCTTATCGGTGCTGTTACCGGTTGCAATTAATTGAATTGTTATGATTTTTTATTTGAATTTGCAACATGCCGTCGCCAATTTAATTAGATTGCGCCCCGATTCTGACTAGTTGCCTGTGCCATGAAATTGCTACGTAATGAACTGTAACATTTGTAGTTCTTCGTGGTCTATTCTTATCGGTAGTAGGTATTTTATTTTTAATAATAAATGAATCGCTTTTTTCAACCAATCGTGTTCAAGTACTGGGCCAAGGTTCGTCCAGAAGTCGGCAAGTTTTGTGTTTACATCCTAATGACACTAACACAATTCTCTTATGTGATTCTAAATTGCAAAAGGAAGGAAATGTCCTATTCTTAAGAAAAAAACTACAATCCAAACCACCTACATAGAGGGAGTTACCCAAAATGGTTTATAAATCTTTTTTGACCTAAGAAGTTAACTGGAAACAGTCATAAACATCGTGTGTGTTGTTAGGCATTCTAATTATGTTACTGAAGAAAACGGAACTGAAATGTTCATACAAAATAAATTTTCTTATTTACCCTTTTGAGAGGTTCTCTACTGACTACAATACGTACAATTCGGCTGGCCAGTTATACTGTGCGTCTTGCAACCGAATTTTTAAGTCGAAGTTCGGTCTTGCTAGTCACATCAGAGCCCATCGCCAGAAAGACCCAACCTGAATGGTTAGCAGAAGTCGCCGGCATGGTGTGGACGACATGATATAAACATACTGTATGCATTTCCCGGTAAATGTTAGTATTTCCAAATCTTCAATCATCTCACATAACCTGAAAATTTGTTAATTTGTATACATTTCCTTTTAAGTACGATCCCCAAGTTCCATACATTTCCTGTAACAAATACATATCTGAAAGCATCTCACCTTCTGGCGAGCGTAGGCTGATTGAAAAGCTGAATCATGAGGGCGTCGTAGGCAATCGTATGATCGTAGGGGTGTGCTCCCCAACAGTGTTCGTAGCATTCGTTTTACTACTACAACAGCCTTTGATGCACTACGTGGATTTTCATCAAGAACACCATTTATAGATTTGTATACATTTCCTTCTAAGTAAGATTCCTAAGTTCCATACATATCTGAAAGCATCTTAACCTCTGGCGAGTGTAGGCTGATTGAAAAGCTGAATCATGAGGGCGTCGTAGGCGATCGTATGATCGTAGGGGTGTGCTCCAACAGTGCTCGTAGCGTTCGTTCTACTATTACAACTGCCTTTGATGCACTACGTGGATTTTTCATCAAGAACACCATTTATTTATTATTTCAGAATAGTTTTACCATAATAAGCTGATGTACAAGAACGAAGCTCATTGAATGTTCATGCAACTATTGAATACAAAATATGAAAGAGATCGGAACCTATTTACCATTGCACTATTTTTTTGTGCATTGAAGTTTGAATAAATGGAAAAAAAAGGAATACAATAAAATTTATTAGTTTGACATCACACAGTTCCTGAATAGAAAATAAAAATACAGGAAAGGAATTAAAATAAACAACAAAACGCAAAAAACAAAGTAAAACTAACATAACATTGTGTGACGCACAAACCAAAATGGTTGCCACTCAGCTTGTGTCATGACAAAGAGCCATGACGCTGGTTTTCTGTGGCAACCATTAGGGTAAAAGGTGCCACCTATGGTTTCGATAGAATATTCTAGTTTATCATTGAAAAACATTCCTAATTCCACATTCCACAAAAATGGATAGTCAATTGGCACACTATCTTCAGACATAATACGTAGATAATCGCTTTAGAACATATCTAATATTGCTTTAAGTTATTTTCTATCTTTTAGCAATAATAAGTTTTCTATAGATGAAAAAAGTAACATAATTGTTTGGCTGCTTAATTATTAACTGATAACATAAAATGAGAGTCTGGCAGCAAGAACTACTTAAGTATAAGTAATACTTAAATGGTTCTTGCTGCCAGAATGTCAATGTTTGCAAGATGACTAAAATAAATTGGTCATGTCACATAAGTGGTGCTTAACGCTCGGAACCTGGTAATTGTTCTTACAATAGCTAACTCCAACTGTTCCTAAAAAAGGGACGTTGTTGAAAACAGTTGGTAGTTCGGAATGTCTACTGGCTAAATAGAAAATATTGACTTTCCAAAAACAGCAGCAAGTACTAGAGTGTATTGTATCGTCTGTCCTGGTGATTAAGGCCGTCTCGTAAACCGAGCTGGATGAAGGTACTCCCAGGAGCACGCGCCTAGTCATCCGTCATGGAATACTGTCTTGTTCTTGCTAGATAGATATTTTTACGAGAATATGATCCATCCAATTAGTGCTTGGAGTATGTTTTTATAGGAGAAACCAGTTATTGTTAGAAATATGAAGGTAGTGAAATATTAATTACATAAAAAGCAAAACAAAGTGAAAGGATATCATATGGCTTGTTGGCGTAATGAGTTGTTTATCAGGATGGGTGAAAATAATGACTCGACCCGCCTTCGTTCGAGAACATAATATAACCCACTGGTGAACGTGATCTATCTATAAGTAATAAATAAAGATCCCTGGACATTATTCTACACAGCACCATCTAGCCCCAAAGTGAGTTACTTAAAGCTCGTATTATTGGACTCTAGGCAACGGATAAACATACTTAAATACTTTTCCTTTTGTAAATACATACTAAATATTCATAGAAAACACACCCAGACCAATACAAACAGACATGTTCATGCACACAAATGTTTGTACTTTGCGGGTATCGAAACTACGACCTTTGGTGCAGTAGCCGACTTCTCAATCATTTTACCTAGGTCGTCAATCACAATCGTCAGAAGCACTTTCCTAGTAAATAAATTCCACCCCGCTCCTATTGTTCGTAGTTGGATCTTATAATTTAGCCTATACAGTGTGTTTGGGAACCGGTGTCCGACCCGTTAAGGTGAAGTAATATGATCTATTTTATGAATAAATCCACCATAATTAAGCACTTTGCCCCAGTTGTTTTAAAATGGCCGCCATTTTAATTTTTTTTTCTCGGGAGTACGGGTGGGTTATTTTAGTTTGCAATATCTGCCGATTTAGAGGTCCTACAGTCACAAAAGTGGTATCGTTGGACAGCTACAAAAGTAGGCAATAAGCTGACAAAAAAGCATTTTTTCATAACTCCCTTAAAATACCTCAAAAAAATGTTTGAACTTGAAAATTGTGATAGAATTTGTTAGTTTTTTTTACATTTATTTTTTTTTCAGAAAAGCTAAACTGTCAACATACATTTATTTTTAACTTTTTGGATACCCAAAGACATCACCTAAACACTGAAGCAAAAATCAAAGTTCCAAGTAAAATAGTTTAGAAGTTGTGACAAATTGAATATCACCCTGTCATCAGAGACCCTTTGAAACGCAGGTAAAATTTACCTGAAATAAATTAAAAATTAAAAAAAAAAAAATAATTAAAAGTGCTTAATTATGGTGGATTTATTCATAAAATAGATCATATTACTTCACCTTAACGGGTCGGACACCGGTTCCCAAACACACTGTATAATATAGCCTTCCCCGAGAAATGAAAAATACTGGTATAGTAGAACGCCTTACATGACCGCTACGAGATCAACTCTCCGCTGCCCTCCTATGAAGGGTCTGCCGTATTCATCATCATCAGCCTGTTGCAGTCCACTGCTTGCTAACTGTCTGTGACGCTCTTACAACTACTCACATTAAAACCTACTTACTCAAATTCAGAAGCTTGTGCAATTTCACTGTTTTTTTAAAATGGCTCATATTGATTCAGAAGAAGGTCGAAATTTTAAATTGGAATTATGTCGAATAAGGTAGTTTTTTGACTCCTTTTCTGGCAAGTCTGTGCTATGTAAACAATCAGTCCGTCTGGCTGACCATCATATTGAATCCCAGTCCAGTTTATTTCGTAATAACTCGCATTCAGCCTACAATGCACTGTCTTGGAGTCGGAGCCAGTATTGCATAGCCGATCCCGACATATTGCGGGCAACTTGGCGGGAACGCTGCTTATTTGCCCGCTTTCCACCGCTCAGCATTCTTCCTATTGTTGCTACTTATATTACTACAATACCCTTGCCTTTATTGTGGCTGTTATTCGCCAGTAAATGAATTTAAGCTGGTTTAATTTTACTCTTTTTATTGACCTGCACGGAGGGTGCAGATTATGATGTATAGTGTAGGTATGTATCGTATTATGAAATGTATGTAGTGTAGGTATGTATCGTAATATGAAATGTAAGGTAAAACTGACGATTCAAAAGTACTGTGTGATGATCGACTTGAATAAATAAATATTCAATTATTACGAATGCTCCAAATACGTGGTTCGCTCGTAGCAACCCGTGACCAAAGATTTTCTCTTGTTTCTACGCTCGCAGTGGTTACGACCGCAAAAAAGCATTATTATACTTGAATTAATTTATTTTTTAAAACAACTAATATTCAAAATACTTGTGTAAATAAAATATGTAAGCATAGCTGCAGAAAGTAAGGTCAATTATGAAGTTTTTCATCCAACAAATGTAATGTATAGACAGAATGCAGTGAGTCTGTACTTAGTGGCTAAGTATTGACTGCTAGTCGAACTGTACAGAAAGTTACTCAATAAGTAGCTGGGTGTTGTGATCGATCGGGGACAAACAAAACTTCCAATGTCGTTGCCGCTCTCAGGCGCTTCGGTAACGAGCGATTCTGTGTACTCGTCGCGAGATCTACTACTGATTGCCTCATTTTCTGTTTCAAATATATTTGAAATTTAATGGTTATAAGTTGGGATGGCCCGAAATTCGTTTCACGTCAGGTTTGACCGAGCTTCGTCTTGAACAGAACTTCGTCATTCGGCCGAATTCATATGCCGAACATTCGGTGCAAAACAAAATTTATTTAATTGATCAAATATTTCTACTGATACAGTTTCAGTGATTTATTTTGGGCTTGGAATCTGGTATTTGGGGTTTTAAGACGGCCAACAACCGATTAAATCCAAAATCATCTACAACAGACTGCGGTCGATTGTTCACTGCGATAATTTCTGCCATAGCTCTGTATATTTGTCTCGACCTTTGGTCATTAATTTTCCTCTCACTTGCGAATAAAGTTTGAATGGATGCCTACATTTGCGGCATCAAAACGGCTTTGCGGATGGGGACATTTGCACGACATGAAAAAGCGCGGCCAAAATAAACCGATTTTTTATTTTTTACCGAATGTTTGGCCGAAGTTCGTATTCGGATCAAACCACATTCGGCAAATCACTTCAACATCAAGGGCCATCACTCGCGCTCTACTACCGCCTGCTATGAAGCTCATCAGGAAAACCTCATTTATTCAGCAATTTAAGTTTTCTAGAAAGCTTGCTGCGTCCTTCCTGTGCCGCACCGCTGAGGAGTGGAGCGCTCTTCCTGCGTCTGTATTACCGGATAAAACCTCATTGCCATCATAAGAGTAAATGGGCATTTTCTAGGTTAACGTGTTCCACCATCGGCCTCGTCATCACTAACCACTAGGTGAAACTGAGGTCAAATGCAATCCCATCACTACAAAGGTAGTATAAAACCAACTCGCTTTCTCGGTCCCAATGAATGCTTAGCTCTTTAAAATTTAGCTCTTTAGGATTTAGATGCGTTTTTTTAATAGATAGAGGAAATAAAGAGGGAGGTTTATATGTATAATAACATCCCATTGCACTCGTGCGAAGCCGGGGCGGGTCGCTAGTTACTTATAAAGAAAGCGCGTCATAATCCTGCTAAACTTCCTAATTTCGGCGTCGACCGAATTAGGTTCGTTCCAAATTTGAAATCAGTATACCGAATAGCCAGGCACACACACAGATGTGTTCGGCGAATGTTCCGGAACGGCGGCTGGCAGGTGAATCCGAGCGTTCGCAATTAGCCAGGCTCGGTACGTCACAACACAATCAAATGCTGTACAACTCCTGGCGCCCACCCCAAGAGACAAAAGGTACAGTATCGTTATTCGACAACTGCAGCAAAGGTGCCTAAGCGTATCGTATACGCTTATAAATCACTAGCGACCCGCCCCCGCTTCGCACGGGTGCAATAGGATGTTATTATACATATAAACCTGCCTCTTGAATCACTCTTATCTATTAAAAAAAAACGCATCAAAATCCGTTGCGTAGTTTCAAAGATTTAAGTATTCAAAGGGACATAGGGACAGAGAAAGCGACTTTGTTTTATACTATGTAGTGATACATACATGCATACCCCACACGTAGAGCAACAAAAGCGTAGCTCATAAAGTTGGTGTTTTTGAGTTACGCCTTTCTAGCCTATTTGCTCACGGGATAGGTAGAGACCACAACTTTCCAGTTGCTACGATCCTGACATACCTCTTGCTCTTCCAATCTCATTAATCCTTTCACACATATATTGATCACGTTTATACGTGATTGGCGATAAAGGCATACCACAGAACTTTACTAGAGCTTAGTCGAGTCCTAAGTCGTTGAAACTGCTTACAAACATTCCGTCTCCGACTAGTCTATGATGCCGGTCGGAAGCGTGGCCCAAGGGAGAGGCACGGATGATCAGGTCGGTATTAAGAATTCCCAAATACAACATTTTCTTCCCGCATTTTTCAATATTAAAGAGGGTGGCACTCAAATATAGATAATATGTTACATTAGGGTTTTGCCTCATGATGCAAACACTTTCTGACACTAGGCTCAGACCGAATCCAAAATACTGAGCCAGTAAAAATATTTTAGATGAACGGCCTTCCTTAACCTATTTATTGAAGAATATAACTTTTTATTAAAGATCTGAAAACTAGAAAAAGACATTTGGTCATGTTGGCATCAGGCAGGAATCGAACAAATGACCAAATGTCTTTTTCTGGTTTTCAGATTTTTCATAAAAAGATACTGCATGGACAATGATAAAACAATATAACTTTAGTAAACATCCACCTTATTCAGTTAAATTGCGGTTATTATTATGTATATGAATTTTTAACGTGATCTATTGCTTATTGCTAAAGTCTACCAAACTGAACAACAAATTTGGGGCAAAAAAGACCCAAATGAAGACCAATTAAAGTCAGACACACCGTGAGTCGCCCACCTATAAGGTGTTGGTATTAGGTCGATCGCTCTACGCAGCCTATGTTAATTACAAAAATCGAAAGTATTTATTTGCACAATTCGGGTGTACATTATGGTCTTTAAGCTCACATCGTTAAACACAAAGAAATTGATTGCATAAATTGAAAAAGTTTTAGAAAGTTTACACAATTTATTCTAATAGCAACTTCAACAATTCGTCGTTCGTAGATAAATTGACTAACAGGTGGAAGCGTGAAAATTGACTAAAACGGATAGGCCCGTGAGTGCGGTATTGTGGCAACGTCATAGGCACGGAATAAACAATGTGATTAGATGAACGCTGCGCACCAGCCTATTTCTGAATGCGGCCCTTTCCTCGATGCGATGCATCCGCAACACATTTCCGGCGCCTGTCGAAGCCTGTTTCTGACGCTTCGGGAACATGATATTTTTAGCCAACGAGCAATTTCAATTTTTCATATTGCAACTACCTCCTCCTACCTTCCATCGTTTTGTAATATTAGCTTTATTGGCAGTTCCATTTGTTATTCTCTTTATACTGCGGAATCCGGTTCGCAACTCAATCAAGTTTCAATTTTGAAATGGCCGGATTAATAAAATCCTTGCACAGCGTGATCAGAAAAATTGCAATAGGGTTGTTTGAGTAATGAAGAGGAAACAGTAGTGGTATTACTTCCATAAGCTAATTTGAATCAATATTAGCTTCGAGATATTTGAAATATCGTAACTGTATTATCGCACGAGTATTTACCATGAATATAATATTTCCTGCATTGAATGCCAGATAAGACTTTCAAAGGACTTGTCAGTGTCCATAAACGAAGCCTGATGAAAATCCGTTTCAAATGGGAGTACGTCTAGTCTAGCACAAAATGAGTGCACAAAAGCTTCGGAGGCAATCTGCGCGTAAGCTGAATGCGCCACATCCCCCCACACAAGCCATTTGCAACAGATATGCCGTCAAAAGGCGCCTTTAATGCATCCTGCAACTTCCATCGGAACTGTAAATTATTGTCAGGAATTCAGAATGTAAGGGATGCGAAGATTTAGTCTTTTGTGTGTGCCGTACTTATGTGGAAAACTGATAAAACTGTCACACAGTGGCAGAGTGGCCGGCCGTTGTTAGAGTCGAATTATGTTTGTGCACTGTTATTAATATTTATTTGCCTATGCTCAGCGGTCGGCATCGTTTGGTTGTTGGCATGCTGATGATATTATTTATAGCAAAGATATAAATGCCAGAAAAAAAACATTCGGTCTAGGTTTCAGGCGGGAATCGTACCAGCGCCTTCCGCATACCGTCCTGCTCTAAGCACCTAACTACCGAATCCCTACCAGACCGGCTGGGTTTTTCTGGTGTATTTTTGTTAGACGGGGTTATTCCATTAAAGTTTAACGCAAATACCTTCAATACTCGAAAGGGATATTTTTGCTTCTGATAAGGATAAAAATAGCTGTTTGATTGTTGTTCTCTGGAAAGAAAGTGAATTAATATTTAGACCTATTTTACATTACAGGTAAACTCTTTTTTAATTACAACGGGTTCGTTTTCAGTTGGTGAATTAATGGTATCGATTTTTCAAATTCAATAAGGTAGGTTTCAATTTCTGTGAGAATCGTCTTGAATACTCCTTTGAGTATTTTACCCTCAGCATCGTACTTAAAAAGTTGCACATGTCTTGAAACAGTCAGAAGCTAGTCGACAGCACAGCTTAGGTACTACTTATTGGCCGTCTCTCAAACACTTGCGAAGGCGTGTGTAGGTAATATAGGCTTTATAGGCCAGGGGTCGAATACTTACGCTCCAGGTTTTATTTGTCCCCAGAGGGAGCCTACGCCTAACCAATCACTTACAGTCTCGCACTATTTTGGCAGTCTAGGTTTGGGTTACTTAAGGATATTATTGCAAAAGTAGTCACCTTTTCATTGATTTTAAATGTTATACACGCTTTTCACTTGTAAAAGGGTAGCTATCATATGTATTGATAGGCAATACTAACATACTAGCGGCGGCCCGCGACTTCGTTTGTGTGAACTTAAGTTTGAAAAACCGGACAAGTGCGAGTCGGACTCGCGCACCGAGGGTTCCGTACAAAAGTTAGAGTTAGCGGTACATCAGTAGGCCTAGCAAGAACCGCTAACGTTTTGGTAATCGAAAAGTAAACCTTTTTTTCTTTTTCCTATGTCTTTGAGAAAAAGAAGTATCGTTTCCTTTTCGATTACCAAAACTTTAGCGGTTCGTGCTAGGCCTACTGGTTACCCATTTCTGTTTTTTTATTTTGCTCGTTAATGTCGCAAATTTGTGGAAATGTAAGGTTTGAATCGGCTGTATCTTTTGATTGCGTTGATTTGGAAGTTAGATTTTATTACAGGCTCGCGTTCATGAGAAAAGGGGTAGTATATTTTTTTTATTTTATGTTTTGAACTAAAAATTTACTGTTTTGGAAATTTTCCTTCATATGTGCTATAAGACGTTGCTTTGTACTTTCCAAGATTCTAAGTTTGCTTCGTACTAAATTTCAAGATTCTGACTTCACGGGAAGTACCCTGTAGCTTCTGGTTTTCGTGCGAGTGTCGAAGTTTGCGAAAATTTGCATCATAAATGGCTGCATCATAAGATTGCGTTGATTTTTTCACACCTTCAAGGACCTGAGTATTCGATATTTTCAGCCGAATGCTTCCACGCGTTCTTGAGAAAAAGGGTCTTGACACACGGACAACAAAGTGATCCTATGAGGGATCCGTTTTCATTCCTGAAAACGCAGTCCTAATAAAAAGTAAATGTTTTATAAATTGCAGCATGATGAACTCCATTTAGTACTTTCAACGAGAAAGAGGGACATGCATCTATACCTACAAACTTTAGCATCTAAAATATTGATAAAAATAAGCAATTTTTGCTCCCCGTTAATTTCGTTGTGTATTTGACTAAAGCCAGCAGGGTCATTTTTAATATTTACTATGACCGTAACAACCCATCTGGTGACGTAAGCCGTTAAACATTGCGATTGCTCGTAGGCCGCTGTTATGATTCATTAGTATCGGTCCGCGCGGCGCCAAATAATATTTCAGATAGTAACGCGTTTAAAAATAAAAATTCCAACTCGCATGCTAGTTTATTCATATCGCCAGTACTCGTAACTGCCTTTACACGCCTTTCCAGACAGCTACCATTTGTTTTGAGGTTACTGTTAAGGTAGAGTCACGGAATGAAAAGGTTGACTCAAATAAATTCATTTACGCGTTGCAAGCACACGTGACCTTTTTAAACTGTGTAACAGGCTTGTGTGCAAGTATGCTTTATTGTTTGACAATAAAATTAAATTCTATTAGACGTCCCTTCACGATTGACCACACTTTTTATTGGTTTGATCTTGTCAATGTCATCATTGAGCTAGCAATAACAGATCTTGATGTCAACCCCAACTCTTTCATTCTCCGACTGTACAATTCAAAGACCGACCGCAGCAGACCGCAAACTGAAAGACACTACTGGTTTCTATGGATCTCAAGTGATTCCAAGCGCGGCCGCACTGAAGCGCCGCGCTTGGGAACAAAAGTGTGTCGCGTGCAGTTTGTGGTTGCAGTTTGCGGTGCGGCCGCACACCGCCTCCTGGAATTGTATCTTTATTTGTATAGAACATGAATCATTCAATGGAATGTTTTTTTAGGTTCAGCTGGCCGTGATCATGCCTATTAAGTCAGAAATGTATGTCAATTTTATGTCTGAATATTAATGGGAAGAAAACGGAAAATCTGAATAATTGTTAACAAAAATAAAAACAAAAATGTATTTTTTTCAGTGTGAAAAGTCTTTCTGCGTCAGCTTATAAATGACATTGTATTAATGTGTTACAGTAAAAATTATATTAGTTTTAGTGAGACTAACGAACAGCAATCCATTTTTAGTATGTGTTTTTTTCCCTAAAAGTGTAGGTATTGATTTACCCATATTATTCTTTATGAAGGCATTAGTACTCTTGATCTAGATATTTGATGCCATGCGAAGCCTCTTTTAATTATTAATTGAAAGAATCCATTCGGTGTTTTGTATTCCTAGTATACAAATAGTATTATGAATAATGTCGGGCTAATGAAGGGCCGGGGCCGGAGCCGCGCGGGCGGCGCCTGCACTCGACGATTAGACGATCGATGGCTGCAGCTGGACTGCTGGGCCCCAAGTCTGCTCATTTTTGAACGCTTCAATTGAATCGTAATTGAGTCTAATTAGTCATATTTTTTCATAGCAAATGTGACAAATCAGCCGATGAGCGTTTTAAAACTAGAGTTTGGGCCCTAGTGGGGCGCTGACGCTCGCCATAGATCTCCTTAGTAGCGCTCATTATCATCTTTGTAAACGCTTTTAGTTAGTCGGGAAGACAAATCTTCAATCTGGCATTGCCTTTTATACGGTGCTGTGTAAATGTAACCTATTATCCTGCTGCTAAGCAAATGTCTCCTTGGAAGAAGAATTTCTGCATTCCGAAATGTATATCTTCTTAAAATCTCCACTAACACTCGAACTGATAGGCCTCTCCAGAAGAAATGTTCCGAAATGTGGATTTGAGGCCATTTGAAGGGTCAAGCAAGGTGAGACGGCTAACCTCGAGGGTGACGGATGACCTGATAAAGGTTAGTGAAGCTTGCGGTGGCTTTGTAAATCTTCTGTTCAGCGGTGGACCTTTTCTAGCTAGGAATAGGTCGAATGATGATGACGAAGAACAGCAAATTAGATCACGAGTCTTGAAATATCTACTCGGGTCAATCTAAGCCGCTGAAGAGAGAAACAAAGTCGGGTATGTTCGAGCACTTATAGCTCTTGAACTGCTGGACCTATCTTCATGGCTTTTGATTTGTTGGATTTGTTTTCGCTTCGCATAAGAGAATTGTTTTGGACAAACACCAAAATTTTCCCAGGGTTTTGTACCTGTCAAGCGGAGCAGCGGCATCAAATCACTTCACTTGTATTGGTTGACAAATACTGTTTATAACGAACTGTCATTTGACAGAACGACACGTTACGCCAGCTACTGATAAATGCGAACGTAAACTTACCAGTATAGAGCAATACACGCCATTTTAATAAAATCAAACCAGTATTCTCTGCGCTGTTCATTGAAATATCCCATTACATTTCACGTTATTATGTCAGACCATATCAGATACATCACATAGAGCTCCGTAATATTGCTTATTCGTTTCCCAGAATCTCGATCCTCATTTTAAATGGATCTGGTACAGTAAAATTTAAAGCAAAATGACTTCTCCTGAATTTGTATCAACTTGCTTCGAGGGTCCTAGTTTGAAATTGTTCTTTCATTTTACAGTATCACTCCCAAATACATTTAGAGGGAGCGCTAAAAGGTTTCGCCAGCTGATCTAGTTGCGACTTGCGAACTACCAATAGTTCAAAATCCGACCGCAAGTTTGTCTACACCATCGAGGACGCGCTAGAAACTGTTACAAGCGGTTGTCTATCTCAAAGTTACGTAATTTCCACCAAGTCCGCCAAACTTCTTGTAGCCTGTGGTGTGCTATGGAGTAGCTAAACAGGACGCAGGCTATGCTGTAGCTTAGATAATCTTATTCGGACGTGCGTGTTTCTAAACCGATGCAATTTGGGTATATTAAAGTTAAGATTGAATATGCATTCACTGGACATACATGTTTCATCAAAGAACACATTGCTTACCACTAAGTGAGATTGTGATAAAATAACCGCCTCATCCTGTGGTGAATCACATTGCTGGAATTACGTTTAATACTTACCTACACACATATTTTTTCCAAAGTTTACACCATCTGAGATCACTTGTCAATCGGCCATCTCACAGGTGGGCGTCACCTGCATTCGCCTTTAAGAACAATGATTGCAACTTTCTTTTTTTCAATTAACCTTTTGAAATGGTCTTCCACGGTTTGGTGCTAAAGTTTTTGTTGATAGGATTTCCAACTTTTATGAAAAAAAAATACTATTCTGCCCTGCCTACTATATCTTCATTGAAAAATGTACACAGGCGTTCACACCGACCTGTCCTGTTAGCATAAGACCAATTTCACAATGTTTTCGTAAAGGTTTATGTGAACGTCTCTATACATATCAGTTCATTGAAAAAATGGAATGAAATAAAAAAAAGGAAAAAACTGTTTAAATTAAAATTAATACAACTAGTTATTTATTAATAACTAGCGGCCGCCCGCGACTTCTATATCTTCATTAATTGTACCCTAGGTATGTCCTATTCAGATGCATAAGCTAAATTAATGTAAAGTTGTAAAGTGAAGTGAACGTAAAGTGTTGGAATGTGTTAAGATCGTTAGAGCTGTCAGATGTTTCGCTGTACAGCTGATCTAATTTAATTTAATTTTAATATAATTAAGTGTATTTGACTAGTTTTATCAGTGTTTACGATAGTGTAAAGGTGTATTGAGTCTGTTAATTAAATAATCTACGATGCTGTGTGTGTATTTACTTCGCACCTAAGAAAGACTGGCGCCGGACGGTTGTCATACCTACATTATTTTCGACCGTTACAGGGAAGTACTGTTTTTTAATTATTTTAGTCTTAAAACATAGTGAAATGGTTTAAATGGTACACAGTTCAGTAACTAAAATTATTCTTATTTAAATCCGTTTGCTTTCCAAGACCAAAGTGAGGTTAGGTGTTTTTGACATTTCATGTTTAAACTCCTAAATTTCACCAATTCTGCTATTGTTTTAGTCATATTTACTTACACTGTATAACATTAGACACTGCACAATGCCTCATTAACGTGAGATACGTCAATATACATAACAATTAGGGACTGTTGTTTGTCTCTTTGCTTGACTACAAGTGGAAGTGAAGTTGACGTTAAACAACCTCCTTGCCTCAGACATATTACTCTGACACTAAACAAGATAACACAACTGTTATTTCCTTAATAGATACGTAAAATATAGTTCTTAGCAAAGACATAGTGACTCATATACTCCCTACCCTCCTACAATCTTAAATTAGATATTTTCTTCCAGGTTTTGTTTTCCCTTGAGTAATTTCACTTATTTTATTGGTTTAACTATCTATTTATGGTATTTATAGCACTATTAATCTAGGGTTAACTATTTTACAGCTAAATTCTCTAAACTGTAGCCTAATTATTCCACTGTAGTTGTAGTTTGGACCACTGTCTTGACTTCAATGCCAGCACACTGACACCCCTTCCTGTATGTTTTAGGGTAGCAGTGTGTGATTCTACACTCCTTACAATCTGCCACGGCGTTTGCAATCCTACCTCACCACATACTGTGCGGTCTGCAATACATCAATATTTCAAGATGATGACCCGCAGTAAACTTGCTGAGTTGTTGAAGGAAGCATGCCGTGACAACGAGACCTTAAGAAGGGACAACATACAGCTGATTCAGGAGGGGGAAGAAAGTGAATTGGAGATTAGGAAAATCATTGACAACAATACCAAACTGAAATGTGAACTAGCGGAACTCGACCAGAAGTACTCTGATGTTGTCGTCCAGTGTACCCAACTGCAAGATATAGTGAACTCTTTCAGTGCATGCAGTAATACGCATGAATTAGCTTTAAGTAGGATAAATGATTTAGAATTAAGTTTGTATGAGTCACAAAAAACAATTAGGCAGCTAGAGTGCGACCAACAATGTACCATTGGGGGTGGCAATCAAAGTTTGCTTGATGAGCTAGCTGTATGTGCTCCAGAGCTGTGTAATAAAGTCATCCCTACTATTGATCTTACTTGTGATGACTCTGCTACCAAATCTAAATTCTATAACTTTAATAGTCATAAAAAAATTAAGAAATATATTAAAATTAATAAGTATATAAATAAAACCAATAAACTTATTAAGAAGCAGTGTCAATATAAGAAATGTAATGCTTTAAGAAAAGAAAAGATAGACCTATTTAGTGAATTGACACAGAACAATCTACTTTTGCAAACCAGGCAAAACTCTTATGAAGAAGAGACCTTGGTTCTAGAAGAAAAAATTGCACGGTTAGAGGGTGCTCTTAAAGACATGAATAATAGATATGCTTTAGGACAAAAGGAGATAAGTGAGCATATCCTGGCTAACACTGAATTAGTAAAAATGTCCTCTTACAATGCGGATAGACTTGACTCACTAATAAATAAATACAATTCATGTGATCAGTGTTCTAACCACCTAGATAATGTAGATTCAGTGTCATCACAAATAAGTGTACCGACAGTTCTAACATTGGACAATACTCTCCCAATAAGTGAGAACTACACTAAACCACAGATTGTTTCGAATACAATCGTGGTATCTGACGAACTAGGCACTATTGGAACCACTTCAGAAAATCATGTCAGTGATGTGGTGATGTTTAGTGATGATATTGGAAGAAACATAGGCCACCTTCTAAATAAAAGTCTGGGTAAGTCAGTTTTGAATTGCTGTTTGCCGGGTGCCTCATACACTGAAATTATAAAAAAAAATTGCTGACTATAGTTTCAGCCCCAATACAACCCTCATTATTTTAATGGGAAACGTAGGTAATATGAACAAACGACAATTTATGAAATGTTGTGATATTTTAAGTTCACTTTTAAATGTTAGTAAAATTGTATTGTTCACACTACCTTACAGTAGGGGTTTGTCACAGGCCGAAAACCAAAAGAGATATAAAATTAATATGATGCTTGATACTCTGACATTTTCAAATAATTATTTATTTAATCTGATTGACATTAATCCTATTATTAATAATAATATGTACCTGACAAATGATAAATTTAATTTATCAATTTTTTATAAACGACAGATAGCTATGTCGCTATCTTACTTTTTTATGATTTCAGCCAAAAATTTGGCTAAACAATCTGCTCCTATTGAGCAGGACGTTGTAAACATTGTTCAGACTTTGGAACTCGTTCCAACTCATTTAAATTAGAGATGGAGACAAAAGAGGTTAACTCTTGCAAATACTTGACAAAAAAGAAGCCAAAACACTATATTAACTTTGTACATCAGAACATACAGGGCTTCTCTGGCAAAGAATTAGAAATAGGTTTATTCTTAGACTGTATGGACATACATGTCTTTTGTTTGACAGAACACTGGCTAAAGAAAAATGAGTGTATGATAAGCATAGATAATTATAGTGTCATTAGTTCGTTCTTGAGAAGTACTGCTATTCGTGGTGGGTCACTTATTCTAGTACACAATAAATTGAAATGTAAAGAGCGTAAAGATGTAGTAGGACTATCAATTGAGCGAACTATTGAAATCTCATGTGTGGAGTTAGAGCAGATTATTATTGTTTGTGTGTACAAGCCCCCCTCGGCTGATTATTCTGTGTTTGAAGAGACTATGGAAGAAGTCTTAAAAAAAGTGTGCAAGTCAAACAAGAAGGTAGTTGTTTGTGGTGATTTTAATATAAATATTTTAGATGTTTCCCAGTCAACAGTAAGATTTTTAAATTTGTTTAAATCTTTCAACTTATTTAATCTTTTTAATGAACCCACTAGAATTACTGCAACATCAGCTACCTGCTTGGATAATATTTTTTGTGAAAATGTTGGAATTGAAAAATCCATTATTAACTGCTTGAAGTCAGACCACTGTGGTTTGCTTACCAGTTTCGAACACCGTCATGTCTCTCAATCAGTAGATATTACTTACAGACCTGTTACTAAAATGCGAGTAGAGAAATTTAAAAATAACTTGATTAAAAAACTACCCTCTTTATCTCAGGAAGACCTGAACATAGATGATCAGTATAGGCAATTATCTGATTTATTACTCAATGAACATAATCATATATTTGCCAAGAAGAAAGTAACAGTGAATAATTTCAAATTTAAGTTTAGTGACTGGGCTACTCCTGGTATTCATAAAAGTAGGATTAAATTATATGAGTTATACGATTTAAAAGCTAACTTTAGTACCCCCGGTATCGTAGATTATGTTAAATCTTATTCTAAAATCTTCAAAAAGTCGTGTAGTATTGCAAAGTCCATTTTTTTGCGCGAAAAAATACAAAACGCTAAAAATAAAATCAAAGCAACATGGAACATAATAAATAAAGAAACATGTAAGACTAAGCCTCGTGATCATTCTTTCTCACTTAAAACTGAAGACAGTATTGTAGTATCCGACATTGACATAGCAAAAACATTTGAAACATTTTTCTCGAATATACCTATTGTTACTACAAGTGAACTTAACTCTAGTCCCTTACTAGCTAGGTCGCTCCTTGCATCTAGTGTTGATGAGTGCGCCATTAGTTTCAGTTTTGATTTTATAACGCCGCATATCATCCTCAAAGCGTTTAAAGAACTTAATATAAAAAACACTGAGGATATATGGGGTATATCAACAAACATTCTTAAACCTATCATAGATCTGATCGCACCTAATTTAGCTTCAATTTTTAACAACTGTGTAGACCAAGGTCAATTTCCTAATTTAATGAAATTAAGTAAAGTTATACCTCTTTTAAAATCAGGTGAAAAAAGTGACCCATCTAACTATAGACCTATTTCGATACTACCAGCATTAAGTAAAATTTTTGAAAAAATTATTATGAATCAGTTACTCTCTCATTTCTCTTTAAATAAGCTATTACATGAAAAGCAATTTGGATTTACTAAGAATAGAAGCACAACTGATGCAGGAGTTGCACTAATGAAACATATATTCGATGCGTGGGAAGGCAAGCTAGATGCAATAGGGGTTTTTTGTGATTTATCAAAAGCTTTCGATTGCGTAGACCATGAGATCCTACTGATTAAGCTGAGACATTACGGTGTGTCAAACATGTCACTTAGCCTGATAAAATCCTATCTCACAGACAGGATTCAAAAAGTGAGTGTCAACGGCACGAACTCTTCCGGTGCCACCATACGTATGGGAGTGCCCCAGGGATCAATATTAGGACCCCTGCTTTTCTTAATTTATGTAAATGACCTTCCTTTCTATGTAAAAGGAGTATGTGAGATTGTATTATTTGCTGATGACACCTCGTTGATATTTAAAGTCGGCAGAGGTACAAACGCATTTGACGACGTAAATAATACTCTTTCAAAAGTAGTGCGTTGGTTCACTAGTAATAATTTATTACTCAATGCCAAGAAAACTAAATGCATCAAATTTTCCATGCCTAATGTTAAACAGGCTGAAATTGTTGTTAATATGAACGATGAACCACTAGAAATTGCGAATTCCACTGTATTCTTAGGAGTCACTTTAGATTCCCAATTACAGTGGGGTCCGCATATTACGTCCCTGGCAGGAAGACTTAGTTCGGCTGCTTATGCAGTAAGAAAAATAAGACTGTTGACTGATGTTAAAACAGCTAGATTAGTTTATTTCAGTTATTTTCATAGTGTAATGTCGTATGGACTAATGTTGTGGGGGTCAGCGGCGGACATAAATACTATTTTTGTACTTCAAAAAAGAGCCGTTCGCTCCATATACGGCCTTAGACCACGCGACTCGCTCCGAGAAGTATTTAAGGAGATAAATATATTAACTGTACACTCTCAATACATTTATGACAACATAATGTACGTACGCAAAAATTTGCACCTTTTCAAGAAGAATTGTGATAGTCATAAATTCAATACAAGGAACAAGAACAAACTTGTAAATCCTAATCTTAGACTTCATAAAGTAGGAAAATCATTTGTGGGTCAATGTGTAAAATTCTTTAATAAAGTACCTCAAAGTCTTGTTGAACTACCCCTTCACAAGTTTAAATCGCAAATTAAAGAAAAGTTAATGAAACGAGGTTATTACAATGTAAAAGATTACTTGAACGACAAGGATTTGTGGTCATCTCAGAAATAGTCTGCTCCTCTGCACATCATGTATTTTGACTTTACTGTTGTTACTCTGTTATCGCAATTATTGTAAACAAACAAGATTAAAAAAGAGTAACTACCGAGTTTCTTGCCGGTTTCTTCTCGGTAGAATCAACACCTCCGAACCGGTGGTAGAATCACATTATTACTTTTTAATTTTTATGTTATGACTTGTCATAAGTGCTTTTTAATAAGTTTACATGAATAAAGACTATTTTTACTTTACTTTTACTTTACTACTTTACTTTAAAGTTTCATTAAAATCCATCTAGTAGTTTTAACGTGAAGAAGCAATACGGCACATCCACACATACAAACTTTCGCAGTTATAATATTAGTAGGATAAAAATATCATTGCACATTATTCCACACAGTAACGCCACGTTTTATCAGAGGATACTTAAATACCTATGTTTTGTAAATGCATCCATCCAGAGAAAACACCATCCACTACAAACAGACTTTTTTACATGTACGCAAATGTTTTTAATGAAGTATCCGAATATTCAAAACTATTATTAAAACATGCAAATAAAAGTAGTAACTCCTTCATCATTCTGCCAATCTGTTCCGTTCAATCGTGACAGACTGGTTTTAAGCTGTGTTGAGATCCGTGCATGAACTGGATTGAAAGGTGAGGTTCAAAAAAGTCCATTTAATAACGCGTAAGTGCTAGTCCCGCCTGAGGTACGTCAGCGGCAGGCCAGGGGAGACAAACAAAGGACCAGCAGCTAAGCTTCGGGACGTCTGCGGGCGGCTACAATGCTCACTTTGTGACTTACCAGGTAGTGTAGTGCAAGCCGCCTTTGTTAGCCACTTAGCTAATTAACGGCATAGTGCTAGTTTGATAGATCAAAGGTGCAAAATGATCATTGTTTATCTCAGTTTCAATGATACTAGTTTCACATTACTAGATGGTTTAAACTTGAAGTACTCGAAGGTAGTTATTCTAATACCCGGGTTACTAACAAAAATGAAACACTGAAACCTAAATTCTATCTCTAAATCAATAGGTACTGCATCACTTAATGAACTTTAATGAATAAGAAGGTCTTTGTCAAGTACTCAATGACGAAGACTGCCGTACAGTCGGGTCCTAGACTGCTGCGAGCCTGTAGGCGCGTAGGTAGCTTCCGCCTCTCAGCTTCGGCACCAGAGCTCATGTTTAGTGATTTAAAGCCTCTGCTTAGTGCTGAAAGATCTCTTCACCATCTGTACCCTTTACTAACTGGCACTCAGTTATGACTCATTTTTCCCAAACTGTGTTTTTCAAATTGTGTTTTTTTTTCTTCTAGATAGCATGAAACTTCTTAACTAATCAGCCATGTTATAATAAAAAGAAAAACTTAATGATTCCTTCGTTAGTTGATCAATGATTGCTTTGTGATTTTTTTTTAATACGTCAAGTTTTGGTCCTTACTATTTAGGTATTTGAGTTTGAGCTTTGAACGTCAATTAGCCGCCCACCTTAAATAAAATCGTTAGTTTCTTCTTTTAATTTGTACCCATTACTTTCCAGTGTAATTAGTATCGTTGCTTTCAATTTCATCATAAAAAGTGCATTAAGTCTCGTAACAAACATCAAAAGAATACTTAAGCAAAATATGGCATTTGCTTCCCTGTTATTTGTAAATGCAATTTCAGCAAAATTAGTTCTAGCAGTTTAGGTCTTAAAGTGCATTTTGACTTCATACTCCTAGCGCTCGCGTGTACGCTAACAAGATTACGCCCCTGTCCCATATTGGGGCAACTGCATTCTCACATATCTTGTTTTAATCTTGTGAACCGGCGATCGTTGTTTGTACAACATAGTTTTTGTAATGTATTTAAAATTATAATGTCATGTTTTACGATCATCGTCTGCGAGATTTATAGTTGGCGCACTACATTTGCTGATATGACGGAGGTGGCACGCCGGTCGGGAGTGTACGTGCACTCGCGGGCAGTGTACAGTCAGCCAAGAAAGTGGTCTACCACTTTTGACAAAAGTTTCTGCGAGATGTAACGATCGCTAAGGTTAACTTTTCTAAGAGAGTTTAACACAATGCGTTATTGGGTATATGATTATCTGAGGTGCCTGACATTTGACGTCATTGGGTGACTTAGTTTAAGCTCATTAAATGCGATAATCTATTTTGCTCAACTAAAACCATGTCGATCTTATTGAAGGGAAACTTATTACTGCTTGAAAAGAAAGTCTCACTGGCAATTCTACTGTCAAGTATTACCGCCAATAAAAATTAATATCAATCTGTTACTTAAGATAATTCAAACTTGACACTTGGCATGACGTTAAATCATAAATGACAACGAGAGCAATAGTCACTGACACAAACTTATTGCCAGGAAAAATAGACCTTGTTGTTTCATGACGTTCAATCGAATCTCAACCGTAGGTTGGTAGACCACATTTTTGGCTGACTGTACACTCGCGGGCAGTGTTAGCCAGAAGTCTGTATAAGTCAGTTTAGTCTGACTAATCACCAAATAAGTAAAGTCTTTTCCTGGTGATAAGACACTAAAATGTTGAATAGTAATTGATAAGGTTTTAACCTTTATTAACTAAACTAGCGGCCGCCCGCGTCGTTTTCCTCGTGGACTTAAGTTAAAAAAAGTTCTACTCGTTTTAGTTTATAAATTTTATTCTGATGTTTGAGCTATAATATTAAGAAGTTTGATTAAAATCCATTCACTAGTTTTCACGTAAAAGAGCTGTTGCTCTCCACACCCATCCCCTCATACAAACTTTTGCATTCATAGTATTAGTAGTTTTTTTTTTCCTAACCTGCATCAT
The DNA here is from genome assembly GCA_950022985.1 of Udea ferrugalis. Classification (NCBI taxonomy): domain Eukaryota; kingdom Metazoa; phylum Arthropoda; class Insecta; order Lepidoptera; family Crambidae; genus Udea; species Udea ferrugalis. Next base: position 26,523,936 of record OX465515.1, read on the forward strand.
CCCACTGCTGGGCAAAGGTCTCTCCCAATCCCTTCCAAACTGTCCGATCCCGTGCCAGGCTTTGCCAATCTTTCTCATGATATCTCAAATCATCACTCCAACGTTTTCTGGGCCTTCCCCTGCAACGAAAACCGTCCGTAGACGACGATTTGAGACCATTTGCGTGGATGCAAATTGGAAACTGTGGATTTGTAGAAAAATAAGATACAAAATAGGAACTCATATTAAAATGAGTTCCATTGTTTTAATTCGAATTTTCCTATTCATCAGAAGCACCAGTAACTTAAGTCATAATTTAAACTAATCCCTAAATGATTGCTGTCTACTTCACGAACAGTCCAGCTGACATTAAATACCTAGATCATTATAGGTTCTTTCGGTCGCAGAAAACTAGAAGCCTGGACATTAAACTTCCGACTGAATTGTATAGTTGAAAACTCAGCAAAAACTGCTTTTAGGCAAGATAGTCCCGAGGGCAATGAGAATTGGCGCACCCCCCCTCGCCCCCCTGCAGCATAGTTGCCTATTTATCTGCTTACCCAAGTTTTTCTTTAAGTTACTGCAGTTTGTAATTCTTGCTAACTTTTTGAGTGAGGAATGCAAACGGAAGCCTAAGAAAGCATCGCAGGAAAACTTTTAGTGCCTTCTACGCGGGGTGCTCTGGCTTTTGTTTGTGAATTTTTGTTTTTGTTAATAATAAATGTAAACCCCTCGACACTGGTTCACATGGCCGTTGGAACTCGAAACCAGCAGAACATGAGCTAAACTACTAAACACCAGGCCTAGTCTCGCCTCGGTACAATACTACGATGACATAGACCGATTTGATAGTCGACGCAGATTTATATTCATCACTCCAATTTATTTAACGCCACTGGTCAGTTGTCCACTTTATTTGAATGTGGGTGAATTTTAATGATTCTTATACCGCAGTGTAAATGCCATCTTCATACTTAGAAAAATGAATATTTCACCCGCACATTTAAGTAATAACTTAAATACATACTAAAACACATGTTCCAGACTGTTAATTACGAGTTTAGTTTTGAGTCTCCGAGCCGAAAGAGAGCCTGAGCGAACGGTCCAGTCTAAATGTTAACTATTTTGAATGTTTCAAAAGTGATGTTAGTGCATTTAGAAATGCACGATGTAGTGCCGCTTGGTGGCTGAACGACTCGTATCTTCTCATCCAAGTCGCGCTATATTAAGTAACGGCAGATTAGTTGTAGCAAGAATTTTGTATGTTCAGAGGTAATAAAGTGTGGCACATAGAACTCACATCGCCTCGAGCTGACTGCTATTGCCGTTCATTCAATTACTTTTGCGATAAGCTGTAAATAATTTAAATTTACATTATACTACGGATGTTGCGAACCGTGCTGTACCTATTTTATAACTTAACCTTTGCATGCAAGCTGAGCGTAAATACACAGAAGATGTAAAAAAGCAGTAAAACTTATAAGGGCAAACATATTCTCTGTTGTTTAATAATTAAACAATAAAAGATAACTCGTACATTTATAGGTTCGTGTAGTCGTTACTCTTTTATTCGAAGAATAATATGACAGGACAAGTTGACCGACCGAGTAGGCACTAGACGTTTGAAAAGTAGAGATATGACGCTGCATCTACTAATAAAAATGGAATAGCGATAACAACCGTGCTTTCAACAATATCACAGCTGATTCTAAACACGATACACTGTTACCTATGCCCTATAACACCAGTGCTTCTTTTCTCCTCCCTGTATGATGACAGCATTGTGAGGCAAGGAACAAAGCACAACATCCATGTCTAGAGAGATGTAAAGAGTAAGTCGAGTAGCTTAACTTCAAACTCGGATAAATCCAATTCTGAGAATTTTTAAGATTTTGGTGTCAAAAAAAAGCGTAAAAAACTAGCTTTGGAGCTATTTTAGCAGTATAAATCCGCATGGCTCCTGAAGAATAAACCGTTAAAATCGTACAATTTTATCGAAACCAGATAGATCCGTGACATATTTTTTTTCAACTGTAGATAGATCCCCCCGAGCCAATCAGCGAACAGCATTTTTTCAACATGGACGTCAGTTGTCGTAAACGCACTGACAGTATCACTGTACTCTCCTGCTTTTTATTGTATTTAAATAAATAACAAGTTACAAAAAACCACACTTTAACTGTCGATAGTATTCCCTATTATAGCCACAACTCTAGTCCTAATCTTATTTTATCAAAACTCTAGATAAATATCGATCTGGTAAATCAAAACTACATAAATCCATTCAGTGTTTTTTCAAATATAGATAAATTGCATTCCATTAAATCAAATGAAGTTAAATCCAATCTAAATATATTTATAATGAATTCAAAGATGGTTTTGTAATTGATTTTGTTATAGAGGGTCGTTTTCTTCAATACTGTTACCCCAAATAAAAAATACGCTCTTTTAAATCATTGATTTAGGTTAGATAACACTTTTTCATTATCCTCTATTATTTATTATTTACTCATATCTTTGGACGAAGCACTTTGTATAATTATAAAAAAAACTGCACTTAGTTTATTTGGTATAACAATTTATTTGACGGTACTAACGGAAAGCCGCGTGTCGAGTGCGAAATGTTGATTTCATCCGAGTGTTAATCCTGCAGAGTTCAGATTGTATAAAGAAATTCATTGTGGTAGCATTATTGTATAATCGTAAGGACGTTAAAAAAAGACAGATTTTTCTTTTAAAAGGTTTCAAAATTTTAGCAAAATCAAACGTTTTTTTTGTAATATTCTTAACCTTTATCTTATGCCTGTTTCCTCGAGTTATTCTAAGATAATGCTGAGCATTGCAACAAAAAAATCTAAAATTAGTACGCGGCTCCTCCGGGCGATAGCTGTCCATCAATCCTATTCCTCCCTATTGTTCCCGATCTTCCTCGATTACCACCACCTTTTATTAATAATAATAATAATCTTTATTGAGATTACTTAATTTTAACTACAGAGTTTACTTAAAGCTAAGCAATACAATGAAAATAAGGTATAAGTATGCTGCTGCCATCCAAACTAGGCAGAGCCCGTATCTTAGATGGCAGGGCTTCATTGGACCAAGCCTTCTCAGATCTGGACAATACCTAGCTAAGCCCGATTTGAAACGCATATTGCACCTCTAGTTTGCTTGTTTGCTTGTTTATTCACTCGTAAAACGTTCGATTTGGAGAGAGATGTGGGTAGAATTTTGCTAGCGCTTCTAGAGCGGGTTCGTGTTGCAAGTAGTTTATTTCCTACACTGTTGCAGCATGGTCTCGCATCTGTTTCCTTCCCAGGACCAAAAACGTTTAACCGGCCCACCTGTCCAGGTTTTCTTTTACTACGATGACGCTTTCAATATACAGGTGGACCAAAACACGCTGCTGTATACAAATAAAAATTGCATACTTTTCTAAAACAATACTGTTTCGTTCCCGCTAAGCCGCTTTGGGAAAAACCTCTAAAACGAAAAACAGAGTGCAAATAAAAATTCGTCTGCCTTCGACGCAGGAATTCGCGCTATTTTCTCTGTGCACCCGGTATGATTTTATTTAAATGCGAACTAGAAAATATTCCTATTTTCCAACTGAGTTTCATTCATCGATATTGGCAATAACGGACTTGCTTTTGTTGAGCTGTCAGAGTAGCTAACCATGTCTGAATGCCATTCACTCGTATCGATGTTAAAACTGGCGACTGTGGCGGCTGTCAGCAGTGTTCCGCTCGCGTGGTGCAACTTGTCAACGCCGCGGTTCCGCCGCGTTGCACTGGCTGATATTAATTAATAACTCTGCTTTTTTACACGAATATAAAAGAGGTTAATAATGTTATTGTTATATTTATGAATCGCATTCATTATTTTCAGAACACCGTGATCCACTTATGATCCAATTCGGACCAAAAAGGCAAACAAGTACATTGGAATAGGTCCAGCGGGCCAATTACTTTATCTTGATGCTATGAGCCTGAACAGTTGTCCCCTTTTTTTTTGTCTGTCGAGGGTGTTTATCACAGGGCGTACATACAATAATCATAATCACCTTTTTAATCACCTTTTCACCTAATTCGACTGACAAGATATGAGAGGTACAAACAAAAATCTCAAGATGTATGTGTTCATCAATAACTTTCGTAGAGTCGTGTCGCTAAAGACAAGATGCTTGCAAAAAAATGTCACGTGCATACTCCAATAGTTCAAAGGAACTCAGTTCAAACCCCTTGAAGCTTGGACACTTTGTGACCTTTGCATCGATGCAAACGCACGTTTGTGACTGCGTCGCGATCCCAGCGAGCGATCAACAAGTATTTGCGTCGGCTCAAAGGCGCGTTTGTGTCGATGCAAAAGCGATCGATTCTGTATTTCTGCCACGACTGCATCCCGTTTGTATCTCAGCCTAGAGTTGATATCCCTGGACAAATATAAATATGCCTGGACGTTATTCAACACAGCGTAATCTAGCCTCAAAGAGAGGTACTTAAAGCTTTTAATTTGCTACTTTAAGTCCCTTTATTCATAAAAGGTCGATGAGAGCACCGTGGCCCAGTAGTTAAACACTCTGGCTTGGAACCCGATGGTCCCGAGATCAAATCCTGCCGGAATACACTTACTTTGTGTTCATTGTATAATTTGCGGCTAACTCTCCGGAACACCGATACGAAGCCCAAGCAACCCGGATAAAGGTGGTAGCCTCGCCCCTTACCACGTTGGGTTCAAATTCTCTTGACGAAATGTGGGCTTCTGACGGTTCCGTTAACCATGACGGCAACAATCAGTGTGCCTCTGACTACCCATTAGGGATATGGTCGTGAGGGTATGTTATGTTATATTATTCATAAAAACTCATCCGCAGCCCTATATAGCATCACTTTAAATTTTGAACGTTTTGTCTCTTTACTTAACCGTAGCGTTGCGTTGCGGGGTTCTTATGAATACGGGGGGTAGTGTGTAGTGGGCCTTTGTCGTGCAATGTTTTCGGGCGCAGTCGCTCTCGCATTAATGCCCATTACGCGGGTGTTTCCCGCTGTTTGTGTCTTCGCGGAGTTAGCGACCAACAAACCGAACTAGAACTGCCTTATAAAAATTGTCAAGCTTATAACTCTACTAGAACGCAAAAAAAGCATTATTAATCTGCAGGGAAGTCATTTTATTAATAGCTATGAAAATTTAGGAAGATACTTCATGTATGTACAAAAGTACCTACGTCGTAAAAATAGGGGTAATTGATATTACTTTTCCTGGTATTTCCTTTTTAAGTAAAACGTACACAGCATTGGGAATGCTAAGGACACCAAGAAATTGGAATCTTAAACTAGCTAAATTTTTATTGAACGGAAAAATATTTATTTTAATTGGTGTAAAAAACATAGATGTTATAAGAAAGTGGTCAAAAATAAAATGTATTGGCCCATAAATATGGTAATAGGGTTTACAATGTAGTACCAAATTAAAAGATAACTACGACTTATTGAAAACAGCCATGACATGATTTAAAATATTGAATTACATGTTAATAACACTTGATAATAATGCATAAATAACAAACACAACATATGTTATTTCTACATTATAGGTACTTGGTAGAAATAAAGTGATAAGTGATCGATATTCATAACTGCATACACCATTAAAAATGATCGAAGAGGTTAGTCTGCTTTTATTAAAAATATAAATTAGAAAATCACTATAATTGGACTTATATGTTCAGGATAGCCAACTTTGGCACGCTCCTTTTCTCAGCACGAATCAGGAGGAGGGCCCGCTTTTCTGCTACACTTCAATTTTTGTTTATTAATTTACTAGCGACCCGCCTCCGCTTCGCACGGGTGCAATAGGATGTTATTATACATATAAACCTTCCTCTTGAATCATTCTATCTATTTAAAACCGAATCAAAATCCGTTGCGTAGTTTCAAAGATTTAAGCATACAAAGGGACATATCGACAGAGAAATCGACTTTGTTTTATACTATGTAGTGATTATGTAATTCCGAGTCTGCCAGAAATGTGAATGGTGTTTATATGTAATATGTAATGAAACAACAATACACGACGACAAGATCGATTCACTCTTGCAATAATCTTATGACAGTGAACTTTGCTCCATTTATCATTATTGTGTAAATGAGTAAGTTTTTTTTAAATTTGCATCATTGCACACACAGCCAAATTAATAAAAGAAAATGGCATCAATTTTTTTTAAATATTATTTCAAAAAATAACTAAAACGACAACACACTCATAAAGATCTTTCATGAGTGCCGTCAAGCGCATGATTGAATCATTACAAATTACAGATTTTGCTTTTAATATCCTGTTTTGAAGTCGCAGCCACAAAAAACTGTAAAACGTGAAGTTAACGAAGGTTAATAGAGACGTCGAGTGTAGGTACGTCTAGACTAGTGTATTTGGAGACTGTCATCGACTCGACACATAACGCTGCTGAGCCTAGCAATGTTCTTCGGAATCGGCTCTCTTAAGTGGCGTCATCAGGGGATCTCATAAGGAGAGTGTTGCGAAAAGTTCTAGACGTTCAATCGCACATCACTTGCAATATCTGCTTTGTAAACTTCTTACCCGACTTTTAAGAGAAACAATTCCCACGCGCATGCGCCGATACCCAGCTCCGTTTGGCGGCGCGGGCGCATAGAAGTGCGCTGATCGCGTGACACTTTTTCATCCGAGAGAGTCATATCGGCGATCGGCGGACGTGGGGGACTCAACAATGTTGAAATTGGACGTGCGCACTGTAACATTCACACTACACACTTATGTGTAGTTTCACAATGTTTATGGCCGCTTTGGATATAAACATAACATAAACGGCCTATATACGTCCCACTGCTGGGCACAGGCCTCACCTCAACTATGAGGTGGAACGAGCTATACTCCAACACGCGAGCTCAGTGCGGATTGTAGGAGGTGTGTAAGGTTAGTGAGCAACCTTAATGCCAGATGTTATCAAGCCGCTCTAGGGCCTCTGACTGAGCTTAACGACTGACATCTGGCGACGTCAACCGGGACCAACTGCTTAACGTGCCTTCCGAAGCACGGAGATGCCCGAAATACACATCACTAAATTTCGGTCGGAGTGGTCACCCATCCCATTTCCGACCCGGCGTATGTACCTTAACAACAGCGATCGTCGCCGATCACTATCACGACTGCGCCACGGGCACCTCTTATGATATGATTGAAGCCGCTTTGGATATGATTGAAGTAAATTTAATGAGCCAATCAAACCAAATAAGCGAGCATCAGCATAATCAATAGCTAATATAAAGGCAACTTCAATTAGAACAATTGGAAATTGCTAATGTGAGTTATTTCATTGCGACTGTATCCTATAGAGCATAAATATCGAATGCGACCAACAAAGGGTCGCGAATCATCAGCAGAACGTTGTTGATGTTCGGTCAGCAACTTTCTGTCAACAACCAACTAATTAAATAGCTCATTTAAAGCGCCAGCCAATGGCACGGCTGATGGAAAATGAAGAGAGAGGGGTGTTTGTGTTACCTAGTACAAATGATATTAAGTTCAATATAGCTGAAGCTGTTGTTCATTATTTGAACTGCTTCTTAATATATTTAATACTAGCGACCCGCCACCGCTTCGCACGGGTACAATAGGATGTTATTATACATATAAACCTTCCTCTTGAATCACTCTATCTATTAAAAACTGACAACTGTGCGATGACTCGGAGTATGAGGGGAAAACCTACATAGCCCGATTAAGTGGCAGTGGGCTGTCACGTCTGTAGATGGACCGATGGCCGCTGGAGCAGACGAGTCTTTTAGTGGAGACCGTCGATCATCAAACGCAATGCAGGATGCAATCCAGACAGATGGATCGCTGACCTGAAAACAATGGCGGGATCAGACTGGATGCATAAGGCTATGAACTAGGAGTTGTGGCGCATCTTGCGAGAGGCCTTGCAGCGTATTACAACTGTCTGATGATTGAATAAAACAATTACTTACATGATTACAACGACCAGCTCTAAATTGAATAAAAAAACAATCCACTATTCACTCCTGATTAATTGATGAAGACGATTCAAAAGTACTAAGTACACTATAAAGACAATATAACTTTGACTTGTTAACACACGTATTAATTTGCAATTTCATGTTTTCCTTTTGAAACTACTGTGTTGTATTGTGTTTGAAACTGTTGTGGGGTTTCTATTGATCAAGTCGGCACATGCGTAAGCGTGTTAGCGGAACAAAAGTGGTTCTGTTCCATTATCGCAGGGAATTAGGAATTTGCGCGTTTCGCACCTGTAGAATTCTGGCGCAGCGTTCATTTGTGCTCTGGTGCGTTCATGTGTGCCCCTTGCTGAACATCAAATAAGCCGCCCCGAGCACTGCATAAAAGGAATTCAATATTAACAATGAACACGTTGCAACGGGACAAAACAAACTTAATGAACATTCTGTTAAATACGGGTCCGAATTTTTAAACCGCGAACACTTTTGTAGCAGGTTGACGAGTAAACTACTGAAAACACGATGAGAGTAAATTGAATAAAGTTAATGAGATGTGTATATACGAAGCGTGTTGGTGTTGGCAACACGCTTCGTATATAAATCTTTGTATGGAATTATTATTATTATGTATTGCCGTACCGAATGTTTAACTAAGTAGTGTTTTGTCCTAGTCGATTCTTTAGATTGGAGTCAGAGTAAACCTTAATTGATAAGTTTTTACTGACGATTTATTAATGAAAAGTAAGTTAGTAACCACCTTGTTCTGTATGTTTTGTATCCGTTGCGATGTTCAAAATCAATAGACGTTTTTTCTTTCTTTCTTAATTTTTTGATGTTGCATGAAAAATACAACTGCAAAACTGAACTATAACTGCACAGTTACGGGCAAAGTACGTCATACCGCTCCCACTTCTGGCAGCGATTATGTCACTATCCCTTTTCACACCTCATCACCCCCAGCGCCAGACGCCACAAGTGGCACGTGCCATGAACATGAGAATAACTCCGATGATAAGACTTCATCATTTTCTCTTCAATGGCTTTGTTATTTTCTAGACTAGCTTTACTCAACAATTCACTACATACATATATAAAAATGCAAATGAAATTATAATCTCTGCACGTACAATGGAGTTTATTTTTGTTCCACTGCTGGACAAAGGGCAATAAAATTGAAATGCTGCAAAGTATTAGCTTCATCAGCGCAATAACCAAATTCAGCTTGGTCATTGGTATTTTAAAACCTACCGAAGAAATAAATCCTAAAACAAACTTTCTCAGATTCGTAATATTATCTCTGGTACGATTTTGAAAACTTAGCAGAGCTGTGGTTCTGTTAGCTGGTGTCAATGACTAAAGAATATAATAAAATATTTAAATGCACATTCTCTTAAATGTAGTCTTAAGTGAACGTTTGTGGTAGGTCACGATCGATCCCACTGCCTCAGCTTAGTGGCAGGATTATTACTAACCGCGCCAGACTAGGATACAAGTCTGCCGAGCCCGGCAGCGACTACAATGGGAATCCCCTCACTTCATTAGTAGATTTAATTAACCGTCAGTTTGAGGCTCACTCACTATTGTCACACTTTTAAATGGCTGCACGAGGGAAAATTACTTCTTACTGTCATTTCCATGGAAGATGTCAGACACACTAACTCTGAAGTTAAAATAATTTAAGAAGTCCCTTCTGACAGCATCCAGTTTCTTCAGAAACTATAGCTCGTATACCTCTAAAATGTAATTATTGGAAAGGTTTATTTTTGGTTAGAAGTAATAACTCATGTTGTATTGTAACTATATAATCCTGTTTTATAAAACAATTTAATATTGCTCGATTTCCAACTGAATAAATCTGTTATTTGGTCATAGTTCACACTACTCGTACATAGGCCACCACGTTTTCATATCGGGCGTTCGTGGGCAACATTGCCATGAAGGTGTATGAAAGGCTAGTTTTTAACGAAGTCTGTTTACTCTCCCTGACGCACAAACGGATGTCGGAAAAATATCACAAAAAATTTCGTTAGCGAAACTCTGCGTACCCCAACATCGGTGATCATTGCACCTCTGGCGGCGCCATTGTACCACCGACTCACGTACAACTGAAAGCTGCCTAATGGGCAAATTGCGAACACACGTATGCCGCCCGGCTTGACGCGGCCATTGTACCACAGTATAAACCATACAGTAGGCTATCTAAGGCCGCCCGCCGAGTTATTAGCCTAGCGTGCACACAGACACGCGACACAGCCCGTCCTTACTGCCGCCTGCCTATGCCTTCCTATTTTAAGCTAGCGTGTGCGTGATATCGCGACACGGCGCGCGACGCTCACGCACACATTCAAACCGAGAGTGGCACGTTTGTATTTAGATGTTCTGCTGTATGGTTTAAACTGTGATTGTACGGAGCGCAGCTGACGGAAACATCGCATCCATCAAATAAGTTTTATTTCGACGAGCTTTTGGACGCGCCCAATTAGTGCTTGTTTTAAATGGCATAACATTTCAACTGCTGTCGACATATTTTATACAAAGGAATATAAACATTGACAAACATGCAACGCGGCTGCTAAAGTGCTGGAGTTTTTCCGTCTAAGAGTTACTGATATTTGCTTTGCTATGTTTCAAACGTAAGCACTACTCGTATAAGTTCTCGTATTTTGATACTTGCTAAACTAAGCACCTGTAGTTTTTTTCATTGAAACATTTTACTTTCCTTATAACTTTTAAGATGCTAATAAGAAAAGAAAGTTTAAGATTTCCACTACCCCGAGCCCGAGCACTACCTGTAGAGATAAATAAATAAATAAATAAATCCCCCTGTTTAAAAAACTTTTAGCACGTGTCAAGCCATAGTCAACAGTTTGTTATTTTGTTATGTAAATAAAACCATATAAAAACCCATTAGGTACCTACTTGTGAAACTAATTTATAAGTCTTTGTGATATTATTATTAAATAACCTAACTTAAAGTACATAAACGCAGACTGTGTCACTGTTGTTTACAACTTGAATAATGTTTTCAGTAGTGATATAGTTATAACTTTTGTTTGACAGAATATTCAAACAATAAGCAACCACAGTAAATAATGTATTAGCATTAGTTGAAGCAGCTTTGAACTCCTGTTATGTTTTTATGAAGGATGTGAAGTATCTGTTTGTCACGAGTTAATTGCCCACTGTTGACCTTCAAATGCACACGGCGTTACGAAAGCGAAATCATTTATAGCAGTCTTTTAAGTGGTATTGCGAAGAAATCAGGTCTCTGCATAATTGGCAGGTAGATGCCGTAAGTGCCGTTAAACTGTCATGGATGGAGACCGATCGCTATTGAACGCCCGTGGGACTAGTTAAACATGGCCTTTCGATCGATTGTCCACTAGTTCCCACTAGTGGACCGTGCAGTCTCTATCCGCTGAAGATTATGGCCTGTCATGTCGAGATTGTGAATTAAAGTTTCTTAAAATTACTTAGGGACTCACCTTTGCAAAGCACGAAGAAATATTAACGACCAAACCAAAACTCTATAACCATCCAACATTTCTAACTCGCATCGTCACGGCAATAATTGTCAATGAGACGGCTGAAATTATATTAAATATACGAAATTCGCAAGTTCTGTTTTTTTATCAAACTTGATGATGACAGTAATTCTGCACAGTCGCCTTTCGAGAAGTTTGAGAACTTTTTTACTTAACTTTACACTTACTCTACAGTTCACTTCCTAGATTGATTTCTATTTCTTACTAAAAAATCTTTCATCTCATTTTTATTCAACAGGAAACTTTGGATAACATGTTGACAACATGATTCCTTATTTTCTATTGTTCAAATAATGAATTATTAACGCGCTTAGGAGCTGATATACCCAGAAAAATCCCAAGGTCGCTAACGAGGAAAATAATTTGAGTAATTGAGCTGAGGTTACTCCAAACAACTCAAACGTAGTTGTTATTCCACCGATCGGTAAAGACTATCAAATCAAGTGGTTTATTTATTAAAATAATGTTTCAAACATGCAATAAATGATTCGTTTATTTCTTAAATTAACGATCTTATTTCTGCCTGTTAAAACTTTTATTCGTCACAGTTAAATATGTTAGTTATTAACATTCAAAATATTCAAAACAACTTCCGAACCGGTGGTAGAGTTACATTAAGTGTTTCTTAAATGTTTTCTTTTACTCTTAATTATTCCAGTGACTTTTCACAAACACTCGTGAAAGTAAACCGCTTGATTCATAATTGCGCCCACCGCCCGCTGGCGGCAGTTAACATGAAATAAATGCTTTGAGAACTTTGAACTTTTTCATAAAGTTTTGGTATGTAAAAAACTACAAACGTCTAAACTCCATTTATTATAGCATTAGACAGAACTTGACAGAAGTAATAAAAGGTTATTTTTAGGGTACACTTTGTGGTATTAGTACAATAAATATTTTAACTTTTAAGATTTATGCCGAACTTATCAAAATCTACGGCTTAAGCCAACTGTCACACTTATTTGTTCTCATTTAAAGTAAATAACCTCAGAATTTATGATGCTTTTACTAAACTAAATTATTTTGTCTTACGTGAAACTATATTGACAATCATAAAAACCGCCCGTAGTCGTCCGTAACCGTAAGTCGTGCTTTTACTGTCATTGTAACTCTACCAAATCTAAAATGTTACTGAGACCCTTCATACGTTGTGACGGAAGGGCCAATGCAATTTTGCTAGGTTAGACAAATGTTGGCCGGCAAAATTCAATCAAAAATGCAAATCATTCATTTGTTTAGCACCCCTGCTCCTATGAGCCTCTTTTTTCTGTTATAATAAATGGAGTATAAGTAGTTTATTGAAATGCGATCCCCTGTACTACACATTTAGCCCGCGGTGGGCGGCAGACAAAAGTTTGATGCTGTCGTTCTAATTTGTGTGGAATGGACGCCGTCCGTCCCTGTCAATAACAAATGTGGTCGGCGTCTGAATTAGTTTCCGAAACAAACAAACAAATAACATATTGGTTTACTATATGTCAAAATAGTTACTTTTTTTTTTTTGATCTTTTAGCGTCCAATAGTGTGGTAGGTCTACTATCTAACTCATTTAAAATAAGGAGGTAAAACTATCCAACCATGCAGTTTATAACAGCACAAAGTTTCAATTAAATCAATTTAGTAGTTTACACGATGCTTAAACAAACAAACAAATATCCACTAAAATGTATTTTTCTGTTACAGGTTCAGGCGATCCTAAAAGTAAGTGAATTTTGTATATTATTATTATCTACTTTTGTTTTTAGAATTCAACCTAAACGCCGATCTTGATAATTTAGTCAAATACAAAAACTACTATGAGTCACATTATGTTTGTACTGTATATTTATTTATTGGTTTTTTTTGTTTGATTTAGTTTCTGACGATTTAAAAGAACTTTTCTATTCAAATAAAGGTATTGATAATTGAATTTGATACAAACCTTGTTAAGAAAACCTTTTGCGAAAGCTTTGAAGTTAAAGTTCAACCATATTGCTTGTCATATCGCAACCACGTCGCGTCGTTAAGTGGCGGTATTGTCAAAATTAGCAAACGCCAACAACGACTCCACGTGACCCGCCGGAGCGACGGGGCCCGCACGTCGGAGCCACAGTATAAACATACAGTAGAACATCTACATACAAACGTGCCGCTCTCGGTTTGAATGGGTGCTTGCGCTTCGCGCGCCGTGTCGTGATTTCACGCACACGCTAGCATAAAATAGGGAGGCATAGGGAGGCGGCAGTACGGACGGGCTGTGCCGCGTGTCTGTGTGCACGCTAGGCTAATAACTCGGCGGGCGGCCTTGGATAACCTACTGTATGTTTATACTGTGTCGGAGCGACGGGGCCCGCACGTCCGATAAATGACTTAAGCGGCGACTGTTTGGCCACACGTTAGCGGCGACTATTCTATTCTGCCTTTGACGTGACGAGTACCGATCGTGAGTCAAAATATGATCATCACAAAAGCGTGGCTCTTCGGCCCATATAGGGGGACGTCTGTTCGAATTAGCTTGTTTTGGGCACTAACTAACGTTGCCCTTGACATTTGATTTCAATGAATATCTTAGGGACAAGAGTATCATAGTTTCAAAAACTCTCTGCTACAAAATACCTATTAAGTTTAATGGCGGGGAATAAATAAGATATTGATACTTATAGACTTTTTATGACAGACCGAATTCCATTCGGCCGAAGCTGGTGTATCTATGAAATGGGAATAAAAAACGAGACTGATACTATCGGAAATATCAGATCCCTGCGAAAACAATATCTGTTGAGACCACGGTTGTCTGGTTCATTTGAGAGATCCACAAACCTAGCCTTGGGTAGCCTTTTCATTGCCATTATGTGTCTTTGAACTAACCTACGGACGAAGGAAAATTATTGGTGGATCCAACCATATGCACCGTATTCAAACAAAAACTTCTTAAAAATTCCATCAGCCAATGTCAATACAAATAGGTTTGAACTTCAGACAGCTTGAAGTTTGAACTCCAGACTACGGAAAAATAGATAAGATGTTTTGACCTTTTGGTTTACTCGATATTGTGTGTGGTGAACAGGGATAGGGTTGAGTTAGGAATGTATTCTTGGTTATTTTGCTGCGAAGAGGCGGAGGTGTTTCATGCTTAAATTTCAAGTATATGATAATAGTAACAGCATCCAAAGATTTAGATTCGAAGGGTCAAAAGCTGTTGCATTTTAATTTAAAAGGAGTTTTCAGGAAATTTTGACCTGCTACGATTTTTCATTAACTTGTGAGACCTGTAACCGGTAAATAGCTCCGTGGACCTCACGCATGAGGTACACTTATAGTGCGTGGCATGTTTCCTGTTATATGCGGTTGGGTACAGCTTGGCGGCCCGGCCGGGAGCGTCACCTGCCTGAGACATGCACAGGTAGCCATCATGGGCTGAAATGTAATTGAAATTGTACATTATCGTATGAAACATACCATGTAGCTCACCGGAACTGTTCTCACTGTCATGGGTTCATAATGTAAACTCTTAACATCTCATACCTCATCCTGCTGAGAGATAGTTAAGAGCAACGATGATATAAGCCAAATACGAGCTAAAGTTTACTGTTCGCTATGAACCCGTATTAAATAAAATTCATGAAAGTCCTTACTTTTCCATGTCTTGTTAATACATATTTTGGAGTCAGACTTGTTTGTTAAAAGTTTGCTGCTGCTAAGCGCTACCAGTACTTATTTTTATAGCCTGAAGTAATTTTGTCTCGATCACTAGAGCAAAGGGTTTATTCATTTGAATAAGTCATTATTTGAAGGCCGCTCAAGTGAATTTCCTTACGAGGCCTTCAAATAAGCCTCGTGGCTTTGTTCACATTACAAGGCAAGGCTGCAAGGCTAAACGAGGACACGGTTGCATTTTTTAGTATATAATGCAGCAATGACTGCTTTGTGTTCCATGTTGATTCAGTTCCAATTATCTGAAAGATTAAAATCGTAAACAACGGGATTGGTACCAAATACCTTATTTGTTTCGAGTTTCCGATATTTCGGCTACAAGCCGGTCATGGAATGACCAAAAAAAAGATTAATGATTGTTTCGGAGAGTTATATCTTAATTATAATATTAATTTGTAAAATATATAAAAGCAGAGTTTTTTAACTCAATGCCCTTTTTTACTGAAACGCGTTCTTGCGCACAGATTGCGATCTCATGCGATAACCGCTTACTGCGTTTTTCTCGCGTTTTCGCATTACTTGAACCCATATCAACTCTCGTTCGGACGATAATATGCTCTACGATTGCTGTGCACTTTATTCACTCTGCAGTACACATTACTTCTCACTTCATTGCTAATAATATATATTTCATGCTATTGTTATGTGTTATCGCCGTTTTATGGTATTTTATTTTGATGTGTTAGGGAATAAATCGTTGGCAACTCTATGTTAATGTCTAAACTAAGCCTGTGAATAATAAAATTGAAAGGCTTTCGTTTAAACTGTCAAATTAAAAGAGAATTAGTGGCATTCGCCATGAGAATGATCTTCGTTTTTAATCTTGCTAGTTTAATATAGTCTGGATGTTATCTCTGACAACTCTAAGCCGTCTGATAATGAAACGAGAAGTTTTTAAATGAGTGAAGATATTGTTGAAGTAGAATAACCCCCGCTGTCGTGAATCTATCGACAGTCGTCCAGCGACTCCTAGATTCCAATAGCACCTCACTGATGACTATTAAATCATTTGTTGTCTTGTAATTTGATTCTAGTGCTAGTGGCATAGGTGTGACATTCGATTGCCTTTATAAAGCGACACATGCAGGGTAATAATATGATTGTCCGAAATTTAGTGATGTGTTTTTCAGACATCTCCGTGCTTCATAACATAAGGCACGTTAAGCTTGGCTCTGGCTGATTTCGCTAGTTGTTAGGCGTCAAACCTAGTCATCGGCCTTAGGGTGGCTTGATAACATATAACAATAAAGTTTACCACTAACCTTACCTGATTATTGCGTGTATTGTATCACGTGTTTGTGTTGCGTGGCTGTGTTTTCTGCTGTATCTTTGTCTTTGCCGTGCGAATTATGTCTTGTTTTTTGCTCCTGCGCTCAGCTCAGTCAGCGACTACTTCGTAATATCTTTGTTTCGCTTTCATTATGTCCTAGTTTATAAGAATACTTAGTTTTTGCGTTGTTCAGGGCGTCATGCATCGTATACTTTCGCCTGTGACTTGATGCAAGTGAATTCGTCAGCTATGATACATGAGCATAGCTCCAATCACCGCGTAGTTGAGGTAAGGCCAGTGCTCAGCTGTGGGACGTATATAGGACGTTTATAATACATGATTATAAGTATAAGAAATATTTGGGTCATTTTTATGTCAATATGAAATGACCCTAAATGACTGTTTCTAAAAGCATACTTAAACAACACAAACGCTCATCAAACTAATGTTTGTCACGGGCGCGGGAACCAACAGTCCCTGAAATTACAGTGCTCACCGAACAAACAATTTCTTCTGCTTTATAATTTTATAATACATTTATATATTTTCGTCTGAAAAGACAGTTACAATCCACAATATTTAGAATAGTTATATAACCTACTGGTGAGCTTATCTCCCATTCTCTGCCCTTGTCAGGATACTTTAAAAAATATGTCGTTTTAACGGAATTCTGACGTAATACCGCCACCAATCGTTTTTTTTTTAATTGTGGTTCATTTAAGATATTTTAACCAATGGGAATTTTTTGCCTAAATTGGCCACTGTTAGCAAAAATCTCCCGTTGGGTTATTTACCAAGAGTTTTTTTTCTGTTAACATCTTAAGATACAGAAAATATATTAGTTTTTGATCTTAATTGGACAGCTTTTGTTTAAATATATTAAATAAACCGCAATCAATAAAAAACGTTTGATGGCGTTAATGGGCAGTGAGCGGCCTCTTAAAACTGTAGGGATAAGGTTGCATTTCCTTAATATTTCAGACATATTTGACCACTCTGAACGCAGAGATCATTTTGACGCTGACTGTACCAACCTGCGAGTTCTTCATGATAGTAGTTTATATTCTCATGTTGATCCTCTGCTAAATGATGAATGAATGCAACTAAAATCTTTACTCTGTACATGTCACCAGAAATGAATGTAATCCGTCAGGATTACTCGTATCAGCGCTATTTCATAAACTGCAAGTGCGTTAAATTTCGGGAAGCATATTGGGTACGTACTAGCGGCCGCCCGCTACTTCGTCCGCGTGGACTTAGGTTGAAAAAAAAAAGGTTATAAATTGTAGCCTATGTCCTATTCAGATGCATAAGCTATTTTATTAGAATCCATGCAGTAGTTTTAACGTGAATGAGCAACACGGCACATCCATCCACTCATACATACTTTGACATTTATAATATAAGTAGAACGTTGTTGCAATAAAAGGTTATAAAAAGGTATTGGTAGGTCAGTTTAGTCTGGTTAGTACGTAACAACTTCCGTAGATCTCATACATCTTCAGCTAGGCTTTTGAAGTAAGAAAGTTGCTTCTCAGTTAGAGGAATCATAGTATCTGTCCTATTTGACGGGACTTCTTCGGAGTTTGGGGTCTTGGTAGCGTAAGATGATGAACATCCAGAGGCCCCGGAAGTCTTATACTGCAATAATCCTTCTAGGGCAGTTTAGTCCTGGACCCAGTCTGATAGCAAATGTAGCTTCCAGTACGTCCGATACCGTACGATCTGATAACTATACCGTATACGTTCATGACATAGCTCCAAACTTCTTATTCAGGTAGACATTGACTGTGTCCGTTAATGGCACGTCCAGAAGCCTACACATCGCCGTGTATTTGACCCTAATAGGATTGAGCATAATTTCCCGAGAGATGCCACTAACAATAACATCGGTTAGTGGATTGAATGCATTTGTTGCTGTAATCTGATCAAAACTATTGTCTGCGCGGTTCGTAGCTGAGACATAATTAATCCTTTCATCGTTAATTAGAGATTCCGAATGCATCGCTCGTGCTGGTCATATTAATGAAGCAGGCGCGTCACTCATACGATAATTAATAGCTAAACATTTATTCAACACAATGTATTACTGGCTCGTTGGAATATTGATAGTGGTCGTGCCTGTAGCGCCGAAGGTCTGGGATTTGATCTCCATTGAGGACAAATATTCCTGTGACGGACATATGTCTCACTAGTTTCTTATAAAACGTTTGTTATAATCATAGTAGTTTTTTCGTAACTTTATTTACTACAATAATTACATCTTAAATAATTATGTTACTGGGTTAAGCCCGTTTAATTGTTTTTTTTTTTTTTAAATGTTGCATTTGATAAAGTAATGTCCTAGTTAATTCCATTAATCCTTTACAAATAAAATGCGCCAGAATCATACTTATCTGACCTATAATACAAAAAAACGTAATTCAATCTCCATAATTGATATTTATTTTAACAGCCCTCTCGTATTGCAAGTATGATCTATAACCTTGTTCTAAAACAAAACTGTCAGCAGATCCACGGAGCTGAGTGTGTCGTGATTATGTAGCCGTTGCAGTTAGCAATTATTCAGACTAGAAAGAGCATTACAAAAGTAATCCCTCGCGGATAAACAGGCGGCATGCGCGTGCGCAGCGCTCGGAACCGACTCCACGGTTGCGTTCTTGCTTCTGACATTTCTAACGGAAATTGTACAACTGAGTATGCTTTTTACGACATATTGATTTTAACAAACACTTTTGTAAATGAATGTACACTTAGTACTATAGTCCGTTCGCGTTAAGAATGCAGTGATTACATTCTTGACCTAGCACGCCCCCTAACCAATCAAATCGTTCCTAATAAGAAAGCCAAGTTCACAGTAACCAGTTGAATGCATTCTTTCAAACGCGCGTTGCGTACCTAAGTTTTCGGAATTAAATAAAAAAATACTGCATTCTTAATGCGAACATACTATACATACCCTCACGACTATATCCCAAACGGGGTAGTCAGAGGCACACTGATTGCTGTCGTCGCGGTGAACGGAACATGCCGAAGCCGACATTTCGTCGAGAGAATTTAAACCCAACTAACACAAAGTATAGGTGTGTCGGCCAGTCTTGAACTTGGAACCATCTAGTTCCGAAGCCAGAGTGTTTGGCCAATGGGCCACCACGCTCTCCTACGCTAGAACTAGAACTATCTTCAGCACAAATAAATCTAAAGTATCCTGTGTCATCCTTATTTCCTCTCCTGTCTAGGAGTCTCCTCCCAGTAAGGAGTTTGCCATTACATTAGTATTCGATTCATATATAATGTATACTAAAAATGAAGTTAGCAACTAACACAACTTACCACTGAAGGAGTTGCAGTTCTGAAATGAGTATCCTTGAAACAGTTAAAAATTTCATCTCACTCCGAACTAAGCAAGTTTTTACGAACTAACAAACATAATTATCAATAATGGAGGATACATTATTTTTCTCATTATTGTTCTTCTCAGTCATTCTCGACCCTGCGGGTGCAGGCCTCCTTCAGTCTATGCCATTCTTTCTGGTCTTGTGCTGTCTCCATCCACTTGACACCGGCGGTTTTCTTGATGTCATCGTATCAACGCAATAATAACTTTTTTGATAAAGCAATACTTTTGTTGCTAACCATACGTCATACCAATTTTCCAAAGCTTGTATTTTACGTACTTCGAACGTAACAGTTTTTTTTTGCAGTTTTTTATTAATTCCGAACACTGTAAATGTTTTTAGCATTTTGCATTTCAATCTTTTATTCCTCTGAATCCTGTTTGAAGTTAAAATAACTATTTGCGAATTGGCTTTCAGGGAAGCACTATTTTTAAAAATGAAATTTAGTCTGGGGAATAAGTAAATAGAAAAACATCACTGGGATGTATTTTACAATTTCAATTTATTTTCTCAGGGAAATGTGTGGTTTTAATTTGTGGTTGTCGGAATTATTACTTTTTTGAAAAGGTGAGTAAATATTTTGTTTAACTCTGAAGTATGTGAGAGGGAGTAAAAATATGCTTCAAGTAAGATACATACCACAGTTTATGATGTATTCATTTATTCGTCCTTCTTGGTCTGAAGTTTCGAAAAAGTTTTTAGACTTTGAGAATAAATTATTAATAAATATAATCATAAATTATTGAAAGAAAATTCCATGAATATCTTTAGAATATTGTGAACACATGGAAATAAACATACACACAGATGCTGTTATACCATTAATAAACATCATTTTTTTTAATCCTTCTTAAATAAGAGTAAAATTTTGAAATAGGTACTTACCTAAAACCAGACCCGAAACGAACACTAGTTTTTGCACTGATTAGTGATAAAACTTATTAACTGACTAGCTGTTAATGTTAGAATTTTTATGAAAAGCTTTTCAAATATGTAACCGAACATGATTGAAAAGAGTAACTATCGAGTTTCTTGCCGGAATCTTCTCGATAGAAGCAACTTTTGAACCGGTTGGTGGTAGAGTCACTTTGTTCATTTAGATTTTTTGATTTTCTGTCTTGACGTGTCATAAATGCCTGTTAATAAGCTTACATGAATTAATGATTTTTTTACTTCACTTTACTTTTAGATATTTAAAGTGCTGCTGTAAAATGCAAACAGAACAACTCGTTCAGAATATGCATCACAATTGTGAATTGACAATTCAAAGCTTTATTTTTGTTTCCATTTCATTTTTTTTTTTACTTAGCCAATACTGTCCCACTGCTGGGCAAAGGCCTCCCCCATATCTTGCCAGCGATCTCTCATTATTTTTTTATCATTATGATAAAAAAATGAAAACTTGCGAAAGTTAGTTGTGCGTATAACTCGGACTTGTGACGCATTGCACTAGCTGACAGGAATCAAGCCATGCGAATATCCTCTCTTCGGACGGATGTGCGCATGACTAGCCTTCGGCTCCGAAACGGCGACACGTTGCTGCCACTGGCTGGTGAACCCTTATCGCGCCCAGTGGGAAGCTGAGTGAAGGCCATTTTATTTTGGAAACCACCTGTACTGGCTGCGACTGCTGATATTTTTCACAGCCGTAAAGTTCATTATATTTAAATATTTATTGCACAACGAATAGTTCAGGTGTCAGACTAAACGCTGATAAGGCATTCTCTATTAAGGGTGAGCTGAAAAGTAAAGGAGCGGGGCGATGAATATTGAAACAAAAATTTTAAATGAAAGATCATATTAACCACGAAACGCTGTCGTATCGATTCTGCAAGTGACCGTACAATTAGGCACCTTGCAATCGGAAATGTACTTAAGACCAGTGACAAGTCTTATTAGATTTTCAACGTTGCCTTTACTAAACGAGTGTTACAATAACTGCTCTGGTTTTACTTTTTGGAGGCATAATAGCAGGTGGCATCAACCCGTTGCGCCCCGTGCTTCTCACGGCCAATATTTGCGTAAGCTTCCATCCTGGGCTCCTGGCCCTCCAATCTCTAATTTAATCCATCCCCTCGTCTGCAGCACCGCGGCGCGGCCAAATTGAATTAGTCATTCTAGGACCAGAATAAGTGCTACCAGATCCAATTTGCAGAAAGTCTGATTCGGTGTTTGCATATCGATGAGGAGACGGTAAATAAGACTGGTTTAATCGCATTATTTTGTGTTCGTTCAGTCACGCTCAAATATTCCAGCATTTCAGTTGGTTTAGAAGTTTAACGTTGGAATATATAGGAATGCCGAAATAATTACCTTCTCAGCTGAAATACAAACTGTACTAGGATTCTAAAGAAAACCAGAAAAAGACATTTGGTCATGCTGGCATCAGGCAGGACTCGAACCCGCATCTTTCGCAAGCCGGGCGACTGCACTTCCAATTATGCTACCGAGACCATTAACAGACCGGCCGAATCTTTCTGGTATATTTTGCCCTATGAGCAAGGGTGATTTCATCAATGTTATAGGCATCCACCTCTAACACTCGGAAGAAATATTTTTTCAAATATTTAACTCCCGATTAAGATGAAAAAGCTATTACTATATTTGCAGTATATATATATTATATATATATATATATATATATTTGCAGACAGGAAGTGCAGTCGCCCGGCTTGCGAAAGATGCGGGTTCGAGTCCTGCCTGATGCCAGCATGACCAAATGTCTTTTTCTGGTTTTCTTTAGAAAGATACTGCATGGAAAATGCTAAAAACAATAATAAAATATAGTAATAGCTTTTTCATCTTAATCGGGAGTTAAATATTTGAAAAAATATTTCTTCCGAGTGTTAGAGGTGGATGCCTATAACATTGATGAAATCACCCTTGCTCATAGGGCAAAATATACCAGAAAGATTCGGCCGGTCTGTTAATGGTCTCGGTAGCATAATTGGAAGTGCAGTCGCCCGGCTTGCGAAAGATGCGGGTTCGAGTCCTGCCTGATGCCAGCATGACCAAATGTCTTTTTCTGGTTTTCTTTAGAAAGATACTGCATGGAAAATGCTAAAAACAATAATAAAATATAGTAATAGCTTTTTCATCTTAATCGGGAGTTAAATATTTGAAAAAATATTTCTTCCGAGTGTTAGAGGTGGATGCCTATAACATTGATGAAATCACCCTTGCTCATAGGGCAAAATATACCAGAAAGATTCGGCCGGTCTGTTAATGGTCTCGGTAGCATAATTGGAAGTGCAGTCGCCCGGCTTGCGAAAGATGCGGGTTCGAGTCCTGCCTGATGCCAGCATGACCAAATGTCTTTTTCTGGTTTTCTTTAGAAAGATACTGCATGGAAAATGCTAAAAACAGTAATAAAATATTGTACTAGGATTTTTAATTGTAGTCAGTGAAATGACATTTTCAGTGTGGCTGGTTTACAGTCCCAAATAAATAGTGATGTGGTAAATCGAGTTTTTACAATTAAAAGTTAGTCGACATTACAGCCTGGCAAAAAAGTCATAGTGAATGACCACGTCTCACTTCCATATGTCATTACTGGCAACACACACTGGTCAGACTTTCGTCTTGAGACATTTTTATACTGTGACGGAATATTTGAATGCTCATTTTAATTGTCATTTTTATTGATTATTTTAATTTGACATGTCAATTTATCTATTGTGCATTGTTATTTTTATTTTTCTTTTATTTTCAACGTTGATTTTGACATTATTATTTGACATCATATTTTATGTATTATTTCAATTGTTTTAATCATTACATATTAATTAACGATCTCAATATTAATCACTTATGTAGGACATCAATGTAATGTATAACGTTATTTTAATAATGAGAAATAAATAAATCGAATCTAATCTAATCATAGAGGTATTTTGGTAAACTGTATTTAGTAAATAGGTTTTCAGTTTCAAAATGTTTTGTTTCTGTATTATATTATTTACAGGTAAGAATTTCGTTCATTAACAGGTCATACAACTGGAAAAGTTTGGGAGGATACAACAGTAGAATCTTCCAAACAAGTGTTTTTTAAAGGTTTGACTACAGGCCTAAAGGGCCCAACCGGCAAAGGACGACGCCTTATAATTTCAGATATAGGCAGTGATGAAGGTTTTGTAGCTCCGGTTTACTTATTTTTGAATCGAAGAAAAATAGTATGGACTATCATGAAGAGATGAATTCAGAGTGTTTTGAGAAATGGCTTAAAAGCATTTTGCCAAAATTAAAGCCAAATGCGGTGCTGGTATTAGATAACGCACCGTACCATTCAAGAAAAGTCGAGCTTTTAAAATAAAGAGGTAAAAAATATATTTGAAGAAGGCCTGAAAGAGGTGACGCCTGATAATTGGAGACAGTGCATACACCATGCCATAAAAGTCGAAGACAAAATGTGTGTCTTCGACTTTTATGGCCTGGTGTATTCCGATTCCGATTCAGAATCGGAGTCGGAACCAATAGGAACCGTAACGAAGAAAAACGTATATAATTACTTGACTTTCAAGTGTTAATTCCCCTGAACCTCTTTGAACATTTTTTTCCCAGCCATGGTTATAATTTTTTAGTGAGAAGTTTTAATATGGAGGTAGGGTCCATATTTCTTTAATCGTATTATTGAATTCGTTGTGTACCTATTAAATATTTACAATTTAAAAAAGGCTTTGATACCTAATAAAATAAAGCATGACTAAATGTCTAAGTCTAGTGATTGTTGAACGTCACTATTGTAGCGGGTCACCCTTTTTTGTATCAGTCACGGTTGAAGTTGTCATTTTGCTGACTACAATTATTAATCGTACTATAGGTTAAGCCAGCGTCCTGCAAAAGGCGAAGCGCCGAGCGAAGTTAGGCGGAATGTGACACGCTAGTGCTCGGAGACACATTCAATTTTACACTTTTAAATGACTAGGTGGGCCAGCTAAAAATGTTGCAGGGAACCTGGGAAAACACACAACGCCGAACTAACACGCTCGGTTTTTAACTAGACGAAAGTTTGGATATATTCAGTGCAATATTCGACCGCATGTTATTTTTCAGGTTTGTTTGTACACTAGGTTTTATTATACCCTTTTAGAATATTTAAACTTTATATTGGTAAACGTGGCATACAGATATTGTTGTTGTTAGTTGACTATGTTGAATAGTGTATGTTGGATTGGATTATGTGGCGGATGTGACACCACTGTCGATTTATTAACAAAATGCCCAAATTATAACGATGGTCGACTCCGTTGATAAGACAGTTATACTCGTATAATTACTATAAACGAAATTTGACTAAAAATCGAGAAATAAAAAGGAGAGAATCATTGTTTTTTTCTTGAGGTCCATTCAGAAAACGTCTGCATTTAGCGTGACTCAACCCTATGTACTTATTATACTCGTACGTGACGTACACTTCACACTTATTAATTACTCTTTGGACTCGCTAATGAGTGTTCATTGAAATTCCTCTTATTCAACGCGATTAAAACAGCACGCCATATTATAAAAATCTTTATTACTTGGTGGTAAAAAACCACTTATTTCTTGAAAGATATCGGTACGTTCGTTCGAGATTTAATATTTCTGTAATCCGATTTATTAATAATCAGCTTAGCGCTTCACAGTTTTTTGCTACTCATTTATAGAGATTTGAGAAATAAAACACGCAAAATGTCCTAAGTATTCTTGAAAAATAATTCAATCCATTACGCTTTCAAAGTTTTTACAAGCACACTACACAAGGCATCTCTTATGATGCATATGGCGCAATCAATGAATTTCATCCTAATCATAGCCATGAAGTTATAGGTATCTTAAAATGTCATAAATGTCGATTAAAGCGATATGAAAAGTTATCAAGAGTGTCTGAAGTAAGCAAGCAAGTTGCCCGCGACCCGCCCAGCGAGCTAGATAAGAACAATGGCCTCCACACAAGTGCAGGGTCGCGGGTTAACGCGCCCAATCACGGGACAGTTATCTCCATTTGGCACATTACGCGATAAGTGCCGAGTGCCGACCTCGGCCCCACCGAGACCCCACCGCAGCTCGACTGCAATAACTACCAATACAAACTGCTCATCGTTGACCTCTGATATGGAAGCTTAGAGTTAACTAAAATCAGCAAATGAATTCTATTTACATTATTCTTTGAATTCACTCTTCTCGGAAGAGGCAAGCCTCTGGCGCGCCGGAAGTATTCACATAAATGTGACTTGTGTAGCGAAGATTATTTAAAATCTATTTCAAGCGTCCGTCTTCACAATAAGTTTTATGAGGAATTAAGTTTTTCTTCTACTTCTTGCAGGTAGAATTGCTTACTGTAAAGAAACTAAAAAATCTTTATTATTAATAAAATGCGTCTGTCTTAGTCTGTCAGCTGATTCCTGGCTGATTGTGGCTCAAATACATCAGCCTATTAATGTGTTCCGCATCCTATCGCAGTCCGACTTCTTTTTATTTTCCATAACCAACTTCAGGTCATCCGCGAATAAAGGCGAGTATCGTAAATCGTTAAATTGAATTCTAACGGTCCCAAATTACGCCCTTGGCTAGCCCCTGACCTAGTGTCGTGTGGCCTCGACTGTCGTTGGGCCCAGTCCACGTATTACCGTCCGTCCCATTGTTTACCAGTTACTTGATAACTGGTAAACAATGTAAGCGATTTCGGGGTGAAGACTGCGAGAGCCAGTTTCATGTCTAGCACATCATTATCAACGGTATCAAACGCTTTTCTGAAATCTAATTTCGTGACGTCCACTTGAGCCCCAAAGTCGACCGCGGGTCATAATTGCGTCATCTAATGCAACAGATCGCTCGACTATGACGCCCAAGGCGAGAACCATGCCGTGCTTCCGATAATTGTGCACTAACCTGTGAGTAAACGGATCGGTAAATTGCTGACTCTAACCTTTTGCTGGTAGAATAAAATCACACTGTCACATGCATTTACTCTGTCCGCATCTTCAGGCTTGCAACAGTGCTTTGGTGGGAGAGGTCAACACCACTGTCTGTAAATGAAATATAAAAAGCATTTTATTACGGCCAAAATATTTAACATTTCTATCAGTTTGTCCATTGTGCTGAAAAATATCGCAAAACCTGGCTTTCAGGTCTGGAAAATGCACACAAATCCGTTTATACCGTTAGTATTCGAAGAATGCCTTTTTGCATGCCTCTTAAAGCGCTAGAGCGTAAAATTGAAACTACATATAATATGATTTTGAAGTAAGATGTCCTTGGCGAATGGCACCGAGCGCGGCTCACTGGGCCGGGAGAGATCCGCGCACCTGAGCGGTCTCCAATGACGACGCATTGTAAACATTTCCAATATCTCCCGAGATGTTGCATCACAAAACTTTCATATTGCAACTTATACGGTATCTGGAAGACTTTTAGACTAGCTAGCCGCCAACTCTACGGTATCAACATATAATAGGAATAACTAATATTAAAAGAGAAAATACTAATCGGAAACTGCGAAACTCACATGGGGTGTATTTTCGGGAACACCAAGGTTTGAGGAAATTGTTGAAGTCACCTTTTAGACCATCCTGTATACCAAACTTAAAAATACCACCTCCAGATTGTATCAACTTGATTTATTAGACTATTCTAGACTATTATTAGGTTCTTCTTAGAGTTGTTATTTTATGTTCTATTTTATTCTATATCCGGTGACTAAAATAAGCAACACAAATGATCGTAACTTCAAGAAAGACTCAGAATTTTGAAAAGGAAATAAGATTTTACTGTAACTGGAAAGGTTAAACAAAATAAATAACATTTTCTCCCAACAGATAACAACAGAATCTTCAGAGATTCTACTTACTAATGAATCTGAAAATACCTTCGCGTTAGCAGACTGAGCGGGATACCGGGAAATGATCTGATACACGGACGAGAAAATACTTAGATTTGATTTAGAGGTCTTTGCGAGGAGTAAACGGTACTGGGATATTCTAGGTAATTTAGTTGCACTTTAATGTTTAGCTAAGAAAGCAAAAGGATTACTAGGAATGAGTTTTACAACATAAAATGGTTGAACATTACTTACTCCGCAATCTTTAAGAAAATTGAATTCAGAGAAACATAACCTGTTTTAAAACGTAACTACTTAACATAGTTTTCCTAGGTCTAGCCAATATGTCAAAAGCCATAGAAATCTATAAAAACGTTTTCAATTATCTGAGGTTAATGTTACAACGTGCTTACCATATAATTTTTAAAATGTAAGAACGAGTTTTTTTTAAACTAGCTACTTGCCCTGGTTAGCACGGGTGCAATTGGATCACTGCGTCTATTCAAAATCCGAAGATACCTCACGATTGAAGCATAAGGATATAGGGACAGACAAAGCTACTTTGTTTTTATACTATGTAGTGATATTATCTAATTGAGGCACCAAAACATTTGACATGGTGCGCCGCACTATAGTCACTGAGAACATGTCTTGATGGAAAGGGTGTCCAGATACGTTACGGTTGTGTATTTGTTTTATTAAGTGTTTTTTTAAATTGTGCTCTTCAAGATTACCTACATCCCCCTGATGGGACTTCTTACAACTTTAATTTACTGTTAATGTGTAGGTCCAGTTATTTGGCTCATAACTGATACCTCTTCGAGTCTGATCAGTCTTTCTTCTTCTTAGACACTCTTGCCAGAGTGGTCGTGGTTATCATTATGTATGATGAGTGATTAGCTTAGTTATACGGCGCCATTCTTTGTGGACTGCAGCTTTCCGGCTGCATTCGTGAACTGCGCACTGCGTTGCGGCCTTGATCTGGTCTGTCCACCTCATCGGAGATCTACCACGTGGCCTGGTGCCTTTCATTTCTGACCAGTCTAAGATGTGTGAAAATTACCCAAATATTTGTATCATTCATTCCTGTTAAGTAGAACACCAAGACAGCGTAACAAGCGTCTTATAATAGGCTTATTGAAATTAATAAGTGTTCGCCTTGTCACGCCGCGGCTGTATGTCGTATGGCCGTGTGGGTGTAGGCTGTAGGCTGAGGCTTCAGCGCAATGGTGCCAATCGATCAGGGAACTACCTTGTAAGACTTCATTCTTATAATTACTCATTAATATCTATTCAATATGAGGAAAAAAAACATATTAGTAGGGACAAATTGTTTTGAAATAGAATAATTCATAGCATAGATCTATGCTGCTTTTCAGGTTTTCATAATAACTACTTGTTATAATTCAGGTGAAATGTATAATTGTAAATGTAACAGCCAAACTCAGCAACCAGCAATATGACCTGTTTATTTAATTTAAAAAAAAGATTATGAGATTGAGTTGTACTCGTAGTTACAATATTATTGATTAAATTAATATTTAGTCTTCAATTCTTCCTTTGGAAACAATTGCATTAATTAACACCGGAACCAACTGCTTTTTATTTGAAATGTTCTTTTTTGTTTATTAGGCTATGTACTGCCACTAAAAATGTTCCCCTCGCCTGTAGTCCCGAAAAAACTCGAAATACTTCATCAGAAGTACCTAGGTTATATTGAAAGTCAAGTAATTACATAGATAGTAAGTTTTCATACAGCTTAACTACTTGGTAATAGTTTAGATTTTCAATCTGGGGCAAAAGATATCTCATCATAGAGTGAGCAAACGCAAACGAACTTATTATTATTCAAGCTGGAAGTTTAAGATTTAAAACTTTCTTCGTTGATGTCTTGCTTTTCACCCAGGGAAGTTAGAAGTGTGAAGTTATTTGCTAGAAGAAAAATGTTAAGTAGTTTAGCATCTACTAGCAATTAGTTATTTAGGTCTTTTCTAATCCTACTAATATTATAAAAATGCGAAAGTTTGTATGTGTGGATATGCCGTGTTGCTCTTTCACGTAAAAAACTAGTACTAACTGTACAATAATATAGCTTATGCATCTGAATAACACATAGGGCTACAATTTATAAAGATGTATTTCTTTTTTTAAGCTTTTTCTACTGAGACCAAGTCGCGGGCGGCCGCTAGTCTTAGTAGATCACAGAAGCTGTGACATTCAGATGTTGAATGAGGTTCTGACATTACGTGTATAATAATACTAGCGGCAAACCGCGAATTCGTCCGCGTGAACTTGAGTATGAAAAAAAACCTTTTTAAAAAAAATTGTAGCCTATGTGCTATTCAGATGTATAAGCTATATTATTGTAAACTTTCATTCAAATCCATTCAGTAGATTTTACGTCAAAGAGCAACACGGCAGACATACAGAGTTTCACATTTATAATACTAGTAGGATAAGTTAACACCAGCACCATTGTAGAGCTCCGATTCTTATCTTCAACACCCTTTCATGCTACTAACAAAAGATCAGACCGCGAGATTGATATTTTAACTATGCATGTGCAATGTATATGCAGAAGCGTCACACCTGTTCTAGAAGAACAGCGGTGGCACTCGTAAGTAAAATGCTAGAGTAGAAAGGACGTCACACGACGATTCACGGCGTTTCATAGCAAACAGTCTGTGTAGTCAAAATTAATAATAGAAGCTACAGCTCTATGAAAATGCATAATTTCTTTGTAACTTAGAAAAGTAAAAGCAAGTTATCGTCAATATATTCTTAGGTTGGGTTGCACCATCTGACTTCAACAATAACAAACATCCAAATTTCAGTTAAAGTACCGGTTAAAAGTTAAATGACGTCATAACATTAACCGTAACCTTAATCGCTCAATTTTCACTGGTTAGTGTTATAGTTTGTGTTAATTAATCTGTCAATTTGTCAAACGCGTCGAATATAACCTCAAACATCATGTCCCTATTCCGCGAAATAAACAAAAATAAAGTTAGTTTAGGTTATTTTATTTTTAGCATTAGGGATAATGCATTATCATCTTACTAAAGATAGGAAAACCAGAAAAAGGCATTCGGTCCTGGCATCAGGCGGGACTCGAACCCGCGTCTTTCGCAAGCCGGGCGACTGCACTACCAATTATGCTACCGAGACCATTAGCAGACCGGACGAATTTCTCTGGTATGTTATACCTGGCAGCCAGGTTGGTTTCACCAATGTTTAGGCATATACCTTAAACACTCGAAAGAAACATTATTGCAATTTAAAGTTAGTTTAGTTGAAAGTGATAGGGTTAGTTGCACCATAGTAGAAGTTAAAGTTAAAGTTTTTGTCAAATTTGACAATTTGACGACCAAAATTGACTTCGAATTGTCAAATTTAACAAAAAATTTAACTTTAACTTTAACTTCTACTATGGTGCAACTTACCCTTAAAGTCAACGTTAATGTTACAGTCAAATTTGACAAAAACTTTGACTTTAACTTCTACTATGGTGCAACTTACCCTTAGACTCAGACATAACCCACTATCTATCTAGCACTTGAAATAAGTAAGCACGATAAAAATAAGTGAAATTTATTTTGTTGAGATTTGAAATAGATAAAATAGGCAATGAAATTATAAAAAATAAATAATAATATTTATTTTTTTTGAAAAGAAAAAGTCTTCAAATTGAAACCCTCTTCTTATATAATATAAAACATGCATCCATGTCCAGTGCCATAACTTATTTTTGGTCACTCTCTATAAGTAACTCTCTACTAAGGTTCTCCTTATTTCATCAGCTGCATGAATTAATTTAGACTCTTAAAGTAGCAGTTTTGCGTTAGTTGTTTGTCACGAAATCATCGAGACTCCATTTATGAAGTTAAATGAACATTAATATTTAAAGCGCAAAAACCATTTCGTCCACATATTTGATTATAGGTCGATAAACAGCAATGTTAAGTAGTATTTACCGACGAAAGTAAATCAAACCAGAGCGTGGTCAGAGGCGCGGTACACAGATATATGATTATTTTCGTGACTATAAAAGTTTGTCCGACTAATGTCCAAATGTCCGACCACGCCCTTTCTTTGTTTAGTGGCTGTCGGCTGTTTGCTAGATAAACCGGTCTAGGGTAATGGACTCTTTTGGCTGTCGATTGCTTTCCGTCCAACTAGGGCTGGAATAATCAGGCTTGGCGACAGTTTCAACGGTTCTCACATACATACGCTTACGTCTATATACCAAAAAGCATAGTTAGCACCCTGTTGATGGCGTCATGGTGAACGAAACATTCAGAAGACCAGTTTTTGCCTAGCGAATGTTTAACCCAACGTGGTGAGGGGCTAGCCTGCCGCCATTATCCCGGTTGCATGGGTTTTTTCTCGGTGTTTCCCTTCACTTGAGAGTAATCCGCAATGAACACAAAGTACGTACACTGCCTAGCCAGGGTCTTTTTAAAAGTAGACAAATGTGTATTTACTAGGTAAGTAATTATGGCTTGTCTTACTTATTGTATTATCTGCAAGGCCAGTAGGTCAGCTTATGTTTCTGTTTGTTTTCTCGTTGACATTCGGTTCACAAACGTGGCTGCTGTGCAATCAACTCCATGATAAGAATATTAATGGAATCATTTATGTAATTTAATGCCGCTTTTTATGCCTACATTTAATAAAAACAATGTAACTGTCATTAAGTATTTTTTTTTTTTTTTTTTTTTTTTATGTAATAGGGAGCAAACGAGCTAGAGGGTCACCTGATGGAAAGTAATCACCTCTGCCCATGGACAACTGCAACACCATAGGTGTCACGAGATGCGTTGCTTGCCTTTCAAAAAGGAATACGCTCTTTTCTTGAAGGCCCCGATGTCATACTTTTCCGGAAACACTGCCGCTGGAAGACCGTTCCATATTTTAGCTGTACGCGGTAAAAAGTGACGCGTGAATCGCACAGTTGAAGAGCGCCAACCGTCCAGGTGATGAGCATGGAACTTCAGCTTATGACGCGTTGTGCGGTGATGGAAGGAAGAGGCCGGTACGATCTTGAATAACTCTTCGGAACACTCCCCATTGTATATGCGGTACAGAACACATAGGGACGCAACGTCCCTACGTAACGCCAAAGGGTCTAGGCAGTCGGAGATAACAGGGTCGCCGACAATTCGAGCAGCCCTGCGCTGAACACGGTCAAAAGGAAGAAGAAGACATTGGGGTGCCCCAGCCCAAAGATGGCAGCAGTACTCCATGTGAGGCCTTACTTGGGCCTTATAAAGTTGAAGGCGCTGTGATGGCAGGAAGTACTGCTTAGCTTTGTTGAGGACACCAACCTTCCTTGAAGCTAAATTCGCTTTGTCTTCCAGATGACCGCGGAACTGCACATCGCTCGAAATGTCGACGCCAAGAATTCCAAGACTGGGTTTGATACTCAGAGGAGTGCCCTCGAATTGGGCATCAAGTGTGAAAGGGGCTTTTTTCGCGGTAAATGCGCAGAGTTGTGTCTTAGAGGGATTGAATGTAACCAGATTGTTCTGACCCCACAGTGAGACCCGTTCTAGTGAAGCCTCAATCCTGGACACAAGCTCTTTCCGGCTGTCATCCACCACTTCCCTCGGGAGATTGGGTTGGCCAAAGTACAATGCGTCTCCAGTGCTGTCATCCGCATAGCAATGAATGCTACTCGTCTGCAGCATATCATTAATATGCAGAATGAACAGGGTTGGAGACAACACACAGCCCTGTGGAACGCCAGCATTAACAGGCAAGGTCGTGGAACTGGAACCATCAACAACAACCTTGATGCTACGCCCAGAAAGAAAACTAGCGATCCACGTGCATAGTGCGTTAGGGATCCCGAATGACGGAAGTTTGGCTATGAGCGCCTTGTGCCAGACCCGATCAAAGGCTTTCGCAATGTCCAAACTGACCGCTAAGGCCTCTCCCTTACTTTCAATGGCAGCAGCCCAGCGGTGGACTAGAAAAACCAAAAGATCCCCAGCAGACCGACCGCTTCGGAAACCGTACTGTCGGTCACTGATCAGCTGTTGGTTCTCTAAATACCGCAAAAGCTGAGTATTGATAATACTTTCCATTACTTTAGAAAGCAGGGAGGTAATAGCGATTGGCCTGTAGTTGTTTGGGTCTGAGCGGTCCCCTTTTTTAGGGATCGGGTGCACAAGTGCTGTTTTCCAACAGTCCGGGACTACACTGGTGGCGTAAGAGAGCCGGAATAAGCGCGTTAAGACAGGAGCTAACTCGGGAGCACACATTTTCAGCACTATCGCAGGGATGGCATCCGGCCCAGATGACTTATGGACGTCCAGTGAGAGGAGAGCCCTACGCACGTATAGAGACAGAGTATCTATTACGATATACTTATTCTAGATTATGAGTACAGGTAGCAGTTTCATTAAAAGCTTTATAGTGCAGCTGGACTATAAAGTTTTTAATGACAGGTATACAAATAAGAAAACCTTTGGTTAAACCAGCGCAGCTCCGCCATAATAATGCCCATTTTTTATCATTGTTCGGAAATCCTCATGGTTACTTCGACGTCCTGCGTGACGTCGAGATTATGTCGGACTCTTGCCGACAACAACCCCGTTCCGTGCCACGTCGACGGCGTTGCTGGATCTGCCTAAAAGGTGTTACCATCCTGTCCCGCCCCAGCGCGTGCCCCTGAAGATGCCTACTCTGAACCACCCGTTCGGCTCCCACCGTACGCGGAGAGTCCGGACTTTGCTCGCAATCACGTGCCACCCAAATGACGGCTCTGCGGGCACATCACGCGCTCCGGCCCTGCCTGGTCGCGTCGCACAGGGAGGTTTCAGCCACGGATCCCTAGCCACCCCCAAACGATTGGGCGCCGCGGCCCCACCACAAGCCATAATAATATAAGCCATACTGTGCTCTTAGGCTCTAGTGCGTCTGCAACCCCACCTCCTCCCGCTACGACAAGGCGAAAACTAATAGGGGAGGTAAAAGCCGATGTGCCTATAAGTCCCACATTATTACATAAAAATACTCATTTTTGCCTCAACAATTTCATAATAGTGAAGTAAATAAAGCGCTTGACGGTGTACTAGCCAGCACACCAATATTTATTAACATCGGCACAAAGGTTCATGTTCGAAAAGGAGCAGACCAAATGAAAATAATTTTAAAATGAAGAATATTTCCTTTGTGCCGGCCGGCGCGGCGGCCTGATGGAAGCGCTCGTCCGCGTAGCGCGCGGCCGAAGTAACGTTTGACGTCGATACATGCATATATTGAGTGGCAGGGTGAAACAAGCTCTCGTTTTACTCTTATTCACTCACAAAAATCAGAGGGAAGGCGGCAATTAGATTTTAATTAAATACGGCGCGGAGGAAAATTAATAACGGGTTCGTTAGAGTTCAATTTTGTGAAAAATGGTTTTTACTTGATACTAGCAGCCGCCCGCGACTTCGTCCGCGTGGACTTAGCTGTGTGTGAAAAAAGATTATCCCGTTTTTCTGTTGAAATTTTCCTGAATTTTGAGGATGAGAATTTTGAGAGAAAAAAATGAGGTGAGGTTTACCTTTCCAACAAATGCAAAACCGTGGAAATCAGTTCGTGCATTCTGGAGTTATAGCGTCAGGAAGGAAAACCCGACTTATTTTTATATAGTACATTTGTTTGCATTATGCACTAAAATTCAGTTTTTAACAGCATTAATCATTACCAATCAATCGAAACGTTGCATTGGGCCTTATCTTGCAGCTTATCGTGCAATATCGCTATCGACCGAGCAATCCCTCAGTGATTGCCCAAAAAAACGTTTTTGACGTTTTCCTTCATCGTTACAGCAGATACTTAGTGCACTGATATTGCGAGCTCAGGTCATGCTCACACTGTGCTGGATCTATTCTATACGAACACCACCCCATGCTTATATATTTATTTCAATTACTTTTTACTATCAATGCCGAAACCACCCACATTAATTAAATTTTGCAATAATATTAAACTGTTTCTAACAAATATAAAAACCATTCCTTACTGTCTGTAAGAAATTTCTGGTTTCGGATAATGTGTGAATTGCGCTTTTTACCCTTCAGTCGAGAATTTCGGGACGTAGATCGAACCTGCGTGCAGCGGCTATCCATGGCTCCTACTCGCTAGTATATGCCAGAGTGCAATACGATAAGAATGGAATAGCATTAGTATTAGACCGTGGGGTTAGTGTGTTCCTGCGCCAGACGCCCGCCGTCAGCGGAGTCACAGTATAACAGTAGGTTATCTAAGGCCGCCCGCCGAGTTATTAGCCTTGCGTGCTCACAGACACGCGGCACAGCCCGTCCGTACTGCCACCACCTTATCCCCCCGTATTTTATGCTAGCGTGTGCGTGAAATCGCGACACGGCGCGCGACGCGTACGCTCACATCCAAACCGAGGGCGGCACGTTTGTATGTAGATATTTTACTGGTCTCTGTGTACTGTGGCGGAGTGCCGACCCTCCGGCGACCTCCGCGGCGTAACGTTGTTATCCGTCCTCTGAACTCCTCTGCGGCCGAGTGACGTCACGCGCGGCAGCTTGCAATATTACCAAAAATACGGCTTCGCTTGTGCACCAATACTTATTTGATGCCTGCTATTTTGTCTACCCACATCTTGAGTCTGAGGGCCTTATTGCGCGTTTCCCGACGATTTTTGTTTATGTTGCTTTGATTTTAAATCTTCTTACATCTACCACCTATTCATTTGGAATTCAAATCTTAATGCATTAAGTAAGATCAACAGAACACGCATG
Source organism: Udea ferrugalis (assembly GCA_950022985.1). Classification (NCBI taxonomy): domain Eukaryota; kingdom Metazoa; phylum Arthropoda; class Insecta; order Lepidoptera; family Crambidae; genus Udea; species Udea ferrugalis. The sequence continues at coordinate 26,560,402 of OX465515.1, forward strand.
GAGAAGCCTGGAGACTTTGACATGAAATTAAAATAAACACTAACGATTTTATAAAAATACTGCGGTCAACCACGGCCTCGGACTTAAGTAAAAAAAATGTATAGAAATTAAATGACGACCTATTCTTAGACCTAACAAACATACATATAAAATTTCATCAAAATCGGTCGTTGCGGAGGAGTTTGGCAAACAAACACCGACACGAGAATTTCATATGCTTTAAATAGTCAAGTTTCGAACTTTTGAACTCGTTTGATTCCTTGAATGAAAAGCAAATACTTACGTGTGTGTCGTGTGTAATATTTATTGGGGTGCCCGTGGCGCAGTTGTGACAGAGATAGGCGAGGATCGCTGTTGTAAAGCAACACTCGCCGGTCGGAAATGGGATGGGTGACCACCCCGACCGAATTTAGTGATGTGTATTTCGGGCATCTCCGTGCTTCGGAAGGCACGTTAAGCAGTCGTTCCCGGTTGACGTCACTAAATGTCAGTAATTAAGGTTAGTCAGAGGCCTTAGGGCGGCTTGATAACATCTGACATCAAGGTTGCTCACTGATCTTACACCCCTCTAACAATCCGCACTGAACCTGCGTGTTGGAGTATGGCTCGTTCCACCTCACAGTTGAGGTAAGGCCTGCGCCCAGCAGTGGGACGTATATAGGCCGCTTATGCTACGTATGTGTCTGCTATTGTGAGTTTTTTTAATTCCATTCATACCAAATTAGCTGCAAAACGGTGACATAAATTATACAAAGGGTTCAAAAGTGACCAAAGTGATTTATCGATATCGAGTTGTGCCAATTATCTTCGCTCATGTGACGTTTACGTAATTAATTTAATTACATTCGGAATTAAGTGTCCTCTGAAATCTGCATCGGGTTAAATCGGACATGACACAAATTAATTATTTTGTTTTTGTAGAAATAATGTTTGTTTTACGTTAATATAACATGGGAAAAATATGGGGTGGGAAATGGAATAACATGGGAAATATATAACTGCATCTGAATCGGAGCCGCTCAATGGTATTAAAAAGAGTAGAAACGTTATGTCAGTACTGATGCGAAGTCGAAAATTGACCCCTGGCGTACGTACGGACCTACCTATAATTTGACCGTGTGCACAAGATAGTATGATTATTTATTACGTTACGTTTACTTGAGCGTAAACGTAAGCGAGACACATACATGTAGCGCAGTGTCGTCTCAAACTGTCATTGCTTTACTCAAATGTTCGAAGTTCTGATTTCGAGTGCCACTTTTTCTGCACAAGTAACCTATCTATTTCTTTATATTATAATATCTGATATTCCAACGTGTGAGTTATCCAAGCGACAGGGATGTGAGCGAATTGTTAAAGTGCTCTTTTAAATTGAAACATCAGACGCCGTTTATTTAGGTATGTCGGTGTCACCCACCACTAGTGTTATGAGCTGTTCTGCTCAGCGATAGCCTTGGAGGGTTATAGGTATGCCCAATGATAATATCAGCGTACGAGTATTGGAAACCTGATTTTGGAAAGCTTACAGAACTTTCCGACGCCGGTGGTTAAGTCACATTAAGTTTGTATGAAACATAAACATAAACGGCCTATATACGTCCCACTGCTGGGCACAGGCCTCACCTCAACTATGTGGTGGAACAAGCCATACTCCAACACGCTGGCTCAGTGCGGGTTGTTGGAGGGGTGTAAGGCTCCAACAACCCGCAACAATGCATTTTTTGACACCGAGAAAAAAAAAGGGGTGTAAGGTTAGTGAGCATCCTTGATGTCAGATGTTATCAAGCCGCCCTAAGGCCTCTGACTAAGCTTAACGACTGACATCTAGCGACGTCAACCGGGACCAACTGCTTAACGTGCCTTCCGAAGCACGAAGATGTCCGAAATACACATCACTAAATTTCGGTCGGGTGGTCACCCATCCCATTTCCGACCCGGCGTGTGTTGCTTTACAACAGCGATTGTCGCCGATCACTGTCACAACTGCGCCACGGGCACCTCGTTTATGTTTGTATACTGTGTATTTATTTATTATTTATATTATAGTATTTAAATCTATTTATTATTTAGTGTATTTTTGTTTGTTTGATTTAGTTTTAGACGATTTAAAAGCACTTGTATAGGGTTTATTTAAACAAAGATATTTTGAACTTAGGGTTGTAACGGTAACGGTAATGGTACGGTACCCGTTAATGTACTTACAAAAGTACGTAATTTTTTGACGGTGAATTCTTATAACTTTGTTAGCTTTTTTAGCGTTCTTTAGCGTGCAATAAAGTTTTTCTCTTCTCATCTTATCCTAATTAAGGGTCGTCCGGTAATAAGGTAATAACGTGAGATGTCACGAGGTTTAAGACTAAGACGATTTAGACCCTTAACTTCGAGAGGCCTTAATCTAACATGTAACTTATTTGTAGTGTAAGTACCTAACTCTGATGGATTAAATTTAAAAAAAAGATTTGCTTTTAATTTATATTTTAAAGTAACGCATTGTCTTGCAGCATTTGCAAAACAAATACATATAATCAAATTATTTTGAATTGTGAAAAATTAATAATTATTAAAATATGCAACCATAAGTTTGAAATAATGTCCGTTCATAATCGTTACTGCTATGTCGAATGAATTCTCTGTAAAACCAATTACTTTCTGCCCTTTTCAAAGCCGGAACAAATATCCCATTGCAATACTCTATAGTGCGAATCCGTTTCATATATTAATCCTTTCATCTCCCTTGTATTTTCTAGAAACGTTGCCATGCTGCAAATAAAAGGTATACTCAATCGGATTATCTTCGTGTCAAAAGGGATGGATTCGCCTGTGGTGAATGAATTAAAATCGCTCAATTTCATATTGTTTGATGAAAACTAAAACGTACGGTTAATAAAATTATCTGGTAACTGGCGCGGGACTCGTGTTCATGAACATGATTTAATCGAATAATGGACGTGAGTTTTAAATAAAAGTAAAACAAACGTACTATATGTCGTACTGTATGTGGAATGTCGTCTTAGCAGTATACCACTCACATGCTCATCATCATCATTGATCATTGCTATTTTATCGCAGCCTTCATCCCGGAAATCACTCTCCAAGCCTGCAGCTTTGATAAACTGTTTGAATTTTCGTTTTTATTTAATATAAAAAAAATATTTTAAGCTCAATTCATGTGTTCCTTCATGGTTCTTAACATTTAGTTGGAACATTAACATACAGGGAAAATTATAATGTTAAGAAAGATATAAAAAAGCATGATTACTACAATTACCAATGTAATTCGTAATTAACATAACAAAACTTAGTATTTTTTTAACGAATAGACCAAGATAACGAAAAACAATAGCAATAAAAAGTGCGTGGCGTGGTCACAGTTCGATCTCGCGTACTTGACTGCTGATGTTGCAAACGGCACTGAGCATTCAAATGTCAAAACATATGTCACAAAAATGGCGGCCGGGCGCATTAGCAATTGGCGGGAATTATAATGGCGTTCGAAGTCAAGTATGCGCCGCCTAGTAAGCGCCATCTGCATTCTGATATTGCAGCACATTCGTGGAGTTTCGTGCTTTTCTTAATAGAGTCAACAGGTTGGTGATTTAGCGATGCCAATATCTCGACTGAGTCCGTTGAGCCGGCAGTGCCCTCTGCGGGTTCTGTAGAGGATGTCCTCGTCCTAGGCCAAGGGCAGTAGTAAAGAATTTACAAAATCTCTAAATACTTACAACATAAGTAATTATACCACCTAGATAGAGAACAAACTCAAATATTCGTCCCATAATATAATCGTCGCTACAATAAGACTCGAGATTAGGATAAATATACAAACATATTTACTGTCATCACATATATGTGAATGGGTGTATGGGTGCATGTATGGGTTATAACCCCTCCTGACATTCAACAACTTTATAACAAGGATCATCGTAAAACAATCATCTCGTCACTAATTATGCTTATTACACAATACTACAATACTAACAGTTTGGTTTATATTACCCAAATTAGTTTTATTCAACATTAACAAAGAATAGTTAATTTTATAATCCATAATAATTTTCCCGCTACCGCGCTGACAAAACAAGAGACACGCGAGCGACTGTCAAAACTTTTCTTTTTCTTAAATCAAGCTGCTGGAGCTATTCAAAGGAGGTTGTAACAAAGGCGTCGACAACAATAAGTGTTTCCCCTGGATGGAACTCGCGACCTCCGTCGTGTACGCCGGATCTCTACCCACGGCGCCGACGGGCCAGTCAAGAGTTCATTTGGATATCGTCGAGCGATCGACTAATTGGCGCTAATTAGTCAATTAGTTAGTTTAGTCAGTAGCTCTAATGCCCCGAGGCTAGGTCGGACCACTCGGTTCATTAGCGGTTATCTAGCAACGGAATCCGTAACAGTTTTTTCTTTTTGGCTGTGTGCTGTACACTAAGCGGCGTGCATTATGTAGCCATGGTGATCAATTATTTTGAAACATTGAATGATCCATATAGCTAGTCAACTAGAGTAACCATAAACTACGTTATCGATCTTAATTCCCTTATTCTTGTTCTTAAATCTGCCGGGGCATCTTTAACGTCGAATGTATTATCTCCTTGAAACCTCTTTTATTTGGGGACGAATAGAGCGCCAATGGTTTCCAATCAGCCAAAGTGTACATTAATGTGAAACTTAATGCTTTAAAGAACAAAGTAAAAATTTTGTGGGTTTTTTAACGAAAGTCTTTAGAGGACTTATTTGACGTTGTACTGAGGAATCTTTAAGAAAGAAATCATTTCAAAAACTATGTTATGTTTTGACAGGAGTGTTTTTTTTCTCCATTTATGAACAATTTGGTGGCTTGATAACTATTGGCTTATGTTTTGTCACCGAATCAATTCGATTTGGATGGTTGACTGGATACAACTTATCATTTTAAAATAAATGATTCCAAATACTTGGTCTGCGTGTTTTTTTTTATTTAATAAATAAATTATTTATTTTGGAAATATAACCTTACGTTTTGTGGTTGTAACAAAACCTGTCGCGGACTGTACCCAGTCTAACCGTTAGCTGCCCCGTCGGCGACGTTGGTGACGGCCCGATGCGTTTCAGTGCCACTTGCTTCGATTGTTTTCTTTCCATCTATTTTATGGTAGTGTGGACATTGTCTAGGTGCACGTGCCCCAGTTGGGACTGTAGATCGGCAAAGCTCGCCGTTGTGAAGCAACGGACGCCGTTTTTCAAATAGCAAGAGTGACCACCCCGATCGTAGTGATGTATTTTTCAGCCATCTGCGGGCTTTGGAAGGCACGTTAAGCAGGTGGACGTCAGCAGGGCGTCGCTATGTCAGTCGTTGATCCTAGTCAGAGGCCTGAGGGCGGCTAGATGACGTCTAATACTTTACAACTCTCTAACAATCCACACTGAACCCGCGTGTAGGGGTATGACGCGCGCCACTTTATTTAATAGTACTTTTTATTTTTAAAGTTTAGTTCACAAAATACCTTATCAATTTTCACTTATAAACAATAAAAATAATTCACTCCATGATCATCTGATCCTAAACTAAGAAATGTTGTACTCGCACAATAAGAGACGGAGACTTAAGCATTATTTAAATATTTCTGAATATGGACTTAGATGATAACAACAGATAGGATAGATGCCATGAAGCCAGGCCAAAAGTTGAAATTGGTAACTAAAACGAACTAAAAAGCTTTAACGATTAAAACGAATTGTTAATTCATTAGTTTTAAACTCCAAAAGGTAGGACAATCATTCCGTATCTACAAATGCTTAAAAAATAATGACAATCTTTCCAGCTGAGCCTTGTTGGCCAAATCGTCGTAACCCTTGCAAGATAGAGAAAAAATCTCAAAAACCGATTTTGTCAAAACTATACTGCATACTTAGATTTTGAAAGAAACTTTTTGCTTTTCTTGGAATCGAACCTGTTGATAATTATCTTTTTTAATTATTCATTGAAAATTAGAATCTACCCACAAATGGAGGAAGGCTGGGTGATCTCCTTTGTGGTTGTCATAGAGTATTCTGCTCCTCTGCACATCGTGTCATGACTCTTGACTATACTCAGTATTCAGTAGACTATACTTCAATAATTGTAAACCATACATGGTGTAAAGAGTAACTATCGAGTTTCTTGCCGGATTTTTCTCGATAGCAACAACTTCCGCACCTTTACCCACCGGTGGAGTTACTCTATGTGTTTCTTACCTTTACTTAAACTAAATTATTTTACTGTCATTTTACTGCTTACATAAAATTAAAACTAAATTGTTATACTGACATTACCTTTTTTAAAACTAAATTATTATACTGACATTTTACTGCTAACATGAAATGCCTTTGAGTTTGAGTAACTTAGTACTACTTTGATAAAACATTGAAGTATTTGTAAAAGCACTGCTATTAATTAGAGTAGGTACTCGTGACATGCTGTAAGCTCTACTCGTCTCTCAAACGAAACAAGTTCAAAACAAACTTCTGAACACACTACATAATTAGGGTTTGAGTATAGTTTCACCCGTCTGTCTGCCCATTCATTCCGCTTGCATTAATTTAGCTTGCATTTTAGAAAATAACTAATGGAAATTAAATGTTTTTCCAGAGTTATCAAAGTATGCATGTAAAGTTATACAGCACTGAAAATGGACGTTTCTCGACTGAAGGATTTCTAGTCTGCGGGATCAAACTTATTTCTAAGTGCTTTTCATCCTTGCTTTTATTCATGATCACGTAGTGAGCTAAGTATTTCTTAAAATGCTCTCTGGAGGACTAGTTCTAACTACTGGTAGATTGATCCATGTTTATGAAACCATCTGTCATTCATTAGATACTCGTAGGTTCACGGATATTTATAGGAGAAAGTAATCTAGGAATCTTAACTTACCTACGTGATCTCTGCGTTCAACTGGCACTCGACGTGAACTTGGCGTGACGCAGCCTTCGCGTTTTTCGGACGAACACGCTCGCTAGCACTAGAAAGACGGTAAAATCTACCTACCTAGGAAGGCGGACGCCGGTCGAATTACTACTATCATGTTAGTAGCCTTATTTACTATGTTTGATGCTAAAATTATTTAATAAAAGTCAATTACAGAATGATTTTATGTTCACGAATTTGGAGGCAGTCTTATACTTTTGATGCTTCATATACATTAAAAAAACCACTGCACAATATTGGCTTTCCACAACCACCACCCACTTAACAAGTGATTTCTTACATGTACTCGCACTTATATTATTCGTAAGCCTATGGACAATTAATGACTATCAGGTTACAGGTTATAATTAATGCAATGAGTCTCAAAAATATTGTGCAAATAGCTGAGAGGGCTCCGTTAAAAGCTTATTATATTTCGTTAAGTCCGATCTGTAATTGCTGCGGCGGGCCGACCGCACGTTTAATTGGATTAATAAGCACGTTATTAATCGTACCAATCTGTAGTTATGCTGAACACCTGAAAACAATGACCGGTCAATTACCCTCAGATCGGCAGGAGGGGAGTGTGGATGTTCCTCCGATATCATAATTGCGTGTGGTCGGGCCGACGGCCGCTTGGCTCCTGTGACGCCTCTGCGCACGTCATGCCTTAATTAGTCTTTGGAATTACCACCGATTGCTTGATGTTGGCAGCTCACCGCACCAGAACACATTAAAGCTATTGATACTATAATTTGGTGGACTTATGCACTAAGCACTTTACACGGAACAGCTCTGTAAAGGAGGTATTTTATTTATTTATTCAAAGAAACAATTTTCCAAGGCATATACAAGGTTGAGTTGTATTTTGTTGCTATAAAATACAACTTGCTTGCTATTTACACATAAAAAAGAGAAATTAAGTGTGGGATCATGAAATTCAAACAGTACTTACAACTTCATAAAAAATACAGTCGAATTGATAACTTCCTCCTTTTCTGAAGCCGGTTAAAAATGGAAATACACTCTCTCATGTCCATAGGCTTAACTTAACAAAAATACCCACCATCACGCCTCTCCCAACGGGGAAACCAGAGACCACTTCTTTCTTTATTTTTAATTCAACAATGGTTTGAAAATGAAAATGTCACATAAAATAATCTCCATTTTTAAAACCGCATCAAAGTAACTTTATTTTAGAATTTAACTAAAAGAACTACTCGTATTCGCTTGAACAAAGCTTGGTGACTTTGTTTTATATGATTCCGAGAGAAATGCTGATACCGGTACGTTTGATACATTTTCGAAGTTAAACTCAATTCAATATCGAAGTTCCAGAAACAGCTACTTCGACTGAACGAATGAACCATTTGCCTAATCTGCATCAAAATGTGTTCGTTATGTATGAAAGTAAAAAGCAATACATTTCAGATAAGGAAACCAGAAAAAGACATTCGGTGTAGGAATCGAACCACCGTCTCCCGCAAACCGGGCAGCTACTCTAACCACTAAGCTAAGATACATGCTGAATAGATAAAAATAATCAATCCATTCCAGTTTCAGTTTATTTCACCAAAGCAGCATTTCACCAATATTTGTTGGCTTTGATGAATATACAATCACTTAAGTTAACCAATTGTTAATTCTGGTAAATTCATAATAATTCTAATCAATACGAATAATCAATAGTTATTGTCAATCCAAAACTTATTGCTTGAATTAAATGATGATGAATCAACACGTTTCAATCGCGAATGTCGTAGTCTAATGTTGCAAACTGTGCAATAAGGCTAGAAAGTTATTCCGCTGTGAAAAGAGTCGCCGTAACTTTGTATAATTTAAAATTACATACTTTCCGCTTCTACGAGTTAGATTTGATGCTGATTGTTTTATTTATAATTGTTTAATAGCAGTGACGAGTATCGCTAAGCAAGTTACCGCGCAGTTTAACTTTTCCCAGCTCCCATTACAGCCTGCCCCCCCCCCACTCACTTAGGCCCGGCGCCCATTATCGGCATCGACAAGGAAAAGGATCCTTCGGCATCCTACATGCAAGCGCACACTATCGGCAATTATGCTTAAGGATGCCGAACCGCAGGTTGCCTTGGCGCCGGCGGCGTACCGAAGGATGCCGAAGCATCCTGAAGCATGCTCAAGGCTGCCGATACAGCAGCCTCGAGCATGCCGAAGCGGTATTTTTGTATTACGACCACATTTCGCGGAAATGTCTACTTTATTGCCATAATGTTAAAGTATATTGCTATTTGCCACCTAAAATCCTGAAGCGTGCCGATGCCGATAGTGGGCGCCGGGCCTCACTCGCATGCACTCCACGCTAACTCAAACAGCAGTTTCCCTTTGACTCATTTGTACTGTCGGCGTTTTATTAGTGTGTAATTTTGTTATTCCTCTCAATTATTATGTTTGCCAAACTTTACATTCCATCCCATAATACGAGTACCTCGACAAAGAAGATAAGCGCTTTGCATTCGGACGTTCCAGTGCCGCAAAATGAAAGCTTATACGGAGTAAGACCCAGACTCCACCAGAGCTGAGCGGAGATGTGCGGCGTCGAGCTGTGTTTTCAACAACCAATAGAATCACATCTCCACATCTCCATGTGTGAATAACGCAATTCCATTGGTTGTTGAAAACACAGCTTGACGCCGCACATCTCCGCTCAGCTCTGGTGGAGTCTGGGCCTTATCCTTTTCAACGTTATGGCGAAACGATTTCTTAGTTCGCCTAATATACTCTTAGGTAACTGTTTTTGAAATTAATGAGTGCTCGAGAATTTAACTTCGGGGGCTGTTGGGCAATCAGAAGCCCCCCTCACGGCGAGTTTAAACTCGACGTGGTATGGGGCGAGGCTGCCGCTGTAACCCGGGTTTCTTGGGTTTTCATTGGTGTTCTCCATCGCCAAATCTTCGGCGCCGCTAGTTGTAATATCCAAAATAAAGGTTCCAGCTAGATTCGAACTCAACGCCACACACACAGGTCGGAGTGCTTAACGGTTAACCACTGTGCTAAGTTGCTCTCCATAACTTTATTAGTACGAGTATGTTGAATACTAATTGATGTCTAATTGACTTAGATGGCGGGAAGCAAGAGCATTAACTCCACAATCTACATTTTATCCAATTTGATACCTCATTCACCTCGACGGCAACCTAACCCTTGATTATGCACCATGTTGTCTCGTCCTTGATGATGAGGAAAACTACTTTATGCACAACATGGTGCATAATTTCAATCGAACTCCACTTGGTAATTTTGTTTGATTGTACAATAATACTCGTAGCTTATAGGAATCTATATAATGTCGTAAATTCAACATTATTGTAACGCTGAAGCATGCTATGCGCTTTAAGGTGTAAATTAGAGCAAAAGCTAACCTGCTTTAGTTGGTGATCACCTCTCTCCATTCGAAGTAAACCCTGTTTTTCTCGTATTCAAAGAATTTAATACAATTTTCACATGCTCACGGTTGTAGAGAGTGTATCACCAACAAATTAAACAAAAGTGGTGTCAGAAGTGGGATCTGAACCCACGCCCTCGACAGAATATCTGCCGACTCAAAAAGGTATATTTCAAAATAAATGAATTTATCGAAGTGGAATAGTTTAGTTTACGTTGAGTCTCGTCTGAGGGCATGTGCTCGGCTTGGCAATAAAGTGGAGACGATTTTATATAAGTCTTGAAAAGCTTCTTGATTTTCACCGTCGTCGTTAGCATTTTTACTCAAATTTACCTACCGTCTCTTTAAGCAGGCATTTTTAGAATTCTAGCATGAAAAGCAAGAGGGTCTATTAAATTTTGACTGTTGCCTATTTAATTGAAGCTTAGCGAACTTTGGAATGATTGCTGTCACCACCGTAGACACTACTTCAGCTGCATTGCTTGCTGATGCACGGAATTGAAGCATCCTCTAGTTGCCTTTTGATATTTTGCTTTGTCGCAGTCATGGAGGACGGTGCATCCTTTTTTTTTTCATCCTCGGTCCACCATAAATATCCCTGTACATCCCTGGACATTATTCCACACAGCGCCATTTTGGCCCATGATGAACAAATTATAGCCCGTTTTTATGGGATACTAGACAACGGATAAACATGCTTAAAATACATAGGAAACTCTCAGACCAATACAAACAGACATGTTCATGCACACAAATGTTTGTACTGTGCGGAGATCGAACCCGCGACCTTTGGTGTACTTCTCACCAATTACACCAAATCGGTCATCGGAATGAAAATGTTTCATTTCTTTTGTTTCCTCTTTAAATGATTTCTAATTTGATTGCCGTCCGCGTAAAGTACCACTTCAGGTGTATTGTGTTGGAGTGAGCGCTATTGACGCGGAATAAGCGCTTAGCGGCGCTCGCGGTCAGCGGATTAACTGCCTCGGAAAAAAGTTGAATAACTTTGGAAATACCACAGTATGAACATACAGTAGAACATCTACATACAAACGTGCCGCTCACGGTTTGAATGTGTGCGTGCGCGTCACACGCCGTGTCGCGATTTCACGCACACGCTAGCACAGTAAAGGAATATAACAGTATTGTGACTTCGAACAAGCGGACGGAACGCAAGTTATACCTACGCGCCCCGGTTACGAGGGTGATACGATGGCTGTCAGTCGCGAATGCGCCGCGCGCCGTGCAGTGTCGGACGGACAGTTTTGTGTGTTTTGTACCATTTTGTGAACATAATATTGTAAATGTACTATGGCAGGGCAAGATATTTTTTTTTATTGTGCTGTTGTTGGTTGTTTAAATTCATCAAGAACGCACCCAGAGAAATCATTCTTTACATTACATACGAGTAAGCTTAAAATGTTTTGTTACGTACCTACATAATAGCACGTAATTTGTTACAATATTTTTAAAGACGCTCGTATTTCGCTTTATCGTCCGAGTAATACTTCTAGATTATTGAATAAATGAGTTGACAGGGTGAAGGATAGTGACAGACATGTGAAATAGGTGGTTCAGCGGTAGATAGAATTGGTAGCTTGGATAAGTAAGTAATTGGTGAAGTACGCTTGCATAAAAATTTGCGGGTTTACGGTTTAACTTCACCACATGGGGTGAATGACCTTAGGTCGGAAATCCTTTGCGCGCACGACGTAGACCAATTGAGGTAGTGAAATTATGGACCTACATATTTACTCTTCAAGTAAGGGATTTGCTAACGCAATAGTTTTATAGCTAGTTATTGCTAGTCCACCGCAAAATTTGGTTCATTGTAGGTATTAAGATAGGAGGTCTTTCAGATTTTACTTCCTACACACATCAAAAGTGTCTAGGGATATCTCAAGCATTTTCATACAAAGTATAGCTATTGGGGAGGCTGTAAAAATTAAAATATTGATACCAACGTAGAAATTTTTAGGACACAGAAACTGCTATATCTGCCCTTTCAGATTGTATAAAGAAATTCATTGTGGTAGCATTATTGTACAATCGTAAGGACGTTAAAAAAAAGACAGATTTTTCTTTTAAAAGGTTTCAAAATTTTAGCAAAATCAAAGATATTAGATAATGCTCAGCATTATCTTAGAATAACTCGAGGAAACAGGCATAAGATTAAGGTTAAGAATATTACAAAAAAAACGTTTGATTTTGCTAAAATTTTGAAACCTTTTAACAGAAAAATCTGTCTTTTTTTTAACGTCCTTACGATTGTACAATAATGCTACCACAATGAATTTCTTTATACAATCTGAAAGGGCAGATATAGCAGTTTCTGTGTCCTAAAAATTTCTACGTTGGTATCAATATTTTAATTTTTACAGCCTCCCCAATAGCTATACTTTGTATGAAAATGCTTGAGATATCCCTAGACACTTTTGATGTGTGTATTAATATTGTAAATGCGAAAGTTTGTGAGGATGTATGTATGATCCTTTTTTCACATCAACACATCCTTTTTCATTCACATACGAATTTCATTTATTTAAATAGAAATACAATATTTACCATCACAAAAAACTATTTCAAAACAAGAAAGAAACAAGTAGGTATCCGGATGTTTTAAAATACTACAGGCGGCAGCCCTATCGCGTGGCGACGAACCGCGCGGCTGTAGGCACTTAACTCAAGGACGGGGCCGAGTCATATTACTGTTATATTTCTTTACCGTGACGCTAGCATAAAATAGGGAGGCATAGGGAGGCGGCATTACGGACGGGCTGTGCCGCGTGTCTCTGTGTAGTACTGTGCACGCTAGGCTAATCGGCGGGCCTTAGATAACCTACTGTATGTTTATACTGTGGAAATACTCAGTTCACGTAATAGCCGCAATAAAAACAGATGCAACACAAGTTAACTGAAACTATTTAAACAATTTTAACTTTAATATTGTAACAGCTATGTTCTCAATTTGTTTCAAAAGTCCGCCGCCCACAGTCTCCGAGGCGTATTACCAAGTCAGATAGTGAAATTCAAGGCAAAATTGACTTAATTTGAATGTTATCATTTTTGGGCATCTCAGTGCTTTGGAGTCTTTCAATTCAGCTTTCAACTTTCCTTAACGTTGGGCACGTTAAGCAGTTGGTCTCTACTGAGGCCTAAATGTAAGTCGTTAAGCAAGTCAAGTTGGAAGCCTTAGCAATATTAGGGTGGCAATATTACTTTAGCTGTAAAATCCATCATTTGCTTAACACCCGAACCTTCAACAGTTGGAAATTAATACACACAGATAAATCTAGCCGCGAACTAAGCTAAGCCTGTACTATGGTAACTAGATAACCAATGAACACACTGAAGTGTGTTTGTGTGTGTACAATTATTTGCAAACACAAAATATACATAGGAAACACCCAGACCAGTACAAATAGACATGTTCGTGCACAATTGCACACTTGTTTTTTTACTTTGCGCTAATTATTGTCATAGCCAAAGCTTAGTAAATATACTGCTCATTATATAGATTATGCAAGCCAAGTGTGTGCCCTACAGGAGGACGTTGTATTTTTAATATTTTTTTTAACATTACCTATTAGTTTCCATAAATTCACGAGACGAGCTGCTTTTGTCATAGACTCATGTCACGGGATTAAATACCAAGTTTAATTAAAACATTAATTATGTTCAAATTGTGCTTTACATCATATCCTTACATCATATCCTTAAATTAATTTAGAGTGCTCTTTATTTGTGTATAATCAATTATCTCTACAATATGTCGTGTTTCCAGTGTATTTGGTACGGGTTGGTAAATAAAGCGTTTTGTGGTGTTTATAAATGTTGATGTTAACGTCACAATTAAAAGCATTACTGGCCGAGAGCCGGTGGCAGGCGGATATCCGGCATTCTCCGGCTTCATTTGCTAAGCCGCAGACGATTTAATCACTGAACACAATGGCTTTATACATTTTAATCGTTATTTACTCAAAACTGTTAAATGAAATATTGACAGTCGAAGCTTTAAGCTTGAATCCTTCATCACACCGCCTAACGAAGTAAAGGCGTAGATAATGAGCGAGTGGGCTTAGGATTAAGAAAATAATCCTTTAAACTGGACAACAACAAAAAAACAGTAATGTTGCGACGAGTAATATCAAGTCTACAGGCTGCTAATTTCGAGAATCAGTAAGCGCGAACTAAGCGGTGCTTGTAATTGAGTAATAGACAAAGGATGTTTTTTACTTGAATACATTTTCTTGTTAATGCACGATACGAATGTGAGTACGGTGCGGGATCGAACCCGCGACCTCTGGTGTAGTAGCCAATTCAAATCGGCCTTCATTCCAAATGGCTTTCTTCTTTCGTCCGTCCCAAACCTACACTAATGTGTTATTGTGATAACCGTACAATTTTCGGTTAACTATCTGGAAAAGGAAAACAACTATTAAAACCCAAGATACCCGGATAACAGCGGTAGGCTCGCCATTCACCTGACACCTTATTAACAACAGTCAAAATAACGAGAAATAATAAGCAGGTTTAGCAGCAGCGCCAACGTTTCTTTGACAATAGCCCCGACGTAAACCATATCGAATGTTTACCATAAGCCACCGTTAAAGTTGGGAGGCTACAATAAGTCACCTTAAACATATCATAACGGCAGGCCAATCCAATCACTTTGCTGCAATTCGTTCACTTCTCGTTTTTAATAAATCTTTGATATTTCCTTATTATTTGTGCAAACATGAATATCTAATCTGTGTTTCTGCTCGGGGCACTGACAAATGAGTACCTTTATATGTATTAAACACGAGTAGGAGAGAGCTGAAGGGTTGATCCGGATCTAATAAGCTCCTTTGCGTCGCCGCCGCCTCCCGCCGAGTTCCGGTGGCGCTCTCATCTGCGGCTCTTTGAGGCAATGCATACTCTTTATATCAGACCAGCTGTCCCGACAGACTTCGTTCTGTTGTCTAACATTCAGTGTCACGTGACAGTGTTGTTTTTTACTATATTCCTGGTATTTCCTGGTTTTCCTGGTGTTTACCCACCTTGTTAAACCTTCCCTGGCCCTTCTCAAATATTTCAATACTGAAATTAGCCGAATCGGTCCAGCCGTTCTCGGGTTTTAGCGAGATTAACGGACAGCAATTGATTTTTATAATAAGGAGATTGCTTCGTATTCAATGTATAGATACAACCCTTATAGATGCACAGTGCACTTATTTCATTCTGCTGCAGAACCAGAAATACAAACAGGTAAGTATTCAGTCTTGATCGCTACATTGTAGAAACTTCGTTTTCTTTTTTTTGAACTTTGACTGATAATTTTTTTGGTTATAATTTGACTGGTCATTACTGAAAGTTTTTTTCGGGGATGTTACGGTTGATGCCTGACAACCTGTACAAAAAAACCTTTATTGTTTTTGGTTCTGGCTACAAATGCTACAATATGTCGTATTAACCAATATTTAACCTACGTAAACCAACAAGTAAATTGTTTATTGCGTAAACAACACCATTCATCTTTGAAGGAAACAAAATGACACGTGTACCGCTGAACTACTCTGACAACTTCCTCGGTGGTCGAGCACAGGCGTCTGAACCCACCTTCGTCCTGCGACAGTAATCAGAACGTCTACCATAGCGGGTGGTGGTCCCCCACTTCTTCCTAACCTATTTCTTGGGAAATAGGTTACCTTACTCACCTTCTTGGCTACAACGGAAAATTTGTTGTTACGATTCCTTCATTACTGAATCGATCTGAATCAGTCATGCTAAAGCGTCGTCAATATTAATTAAACGACTCTTTTTCAGGTGTTACTGAAACTCATGAATGAGTATCAACATCCTGTAGTTTTAAATTACTTCCAAAGCTTAATATTTGTTGTATCTGGTGAAGAGGCGAAGTGAAGTCCAGTTAGGAAGCAACATAAAGAAGGCGTTAAGTTCGTTTTGCACGTTAATTAAATTTGTTGTTTTAAAAAGAGTTATTAATTGCATAATATTAGTAATTTTCTGAAACAATTCAATGATGAAATAAACGTCGCTTCACTTTCACTCGCGCGAGTGGGACACGTTCCGAAGGCCTCGCGCAGCGTCCGCCGGAAGTCGCGCTTCAGCTTCCTATTACCGCCACGTTCGTGCTGAAAAACGGATACATTCAAATGTTATTCATTAGAGATATTTATTTGTATAGTTATTACCTTCACGCGATAAACATTATTAGTACCAGCTCTGTATGGAACGAGGAGAATCATACATAACAAAACATTTTTATTGTTTAGATATCTGTGTGAATTATATTGAATACACTGTGCGAAACATTTTCTAAATGATCAAGTCTCATTTTAGTTACTAGAACTATTAAGAACGCAGGTCATTTAGGCCTTATCGCTTATCTTGCTATTTCAGACAACCTAACAACTGAAAATGCTGAAATGAATGTAGTCTTTAAAAAAAAGCACCTTCCTAAAAGGAAAGCACCTCAGCGACGACACTGTATGTGGAAGCTATCCGTGGGCGTAGGTGATCACTTTCCACTTCAGTTGTTCTCAAGCTCGTTTGCTCCCTCCAAGTATCATATAAAAATACCGCTTACCACTAGGCGGTCCGTTTGCTTGTTTGCCATTGATATAAGACGTTAAATTCAAAAAGCAATCATTATGGAAAGATAGATATACCAACAGTAATATTCAATTACGGAGACCGATGTACAGTAGCTACGGTCGCTGTCAAACATTATTATTAAAACACTGAATAATGAAGATGTATAAATCCCCCAATACCCAATTTCGCTCCGCAAACCAAACGAAATTACTATTAATTTGCTGTATTAATTACACCAGCCGACCAATTAAAATAACCTGAATTTTAAACAAATATTAAAATATTGCGCGTTCATCATTGTATGGCCAAAATATTTTAACACATTGTGTTAATTCCACAAAAGGCACGTGCGTGAAACATTATAGAACAGCAAAGGAGAGTTTTGAACGGAATTTTGCTGTGCAGATAATAATGACATTATTTTAAATTGCATTTCCAATAATAGTTGGACTCAGTGAGCGTGAAACCAAGTCTTAATCCGCCTGTGTCCGGCCTGCGCGCCCTCGTTCGTTATTTACTTACTCCCATAGTTGATTCAATACGGATTGCAATATACTTGATTGAAAATAATTTACCGAGATGCTTTTTGTTTCTATGAGATAATTGATTTAAAGATAATACATTCTAGTGTTAATGCGAATGCGATATGTTTCCATCTTTACGTAATGCGTAATAAGCGATTTCATTCCAAAAGACGCCAATTATTTTCTCGACAGGAAACGCTGTGAGGCGTTCTCAGAGCTCTGGGTTTGGGCAAAGTTCTGTCAAGAAGGTATTCATCAAAAGCAATAAACTTTAAATACTACAATTACAGAGTTGTATGTCGCTTGAAGCTTCACTAAAACCTCTTTAATTCTGTAGCGATAAGTTTGCTTTTCTTAACTTCAGTTACATTCGACCACTCGTATGTAAGTACGTATTTGTATGTGTATGAATAACTGTACCATTTACATATTTCAATTGTTCAATTTCGTCAAATTGAATTCTTTATTTCCGTCAATGATCAAATGTATTGCTTTGTGAACTATCCAAACCCGAACCGAGTATTATAACGAATCAATCATTTTAATGAATTGAGAGTTCCGAAGTAGCTGGTACGTGTTCTCTGCGACTGGAACTAGGCTTTGCAGCTCCGACACAAGTTCGATGAGCATTACGACCGCTGCTGCGTACGTGCCGGCAGCGACCGGACCAGACCGGACCTATACCGGTGTACGTAGAGATTGTCACGTGATCAAACAAAACCTCCATTCGATACAATGTACGCTTGTAGAGCACTGTAGGTCTGATTGCAAATCTCGCAGTTCCCGTAATGAGTTTAGTAGACGAATAGGACGCCTTCCGATTGGTGTAACACTGATAGGAAGTGAATGCGCCCAGCTAAGAGGCCCAGCTGAGGACAAAACAGGGTTGTAGTTATCTATGTATACAGGGTGGCCGAGGAGTTGACGTTCGAAGCTTATAGGTGCCTTAAATCGAGGTGTATCCAAATTGGTGCCCTGTCATTACCTAGACAAAAATCAAATGACAAATATTCATTTGCTAAATCAGTGTACAAAATCTGGGTTTTTGTTATTGAAATTTTAATCATGCCCTTTATCTTATTTTGGTCAGGTCATTTCTGCCACTAGTTCATTGTGAAAAAGTTGTGTTCTAGGTGTAATTCTAAATTTGTTTGTTTCAGATAACCCTATCCACAAAGAAGAAGAGGAGGATGAACTGGATCTCAAAGGGCCGCCCCCCTTCTTTCATGAACCCTTGAAGCAGGAAGTGGTAAGCTTATTTTTGATATTTCATGTCACAAACCTTGCAAAAATAGGAATCAAAGTCAAAATAATGCTAGCACATTTCCCCTCTACTCTGGTCTAGCAGAACCCGAGCTTGGGACCGCTTGTATCGCCAATAGCCTGCCGTAAAAACTTTTAAACGCTGAGGCGAGAACGCGCGTCTAAACTTGGTCGAGGGCTTAACAAAGCACTCGCCGATTATGCTTGCATAAGGCACTTAATTAGATCCACGCCAACATATCGTACTAAATATATTAGCAAGTTGCTCGGCTACAATAGCGACAATCACAACACGTCGTTAATAAACGATTAATACTACACTCAAAGTTAGAGTTCGTGTTTAGCGAGCGTATATTAAATTGTTAATATCAAGTTTATGGATAGTACTTACAGACATTTTACTCTTGTCTCTTTAAACTTGCATGGTCACTAACATTTAAATCATTTAAAACGGGATTGCTACCATGTACCTTTTTTGTTTTGAGCGCCATGGTCACGGAGTAACTGGAGATCTTGCGGGTGAGATGTTATTGACAGACATATCGGTCTACCCTCCATCGCATTCTTTTACTACGTTCGCCGGCGGTACCACTGTTCACAAACTCACTATTGTCTCGCACCTGTTCTCGACACACAACACTTACAGTAGATACTGTAAGTGGAGGAGGTAGAATTCGAAGGAGGGTAGACCGATATGTCTGCCAATAACATCTCACCCGCAAGATCTCCAGTTACTCCGCGATCATGGCGCTTGTAACAGTGCCGAAATATCGGAAACTCAAAACAAAAAAGGTACATGGTAGCAATCCCGTTTTAAATGATTTAAATTTTACTCTTGTTATTGATAAAGCATGCTTGACAATCAAATTCCGGTGCGATATAACGATAATCCGCTCAAAGTATCGAACAAAGTTGTTATAGTAACCGCTAACTCAATTAGCTCCCCCCTGGTCCGAAATGCATGCGGTTCGGCTTTCCGGGAGTCTGAGTACCCTGTTCAAGCATATTTGGTGTAAATGTTAAATTGTTTTGTTGAATCTATAACACTAGCGCTCAGCACTAAAGCACAGGACATTTTTACATTATTATTTTTTACCATAACCATACACCAACAAGATTCACCAGAACCTATTAGTATTTAAAAAATAACACTTATCGCTCCAAATACTTGTTTACTAATGTCAACCAAGAAACGCTAGTCACATTCTCGTCTAGAAACTGAAGCGCCTAACACATCCTTTTGTTATTCATCATCATCATCATCCACCACGATCATAATCGGCCACCTGTATACATTTCGAGAGCGGCAAGTTGTAGGAGACCTTTATCCGTCAGCTTCACCGTGCCCACGCTGTTTGCCTTCGGATGGTCTTCATTCAATACCTTTTCAGACCCAACGGCCAACAGTTCTTCTCACTAGGTTCTTTGGTTGTCATGTTTCACTAGCGGCCGCCCGGGACTACTCTTGCGTGTACTTTCATCTCCAGATTTACCCCCGTTTCAATTTTTAAAATCCTTTCTTAGTGCAATGTAAGGAAACCTTGTTCCAAATTCCAAGTTCCTTGGTACAGTAGTTTCAGCTGTGCGTTGATCAATGAATCAGCCAGTTTTGCCTTTTATACATAAAAGGACATATCACACAAGTAATTTTAGTAACTCAATTAGCCGAACTGCACGCGGTTCAGCTTTGTGAAATAATATTCCAGGCTTTCGGTGCTTCTGGTAACTATCCCTGGAATGGCTGATTGGTTGCGCAGCGCAGGCACGCTGGCCAGCCCCTCCAGCAGGAATGCAGCCGAGCTCGTAACATTAGTACGATTAGGGGAGCTATTTCATGATATGCTTTTGCTCATAATATGACTGTTTATGTAAATAGGCAATGCTATTATGGTGAAGTTCTTTATGAACACTATTGGCATTTAACGGTAAACACGCTGATTTTTTCGAGGGCTTCGTTGAAAGGCCTAATACCAAACTATAAGTAATATTTAAAACTGCCTAAAGGTGTCTCTAAGCCATTTTTGACCAAAAACTGAATAATAACCTCAATCTCACATGAGAGGCTAGTTTTTTCCACACCATAAGTTCCTACCAAGAAGAGCGCTTAAAATGTATGGGATGTTATTTTATGTAGCTCGGCAAAAAAACAAATCTTTCATTTAATGTCTTAACAACAACTCATAATGTTAAAGTTCTTGACATTTGGAAACTACTATCGGCGTTATATGCCGTGACCTTAGGTGATGATGGTGTCACAGTCGAGATGTCACACATAAGCAGAATCGTATAAAAGTCTTCAAGATGGTGTTGTGGCTTGGTTGCACCTTTTTACTTTAAAACGGCATTGAATAAATTAACTTCAAAACCCAGTTAGACCGCAAATCATGCACAGTTTTACACCCTCACCAAAGTCGTCATATTCTCTCATAATTTGAAAAGTGTTGATGTCATTAACATAATTATGTATTCTTTCTTAACTTAATAGTTAAACATCGTGATCGATGATACCTCAATCATGTTTAAAATCGGTGCATCGAGCATGATGGCACTACGTAGAAAGCATAATACTAGATTTCGCTACTGCCATAGGTCAGTTCATTGTGAAGGCGTCTGCTTGTACGTATTTGAGTGAGTAAGAGAGTTGCTTGTTGCAGGCGAGCGCGCAGGAGACGTGCCCGGCGCTGCGGCAGAGCGCCGCGGATATCGACACCGTCGCCATCTACCCCACCTTCGACTTCCAGGTAACCCGACACTAGAATTGTAATTACTCGTAGAAATGGTAATCCTATATTCTAAACTTATTATGCATAATTTATTTTATAAATAACACTAATAAAACACTCAGGTGGTTCAAACTTTTAACAAACTATCCATAGCCATATTTTGGCGGTTACATACAAGTTGTATGGTACTTTTAGCTATATCATATATTTCAGGCTTGTCAAGGAAAAAAATACTAATCTCTACATAGGTCAAAATTAAGTCTATTTGATGTACCTATGTGTGTACATATATCAGCTAACTCCGCCTAAAAACCACGCACTCGATTTGAATGCGCTTTTAAAATTATTTATTTTAGTTAAGTCTTTCACCGCCGCCGGTCACTTTAACAATTGAATTCCTATTGTTTGTGACCGGCGTGGCGTTCAACGTGTTAAGACAATTTATTTTGGATGGTTCATTAAGCATTCATGTAAAATTCACCGAAAATATCTGACAGTCCTGCGAAGCCAAGACGGATTGTTAATAATAAAAGTCCTATCAAATAACGTGATTGGTCGGTGAGTGTCAACCTACTTATTGATCTGAGATATGGCAATTGTTTAATTTGATTTTATTATCAGCGGGCAAAAGTGAATCTAGCATGAAAATGTTCCGGTAAAACTTTTAAACACTAAACCCGTTGGTAAATTGTTAGAATTTGAACCACGCATTTGAACGTTTGTTTTTCCTGTTTACGACTGCGCGCTAACTGAAGTTATATTTATTCTGCCGAAAGTTAGGTACAGTCCGCATGAAAATGTGTGCGTACGAAATGGTCAATTAAGTCTGAAGTATTTAATGTACGTTATTTTATCAACAGAGAATTTAAATAGTATGTCGCTTGTTTTCAATGTTATTATACTAAACGCCAGTCGGAGCAATGAAAAGTGCAACAGGGACAGCTCACATTATTTTCCCGTTCACACTTGCACTGTTTATGGATGACGTCACTCAGATACAGAGATGCGCGTTGTTTGAGTACGTGCGTTTATCGATGATTATAGGTCTGAAATGGGGTAATCAGATGCATTCCGTATTCCCATCCCTGTTACAAAGTGATTTATGGCACCGACTGCCTCGAGTCATCGCGTTTAGTATAACACATCAATGATGACACATCAGCACGCTTTCGTCAGCTGACAATTGCTTGAAGCTCTCGCGCAGCTAAGGTGTATATTTCATAGATACGAACAAAGCTGTGTCCTCGGAACGGCAGGAGCCGCATGACGAACGCAGGGCGCGACGTTGCCTCTCTGTTGACACAGTTTTGTTTGTATCTATGAAATGTGCATGCAAGCTGCAAGCAATCTCCAATTGACGAAAGCGTGCATATGACGTGCGGTTCACGTGGACAAAAGACCTTACAATTGCTTTTGTCAATCCGTAAATACTACACACATCATTATGCTGACGGTACAGCATTTATCTTTGACTTGTGGTATTTTTATCAATAATATATACATATTAAAATATACGTGTACATAGTTCTGCATTTCACTCTAGATAGAACGTCCTCAACAACACACTCTGTGGCACGAACAATTTCTAAAACATCGCCGCAATTTAGCAAACTAACGATCGACCATTGGTGTAAAAGCATTTATTAATTTCCTCCAATAAATTGATGGTGGAATATAGATCCGAGCATTCAAACAGCATTTAATCTCCTCAAACAGCTTATGCTGCGGTGGCGATCCTATTATAATATCAGGAAATATTCATCGTCTCTTCGTCTGGTCCGCTTTGTATACTTTGTGAATTAAACTGGTGTTTGTGTTCTCAATGATAGTGTCGCTAGTATTTGCTCTGCGCTTTGTCTACTGTCGAACCCTATCGAACTTAATAAGTTCTCATTGCAAAATAAGAAGAAGTAAGATAAAATCTTGAACATGTACATGAGGGGTGGTGCTTCAGGTAATGTAGTAGGCACTTAATTGTTCAAAATATCTTCTGTAAATGCGAGTGAAATTATTTTTACATTACTCAAGACATTTAGTTTTAAAAACAAAGTGCAAACGTACAATTCAAATAAATATAGCGCTTTTATGTGCTTTGAAACATGTTCAAAGTCTTGTCCCAATTATTATTATCAAGATACATATTCACGCCATTTTACCGTAATATTTGGAGCTCTAGTGTTAGTGTTGAAGCGTCGAATTTTATTCATCTTTCAAATCCTCAGCTAGGGCTGCTGTAAATTAAAGTGTATAAAACATCATGGAAACGTGCACAAAAAATACAGTCGTAGCAATAAAAATGAATACAGCCAGCTATCTAAGACAAGAAGGGCTATGTGACATTAGACCGGAGCCCGTTGCATAGTTTTGCTCAAGTTAAGAACCCGGTGCAGGAGGGAAAGCGCCTTACGACATAAGCTGGAAAGAGAAACTTATTCTGCCATATACGATGTTTGTGTTTCCCGCCTGGTGACGTGTGTAGAAAAGAAATTGATGAAGGCTTTTGCTATCTTTGACAATGACACCGTAAACATCGTTATTAACAATTTATTTCGCGATGTTATAAACTATCGGTGAATTGTGAACTGCAACATCGGTTCACAATTTGATACATTATTTTTCGATGGTTTCGATGGTGGAATCTCCGACGGATATTATCAACTTAAAAATGTTGATGCTTTGCCGTGGCAATTGCCTGCCCTATGCTAGGGTCGGGCGAAACGGACTCAGTTAGATTAGTTTCAGTGTTTTTTAAACCCTAAAAACGACTTGCCTTGAACTTTTTCGGTTTCGCAAGGGATATATTATAAACTAAGTATCGAAAAATAATGTGTTGAGTTGTAAAAGATGTCGCAGATCGCAATTCATCGATAGTTCAATGTATTTAAACCGGATAGTAATAATTCTGAGGTATAAAGAAAAGGCAAAAAGAAAGAATTTTGTCATTTTCATTTTTTCATTTTTCATACCTCTAGCTTTTTGACATTATAACAAAACAGCGATAGAGTAGATACTAAGTACCAGCCTAGTTTGACAAAATATTTAGTTATCGTAATAATAATCATTCGAACTTTGACCTCTACAGTTCACCACTGCCTGGTGGGGACGGCTCGACACCCTCGGCTGTCCCTACTGGCCCCCCCTCTCGAAGGGGGGGTCGTGGCCCCCCCTCTCGAAGGGGGGGTCGCTTCCGGCCCGCCGTGTAGGCGGGCACCGTCCGGGAGAACGCGCACAGGGCCTATAGCTATACGGCGTATTCCCCCACTATGGACGAAGAGAGGGAGTAGTAGGGTTTTTAGTCGGTAGAGCCACTGGGTAGAGCATGCTCCCCGTGGAGAGTCCGACATAACCAGTCCAACCCCCCGGTTGGCGGGTATGCGTAAGTGCATTTCCCCTACTCAAAAAAAAAAAAAAAACCTCTACAGTTCCGAACTGTACCTCCACCACTCTAGATGTTTTAATCTCCGAGAAACGTGTCTTAAATGGCATCGTAAAGCAATTTGTCACTCGCGTTGTCGTGATGTTCGCTAAGTGCTCGCCGCTCAAACCGCGTTAAAAACCGATCAAGTTTAATCTCGCAACAACATCGCCGCGAGAATGTTGATCAGTCCTCTTTACGGCACAACTTTACAACTATGCAAAGTTTCGTCGTCAACGTTTTTGCTGCGGTATAGCACAAGGCACCTTCAACGATATTGACCTAAATACTTTTAAGCGTGGTAGGGAAGTAAGTAACTCTCCAGATATACGCACCATACAGATTATTTTATTATAGTATGGAACTCTTGAAACTACAAGGTCAAGTAACAGTTTTACCGGACTATGTATTGATTACGCCAAATACTCGTAATAGTGCGTGTTACTGCCTCTATTTTCGGGCGAGCTGGCTTTGCAGACGCGACAGAGCATGGCGAGGTGTAGTCAATCAAATATAGAGCGCGCTCGCTAAATGAGCCAATTCTGGATCCCTTTTTCAGTACGAGCAAACACAAACCAAAGCATAGTTAATTAATCTAACGCTGTCAGCAAAATACACGCCCGCTTGGGCTTGTTTGCAGTTTACCTTTTAGCATTGTTTTGAGAACACTCCAATGTCACTTAATTGAACTAAAGAAATGAATTCAATTTTAAATACTCCTAGATGTAGTTATAAAAGTGCCCTTGCCAATGCGAGGATCAATGTGCGAAAACCTACTATTTAAGATCTTTTTAATATCTTGTACACTACAAGTTATATTTGATAAATGAATTTAAAAATATCTCGTTATGGGGGCTGCGTACTTTAAGACTGCGATTCCATTTGGTAATAAAACAATAATATCCAACAATTCGCGTATTTTACAACATTGAAAGCAGAGTCTCGACAGGAACGATTAAAACTCTTGACTATCGACTGTGTCTGTAACCGTAGCTCAGCAGTCTTCAGTTTGATCGTGGCTTATTACTAGACTTACTTAACACACGTATTCAATTAAGAAGTTAGGCTACGTAAACGTAACTCAGTTAGTTTGGCAGTGATGGGCTGGCCCGGACACGGAAGGTTCGAGTGCGCTCGAGCGTGCTAAGTGTCGTCGGCATATTAAGTCTCCCGTTCTCCAGGACGGACACTACCGGACGACAATATCCCGAGTGTGAGTTGTTACCTATGTTGTGGCAGAATCGAGGAACAAAATGGCCCCAATATCCTAATCGTATGCCATTCAGTATTTTGGAAAGAATAGTAGACTTATTGGGTGAATCATTTGGTGTCCTCAACTTAAATAAGTTAAAATGACATAGTTTTTTACAAGTAAATCTTCTTAAGTCATGTTGATTTCATTAACACCGACCACAACGCCTTTAAAACACTGTAAAAGCCATCTACTCAAAAAATAATTTGACTGAGTATATTACAAGAAAGTTGCCTTTCTTACAAAGATAAATCAAATAAATGTAATACCTACAAGGTAAAACGCAAAAGAATAACATTACATTTGCATTTCAAGATTCCATACCCGGGGAGCATTGGTCCGGAATCACTTTGTTCGCTGCGAGCTTTATTACGAGCCCGCAGCGCGCTGTGAGCCCGCCGCATACATGGCTCGTGCCTCGTGCCTCGTGGCTCGCACAGACCCGGTATTACCTCAACTATTTACCTTTCCCAGTACAAAATACGTTCGGTTATGCTGCCGTCTTACTTAATCTACAAGGAGTGGTTCTGCTTTACAAATAAAAATCACGAAGGAGACTTCGGAACGCAGTTGTTCACTGTAAAATTAAATTTACTATCTGATTTCATTCGAAGTAGAGTTCAATCATTCGATGGTTGAGTTTTATTTGCCGCGATTTGTACCAAAATAGATCTTGAATATAAGTGATACTGCTAAAGTGTTTGTCTTTTACAGCTGATTCTACGACTATCGTTAAGAGGCAGTTCACTAATGCCCACTAGGGCCTCCAATAGTATTTCATGATTTGCTGTTTATTTAAAATATTTAAACAATTATTTTACTGATTAAGATCAAAAAGTAAAATATTTTATGGATTTTAAAATGTTAACAGAATAATGTTTCACTGTGGGAATAAACCAATTTGTAATTATTGCTTAAGTGGCCAATTTAAGCGTGCCTCTTAAATTGCGGTTTTAACTCAATGATAGCGTTTTAAATGAGGTCATAAGAGCAAACAGTTAGTTGCATAAATAACAAAAAACAACTTAAGTAATTTTTAACACCATAAGACGGTATTTATTTTTTTATTTTATTATTGCATATTTTTGAAGAACTAATACTATGCAACACAGCTTACCAGGCTGAAAAGCCGCTGCCCTCACCCGCCGGTCCCTCGGGGCAGCGATCGGCACCACTAATCCTACTTAAGAGCTTTCTTTCTTCACAAAATACAAGACTAACCGCTTCCCATTTTCTTTGCTTTTTTAATGCTTTTTGAAAAATGATTTTCAGTAGGTATATTAAATTCATTGAAATCGGATTCAAAAAATGAGTGTTTAGTTTATTACCTCTAACGACACTAATTATTTTAATCTACAATAACCAAGTGCCGGTCCTTGGGTCACAGTTGCAGTATTATTTAGTCTATGAATGGCCGATTCGCATAATGACTTACATGGTCTATAAATTACCGATTCTCTAAATGACTGATTCTACGAATTACCGATTCTCTCATTGACTCAACCAGCTTGTTTTAACTAGCAATTCATTTGTTTTAATAATATCGATATTTTAACTGTTTTTTTGCTTTTACTTTATTTAATTCTTCTTTAAATGATATTCTCGATTTACAAATTAATATCTATTATATGGCTTAATATAGTGATACATCATTTAGTAAACCTCTAAGGTTTATGGTAATGCTGCCTTCTATACCAACTCCTGAATCTATTCTACGATACGCTTCTTTATAGCTATTTGAAAACGAAATGAAAAACAACATTCGACAATTATTCAGAGCACATTATCAAGTATCAAATTGAAGATTGCTCATTTAGCTTGGTTATTAAGATTGACATTTTAATTCACCAAATATAGTGCTTGTTTTACATTCTTCGAGCGGAATACGTTCCAAGGACGTAGACGAAGTCTTACTGTTTTTTAAATAATATTTTCTAGTGACAATAGTTTCTGGGCTATGGGACGTATATATGCCGTCTATGTTTAGTAATAAATATAGCAATAAAATTGATTGGATTGATTAAACCAAAAGTCGGCGTAACGCAACAAATCAGGCAATTAAACTGAATGCCCCCCCCCCCCCCCCCACCGCAGACCGCGTCGGGCCGGCGCTTAGGAGATTGAGGCGCCGAGGCCCTAGTGCGAGCCAAATACGATAACAATTGTCGAGCGCGTAACCGTGAGTGAACGCCACTCGAGCTAGCGCGGTGCTTCAGTCACACTTTAACGTTACTCTTTTAGTGCAATTCCTGCGTTAACTTCAAGTGGTACAAACTCGTACAAAGCCCTCCAAACGCTTAGCGTGATAGGCTAACGAACTGTTTCGGTGTGAGCGAATAGCTCTTCGGAAAGCTTTCCCGCAGACACCCTCTTCAGCGGATGAACAAAATATTCACGCACTAGTAGGACTCCTAACACCGCCAGTCCACGCTCCCGTCGAGGGGAGTCATAATGAGTGTATCGAGGTTCCCGGCTTTGTATAAGGGCGGCGGCATACTGGGTGTAATTTTGGACACGTCCATCTAAGCTCGATTCGGTACGCGTTTTGTGTAAACCAATCCGTACGCTGCCGAGGCTTGCTTGAAACTTACGCATTTTCGTAGCAGCTCGTAGCAGTCTTCTCAATCCTTATTGCTACGTATGTTGAAATACAACGAATATCTGGGATTATTTACACCAAGATATAATCTGACAGTAAACTAAGGGTGACTAGAAGTTAAAAAACATACTTAAACAGACAATGACACCCGGACATAAGAAACAAATAATAGTACACACATACCCAAGACACAAACTGTCGAAAAACATAACCGTCCTTATAGCGCAGTCGGGCAAAAATTTAAGGCGTGAATAGAACCCGTGACCTTCAGCGCTAGACAGAGCCTCCCTCGAAAGATAGAATAATGCGCGTTGAATATAATCCCGGTATGTAAATGCCTTTAGGATTGTCGCCATCAATTTAAATAATAAAATAGTCTACGCTGCGACAGGCAAATGAAACACGCTTAAATATAGTAATAGCTAAGTGCTAGTCGGTACTGTAACTTTGAATTTATTTAGTTAATTGCTTTCATTTTTCCCTTTTAATTAAGGAGAACGTTAACGGATGACAGTTGCCAACTTCGGACACAGACAGCTGGTACAGTAGCGGATCTTGTATCTGTCTCAGGGATACTAGGATCCGCAACCGTAACTATCGGATATCCGATATAGACATCTATCCATAACGGTAACCAACTTCGATACGAAAGTTCCGAAAAATTAATAAAATTAAAATATTTGCATTATACTTTTGGAATTCCTTAAAAGTATCAGCTAAGTTCTACATCCTTAACCGAAACTATTGAAAACTAGCGAATAATCCAAATTCCGAAACCGGCATTTATGTTTTCATATGTTTATCCATTCCGTACCAGTTCTTTCGTCAAGAGCAGGGATGTTGTGGATATGAGTCCGTAATTCATATCCACAGCATCCCTGCTCTCGACACAACGAAGCGAAACCGTGTTATAATGTTCGTTTGATCTCTTCCAGCCGAGTTGGGTGCGCACCAAGGAGTTCTGGGACAAGAAGTTTGAGGACCGGTACGAGAAGATGCGCAACGACTCCACCCGCCCGCGACTGAAGGTGAGCAGCGAAACGAGCTTGTTTGAGTACATAACTGCATGAGTTCCCATCCTTACCCTTCAACTCCCGTACCACACGCGCTGGTTTGCGTCAACATCCACAAACGATCCAGCGGCTGTCGGCCCGCACCAAAAGGTTCGGTAATTCGTTCCTGTGTCGTGCTATCCAGACGTGGAGCGCTCTGCCAGCGCATGTGTTTCTTTCTTCCTGAAATGCCGGGTTTTTTAAACAGGGCATGAAAAATGCAGGCCTTTAAAATGAGATTGAGCAGCAAAGTAGTTCTCCTTTATTGTGCTTATGAGGTCATCTTGAAGACCACTATAAAAAAGAGTCGGTTACACAACACCTTTGCACAACTCTCTAGACGCACGCTGGCTTCTCATCCTCACTTGGTTGATGTTCCGGCCATCCCGCATGAAACTATTTTCTGACTCGATTATAATGCGAACCGCTAAGGAGTGGACTCGCTTCCTGCTAACACAATAAATTGGGTCTATTCAAGAAAAGAGTGAACAGGCACTTGCTTTACAGACATGTACTATCATCGACCACATGGCCACTTACCATTAGGCGAAATTTAGATCAATTAGATCTGAATTGTAACAAAACACAGTAATTATCTTGTCGTTGGTGTAAGGCCATCTAGTCCAGAAGCAGATCCAGGCTTAAAAGAAAATATAGCATCGGTGACATCTTTTGAGGTACATTGTATAACGGGTACACTGGAAGGGCCGGGTGGTTGAGGTGCTTTTTGTCAAGTGTGGATTTGCTTTATGTCGAGTCTGGGTGACAATAGCACCTTTCTATGCAATGTTTGTGATAGATCTTTCACCTCAATTAGAGGCCTTCACATCCATTCTGCGAAGAAACACCGCTCTACTACCAATCTTTCTGCTCCTATATCCAACTCCCATGTATCTTCCACTAACCAACCCAATCCCATCCATACAAATGATCCACTACACTTGCATCTCAGTCATCTTAAACAAAAAACACCTCTTTTAAAAAGGATCCCCCGAGGCGCCAGAATCTCTGTCGCCTCTAAGTTGACAAATCTCATCAATAATTGCACCATAAATAACAGCGAATCAGATTGGGCTGATCTCCTCACTTTTTCTTATCATATTTTACATGTAAATTCAAAAAATACCAATATATCTTTGACCCAAATAATCAAAAATAATTGTAATAATGTTTCTGTATTTTCTTCAACTCATACTTCAAAAAAAACCTTTAATTTATATAAAAAAGTTGAAGAAAAGGTGAGCGACGGCGATCTCAAAGGTGCCGCTAGGTTACTCTTTTCTGATGACGTTCTGTCCCCAGACTCGACAGAAACCCTTGCAGCGTTGCAGTCCAGACACCCCGTTGGTGTTCTTGTGAATTCGAAATTGCAGCAAGCACACGAGGTAGTAAGCACTCGGTACTTTATCCTGTGGCATTTAAAAAACAACAATATGGTGATCCAGTACGTTCCCTTCCCTCGCATCTCACCCAACTGGGTACAATTGAAAATACTTTCACAATTCACTAGTTTTGATTTGAATTCCACGCTGAATTTCACCAGACATATACAGGGCAGGAATTTTGACAGCTAACCCTAAGGTAGAGATCCACCCTATGGCATACATTTAAAACTTGATGATTAACGTGCAGCATCTATCGACATGTGACCAAGTTACTTACATAAACTACTTGAAGATTGCTGGATTGCTGTAGACTACAGGTAAAAGTTACTTTGAACTTGATTTGAGGCTCAAAACGTAAAGTTAAAACGTCTAATATAAGCAGTGTTTCGTTGCTACCTCTTTGTGCTTTATGCATCCATAAATAGGCTTCACACTGAAACTGTCCTCGGAAAAGAGTATGTATGTTTTACGAAGCAAATGTATGTCTTCATCGTTTTGCTTTCCGATATCGATTGCATCGGAGCGCTGCGCCCGTTTTATTGGAACTTTCCCGTGTGTTACTTTACGCACGCGTTGTGTATCACGCCTGAGAGCTGGGATATTCCAGTGTCACCTGACAGCCCCTCCCCTCCCCCACGTCGATGGGTAGGGTAACATCAGCGCTTCATGGTGTGATCTCTTTTTTTTGCTTGTGGCGCTTGCGTCCGTTAGTTTGTTCGCCTCAGGAGGCCTACTCTTTGACAGAAGGACTTAAATACACACAAAAATAGACCTCGAATCTTTTAATTGTTCAAATACAATTGTTAGCATACCGGAAAAGATCTTGTAATCAAACAACAAGCTAGTCTTTTTTTAATAAATACTCGTATTTTCAGCCAAAGTAAGTGCTCAGGTACAGCGTAGGCCTGCCCTTCTCCTTGAGTCGCGTCGGTAAGATTGTTCTGCCACTGCACAAGTGCCGCGTACAAGCCCCGTCTACAGAAACAAGGGGGAAAGATGGGGAGGTGTGACAATCGGTTTCCAATTAGTGCTTGCTCTCGGTGATTCGTGAACTTTCTGCAGCTTGAGCTCTGCTCTGAAACCAACGGCGAAGATGGATAGATAATTATCAGTTGGTAGGTAGCTGGCGGGAGCTCGGAAAAGATTTTGAACTATCGATCAATCTCACGGTCCGCTGAACAAATAATGAAAGAATATCGAATGAGCCAATCAAAGGTAATTAATTGACTTGATGTGCTAGACATCTTGACAGCTGTGTTGGCCAGGTTTTCTCTTTATAAAAGCTGAATTGTTTTTGTGATTGCAAAGCATACGCAGTCACAAAAACAATTCACGGTCGACAATTAAGCCGCGAGTGTGATACGTACTTATCTCTTAATATAAGGTACCTGAATTTAAGCTTTGAACGTCAGCTCTCCGGCCACTATGTACATTTAAACACCATGAAACAAGATTGCCATCTCCCAGTAACGCCCTAAGCCTACTTAAATGTTCACCACATTTTCCGGAAAGCTGTAGCAGCCAAAATTAGCTGCAATTGACAAGTTGTCTGTTAGCCCAAGCTAGCAATTACTAGTCTATTCAAAAAAGCTTCCGCTCCAGTATAGTAGACACTATGTACTAAACACAACGCAGAAGCCTTCAAAGCAAGACATGTTTCTAAAGACGAGGTGGACAAAAACAACCGATTTAACTGCCTGTTGAAGGGAAGGTCGCCTCATACCGTAGACTCCACAAATGAGCTATGGAAACAATTAGCTTATGACGCCTCGGGGAAAAATTCCCGAAGTTGCCGTGTTTGAGGTTTGCAAATATTCGGAAAACAGCGACGAGTTCAGAACAAATATAACGGCGCGGCATAACGTGCGGTAGCTCTGAGCAAACTTCGCTCACAGCCGAGGCGCGCACCCGCACCGGCATGCCAGACGGGGTGGATTACACCCTTGCATTCATCACGCCGGGATATTTGATATTTTGGCTTAATCTTTTTTTAGCACTTGGTCTCTCACTTCTCGGCGGAACACAGCGTGAAAGGTGAAATTCTAATTTATGCGTACTAACTGGTACAAAATCAGACCTTTAACGAGTTTTGGCGGAATAATAGAAAAATCGGGTTTCCGAAGTTCTAACGTCCGTTTTCCCCGTCATTAGGACAAAACCTTGTACCTATGTACGAGTATTTGCTGAAGTAAACAATAAAACGCAATAGGTATTTGCAAATTAGAAAGTTAAAAAAAAACCAATAACTTATATTACAGGTACCAAAATCTGGCATCAGAATCCTAATCAACACCGATTAAAGTGTCAGTCCTTTGGCAAACGCCAAACGTGTTGGCCAACAATTACAATAGTCCAAGAGACAGAGAGCATGACGCAAACACACTGTCTTGTCTGCCTGTGTTTAGACACGGCCACAAACGTGGACCGGAACTATATTAAAACGCAATCAAAAGACTTTTATTGTGCTTTATTGCATTCTTTCGTCGTCTACGGTTGCGTGGAAGTGACAGGACAGGGAATTGGCTCCAATAACGAGAAAAGGAGTCATTTTGTTCATCTGAACAAAGGGTTAATCTCTAGCATGCAAAGACCACGCAATCACCAAAAAAATATGAAAATCACCTAAACCATATCCTCAAAAATTACTATAATGAACCCTGTTGTAGTGGAATTAGTGGCCCTGTGACTGAATTTGAGGTTGCTTCCCATAACATTAGACGCGTTAAAGAAAGCGACGCGAAGCAAGTTGTTGATAATGCAACCCTGTTTCAGTAATCCTTTCTCCATTCTCAAGGAAATTTAAATTAATAATGACTCACGCCTGTTAAAGTTAAATTCTAGGTTCACCATGCGTTGTCCCCACTTGGTTGGTCTCTTTTGTACTTTTCAGGTGCATAGAGGTGATTGCGCGTACATAATATCACTAGATGTTTCTGCAAAAAACAGTTTACCAGTGTTGTGAAACTTTTACTTTTTTCGAAAATGACGATACAAGTTATTGTGATTTTCGACTTCGAAAAGTTTCGCTTTAGATCATATGGCGCTAACATCTGCAAAACCGAACGGCATTCGCTCCAATATAAGTGAAGTCATGACTTCGGTTTCGACCTCTTTTAGTTTAACTAGACGACCATCTCCGACGATTGCAATCAGAGTTCCATGTTGTCTTAGAATTCATCTGTAATGCAGCGTTTTGCAGTTTTTAAACGTAATTTTGCAAGAAAAAACCACTATCGCGTAAAAGTTTCTTAATTTGTAGAAGTTCTCAGGAAAAACTTTGGCACCACTGAGATATTGGTTTTTGCAAGCTTCTAAAGATGAATGAACGATCTCAATCCTGGTTTCATTTTAAATATGTTATTTTTGACCACTCGTTTAGTGGTGGTTACTAAGAGCCGCGGGTTCGATTTCCGCAGATGTTTGTTCTAGGTCTGGGTGTTTGACGTACCTTCTTTGTTTCTGGTTTTCTTAGCACACGTGAAAACCTTTGTTATTACTTACTTTAATGTAAGTGATGTCTGATTTAAAGTTGGTCACAAACAGCCTCCTTGTTTTAGTTATGTTCTAGAACAGAATTAATGCAATGCGGGGATGGTGACTAGTGTTATGTTATGATATATGCTCGTAGTCGGATATGTCGCGTTCGGCTTGGCACCGCCGCGGCACTAGTATCAGCTGACGCCCGAAGCGTTTATAAAATACAATGCACGATATTAGGTACGAAACTTTGAGACGAGTTAATAAATAATAAATAGCGCGTTAACATGCAAGAAGTTACAGATTGTGGCGTTAGATTAGACGCAGGAGGGGATAACAAGCCATATTTCATTCATCAGCTTCATCGGTTACTCGTCCGCCGAATCTGTTGTTAACTCTCTTTAATTAGTTTCAGTTACCCGCAATACTTACCGCATGATCGTCTAACTTTCATAACTATCACAGGCAGTTGAAATGCCAACCGTAGCGCCATCTCTTGCATCTGCGTCAACAGTGCACTTCCGGCGCGGGATGCAAGCATGCAAGATGCAGGGCAACTGACTGACGCGTGTGGCTGCAAGCGCCACCTGTAGTAAACCAGTTGCACTTTAAATGAGACGGGGGAATAGGGAATAACGTAAGGTAATGCCGCAATCACTATGCAATGGCAATCATTTTACAGTCGTAACACAGATGTACCCAGCTTCGCGTCTGTCGCACGTCTAGAATCACAGGCTATGTGTGCTGGTCACGCTACTGTATTCTAATGCCGCATTTCACGTGGCTTAGCGTGGACTGCTTCCAAAACGACTTTTGCGTTAAGTATCTGCCATATTTGTGCACACTCTTGGATAGGGAATGCAATCCGGATAATCCGTAATCCGTTTTATCCCGATAATCCGTCATTTTTACTTGATTTTTAAATCCGGATTTGAAAATCGAATTCGGATTTTTGGGATATTTCATCGAAAAAAAAAACAATCTAGTTTTACGCACTAGATAGATGACAATGTTCGTACGATCACGTCCTGTACAATCACGAGCATTAATATGTATACAAACAAATGCTTCATTTAAGTATATTTTAACTTTTTTGTTCGAAGTGTTGTTTAAAGTGGAGTAACAGGATCACCTTCCATTCAATTGTCATTGTGAAAATGGTTAATTAGTGTCCAAACGTGAAAATATGCAATTATGATTAAATATCCTGGTGCCAAGGATCCAAGCTTTACAAAAGGTTTGAGCAACATAGCAATGAGAAGGTATTAGGGTAGGCACTATCGGCAAGTAGGCTACATATTCAATTCACGATAAATCGTATCTAGCTGATCCGTGAATGAAATATTGTGGTCGTTTAGTTTGTAGGCGATCACCTCTTACAATTTTACCAAACACAAGTTCGGTCGTATATGGGGTACTGCTGCCACCTTTGGGAGGGCTCTGCCAAATACCAGCTGGATGCACTGGGTTCAGTAGACCGAAGGGCCAAGAGACTGATAGGTGACGACACGCTCGTTGGAACCACACTCCAGAGTCCGGAGCATCGAGTTGCCCGTCTATCGGTTTTTTAAGGTATATTTCGGAGAGCCTGCGCAGGAACTTCATGACCATCAGGTCAGGTCAGGTAAAGGGTGGTATTAACCACCCTTTACCTTCAACCACCGTACCACTAGCCGCCGTGAGGGCTTTCACCCCCACCACCCCCTGTGGTTGATTTTCCGGTGGTCCGGACTTAACGGTTTGGTGCTTCCTTTCTAGTCCACACCGTTAAGGAGTGGAATGCTCTCCCTGTGTCTGTGTTTCCGGATATATATACAACCTTCGTGACGTTAAGGCGAGAGTGAATAGGCATTTTCTGGGTAAGCGTGTTAAACCTTCGACCTCTTCGTCGCTTATTATCAGGCGAGACGGAGGTCAATCGAAAACTCATTTTTAATATAAGAAAATTTCACAATCAGAATCAATGGTTTTGAAAACGATGATATTATGCGATTTGACTTCTCTTATGCGCACTTCTGATTACTGAATGCGTATTGTAATGCTTATTTTACACTATTTATATGGCATTTAGCAAAGTACTTAGAATTCTGTATGGTAAGAGGCAAAATCCGGATTCAATCCGGATTTTTTCCGAATCCGGTTTTTAAAATCCGGATTTTGAAAAGAAAACGGATTTGCATTCCCTACTCTTGGACAAATGTGGCGAGAAACGAACAGGCTACGCTGAGTGCATTGCCGGCATAAAATCTAACGAATCTTTGTGAAACGCAGACTCCAAAAATAAATAGTGTAATTTTTCAACAATTTATT
The DNA here is from genome assembly GCA_950022985.1 of Udea ferrugalis. Classification (NCBI taxonomy): domain Eukaryota; kingdom Metazoa; phylum Arthropoda; class Insecta; order Lepidoptera; family Crambidae; genus Udea; species Udea ferrugalis. Next base: position 26,597,342 of record OX465515.1, read on the forward strand.
TGTGGTTGCCCTAAAGCGCTCCTTCAAGGATGCACGTGATTGCGACATTCTTGTATATAAAGGCGTTACTGTCTTTCATTAAGAGAAGGTATATCCCAATTCTCTCTAGGCGTTAATATGGGAAGTTCATCAGAATCATGTTCATTCCCACGACATCCACTGCTGAACTTCTGTATTATCGCAGGGCGACCGGTTGCAAGCATCCTCCTTCTTGCAACTTTAACTTCTAACATGTCCGCCACTATTAGCTGGTCTGCGCTTTCCAGAAGTCTACTTAAATACGAATTAGTCACTCATCTGGACATTCCAGGTGATCGTAGTGCCGCACTCCCACAACGACCCTGGCTGGCTGAAGACGTTCGAGCAGTACTTCGAGTGGAAGACCAAGAACATCATCAACAACATAGTGCAGAAGCTGAACCAGTTCCCCAACATGACCTTCATTTGGACCGAGATCTCCTTCCTGAACGCTTGGTGGGAGCGCTCGCATCCCGTCAAACAGAAGGTAACTTTCTTTCATGCACTTCACTTGTTAATTGTATTTTTATCTACGTATAAACAATGCAAAACTATGAAATATAATACATAATTGCATTAAGTAATTTATTAACCATGATGTTAATGTAATATTGTTTTTTAAAAGATGTAGCCAAAGGAGAAGTATTTCTATAGAAAGATTATTGAGTATTTTGAGTTCATTACATAACACTTAGACAATTGCCGAACTCGTTAGATTAACGCTGTCTAGGATCTGCCTGCCACAGGCGCTCAGTTTGAGGGCAAAATTTTACTATTGTAGGTACTATATAATCTATGAAAAACAAGTGGTTTTGAGTCTATTTGTGAAATAGTTATATTTTTTTCTAACCATTCCTTTCTGACACTATCTATGCATTTTAGGCCCTAAAGAAGCTAATCAAGGAAGGTCGCCTCGAGATTACCACCGGTGGCTGGGTCATGCCTGACGAAGCTTGCACACATATCTATGCGCTTATTGATCAGTTTATTGAAGGTAACATCCTTGTATTATAGCCTTCCTACGTTTTTATCTTTTTTATACCACTGTCTTACTAAAATGTGATGTATTTTTGAATTTTAGGGCACACTTGGGTGAAGAGTAACCTCGGCGTCATCCCCAAGACGGGCTGGTCCATAGATCCGTTCGGGCACGGGCCCACGGTGCCGTACTTGCTCGACAGGAGTGGCCTCGAAGGAACCATCATCCAGAGGATTCATTACGCGTGGAAGCAATGGCTCGCCCAGAGGCAGATCGAGGAGTTCCATTGGATCCCGGGCTGGTCCACCAAGAAACCGTCGCTTATTGTTCACAACCAGCCGTTTGACATTTACTCTATAAAAAGCACCTGCGGCCCTCACCCGTCCGTTTGTCTGAGCTTCGACTTTAGGAAGATACCCGGCGAGTACTCCGAGTACACCGCCAAGCACGAGGAGATCACCGACCAGAACCTCCACAGCAAATCAAAGACGCTGATTGAGGAGTACGACCGCATCGGAACCCTGACGACGCACAACGTGGTGATGGTGCCGCTCGGCGACGACTTCCGCTACGAGTACGACATCGAGTTCGACGCACAATACGTCAACTACATGAAGATGTTCAACTATATCAACAGCCACAAGGATCTGTTCAATGCTGAAGTCCAGTTCGGAACACCCCTGGATTACTTCAACGCTATGAAGGAGAGGCACACCAACATTCCCACTTTAAAAGGCGATTTTTTCGTTTACTCTGACATATTCAGCGAAGGGAAACCGGCGTACTGGTCAGGATATTATACAACTAGGCCATATATTAAAATACTGGCTAGGCAATTTGAGCACCATCTGAGAACTGCGGAGATTATTTTCACGCTGGTTTCAAACTACATCAAGCAGTCCCACGACTCGCGACTGGCGGCGTCCGAGCGGCGGCTGGAGAAGCTGTACGAGCAGCTGATCACCGCGCGGCGCAACCTTGGCCTGTTCCAGCACCACGACGCCATCACCGGCACCTCGAAAGCTAACGTTATGTACGACTACGGAACTAAGCTGTTCACCAGCATCTACTATTGCATTCGTCTGCAGGAGGCGGCGCTGACTGCCATCATGCTCCCGAACGAGAAGCTTCACACCCAGAGCGTCCTGCAGAGCGAAGTCGAATGGGAAACTTACGGAAAACCCGTCAAGAAGCTCCATGTTTCGATGATTGATAAGAAGAAGGTAGTTCTGTTCAACTCGCTCGCAGAAGAGAGGACTGAAGTGATCACTGTCAGGTCCAACACGACTAACGTCAGGGTGTTCGACAACCGGCAGAAGAAGTACGTGCAGTACCAGATAACGCCGAACATTGACGTGGGCAAGGACGGGAAACGCACTATCAGCGAAACGAACTTTGACATCATGTTTGTAGCTACCTTGCCGCCGCTCGCTTCCGTGTCCTTCAACCTCGAGGAGCACACCAACAAGTCCCACCACTGCGAAGTCTTCTGCAACAACTGCAACGAACCAGAGAAGCCGGATTCGGAGAAACTTTTCAATACCAAAAAGATGATGCCTGGCGACATTCAACTGGAGAACTCTTACCTTACTTTACTGATCAACAGAAACACTGGTTTCTTGAGGCAAATCTTCAGGAAGGAGGCTCGGAAGCGTCACGTAGTAGAGATGCAGTTCGGAGCATACCAAAGCGCTCAGCGACACTCGGGAGCCTACCTCTTCATGCCGGACTATGACTCACCTGAGAAAAGTGTACTGCACCCATATTCTGATAAACAGGAAGAAAATATAATTATAGTTTCCGGACCGATCTCCACTGAAATTACGACCATGTATCTCCCATTTTTAGTGCACACCATTAGGATTTACAACGTGGACGACTTGGCCCTATCCAGGGGTGTATTCATCGAAAACATCGTCGACTTCGAAAGCCCGCCTAAGAACAGAGAAACGGAATTGTTTATGCGCTTCCAGACCGATATTCAAAACGGCGATATACCCGAGTATTATACGGATCAGAACGGTTTCCAGTACCAGAAACGGGTGAAGATAGATAAGCTGGGGATCGAGGGGAATTACTACCCGATAACGACGATGGCGTGGCTTCAGGACGAGGAGACGCGGCTGACGCTGATCACGAACCACGCGCAGGGCTCGGCGGCGAGCGAGCCCGGCCGGCTCGAGCTGATGCTGGACCGGCGCACGCTCTACGACGACTTCCGCGGCATCGGCGAGGGCGTCGTCGACAACAAGCCGACCACCTTCCACAACTGGCTGCTCGTGGAGCCCGTCTCCTCCCCGGACCGAACCAAACGCGAAACCAGCGAGAAAGGCTTCGGCCACGTCAACCAGAGACACTTCAGCGCGGGACAGAAGGACGCGCACTACGAGCTGCCGTCGCAGACCGCCGACTACCTCAGCCGCACGCTCAACTACCCGCCCAACGTCTACCTGATCGACTCCAGCGAGGCCGGCGAGGTCAAAGTTAAACCCTACCAGAGCTTCATCCAAAACTTCCCCCCCGGCATCCATCTAGTCACCCTCCGAACCCTCACAGACGACGCTCTGGAACAGTTTCCCACCCAATCCTGCTTCATGGTGCTCCAGAGACCCGGCTACAGCTGCACCGTCGGTGAAAAAACCATGAAAACCAGCAAATTCTCACCCAAAACCAGATTCAACGGGCTGCACATCAACAACCTCACATCGGTCAGTCTGACTGGCCTGAAGACTTACAAGGCGCTATCGGGGTTGCACGATATCAAACTGCAATCGATGGAAGTTAAAACTTACAAGATCAAGTTTTGAAGACTGTTAGTAAATACTGAGTAGGTAAGTGTATGTAATGGTAATTTTATAAATTTTCTTGTAGCGGACTGACTTGCCTGAATGTGCTTTGACATTTTGCAATTTTAAAGTGCAATCACTATAGGCTAATTTACAGTAGTTATATTACACGTCCCATCTCGTAGTCGTTTCAAATAATTATTTACAAAATATAATTGTTTAGTATGTCTTATCATATGCCTATTTATTTGAAGTTAACCCTACGTTATTATATCAGGAAAGTCTAGTTTGACCTAGATAATCTACCTCAGGACCAAATGATATACCTGTTTTTGAATCTTTACGATTCTACATTTAAGAGAATAATATTATATTAATTCAATTATTATATCTGATAGTCAGATCTTTGACCTAAATACCTTTCGACGGAGACCCAGCGAGCGCTGGCCGTCTCTCATAAGTATAGACTTTACTTTGTTGAGTTGTTACTGTTTCTGATGTTTCTAGCCCACTTGTCACTTTCGTGTTTCTTACGTTCGTATGAGCTCACTAGGTAGATATTTATTCCAATATAATTAAATTAGTTAACTGTGATAGTGTCCACGACATAATATGTGTGCACCTACTAAACTAATCTTGCTGAATGTTGTTTAAATGTAATGTAAAATAAGGCATTTTATCTAATAGATTATTTATTTGCAACACTATCGTTGGTGCTCTTTTGAATACCGTTAAGACTCCGATCAAAACTGACAATTATTCATAATCGCTGAATCAAGTCCTAATTTATCGAAGAGAGGATTAACGATACTGATGTAGATAAAGTTATTTATTATGCAACTAAACACAATTAATTAGATATTTAAACGCTTGTGTAATACTATTATAAGACACCTGGGTTCTAATAACTTTATAATTTGATAGTTGCATAAATTAGGTACTATTACGATATACTTACATAAATTATAATAAATATTCATGAAAATCATATAGAAATAATACTTTATATGAAAAGCATTTACAATTTTCTGGTAGATATAAGTTATCTAATAACATCGATAATAGTCTTATCTTAACTAAGATGATTGGATAGCGTTAGGAGCAATTAGGAATTTAGGTATTACACTTGAAATATACACGATAATGAATTTTGAAATTAGAAACCAAATATCTGATCTGATTTATCTCGTTCTTACGAACATTAAGTCTTACGGCATAAGCAATCGTGCAGTATTAATGTGTTTTTAAGTTTTTCATTGTTTTTTAAACAATATAACGAAGGAATTATCGAAATTATAATTGTAGGACTGATTGACATGACATCTACGTGTCACGAGTTATGTTGATCTTTTTTTAGATTATTAAATCTACCTTAAATATTTTTATTTAAGTATATTTTCAAACGCATTTATATTGACATTGGCGCCGAATTTTGATAAACTTATTTTTATTGGTATATAAAGACACCTACTTTTTTGTAAATATTTGTTTTAGAATTATTCTGTAAATTGGAAATAGAATTAAGAATGGATGTACTGATAACCACTTGATGTCTAGCAGTTACGGATAATGCGCATATTCACATGTATTGCTGTTTACGATAAGTCTTTGTGTAGGAACTTTGCAATTTTCGATGAATATTACACTATGTATGTTTCGGGAGAGGGAGTCGGAGCCAGCGCTGAAGCCGCGGCCCGCCGACCTCGCCGCCCACCGCTCCACCGCCCTCCATCTACACACAGCTGATCTATAAGGGCCTTGACACATTGCAACTTTTTGCAGCGATACAACAGGGCGTATCGATGCTGCATGGCGACTACTTTCACACGCGCTATTTGAAGCTGCGATACAATGTAGTCGCGATTCAATAGCTAGCCTACTATAGGCAATACAGCATGAATGGAAACGCGATTTGTGGTCGATACAAACGTTATTTAAATATGATGAGAACTAAATATTTGGGGCCTCACAGCCTAGGCTTAGGCTTATAAAACCAATTAAGATTGAGGGCCTGAGACATTTAGTTAATAACAGTTTTAATATTTTCACAGTTTCAAGTAATTAGCCTTTAACTATTTTCAGAAGGATTTTAAGAAATGGCCATTTGGCCAGAGGGCCCATTTTTGAAAATCCTCACAACATCGCTACAAACGCTCGTTTGCATCTACTCAAGCGCTTGTCTGAATCAATACATCGCTGCTCACGCGCGGCAGCCCTTACGAATAATGTTGATCTCATTTGTCGCGATAGACTCGTGCGACTAACACGTTTGTATCGCTGCAAAAAGTGGCAATTTAAGGGATCTGAATGTCCCCCACAGTATGTATACCGATATCTAATTAGATAATCTTGGATGTTGTCTTTACTATTTACATTATCATAATAACATGACGTGTTGTATTTGTGTTACTAGGTGTTTAATTAATCGAGAATAACCTTTACATTATCATGCTTTATTATAATTAGTCTGTGAACCATGTGTTGTGTATCAAGTATTTGTATATTATTTTGTACGTTGTCTTTGGAGCAATCCATAAAATACGTCACAGGTATTTCATGATTTTCACCTCCCCCCTCCTTGTCACAGGTAGTCGGATTTTGTGAGAACCCCCATAGTGTGATGATTAATTAATAGCATACGTTAATTTAACATGTAGATATTTTAAATATGAACTCGTCAACCAAACAATTCAAACCGTATACCTATTCATAGAACTATTTGTTAACAGTTTTTTTTTTTAGTTTTTCTAGTGACCCGCCACCGCTTCGCACGGGTGCAATAGTATGTTATTATACATATAAACCTTCCTCTTAAATCACTCTATCTATAAAAAAAACCCCGCCACAAAATCCGTTGCGTAGTTTTCAAAGATTTAAGCATTCAAAGGGACATAGGGACAGAGAAAGCGACTTTGTTTTATACTATGTAGTGATTAATATTTCAACTTTGCGATTCCGTTTATTAACTCCCCCCCCCCCTCACATATCGTCTACCTACCCCCTCCCCCCTTTCAAATGTGACGTACTTTATTAATGGCCCCTTTTGGGTTGTATTTTTTTATCTCAGTCATGTTATAATTTTAATTAGGACTTCATTTATGTATGTACAAGTTTTGTTCATGAATTCTGTAGATGAAAATAAAGAAGAAAAATACACAAACATATTTTATTTATATTTATATCCCATCAATCGCAAAACGGCCGTAAAATCTTGAAATTCACTTTTTAGAATATATATATCAAACTTATTAGTCGTTTATTTGTTTTACATTAGACATTTATTAAAAATACAATAATCGAAATAATGTAACATCAATAATAATCTAACTGATGTCTAGTCATTAAATTATTAGTTACTTATCTTAAAGGTAGAATATAACTTGTTGGCTTAATATTCATTTCTTCTTTATCCTGCTCGCGATCCATTCGAGCCCCAAGTGCAATCTGGAACGAAAACATTCATTTTGAGTATCGCCTAACGCTGACAGTTGTCTCGAGAGCAAACGCATTCAGAAAGTGAACATAGACAACAAAACGGTTAGGTCCACCCGCAGCAGGGGCATGCGACCAACGCCATACAAATACTCGTCTCTCACTAGGCTCTCTGTTTACGTCTTTATTCTTATTCATATTTAGCAATGATATTATTATTAAAAGACTTTGATAGGTTACTTGTGCTAAAAAAGTGGCAACTGAAATCGGGACTTCCGACCACCTGAGCAAAGTATTGACAGTTTGAGACAACAATGCGCAACATGCATCTGTCTCATTTAAATATTCTAAATTATCATGCTATCTTGTACACACGGTCAAATTATAGGTACATACGCCAGAGGTCAATTTTTGAGTATCATTGGTATTTAGTCTGTCATCGTCTTTGTATTGCATCAGTAATCATCAGTTGCCTTGCGCATGTGGTGTAGACCGGACTCTGTCGGTCGACTTGGGAGTATTTAAAGTTATAACTACTCTCTAGACATTATATATTTGCGCTTGAGGCTGCGTTTCCACCAGAGATGCGTTGCGAGGAATTCGTTTTTAAGGACCAATAGAATCGCTTTATTATGCTGAGGAATCTGTCCATTTACCTAGCTACGGTAAATGGACAGATTCTATTAGTTTTTAAGAAAACGACACTCGCAACGCATCTCTGGTGGAAACGCAGCCTAAAATGGGAGGAAAGCTGATAGGTGCCGCAAAATTCGATGGTCAATCGTCAATGAAACTCATGATGTTATTTTCAGTTCCTAATCGTAAACAAAACTGGAGACGCTAGAACTAGAGAGCTGAACTGCGTACTGCGTAGTTATACAACACCGCTGTGCACACAACATCCGTTTTCAACAACGTTTTAAGTAGTCTCAATAAGGTTTAATTCGGCGCAGCAGGGCTCCGGCCGCAGGACGCCAGACGGCTATGACAGGCCCTCGATGCTCGTCAGCGTCAGGAAACGACGAATAAACAACACTGCTGATACTTGGACGTTTCGGATCAATAGCTACACTCATTCCAATTGATGGAGAATCAATCAAGAATAGTTCATTTTTACATACATTTCAGCTTAGATCCATTTTCTTATATCATAAGCTAGCTAACCGATCATCTGCCAACTATCTTCCTAAATTCTGAGATTCGTGGGAAGATTCTAGTGACCTGTAACCATTTTTTTTTTCAGTTAGAAAACTTTCTTAGGCCAATTTTCAAGAAAATTAAAACTGAATACTCACTTCTCTTAGTTTTCCACATAGCATTACATAATGGACTACAATCTGTCCTAATGGAATAAAATCTGTCATAGAAATCTGTGATAGAGATAGGGTTCAACACCTATATACCAACGCGGGTCAAGCTTTTGGTCAAAATCGGACGTCTTTTATAATTAATCACTTGAAAACGCGGTGTCTTATTAATCTTTATAATCTCCAGTACTAGACATCACTGTCTTACCTGTCTTGAACCCTAACACTTGCTAGTCCTATCTGTAATGAGATTGCGGAAGCGTAATCTACTGGCATTACAGTATTTGCCGAAAGTACTTATAGAATCCTCCATGACGTACTAGAGTACAGTTTCTGCATAAAGCATATTATTTGTTTTTGTCCACGAATCATCTGACTCCGATACACTACCCTCTGTAGGCCTAGCACGAAACGCTAACGTTTTGGTAATCGAAAAGTAAACCATACTTTTTTTTCTTAAAGACATATTAGAAAGAAAAAAAGTATCGTTCACTTTTCGATTATCAAAACGTTAGCGGTTCGTGCTAGGCCTACTGATGTTACACGTTACAGACACCGCCGGTAACCGCTTGCTGACCTCAGACGGAGTGCTTGTTCACACTAGCTTAAAACCTATATTCCAATTAACAGCTTTCTACACCTAGTAACTTAGGCTGTACGTTAATAATCTCTCAGGTGATGCGACTTTGTGAGTTGATTTATTATTATTATAAGCCTAAAGTGTCCCACTGTTGAGGAACGGCCTACCCACCTATTCCTACTTTGTACGGTCCAGAGCTATGGTAGATTTGATCAATAAATATTTAGGGCACTTCATCTGATTCCAAACTAAGAAAGAAGCTACTATAAGGAGGAAATCAGTCTTTAGTGCATTGACACGGTGATAAGTATTGTCAAAGTGTATCCACTTGACCTGCGGCCTTCTGTCCCATGAGCATTCTGATATCAGTCTCTGAACTGATAAACTAATTTAAACATTCAATTTCCAATTACATGCTTATTAACACTAACGTTAAGAAACTAGTATTGGCTCATTCCGCCGAGTTCTCTGGATGGAGCAATGTTATTTTTACACATACATACCCTTACGCACGACCATTTCCCTAATGGGTTAGTCAGAGGCACACTGATTGTTGAACGTTCAGAAGTCCACATTCCGTTGCGGGTATTTTAACTCCACGTGGTAAGGGGCGAGCCTACGCCGTTTTCCGGGTTGCTTGGGTTTTATATCGGTGTTGAGTGGAGTGTTATTTTCGGCGCCTTCATTTATCGTCAAAACCATTGCACTCAAATAAGATCTCGACATAAGGATAGTCTGTTGTTCACCTTGGACTTGATTCACCAAGGTGAACAGTAGCGACCTTTTTATTAATCTTATGGACCTTTACTAACCACATGAAGAAAAAAGCCAAATTAAATAATATTTCTCAGGTGAAATGAAGACACCCAGAATTTCACTTTCTTTATCCAGATGAACCTAGTGGATTAAACCCAAATATTCAACATGTTGTTATGCATCATAAGGGAGTCGATCTTCTGGCGCTCGCTACAATCAGCATCAGAATACACACCAATATGACCTTTCAGTGTGGCCAATAATATCTTATCTCTACTGTTTGAGAAAAGCAGTCCTAATGCCTCAAGGATAGACTCGTATGTTGTATGTAGAGTCTCAGAGGAATACTTTTGAGTCTGTAGTATATAATTAGATTGCTTTTCTCAAATAATTATGTATTTGACAGCTTGGTATGGTAGCAATGGTTTTGATGTCTGTCTGTAGTCTGGCACCAGTAGGCCAGACGACTATTATTTTTTGTGTAAAACAACACACGCCGGGTCGGAAAAGGGATGGGTGACCATTCCGACCGAAATTTAGTGATGTGTATTTCGGGCATCTCCGTGCTTCGGAAGGCACGCTAAGCAGTTGGTCCCGGTTGACGTCCCTAGATGTCAGTCGTTAAGCCTAGCCTAGACTTTTAGGTTGCTCACTAACCTTACACCCCTCCAACAATCCGCACTGAGCCCGCGTGTTGGAGTATGGCTTGTTCCACCTCATAGTTGAGGTGAGGCCTGTGCCCAGCAGTGGGACGTATATAGGCCGTTTGTATTATGTTACTCGTATGTTATGTCACACGTACCCCTCGCCGGTGAGCGCGCAGCAGGCCTGTATGTGCCAGGGGTGCTGCTTGATGGACGTCAGGTCCAGCTGCTCGGAGATCTCCGCCGCCGTCATCGAGCCCTTCACGTCCTGGAACAGGCGGATGCTTCTATTTAATACCTGTTCGGCTTCTTGCAACGAAACAAAGTTCAGTTCTATCACAGGCAGAACGAATCCGCTTAAAACTTGATTTAACCAAATATAGTCAGTTCCAGCTTTCAGACGCAATATGATTTACATTATATCAAGAGTGGACTTATCTATAGGGTTCTTCAATAAGGACGGGTCAATGTTGAAATGGCATACAAACGGCAGTAATAAGCCATACAAATAAAATAAAAAAAACCCGCCTATTTTGTTTTTTTTCAACATCGACTCGTACCTGTTTTAAGACCCTATAGAATAATATGCTTGAACATTGTGACCACCAGTCCCAAACTGAGCAACCCTTGAACCTTGGGAACTAGACAGCGAATAAGCATAGGTACTTAAATACTGTGCTGGGATTTAAAATGCGCACTCTGGTCTAGTAGTCAACTCATAAACCATCACACCGAATACGTCGTTACTCAAGCACGTTAATCGGATCACCGCTCAAGTAAAAATTTCGGCTGAGTAACGGTTGGTGTCGTAATATCAAGCCACTTCAACCGTCGCTGCAAGTCTTTCTAGTTACTGTACACAGTATGAGAGTTCAGAAACCTACTACATGTGTCATCCCAGGTGCCGACTCCATACGCTTGGAACACCGCCCTTAGGCACCGGCTTACAGAGTTTTGCTGCAAGGGCTGAAGCCAGGGAAAATAAATGTTTTCTTCAAGTCTAACTAAAGAAAATAGTGTAAACAATAGTCTTCTTCTAGTTTTAAGGAAACGTACCTAACATAATATGCATTTAGTTCGGCTAGTCGAGAAAACCGTTTTTATGCTGAAGCAATATAAATTATCTTAAAATACAGATGCAGCGTACGTGTCCTTCTGCAGTTGTTTTTATAATTGTCCATCTACGTGTGCTACGGACAAACATTCGACAAAACGCTTATTATCTATGTAGCGCAAAAACGGAATGTTACTTGGCGTGTTGTCATCAAGTTTACACAAGTGTTAGCAGCAGCTTGACACGTCACTCGTGGATCGGCACATGTTACCGAATATCGCGCAATCTGTCTCAGCTGTTACAGCACGTACAATGTACGCACTAGTATGTGTGTAAGTAGCTGTGTTTCGGACGGGCACATATTCAAAGGGTTCTGTGAAAATTGAACCCACAGTGATGTATAATTTTTAGTCCTGCGTTGTTGCCATTCAATTTGGTATCATTTAACAAAGTTAATATATATATATTTTTGTATTTCAATTAGTAATTAACAGAGTATGTAATATCGAGGTCAGGAGTAACTCAATCCGCTAAATAGGGTCAATCGCCACGGCACCAGCGGCCACGCAGTCGTAGTGGCCACTGCGCCTGAATTTGTATCGACAAAGGAAATACTTATACAGGGTGGCCCAAACGGTGAGGATAAAAAATTTTTTTTGGGTTCCTGACATATAAGGGTACCCGAAAATACCCCATGTATGTTTGCCGATTTTTTGTAGTTTTCGAGTTATGATTTTTTTTAAGCAAATTTGAGAATAATCGATCTGACCTATTAAAAAAAATTTTTTTTCGGAAAGCATGCATTTTTTATTAATTTATTTTTTTGTTACATATACCTCATTAGTTGTACTTTTACCCATAAAATTACCAGCTTCATGCCATTAATTAAAGGTACAAATTTATTGACCAAAATAAAAAAACTGGGGTGAATGCGAGTCACGGTAAAATTTTCAAACTTAAATTAATAATTAAAAAAGAAGTTCCATGACTTTTAAGTAATTTCAAAAACTGCTCAAAACCCTTAGCTTCAATTATAATAAAAAAAACTTGGTGCTTAATAGGCCTTTTTTAGCCGAAACTTGCCTTCAAGTAAACAAAGGTGGAATTTTCTAAGTTAATAATTTGTTGTAAAAACACCTTCTGTTAATTACTAGGGTTTATGTGGGTTGGACATAACATGGTCAATAAACATAAAGTGAATTAATTTAGGATTACTTATTATTCTAGTATCAGCCCAGTGTCATTTCAACAGCACAAGTCAGCCTTCGTCCCATTAATAGTAGATAGTTATGGATACAAGTGCGGAATGTATGTCGTTTTGCACGCACGAGTGCCGAAGTCAGCCCGAGCTGTAAGGCGAGGATCAAAAGTTGGGACGAGTGAAAATGACATACCCGTTCTGTATCGGACAACGATTTTTAATACATTTGCGTTAAAAATCATGATAAAACATGGAAACCTACGTATGATTTACTAAATTAAATCTTGAAGAAAGCGGGCATGAAAAAGCTAGGATTGACAGTTTCCCGGTACAAACGGTAATTTAATTGGTAATAACATTTAAACATGGATTTCATTCAAATCCCAGAAAATCAATAAATGCCTATTATTTTATCTTTGGTAAAGTTTAACTAATCTCAGAAATTAATTTTGACAGCTGCTAGTGTCATTAGAAATTACACCAATGCTAAAAAGGTTCAGAGGAAGGCCCATTTGAGATTCCATGAGAAATATTGGCAGACCCTTTCACAAGATCGAGATCTATGAAGAACATGGGGAGAGACCTTTGCCCAGTAGTGGGATGAAATGGGATGGAAAAGGGTTCAAGTGTTATGTCCTTGTCAATAGTCAAGCCGTCAGCAATTTAACGTTTATTTAAATAGACGTTTTTTTTTCTTCCTTTCAAATATCCTTAATAATTTTTTTTTTTTTCCTAACCTGTATCATCCCACTGCTGGGCAAAGGTCTCTCCCAATCCTTTCCAAACATTTCGATCCCGTGCCAGGCTCTGCCAATCTTTCTCGTGATGTCTCAAATCATCACTCCAACTAGGGGAAGGCCCAGAATCCTTAATAATATTCGATTTTTATTATTTGATACGGGACAAGTGCAAAACGACATAATACATTCCGCACTTGTATCGCAACCTACTATTCATGGGACAAAGACTGACTTGTGCTGTTGAAATGCCACCGGGCTGATACTAGAATAATGAGAAATCCTAAATTAATTCACTTTATGTTTATTGACCATGTTATGTCCAACCCACATTAACCCTAGCAATTAACAAAAGGTGTTTTTACAACAAATTATTAACTTAGAAAATTCCACCTTTGTTTACTTGAAGGCAAGTTTCGGCTAAAAAAGGCCTATTAAGCACCAAGTTTTTTTATTATAATTGAAGCTAAGGGTTTTGAGCAGTTTTTGAAATTACTTAAAAGTCATGGAACTTTTTTTTTATTTTTAATTTAAGTTTGAAAATTTTACTGTGACTCGCATTCACCCCAGTTTTTTTTATTTTGGTCAATAAATTTGTACCTTCAATTAATGGCATGAAGCTGGTATTTTTATGGGTAAAAGTACAACTAATGAGGTCTATGTTACAAAAAAATAAATAAATTAAAAATGCATACTTTCCGAAAAAAAAAATTTTTTAATAGGTCAGATCGATTATTCTCAAATTTACTTTAAAAAATCATAACTCGAAAACTACAAAAAATCGGCAAACATACATGGGGTATTTTCGGGTACGCCTATATGTCAGGAACCCAAAATAAATTTTTTATCCTCACCGTTTGGGCCACCCTGTATGTCCAATTTAACATTCAAGTTCTTACTGGACTTGTTATTAACAAAAAGTACCACTGCGCAAAAGGGTCAAAGCTCAGCATTTGCTGCCGCGGGTGGCTACCGGGTAGGCGCTGGTTTTCGGCCCTTCCATACTCTTCGAGTTGTTCTGAGAGAGTATATCATCATCTCGACAACGAGGGATTTGGAACAAGACTCCATGAGAAGCGTCAGAGCAATCTTCTTAGTAAAGGCGAAAATAAATACGAAAAATAGTCATTTAGAATATTGATTGTAAATGCATGTTGAATGTTAACTGATTCAGTAATCAGTTCAAAACTCAGTTCCGAATCATTGTAGAGAGGGCAGAACGACCAGTCCTTCAGGCATACTTGCCGCCTTTGATCTTTGATATCCACTTCGAGCAATTACTTTAAAATTTAAAATCTCAATTTCAGTAAAACGCCTATTGATTCGAAGTAACCTTCAGCGCCAGTTACCCGTGAACCCGTGAACATGACTTTTGACATTTTTGCGAAACAGGACGACCTATCAGCTAGAATATTGAGTATTCTCCTTCGGTACCAGAGTTAGCAAACTACCCGCAGAATGATTTGCGAAAACGTGATTTGTTTCATGAGCCGCACAAAGTATGTGGTTGGCGGTTGCTATTACACACTGAGCGGACTTGGTTAATTGGTAGTAACTACACGTTTTAGTTTCTTCTCAGAACAGAAACAACAGGGTGATAGTCACATCATTTTAAAAGATAATTATCAAGTAGGTACCTACTTTTTATAGTGGGTTAACAACAGGTCTATTACAATTGAGTGATATTTGAATTATGTTAGATCTAGCCAATAGTCGGTATCATTATCACTATTCGCAGCTCTTACTAATCACCTGTAACAATCCAAGATACAGCTTCGAACATGAGGATACAAAACAATTCCAATGTCGGGAGCTCCCACTAGCCTGCAACGTCACAAATTGGATGATAGCCGGCGACACTGTTTAGTGCTCACTGTTCCTCACCCACAGACGAGCTCACAACTGCGTTGCGGGTCCTGGCTTGTTAGCCATCGGAATCCTGCGACTCTCTTCGTATCCAGACGCGAAACGAGACAAAAGCAGTTGTGGAACAGATTCATTGTAAGGCCTATTGGTGGTGCTAGAGATGCCATAATTTATCAATTACATTCATTAAAAATGTGTTACTTACATGCAACCAAAAAAAATGTTTTTAATCTAAGTGTACAATCTCCTAGTAACGAGCACCAAACTTTAGGGAGATTTGTTTTCATTCATTTAGATTAGGAAAAAGTAAAGCCATTAAGAGTTTGTTATTTCATTTTTATGATGACCAACCGACATAAAATGTGATACTCTGTGCGTATTGCACGAGAAGAGAAAATGCGACGCTGGTTTCATACTTTTCGTCTAACGAGGCACATAATACATTAGACTTTCTAAATATTTAACAGTTCCTCACCGCAAAGTCGTAGGGTTTCCTAATCGTCACGCACCGGAGGGTTTAGTAGTCTCGCGCTGTTTTGCTTAAATATTATATTATTAAGTTAACGCGGCAATAACGTCATACTTTACTTTCTCCGATTCAATGTCAAAAGGAGGTCATACATGCAAAGGCCGCAGGCTGTCAACGATGCAAAGATGATACTGGGTGGGTCCAACTTTATCAATTTGTTATAATAAATATCAAACTTCAATAAATTTTAATATCTCTACGCAAATCGGTGTTCTAAGATAAATTTTCTGTTTTGATAAATTACAACAATCACCAATAACACGGGTTGTAGGTACTTCAGTCAGATGACAAAAAGCTCCTTAAAAGTCCTACTTATTGTAAATATAAAACCAGTTATAGCTCTCAGTCGACGAGCGCCATGCGGCAAGGTCGGTCGCGAGGTGCGAGGCCTGAATACTTCCGTCGACAGTATTTACTTATGATTGTTTTGAGTAGGACATGTCACCATTGGCCTAAATAAGCTCTAGGGAGGGCTGAGATCGAATGCCTTGACATTGAAACACCACTTGCTGTTCTTTTCGGAAAACCTTTTAATACGTGAGCATGAGTATTTTAAAAAAAAAAAACGACGTTTAGTTTATAGTACGAGAACGAGTAGTATATACCATTTAGCAAATTTCTTGTCAAGAATTAGCTTATCGACAGTTGTCGTTCTGTCAAATACTATGAGACTGGCTAGTCCGATAAAAACAATATTTGGCAACTAACAAAATGTCGTGCCTGTTTGATAGTTACAAAAGTTAAGTTAAATTGTTTTTTTGTTTATTTTTCCTCTATTTCTTTAGGTTTTTTCCCTTCTTCCCATACGCAACAAAAAAGAAACCAGCCAAGTCAGTTCAGCCGTTCTTTCTTCTGTTATAAAACACATTTCAACATTCACACACACACACTCACATTGCATTTCACATTGTACATTTTCGATTAATGTATATAAGATCTTCTTGGGGAGCCATGCAAGAGGCATATGTCCAGCAGTGGACGCACAAATGCTGAGAAGTATATAAACAGGTGAATGTTAGGTGGTGGTACCTGTTTGTTGGCGAAGACGAGCAGACAGGCGCGGCTGAGCTCCTCGTGCAGCAGCATGCGGTGCAGCTCCTCGCGGCTGATGGTCAGGCGCTGTCGGTCCGTCGAGTCGATCACCATTATCACAAACTACAGACAACCACCAGCGTTACTCATCTCTTCATTTGAACAACACGACTACGAAGAACATCAGTTCTACATCTCAGGGGCCTCTCATCAGGAAGTTACTCCATTAATTTAAAAAATATTGGTACGATTGGCGGCACAAATAGCCAGTCTCCTCTACCTTTGAAATATGCACAGCAACGGAGACAAAAAGCCAACCAGCTTACTCCATTTTATATAGGGTGACCAAGCTATATTCGTTCATTTAAAGATTTACCCCCTTATTCATAAAAACTTAAACAGCTCTTATAGAACACGATAACTATTGTATCGCTTTGTCACTGTCATTCTTGTTGCTACCGCCATTTGCGAGTAAGTGACAGAACACTTCAATAGCTTAAACAATGCGTTAGCGTGTCGTTCGTTTTTATGAATAAGGGGGTTAGTTTTTTTGTTGGAAACGGTCAAAATTACTTATTTTCCAGACATACTTTTCGTTCGGCGTCCTGCGCACCGCGTTCGGAAGTAACTGATCATCCCATATTGACATAGTATCATCCCGAATTGGTTTGACTAATCTAAGGGACACTGACAATTTCATGGCTTCTCTCGAGATAGATTTAGGTCAAAAGCAAGCCTATTGAATATATTTGAAAACTCGTATTTCGCCCGCGCCAGTACTAATGACTGATTGCAATCTAATTAACCAAAGACAAAGATTTGAATATTTCGCGGCATAAGTGCCAAGCCAGCGAGCAGCAGCCATGACATAATCACACACATCGCCACAGCAAAATCTATATGTTTACAGGGTGTCTTGAAACTGAAATTATTTTTGAAAATGAAAAAATGGTGTTCTCTCATTTCGCAGCTTTTAATTTTCCTATGTCATGTAAAAAACTATTCTATCGTTTATGGTCAGATAATTCATATTGACAGTATATTAAAAAGGAAAAATGTTTGATTCTTTTCTAACTACATTCATGGTTAGGAAACTATTTGTCACCTAACTTCTTTCTTCACTGTCTTAAAACAAAATACTACAGCACCCTCGACTAGTTGTCTGACAAAATAGCCCATTTGATCAAGGTTTAGAAAATGGTACAACACTAAACTTCCTATTAAGGAACTTCAGAAAAGTCAGAGCATAGCAATTTGCACTTTATTATTACACAAAACCAAATATAACTAGTTTATTCACTAAAGAATAACCACCGCCAGCTTTGTAGATCTATCAGAGCAATTTTCAATAATTGCCAAGAGGGTTGATTGTTACCAAGCCTTCTACAATATTATGTTTATTATGCTTGTTTACCATAACCACTGTTTACAATTAGCCTGCTTGACTACATATACTTAAATGTTATGTAGGTACCTTTTTTGTAAGACACATTGTGCCTATTCAAAAATTAAAATGTATTTTATTTACAGTTCACATTGTTGGATTTCCATCAAAAGTATGGAATTGAAAGGTCCTGCCTTCAGATCCTGCCTGATTACCAAGCATTTTTTCTAATTATTACTATCTTTTGGGTAATAAAGAAGTTATTATTGCTTGCCTACATAGCAGAAGGGTTAATAATAAACAGTTGTGCTGGTATATAATATACTAGCGACCCGCCCCCGCTTCGCACGGGTGCAATAGGATGTTATGATACATATAAACCGTCCTCTTGAATCACTCTATCTATTAAAAAAGACCGCATCAAAATCCGTTGCGTAGTTTCAAAGATTTAAGCATACAAAGGGACATAGGGACAGAGAAAGCGACTTTGTTTTATAGTATGTAGTGATTGATGCTTGTAAATATTTATGCTAAGTAGGATATGACAAAAATATGAATGAAAATATTATTGTGTTGCTTTATTGCCTATATTATTTTAATTAATTTCACACTGAAGCTGCCATGGAGTGCACATGTCAATGAAATGCTTCAAAAGAAAACTTATTTCTTGCCTTTGCATTCTTCAATAATTGCGATGAAACCTATTTATTGTTTATCTCAGTTTAATTGAATTAGATTTTACTAACATATTCCAGAGCATGCATTCCTTCATTCAATTTAGTTAACCACAAAAATAAATAAAAAATTTGGTGCACAGCAATTGGTTACATTTATGTCTCATCAACAGATTTTACTTGGTTACTGGTTCAATTGGTTTGTCATGAGGGTTTAAGTTTAGAATTACATTGCCTTACCTCACTATTTGTGTAGTATGTGTTCCAGGCTGAGCGGAGGCTTTGCTGTCCTCCTAGATCCCACATGACGAAGCGGAGGTTGCGCCAGACCACCTCCTCCACATTGGACCCTATTGTAGGCCTGGTGTGCACCGCCTCCCCCAGGAGCAGCTGGTACAGTATTGTCGTCTTTCCTGCATTATCTAGTCCCACTAGGACCAACTTGTGTTCTGTGGAAACATTACTTACACTTCATTTTTTTTTATCTTAAAATCTAGAAATCCATTCAATTTATATTTCACAAGCAGTAAATGAAGCATTTGTATCTTTCAGAAGATTGTGTTACATTCCCTATATTGACACAATGTGATAAACAAAGTACACCAAGCTAATGTTTAGAAGACAACCAAGTCTTGAGAATAATGAAGGCCTTATCTTGAACTATAAATTATGCCTGATCAGTCCATTGCTGTCATGAAATTATAAATAGCAAACATAGCTAAGCTCAGAAGCATCAATGTAGTGATACCTAATTAGCTTTGTTTATTTTGTATGATAATGAAAGATGAATTGGCCACAAGGTCAACTTGTGAAAATATGTCTGTTTATAAGGTGGTAATATTTTTTTCGGAACTAGTACTACAACATTCTTTATTCCTCAAGATGGTACCATCTAAATAACTAAGTTAGGGAACTTGCAATCCCAATTAATTAGTTAACAGGTTCTCCATAATGCTGAATTAAATATATTCTCTAAATGATATAAATATCGTTGATATCTGTACCATCTTTATCTTATCACGGTTTGGCATTGAATTAATGTGAAGAAAAAAAAATTTTACTTACCCTCGTTTCCGAAGAGGCTCCAAATTTTCGATATAAGTAAACCCATTGTAACACACTACAGCTGAATTTGAAGAAACCACAGGGACAAAGACTGGAAGGTAAACTAGGTACCGTACTCGTTTCACTCCTTGCGTCTCATTACAGAAAACAGTAAATATCACAAGTCAACACATTTTCGTAACATTAATATAAAATATGTAAGATACGCTCCTGCTCACACTTTTCTTTCAGTTGTATTTTCCACTTTAATCATTTTATGGACAAAATTAGCAAAAATATGTTACGCGTCGAAGACGTACTTTCATTTCTTTTCGGAAGAAAAGCAATAGCAGTCACTCGACTCGAGTCAGTCCACAGACTACATAAAATAGAACAAACATCAGTCAGTCAGACAGCCAGCCCTAGAGCATTAGTGATGTGACGATACGAATTCGATTATTTCAATTGAAGAATCGAGTAAACCTTTAATCATTAAAATTATATTTCGATTTCCACGTCTGTTTTGTGTATAATAAGCCCAGTAGGCCTAGCACGAACCGCTAACGGTAACTACGGTGGGTGGGTCGCACTCGTTAGCAAAGGCATCTACACTTACATGAGAACATTATCAAAAAATATGAAGCAATTTTTTGTTAATATAGTTTTAAGGTAGCGGCACAATCCTGGCTGAACCTGTGTTCGATAATGCCTCCGGTTTTTCATTACTATTTCTATGTGAAGAAGTTTAATGATTAAGAGTAGTGAAGTAATTCATAGTGGGCTCTCAGGAAAGCTGGGCTTATTTAGGTAAGGTAAGCGTAATGTCTTGTATGTGAGACCGCGGCCAATATTTAAGTCATTAGTGCTTTTGTAAGTGCCCAAAGAATACTGGGTTTCACTTAAGTATAGTAGGTAACCTACCAAAATTCTAATAAGCTGCCTCCTTGTAGAGTGGACACTATTGGAAACTGATCGCTACTTACTACACGCATTAAGTTGAGACTGACTTGAAGGCGGCAAAGTTCAGTTCATTTCGAAAGTTTCACCCACATAACTCGTGTATATGTTTAATACCGTACACAGATAGTACAGAGATAGCTGGTTGCAAATAAATACTTGGATGTAGTTTTTTGCCGCACGGTGCAACAAATCTACCACTGTGTCAGGAAAGTGACAGGCCTAAACCACAAACGCACGAGCAAAAACATTTTTGCTCACGAGTACCTATAAAATAGTAGCAATCTATTTGATAAATTGCTTAACACAAAATTCGGTCATTTAGCAGTGTGGTTTGGTTTGTTTGAGCATCAACCACACAGTATGAGGCCGTTAAGTTATAAATTCAAAGTTCAGGATTTACTCCATGTAGTCTTATCTAGGTATAGTCCGTTCGCGTTAAGAATGCAGAGATTTCATTCTTGTTCTTCGGCCTAGCACGCCCCCTAACCAATCAAATCGTTCCTAATAAGAAAGCCAAGTTCACAGTGCCCAAATGAACGCATTCTTTCAAACGCAACGGCTTTTGTACCTGAGTTTTGATGTGTGTAATGGAATTGAACTAAAAATTACTGAATTCTTAACTTGAACATACTATAATTATAAATATTAAGATGGATTTACTCGCTACGATACACCTAGGTACACTACTTAGTTCCATTAATCTGTTCCATGATGAAGCTAGGTAGTGGTGATTTTGTATAGGTATCTACTTAACTTAAAAAAGAAATTACCGCTAGTCACATCATTAACAAAATAATAAAACTAGGTAGTATGCAATCAACCTAGTCTCATGTTAAGATTATTTTTAAGTAATAAATCTCACTGAATATGAAAAAATAAAAACTGAAGAATCATGTGTACCGTTTATTACAAACAGGTTCAAGTATTTTTATGTTGATAAAACAGAACTCAACGTGTTTCGTACTCGATGCAATTCGATGTTGTGAAAAGTGACAATAACGGCCGACCCTTTATGTCCCCATCTGTTCAATCCAGTCCAATCCAGCCAGATTGGATCATGATCATCAGGTCGAATTTCTGCACGAAACAAAAGCTGTAGACAACTTGTCTACATTTGAGACATCCATAAAACAGAGGGGGGTTTCGAAACTCCCCTAAAAAAAGCCCCTGTTGTCATATATCCCCAAATTCGAAAAGGCGCTCCCCTAGTAGGTATCTATATCAGAAGTCATTGGAATTCTTGACGTTCTTCAATTTAATAAGTTTTAAGGCCTCCCATTAGATTAGTGCTTTTGGTCATCATTGGGCTGGACCGCGCCAATATCTTCTTCCTCTTGACCACGTACAGTTTGTGTTATTTGTTATACTGTGCCACTGCCTGGGACGGTCTTCCCGTCCCAGGCTAGACCGAGAAGTAGCTGATTCCAATGCAGAATACGCGTGCCTACGAACGGATATTTATAAACGCTAAAGCATATTCAGTTGCAAATTAGACAAACTCCACGAGGACACGAGTATTTATTCATAGCTTTTGGCCACACGGTCTAAGTAGTTTTCTTGTGGAGTAACTGGTCTTGTTTGATCACCCAGTAACGAAGAAGTAGATGAAGAATTTTAAGGCCATCATTTTAAGCTTACTGTTGACGGTGCTTCTGTCTGTATTCGTGTATCTTATTTTCTACGCAAACTTACACAATATTTTCTACTTTTATTTCATAAACTTATTTCATTCCTAACGGAAGTACCCAGAACCACTTACTGATGAAATGGCTTAGGTCTTAGGCTTAGGCTCACGCACTCTACACTTCCATTTGGCTGAAACGCTGAATTGACCAAATATATAGGTTGCGTAATTATCTGAGTTACTATCATTTATTTTTAAAACATTATGTAGGCTTAAGATAATAATTCAGCTATGAGGTAATTTGAAAATATACTTTAAGTGTCATCAATTCCATTGCAGGGAAATTATCTTGGTTTATAATTTCTATTGGCATACCATCGTTAGTACCAACCAAATTTGTATGGATAACTGCTTTTACATTGCGTAAGACTCTCTCCAAGTAGAAGCTGTTATCCCCATTACAATGTTGTTGGGTAGAATAATCTATTCGACAGGAGAAGGCTTGTCTATGCAATACCAGCAAGGCGGCATTCGGTGAAAAAACTTGTGTGGAGGTTTTATCAATCACAATTCTAAAGTTAACAACAGCAACATCACACGGAAAAGATGTCTTTACAAGGGGGAGATACGAATAATGTGCTAGGCTGGCACTTTTCTTATCACTGACAAACAAGTCCAAGTGATAGTTAACAGAATTAGCAAGATATAAAGCTGAAAAACTAGGCAATTTAACTTCTGATCGCAGTAAATGGTAGTGATCTGAGGCGTCCATGAAATTTTCTAGTAGTATGCAGTGACGATGGTACGTCGCGCTGTTGTCCGCTAGGCCTTCGTGTGTGCCTCTGCCGTCGTTGAAGAGAACTCTTCTATCTAACATGACCACTAGTTGCCCTTCTTGCAACGCCGTTATTCCCTGAGC
Source organism: Udea ferrugalis (assembly GCA_950022985.1). Lineage (NCBI taxonomy): Eukaryota > Metazoa > Arthropoda > Insecta > Lepidoptera > Crambidae > Udea > Udea ferrugalis. The sequence continues at coordinate 26,620,868 of OX465515.1, forward strand.
GTGATCAGTTATAAGCGTAAGTCTGCTTTTATTGTCTTGTATATAAGCCATACTTGTTATAGGATATACATTGGATTCTACCCGTCTACTTATGTTTAATGTTCGTGGAGTATATTGAAAACCATTGTTGTCAATGTAAATTTCCGGGTGGTTGCCATTTGTTATATCCGTTTTTATTGACAGAAACACTTCCAGCTCTCTATTTTTTGGAGATAATTCGTAATCTATCTTGCTTTCTATGGAAACACAATTAGCTAACGGGCTGTTAACAAGATTATATATGTTAATAGTATGTTGTAAGAAACGTCCGTAGATCGTAGTCATTTCTGTTGTAACTTGTCCAGCAACTATTATTGCAATTTTTGTTTTAGTGCCATCCCTAAAAGGCAATAGAATGTCATGAAGAGGCCTGGTGGCGTTTGTATTGAACAAAAACATCCCAGCGTTTACATCAGCGCTTCTAAAAGAACCATAGTCTATAGAAACAGTCTTCTCAATGTTAGTCTCTTTTTCAATGACAGTCTTCAAAAGTCCCGAGAACTCGTCTATAACGATCCTATGTTTGTAACTTTCCAGTTGTATGTCACCCGGTTCTAGTGGCTGAATATTAAAAGGAAAGACTGAAACTTTATCAATTCCGTCTACCAGACAGTGTTCGCAGTAAATGGTCGCCGCGTTATGTGTTGCATCGTATGTTTCTCTGATCTTGTATGATTCTAAAGTCATCGGTGGTACAACAATTGCAAATGAAATTTTGTAATACAAGCTGGATATCTTAATAAAATTATCGGAGGTGTACGACCAAACAGGGTTAATCTGAATAGTTAGTTCCTTTTTGTTGGAGTCCATAACTCGTATATTTGGATGCTTGGTTAAGAGCTCAACAATTTCGGTTCGTTCTTGACTCAATGAATTGAATACGTATATTTTATCTCCGGGGCTTATCGTTTTGAAAACAGATATAAACTCTCCCTCCCGAAAAACTAACTTTTGCAGATATATTGATCGATTTTCCGGTTTTGATGTCAGCAGACTTGCTGTAACTTCTTGTATATGCCAGCAATCCTTGACTGTCGCCAAGATTTGTTTGTAGACATATTGAAGACTATTGATGTTTAAAGTTCCTCCAACAACGTGGCGATCTTCTAATCGAGCCAAATTTTCTCTAGCTTTTACCAAAACATCGAATAAACGAGTCATGTTATGTTTTTGGAAAACATTGAAATTAACACCGAATGAAAGAAGAATCTCTGAAGTGCGCAAGGTGGCCTGAAGGCGTCGCAGTAATATCTTCAACAACGGTCTAGTAGTGTAGAAGCCGGTCCAATAGGCCGGGCTGCCAGACTTAGCATCAGCAAAGTTTAGAAAATCTCCTTGTAAAGTTGGGTAGGTTTTGTGCTTACTTATGATGCTTTTGAAATAGTCACTCGGCGTGCCGAAGTCGACAGTTGCTGCATAAATTTTGCTATTTGCATTTATGAAATCAGTTAGTCTTTGATAGTTATTGTACTGAAAGTCAAACTCGGTTTGAAGCTCATAGCGATATGGACCACCTAAAGGTGCAATCATAACGTTATGTGCACTGAGAGTTCCTGATTTAGAATATTGCTCAAGAAGCAACTCTGCTTTCGTTTTTATGTTGTAAGATTGTATATCTTTATTTTTAGTCGATTTATTAAAATCGAAATGTTCTGAACAGATCTGTTTGTTTGGTCCACAAGCTTTGAAGTTATCATAGTTAAACTGCAAATAATGTGTTAATACGGAATTTTTAGGGTATCGGTCGTTCCCGATTCTGCCTAATGCTTGGTTCAGGGAGGTTGCATAATTTCTATCGCTGTCCCAATTCTGAACCCAAATAAAATCACTGATTTGGAATTCAGCAAGGAACTGTTCCCAGGAGAAGTGGACGTTTGTCGTGACAATTTTTCCTAACCCCGCAGCGGACATCAGATATGGCAGGGTGGGACTGTGTGTTACACTATTTGTTAACCAAGCAACCTTCGGAGTGTACTTCAAATTTTGCTTTAGCCACTGGTGTCCTGAAAAGTAAGTGTTGAAAACTTTTTGAATAATGTTTTGAAAAGTTACATGTTTTCATTCACTGATAAGATATTCATTTCCTATCACAGTCACACTGAACCTACATAATTTTTATGAAAACATTACCTTCAATCAACTGATGAACCAGTCCAAATAAATGAGAAGTAGCTTCTTCAGATTCAACCCATCCACCTGTAGTGATTTCTAATCTGCCACTTTTCAACAGTTTCCGAAATGCCTGTGCAGAATATGAACACTAAATAAGATAATGCAAACTTATTTAAAAATAACAGCAGAAACATCAATTTTTGAAGACTGTAGGTTTGTTACCATGCGGCTTTTTTGCGAGGTTTTCTTCCACCACTGACTCAAATGAGACACCTCATTCCACGTAAAAGTTAATTTGTTGTAGTACTGCAGCTTCTTTATGATGTTGGAAATTATTTTGTTTACTGTGTTGTTGTGGTAGTGCTCAAACGATCGCTTCCAAATAGAATCCACTCGCGAATATGGTACCAATATCACCTGTTTGAAAATGTATCAGGTAGTTAGTTCAGTTATGCTAGCTGCGTCATCCAGACAAACAAGTTTGAGATCACTTACTTCAAATTGGTTCAAGTAAGTTATACCAAACTTATGCTAGCGGGTGTAGTTAAGTAAAAAACAGATTAAAATAAAAACAGAAACTTACATGCAAAGGAGGCCACTTTGAACTACGCATCAGAGATTCATAGCGGCTGTCAAAAATATGATTCCAGTAGTGTTTCTTGGTTATCCATGGCGGCTGGAAGAAACATTAATGCATATCGTGGTATGAGCCCTTGTGATTATTGTTATTACATTAGGTAGATGGACTCTACAGCTAAGTAGTATACTATAGGTATATAGTAGTATAGTATAGGTATAACAGTTTTATTCCCACCCCCTCCAGGGGCAGCCGAGTCCTACACTACAGTGGATAGTGCGTAAAGGCATTTTTTCCACAACAAATATAAAAAATAAGTATTTAACAGTGTTACCTCAATGTCTAAGTTGGAAAACTGCGACTGAGCATCAATATCGGCTTTAATCCCCGACACGATGTTACATGTATAAGGGCTATCCGTGACATTATAACTATATCTAGATTTGACTGCTACTTCTGTTGAAACTTCTTCTATCAAGAAGTCTGCTTTGTCGTCTTTCTCAAGGCCGATAGCATTATTTCTTACTTCATATCTTCGATTAGCTAGTTTGTTAATAGCGTCTGCTATAAACATGCCTTTTACAAGGATACTGTTATTTTCCTTCTCAATTTGAGAATTGTCTGGAATGACAATGGTACTGTCTTTACTGTTTATCTTCTGTTCAACACTCTGTAAATCGCGATCATCAGTCGGAGGGAAAAAATTGGTCCGAGTGGGCATTTGGTAATATGTATCTACTGCAATCTCACTGGGATAGCTGATATTCTTCATGTTTTGCTTTTGAAATAGCACGCTATCTTCTGTAGGCGACTGCATGGCCGAAGTAATATTGTTGAAGGTGTTTCTCGCTAACCTCAGTTCGACGGGAGGGAAATTTTCATTTCTTGCTCCTTTCATTCTGGCATACGTTGACTTGCCTCTACCCGTCTCTACTGAGGAAAGAATCGTTGCCATCTTGGGGCGTTGTCGCTGGTGGAAGAGCGTTTTGACTTGAGCATATCCGGCTGGTATCAGTGCTTGCTCAGATCGGTGGGGTAGAGAAGAATTGCTCCACACTATATATGCATTGGATCCATCATCGCTGAAAGGACGTTGAACCATTTTGGATTGATTTCTTACTATTTTTCGTAGAGCTAGAAAAACAATATGGATAATATTAGTGGAAGAGCCTTTTATAGGTGTAATTTTTGTAAATAAACCGACTTACTTTTTTCATAACAGTTAAATTGTAACGGCAATATAAACAGGATTAGCTGCAAAACCCAAAAGCGGTTTTCCCGCGCCATAGTTCGGTCGAGAGTGGGTCATTGGATCCGCCGCAGAGGGATGTTTGTGAAGCCAACTTTCAACACGGGCTCATGTTACCTGTTGCGCTTGCACAGCACCGAGGTGCCTTCATAGCATAGCACGATGTTGATGTTTGATTCAGTGTATTGTTCGATTTCGACTCGTATTGTGATTTGAAGAGTACATCAGAAACATTTTACTGATGTCATATTGGAATGTACAATAAAATTAAAAAATATTAGTAGGTAGATATAACAATACATATTTATGTTGAAAAGAGGCATTTAAACATTACCACTCGTTCAGATTCCGATCCAGGTGGTAGGTAGATAGGGACCAGTGATCAGTCTCTGAACCAGCATTCCATAGCGGCGAAGAGCTACTGCTACGTACCCACTCTCAATAGTCTTTTTGTATTGTTTGCAGAGATTTTTAACTTATGTACTTTACGGTCGTAACAACCCCGTGGCATGAGGTTAAACAGGCCAAACATGACTTACCTAAATAGTATAAGAATGATTAGATGAACTTAAAGTTACCTAAACTTACACATGTCATACTCCCTCACCTTTAATTTCACAAACAAACAGGCACCCTTACAACACAATGCATACTTTTAAAATATGAAATACCTTCCTACTTAGAGGTTTTTCGTTATTTAGTTTTATCTTTTAAATGTTTTGTAAAAAATAAATACCTACTATGTTGCTGACTTCGGACATAACGCACGGGAATAAACCACACCACAATGACTTGTAACGTGTAATGTAGATATTCCATAAACTTTTGTTACGAAAACTGCCAACAAGTTACTTTATACGTTATCCATACCGTGATGGGCAGATTCTAGAGAGAAATCAACGAGTAGTCACATGACTTCTTCAAAACGCGTTTGGTTTCCTTTCCTCCTGAAAAAATATGATGAAAAGTTATGTTCACAAAAACATTTTTGTTGATGGATGATTGCGAAGACCCTACTCGCAAACTTACCATTTAACTTTCATGTTAATTATCAACAGATTCAAAATGTCCTGCACATATCTTAGAGTGTTTTCTGCCCAAAAGTCTTTACAAAAAGATTTTCATTCTTCGTCTTCAGAATTTCCAACACACTTTCGACGACTTTTCAAAAGCTTTGTTTACATGAGCGCGATGCAAGCAAGATGCCACCTATAGGTTATGTTATTGTTAGTAATGCTGCAGGGCAGCGACACAAGATTGACGTGTTACGCGTGGCTATATCCAAAAATACTAGGTAAGAAGTTTTTGGTTGACATGTAATTTTGAAATCGAATGAATCAAGTTAAACTGATGCCATTTTATTTTCTTATATCAGATACGAAGATTATACGTTTTTTTTACAAAATATTCAGGTTCTTTGATTTGCGTACGATCGTCGATCGTCTGAAGCTAAAGGTCGTGTCGTATAAATACGAATCGTACGGTTGGCAGCACTGACCTTAGCACTGTGCGCGCGCCAGCAGGGTGCTCCACCCCGCTGAACCTAGGTATTCCACAGGTCATAAGAGTATTTTTACCTTCGCCACCACCCCGGAATGATAGACTGACGAAGAACCGCTCACCGATATCCTTGGCAAACGAGAACTGGCAAAGGAAAATAAATTTAAGGCCAACAAAAACAACAATCATTTATTCAGACATCGGGTCCAAGAGAGCGTCGTGTCTGGCCCAGGAGAGCGTCGTGGCTGGCCCAGGAGAGCGTTGTGGCTGGCCCAGTGGTTCAACACTCTGGGCCGGAACCCGGTGGTTTCGAGTTCAAGACTGGCCGGAACACTACTTAGCGTTCATTATAAAATTTGTGGCAAACTCTCCGGTGATGGAAAACACCGATCAAAAACCCAAACAACTCGAAAAACAGCGGTAGGCTTGCCCCTCATTTCACCGAAGGATTTTGAAACGAACGTCGCGTTTCAAAATCCTACGGTGAAATGTGGGCTTCTGAATGTTCCGCTCACCATTTTCACTGAAGGTGCTGCATTATCGGAAGCACACGCTTGTAATGGATCATAGTAGATTCTATTCTGAGCAATGCATTTAGTACATTACCATACTACCTACATCCCTCACTGACGCACATTCACGTATAATGTAAAATTTAGTATACCTATTTAGTTTTTAATTTACGAGCATTTATCATTGATTTAGTTGAGTGATGTTTTACTGATGTAAAGCGTAACATAACACGCGAATGTCCCATTTAATTAAAATAAATGCTTAATTTTATTTTTTTCCTAATAACTGAATATTTACCTAGGTTTTAGTATCATGTTTTAAAAGAAATTGTTCGTATTCTGTCCACTTCACTGTTAGCACAGTCGCCATCTTTATTGTAGTAGACAAGGTGACCAAATACATCTTGGAACTTTACAAACTATCTCAATATAATACCTAATAACCTACTATCCTTTCTTCAAGTATTGTAATGTGGGGATTGGGAGAACACAAATTAAAATTCAATATTTCTTTATTCAAGACCATTACACAGTACTTTCAAATCGTCAAAAATCTTAATTTTAACCACTTAATAAACATACACATAATAATACAATATATACTACCACCGGCGTCGGAAGGTTGTTTGGTGGAAGGTTGTTGTCACAATTATAGACGATGAAGTATGTTTTATTACTAATCTTCAAAACATCTACACACCTCATCTATCTTATTAGTTCTGTGTCAGTTCATCCAACAGTTTTCAGGGCCATGACCATTTATCTCATCCACGAAGGAACCTTGGTATGAACCAATCTTGGTCGATTGTCCTTTGACCATCTCACGTTGTTTCGAAAAAAGTCTAACTTGTAGTGCCTAGGTACTTGAGCGCCCACAGCCTAGGCCTTCAGGACGCGAGCCGACACCGGCTGAGTCCAGTCTTTCGTGTCTTTAGATTGCACAATCATTGTGGTCTCTTCGTACTAAACTCACTATTATCCACGTACTGTGCCCATGTTGGGGGCACATTGATGATAATTCACACCAAATTCAATAATTTCAATTCATAGCGAACTAATTTCTTCATAGACTTAATTTTATAAAGGTCTGGACTCCATTGATAACGCATGCGCGGTGACTTCAATCGAATAGAAGGCGTCTCCCATCAGAGCTACCAACATTAAACTTGCAAGGGGTGCGGTATCGATTTTTCCTCTGTAGGCCACTACCCCCGCGCGAACTATCGCGTAGGGTGCCGGCAAGAAACAGTCCAGTGAAAATATCAAACGTATCTTTCAATAAGGAAAAACGCTTGTGTTACATATTCCTATGAAGCAGTTACAATAATCATGGTAAGGCATTAATCAAGATCGCCTTTTGTACCTTTAAATGTTGTGAAATAAATAATAAGGTTCGAGTGCGAGTACTTATTAACAAGTGTAAAAGCATTTGCCGCTCAGCGATAAGCAAGCGCTTTGTGTTGTGAATAAGTTTTATTGCAAAGGTCGAATTTATTTGTTTTGGTCACCGGTTGTACTCGTATTATTGTGATAGTTTTGCGTCCTCGTTGTGACCATTGGTACAGCGACGCCGACGTGCTGGGCGTTGCCGCGTGAATTCAACTTTTTGAACAGAAATGCTGATTCTAACCGGGACACTTTGCAGGATACGAATGCTATGACCACGTCTGGATTGCTAGAATGGGAATTCTCACTGCCATCTGATCAGATCATATCCCACGGCTGGTACCACGGCGCGCTGAGCCGCACGGCTGCAGAAAACCTTCTGCAACAAGACCGGGAGTTTCTCGTGAGGGATTCTTCTTCGCAGCCGGACAATTATGTACTGAGCTGCCGGTCCAATGGGCAACATCTTCATTTTGTAATACAGCGGGTAAGTTTATTTTTATTAAAGATTGACAAAATCTTCAAATACCCATAAAAAGAAATAATACACAGCAACATACACAGCATCATTCTAAATTGAACGTTTGTTTTCTCCTTTAAGATTGTTGTTCATCCGGAGACAGTATACGAAAGATATCAGTATCAATTTGAAGATGAGGCCTACGACACCGTAGCAGATCTCATCACATCATACGTCGGCTCAGGCAAACCTATTTCAGCAGCGTCTGGAGCCCGAATACAATACCCAGCTAACCGCATTGTCCCATTAACAAATTATATACCGAGTGACGACGTCAACTCGGTGGCCTCGCCTGTCGGCGATGCAAGCAACTACGGCAACCCGTATAGCCTGTACAGTTATTTTGCAGCGAAGCCCGGGTTGCAGCTGAGAGTACCCTTCAAGAAGCAGCGATCGCATTCGTTAACTCCCATTGACATGGGTCAGCACGCCAACCACGGCAAAAGCGCCAGCGCAGATGGAGTTATTCAGAGTCAGACCAGTAAACACAACAAGATATTTTCCAGTGAATCAAACTCCAGTTCGAGCACGTGGGATGCCAACCTCCCAACAAGCCCTCCTGCGAAACCAGCAAGATACGATGGGCCTAAAGCTGACGATAGGCGATTGGAACTGCAACGCATTTACCAAGTCTCAGGTTCCGATTCTGGCAATGGATCTGGTGATTCCACTCAGAGTTCTGCTCACAGCGATCCTAATAAATCAAGAATCGATTCAGACTATAACTTAGTAACGCCCACCATAAAACAACAGTTTGATTACGAACTTACAGAAGCGAAGCTTCTACAGTCTGAAAATTTGGATTACGTCGTTGAGTCTAGAATAAGCCTGGAGAACTTTCAGTCGCAGATCATCCCGACGGGGCTTACGAAGCCCTTGGAGTCTGAAACACTGCACAATATCAAATTGTTGCTGAGGACTTCTGGCCCGCGGATATTGGCCAATCACTTGACTAAAGTAGATCTTCATTTTCTACTGGACGACGCAATTCAGTTAGAAGGACTGGATAAAACAGCCTCCGGTTTAGAGTTATGCTTCTTGCCTCAAGGGCGCCCTTTACGTATGGACGTCATTGAAAGGTAGTTACTTTAGCTAACTTATACAACTTCAGAAGCACACCCTGGAATTCGTTGTTGTTACCAATTTGCGCTTTTTCAGGGTCGAAACTTTTCGCCTTCTGATCGCTGTAACTATACTGACCTGTCAGACCGACCGACAGCGAGCTGATACCATCAACGACTGGATTCTTCTCGCAGTTGAAACGAAGACTGCTCTTGGGAATCTATATGGTTTTTCAGCAATAATGTTCGGATTATGCATGCCACAGGTGAAAAAAGCATTTTTCAAGTTTTCTAGATTCGTTAAAAGTATTAAAAGTTTTAAACGATCGCTATATAATTTTAGGTGGAATGTTTGGATAACGCGTGGAACATATTGCGACGTGTTTATACCGACAATGCGTTCATGTTTGAGGCAAAACTTCGACCATGCTTTAAGAGTATGAACGAAGGAACAAACCCATTACCCCCCAACACCACTACACCCTACGTCTTGCCACCGATCCTGTGCTTTCATTTGTTTGGTGAGTAGAAACGCAGTTTATTCATTGTTTTTATACTTGGCAGCGAAACAATGTCGGTTGTCACACCAGAATTAGAAGCTAAGTTACCTACCTGCCAACAGATGGTGTAGGTGGAGGTCTGATGCCACCGGACGACACGTTCCCGAACAGCTTGACCAACAGCATCGAGTTCGACTTCGGCGCCACAGCCGCGCACCTCGAGGCCGCGCGCCACTTCCCCAACCAGGTGGAGATGTTCAAGCGGAACGCGCGCACGGTGGTGCAAGAGATGTCCTCTCTGGGCCCAACACTGGACCCAACCTTGTTGGAGCTGTTTAGAACAGGTGACCAGCGATTGCATTGTAACCGCTTCATTTGGGTGAAATTTGAAATGCATCGGATAAATCAGTTTGTCATCCTCCCAACTCAATTGAAACACCTATTCGTGAAATGGAACCAAGAAAAAGAGTTCAACGTTTCTAGTGGGTTAATATTTTTGACTTTGATCTCCCCAGAGTTTCACATCAATTTCCTGTGGGGTGAGAGAGGGGCGCTCACCACCCCGTGCCAGCGCTTCGCCAGGCTGACGGACATCCTCTCCGCGATGGCCGACAAGCTGGCCAGTCAGCCGGCTGAAATCGACGATGTCGTATAAACGAAGACAACCTACTGCCTCACCAAAAAACCTACATTTAAGACTCAACTCATTAAATTTAGTATCTGTCTAGCATGTAATAGATGTTGTCCCACGACTACGCGCTCAGCGTAAAATAGGTTATGTATTATGACTTATAATCCTTACCCCTTTCATATTATTTTGCGATTAAGAAAACAACCGATTGCCGTGAATAACACAAAATGCCCGGTGGTGAAGGTAGGACGTCTTATTAATCTAAAAACTCACCCACACGTTTCTAAGACGTTTTGGCACTCATGAGGCCTTGAATCGGATCATCAAGCGACTAAAGATTGGTTTAATGTTTTTGATTCAACTGTCACTTACCAAAAATGTACATTATCACTTGTTATACTATAGGTAATACCGAGAATTTTAGCTATGTCACTTTTAGATTTTTATTGTATTATTTAAGTATCCTACTTTTATAAAAATGAGATTGTTATTGTTAAGGTGCAGAGTGCGAAATTGTTCATTAACTATGTAACACATTCTTAGTCAACAATAGAAGTTGTTGAATATATTTTTTATTTAGGTAGGTACTAAAAATCATTTTATATTGATGGAAATATGAGAATAACTACCTAATTATTCAGCATTCACAATAGAGCTGATGAACATATTCAATATGAAATATAGCCTATGTCACTCAGGAATGATGTAGCTTTCCAACAGTGAAAGAATTTTTCAAATCTGCCAAGTAGTTTCGGAGCCTATTCAATTCATACAAACAAACAAAAAATCAAACCTTTCCTCTTTATAATATTTGTATAGAAGTACAGCATTGTGAATTACTAAATAACATAAACATAATAAATATTTTGTTAGTTAAAATACGGTACTATAATTAAACTTTTTTGACAATTAATTTATCAGAATAGGGTTGAAAACACTAGCACCATAGGCAATTTTTTTTGCAGTGCCCACTTTTTCAAGCTTTGTTGGCAACAGCAAAACAAAATCACTTACATGATTTTTTTAATTTCTTTGATGGAAAAAAAACCATATTTTCAAAAGAAGCTACTCAATTACATAATATGCATGTAGTACACTTAAATTCCTGGTATTGGTTAGAACAAATTTTAATTTTGTTCACATTCATTAGTGAAAATGTGTGCAATGATAACAAATAACCCTGTATGAAGGAACTCGAATATACAGTGTGTTTGGGAACCGGTGTCCGACCCGTTAAGGTGAAGTAATTTGATCTATTTTATGAATAAATCCACCATAATTAAGCACTTTGCCCCAGTTGTTTTAAAATGGCCGCCATTTTAATTTTTTTTCTCGGGAGTACGGGTGGGTTATTTTAGTTTGCAATATCTGCCGATTTAGAGGTCCTACAGTCACAAAAGTGGTATCGTTGGACAGCAACAAAAGTAGGCAATAAGCTGACAAAAAAGCATTTTTTCATAACTCCCTTAAAATACCTCAAAAAAATGTTTGAACTTGAAAATTGTGATAGAATTTGTTAGTTTTTTTTACATTTCTTTTTTTCAGAAAAACTAAACTGTCAACATACATTTATTTTTAACTTTTTGGATACCCAAAGACATCACCTAAACACTGAAGAAAAAATCAAAGTTCCAAGTAAAATAGTTTAGAAGTTGTGACAAATTGAATATCACCCTGTCATCACAGACCCTTTGAAACGCAGGTAAAATTTACCTGAAATAAATTAAAAAAAAAATTAATTAAAAGTGCTTAATTATGGTGGATTTATTCATAAAATAGATCATATTACTTCACCTTAACGGGTCGGACACCGGTTCCCAAACACACTGTATATCACAATATATTATTGGTTAGACTATAATCAATAAGTAGTAAATACTACCTACTGCTCATATTGTATTACTACGCTGTATTATTACCGAGTTTTTTTCTGCTTAATTTAGTAAAGCAATCCTCTTCCAATTCCAAACCAAACCAAATATCTTCAATAATATTAATAATACTTTGCGATTTCGTGACTAAGTAATAAATGCAGTAAGTTAAAGTACCTATCTACCTAATAATACGAGTAGGTACCTATAACGTTAGTAGATCAGGAGTGTCATACTGATCATCGTAGCGATTTTTTAGGTTCCTCATTCATAGAGTTTAGTGGCTATGACTTACCGCCGCACTCAGAGTCGTCAATTAACGTTAATGCTTCTTTAGAGTCAAAATTTTACAATCTTAAAAGTTCTTTATTATATTTGTTATAAAGTCTCTTTTCAAAAACGGTATTTTGACTCTAATGAACCATTAACGTTAATTGACGTCTCTGAGTTAGCGTTGAAAAAAGCGGGAATTTTTCCCGTTTTTTTCTAATTCCGTCGTTTTTATACAAGATTTTTTCGAAAGTTTCAAAGAAAACTTAAAATGAAATATTTCATAATTGTTATTAATAAAACGGAAAAATATGAAAAAAAACAGTAAAATATGATAAGAAACGGAAAAATATCAAAGAAGCGGAAAAATATGATAAGAAAAGTATTGATGTCGTATTGAAGAATATTTTTATTATGTTATGGATCGAATATGGTCGAATTTAGCTGAATATCAGGCTAGAAGCGGTTTTTGGTCCAAGGACATAATTTGGCAACCAGCAAATAATGTGTACCCCCGAGACAGGTGGAAAGGATTTTGACAGTCTCAACACTCTCTCTCATGAGTGTTGCTACAAGATTATTGAGTATTCCGCCATCATCTCCAAAAGTTCGATTAAATGCAATTTGAAATCATTTGAATTTGAGCCTTGTATTTTTAATTCTTCAGAAAGGGACAATGAGTTTAGTATCTGATTGGTGAGCAAGATAGAATTTAAATATGTACCATTGCTTAAAAAATCGGCAGTTTTTTCTTCCAATGGTTTTTTTCCTATTTTTCAGAAACATAGAAGAAAATTTCAATTAAAATTGTTTTTTTCCCTGAGGTTTTTTTCTGATATATTTCAATGTAAAAAACGAATAAAACGGTAAAAAACGATCAAACGTTTATTTCACCGAAAAAAACAATTTGTTTCTTTCGGAATTTTCAACGCTAGGTAGGATTAGCGTTGAAAAAAGCGGGAATTTTTCCCGTTTTTTTCTAATTCCGTCGTTTTTATACAAGATTTTTTCGAAAGTTTCAAAGAAAACTTAAAATGAAATATTTCATAATTGTTATTAATAAAACGGAAAAATATGAAAAAAAACAGTAAAATATGATAAGAAACGGAAAAATATCAAAGAAGCGGAAAAATATGATAAGAAAAGTATTGATGTCGTATTGAAGAATATTTTTATTATGTTATGGATCGAATATGGTCGAATTTAGCTGAATATCAGGCTAGAAGCGGTTTTTGGTCCAAGGACATAATTTGGCAACCAGCAAATAATTTGTACCCCCGAGACAGGTGGAAAGGATTTTGACAGTCTCAACACTCTCTCTCATGAGTGTTGCTACAAGATTATTGAGTATTCCGCCATCATCTCCAAAAGTTCGATTAAATGCAATTTGAAATCATTTGAATTTGAGCCTTGTATTTTTAATTCTTCAGAAAGGGACAATGAGTTTAGTATCTGATTGGTGAGCAAGATAGAATTTAAATATGTACCATTGCTTAAAAAATCGGCAGTTTTTTCTTCCAATGGTTTTTTTCCTATTTTTCAGAAACATAGAAGAAAATTTCAATTAAAATTGTTTTTTTCCCTGAGGTTTTTTTCTGATATATTTCAATGTAAAAAACGAATAAAACGGTAAAAAACGATCAAACGTTTATTTCACCGAAAAAAACAATTTGTTTCTTTCGGAATTTTCAACGCTACTCTGAGTGCGGCGGTTACATATCTTTAAATATAATGAAGTGAGCAATGTTGAAACACATTACATAAGTTTGCTAAGGCGAATTACCTTGATTCGAATGTTTGCTATCGCAATGATGAATTTGTAGAAGTATTTAAGCGGTTTCGAATTAGTTATTATGGGGACTAGAAAACCATTTTTTAAATAAGCTATATTTTTAATTTTTAAATGAGTTGGAGCTTATTTTGTTGCTTCAACATTGCATACCTACATTCGAAGTTTGTAAGTAATTATGACTGATAAACTTTTCGAAATATTCGGGAAATTGACCTTTGATGTTTCGGTATGATACTCGTATTCCAGTAGTAGTGGCATAGAAATATGGCGAATGTCATTTATGCCTATTTTAAACTATACTGGGACTTTTACTTGTAAAATGTAGATGTATAATTATTGAAAGTCGGAGTATAGGTTTAAGGGACATATTTGATATCTATTGTAGTAAAAACTCAAAAGTGATAAATCTTGTTGCTGTGTGTCCTATATATTGAGTCGCTTCGTATAGCAGCATTATAGCAGTCAATTGCGTACGTGTAAGTGTGGATTATAAATTTTATAGAGAGCGACATGCGTGCTCGAAGATATGCCAACTAGTCTAGCAAACCGACGGTGCATGTTTCAACATAATATTATTGTATCTTACCTATTAGTTACCTATCTGACACTTGTTAGACATAATACGAGTTTAATAAGCATGATAATAAATGGTGCAGTCAGTAAACTGATTTGTACGTTTTACCGCAACATTATATTTTAATAATTTACTGTGACACAAGTGTTTCGTTAACGTAGCAATATTTTACGAAATATGTATTTAATAATGAATAAAGACGACTTCGAAGCTTCATGTCTTTGCTCTGACATCTGACTTTGACTACAACCCCAACTCCTGGTATACAAGCGGTGTTTAGAAGGAGAAGGGATTGTAGTACGAGTTAGATGTTTGCCTCAAGGTGCTTAGCCGAAAAGGTTTTGTATGAAGTTCTACAGTTCTTTGTGGACTCGAAACAAACCTACTTACAAGTGAAAAGGAATGAATTGAGTTGTTGTCAACAGTATTTACGCCTGGAGTGGAGAGCTGTCAGATACGAGGTAAGGCTGACGTTCTTAACGGAGTGTAAGGGCACTACCTGCCTCTTTCGGCAACTTTTTTGGCCGCACAAGTCGGAACACTGTCGGCGGCTCTATATGAGGAACTTTCCTGGCAGACAATGAGCTTGCCATCTCAAGCCGCCGAATTGTCGTGTACCTACCTAACACAATTAGGAGCAGGAGGCCACAAGAAAGCAAAGGCTGTAATTATCAAAGCGCACGCATGTCGTGGGACGTTTTATAACATATTTGCAAGGAAATAATTAAAGCTAGGACTTTCTCAAACACTTAAATCGAAAAAAAGCGAATGTATTTTTACTTGTTGACAAATTAGCGATGCACGCTCTTCAGCGCTTTCTTTGAGCCAAAGGCTTACAGACGAACAGCCAGTATCACCAATTAATTAGGTAATATTGTGTCAATTAGATGTGATTAAAGGCAAAATTAGTTAAATCAAAGAATTAAAATGTTTCTTTATTAAAGTTCATCTTCAAAAGTTTATTTTATTCATAAATTAATGTTGACCTCTTTTCTGACATAAAAAGTCTTTGCTAAGATTGAAAAGATTGCCGTTTGTTTACCATGTTATCATTACCTTAGTAAAAAAAAAACTCTTTACAAACTTTTGTGCATTTTACCAACTTTACATTGCCGCATAAGTGCGTAATTATGTACAATACTGGAGTGAAATTTTTGAAATAAGAGACCCTTTACGAGCAGATATGTTTTATAAAGGATAACTTAGCTGGGAGACCTTTTCCCAGCAGTGGGATCTAGAGGGTTACTTAATTAAAAAAAAAAACCTAACATATGTGTAAGCCTTGTTGGTGATCTAATAAATAATGATGATGATGATGTATCCCAGCCGATTTCGAGGGTTGATGTGCTCGCATGTGGCTCATGCAGCCTACCTAGTTTTTAAGCAAGAAATAATAATAATATGCAAAAAACATTAAATTCGTATGATGTGGAGGTAACAAAGGACCTACCCTAACCTACTTTGAGGTAGACGGCTTACAAATCGCACCGCTGCTGCGCAGACTCCGTGTGCAGTATTGATCGGCCCCAGTCTGGGCCTTTTTTTCCACAGCTGTCAACCCCTATAGGGATGTGCGATGTCTAGTAACCGTGAGGTCTATGAATGAATCGACCCGATTTAAGGATCGTCATCGCAAATACACACATCAAAAGTGTCTAGGGATATCTCAAGCATTTTCATACAAAGTATAGCTATTTGGGAGGCTGTAAAAATTAAAATATTGATACCAACGTAGACATTTTTAGAACACGGAAACTGCTATATCTGCCCTTTCAGATTGTTTAAAGAAATTTATTGTAGTAGCATTATTGTACAATCGTAAGGACGTTAAAAAAAGACAGATTTTTCTTTAAAAAGGTGTCAAAATTTGAGCAAAATCAAAGGTTTTTTTTTGTAATATTCTTAACCTTTATCTTATGCCTCTATCCTCGCGTTATTCTAAGATAATGCTCAACTTGTAAACAAACTTAACTTTATGAAATATTTGAAAAATGAAATCCCTATGATATCCCTAGACAGTTTTGATGTGTGTACTATGAGCATAACAAGCATGGTGTAAAACCTTTTTTACACATAAAAATTTAGCATAAACGTTGCCATATTCAGAACATTTGCTAACTACAACATAAACATGAACCGACTCAACTTGAAAGAGCCAAAATGGAGTTCGACCCTCGTCTGCTCGGGGCTCTGCTCCGAATGGCTACCTAACCGCCCCCCAAAGAGACAAAAGCCGACGAAGCTTCGCCAAAACTGTTCTCCTTTGTCTGACAACCCACCACAGGCCAGGATCGGTTTATGGCTGGAGAGGCTACCTGCTGCCGCCCCATTCGTTGGGTCTTCTGGGAGAGAGAGTCTCCCCTGGGGCCGCGACTTGCCATGGCTTACTTGGAAAGCTCTGCACAGGCTAAGGTGCAACCTGGATGGTTGGCAGATGCAGGGAGAGTGTGCAGATGGGGTAACATGGATGGTGACAATGCGTGCGAGTGCCTCCTCACAAACTTTGGACCACCTCATATCATGCCCCTTGTGTCCGGACAGCTGTACGCGTGAGGAACTCATGTGTGCCAACGACCATGCCGTTAGGGTGGCGGAGTTTTGGTCAGACAGGATATAGCCATCGACACGATACAAAGAAGAAGACTTAACTTGAACTCACTTAAACTACATTTGCTATGACAGGTGAGGTCAGTTTAGGTGAAGCACATGACACCAACTTCTAGTTGCTTCCTTACGTTTAAAATAAAGAAGTTTGAAAATGCTTGAAATTTCACGATATATTGAATTAAAAACAAACAATTTGATCAGAATCTTATCACTGAGATGCTGCAGTCAACGGCTCATCAAAGTACACATTTCCATTTCCTAACTTCTTCAGCGAGTCAGGCTTAAGCCAGGTTCATATTATTGTGTCGCGCCACGACATCACACTCCAACACAGAAATGTGAACCTAGCATTAAGTATACGTCTATCAGTCTATCATCGGAATCCAGCACCATTTTCGAGAACTTTCAAGCGGCAACGTTACCGATTGGTCAATAAGCCCACTTACCAATCAGTAACCCCATTTTTTTTTTATGTAATAGGGAGCAAACGCGCTAGAGGGTCACGTCATGGAAAGTAATCACCTCTGCCCATGGACCACTGCAACACCATAGGTGTCACGAGATGCGTTGCTTGCCTTTCAAAAAGGAATACGCTCTTTTCTTGAATATGCCATTATTATGCCATTAGGGGCATATGTAGGTATTTATGCAAGCCCATCTTTACAGAACATCGTTTGACTTCGGTTTTATCCGAGAATCGTTAGATCGAATGCTTTCAATCCGATAAAAGAAGCGCTAGATCGAATGCTTGCGATCCGATTTTTTTGAAGTATCGGGACCGCGCATCCTTATACAGTCCTTTCTCGTCGTCCTAGCTCCAGGGAATTGTCGGAAAAGTTCTTAAATTTACTTGTTGCTGTAATTTACTGGTCTATTGAGCTGTAATAGTTGCTGCACCCTCGCTGACGTCGCCTGCACGTGAGAATACCTTTTTTATTCATATAAATATTGTTAATAGGTTTCGAATCAACAAGTTCAGTTTTGCGCCGGAAAGTTGTATTGATTTTCTTTGTCTCGCAAACTGATTGCAAATAAAAAAAGTAAATACCTAGTGATTGATATTGAATTGAAGTACCGGGAGTAAGACACTAATAAATAAGAAGCTGTGTGAGATCTTCAACATCCTACTAGTATTATAAAGGCGAAAGTTTGTATGTCTGGATGTGCCGTGTTGCTCTTTCACGTAAAAACTACTGAATGGATTTTAAAAAAAAATAGTAATAATTTATAATATCTAATAACCATACGTGTGAGTTTCTGGACATATTAAAAGCATTTGATTTTTCAAGTAGGTACTTAGTCTTTTAGGAGCAACTTGGTATCAGTAACTATCCTATATTTTCGTGAAGAATTTTCTTATTCTAAGTTCAGATTATTAAATGTTTTCTAATATTTACGCGAACACTATACATCGAAATAAAACAACTTTTTTAATTTCAATAGTGAAATTAAAAAACATCCGAATTTCAATCGTGAGGATGGTTGGAATTTACCACCAGCTTGGGAGCCTGTTATACGCTTGATCAATCCCAGAGGGCAGCACAATACTGTGAGGTCTCAGGATACGGTTAGTTCGTACTGCGTGGATAGGAACATTTCCAATAATGTTAGTGGAAATGACGGTAGTTAAGTGAGGGTTGCTAAAAATTTTGTACTGTTTTGTGACATAGAACATCTTTGTCATCCCGTGATCACGACTGCTGTAAAGGAGTCGAAACGTCGGGTTAGAAAATGAAAGAAAATATAACACCGCGAGTAGTAAAGTTGTTTTATTTCGATGTTCAGATTATTATTATCTGTTTAAAAAAATGACAGCTTTATTGTACAGGTGTTGTTGTTTTTAGTATAGTCTATTGTAAATATTATTTTATCGGCTCGTATAGTGTCTCCTCTTTTACCAATTTCAATATTGTATTGAATCTCATCATGACGCAGTTATGTGGTAATGTACAGTAAAACGCACAAGAAGGTAATGGGTTTTTAATAGGAAAAAATAATTCGATGCTACCTCTAACGCCCGGCACTCTTTCAAATTTTAGCAGAGTTTTAATGGCAGAAAAGAGGTCAACATTTTATGTATAAAATTAACTTTGGGCTATAAAATTTGATAAATATAGTACATTTAATTCTTTAATTTCAAAAATATAGTTGAATATAAGTTGCGACCTTAAACTTAAGTCAAAACACAAAAACATTAATTTGCTTAGTCAGTAATACCTACTGGCTGTTTGGCTGTAACCCTTATTTATTATTTTTATTAGGCCTTTAGCCTATTAGGCTTTTGCCTATTCAGGCCTTCAAAAAAAGCGCTTAAGCGCCCGCATCGCAAAGAGGATCCAACATTTTTGTATGGGCTCTGGCCTTGCTCTGGCATACCTACTCGTCCGCCACTTTGAAAAAAAAAACATGTTTTGGCAGCATGTCATAATACGCATATCAATCGATAGAGGGAGTAATAACAAACAAGAAAATCAAAGGCACCATATATTTAAGTGATACGGTTTTTGAGATATTTGAGTCCGAAAATTAAAAAAAGGAGATAAAAATATATTCATTTACTAGACCGCATAATAACAAACCCATTAGTTACATAAAACTGCATGTAAACGTAATACATTCGTACACTGAGACCAAAAGGTGGACTCCGCATAATGAAAGTACGGGCAACGGCACATCACGCCACCTATTTCCGGTCAGTCCTCCTTTGCTCTATTGTACAGAAATGTTATTTGGCAAGAGAAAGATAAAAACGGAAATAGGTAGCCTGATGTGCCGTTGACAGCACCTAATGACAAACCTCCAGGAACAAAATGGGGGCTTGGGAGGCAAGGTACGGGGCGGAGAGTTTCGCGGGAGACCAAACCGCATGGAACTGGTGGCGTCTAGTACATAAAATTTTTTTTTAGTGTGTTTTTCAGTTCTTGCGCTCAAATTTCTCTAAAACCGTGTCACTTAGATATATTGTGGCCTTGCATTTTATGTTTGTAATCACTTCCTCCCTCGATTGACATGCGTTTCATGACTTGCCGCCGAAACACGTTTTTCAAAATGGCGGACGAGTAGGTATGTTAAACAGGTAGTATGCTCTAGAACAAGTGGTTAAAGTGTACGTATGTCATACGACGATTTGTAACACATTTGCAAAGAAATAAATAAATCTCAGACTTTCTTAAACAAATAAAAAAGCGAAATAATTTTCAGCTGTTCACAAATTACTGAGTCTTTCACATCGTTCAAGATTTGGCCTACAACGCTCAACTGGAAAGTTCACGTTGTAGCAGCTACCTATAGATAATATTTTTCATTTTGTTTGTGCATAAATGCATGTTACGATAAGCATATTCACATAATCCATGCGAATCAGCCCGTAAATCACCTTAAACATTACATCAAATATGTATGAAAATACCAATTTCTCGAACTCGAATCAAACTAAAACTATTATTCTAAAGCTTTGGTGGCATTTTTGTCTTTTAGTCGGCTCTTTCACATTTTGACCCTAAAATGTACTGAGAGCGGATAGTGTCTTTTGACGTTCAACGAGATTTGATACCCTTATTATTGCTGCTGCCCTTCAGCTGCTCCTGATTCTAAAGATTACCAAAACCATTAGGTACGCTACTCCTACTTAAACTTATTGCAATTAATTATGCATCTCATAATCGAATGTTTCTTTTTTTCAGAATGTCGTTTTTTACCCATCTTCTCCCGGATGAAGTTGATAAACTACTCAATAGTCCTGGCGTGGAAAAACTATACCGTGCAGTGAACAATGATGAAGACGAATCGCTAGCTGTCATGGCTGCTTTGGAATTAATAAGAAAAAGCAAACTTGTACCGAAAACCAACAAAATACGCAAAAGCGATGACATGTCATCACCATTCCGCTTGAATGGAAACAGATCTTTCCAGGCTAAAGATTACCACGGGGCTCTAAAATTCTACAATTTAGCAATCAGTAGCGCCCCGCCGAACTCTAAGGCCTTTTTACTGGCCGTTAGTAACAGAGCTAGTCTGCTCCAAAAGGTAAGGGCCTACTCGGCCTCTCTTCAAGACATTGAGGTTTGTCTCACTTTAGACTGTCCTCCGGAAATGTTATCTAAATTACAGCAAAGGAAACAAGAATGCAACAGTATGGTCTTTAGAGAGAAATCAAAGAAGATCAAATTCGGACGTGGTGGCGCCGATTTTTTCAATTTTTCAGTTGAACGCCATCCTCAAATACCATGCGCAAGCACATTTGTGGATGTGAAGAAAGAAAAATCAAAATATAAAATCATTGCTGCCAAGGACATCCCAGCAGGCACCATGGTGTCGCTTGAAACTGCATTCGCTAGCAACCTGAGTGTCAAGAACTACTGCTTCGCGTGCCATTACTGTCACAAGATATCGCTTAACTTGATATCATGTGACACCTGCTGTGATACGTGGTTTTGCAGTATTGAATGCAAGGACCGCTGCAATGCTGAATTCCATAACATCGAATGCCAGTTGATGGATTTGATTAAACGTATCTTACCTTCAGACAGCTTCAGAATTTCCCTAAAAGCTGCTTTGAGGATGAAATTCTTGTGTAACACTTGGGAAGAATTGATTGCTTGCGCAAAGAAAAGCACAACTCTTACAGTTAATGAGCTATATGATGCTAACAGGGTGCAGTCTGTCATGAGTATCACTCCTTTCGTGAACCATTTTGTTCATGGACAGAGATTCAACCACAGTTTTATTGTAGCAACTATGATACATTTTTTGCACAGAATTCCAGGATTCTTCCCAGTAGGGCCTGCGAAAGGAGATGCCATTCGCACTTTCAGTCGGATATTAATGCATTTGATCTCACTGCACAGACAGTTTCTGCCGATCCAAGATGCTGCATTGGCTTATCCTAAGATGCAAGTGACATGTGAAGCGGATGAGAACTTAGCCTTGTTTTCATTCACAAACAAGTTGACTCACTCGTGCGATCCCAATCTATGCGTTGTGGGACATCTGAACAAAATGGCTCTGGTATCCACAAAGAATATCAAAAAAGGAACTGAGCTTACCATTTCTTATATGTAAGTATTAGATAAGATTACCTAGTCAATTTAAATGAAAATGCAAGGGAAATTCAACAACTACCTTCGAGGTAAATTTAATGTTTTTTTAACACAACACTTTTTTTTATTACAGAGGCCATTACTACGACAAGAATTACGGCGAGACGCGTGGAAGCCAGATCGTAAATATTCGTCCAGGGTGTGATTGCCGCGTGTGCAAATACAACTGGAGCAGCGCCACCGCCGTGGATGCCGACGAGGAGTTAACCTACGAGCAGAGACAGTTCATGGGAGACTTCATCATGCGCTCGCTGTCCGCGGACAGGTCTGCTTCCTGCCAGAAGAAGCTCTACGAGGAAGCTTGCAAAGGCCTGAATCTGCTCAACAACCTGCCTCAGACCCAACAATACTTAGGCTTGTATCGGGAATTCCGCCTGATTCTGATCAATCGGCAATATCTTGCCTCCCGTAACGAAATTATCGTCAACTAAAATGCTGTTTGCGTCTTAGTAGTCGTTTTTTAAATTCTTGATGTCTAAGAAGTCCGTACACTGTATGTACGTCGACGAGCCAAAATAACTACCTAGTCACTTACGAAATATCATTAATTCCATTATTGAGCAGTGTTTTAGAATCTCCGTTCTACTCGTAGTTGAGTGTAGTCATACTTCAGTGTTGTTGTTTCAGGATACAAGTTAACTTTTCAAATAAGAATATCTACCCATAGATCCATTAGATTCACACACCATAATGTAATCATAAAAAAAAGAAAAAAAGTAATCATGAAAAAAAAACATAATAATCATAATCAATAAAATTATAATGGAACCTTACTACAAAGTTCGGTTAAACAAGTAATCAACTGAATGGCAAAAGTCTACGAGTATTATCTCTAAACTAAGCCGTGATATAAGATAAAACGTATTTTTAAAATCTATCGATGTGTATTAGATATACATAATATACCGTGAATAAGGGTAAACCTCTTTTGTGATTTTCGGCTAGCCTACCGTATATGGCTTGATCTCAAAATTTAGTTAGTAAGTATTTTTTGAATCTATTAATGTGTATTAAATATACATAAAGACAGTGATTTCTGGTAGCCTACCGTATATGGCTTCATCTCAAAATTTAGTAAGTAAGAATTTTTAAATTTATTGATGTGTATTACATACATTAAAGCCCTGAATAAGGGTCTCCTCCTATAGGAGGAGACATGTTCCATATATGGAACATGTACTTAGGATAAGATTGATCAGTATTAAACCATATTTAAAGGCCAAATCGTCTTTACATTACCTATCCCGGTCCCCGCATGTTGCAATGCGACCCCCTGCCTTGTAGCCCAACGCCAATCAGTGAAACCAATGATATTGTACAAGAAAACTTATTCACCTAGGTAGGTAAGTACATTGGTGATGAAAAGGCCACATACGTTTTGTTCCCAATGTGAAAGTGCCGGCTCCATTATGTTTTCGAAGCCTTTTTGTTTTGCCTTTCAGTCGGCACTTTCCCGTTATGACCGAAAATGTACTGAGCGCAGATGATGTCCTTCGGTTATGTTAAACCGAATGACCCTGTCCTGTCCCAGTTATGTTAAAAAAAACCTAATCACTGATTACAATAAGAAAGAGAATGTTAAATGGCGTAAGGATGTTGGTGCTGGAGAGAAGTTCGTGTCCCAAGTTGAAGCGGTCGAGGCTCAAGGCTTCGTGAAATGGATAGATAGGAGAAAGCAGGCCCTTAGTAAGATCAACCTACAGTTACGGAAAATTAGTAAGTATACTACGTGTAGTAAGTATAAGAAGCTGCAAGCAGCGAGGGAAATGACGCTACGCTTTGCTTCCCACCTAATACACTTTGGAACCATAAGCTGGTCCAAACTCAACGTTGTTCTAGAGTTATAACCATTTTAATTTTCGGGCCTTTTAGGCAATCGAACATTTCGGATAAAAAACAAAGGCAACTCGCTTGGAAAATCAAGCAAGTATGTTAAATTGGCCACAGAGGCTGGTGATGATGTTACATTGGAAACTAGGGCAGGTCGTAAGTTATGGATATGTATACGAGAAAAAGTTTAACATTTGTGTTTTGTTATGTGTGTGGTATGAATCAAATGTACCAAATTTTTTTTTGAGGTATAACATGCGTGCACCTACTTCTTGAGTGGGCGTATTGCATGGCAGTTTTAACCGAACCCGTTCTATAAGTCTATTACCATGCACTACTGACCAACGAGTCAGGGTCTAGGTTTCAGTTTGGGGATTTTAGGTAGTAGAGGACATCATTACAACTCATCTTAAAAACACCAGTCCTGCGTAAATCAATAAGTAGTTTTTAAATCTCCTTTTGGAATTTCTTCACAAAATCTTATTGATGAAAGGCTTGTAAAAACTATGTCATGGGCGAGTTTAGTACCTACTCGTATCCGTTATGAGATTTTTGGTTATATTTATTAAAACGTGTATTTTATTGGTGTTTGAGACACAACACTATTAGTTGGCAACTGGACTTATTTTGTAAAATGAAGATTACGATACTTTTTATCTTAGGTTTTGTCACTAAAGCCGTGATGGTTATGTTAGTATGTGTGTAAAAATAGCAGGGAAGTTTAAATACAAGAGTTATGTAAAAACATTATTTAATCCCAGAATGAAAACATACAAAATAATGTAACATTAATTCTAATCTTGTCTACATATTATACTTATTATAATTATATAATTTCCACTTAACCCCACTCGCGCTTCATATTACAGAAAGCTGTTAAATTAGGTATACAATCATTAATTATTATAACATGGGCTATATTCGCCCGCGCATCAAATAAATTATATAAAATCCATACACGGTTACTACAGCAGCACGATTTCAGAATCGTGTATGTCCGTATTCTAGAGTGTTACTCAAGCTCGTTTAGTACCCTGAGAAGACATTTATTGGCAGTGTCCGTGCATTGACGTAAACTAGAATAAGCGCGGGCTGAGTAACATTTTAGAATAAGGACTAGAATAGCTTGTGGTTTTTTGAACTAAATTGTCATAAACCAATATTCCGTTCAATTTGGAGCATAACTGCGGCACGTACATTTCCTGTTGATATACTAACACAAACATTTACTGTATAATGTCGAGCACACCTATGAATAAGACTTAATTGAATCAGCAAGTGTATGGTACATTGGTACAGAAAAGTACGACACAAAATAGTTTTGGCTTATTCGGTAAAGTTTTAGATTGAAAAGTTGTGCTTTGGGTATCATCAATAGGATCGTTTTTTATAATGAGGTTTTCATTCCATTGTATATTTTAGATTAATATAAAAGTAAACTAGAGTCAATAATATATAAAATGTAAATTGGAGTCAAACCACTCCCATTTTAGCGGTTATTTATGTCTAGTTGAGTGGAAGACACGCTGTTCCGCATATGTTTTAGTTATCTATATATATAAAAGAAAGTCGTGTTAGTTACTCCACTTACAACTCAAGAACGGCTCAACCGATTTAGCTGAAAATTGGCATGGAGGTAGTTTAGAGCCAGGAGAAGGACATAGGATACTTTTTTTTTCTTTTTTTACTTTTTTTTGTTTATTTCCCTTAAGGCGGAACAAAGTTCGCCGGGTGACCTAGTTACATATATAAAGATCTACTATTGTGTATATAATTCCCACTTGTCGTAAATTGAAATTTTGAACTAGAGTACACTTAGGCTGTGTTCACGACCTTTTTTGTTAGTTATAGTGATACATACTAGCACTTTTGGATATCGACTGGTGGAAATCTCAGGGCTAGGATGATGAATGAATTACTTGTAATTTTTTCTACGGCTTTGATTTCATTCGCTATTCTTTATTTAAATTGAGACAAATCAGACTCATCAGGATGGGACTGAAAAATAAGTCTGTAGAAGACTGAAGTTTAATATAACTGCGGAATGGAACCTGTCTTCCTTAAAAATTCGAAGTATTAAAGATATAATTATATCACACAGAACACAACTCGAAGCACAGTTTTCTTAGAAATTCTATGTATAAAGTACTTACTTGGTAGAAAAACAATTTTGTTCTTGAGTCCGAATCACAGTCAATTAGTTTATATTTATGCAATAGCACACTAGCCGTTGAGAATTTAACTTAGATGACTTACGAGTTACTATTGGCGCAGCAAAGTAATGTATGGCTTAAAATTACAGTCAATTAAATAAATGCCATTCAATTACAAATATGTCCTATAGTTACCTAAACAGTAGTTAAAATTCAAATTCGTCATAGTATTGATATCAGTCCACTATGATAAATGACTATGTAACGCACGGTAAAGGCAGCTAATATGGAGATTGGGAAATTTAACTGAATTTTAATAAACTTTTTTTTTTCTGGGGAATCCTACCTCAAAGTCCTCTGATTATACAAAGCAGAGCTTGCACTATGTGCGTCAGAGACTAATATATTTATTTACTTAAACATAATATATACTTTACTCAAATTAGTTAAAATTTCACACCCAGTCCTGGGCGACAATCGACTCTACCAACCCTGTGAAAGTTATTATTGTTGGCAAACAATATTTAGTCATAATTTTAACGGTAAGTGATGGGAGTTTGTTTTGATTAATTTCGTCAGTAACTCGAACTAAAGCGTGAAAGGTATACACAAATAAACACAACTGAACTTTGACTAGCTGAACCCGCTCTGTCCGTCCCGAACAAGGGTATTGCAGTACCTGAAGCACATTTTATAATCTTTATTCATGATTTTATAAGGTTGTACTATAATTTTCCGATGATACTAGTTACTCTTGAATGACCTACTCAGAAGTTTTCTTCAAGTTGTATTTACTTAAATAATTTCAATTGGACTAATAATTATAAAACAACGAATACAGTATTATTTTTCAAACTTGTTAAATGAATTTAAAAACTAAAGATACACATTAGACATTCGATTCATGAAATCCAAAACCGGTTCAAAGAAAGGCTAAAAAGCGACCGTGCGTATTTCATAAAAATTTACGAGAAGATATGTAGTTCACCATTTTTAAACGTGCACAACAAACGGTAGATAGATGCAGTCGTGGTCGAATGGGTATATTCCAAACCCAAACCAATTGTCGGTTGAGTCCTTAAAATTTAAACCGAACGTAACCCCATTTTTAAATGAACCCTGAATTCTGTTCCAAACTTAACCCAACCCAAATTAGTTAAAATTATTTACATACCTTTCATAATATTTTGCAAATAAAAAATCGGGTTAGGTTCGGAATAAGCCGTTGGTCACGCGTTCGGCGTCGTGAATGGTCCTTAGAACTTGAGTGACTTGGCGAAGAGGGCTACCGTGGCCTGGGTCTTGTCTCCGTTGAACCGCCGGAGCTCCACCACGGCCTAAGGAACAAGCAGATACCCTTAACACCAGTACGAAAGCCTCGTATTCACTAGTAGGCCAGGCTAGATGACTGTATTTTTTTTTTCGTTTATTATCGAAAGACCTTTCATTTATGTAAACAATCCTAAAAGAATCACTTCATTGGGATCAATACTACCAGAGATATCACAATTTAAAATGCACATTTTGGGCTTGCTCAAAAACGCTTCATACAAACGTGACAGGGACGTGACGTCACGTCCACTGTTTTTGTAAGGAGGGCGTAAGAAATTTGTGCGGCAGCTATATTAAATATTGCGTTTATGAAAATGGTCTCCTAACATAATTGCTTCATAATAGTATGGGTTACAAAATAGTGATATTGTTTGACAAAAATTTAACAATTTTGAAATGGACTTGCCCACCCAAGTTTGCAGGCCTACTGTGGCCTCCTTTTGAAACAAATCTCGATTATGGTTTCACAATAACATTTGAAATCAATTATAATTTTTAGGGTACATAAAAAACCATGCAAAATGACTCATTAGTCATCTACCCTATTGATGCGCACAACGTGACGCGCTAAAGACAGCAAAAGTTCCGCGCTAACTTTCAACATGTTGGGCAACATGTCGCGCGCCAGATGTAGTTTAATGAAAACGCGGTGCTTCACCTTTTCATGAAAGAACAAAGACTACTATATACTTAATACGAGAAACAATAACTAAGTTGTGAATCATAATCTAAGACTTCATAAAGTAGCGAAATCATCTGTGGGTCATTGTGAGAGTAAATACAAAAAATATCTTAAGTAATGGACATCTCGTACAAATCAAATAAAACAAATGAATTCTTTGTCGACAAATCAACCCAGGAAAAAGTACAAAGTATTTGCAGTCATGTGTCACAGCCTATGAATAATGATAAAATTCTTACTTGTTCCCTGGTGAAGCCCAAATTGACAATCTCTTCAACCTCGGATTCTCCGAATCTGTCCGTCGGTAGAATAGTTTGGCTGGGATCCCCTAGGCCTATACAGAAAACAATAATTAAATACATATTAAAGTGATGAATATGAAATAATTCGAGAGAGCGTCGTGGAACAACGCTTTGGCTCGGAACCCGGTGGTCCCGAGTTCAAGACTGGTCGGAACATCTACATTGTGTTCATTGTGCAATTTACAGTTAATTATAAAACATCATCATCATCATCATTAGCAGCCGCAAGAAATCCACTGCTGAACATAGGCCTCCCTCATTGATTGATTATAACCCCCGATTGATTATAAAACACCGATTAAAAACAAATTCAAAAAACTATTCCAAAACAAGCCCTGCACTAATGCAACTTTAATATTTTTTTCCCTAATCAATTATAGTTATCTTTGGAGTCGGTGTCAGCAAGAAACACCCCATTATACCTAGCTCAGGAGAGTTTGTATAGTGCGAGAAAAAAAACCCAAATTCGTTTCATCCAGACTAAATTTCTTAGGCAACAAAAATGATTTAGAAAAATACAGTCAGATTGATAACTTCCTCCTTTTTTGAAGACAGTTAAGGAACATGTCATCATTACCGATCCTGGGAGTGCCCTGGCCAGAGCTGGATGTGGAGGGGGCTGGGGCTGGGCTGAAGGATGCCGTCGAGCCGGAGGCTTGCGGCGCGCCGCCACCTGGAGGAGAAGCCACTACAATATTAGACAAGCCGTCTTTTAAGCCTGAGATATTTTCAAGCGAGGTCGAAACCGATTGATTTGAGAATCGATCTAGAAACATTTCAATCAGCAGTCTGCCTAAAATAATAAAACATCGGTTCTTCATAGAAAAATTACGATGCAACTTTCCGTGAAAAATTTCGCCACCAAGATTCAGGACCTCTCTTGAAAATTCACAGGTTTTGAAAACATCAACTAAATACACCTGCGACCAGTATTATATTACTCGTATAATAAAGAAGACGTAGATAGGTTATTTCAGTTGCCCACGGGGTACGACGTAGTTAATTCGGCCGTGTTATAACGTGTGAACAAGATAGTATGATTATTTACTACAGCGTGAACGCGAAAAATACATGTGGCGCAGTGTCGTCTCAAACCGTCAATACTGGCAATGCTTTGCTGAGGTGTACGAAAAGTTCTGATTTCGAGTGCCACGTTTTTTAGCACAAGTAACCTATCTACCTCTTTTTTATTATAACATCATTGCCTGCGACAGAATCTTAATGCACAATAACTACAGTGAAAACCAACATGTTGAAACAGAAATCCTGGCAATTTTTATTTTATTTATAACTATATAAGTAGAAGTATTTAGAATCCGAGCATAATAAAAGTATTTTTCCATACACAACATTTTGGTTCAAATACAGATGAATTGCCTACATGTGGATTTCAATTTTATATGAGAGAGGTTGTAAAAATTTACAAGTTCAATTTCAAAAGCACTATTATGTTACACTAAGCCAGTTAGATACAGAGGAGTTCACATCAGCCTTTACAAAACCATTGCAATGCAAAATGGGTCTCATATTAGTAGTTCGAAGTCCCCCACCTTTTTTACCCCTTGGTATACATCACATCTGAAGGTTGTGATGTGAACGCCACTGTACTGAGACAAATATGAAATCATGATAATATAGAAAGTACTGTTTAAAAAGCTGTCTTAAGTAAGAAGTTTATAACGCTAAATACTAAAATAGTGAAAACGACTTACACGCATGCAATCATTAATTAATATTACGTTTTCTTATATTCTGCAATAATAATTTGGAGTAGGTATTTCAATATTAATCAAGCGATATTTATTTTAATGGATAAACTTCATATTCATTGTTCTTGTTGTTCATTTTACCATCCTTCACAGTTGCTATAATTTGTGTATATTCAGTTACCACCTATCATTAAATTTGCTTTAATGAGTTTAATAACAAAGATCAAATTAAATAAATAAACAACATTAACGACCTTCTGGGGCCAAGCCACTCTGATAGCCTATCTACACAAAAACAAAGAACACTTTTGCGATTTTTATTTTAAACATTTTTCCTTGCATTATCTTCACATTTCATACACTATTGAATTAAACAAAGGTTTAATGTATTTTTCATTTTTTTTTTCCTCGCCCACCTTGCTTAGATTTCTCCATGGCTTCTTTGACCTGTCGAGCTTCGTGGTCTTTGATGGACTGGCTGACGATCTCGTCTTCGGAGTAGCCGGAGAGGCGCGCGCACTCAGGCAGCTCCGACTCGGGAAGGAACGGGGTCTCTGTACCGGTGGTGCCGATACGGAGAACGTTCCTTTTCAAGTCGATGTTGCACTGAACAGAGAAATAACACTTTATTGAATAGATACCTTAGTTCAGAGAGTTGTCTGTGCCTTAGCAAAACTTTCGACGTTTCAGCAGTTTCACTATGATGAATGTGACTAAAAGAACTAGATTTTAAATAGTTTCAAGCTGTAATAAGTACAATATAAAAGCACTTAAAATATATAAATTATCTATATGTATAGTTGGGTGTAAGTGTTTTTATGGACATTAATTCCTTCCTAATTTTAGTGGATCTCTGGACCATTTCTTAAGATGTGAGTTCATTCATCACGGAGACATTACCTGATGTCTCTTGAGCATGTCGAGGCCCAGCAACATGTCCATGGGCTGTTCCTCGAGCACAGAGAAAGATGTGGTCAAGAAATCCTTTTCAATTCGCATCTGGACCATGTGGATGCGACCTATGATCCTTTGCACTCCCACACCTTTGGCTATGCCTGCCCACCTATATCATTTTGACAGGAGTTATTATCACAATAAATATTTATAAATAATAACAGTACACTGCTAAAAGTGCTAAAACCATTGTTTTTTGGGAAGTAAGTAATTAGTTTAAGAGGTATTGAAAATGACTGTAAATAATATTAATTCATTTTTATGATTGGTAAATTTTATTTGATTCTATGGAGTTTCTTTGGCTTCAATTAGATGGAAAAGCATGTTACAGTGATAAAACTACTTGCCTGGTGTCAACCAGTCTCATAATGTTACATCTTTCAGCACAAGCCGCAGACATAATGGTTGTTTGAGCTCCCGAGTCAATGAATGCTTTAACAGGAAATCTGAAAGTACCGTACACAAACAAAACACACACATCACTCATAATATCATTTCCATGGGCTTTATATTCCTCTGAGGTTCAAGATTCAAAGGCATTTATTTCATGTAGACTTATCAGAAGTAGTTGACTTGAAGTTGAATTGATGATAATTCAACTTCAAGTCATAATTATGTACTACAGTGAAAAAAGCATAATTTGTCTCATCTGGTGGGTGACCAACTGTCACAAACGGCAGACGTTTTGGATAATGAAACATACCTAATTGTTCAACAAATGTAAGCAATATTTGGAGTGATATTAGTAAAGCCAAAATATGACTTGTGTTTCATAGAATTTATAGTATACTAGATGATAAGGTGGTTTTTCGAAAGTTGCTGATAGCATTCCTAGGTCTAAGTAAAACTCAAGTTTCCAGCTTACCCATTCACATGACAATTGATGTACAACATGACAACGGTTCCAAAAGTTTCTGGATTGTATTCCATTGCTGCCTCCATGTTGGCTTCAATGTTTTTTTGTCTGATTTCTTCTGCAATCATTCTTTGGGCTTCGGTGTCAAAAGGATCAGAATTCATCATCCTATCAAAACAAAAAATCATTTAACATTTGGTTCAAATACTACATTACAATATTGTTGTTTTACAGCAGTAATATTATTCACCTTATTCTTTGTTGCTGACGCTCAGTTCTAGCAGATATTTGTTCACGAAGCACAGATGCAAACGTATCTATGGAAAATAGCAGATTTGAATTGATAATAGTCTACTTCTAATTCACACATTTCTTATTCATACAGAATGGCCAACTGCGGTCAGCGGCATACGTACCAAGGTTACCACTGAGCAGGGCATCAGCTAATCTGGGATTATTTTGTTTCAGCAATGCAAGTTGATCTGGATTTGCTAGAAACATTTCCCTTATGATCCTAGGGTCCTCCTCAACTGGTGGAGTTCTAGCTGCAGCCGCAGCCATGGAAGTGCTCGCTGCTGCCGGTGGCACTCTGATACCACTAAAGTCAAGACTTGAAAAGCCAGATGGCAAAGCTGGAAATTATACAATTTTTTTTCATCAAATAGTCTTTTTAAAAATACAACAATAACAAAATGAAAGTTGAGTTTGAAGGTAGACATAAAATTGACATTTTTTATTCATAATTTTCTCATCAAATAAATGTCTGCATCATGCCAGTCTATTTTTGACATCATAATGACATGCAAAGACATAAACAACAAGATAGGATGACAATGCAGTTTCAAGTAAACAATGCACAAAGAGTACCTTGGTTTGAGTCGTCCATGTTGGTGTTGGTGGCCGACTGCATCATGTGCAGCAGCACCACCACGTCTCCGTCGCGCACTCCGAGCTCCTTCAACGACTTCTTGTCGTCCAAAAGTGGCGTGCCATTGAAATTCAACGTAATGTCTTTCGCCGGGAAACCTGACTCTATCTCGCAGAACGCCTTGAAATTCTCCAATTCCAAATCCTCTGAGACGTCCAAGACGAATATCTCATCGTTGAGAGTGGTCACGGTAACTTTCATGTTGCAATTTCGACGATAAGCAGACACGAACACGAAGCGATCAGTGCACTCGCGAGTTATGTTTGTGTTGACCGATTTATACTTCAGGAATGACTGTCCAAAACATGATATTTCAGTCACACCTATTATATTTAAATACGTGGGTACTCAATGGGTGGGATATAGACTTGATAATGTAAACTTTTGGGACCGTTCTCTTGTTGAAAAAATTCGTTTGCACTTTTACAAGGTGGTAGAGAAGTTGCGGCTAGTGTTGTCCCTACCTAACTGTCTCCACTACTACTGCTAATCGATGCATTGACTTAGTTCAATTACGCTGATTCGATACCAGCTAAGTAAGATCACAATTTCATACATTTTTTTTTATAGCTATGTTAAAAATATTCGAAGTGAATATCATTACAAAACAGTGGTTTTTCAATTTTATTAAATTATGGTCTAGCTAGCCAAAGATTGACAAGAGAGTGAAGCTGAGTGAGTGAGTGTATGCAGCTGTCAGTCTGTGTCAGTCGGAGCTGGGAACACAAACTAGATAGGGAACAGGTTCAGACGGGTAACTTCCGTAGCAAAAAACTCGCCATAGGATCCATAGAGATTTCCGCATGTAAAGATTTTGACAGCTTTTTTTGTTTTAATTGTTTTTTCATAATGCGGCAACGATGTTAACGTTATAAATCCACAAATATATACAAAAAGGTTTAACAAAAAAAAACCTTTTTGTATATATTTGTTGATTTATAACGGTACGGTATATTATAAGTAGGTACCTACCTAAATTCTGCTTGTTTTCTTTGGAAATATAAATTGGGTATAAATTAAACAATTTTCACTTAGTATTCCTTTTATTTCTTAATTTTGTTTAATATTTAGTAAATGCTTTACGCTGCATACAGGGCAAAATCGTCTTTTCCAATCTACAAACATCCGTACCTTGAGATTTTTGTTTATAATGTTGCACCAATTGAACACAGTTAATCGCAGAGTTAAATCAAAACAGCTTTTCGCAACTACACTTTTGTGTTGCTTACAACCCAAAGAATCATATGAATGCTGATGAATGCTTGGACTGAATTTGATGTTTCAACTCTTTTATTAAACCCTGTTGATGTGGGCTATTTTCCAAAACTTGATTGTCTTCTACAATTATGTTTCCAAACAATCTTACCGCATTTTCTGATGGGTAGGTAAGTTTATTTTCTTTTAAGCATTTATATTTTCTGAAAAAAATATTGTTGACACAATGAAATAAAAACCAACCTGACAATACTTGACACAAATGACAATCAACAAAAGCGTAACCTAGGTTACAAACCAAAGACAATCCTTAGACTAGAAACCTCATCATCTGCGGGCGGAGGGGGAGCTGCCATTTTCTATAAAAGCATCCATAGACAAGCTTAACCTTAATGCTATTATTTTTTAAAGGAAGAAAACCGGCCGTGGCTGGGAAGTCCACTTTGAGGCTAGTCACGTCACTATTTAAAAAAATCACAAACCCGATGATTGTATGAGAAAACTCCGAAGGAAAACTGCTAAACCTTTGTTAGATTTTTCTTTTGTAGCTAGGTAGTGAGTAAATCTCTGGGTTCTGTGATGAATTATCGAAGTTATTGTGCTGTTAACGCAGGCTGTTTGTGATTGTATTAGTGTTATTAAGTGCTTAAGATTCAACAAAATTACATAGCAATGTGAAATCGACATACTGACGTAGGATGGTGAGTGTTTTCTTTACACGTTTTTTTTTCTGTACACTATTGACAAACCTTAGTTTGGTAAAAAATCGTAAAATTTCTATTTGTTTTTGCTGGGAGTTGTAGAGCAATTTTTTTTGGTATTGATATTGTTGGTGAAAGTGTCTGGTAGATCTACAAACTAGTTTTTTGGTTGATATTATTAGGATGGATCTGTTAGATCTCATTAATAATACCGAATATTTATTAAAATGTTCTATTCATGTACCTTAGGCCTCATTAATATTATAATAGCTTTGCTGTAAGTGGTTAGCCTTCAATAAATTTGTAAAAATACTCAAAAAGGTGGGTATTTTGTCATGTTTTGCTACACAGCTTTTTGTTTGATAGTTATTATTATTCATATTTTTTAGAAAATGCAAGTCTGTTCTTGGTACATTTAAATTACCGGGTTATCAATTTGAATTAGATTTTGGTGAATAAACAACCTAAAGAATGTTTCTGAGATTGTGTTTTTTATAAACCGATTGTGTCTCACTACTAAGCAATATGACCTGAAGTCAGATAAGCATGTAGTATTATTTATTTTCAAGTGACTTGTAATACAAATAGGTACCATGTAGGTAAACAGAAAATTTTGTAACTTGAATGCCAAGTTATTATAACAGTAAGTAAGATGTATATTTAGATTCTTATTTCGATATTTAGTGTTTAATTCGTCCATTTTTCCCAAGTTTTACAGTGGCACATTGTATGTGTACTGCCTTTACCTTTAATTTGCACTGCAATCTCAAACTATAATAGTTCAAACAGCTGAAAGGTATTTGAAATATAGAGACAGCCCACATTAATAGAAGACTTCCAAATCAAATCAATGTTGACTTTGTGGTCATAAAGTTTCACAGCTGGAACGGTTTTGCTGTTGGCAAATAACACCAGTGGTGGTGGTAAACAAATCAAATCAAAAATATCTGTCTGCATACAAATATACTGTAACAAAATCTTTACACATTATCAAATGCACCAAAAAATACAAATATAAGAAACAAAATAATATGTTCTTGCTTATAATAAGTCAAACTTTTAACTATAACTTTCTTACTTTTATTTTTTAAAGAATGTTACTTTACTGAGCAAGTAAACGTGTGACAACAGTTAAAAATATTTTTTATAATACACTATCATTTTATAAATCAAAAGTGGCTTAACCGATTTGCCTAAAAATTGGTAATGAGGTAGCTCCGAACAAAGAAACGGTTCAATATTTTTTTTTCCGTTTTGATGGAGTTGTTCCTGGGTTATGTGCCTGCCAAACAGGATGGGATCTTTATATATGTTGGTGGTCAAGTATTGGTTTTATTGAACTGTCACAGTCCAATAGCCTTTGACAGAACAATGTCTGTTGGGGCAACCAGTAGTCCTCCAATTCTTTCTTTCCTAATCCAGAAATCCTAATTAATTTGCTCAGTGAGCATTTTATATCAACCTTATTTTCATAACTATTGTTGTCACTGGCAAAGGCCTCCTGTCTTCTCCTGTCTTCTGGCAAAGGCCTCCTGCAGCTCTTTTCACTGCCCATAGAGACCAGCTGTGGCTATGTAGTCAACTTTACCTTGCTTTCAAATGTCTAGTTATTACTATCTGCTTTGCTTGCCATTCTCAGAATACTAGTTTGCTTTACCTAGTTCTGCTCCATTTACCTAGCATCATAATAGCTGCCCTCAACCTCCACATGAGCTGATCTATAAATCTTAAATCTTTCTTTCCTATGCAAGCCCAGCATACTGCATTCCCCTTCATCAATAGCTTAGTTAATTTCTTGAATTATTACAAGATAGGATGCACATAATATGAAGGGTATGGCCCAGTATAGGGTCCACAATTAAAGTATTGAAAACTGGCTACACAAATCGACCTACTACTCTATCTTTGAATTAACTATAGTTAACTATAGCTATCGATCGAGAGCTGACTACATAGCTTTGACACCATTTTTCACTCTATTTTGTTTCCATATTTATATAATTATTTAGTTCTTATTAGACTAGGTTTTACTATTCAATTAGGCAAGGTGCAATAATGTTAGTTGCAAATAATATGATGTTAAGAAACTTGACCCACACATGACAATGGGTTTTTATCAATCTTTAGAATATTTTGAGGCTTTTTAAGCCAGTGGAGAAAGTTCTTCACATTGCTTCCACTGAGATCCTTCGACTTTAATTAGTGGAGTTATTAATGGTATACCAACTTTACTATACAAATTACTAGCGGCCGCCCGCGACTTCGTCCGTTTCTAGACTTTTGCAAGGTATAAAAAAGATGACCTTCCAAATCGGTAAAGCCGTTTCGGAGGAGTTTGGCAAGAAACACTGTGTGTGACACGAGAATTTTGCATACAAAAATCTTGTGGCATACTTAATTGATTATTCGTTTATTAAAATGTTTATCGTTTTTCAGTACATCTCTCACAATTGACGGGCGTCTACATAAGCTCAGTTGGTGCCAGCATGTCATCAGTGGGACAGCTTGTCCCGCAGGTGACTCGAGGCCCCCCCAACATGACTATCAAATTCAATGGGCCCCACATCGAGGGGTCCTTCTGCACGTCAATTGACTATAATTACGACCCCATCATAAGCATCATCTGCGCAATGTATATTGCTTTTGGCATTGTCTATACGCTGTTTGGTAAGTGTCTGTCATTTAAAATGTTCTAAGTATTTTACTTATTTATTATGATAAGATAACTGCCGACGACGCCCACTGCTGGGCATAGGCCTCCTATGCCCAGCAGTGGGCGTCGTTCGGCTGAAATAAAATAAAAAAATGCAATAATGTGGACTGACATTGGGGAGAGGAAAGAGAGCTTCTCACAATCACAAAAACCCATCAGTTGATGAACCCTCATAAAATGATCATCCTGGATTTCATAGACAATGTAATTATTGACTTTGAAAAGGAAACTGTTTTTTACCAGTTTCCTTTGTGTGTCATAGTTCCCGAATTTACGGATTGCATAAAGGTGAACATTTTTAAATAGGTAGTATAGGAGAGGAAAAAGTGGTTGATGTGCCTAAAATCTGTAAAATCATGACAGTGAAACCAGATTATAGGTATTTAGACTATTTGCTAAAGATTTCCAACTTACTATACGTATTACTTATGAGCACTAGCTTCACCTCAACCGTCAGGTGGTACGAGCCAGGGTCCAACACGCCGTATCAGGCGGATTATTAAAAAGGTTTATGTCAGGGCAGTCACGAATCACCTTAAGGTCTAGGCTTAACTTTTTATCTCTAGCGATATCCGTTGGTGCCAATCCAAGTCATGCACCTGCCTTTAGAGCCATGGTGATGCCAGAAATAAAAATCTTTGAAGTTCTGTGGTTGTGTTTAAGATGGTAACTCATCTCTCTCCAGACCTTCAGACCGTAGCATAACATTTGGTTATCGATGCCGGCTCATCTGTACCGCACGGGTTTAAGAATGTCTATTTAAAAATGGCGATTAGGTTGCTCGGACTTGAACGTGTGTCGTTAGTTTTTATGTTTTATTTTTCTAAACTTGACCATGTTAGCAATCAGCTATAATTGTACACTCTCCTAAATTAAGTTATTGTTGAAACTGAAATACTTTTCACGCAAGTGAATTTATTGTGATTCTTGTGGGATAAATAAAGATCTTAAACCAGAAAAAAAAGACCTATTAATAAATCGTATTGCAGGATATAGATGCTTCAAGGCCAGCATGTTCCTCACCGGCTTCACCTTCGGGTCGGCCGTTGTGTATCTCATATGCCTTCAAGAGTATCTAATGCCACCATACGGGAATGTTGGTAAGTTGTTGGTGATGTTACGATTTGAAATATCTTTACAACATCTGATCTGATGGTAAGTACCGCAGTCTGTGGAAACGACTCTACCAAGAGTTCTCCTTGTAGCGTGGAGGAAAGTGACGTACGGAGCAAGCAAACAATTGCACGTTGCCGACCTCGTGAGGCTCAGAGAAACTTCTGTACTGTTGCAAAAGAAACCCCACAACAGCTCTCTTTGAGAACCGACCTACCCTCCCGACCGATCTGACTGCCGACCTCTTTAACAGAAATAACAATGCCTGAGCAGCTATTCAACTTGCATGGCTTCCCGAAAAGTTCTGTATTTGTTCCCGTTTCAGACCCCGTCAGTTATTGTTAAAGTTAGTTAAAGCTAGAAATAACATTTGCTTTCCAATTGTTTTCTGATTGTATTATCTTTATTTACCTAGGAGTGGCGCTCTGTGCTGGCTTGCTGTTCGGACTGATAACGATGCTGATACAATATGTGGGCCTCTTCATGACTGGCTTCCACACTGGCCTACTCCTAGCTCTAGCAGGACTGGCCATCTATGACCATTTTCTTGACAATCGGCCGACTACGGTAAGTACCTTAGAATAATGTTGTCTTGTTTAAGAGGTACATTACAATAAATGCGACTTGCTGGCTAATAAACGCGGTATTGCAGCTTTGTCTGTGGTAAAGCCCTAGAACTTAAGATTACCTTACGTCTTGTAATGAAGAGTTAAGAGAGGAGAGTTAAGAGAGGATTTAACCTACTTAGAGAGACAGCGAAGAGGAAAAGGGTGCTTATAGGGTGAATTTATAACTATTATGTAACATTATGATGACTTACAAGTGGCGCTTTGCTTGACTAAAACGTCAAAGAAAGCGTTTGCCTACGATTCCTGAGGGCATGAAAAGTTACATTATTAGATTGCAAGAGTTATGTTTTATGTGTGTTATTGTTATTATTACACTTAGCAGTAAACTATCTCGTATTGAGTCATGCATTAATAAGATACAAAGTGCTTCAAATATTTTTACTATATACTTTCATGCAAATATACTTACCTAAGATACAAGTGGTGGGGAAGCCTCTGCCCAGTAGTGAGAAACGTTAGGCTAATAATAAATAAATACTTACGAGTTTTTATATGCAAGTCTATGAAGATATATTATCTAGTGCAGTCCAGATCGCGTATGTAGATTCGGTATTGTAACATAGTATTCAATTGGTGCATTCTGTCTAACAATATAATGGCGGCCTCAATTGCGGAGCATGTGCCACCCTTGTGCTGCGCTCGGTGAACTACTCTTGTGTACACCTACGGCTACTTACTGTATAAATAATCTATATTCATTAAAATTTATAGCTAAATGTGTTGCTAAGCGTCAAAGTCAAGGACGTCTAATTTTCCAAATCAAATACAAATGTTTTATTTGCTAAGTAGAGTACAGTTAAGCCTAAGTAGGGGTTCTCGAAAATTCGACTGCCGCAGTCTAATAACTTTTGACACAATGACGACGTTTGTCTGGTCTGCTAGTCTAATATAAATATTATTACGAGTTGCGTCGTGCATCGCCACTAACATTGGTACCGAAGTAAGATTTTTCCCAGTGTTAAGTTTCCCTAGAGTCTAGAGCCAGCACAGATATCTGATTCATTCTTCGTGGTAGTGCGGGTATCGCAGCCCTAAATAAAAGCAGAGAGTCTCAACTTGCGCTCGTCAAAAACAACTCGAGTATGAGTAACTGTTTCGCAGCAAATAAATGATAAGTTACTGAGCTAATTCTAATTAAACGTGACAAAACTACATTGAATTTTTAGTTAGTATGCAGCCTGTGTGTTATGCCTGGAGCGAGCCGACAAACTTACAAAATTGCAATTTATTTCCTGTTGAGTTTCAAGACCCATACAAAAAAAAGGAAGTAATCGGAAAAAAAATGCAGTTCTATCACAACTATTCATTCGCAATTGGATGACCTATCCAAAACCCACTCCGAAATATTGATCAAAATCTAAAGCTATGTTTGAAAAAAATCTGTCACCCAATTTAGTTCATTAGAATTGAACCCATTTGTAGGCCGAGCGAGCCCCTGCTGCATTCGGCCACTGCAGAGCGTTTATAATCTAGTTTCTAGACAGTTCTTATTTTTTTCGTCATATGGCCAATCAAGAATATCTCTCGTGCACGTTGCTCGAATACTATATGATTCGTCAAGATTCACTTGTTAGATATCTGTTTAAAATGCTAGTGGTCGAGTAGAACTAGGTATAAGATTTCGTCATATGCCCAATCATACCTACCACAGAAATGCATATTTCCTTTAAGATGTGTGGTTCCTAGTTCGTAATTAGATTCCAGAATCAAGAATATCTCTCCTGCACGTTACTCGAATGCTATATGATTCGTCAAGATTCACTTGTTAGATATCTGTTTAAAATGCTAGTAGTCGAGTGGAACTATAAGATTTCTATTTAAAGGTTTCACTTTGCATGCGGAAAATGACAGGGTGGCATCGCACCGGTAATACTTCGCAATATGAATAAGTGAATGAGCGAGGCGGCGTGTCGCCGTGCTGCAACCTGCATCTGATTCAGGTCATATAGTCAGTCTGTTCAATTTTAGGACGATTCTATTTTTAATCGCCGCCATGGCAACAGAGGCATAACAGTCGTAATTCCGTGTAGCTACACTATTGTGTTGTATTTTTAGAAATGGAACAAATCGTTTTAAGGATGCATTTTGTATTAGATGTCGGGTCGATGTTTAGTAGGAAGTGCATTGCACTTGCTTTTATTACTGTGGGCGAATGGAATGATAGAATCTAGTAGTTTATGATAGGGGTTATTTGTTCATTACCTCACGTAAGACTAAGACTAACTTTCTAAATCTTAAACTTAGTCAATAGTAGGTAGATATTGACTCATGACTATACTATCGGTGGTACCTCTCCGCTTCAAAATGCAATGCTGATTAGATATCATTTTGAAAACCTACGCGTACTCACTAGTAATAATTTTATGCATGTACTCAACGACCAGGTACCTAGTCTTGGTGAGTTTTAATACAAAGCCACGTGTTGCAAAAGTAAGTACATCGCGATGGCATGCGATGCGGTCACAGCGGTCCGCTACGCTACGCGCTGCGCGCACGCGGCTCGCTGAACACGGAACTATCGCCCAGCGCATACAATTGGCGATAATGAGCGCTACCTACCGCTCTCCCGCTGACACTCGCGCCGCTGGGATATAAGGTTATTAGATCCATCGGGAATCGCTATTTCCGCCAGACGCCCTGTCGCAGTAATGAGGGATATTGTAGAACGCTGAAGCTCATGAATACCGAAACTTAAGGTAGTTCTTACCTGGAGCATTCGCCTGTGTAATTTAAAATTTGAAATCCGATTTTGATTACATTAGAAACTGCCTCTGACTGGTGACTATTCGCCAGCTAAGTAAGAGTAGATTGGTTACAAGCTACAAAGTTTTCAAAAGATGACAGGGTAGAGAAAAGGTTTCCATTCTTTGCAATTTTACTCTCAACACGGTGTCCATTTCTCCGCTCGTGGAGCCCTGCCCACTGCCACTTTAGCTTACTTACCCGCTGAGCCGGCGAGTAAGTAGGATGAATGGAGAGAAAATTATTAAGTACTTACATGTTCTTAATGAGATTCGTTGATACTTGGTCGATCGGTTATTCATAATATGGCTAGCTAATTATTAAAGGGTGTGAGTTTTCCTATTACTAACTAATTCTCTTAAGCATTCAGTTCGTTTGGCTCACACTAGCTTTTGACGACTTTCATTATTTAGTTTGAATTGACGACGTTAATCAAAGTTAAGTAGCCCTAACAAGTAAAGTTGTTTCTTTCACGTATGCATATAATGACTTTTCGGAAGACGGTGGGAGTTCGAAGGATAATTATAATAAATGATCGGTGATTGGGTCTTCGAGTTCCGCGCGCAGTGGTTCCCAACGCCTGTCGGCAGAGATGTTTGTTGATGAAACGGATCTAGGAGTATGCACCTTTTCTGTTTCTAATTTTCAAGTCTATAAAAGTTATTGTTTGGTTTGGTTCATTAGTTCTTGACGCTTCGAAAATAGAAGTCTATTTAAATAAAGATAATTTTGATGTTCGATTAGAAAATAACACAGGTCAAAACAAGACAACGAATGTGTTTTTTTATTTTATTAACACGTGAATTCAGAGATAGATGAATATTCAGCTTTGTTTCGTTTCTAATCATAGTAACATTCAAGTGGGTTTCATTTGATAGCCGGAGCCTAGTGCTGGTGGAGGCCTGTGCTCTGTGGGCTAATAATAGCTGTAGATAAGTGCGGGAGAGCATTGGCATCGCCCGAATTGTGTTATTGGAGCAGAGATAGCACTCGCGGGGTGACAGTGCGGTTGTCATGCAACCTGGAGTCTCATATGCATGTCGATTTGTAGGAATCTTATCCTAGAACTACCGTTACACACGAACAAAATAAATATTCTATTCAGGAAGCATGATGCGTTAAAGGGGACCTATGTTATGTTATGTTGTTATCTTTCGTGCCTGTGGTGTGGTTGATTAGCGATGCTGTCTACCAAATAATAAGTCGTGCGATCGCTACCCATCCAGGGTTTCGACAAGTATATTAAGTATGTTAATCTGTTGTCTAGTATCTTATAGCACAAGCGTTATGTAGCTTAGTTTGAGGCTAGATAGCGCTCTGTGGAATAATGTTCAGTGTTTTTTATATTTTAATTTCAAAGTAGGTATCTTCTCTATATATAAAAATGGATTGCTGTTCGTTAGTCTCGCTAAAACTCGGGAATGGCTGGACCGATTTGGCTAATTTTGGTTTTGAAATATTTGTAATGGTCGAGGGAAGGTTTAAAAGGTGAGTAATCATGAGAAAATGCTGGGAATATAGTAAAAATCTTAGTAAATGTTCCTACCTGTCACGTGACACTAAATGTTTGGCAACAGAACGAAGTCTGTTGGGACAGCTAGTCTATAATAAATTCGCACACTAACTCATGTTCATGTTGTTAAGTAATTGTTCGCGGTTGATGGTCGGGTGTAGAAATATCCCAGAGACATACCTACTCGTGTACACAAAACACCACGGGCGGTTCTGACCACATTTGTTGTAAGTAATTAGATCCGCCTCAAGGTCGCTGGTAACCGTTCAATTATATCGACCAACCCTGACGCTTAACACCTAGCGTGATTGTAATTAATTGAAGCAATTTCTAAAAATAAGCCGGATGAAACCTAATTGTATCTTCATAACGAGGCTGATCAATGATTACTCAACATCGCTCAAGATGTTAGCTGAATGTTAGCTAACAGTATCAATAAAATACAGGCTGTAGTCGAGATGAATACTAATTATTCATCATCATTAATTATTGCAGAATATAATAATGATAATATATCAAATACTTACGTTGCTCTGATCTCGCTGTATGATTCTCCCTTGTGTAATGGAAACCACGACCCAGGTGTTTCACGAAGGTGGGAAACACCTGGGT
Source organism: Udea ferrugalis (assembly GCA_950022985.1). NCBI lineage: Eukaryota > Metazoa > Arthropoda > Insecta > Lepidoptera > Crambidae > Udea > Udea ferrugalis. Next base: position 26,665,152 of record OX465515.1, read on the forward strand.
GTTTCCCACTTTCGTGGTCTCAGGTTGGGTCTGCTGGGTTGCCACAAATATTCTGGCTGGGCAAGAATATTTGTGGCAACAAAAATATTGTGCTGGTGCGGAAATCGAACTGGCAACCATTTTTGTGTCAACATTCGCTTGTCAAAACTGATAAACGTTTTTAAAAAAGTTACTTAGTAAAATTTTATAAACATATGGTTTATTGAAGAACGAAATAACTATTCTCACTAATGAGATAAATCTTTTGAAATCTCTAGTGATGTATTTCATTTATTTTCTTCAAGTCTCCGTTTCACACTAAACGATAACACCCTGTACATGCATCAGTAAATAAAAATTAATTGTATTGAGAAAGCTAGTTTTATTGGTGAAAGTGATTTGAATAATTAGCGCAGCTCATTTGCGATGTCCCGCGCGGACTGCTCAATAAACATGAAATGGCTGTTGCGAAAGTATGTTTGTTTGTTTGTCTGCGAATACTGCAATGCGCGGATTATCTCGCGATTAGAGGAGTGTTTAAGTATGTATAATTAATTAGTCCGCTGCGAATGTTGTGTTTCACTTGTGTTGCTGTGCGTTCTGTAGCGCGCGCTCGTGTCACAGTATAAACAGTAGGTTATCTAAGGCCGCCCGCCGAGTTATTAGTCTAGCGTGTACACAGACACGCGGCACAGTCGGGCACAGCCCGTCCGTACTGCCTCCACCTTATCCTCCCCATATTTTATGCTAGCGTGTGCGTGAAATCGCGTGCCGACACGACGCGCGACGCGCACGCACACATTCAAACCGAGAGCGGCACGTTTGTATGTAGATATTTTACTGTTCTCTGTGTACTGTGCTCGTGTAGTGGACGGACGAGGACGAACCAATTACAACTGTCGTTTCTATGCACTCAGCTGACAGCTGTAATTTGCATAATGTTCCACATTACCAACTATTACAAAAGTGAACATATTGTGGCACAGATTATGCCTCTTATAAGTTAACATTTCCGTTTTAAGACTTGCTTGTTAACACGTTTAAAACAGGTGTTGTGCAAAACGCTTGGTCGTGGGTTCAATCCCCGCTTACGTTAAAAATTCATGTTATGAACCTTTATGTTGTTAATTTTACGTTGTTGCCATATCTTTAGGTTTTTTAAAACCTATCTGAACAAACACCTCCGGTGTATACTAGTCTCTGACACTCATAGTACAAGCTCTGCTGAGTTTGCCCTGTGTGGTTGAGAGTAAGTCCAGGGATGTTTGTTTCAACTATAGATTTGTTACATCTGTTATATTGCTGGGGACTGAGAGGAGAGAATATGAACAGTATGAGCTGATTTAGATTTAAATTATATTACTATAAGCTGCCGTGCCTAATTAATCTTATTATTCGTGTCGCTATCAGTGTGCAGAAATCCTATAATCGTTTTATCTGAGGATATCTAAAACCTGATTGGAATTGCATCTGAACGAAATAAAAACTGTCTAGGGATATCAAAGGGATATAATTTTTCAAATATTTCATAAAGTTAAGTTTGTTTACAATTTGAGCATTATCTTAGAATAACGCGAGGACAGAGGTACAAGATAAAGGTTAAGAATATTACAAAAAAAACCGTTTGATTTTGCTAAAAATTTTTCACCTTTTAAAAGAAAAATCTGTATTTTTTTAACGTCCTTACAATTGTACAATTATGCTACTACAATGAATTTCTTTATACAATCTGAAAGGGCAGATATAGCAGTTTCTGTGTTCTAAAAATATCTACGTTGGTATCAATATTCAAATTTTTACAGCCTCCCAAATAGCTATACGTTGTATGAAAATGCTTGAGATATCCCTAGACACTTTTGAGCAGTGTAGTTCGACTTGTATTGTTTCTGCGAAGTGCTGAGCGCTGTGCGCGTGTATATGTATTTTCACAATTGCATGCCCGAGCGAACTGCGAAATTATTGTAATGCTGTTGTTGGTTTTGTTGTTATTATGTTAATGTTGCCTTGCTAAAAAAGACGATTTGTGTAAGTCGGAAAGAAAACAGGAACTGTTTTTGTTTAGCACTGAATTAATGTGGGGCGAATTGTATTGTTGCTGTTTTAGATAATATTGTAGGTACAGTTCGACAATCAATACTGCTTTTAAGATCTCTCACTTTTAGCACTCGTATTACTCACAGAAACCGTTATAAATCAAAATGAAATTTAATATAAATACTCCAATGCAGTAATTTTAGCAAGAGAGTAAGATTCTTAAACCCGAGGTTGTGGGTTCGAATCCCGCGCGGACCATCAGCATGTTCATATCTGTGTGGTTGTTACGAGTTGGCTTGGACTGTGAAGGATGATCAACTCTTGTCCAAAAACTAAAATTATCCAAGCTGTGCGATGGGCGAGTCGTCCGGTCATAGAAAGGTGATGGAAGAGTGAAGCCGGGGCGGGTCGCTAGTATTCAATAAATGTTACTTTCCACTCAAGTCCATTGTGTTACGCTTGGGAAGTGGTCGAATGTATAGTAACTAACATATCAGTTAGAAAACTAAACAAAGGTGTTTGTTTGTAACTACATTTGGTTGCTGAAACACAAACTAGACTAATAATAATATTACACTTACCAATGATTCCTAAGCCAAAATTATACCAGTGAAAAGCTGTTGCAAAACCGGCTTTTTTAATTAATTACTAAAAGCACGTCTGAGTTAGACAGTGGCTATAATTAGCGTGACTATTATATGCTATTATTAGCGTTCTAATGGCAACGGGTCTAAATTAGATAACTAATTGATCAACCGTATCCGTTATTAGCAACCTCCTAAGACATATTTTAATTAATATAGTATCACCAGGACTATGTTTGAAATACTAATAGCTTTCACTATCTTGCACCTCAAATGTATTAATGCAATAACTACAGAGTTATTATGTAAATTTTTGATATTTACTTTTTTAACGTCTTGGCGATTTTTATTCTGCATTGGCCAATTTATTTTCACTTTTTCACCTGCCCCGGACAGATACTCCTCATGTGTCCCACTATAGTAATCACGGAAATTATCATCAGCACAGCGAATTATCGAATTAGCGAATTATCGGTAGCACAGTGGCTAGTGCAGTCGCCCGGTTTGCGAAAGATGCGGGTTCGATTCCCGCCTGATGCCAAGACGATCAAATTTTCTGGTTTTCAGTTTTTTAGTAAAGATACTGCATGGAAAATGCTAAAAACAATAATAACCATAATTATCATCAGATTAACCTTTAAGAAATTGTATGTCTTTTGTTACAGTACTGGCTATGCGTAGTGGTACTGCTCACTTCTGGGATATTCTTTGCCGTCATCAATTTGTACTGGAAGAAAGGTGAGGTCATGATTGAGTCATGTAAACACAATTATATCTTACAGCGACTGGTCCATGGCGTTAATTAATATCCTCCTCTACCTATTGTGCCAAGCCTGTTCAATGCACGGGGGTTAAGTAAGGCCGAGCCTGAAGGGTGGGTTCGATTTTTCATTCGAGCATTCATGTCCCGCACGTTTGTACAAAAAATCTCTCTAAACAAGCGATAATTCATAAGGGGTAGTATCTACGTGTACCAAGAGCAAGGGTTCAAACGAAAGCAGGTTTCGATTCGAGAAAGAGGTAAGTAATGTGCTGAATCCAATTAGGCTGTTAATGTTCGCCAAGTTGGCGAATCATCACTCGTCCTTCGTGCCTGACGCGGAAGTCTCCTAACAGGCCCATTACTACGCGTCCCATAAAAAAAACTAAAAGAAAGTAAGAAAAATAACCCATAAAAAAGCATAAGGTCAGCTCGCGTGCTGTGCCTATTCGGTATTTCGCTATGTGGTCTTAAAAGCGTTGCAGACTTAGCCCAATGGATGAGGAAGTTGTTTCAGTATTACTGGTTGCAAAGCATGAACCACTGAACGACGATCATTGCGGCAGTGGAAATTGTGAATGGAGATCTAACTGAACAAAAATGTGTTTTTCAGTATTAACAATCTTCGGGACAAGCGTGTACGGCGGAGCGGTGGTTGCCACCTCGTTGGACTACTTCTTCGAAAGGATGATGATGCTCAAATGGGTCAGTATTTTTATATAAGTTAAAAGTATGCATAGTTTGTTTTGACGACAATATCACTTCCCGTGACACCTGCCACAGCGAAACAGCTTGAGAATATCACCCATCAACGCCACTGTAAGCATCTACTCAGCATGTGTCGGTCCTCATTGTGACACCGCGACACTGCTTCGCGCTAACTCTTCAGTAGTTGAGTTGCTAAAACCCCCTCGGTTAAAATCCCAGGATGTTCAACGTTTGTTTCGGTTTTTTCTAAACGTAACCGGAATCTGACAAGCGTGAGTAAGTAATGCCCGTTGCAGCGAAATGACTTGATGACAATAACCAGTTTTGCACAATCGTCTCGAGGGCCGTTGGGACGCAAAGGGTTCAATCCCAGTCTGTTGGTCAAACTTTATTTTAATTTTGCTAATTTGATTACACATTTGAAGACTTAATTTTATTACCAAAGCGATGTTTAAGATATGATATTTTTATTTACGTACGTTCAGAAGCTCACGTTTCGCTAAGGGAATTTGAACCCAACCTGGTAAGTGGTGAGCCTACCGCCGTTATCCGGGTTGCTTGAGTTTTATTACGGTGTTTTACATCACCGGAGAGTTAGCCGCAAATTGTACAATTAACACAAAGTAGGTGTGTTCCGGCCAGATTTGATCTTAGGGCCATCGCGTTCCGAGTTTAACCACTGGGCCATGACGCTCTCTCAATAAATATTTGTATTTATTTATTCATTTATTGGCTTACTGTAGAAATACCCACTCGAGTTAGTGCTCAAAGATAATTGGATTAAAAGACCGCAGGCGTTTTGTCCTATAAAGTAGCTAGCAGTGGGGTGCAATTACTTGATTGAATATCAATAATTTCCAGCCGTTTCTTGTTATTGTGATGTCCAGTAGAGTAAGTTTGGTAAACAATGCCTACATCGTGCTAATGGAAGTAATTATAGCAATTTGTTAGTGAATGCGATGGTTTCATTGTTATCGGGTGTCCTGTTTTCACATTACGTCAGCAAAAACAGATGCACGTTAATACAAGAGTACAAAAATTTGCTTCCTTTTTAAAAAGATTATGATTCGACTGACCTCTTTTAAATATCATTGGTTTACGGCCTTTTTTTGGCGTGACTACTGCTGTTTAGCCTCCGATGGCTTTGACAGCTTTGCCGGACTGTGGTTTATGGCCTATTCTCAGACATAACAAATACATACAAAATTTCATGAAAATCGGTTTGGAACGAGAATAAATACACTAGATTTTATGAATAAGATGAAGAAATAATTATGTTTTTACATAATATCGTTCTCTTCTATTAACTTGCCAGTTGGTGAACCGCCCATTATAGCTTGTTGCAAGATGAGGCCAAAATGAGCGTGCAATAGGATAGCTTTTAATGTTTATTTTCGGTAAATTAAATGATACTATGAAGTATACAAAAATACTAGTCTATGGTCTGTCACGGAGCTTGGCTGCATGTAATTAAATTGCACTGTTTCGAGTAAGAAACTCCCAGTCTTGCGGTTGGTGTTTAAGGAAAAGCGTCCTTTTAGGTTCTACCCACATTTATCGACGCGGAATCGGCTAACGCCAGTCAAAAAAGTATTTGTGCCGATGGAATTAGGGTTTTACCACAGTATGAACAGTATTTTATCTAAGGTCGCCCGTCGAGTTATTAGCCTAGCGTGCACACAGACACTGCTGCCACCACCTTATCCCCCCGTATTATATGTGAGTGTGTGCGTGAAACCGAGACCGGCACGTTTGTATTGTATGTAGATATTTGACTGTTATCTGTGTACTGTGGTGATGGTAATGATGGCTCACCGTTTGTGGTCTATAGCTATGGGAGCGCGCGAAGCTGGAGCCGGCGGCGCCGCCCCCGTGCCGGCTGTCGTGGCTGGCGCTGGCCGCGTGGCCGGCCGCCGCGCTCGTGGGGCTCGTCGCGCAGTGCGCGCTCACAGCCACCGGCGTGCATCACGAACAGAGTAAGAACTTATTATTATTTTATTTTCAGCCTATGCTGTCCCACTGCAGGGCAAAGGCCTCCCCTCACACCTTCCACTCCTTGCGGCTCAAAGCAACTTATAGACACTAAAAAACAGAGTTTTTTTTTAACAACATTTCAACTACGGTGAAAACTACTATTTTACCTGTCAGTCCGCTCGTGACCACGGCACATGCAATTGTCGCCGAAATGTCGGGCAAAAACAGGTAAAATTGTAGTTTTTACCGTAGATGAAATGTTGCAGAAATCCCGGTTTGTTAGTGTCTATATAGTGAAAAATGCAACAAGAAAGTTTAAAAACCTGAAAAGTTAATATTTATAAACCTAACTTCTTCAAACTTTCATGGCTACTAACACTTTAATCGTAAAATACGGAACTGCCATCATGTACCTTTTTTGTTTTGTGTTTCCGATATTTCAGCACTGTTACAAGTCATAGTCCATCATAGTCACGGAGGTATCAGGAATAATTTTTGGGGGTCACCCACACTTAAAACTGAAACTTAATATTCTTTTTCGTTAAACCTTCACCTTCAAGTTGAAGATCTATAAATAGATCTTCAAAAATGATGTTGAGATCTGAAAACCAGAAAAATACATTTGGTCATGTTGGCATCAGGCAGGACTCGAACCTGCATCTTTCGCAAGCCGGGCGACTGCACTTCCAATTATGCTACCGAGACCATTAACAGACCGGCCGAATCTTTCTGGTATATTTTTACCCTATGAGCCAGGGTGGTTTTCAGATCTTTAGTAAAGATACTGCATGGAAAATGCTAAAACAATCATTAAAATAATGATGTTGTAGTTTCTAAAAGCGAGCGTGTAGCCCTTAGGTGACTTGGGGGCACTTAGTTAGCAAAGAGCAAATTAGAAAACATGGTCTGGTACCATAAAAACTTCTATAAACAGCTCAGACGTATAGTAGTTTAGTATACGAAGTCAGATTGGGTGTAATGGTATAGAAATGGGCTGTTACACCAGTGGTCACGGGTTCAATCCCCGCACATTACAAACATTTGTGTGCATGTCTGTTTGTGCTGGTTTGCGTGTTTCCTATGAATATGAAGTATGCATTTACAAAAACAATAGTATTTAAGTATGTTCATCCGTTGTCTAGTGTCCCATAGCACAAGCATTGAGTTGCTTAGTTTGGGGCTAGATGGCGCTATGTGGAATATGGTCTAGTGTTATTTATTTATTTATTATATCCAAAGTGTTAATCATAGGAAAACCAGAAAAAGACGCGTCTTTTGTAAATCGGGCGACTGTTCTAATCACTGTGCTTCCGAGACCATTAACAGACCGGACGATTATTTCTGGTATATTTTACCCCACAGCCAGATTTGTTTCACCAATGTTTAGGCATATACCTTAAACACCCGAAAGAAACAGACATTTGATCATTTTTGTATTAGGCAGGAATCGAACCCGCATCTTTCGCAAACCGGGCGACTGCACTATACAAATGTATTTTTCTGATTTTCAGATCTTCAGTAAAGATACTGCATGGAAAATGTTAGAAACAATAATAACCATCTGACTTTGGATTAAGATGAAACTAGGTTTCGATTCGATAAGGATTTCAGTGTAACATTGAATCCACTGTTTAAGAACAGTAATAGTACCTACATACTGTTGTTTATTGTTTTGTTTCTGAGCCAATTCTTCATAGACTCAACTACATCTTTTAGTTGGAGTACTTGTCAAAAGTAACTGATCTAAAAGAGTGGATTCCATGTTATTCTCTCTCTAGTCGGTCCCTCATTACTGAGGATCGTGGTCACTGGAACTCATCAACCAAACTAACTTCCTCCATTGATTCCGATCGGAAGTAGCCTTCACCACCTCGTGGAACCTTGGCAGGGATGTAGGTTTCATGATTTGGTCAGACCATCGTGTTGATGTTACACTGAAGTTCAAAGTTACCCAAGTTGACTGTAATGTTGTGTTGCATAGGTATAAGCGCGCAGAAGCGTCGCCTGAAGGCGGCGGCGACGCGGCCGGCCACTCGCGAGCAGCGCGCCGAGATGAAGCAGCGCAAGTACCGCTACCTCTACCAGGTGCGGACCGCGCATGGAGACGTCATATCACAGGTGAACAGCAAACAAACAACACACCCTAGGCCTAGCACGAACCGCTAACGTTTTGGTAATCGAAAAGTAAACGATGGTTTTTTTCTTAAAAGACATAGGAAAAAGAAAAAACAGTATCATTTACTTCTCGATTACCAAAACGTTAGCGGTTCGTGCTAGCCCTACAGAACAGATACTACACGCTTCAATACACCTGTTACACATAAGTAGAGATCTTCTAGGCTGTAAAGACGTTTTTTTTCAATCATAATAATATGAGTCATTTTGCATGGATTTTTATGTTCCCTAAATATAATAATTGATTTCAAATGTTATTGTGAAACAACAAACGAAATTTGTTTCAAAATGAGGCCACAATAGGCCTGCAAACTTTGGTGGGCAAGTCCATTTCAAAAGTGTCAAATTAAAACAATATCACTAATATTTTATAATATAACTATTTTGTAACCCATGCTATTAAGAAGCAATTATGTTAGGAGATCATTTTCATAAACGCAATATTTAATATAGCTGCCGAACAAATTCCTAACGCGCTCCTTACAAAAACACTTAACGTGACGTCACGTGTACATTTTAAATTGTGATATCTCTGGTAGTATTGATCCTAATGAAGTGATTATTTTAGGATTGTTTACATAAACGAAAGGTCTTTCGACAATAAACAAAAAAAAAATACAGTCATCTAGCCTATTAAATGATTAGGGTCTCGAGCATTTTTCAAAATTACTTAAGTCATAGTACTTTTTCTTTAATTTTGAATTTACTTAGCTTTGGAAATTTTAATGTGACCCGCTTTCACCTAAGTTTTTTAATTTTGGGCAATCTGCAATGTTTTGGTACCTCACGCTAATGGCAACACACTGGGTATTTTATGGGCAAAAGTACAAGTAATGAAGCCTATGCTACAACAAAAAAAAGAAAAAAAAGGCATACTTTCCGAAAAAAGTAATTAAGTAGGTCAAGTCGAAAATTATTAAATTTACTTTAAAAAAAATCATACATAGTTTGTAAATCACTAAACTCGCGGAACATACATGGGGTATTTTTAGGTCCACTAAGATGTCAGGAACTCATTTTTTTAGTGTTACCTTTCGGGCCAGCCTTTATTATAAAGTAAATTTTTGTTTGTTTTGTTGACGATTTAAAAGCATTTGTAACAGGGCTCCAAGTTCACGAATTGTGTCTTAAGGCGGAGGGTATCCTAAATGACTTTTGGAATTTGGCCTTGAATTTTGAAAAGTTGCACTCCTGTGCGCGATAGATGGCTCGCTGTGTCGCTACGATGATGGCTAGAAAGTATGACATACAAGTTTTGTGTGTATCACAGAGTAGTACAAGGTTCAGAGATACTATTTCATAGGAAAACTAAAATACGCCTTAAGATGTTATGAGACAGCTTAGCCAAGGACATAAATGTATTTTATACCGAAATTCGATAAAAGCTCTTAACAGCCGAGTTAGTTCCGTTGTATCACAATTCTAAAGAATTCGAATTACATCATCTTTTCAGGTCCTAATGTGAATGTGCCGGCCAAAAGACAGTAATGCTATATTCGGATAGAGCTTTACCGTCTGAGCATTTGTGAATATTGCAATTATTTATACAGGGTAAACTGTCCAGCTGAGCATTGTACGCTCGAAGGAGACAGATTTTGACGAAAATCCATTCGGCGAACTTTTACTTAGCCAGGCATCGAACCTGTTGCTTCTGAAGAAAAAAACAGCTTAGCCCCTGTACTATCGCTCAGTCGGCTTAAGTTAATAACGCGGATCAAATTGTTGAAAGATCGATTATTCATTAGACTGCGAAAGAAGCAAGGGTGTCATTCTCAATGCACACTGCACTGAAGCGTGCTTCATTTCATTAGAATTTCGGCTTTCTGTAAAACTTAATAACTTTGTCACTGTGATCGTTTGAGTGATAAAAACTAAGCCGAATAGGGTTCTTAATGATTTTCGTACAAATGTGGGAGAATACTTACCAATTCCAGGTGATGATTGATGTGAGCGTGCGACAATCGTCGACAGGTCAAGTAAATGATTTCAATAGTATACGGGGCAAATTTTCCAAGTGGGTCTGGTAGACAAAATACTGGTTCTCTGCCTTATCGCCGAATAATTTCAGGCCGATTTTCATTTCCCAACGAGTGTTTTGCAGAATTTGACTACGCCGAATGATCATTTTGAAAACTCAACATATAATTGTATTTGTTTTTTATTTAGCGTGTGGTTAATCCGGTTATTTATTATCTACCGAATGTTGAATTATGTGGGGTTTCGTTCTAATAACTATTTAATGTTATGTAGACATAACTTACTTTTTGTAAATATTATTATGGTGTACATGAACTAGCCGCCAGAAATAATAGTCCGAAAAAAAAACTTTTTCAATACATTTTGGTAAGAAAAAAAAAACATTTTCACGGCGTGGGAGTGGTATCGGGGTTTGCCTCACTACTAACCTTTCCTACCCCTAAACTCTTAATCGCCCCAAAATCGTGGGAAAATTATCTAAATTCCAAGAGTGTCCCACCTAAATCTGTCACTTTTAAAAGCGTCCCACCTGAATCCATCAATTTTAGAGCGTCCCACCTCTAACCGTCACTTTCAAGGGCGTCCCACCTGAATCCGTCACTCTTAAACACATCCCACCTAAATCCGTCACTTTTAAGAGCGTTCGACCAAAATCCGCAATTTTTTAATACATCCCACCCAAAACAAATGGACGACCTGCAATTTGGAAGGAATTTAGATTGTTTTCCTAAACCCCTAAAACCCCTACGTTTAAAGGTTTTGGGGGGAAGGGTGGAAGTGGAGCAACCCTCGGATAAAACTCCAGGGCCGAGGAAATGCTTTTTTTTCCTAACCTCGAAATGTATGAAAAAAATATATTTTTTGACTATTTATTATTATTCATCTGGTTCATGTACACCTAACATGCTCGTCGCTTCGCCCTACGCACCTATTATTTCCCGTGACTATCTAACAAATTAAAAAAAAACATTTCCCGGGCGCGAGTGTGGTGTCCGGGGTTAATCCCACTATCGCTCTTCCCCCCAAACCTCCGAAACCTCCCCCCAATTATGGACAAATAATCTAAATGTGAGCCGCATAATAACAATGTAGTACAATGAGAAAACAGTTAATCTGACCAAACGTCATTCGTCTAATCTAATAGCTGTGTAGCCAAGTGAATGGTTTGACCATAGAATTTCAGTCTAAGGGTTTGACAAATTATAACTATCCGAAACGTCCATTGACATTTTAACAATCGGCATACCTATTAATAGTTCTCAAATGAAATGTTGCCTTTTAAAAATTTGTTAATCGTTAGTTGACAAAGTGAATAGTATGTGAAACGTTGGTTAGGAAATGAAATTTGGCGTATCATTTTTCAAAGAAAAGGCTGGAAACCTGAAATACATTTTAATCCCAAGCGGATTTAAATCCTAAAAAAGGAATAAGATTCTTCGAAATCATAGTAGGTACTTAACTATGTTTTTAGATTTTATCAAAACGGTTTGGAGAATCCTTTACCGAATCGCTTCTGAGAATCACAACCCCTTGAAAAACTCATCCTGTGTACTCGTATTTTGAAACTAAGCATTATTTTGGAGGAATTGCGATGTAGGTACCGTGATGTGTACCTATGTCTTGGATTTGTATCTAAAAGTGTATTATGAGTAATGTGCATCGGTTAAGTCAATAAACAACCTTTTCGGAAATACGGTTTAAAAAAACATTCACAAGAACAATGATTGTATTTATTTATTCATACAACATAATCAAAGCCAACAACATATAATTTTTAATGTACCATCTTCATCTTTTTGGCATAGTTGACGCAACGCAAAGTTTTTTCCTTCTTTGCTAAATGGCTTCCATGACGTAAACTGGGTCTGCAACAAGCCTTCCTCTAGGTGTTGCCTTGTCTTTGTTTTTTCTGGTCAAAATGGAAGTTTTTATCTGCCACGGCTTTTTCCAAGCCAACTGAGAAAGCTGTAAAAAAAAAAAATTATTAAAAAAGAGGAAGGTTTTCTATAAAAGCGTGATTTTCCTAAAAAGGGTGACCATATGCTGCTCACAGGATAGGTTTCGGTTGCCTAAAGTAATGCTACAAAGCAGAGTAACTCGCAACTCAGTAAGCTCAGGGACAAACAATACGAGTATACAGAGTGAACGTTTCAAGTGGGCGTGACAGATAGGCCAAATCCTGAACTATGAGGTATTGAGAAAAATGTTGAAAGGAGTCTCGAGACCGATTTCAACAAGCTTTAAACTGCAAATTTACTCAGATTTTTGAAAACACTTTCTTTTTAGCCGGAAATCATACCTCTTCGTTTCGAAGAAAATACACCCTTATATTATTATGCTATCGCATAGTGTCGCTTATAAAGATCAAATTCTGCGAAGTAACATTATCTGGCAAACTGAAGGAAAGGTCGTTTGTAATCTTGTAAAAATGTAGTCTTCAGTTTCAGTTTTAGTCCAAATCGGTCTTTAGACTCCGTTGACCATTTTTATAAATTCCTCCTAGGTATTTTAGCATCTGACCTATCACGCCCACATGAAAAACTCCAAATCCAATGTACAAATATTTTTATCTTTCACAACAAAGATAAATAATAAATCATATTTCCAAAAAAAGTCAGGCAAGGCCTAGAAGGCAGTCTCATTCTGGCCCAAATCGGTAAGGACTAGACGATTTACTTTAACTCAAATAAATTAATCTCTGTGTTGGAGGTGACTCTGTGCATTAAAAGTTTGACGCGAGTCTAAAATCACCAATATTATATTATGTACCTAGGCAAACAGATTGCCTTTTGAATTAGCTGCCCAGCAGGGACAACGCACAATACAATATGAATTATTGCGCCATTCATTGCCATAACAATCATTTTCATTAAATCAGGTAGATATTTAGGTAGGTACTTACATTGCAGCTCCAATCGTTTGTTGGGCTCGTTGTGCTGTAGTGATAACTGCAAGTCGTGCGGGATGTTTTCGTGATTCTACGAAAATCATGGTTTCTGTCCATTTTATTATAAATATTTATTAAACTGATATATACACATCACACACATCATAACATAGACTGACAAGAGCCGCTGCTGTTACGCTGTCTAAGTGACAAGTCATTCACACGCATGCGCTGTCAGTGCAGTCACGTGATATAACGCCACAAATAATGGTGTGAGCAATATCTCTCATTATAGCTCTATAGCCGTTAATTAGAAAATACCAATATATCCTTAATTTGTTAGCTAATTAAGAATATAAAGAGTAACATATCTGGCTGGACTGCTATGCTTCCCTATACCAAGTTCGATTCTAGACCACAATGTCTCGAAAGAGTATTAAATGATGTAGAAATTTGCGGCACTCTGCGGATATGAATTGAATTTTGAGTGCTAATAAGAACTAAAAACTAGTGTTTTCGAACTAACACTTATAGGTCAACATATAAGTAATAATGTTGTATCAGTTTCAACATCTTAGGTTCAACGTTTTTGCCATAAAACGCAATGAAAGTCACCTCTTCAACGCGTATTGGCATAACCCGCCGCCTTAATCTTAATGGTCTAATTTGACAGATTTATCATTTAAATTAGACGATTGAGACTCAATTCCTATTCAATTGGAGCATTTTAAATTGTTCATTCTAACAAACTAACCCCCGAATTCACAAACGTCAATCAACACTAAGCACGCGCTTACGCTCATGCTGTCCTGTAAAATGACAATAGAGCTGAAAGGGATAGCTATACTTCTAAGAGATGCTCAACGTTGATTTGCGTTTGTGAATTCGGGGGTTAGGGCTTAGATGTACAGTCGTAGAATGAAAGGGTTGACCACCCTTAGATCTGTTTTTGTCTGCTCAATGATGACATTGACAAGATCAATTGGTTCAACTGTCAATCGTGAAGGAACATCCGTCTAATCGAATTTTGGTTTTATTGTCAGACAATAAAGCATACTTTTTGGCATACTATAGCTTGTTACACAGTTTAAAAAGGCAACATGTGCTTGCAACGCGTAAATGAATGTGTTTGAAAACTGGTCAACCTTTTCATTCCGCGACTTTACGTAACTCATTCTTTTATAGTTGCGTCGCTTTAATGTTGTCAAATGAAATCTATTGCATGCCGTTGTTACCTATAAGTAAGGCTTCATTTAACATTGTTTTTGTTGAAATTAGGTCATTGTATTAGTGCAAGTCTTGTTGGTGACCTAATAAATAAATCAACACTAAGCACACACTCATGCTGTCCCGTAAAATGTCAATAGAACTGAAAATGACAGCTTGAGCGTTAGCGCGTGCTTAGCGTCGATTATCGTTTGTGAATTCGAGGGTTAGGACCCAGATGTACTTAAATGAAGATATTTTGACTTGACTTTTAGGCCATTAGTAAAATAACGTATCGTTTCCTTTCAGTCGTACGTGCAAGCGCTGCAAAAGAAGGCTCAATGCGGCAACTGGTCGGGCGGGGGCGGGGGCGGGGGCGAGTGCAGCACTCTTCAGAGCGATTCCACGCATCTGACCGTACTGGCCGGGTCCGAACACGCGCCGCCGACGGATTCCGACGACGATCTCAACCAGATCCGATGCGCTCATTAGCAGGTACGACAGTGGGAAGGTTAAATTGGTAAAAAAATCTTTTTTCAATGATGTTATAGGTATTAAAAAGGGGTAGACAGGTAAATTGTGCTAAAAAAGTGGCCCTCGAAATCTGAACACCTTGAACAGAAAGCATTGACAGTGTTGATGGTTTGAGACGGCACTATATTTATGTCTCGTTTATGCTATGATATCATACTATTTTGTTCACATGTAACAATATGGTCAAATAAATTTCGCCGTGGTTAATTTTTGATTTCGCATGAAAGGTAGCATTCCGGCTAAGAAAGATCTTCATAGAACTTCTTGACAAGAAACCGCCCAAAGCAATGATATTTAAGAGAGGTAGATAGTACCGATACAGTGTCGTTTCAAACTGTCAATGCTTTGTTTGTGTGTTTGAAGTTCTGGTTGCGTTTGCCACTTTTTTAGCACAAGTAAACTGTACACTTTTTTAGATAGGAATTCCGTTTGGAAATAACTTTTCCATTAAAAGGTTAGTATGCAATTCACATTCATCTTAGACAAACATTATCGCAGTTACAATTTATCGCAGTAATATGCATCGCATTAAAGTATTATCGCAGTGAAAACCTTTCGCGGTAACGTGCATCGAAGTAAAGTGGCTTCGTAGTGATGGTCTTTCGTAGTAACGTCAGTCGCAGTCTTGTAGCATCGTATCAGCGTCCATCGATATTTTGTGCGTCGACATTCCGTATTAGACTCAAAAAAGAAATAGATAGGTTGCTTGTGCTTTAAAAAGAAGCACACGAAATCTGAACTATAAGAACACCTTGTGAAAGCATTGACAGGGTTGATAGTTTGAAACGATACTGCGCAATATGTATCTATCTTGTTTACGCTCTAGTAAGTTATCATACTATCTTGTTCACAAAATGGTGAAATTAATTACGTCGTATGCAGTGGTTAATTTTTGTTAATTATTCCGGTTAAGAAATATTTTCTGGCAGCACAGATAATCTCTTGACAAGAAGCCATCCAGAACAATGGTATTTAAAAGAGGTAAATATGTTATGTTAGTACTGATGCGAAGTCGAAAATTATTCCTTAGCTTACGTATAAATAATTTGACGGTGTGTACAAAAAAGTGTGATAGATGCATGTGTGTAGTGTCGTTTTAAACTGTTAATGTTTTGTTCAGGTTTTCGAAGTTCTAGTGCTGTTTTTTAGCACAAGTAACCTATTTACGTTTTTTTATTTTAATATCATTGGCTTAAAGGCATACCCACTGAACACCCTACGGCTTCCTCTCATCGCTCTTAAATGGGGGAGTGTAGCCAGTGGCCACTCATTATAACAACCCTCGAGCGGGGCCCGCCTATACGGCGAGCCAGGCGGTTCCTCTCCCTGGATTTCTAAGGGAGGTTGCAGGTACGGCCGAAGACGCCGAGCCGTCCATATCGGACTGCGGGAGAGGCCTGTGCAATGCCGGTGCGGGAACCCCCGTTCCACGCGCCAGCAGGCCTCTACCGCCTAATCAATTGGCCTTAAAATTTATCATCCCAACAAGCAAATTTATTTATTTATTAATATACATTTTTTCAAATATCAAGACAGGAATGACTCAATTCGATAAAGTATCTTAACAACTATTGTAACATAAAAATTTGTAATTGTATATTTGTGGGTATGCCTCTGGGCGGCTTCTTGTCTGGAAGTCCTCCCCAAGAAGAAAAGCCCCACATAACCCGTCCGCCCCCCGGTGGACGGGTATACATAAAGACACAGGGTCGGCCCATAACATCTTGGATCGGCGGCATTCACACTACGAAAAAGAAATGGTTAGGCAGCAAATAAGAATAAGCATTCACTAAACACGGCCCGAAATGCCACTGCGAATCCAACATCAGGCCGAGCATCTCAAACCTTTAAGCCTAGCACAAACCGCTAACGTTTTGGTAATCAAAAAGTAAACTATTTCCCATATGGCCCATGTGGTAGAATCACATTATTACTTTTTAATTTTTATGTTGTGACTTGTCATAAGTGCTTTTTAATAAGTTTACATGAATAAATACTATTTTTACTTTACTTTTACTTTACTTTATATGCTTTAAAAAAAAAAGCCTACTGACTTCAACCTGAAACCCCTGGCCCCGATGTGAGCAACGGTAGGTAGACGGTGCCGAAGAAATAAATGACCTCGGTTTTAAAGTCACCTTAACACCTTACGGACCTTAAGGATACCTTACGGTATCAATAAAGTAAACAAAACATTTTGCAATATTAATATGAGAAGGCCAACGGTAGCAAAGCCACCTAAGTAGTCGCGCTCAAGTTTATACAACTTAAGATTCAAATTTAAATGGCAAGATAATTGCTGAATCGGAGCCATGCAGTTGACGTGCTGACATAATGTGCTATGACCTCCGCGCTGTTCTGTAAGCCTTGTGCCCGATCACACATAAGGCATAAGTTTTTAAGAATAAGGACCTTATCACCAGAAACTACAGGAGGACATTAAATCAATATACAAGTGGTGTCTAACCAAACATATTGCTTTTCAATCAAACTAAGCGTCGTGTGATGACATTCTCCCGTTTTAAATAGCCAGTGCACTTTGAATATACATTGAATTCGAAGAATCCCGAGTACCCCCAGAATCTATTTGACTCCAAAGCGACTTTCCATGCGCATGTGAAGAAGACAGCTGCTGATAACTTCAAACACCTTTGTTTTGTGAATCTAAATGAATCTTACTTCACTCTGGTCATAGAAAAGGTATTTCTATGACCCTTTTCTATATCAGGCTAGTTTTCTGTTGGGAGCACTTAACAGGTACGACACACATTGCATCTTACTGTTTTTATCTGTCAATGTCTGCGGGGTGTATCAGGATGGTCCCCAGTTGGTCATGCGTCTTTGTAGACGTTTTGTGCCAAGCCATTAAATTCGTAATAGCCGTCACAACTTGCTAGCGGTTACCTTAGCCAGAACACGGGCTTTGCAGTTTTCGCCCCTTTTAATTAAGTTGAACAAACGCTCTGCTCTCCTGTGTAATGTTTTTGCAACGTTTTTCAACAATAGATAGATAGATATTCTTTATTGCACAAAAACATTACAGTTGTATTAAATTACAAAGACCAATGTACAATTTAGGCAGTCTTATCGCTAGAGAGCGATCTCTTCCAGACAACCTTCAGGTAGAGGATCGTGAGAAAACAAAAAAAAACAAATGTGGGTAAGTTAAAATAGCAAAACAACAACAACAACAACAATGAAATAAATAATAAGGAATCCGAACCAAATTGAAATGGTTATAAAAACCGAATTGAAATGGTTATAAAGCCCTTCAAACTGGATTCCGAATCGAACCGTCAAAACCACAGCAAACCGCAGTTCGATGACTTCACAAACGAAATTTCACAACAAATATAATTAACTTTGTAAATTTCTCAATTTCAGATGGAATTTAATCAAACAAAGCTGCGATTGTTAGAAAGTGCTGCATCAGGGGTGAGCGAAAATAATTTCCATTCTATGTATCCAGTATTATAAGACATCCACTCATATTATATTATTAATACGTATTAGTGGTTATCATTATTAGTAATCGTATATTTGTATTCCATATAAATTGATTATTGTATTATTATTAAAGGGTTGAGAGAGTGGAGTTTGCATAATGTTTAATATGTGATAAATCAACTCATTTGAATGATCCAATCGCAAAACTGTGATATCGAAGTAAATAAGTATTGTGCTTGCATCTCAAAAAACACAAAGTACGCTCATAACTATTCAATAAAGCAACTAATAATTTAACAAATAAATCATCAATTCCTCTACACCAAATGTTGAAAATATTTGAAGAATTCTCTTCATCATAGATGCCATCAAGACTGAATTTTGATAAATCTAGAAGTTTATAAGGATAGACAAAAAGCTAATCAGTTTACGACGAAGTTCTGAGTCATCAAACATAATAAAACGGAATCGTTTTTTGTTATCTATTTAGAAATGAATTAGGTTGAAGTTCCCATATTGCTTTTAATTACCAGACATCCGAAATTAATGTTTGGAATCAAGTAGAATGACAGACTCACTACAGAAATAGTCAAAGATTTAGTATGTAACCTTTGACAAGGTGGCAGCCACCATTTAGACATACTCCAGACACTACACATTCCTGTACTTTATCATATAAAGAGCATTTATTTGCATGTTAGAAGTTTATTTGATGTTGAAAATGTCCATAAGATAGTGCAGATTCCACTCTCTAATTCTTGTTAAATTACGAATAAGTAAACGGGGTTCAAGGCCTAAGTTAATTTATGTGCTCATACTCGCGCTGTAATACCCACATTTTAGCGTTTTTGACGACTTTATACACCCGCGGCACCCATTCCAGTAAGGAAATAAAATATAAGTAACTCATAAACATGCTAGGAAGATTCGACGACAGTAATATACATTCCTAAGAGTTTCGATACTGGCTAGTAGTGGTTAAGTGAACTTAAGTAGTTTTTTTTATAAAAATGGATAAATTTATTAAAAATATCAATCTTTCGTTGTAATTTTGTTCGTTGTCGTAAAATATGAATATTACGAAAAGTTTTATTGTGAATGCTCATGTTTCACATAACAAGGAACAAAGTTGCATAGCTGTTAGACTGTGTTAGATTCAGCCGAACACTGCCATACCCAGTAGCCACCGCCTCACGGACTCCCCGAGTCTCCTTCGCAAGGTCTTGAACTCCATGTAATTGAGCTATTGGTTGTGTTGTTTCTTGAACTATCCGTTTGTATATCAGTCGTAATTATCTATGACGACATTCTAAAACTACATGTGATGTAAGAATCAACGATATAGGTACAGTGTGTTTTTTTAACAGTTTATAAGAATCTGAAGTCACAGTAGAAACAGGGAAACTGACGTAGGTACTGCCAGTAGGTTTTATTATGGTAATAATGTTGACATAGTCAAAATTTTCGCTGCGCTATATATTTTATGAAAATCGACTCAGTTGATGTAGAAAAGAACACACTGTATAGTATTTGTGAATTAATATATCATACAATCGATGAACTGTATGAACGTGATTCTAAAATAAAAATCAAAAGGTCTTACAAAAGCGCATTTGCTTCGACGTATTCAACTAAGCACATTGATATAAACAAAAAGAGAAAGACACGGCATCCGCGTACCAAAAGTGGCCGGCCACCCAAAAACAGGTCCAATGGACCTGTTCGTGAATGAGCCAGACAAAAAATACAAAAAATAGCTATGAATTCCGTTACAAGCACTGAAGACATGTGTGCAGAAATAAAAAATAATCAAGAGAACATTCTTCTGGGTATAGTAATAGGCACTTAGGTAATTCACAGGATTCATGAGGCAAACTGCTGCTGAACTAACATTTGACGAACAAGTAGAGTTGAACCAAGCTATTGTTCAGAAGATCCAAACCAAACTGCCCCTATTCCGAGCAGTTTGGTTTCCGAGCTTGAGCATTTGAGGCAAAGCTCTGCATCCCAGAAGAAATCCAACAAGGTGCAAGTAAGAGATTTGCGGGAAAGCTTAGACCAAAAGCTGAATACTTTGCAGGTAATTATTCTTAAAACCTTTATTTTCATAAAAAAATATCCAAGGCTTCTAATAGGCTAGAAAAGTGAGGGTGACTTGTGTGATTTTATGCCAAAGGTTGGATGTTTAACCAGGTGTCCCCAAAAGAATATTTTGACAAAACATGAACAGTTAACAGCACATCAGGCTTTTATTACATTTTACATTTATTATCTTTCTCACTCTAAATGACATTTCATTGCACCAGAGCAAACAAGCAGAGGACTGACTGTAAATGGGTAGCCGAATGTGCCGTTGAGGGTACTTTAAACCTAATCAAGTGAATAAACCAATGTCCCATTTCAAGGGCTTAACTGTTCACATAAGCCATGCCACAAACACAAGCAATCAAATATCATTCATCAAGTGGTTCTCCATTACTGTGCTTGTCAACCCCATATCTGGACCTCACAGCTGCTTCTCCTCAGGTGGAGTGAGGTCATCTTGAATACTACTATAATTCATAGTTAGTTGAGAGCGACACGTTCAGCTGCATCGTAGTTGTGACTCCTTATTTTTTGAATTCGCGTAGTATGTATGTAACGTATCTGCCTCTTTTTGTTTATGTCAATGACTAAGCAGCGATAATAGTCATCAACTATTGTTCAAAACAATTCAAAATGTAGTTCATCGATTGTTTAAATAATTTGTCAAAATTCTTTATATTGTGAAATTACTATCTAGGTACTGATTATTGAAAACTACTTCTTACATATAGTATTTATATGTACTTCTAAGTAGACGTCTTTCTTGCCAAAACCCTCGTGGAGGAGTCGAATTGCTTCAATTGTCCATATAAATTGTATTTTATATTTAGTGTTTATTTTGAAGCGAAATTGTTAGAAGCACTGCGATTTGGATGTGATGAACGGGTACACTTTTATGAAAACTTTACTGTAAGTTAATATACAAGAATATAATTAGCGAAACATATAATATGTAAAATTAAATGAATTATCGTTTGGCAACTAACGTTATGGTTTTTTTTCTAATAAGGTTATTTGTAAATTTAATCATGCTTTTAACGCCAATGCCAAGCATAAAAATATTTTCGGATAAATCCAAAATAATTATATGTATCATTTAACCTGAAAGGTGGTGTACGCATGAACACGTTTTTATGTTATTTTGTAATTAAACTGTCACAGACATGTATTAGTCGATCGTATGTATGTTATATTTCTAATTATTAGCGTTAGTATAATTATGTGGATATTCCCAGTAATCAATCGTGTTAAATAAAAACACGAGTGCGTTATTGAATCAACTATTATTTCAAGGAAAATGTGTTCAAGTGATCACTAAAACACGTACATTCTATTCAATATGTGATAAGTTATTATTTGGCCAAAGTTTATTTTTATTGTTACAGCGCTAAGAGCACAAATGTTTTTCGATGGATTCCTTTATGTAGACATATCTCTCAACAGTCCGATGTAACGTGGTTTAGTTTGTTCTGAGAGTATCGTTAGGAATGGAGGACTGTGTGGCTACAGGCTGCAGGCCAGGACTGGCCCGTAGCGCGCCGTCCGGCTCGCCGCGTGCATCTACAGTCGGCATCAAAATGATGTGCTTTAACGAAAGCAATTTTAATTCGGCAATAACAGAGTCGTATCTCATTTGAAGCATCACCAAACTCTATAATAAGTGAAACACTATTTTATACGGTAGTGATAAGGTTGCTTATCATTAGAATTTCAAACACATTTGACGACTACGCATCCATCATTTTGATGCTGGCTGTACTCGTGGTAAAGTTTGTATATATTGTACTTGTAAGCTAAGTGGTTAGGACGTAGGGGAAGGGCGCGAGGCACGCGGTTCCACACATGATGACGTATTCCGTTTTGGTTATTAGTATTGTACACTCTCTTTTTCTAGTCTTATTTTGTATTTTGTTACATTTTGACTCTGACATCACTCGCATATACTCACCAGCGAACAAAACTGGTATTTTTTGTTAGAAAATATTTGTATCTTATATTCTGTTTTAGGTTACTGTATTATTTTTTCTGTGTGTATGTTAACTATTGTAAATTCACACGACGAAGCTCAAAATTAGGTTATATTTGCAGCTAATTTTACATTTGGTCATAATGTCATAATTTACTGACATTTGACCTATCTCCAGAAAAAACAAGAACCCTATCTAGAATTTATTGCTTTAAAAAAAGTAACATTTCGATATCGACAATTACGTGTATTCAAAAAAACTAATTGGCTTAAAGTATTTAACATAATAAGTAATGTGATTGACTTACATATTCGATTATTATTTCTACTTTTTATATTTACTACTCTAGATTATTTTATTGATGTTATTACATGTTTATCATTTTATTGAATGTACGTAGTTTATTTTAATTTTGTTTTATTTGACCCTTACTCCCCTCACACTTTTATTTAAGTAGAAACACTATTTTATTTATGATTAGTTAAAGATAGGGCACGTCACCACACCGTAGTACTTACGAAGATTTTTTTCTGACCCACTGCTATGTTAATACAAATGGCCGTTTAACGATTTCGTTTCTTGATTAACAATCCTATAAAATACACTGAACTTTATAGGAAGAAATAAATTAGTGTCTGTCGCTCGCGTTAGGAAAAAAACTTAAAATTTAATGAACATAAATACAGTATTTCTTTTCGCTTTATAGTTCGTGGAATAGATTTAATCAGACTGTACACTGCCAATTGAAAATTTAAAATATAAGTCATTGTGTACGAACGATCACAAACTCCCAGGTTTAAAGTAAGTTTTTTAAGTAATGATGATTTTCAAAGACTGCGGGTGGGATTCATAAAATAGATTATGTCGTAGGCGCTAGAGGAGAAGTATTCTAGTATAATCGAAATAAAAAGTTCTGCCATTACAACCTACTTTGAAATAATGCTAGCTTCAGTAATTTATTATAAATAATTGTATTGTGTTTTTAACTACAAGAACTGCCTATAAGCAAATTGAAATAAGTTATTGATATTAAGGAGGACACATATTAGTGCATTAGTGATCGCGAGTTGATTTATAATAGTTTTAAGAATATGTCCTGGTACAGAATTGAATTTACATATTACATCCGCAATTAGTATATTACTATGATATTTGACAGTTCAAATCCATCCTCATGTTACTGCTCCATTGTTACGCACATTTGAATTATAAAGTGTTAAATTAAATGTAAAGTTCTTCTCATGGAATGGGCACCAAACTGGTACAAATAAAAACAATAGTAGGTATGTCATGGGCGAAGTAACATTGTTATGGGTGACTTCCAGCTCTGAATGTTGTTATATTATTTTAATGAGCACCTAATGTAAGGGCGGTCTGCAACATAACTAGTCAAACTCTTTAGGTCTATATCTCACTACCTTTCTTGACGTTGGGATTCACATTTATCGATGTACCTATCGTTACACTACACATAAGCGTGACTTGCATTATTTTCTGCGTCAAAACAAGCTTAGAATGACGGACAGATCATTTCAAGTAGAGCATTACCAGTTACGTCCTATTAGATTGTACTCTGCGTTAAGTGGCGCGTGTGATCGTACGCTGCGTTAAGTAGCGCGTCTTGTATCTCCGTACGATACGGGCACTTTCCGATCTAACATTTTCGCTAATGTGGTATAAAAATAACCTCTTTGTGGAAGCCGTTGCTCAATAGTTGGACGGTATCTAATTACTTAAATTATTGTAATATAATTGAAAAAAAAAACACTGTTGGTTTTTTGAGTTGGAAAATACTAGAACATATTTTTGTATGTTAAATGGCGTAATGTAATATAGTGATGAATAATTACAAGCGGCCCAAATCATTTGGTAGTATTAGATGGTGAGAAGTGTTTGGTATTTTGCTAGACCGATAGCGCACGCCGAGGTTTTTTTTGGATGGTAATGTGTTTTCAAGCATTTGCTAGACTTTAGACATGGATTTTACCTGTTAGCGACGTTGGGCTTCATTCCGTATTGTAGACACAGAAAACACTGCCTTACACACTCAGTAATGTTAATATTTGCAATAAGTGTTGTAATGACACCATTCTAATTATAGTATTAACTTGCTATAATATTCAATAAAACGTACGAATGCGACAACTCATTACGAGATCAATTTTTCATCTAAAAGAGCTATTTGTAAATTTACACTTATCTCAATCTTATGTATCAAAAAACAGATTCACCTAATATTGTAAGTCGGTATTAATTATTTTTTAAAATTGAAAAGTATTTGATAAACTCCATGCATTTACTTTACCAAGCTGTAACTCTAAATGTATATAAGGTACATAAAATAGATCTTCTTGAACGTAATCACCGCAGAAACGCTTTATCTTTTAATTGCTTTCTGAAGAAACGCGTTTCTGTTTCAATCTTAATCTAGTTTCCCCCGGTTTCCGTTTCCTTCCATTCAGAAATCAGCAAAAAAAGACAATTAATTATAAATACTATTATTTTTTAGTCCGGTCGTCCGGCTTGATGCGCATAGGCAAAAGTTTAACATTTCCACACTGAATATTGTAAGTTAGTGTAGTTCATAAATATCGTAAAATAAATTATAAAGTGAAGTTAATGTGATCGGCTAGTAACTATTCAATAGGCAATCTGCACCGGTACCGTGTATAGTCGGCCGCATGTCAAGAGTAACAGTTTGGAAAATTGAGATTCACGCCGAAGGCGTCAGCTTGACTGGCGGTTGACTGCAAGTAAATAAACAATAATTTAACTAGTAGTATAAAGGTATCTTAAACGTAGTGACAAAGTCACATTTTTATTTATTTATTTATTTATTTGTATATGTAAAATATTATTATCCACCCATTTCGAAAACTGGCACAAGTGGTGGTGAATATTGTAAAGATGTTATGTAAAATTGGCCAATATCTGGTTTAGATTTTCTCAATGCATTTGCTCACTTTAACTGTCTCTCCTACTGGTATGCAACTTCAACACATTAGTTACTGTCTACTATCACTTTTAAGTAAAAATTGGATTTCAAATATTTCTTTTATCTCGCCCACACTGTTGCTAATAAATGAAATTGAAGTAATCTTAAATATTTATGAAGTAATATGCATCTTTTTTTAAATAAAATAATCTTGCTCATACCGTTACGAATAAAATTGAAGAAACCTTAAATTTTGAAGCTATATCACAGATTTTTTTATTTAATCTAATTATATGTATAATGTAATAAAAGTATGCCATTTTGAAAATGATCGTGTGATGATACTATGATATAGGTACTGAAATGATGTTTGCACATTTAAAGATAAGGATAAGTCAGAGAACAAACCAAAAAAACGTCACACACAAGTAAATTATAAAAAAAATGATTTCATAAACTTAACCTGTAAGTAATTCTAACTTGATTGTGATTTTAATGACTTATTAATGCCTACAGTTTTGTATGTTTTGAATAAAAATATGACGTGCACAAGTTTTGACAATAAATAACCAATATCTGCTACGGAATGACTTTTGTCAATTGTTTCAAACTGAAAAATGGTTGAATGAAGCTTGTTACAGTCACGCTCACAATCGTCTGCTTGTGGTAGCTTCGAGAACCATTCACACGACGTCTTTCAAACCGCGTTTGTCAGCGCGTTACGTATTAGGCGGTTAGTTTTTGAATGTGTTAGGTACTAAGTTGCAACTGTTTTGCACGTATTAGTTGCATTTAACGCGCTTCAAAAAACTATAGTGTCTTAGCATGTCAGAAAATTATAGGAAACATGCTAAACCTTATAAGCCTTTTCGACAGTTGGACAGTTGACAGGATAAGCTCGGATTTTGTTGCGAACCCATAAATATATTTTGTCGTTTTGTTATTGTTGATCTACTTGGCGCCTAAGAGCACAAACATAATATAATTTTGTACTCGTATACAGAATTAATCGAATATGATTGTATGCTGATTACGCGCTTAGTGACGGGAGCGTGGCTGGAAACCTGACCATAAAATACGTGCACTTGCCTAAATAAAAATATTGGTATAATTGGTGAATTAAAAATTTGGTATAATTGGTATCTTTTGCAACTAAGTTGGATAACAAACGTACTCGTAAGAAGAAGTGTAACATGGATTTAGACTTAGATATTTTTGGGACTGAGGTCC
The DNA here is from genome assembly GCA_950022985.1 of Udea ferrugalis. Lineage (NCBI taxonomy): Eukaryota > Metazoa > Arthropoda > Insecta > Lepidoptera > Crambidae > Udea > Udea ferrugalis. The sequence goes on from OX465515.1 coordinate 26,691,634, forward strand.
TCTCTTGCCAACACTGTAATCTAAGAACATTATTTTAATAAACAATTTGTTGTCATCTCAAATATGCTTTTTATTGCTTTGCTTTTAGATTTAGTGCTCTAAATTTAAGGGGTAGGAGACCGCGTCGCCTGCATTTTGGTCCACATAATACTATAGTAATTACTCGTCTTGCTGGGTTCTCCATTCGATAGTCGCCCTGGGGCTCATGTTTTTGAGCCAAGGAATCATTGAACATTCATTGTAATACTATCCGCTAGAGGCGCTGAGCTGCACGAATTCGTCTAGGTCAGTAAGGTCAGTCCTCCTTGCTCTATCTATTGCAAACAGGCCATTCACAACCTTTTTCTATCAGACAACATTAATGTACGTAAGGATTGAGGAGCCATTTTTGGTATCTTGATGAAATTAATATATCATTCAGTAGTAACTTAAAAAATATTGTAGGTTCGATCCTCGATTTTGTAGTATAATACTTCAAAAGTTATATGAACATAAAAGTGGCTCCTCAATCCTGATGTTGTGCATACTAAATAATTGACTGTAGCTACCTGAAATCACAAAGTAAACAAAAACCAATGACACTAACATTTAGTACAAGATGTTTACTCGATACTTTTACACAGAACAACATTCAGGAAGCTTGTTGTTTAAAAAAAAATACGTTTTTATATTCCTTGAGAAAACGCTCTGAGTGAACAACTCAGGTGTATCCCACTATTTCTATTAGGTATTCCTATTGATAGAAATACTGGGACTGATTCAGACTGATTGTCCCATTATTTCTATTGCTGTCGGCTGCGTCAAAAAAACGATGCATTATCACTTTTTATGACGGCGTACATACAGAAACTATTTTATTTATTTCTTCGTTCAAACGAGTATTTGTTTTTTTTAATACCGAGAAGTCGTGTTTCAGTTTTAATCTATTCATTAAAGGTGGTATACTTTTCGAATACCTAACACGGCGTTTTTCTTGACGCAATAGAAATAATGGGATAAAAATTGAAATTAACGCTTGTCCCACTATTTCTATTTTCTATTTCCATGGAAATAATGGGACACACCCAACAACTCGACAATATAATTATATAAAATATATAAAAATGGTGAGGAGTGGAGTGGTTAGTGCAGTCGCCAGGTTTGCGAAAGACGCGGGTCCGATTCCCGCCTGATGCCAGGTAGACCAAATGTCTTTTTCTGTCTAATGCTTAAAATAAAAATAACCTATTAATACCTAGTTTCATCTTAATCGAAAGTCTGCAATAATGTTTCTTTCGAGTGTTTACGGTATATGCCTAAACATTGGTGAAACAAACCTGGCTGCCAGGTATAATATACCAGAAAAAATCGGTTAATGGTCTCGGTAGCACAATGGTTAGTGCAGTCACCCGGTTTGCGAAAGACGCGCGTTCGATGCCCACCTGATGCCAAGTAGACCAAATGTCTTTTTCTGGTTTTCCCATCTTAAATATAGGGGTGTTCAAGTGCTTTCCCTAAATATTTAGTAGTCGAGTTTATCGTAATTAATGAATGAATAAATAACAATGAATTAATATTGATTGGTTGTTGCTTTTACGAATTTTACAATCAGACAGAATCGTAGTCATCGTAACAAAACATCTCATACTTCGTTGGGTTCAAATAGCGACGCAGGTTTTAAGGTCACTACCTTAGGCCCAGACTCCACCAAAGCGGAGATGTGCGGAGATGTGCGGGGCGGAGATGTGTTTCAGCTTGGGTGACTCCACCGAAGCTGTGCGAGGCGGAGATGTGTGCTGTGTGCTGGCTGGCTATGCGATTAGGGTTGTCGCCTTTTATGCCAACTTAGGGGAATTTCAACTCGATATGTTTATATTACGAAACGTTGGGGAGAGGGGGGCATAACGGGGACGCTAAGGGAAATCAACAATAAAAAAAAATGTATGGAATATTTTTATTAAAAAGTAATCACAACTTTTTGTTTACAACATTTATTATTTGGCAGTGAATTTGGTGTGGTAAAAAAGGAATGAATATTTTTTATTAAAGTTTTACGGAGCCTCTACGAAAACCCCATTGTGCCCCAGGGTAGGGGCAGCACGGGGTACCCAGTTCGGGGCAGTACGGGGTACACTATTTTAACTTGTACTGGTGTGGATTCCTTCTAAATCTGCGTCATCAACTCCGGCACAGGCTGTATTGGCCTGTCCACATCGCTCGCAGGCCACCCAACGCTTCGAAGACTGTCTTCCCTCTACGATAGTTTTTTTTCGCTTGGTTCGTTTGGTCGACTGAGGGGATAGGGAGAATATGTCTTTAGGAGAAGCGTTTTCAAAGAAAATTGTCAAATCACGACAAACTCTTCGAATTGGAGATTGGGAAACGCAGATTTCATCTGGCTTATATGGTCCAGGCTGAGGTTCTGAGATAGTTGACTGTTGATGATTTCTGCCGACCAACGGAGCTTATATTTTTGTAATTTCGTACAAACCTAATACAAAACAAATAATATTATTGTAATATTTTCAAATGAACAGACCATACAGGGGCAAAAAGGGTACCCCACTATGCCCCTTAGCCACGTCCCCGTTATGCCCCCATGTCTAACATAATTTAAAATAATTTACGAAAAAATCAATTCAAGGTTGGAGTGATTTTGCTCAAAACACATCAAAACTTAATGCTAGTAGTTTAACACACCAAACGAAATGATTGTAGTAAACTAAACACTTACCTTATTAGACACGTTTTGGTATCGACTCAAAATACCATGAAATGTCACCGGAAAAAAGAATTGAACGTCAACACGAAACGCGTGCACTGTGGTCTCCGGTCACTGCCGTGCTTAATGTCGATGAGAAATACCATCTTATTGGCTAAAACAAAACGCGCCTAGAATGCGTAGTTACTTGTATATGGGGGTGACCCCGTCGTGTCTCGCGTCCCCGTTGTGCCCCCCTTTCCCCTAAGTAGGTTACGAAAAATTGGAACTACAGAAATTCTACACAAACTAAACAAGCAGGTGATACTGATTCCTCTGAAGACGGCCTTCTTAAGTTATGTTCTTTATAATAAATACTATTGTTTCATTTTTTATGTTTTATATTATTGCTTATTAATGATATCATTTTATTAGTTCAAAGTTTCATGGTCACTCAAATTAACACCGTTAAATCGGGATTTCTACCATGTACAGTCAACAGCACATCAGGTTACCCCATTTCCGTTTTTTCTCTCGCTCTTGCCAAATGATATTTGTTCGCGATAGAGCGAGGAGGACTGAACGGAAATGGGTAGCGAGATGTGCCGGCCACCGTACATGGTAGTCTGGTGGATTTTAATAATTAAGTTTACGGATATCGGTAGTGGTATAAAGGAGATTGATGTATCTGACTCTGTGGCTATCTATAGATAGACGTTGCCATTTTGAACACGTTTTTCTCTGACACATTTGTGATGCCTGAAAAAATATATAAGATAATATGTATGTAATATGTATATTTACTCCCTAAAGTTGGGGTAAAAGCCCTAAGTTGGCCACCCCGGCTGGCACCGCGGGGTGCGGGCGGGAGGGGGCAGGGTGGCGCCGCTTACAGCACGCCGCTTGACCTCGCTTCACACAGCTCGACCCAGCTCGCCATACAAAAATACACATCTCCGCTCAGTGGTCTCCACCGAAGCTGTGCGAGGCGGAGATGTGTGAATAACGCAATTCTATTGGTTGTTGAAAACACAGCTCGACGCCGCACATCTCCGCTCAGCTCCGGTGGAGTCTGGGCCTTAACCTGCGTCGCTATTTGCAGTTATAAATTCTATGACGAATATTAGCGTTTATGATGAAATAAAATGAAATAATTTATTCATGGATACCCTTCAAAAAATTTGTTAGAAAATTGAAGGATAGTTAATAACTTACCCCCTTATTCATAAAAACGAACGCAACGCTAACGCATTGTTTAAGCTATTGACGTGTTCTGTCACTTACTCGCAAATGGCGGCAGCAACAAGAATGACAGTGACAAAGCGATACAAAAGTTATCGTGTTCTATAAGAGCTGTTTAAGTTATTATGAATAAGGGGGTAAGTAGATATATACTTTTTTAACAGCATGGTTACACGTACATTAAGTATAAATGTATACTAAATATTGATATATTTTGTTTTAAATATTGTCACAAGTACTTATAGTTTAGAGGCTATCTATTTTTGAAGCATCTGAATTGAGGAGCCAGTGTTAAAGTGCCATATCTCCTTATTTACCTATTTTTTATTACCGATTCTCGTCATACAAATTGATTATACTTACCTGCTAAATGATTTAGACATTAAAGTCTGATGAACAAATTGCTTCTCTAAAAAATCACGAGTTACAAGTATGGTCTGAGGAGCCACATATTATAAATATTAACTTTTTTAATTTTAATATTACCGAGCTTAAATATTGTTTTTGGTTTACTCTCAAATGCTACTAAATCAAACCGAATTGTAATAAATATTAATCCATTATGTTCCTAGATATGACGTGGCTCCTCAATCCAAACATTTAGATTGAGGAGCCACCTTTATGTTCATATAATTTTTGAAGTATTATACTACAAAATCGAGGATTGAACCTACAATATTTTTTTAGTTACTACTAAATGATATATTAATTTCATCAAGATTCCAAAAATGGCTCCTCAATCCTGACGTACATCAACATTATGCACTTCTTTGTAAGTAATAATGTTTTTTTAATGTCAAATTATTTTCACAATAGCCTATTAATGTCGCCACTGCAGGGCCACAGACAGGCCGTCCTTTTGGACGGGGAAAAGAAGATAGGTTACCCACCACAAGGGCCCACAGGTCGCCGCTCTGCAAACCTCGATAGACTGGTCTTGATTAAGATAAAATAATACTACGCTTATTTCGTTAAACATTTTAATTCAACATTAAACAACACTTTGGTTTATTCTTTATGCGTAAGTATATAATAATTTACATCTTTATTGAAATATTAATCACAATATCAGCACAGACATATCTACATTATTGTCTTAATAACACTTAATTATTATAATACATAATCTAATGATATAATTTATAAGTAAGTATAGGTACCACTTTACAAGACTGTCAATTCGATTCATACAAAATATTTGACTAATAAAATTTTAATTAACCATGATTCACAATCATTCTTAAGTATAAGCATTCAATATAAATAAGTGTGAAGTGCATTTATTATCCAAATTGTTATTGTTTTATGAATGGGTACCTTAAGGTCTGTTCATCGAATATTTGTTGCTTATCAGATAAACCTTATTTCATTTGGCCTCGTAGGTAGGTATAATGTATCTACCCGGCACCGAATTGATTATTAAAATTGTCTGCAACCGTCATTGAACCGTTTTTTATGGCTATGGAAGTAGGCAGTTCCTCCAACACATGCATCTTGGTTAGGTGCAGAGGCGCTCTCATCAAGCTCTACGAAACCATTGCAGAATAGATCTTATGTCATCAGCATATGGGGCACCTATGTAAAACTTGATGTGAGCGCCTCTGTACATACTTGCATTCATTAAAAAAAAAATAGAACCGTTCTACGTCTACCGCACAAGATCACAACTAGAGTCTTGCAATTTTCAATTAATGCTTATGGCTTCTTTTCTTGAGTAAGAAACAACTTAAAAGCAACATCTATTCTGGATAACTGTTCTTGGATTTGTTTCTTATTTGTGCAAAGCAGTCAACCACAGCGCAAGAGCATCACTGTAAACTTCGTATGAATCGTAGTTTATCAATGGGCACGTATTTTGAATTATATTAACTAAGCTAATGTTACAGCCTTTTCAAATTGTAAACATGACCTGTGTATCCAATGAGAAGAATGCAGTACAGTTCCATATAAAATTGGAAACTTGAATATTTCCTTTATTTTTGAACCGATTAGATACGTGAAATCCTTAACCATTTTGTTCCACAATTTACTTTCCCTAAAGCAGAAATAAATAAACACTTCAAAACATTGATTTCAGTTCCAACAGGTAAGTCAATTACTATACCTATCGACCCTATTGATACCTGCTCATGCCAAAAGCGGTATTCTTTAGTGAACAATACTGAACAATAATATTTTCAGAAACATTTCGCTATAATTATGATCTCATACAACGCGGTCCGGAGTTTATTGCATCGTTCCCTAGTCTCAAAAGCAAGCTTTTCACATAATCGTATGACTTCTCAGATCGCTAGTGATCCTTCTGCATTGCTAACAGGATGTATAAAACGATGCAACGAGCAAAAACCGTTGTCGGTCTTGCTGCCTGTACCTAGAACCTGGTGTAGTGATTATCCATGGTGCTAAGCCCCATTTGTTAAAGCTTTCGCGGGCTACCCCTTAGAACGAGACCCCGCCTCGTCTGCTTGTATTTATTTACAATATTTACAAGTTCATATACAGGTGGTGATCTCTTCGACGTAGGAAGAGGGGAAGATGCCGAAACTGCCGTTGATGTCGCCGCTCCACCAGCCGTCGTCCTGCTTCTCGTGGATGTTGATGACGTCGCCTGCAACACACAAACATTAACGATACAACCAGATGTCGCAGTATGATGGACTTCTGGATAAGCAGCCACAGCTGAGGAGACAGCTGGTAACAGCTCAGCTCTCATTGCTCAGATGTGAAATCTTTGGGGTCTTTTCGATGGCAGTATTTATGAAAGTTCGTTGAATTTTATAGGTTGAAACAAGTATTGGTTCATTCAATTGGAAAAAAACTAGTATTGATTTTTCTAAAATGAAATGTTGGGCACAGCCAATTTAAAAGTTACTTAAGATTTTAAAAAGTATGTGTTCACGTTATATTGGAATAGCATATTCGTGATGGTCGTGTTAGTAAGTACAGTTGTTTATGCATTAGGTAAATAAAATTCGCTTAGCAGTCTTAAAAGTAGATTTATTACCAGATGTTCCACTGCTGGGCATTAACGAGGGCCTTTAGAGATCATACACCACCGCACGCATAGCAAATGGAGAGAGTTAACGTATTGTTCTCTCATTCTTCATTTGAATATGTCTACTCAATGATAAATCGTAATCACATTTACACTCAACCTCATTTTTACAGATTAATTTTGTCTTTTTTCGTATTTATTCGTTGCGCTAGAATCCCAAATGTCTCTGACGCAAGAAAGCGCCTCGGCCCAGTGGTTAAACACTCTGGCTAGGAAACTGGCGGTCCCGAGATCAAATCTGACCGGAACACACCTATTTTGTGTTCATTGTACAAATTTACGACTAACTCTCCGGTGATGGAAAACACCGATATAAAACCCAAGCAACCCGGATATCGCCCCTTACCACGTTGGGTTCTAATTCCCTCGGCGAAATGTGGGCGTCTGAATGTTCCGTTCACCATGACGGCAACAATCAGTGTGCCTCTGACTAATCCATTAGGGATAAGGTCGGATGTGTATGGTACCTGGTGTGAGCGTGAGCTCGTCGTTGAGTCTTGCCTCGTACGTGTAGAGCGCGCGGCACTTGCCGACAGACGGCGCCGGCGCACTGACGTCGCCGCTCTCGCTCTTCAGCATGTCCGTCAGGTCCGACGAACTGTCGCTTTGCGACGAAAACTCGTCTGGAACGAAACGAATATATTATCTTACTCTTTCCTCTCTATCACCTTTAATTACATTACATTTAATTATATTATATGACAAAATTACAACTTGTGGATGATCACAGGTTGTAATCTTGTAATAATGATATTGCTACTGTTTTGTTACCATTAGAAATTATAACAGTATGTTGTGTGCCAGATTTGCACATGCAAAAAAAAAACCCGTATAGTCGGACTATTAATTAAGTGCAGTAAAATGACAGGTTACTTGACAGAAATGCTGCCCATTTCTTATAGTTAAAACTAGCGGCCGCCCGCGACTCCGTCCGCGTGGACTTGAGATAAAAAAAAGTGATAAATCTTTATAAATTGTAATGTCTTATTCAGATGCATAAACTATATTACTGTAGAGTTTCATTTAAATCCATCTAGTAGTTTTTAAGTGTAAAAAATGGAGTAACTTTTCCTGTTTTCCCTATATTACCCTTCACTGATCTGCTCCTATTGATCGTAGCGTAATGAAAAGTACTTTAAATACTATAACCTGCCCAAGAGTATAAAGAATAATTGTGCCTAATTTCGTTAAAATCCGTTAAGTAGTTTTTGTTATAACGAAGCAGACAGACAGACAGACAATTTTTTACTGATTGCATTTTTGGCATCAGTAGCGATCCCTAGTCACCCCTTGATAGTTATTTTTTTAATATATTTCATGTACAGAATTGGCCTCTCTACAGATTTATTAAAAGTAAACATATCGCGGTCGCATGAGTAGTTAAAAGATAGTTCCATCATTACCGTTGCATAGCAATCCGATCGCCGCAACACGAGATACGTTCTTTCCCTCTAATCTAACACTAATGCGTTTCATAGAATTGCGTACTTATAGATTTAACTGTAAATGAGCGTGTATAAATATGCGTCGAACCGTGCGTCCGTGTAAAGTAATCAAGTGCAATTATCGAAAGTAAACGACTTTTTAACAATTCAAACCACAAGTATACAGGTTGTTTCAAAAATACCCCTAAAGACTGAAATGGCATAGAAGGTGAATGAATCTGAAATAGTAGGTGTTGTTCCTTTTTTTATATCTTTAACGGTTTCGATAAAAATGTACATCAAATGTTTTGATTTATAACGTAGGGGCGTGAACTGCCGTGGGGCAGGTTGCTCCTGGTCACTCCCGGTTAGGGTTAACTTGGGTCCATAAACCCAAATTAGTGCTGGGTGTTTTTATGATCGATGTTTTATTTTACGTTAATTGACTCTGAATTCAAATTAAGAGCTATGTATGTCCGTAAGAAATTAACAAGGGACTCCTTTCAGAAGTTTTTATAACCCCCTTCAGTTATTAGGGGTATTTTTGTAACATCCTGTATAATAATCAGTAAAAAAAAAAAAAAATTTGCAAAGAAGGATGCGCTACTACAATTAATTATTAACAAAGTTAGCAAGTAGAGTCAGCAAATAAATTCGTAAAAAGGTTTACTTACCAAAATCACTGTCCTGCTGGTTAGATAGTCCATCACCAGCGCCGCGTTCGCTCCAATCCAGCGGGCTCTCCGGGGGCGGAACATCAGGGGTCGGGGGCTTGGGGGGCTGTGGCAGGTCCAGGGGCGTCAGGGGCGCGGGGGGCGCGTTGGCCTTGTCCGGGTTGCGCCGGAAGGAGAGGTGCTCTATGCGCAGCTTGCTGGACGCGCGGCTCATGATGGAGTCGCGACGCTCCCGCTCCTCGCCGCCGGTCACACTCTTCGTCAACGCTGTGTAGTTGGGCTGGAGGTTCTTGTTTACCTCGTTCTGGTAGTCCGATTGGAGCCATGGGGGGACCTAGGAAAGGTTTTTCAAATCAAGCTCTGAAGCAGCAGTAGTAGCAGTAGTAGTAAGTAGCAGTTCTGTTACTTGCATTGTATTACGTAGATGCAGTAAAATTCCAGATTATTTGACTGACTGATTTAAAATCAGAGTAAATATAGAGATGTCCTAATGTGACCGACCAGATGCTTATTTTAGTTGAGTTCAGTACGAAGGAATACAGGATGAAAATACCTGCATGTGAACTTTTGAATATTAGTGTCAGCAAACAATACAACTGTTCCTTCTGCCAGTGCGCGCTCGGACGTTGCCGACCACTGCCGTCCGCAACACAGGTCCCACTTGGCGAATTGTGGGCTTCTGAATGTTCCGTTCCCCATGACGGCAATAATCAGTGTGCATCTGACCCGCCCATTAGGGATATGGTCGTGAGGGGTATGTAGTGGCGAGTAGGGGTACTGACTCGAAAAAGTATGCCAGCCTCATACCCTAACGTAAAGTTTATCACTCGTATTACAATGGTTTTTGTCAAATGGATTGTGACTATAGTAGGTACACCTACATGTGCTCGTGTCACCAATGTGCAACAATCGTGATTTTAAAAAGCCTCAAGTACTTATTTAAGTAGGTACTTAAAGGTAGGTATACCTATAGAAACTTGTATTACCTTCAGTACACTTTGTTGCAGTCCTTGTTTATCTCTGACGACTTGTATATGTGTGGCGAGCGGGTGCTGGATGGGTGGCCGGCTGTCCAGCTCGTTCAGGCTGGTTGTGATTTTGAATCTTATTGCTTCTAAATACGTCAGCATGGATCTTACCTGAAATAACAGAAATGTTAAGACTGATGAACTTCATGAAAGTCATGAAAAAATAAGTGACAGCTCGAATAGAAAGTCGCTCGTTAGGAATATGGTTTAACAGCGATGTCCCAAAAACGAGAGACTGCAGTAACAATAATTGCCTAGCCTTGCACAGCCTGGCTCTGATTGAAAAGGGGTACATACAAAAGCTAAAATCGCAAGCGAAGAGTGCTGGACCTGACAATAGGCTTATCTTCCTAAAATTCTGGTGAATGACCTGATAAAACACATGGTTTCCATTCATTTTCTTAAGTGATTTGGATGTTAACTTTATTTAATATCCCTTTTCAAGTTCTCCGTAGCTAGGTCTTGGTGCGGATGCTCATGTTTAGCTCTGCTGCCTCTGTTGAATACATCGTCATACTATCCTTGCTGGTCTGGCCACATTTCTTCTTACACTGCGAGATTTCTAGTACTGGATTCTGTTGCTCCGTCTTTGGTCGCCTTAACAACATAAGTACGGAGCCAGCCCATTGCCACTAAACTAGTGCCTTCTATCTGCCGACGTTAGTCAGCTTTCGTCTGCTAGTGAATTATAGAGTTCCAATCCTTTACCGTAGAGACATGTATAATACGATTCAAACTTAATGGCGGCTGTGAACATCGCGCGACTCGATGCGCAGAACACAAATTAAGGTGTCAGCGGGTTGCGAGGTGAGGTCAATCTTGCACACTCGGCGTTCGCAGCTAACATCCGAGCCGCCATTAAGATTGAAACGTAATATAATGAGCAATGAGTGTTTCATTGCCTGTTCGTGGTGTAGCTGCATGACAGTGGCGAAATGGCAAAGGTTAAGTTCGCGTTGATTCTAGGTTTTGTGGAATCAGTTTCAACCATCAATCCCCGTAGATAATGACACATACAAAGCGCTCATTTGCTCTGCCTGATAGCATATAATTGATGGTTTTATAATGGGTAAATGGTGGTCATGGAACTGGGGTCACCGACATAGCCTCTCGGGTAGCCAAGCTGAAGTGGCAATGGGCAGGGCACATCGCTCGCAGAACCGGCAATCGTTGGGGAAGCAAGGTTCTGGAGTGGTGACCACGAACTGGAAGACGCAGCGTGGGGAGGACCAATGACCTGGTGCAGTTTGCGGGAAGCCGTTGGATGCTAACGGCCCAAAGCCGCTCTTTGTGGCGCTCTATGGGAGAGGCATATGTCCAGCAGTGGACTTCTAGAGGTTGATGATGATGATAATGAAATGGGGCTCACGTGGTAGAGTTTGTCGGCGACGTTCTGCTGCGAGTCGTCGCTGCCGAAGGTGGGCGTCTGCTTCATGGCCACGGACAGCTTCTCCAGGCCCTGCTTGGACTTGCGCTCGCGGTCGATGTCTTGTTTTACTAATTGGTGGATCTTCATCAGCGCCTGGAACAAAACGGAGCACTCTTTAATACGAATGAGGTAGGGGGACACATAGTCACCTGCTATAGACCTAATGAGAAAGTTCAAGGTCACCCAACGGGCTATGGAGAAAGCTATACTCGGTGCTTCGCTACGGAATCAAAATAGAAGTGAGGAATTTATTTCTCAAAATTAAAATAACATCATAGGTACTTACTTACTATACTCATTGTTACTTGTATTTAATTACGAATGATATTGATGTAAGGCTTTTTACAAGTCAGAGATTTAATAAATACCTACTATAGGACAATATCCATCACATTGTTTTCAAAAGTAAGATTTTCCTACGTTTTATGGAAATCAGAATCAGATAGCAACTACTTACAAAAACAGCATTAATATCAGTTACTTATATCATGTACATTGTGACTGTGTGGGAATCGAATGCGCGTATGAATGGAATCTGTCTTCGAATGGAAATGGAGATGTGATCATCGCTTTGTACTTCACTATTTGAATGTAACTACCTATATAGCAAGAATGTGTGGAAGTCTCTTGGAGAAACCACAATGAGCGTGAGATTACAAAAAAATGGATGAAAAACCCTTGAAGCACTTCTTCAATACGTTCGTTCTTTTCATCATCTAAAATATGGAACGGTCTCTCAGCGGTGGTGTTTACGGAGAGACAGGACATTGTGGTCTTCAAGAAAAGAGCACATCCTTTTCAAAAAGGCAAGCAACGCAGCGGTGATGTTGGTGGAACATGGCGTCTTCTTTCCATCAGGTTACCGTCAAGCTCGTTTTAAAACAACTTTCATGATGTTATCCAAGCTGATTTCAGCCACGGCGACCGCTTCCAACCCTACTGTAGCTGACGTTCTTGGGCTTGCATGCGGCTTGTGTAAGTAGTGTATTTTGTTGATAAAGATGTTAAAAAGCCCACTGCGGGCATGCGAGCACACCTTGAATTAATTATAATTGATCGTCAGGCTTTCAATTTGTCGCGTTTGGCATTCAGCCCAGCACATAGTTGAGTCTGGAAACAGTGGACCTTGGTTTTACCCAAAGACCGCCATTCGGTCCGTTTGACCGCCTGCTGCTTCCATTGCGAGAGGCACTTTTGGGGAGAAACAGGGTGTGAAATGCCTCATCCACCATAGAAAGGGGAGGATCCTCCGACGGTTGTTGTCGGGTTCTTCTATCTATGCGCAATCGCTGCGAAAAACTTTGATAGCGCGTTTCAGAACTCTTTTTTTTTATAGTGGTCTTCAAGATGACCTCAGTCCACCTGATGGGAAGCAGCCGTGAGGTCCAGATATGGGGTTGACAAGCACAAACAAACAAACAAACAAACAAAATATTTATTTGCATAGAATACAATTGAGCCTTTGGATGTTAATATAATTACTTGACATAGTATTCGGCCTGCTAGCAGGCGTGCAAATTATTTTAGTAGGTAAACTACACACACACACACACACACACACACACAGTATTTGAGAACTACTTTGCTGGTCAATCTCATTTTGAAGGCCTGCATGAATGCCTTCCCACGCCCCGCTTAAAAAACCCGGGATTGTAGGAAGAAGGAAACACATGCGCTGGAAGAGCGTTCCACGTCTGGATAGCACGACACAGGAACCAATAACCGAACCTTTTGGTGCGGGCCGACAGTCGCTGGATCGTGTGTGGATGTTGACGCAGACCAAAGCGTGTGGTGCCTATGTGGCGAGATAGATGTCGCTCACTGTTCGAGAGCCTGTCGCTCTGGCTAGTGTGGACGCGTACCTGCTTGCGCCGCTCCCGGTTCATGGCGAGCGTGGTGTGCTCGCAGTAGAAGTCGGGCAGCAGCTGCTCGCTGGCGCCGGCCGGCACGGTGCGCACGCCGCGCACCACGCGCATGTCCAGGTTCGCGTTTGCGCTCTTTATTGGACCCACTAACATGTTCGACGACTGGAATAAAGAAACAATTGCTTGAGTTAGGCTAAAATATACATTATAATGATCATTGATGAAATTGGGTAAGTATGCAAAATTCAAACGAGGTACGAGATTCTCATCCTTATCATGTTCATCATAATATTGTTACTGATCACACACAGACTAGAAAAGCGTACCCTAAGATACGGGTACGCTTTTCTCCTTAAATTTAGGGCCAGCTCCCAGCAACGCCCTAAGCCGAAGCACCTTCAAATATTAGGGATTTACCTGTGCGGTAAAGCTGTGAAAATTAAGGCTAACATCTAGTAGATTCAAAAAAGAATAAAAACCTTAGAGCTGCAACTTTTTATTCTATGGACACTTTACGAGATAGCATGCATGGCAATGAACAGGTTCATTTTAACGGTTGCTAATGCCAGGGTGAGACGAGTACTGAAGGGGTTACCTCAGCCAGCTGCGGAGGCACCGCCGCCGTCAGCCGCAGGTAGCAGTCGGCCGAAGCCTTCAGCTGCGCCAGCCTCTCCTCCTCCAGGGACTCCAGCATGCCGGCGCCCTTCACCACACTCGACTCCCATTCTAGCCTGCAATACCGAAACAGTTAACTTTTGTTTCTCTATGGAATGAACAAACGCCAGGGCTACAGAGATGTTCAATCGTGGGATGTGACGTATGAAGTGTTTACCATTCCTTATCGTTAACTATGAGATAGACAAAAAGCGCGACGAGCAATTTTAACGGTCTGGTGAATCCGTTTATTTTAGTCGTCACATTGAGACAGACGCACTTTTTCTTGTGGGGGTTTTTCTTAACTTAGTACCTAAACAACAAAAATACAGAATCACGTCAGTGCTGCACCGCACTTCTTTAAGAGGTCACTCGCTTTTGGCAGACGCTGCATTTGAAATATACATAAGTTTCAAGAGACACTTAATCATAACAGTTCTCACCTAGAGCGTTCAGCATGAACGCAAACGTTGTAGTACTCGACTTCAGTCTTTTTAACAGCATCTTCTGTCTTCCTCTTCTTGACTTGCAGCTTGGCGGCGTCCTTCTCGTTGGGCGCGCCGGCGTGCCGCTCCGCGCGCGCCGTGCTCAGGATCGAGTGCGGGATGTGGCCCACGCTCGAACTTCGCGAGATCCGGCTACGAATAAAACCCCACATCATTTATCATGACCACCCCAAATTAAAATAAAAATCGCAACGCAAAACATCGCATAGCACTAACGCGCAGCGGAAGGATCCTTCTAAAAACTTGTGCGGAACAACGCCCTTGGACTACTTTCAAGGAAAAACTGGAGCATTGTTCCGCCAAGGTACCGTGACCGTTTTACGCAGACCTCATCTCAAGGTTGGCGTCCTGCAGCTTCTCGTTCTCCCTGGCCGCCGTGTGCGACTGCTTCTTGGACTTGGCTTCTGCCGTCCTCCACTCGGTGAGGGTCCGCGTTGTTTTGTCAACGTTACCTTCAATCTGCAATGAGATAATGTTTTATACACCGTTCCTAACGGTTCGCAAAATGACGACATATGCAATGAATTGAAATATTTTTATAAGCGTCTTACCTTTTTCCTAAGTTTTAATTGGTTATCAATGACATGCTTCATTGGTTTCACTAACTCTTCCGATAGAGCTGTGGAATAATTTCTGAAATGGGAACGACCGTGTCAGTATTAATTCTTGCATTACACATAAGAAAGTAGAAATGATTCATCAATTATAGCAGAACGTTAGTTAGAAGATGAAGGATCTGAGTGGTGGAGTGTACCTGTGTATCTCGGAGCGCTTCTCCATCTCCAAGGCCACGTGCTTCCACGCGTCGGCGCAGGAGCCCACGCTCTCCTTGCAGGCCTTGCTCAGCTTCGTGCCGAGCTTCGCCAAGCATTTCGAATAGTAATTTTCCGCCTCAACCCTACAAAGAAATACGAAGTCAAAGACAGTTTCACAATCCGCCGCGGAAGTAAACATAAGAAGTGATCGTTGTGGCGTAATGATTTGTTTTTTATGTCGCTATCTCCGTTGTGTAAAAGCGATAATGCCGTCTCGGCCAATGGTACGGTTTAAATTTGTAGAGCGAATGTTATATTAGTGGCCGTCTTGGCCCACTTGGCTGCGCCTTGAAACTGCTATTTCTGATTTGTGACCATCGCCGTGCCCTGACTCCGATTCTTTATGATTCCACGGTGAAATAGTGAGATGTGTGAGTGCGAGTTGGGTAATTTGACATAATGACGCGTGTTTTTGCCATGTTACATGTGTCGAGAAGTGAATACGATGGGTCGTTCGGAGAATGTGCGCTTGCAGCTATCGATGATCTGATCGCGAACAATGAGGTATTGTTTAGAGTTGCGCTCGGTTGGGAAGTAAATGTTACGGAAAGATGTCGATTAGCCTTATCTAGTGCGTGCACGACTGCGCCGCATTACGCTGTTCTAAATGACTCAAGCTTTTTCATCTTAGGTAGTGTCAAGACTCACCTTATTTTTCATATCTCAGCATGACTGGTTAATATTTAAGCCACCGAGATTTAATACACTATACAACTGATTTTGATTACATACTTCAGGGTAGGTACTCTTGTGTGGCAGACTCTAGTTAGTAAAAATAACTCGGTTTTGTTCCTCTAACGAGGCCGGAACACCGGCAATATCTAACATTCTTACAACGTTCGTCTGTGGTGACACATTAAAGCCAAAAATAAAAGGAACAGCAGTTTGGGGTTTTAAAATAAAATACTGTTGTGTTCCAAACATAAGTTGTAATAACAACTTTTGATGTTAATTTTTAATTGATTGCCCATTTGCTTATGGCCTCGAGTTTTGAAAATTTAACAGATAGATAATAATGCATTAATTATCAGCATGTTCCAGACCCTTCCACGCAGCATGGTGCATGTACATCAAGTACCTACATATGAACGAATTATTCGTTATTACTCTAACTAAATACTAAGTAGGTACTCCTTTCAGGTAGTTCTTCCCTCCTTTTTGGTAGAGGTTCTATGAAAACTTGCCGGATTTTTCTCGATCTAAACCACTTTAGAACCGGTGATAGTCACATTAAGTGTTTGTTACATATTATATTTTCCAGTGCTGTATTTTATGGACTTTTCATAAAAGTTTACATGATATGAATGCTTTTGAACTTATTATGAATATGCCTGTATTTGAATGATTGTCTACGTGACCACAGTGCTCCCACTTTTTTTTTTATACTATGACGGTGCCAAACAGGCATGCGGGCTGCCTGATGGTGAGCAGCTACCGCAGCCTATGGACACGTGCAAGACCAGGGGCATTACTCGTGCGTTGCCGACCCAGCAAGAACCTTTTCAAACCCCTCTTTAAGAACTCCAGAGCACTTAAAGCTTTAAAGTTGTTTGTAAATGAGGTGACAGTGACCTTTCCTGTAATATCGCGGCGAGCTCCTTGCTGAAGTCGCTGCCCTGCTTCACGTAGCGCCGGAGCTCGTCGAAGCCGTTCTGAGCCTGCGGACAAGAGGATAAGATACGATAAGATAAGAAACCCTCTATTTCACACAAACGCAACAGAGTCATTCATCATATTAGCCGAACGACGCCCACTGCTGGGCATAGGCCTCCCCGAAAGATCTCCACAACGATCGGTCCTGCGCTGTCCGCATCCAGCGGCTTCCCGCGACCTTGACCAGATCGTCGGTCCACCTTATGGAGGGCCTTTTTTTTTTTTTTTTTTTTTACCCGGTGAAATACATTACGTACTTTCCGCTGCTTGGGGGAAGGCAGCGGAGGAGTGTGAGACTCACCCACCCCTGAGGGGGGTGGGAGTACCCACTAAAACACCGGGGTGGCCTTCTTCTGCGCGTGACCAGGGTTTCCCGAGAACTCTCCTGAGGAGCCACTCTACCGGTGAAACCCTGGCGCGCTGTGCCGGCAGTCCGGCTCTCCTCGAGGGAAGTGGTGCCTCCCCTCTGACTAACGTCCGTGTACGGCAGTGCGAGGCCACCCTACACTGCCGTCCTCCTCGGGGTCACTTGTGCAATGGAAGCACACAGCACCCGTCGTGTGCTTTCCGAGCGACCCCAAGGGCCCCCTTTAGTCGCCTCTTACGACAGGCGGGGGTGGACCTTGGCTGCATTCTTACGCCCCAGACCACAGGGCGAACCTTATGGAGGGCCTGCCCACGGAACGTCGTCCGGTACGCGGTCGCCAACAAACAGAGTCATTGACAAAGAAGAAACATATGCTGCTGGATGCATGGATGCAGGGCAAGACTGATTGCATGTGTTCAGTAATAAATAGGGGTTGGTGATTCTTAACTGCAGATCAATAAAGATAAATATTACGCAGGACTTAAAGATCTCTTTGACCTGCTCAGTGTGTACTCGCCAACTGCATGTCTGGACCTCACGGCTGAGATCAACTTGGTGAACGTAAGAAATAGTTGATTATTAACCAAGGGGATAAAGCAGTGTCTTCTGTCGCGAGTGACGATTGAAATCGCGAGCGTAACGAAGGACTCGAGGTTAACTACCGAGAGCAGCGAGGGTGTTTAATACGAGTCCTGAGTGTAGCGAGGGATTTAGGTTCACCCAAGACTAAGACAGCTTTATCACCGAGGAAAATACTCTACTTTTCGTACCATTTGCGAAAAAAAATATTTATTAATAAACTTTTTCTATTTTATCACTTAAAATACTGGCAGGTCATAAATAAAGAATTAAAACTTCTTATTCAAATTAGCGCTCGAAAACCTCGGTAAGTATTCCAAATTTAAATCACATTCTCGCCCTAGGGGATGAATGAAATTCAGTACAATTTTCTTTCCCTGTTTTGAACAGATTAAAAATGACTATTGTTATGTTCTCTTTTTGCGAGCTAGAATGTCACTTTTTTGAGCAAGGGGTACGAAAAAAATATTAAGCGAGGAATTTCCAACTGTTTATCATCTGAATAGGTGCTACGCTCCTAGGCATAGTGATTAAATTTGAAATTTTAACGAATCAATCATTTTTTAGTCCAGTCATTATAGTAAGTTCACCTCGGAATTCGAGATACCCAGCTGTAAGTCTGTAAATACTTGTATATTGACACCCTAAAAGTTGTCTCAAAACCTACATATGGTAGGGTGTACGCAACTGTCAAATTTCAAGGTCAAATGTCACAAAAATCGTTTTTTTGTAAATATCTCATTTCCTTTGGGTTTTTTGCTATTTGTATGTATTATCAATATTGTAGAATACAAAATTCTCTACAAATTTTGTTTCAAAATTTTTTTCATACGGTGATTCGTTTTCGAGATAGAGGGCGGAGAGCGCGCGGTCACAGTATCACTTCAGGTCAACCGGTGCCTCCGGTCAAAAACTTAAAAAGTGAAAAAATGAGAAAAGTCTCGATCATCTTCGTTATCTGCATTACGTCAAGTCCACAGATCTTAATAAAGCTGTGCTGCTTTCAAATATTCCACCAACAAGTGCAGCTGCTCATCAACATTGTAAAAACAACAACGTTGTCGAAAATCGTTTCGCATTGCCCAACCCCATACCTGGGGTTCCAAATCATGCCCTAACCAAGTTTGAACTCCATAATATACACGTTGTTGTTTTTACAATGTTGATGAGCAGCTGCACTTGTTGGTGGAATATTTGAAAGCAGCACAGCTTTATTAAGATCTGTGGACTTGACGTAATGCAGATAACGAAGATGATCGAGACTTTTCACATTTTTTCACTTTTTAAGTTTTTGACCGGAGGCACCGGTTGACCTGAAGTGATACTGTGACCGCGCGCTCTCCGCCCTCTATCTCGAAAACGAATCACCGTATGAAAAAAATTTTGAAACAAAATTTGTAGAGAATTTTGTATTCTACAATATTGATAATACATACAAATAGCAAAAAACCCAAAGGAAATGAGATATTTACAAAAAAACGATTTTTGTGACATTTGGCCTTGAAATTTGACAGTTGCGTACACCCTACCATATGTAGGTTTTGAGACAACTTTTAGGGTGTCAATATACAAGTATTTACAGACTTACAGCTGGGTATCTCGAATTCCGAGATTCTTACCTAATTTAAGCTTAAATGACTGGACTATTTATGCAGAAATCATAATCACGAAGTCATTTTGTTTTGGTAGTTATTATTGTTATTTTAATTTCAAAGTAACCTATGGTCATTTTGTTTAGATATTCCTATTATTTAATTTTCAAATTATCTTATATGTGTACGCAGTGGATAGTATATGTTAAATGATCACTAAAGTCTTTGCTCTTTATCTATTTTAAAAACGCTGTCTAATACCTATATAAATCATAAACATAACAATAATTAAAATTAATTTTTAAAGTCCATCGACACAGTTGTTTTGAAATAAGGGCTAGAGCATGGAGCGTACATTTATATCATGCCTATAAAGTCAATGAACATTACTACTAACTGGCTTAGGACTAGATAGTCCTAGAATATGGGAATATATTAGCTAGGATACTAAACCTACTTTCACTCACAATGCGCCTCCACTCCATGTCAACGTTTCCGCAGTTTAATATGCAATATATCACTCAACACCTCCGCATCGCATCGTAATGAAATCAAATAAATTATTCTTCAAACACTTCCTTTAGTCCTAACCCTCCGAACTTATCATAATGTGATCGAGACACAATCATAATATCTTGGTAGGGTTATTGTTATCCCGAAACGCAAGTTTCTTGTTTCCGCCGTACCAATAATGCTTGAAAGGTTTCCAAACCAAAATAACATTGAAAACTTCACCAATCGAGCACGAGTAAGAGGCTGCGTGCCTCCAAAGCTTTGGAAACTCCCGCTAGATGGCAGTCGTAAAAACAGCCCCTACGGGCTGCGTTGTAGGCATTTTCTGCTCAACGAGTACCAGGAGCGCATAATCCAGGTAGAGGCGTGATAGAGGTTTGCTAACACACACATAAAGCTTTCTCAAATCGATACTTGTCCGAACAGAACACATAGGTACACAGTGGTGCACCGCGCAGCCGTACTACGCGTTTGATGTGGCGCTTAGTGTATCCCATGTAAGTTTCAGTATCGAACTTTACTCCTTTGACTTAAGCGCAAACATTTTAAACATATATCTAGTACTCGGAATACAAATGTTTACGTTAAGCCTTGTGTGCACATTGGTCTAACTAGCTGGGCCAACGTGTAAAGGGCCACTTTGTTGGCGCCGACATGTTGGTGGATGGTGAACAGCACCAAACGAATTGACCCAACTAGTGAGCCTGTGTGTATTGGCTTCACTTTCAACACACCGACTCCTTTACGCAATTTATCTCAATTCTTAAATGCTGGGGAGCAATTCCTTAGAGAAACAGGACATTGAAGTCGCGATTACTTGCTTATAATAATGACTTTAATACAATGTGGAAATATAACAACAAACAGGTGCAGAATGCAGTAAATGACAAATAAAATACACTACATACTTAACTAAGTATTTCTCATATGGGTTGTATTATGCAGGTGTTTTGTCTTCATACAGGGTCATAGACGTATTTTCTTATGTCATGCATTGTAATTGTACCTACACTTAAATGTTAAACTTATTGTAGTTCAGTACCTTATCTTTCAGTTTTTACTGTCAGTCTTGTGGAAAATACCACACCCGCATCTTCTTAACGCACACTGGATTTGTTTTAGGATTCATTCAAAACATTTTAGATGATTACATACTTACATACCGCGAGAAACGTGACAGTGTACCAAAAAACTTGAGAAGCGCCTTATAAAGTCGCACATAGAGTCTCAGGTCGACTTCACTTTTAAAGTAACAACTTGTAAGAGCAAGAATAGCAGTCGCTATCTGTATGTATGTATGTATAGCCAGTCGGCCATAAAATGCAAATACATACAATCAATGATATTATAATAAAAATATATAGATCTGTTACTTGTGCTAAAAAGTGGGACCCGAAATCAGAACTTTACAATTGTTGACAGCAGTGGCAACCAAAAACTCGCAAGAGATCTTAGAAGTGTAGAGATAATACTTACGAAATAGATTACTTTTGCCATGTAATGTATTTGATATTGATGTGGCACAAATACTAAGTCATGTAAAACTTATAAATGACGATATTTAGCACGATGTACGTTAGTATATCAACCGATACCGTGTAGTTTAAAAGTAAGTGGATAATAAAACATAGTTAAAGCTGACGTGTCGCAGGAACTGCATTAGTCTAGACTTTCTGCGTATTGGTTATCATGATAGAAAGGAAATGCCTAATGATAAATGTCCTTAAACAAGATACGAAGCAGTTTTAATGTGAAGTGAAAACTTGCTAAAGATTTCTAACGGTACGAGTTTTACAGATGAGCGACCGCTTGCCTTACGGTGGGACGTACAGTCAACAGCACATCAGGTTACCCCATTTCCGTTTTTTCTCTCGCTCTTGCCAGATGTCATTTCTTTGCAATAGAGCAAGGAGGACTGACCGGTAATGGGTAAAGTGATGTGCTGTCCACTGTACACCAATGTCGTTTAATGCAAAACATAAGATTAATATAGACATAAAATTAATGTTAAACATAGAATTAATGTTAAACATAAGATTCCAGTAGCATTGAAACAGTACCAAGTAAAGATGGCTGTCTGTCTCAAAAAACTGAACAACACAACAAATCGCGTACTTAGTAATAAAAATGTTCCATGAGTGAGTGTCTGATGTTACATCACAATAAGTCAATAAATTAAGTTATTAGATATGTAATTATATTTTTTGTGTTAAGATGAAGAGTTTCATATTTTATCTTTATCTAAAAAAATCTGCCTCTATTATTTATTTATGGTAAACAAACTTTGTAATGTAGCAAAATTAGCAAATAAGAGAATTTGATAAGAAGTTACTTCCTTATCTAGCTTACGTGCGAGCCCTTCAGGAAACTCCCTTCGACCCTGAATCCGTATTCACCTGTCAGATAACTTACAACTTTCGTCAATTTTAGACGTGCGAATAGATTCCGTTGTCGGATGTTCAAATGAACTATTTGCAGTGTAAAATAACCCACTTTCTGGGCTGGTAGTCGGATAAAAGAAACGCGTAGTTCTCTAGCAGGGGAGAAAGTCTAGAGTTTCGGATGAGTTGAGGTAGCTTACTCCTGCGATCAGCTAGCCTATGTGGATACTACTGGACTGGGGACACCTTTGATACCATTTTCTATGCAATATCTGTCGCTCAAATCGTATCTAAGACTGAAAATTTCATATCTCTAACCGTTTCCACTTTCACTTCTATTCAACACGTATCATTTAACTCATCAAAGTGCATGTCGCCGTTGTATCAGATTATGAGTAGTAAAACTTGAAGCTGCAAGTAAAAGCATTGCTTCGCAAACGAGAGCGATATATCTCATTAGAATTTTAAACGGCCATTGTATGCAGATGGAGAAATTGGGTGCGCAGACGCAGCTGATCGCATCGGCTGGGACAGAGAGCGCGGGTTCGCGTCCCGCGAGGTAGGGGAGGTATAAGAGAACATTAGAGAAAAAAAGAAATAAAAATAGTTTATTCAGTGACACAATACAATTAGTCAATTCCATAAAATCAGTTTTAGACTAGAACATTATTCCTAAAAATATCCAAGTGATGGTTAAGTAGTATGGGTGTAGCTAATGGCAGCTGAAAATCGCACGCTATCCCTAAAACGTCGGATATTATTAACACAACATTCGAGCCATATTTAATTGACACAGTCGGCCGCAATGAGTCAAACAAGAGTTAAAGTTGAAGTTAAGTTAAAAACAATTAACCTCGAACTTGTTAGTAAAAATTAGATCGCGAATAATTTACTAAGCAGATTAAAAAAAACAACAATTCATACGATTTTACTGTTTTTTTTACTTTTGTCATCCTCAGCATTTTTTACTTTTAACAAACACTGACATGACAGGCTACCCACTTCTGGTCAGTCTTTCATGCTGTATGGCAAAGAAATATCATTTGGCAAGAGCAAGTTAAAAAACGGAAACGAATAACCTCATGTGCCGTTGACTGTACCTCATCTATGTTATCTATATTACCGAGGTCCTCGAAGTGTCATTCTCGCCACCCGGTCACGCGCAGTCCACAACGGTATTCATCAATGGATCAAATTATACCACCAATACGTTAAGCGTACGCAAACACACAATAAACTTTCTACACAACATAAACTTTCACTTCTACGGAAATGGAACTAAACTTTAAGGAGCTACGGTTGATAATGGCGTATCTTTTGTTGCCAGTTACGGCGGTTTCAAAAGCTGCGCCTGAGTTGAATGGAGACGAGAGCACGCGCTTCCGCACGGGAAGTATGCACAACTATTATGAAATAAAATGCTCCGGATTTGGTATGAATAGATGCATTTCCAACTTTTCCTCGGGGACCGTTAGATTAAGCCGCCATTACAGTAGGGACAGTTCATTATACTTTTATTACATTTACGTTGAAAACCCTTTTTGGAGCTAATTTACGATATCAAGGCCGGAAAAGCATACATTGCGGACAGGAACGCCATTTGAATAAACAAATATTAATGGAAAATCAGAGAGCCACCCGAAAAACCCTTGTACAGTCAACAGCACATCATGTTACCCCATTTCCGTTTTTTCTCTCGCTCTTCCCAAATGACATTTTTTCGCGATAGAGCAAGGAGGACTGACCGGAAATGGGTAGCGTGATGTGCCGGCCACCGTACAATTGACAACCTGATTTATGATGAATAATTTTTTTCAGTAAGATGTCTATTTATGACCAACTATGAGGTTTTCTATTTTTTTTTTATGAATCTATCGGCAAGGCCTGTTTAGGCTTCCTTTTCACCAGGATGATGTGATCCTACCAAGGGAGGTTATTCAATAAAAGTCCAACAGCCCAACATGCGGTTGCATCAGTTGAACTACTTTTTTTTTGTCTCCCCTTTCCTATGGCTGTTCACATTTGCGAGTGACAGCCACGTCAAATTTTTAATCAATGCCTGAGCGTTGCTTTAGTTAAAAATATTAAAGGGGTTAGGCTAGACGATAGCAAGCAAACATTTCTGAAGGCACCCATGTCTGGACACAGAATCAAGTTATGCAAAATGTTATGTTAATGAAGTACGAGTTGACCTGGCTTTAATAGTCTTTCATGTCGTAATATAACAAAATAATCAATTTCTTACGTATTTATTTGAATATTGTTGCATATAATTTTCATACATGAATTATGCTTCAAGCGTGTTGTGCAATCATTGCCTACATTTTACAAGTTTTACAACAAAATTATCGATGGTTAGCGGAAGCCCGTGACTCCGTCCGCGTGGACTTGAGTTGATATTAAAATTTCTTTATAAATTGTAGCCTTTGTCCGATTTAGATGTATAAGCTACATAATTGTAAAGTTTCATTCAAATCCATTCAGTAGTTTTGACGTGAAAGAAAAACACCACATCCACAGCTACAAACTTTAGCATTTATAATATTAGTAGGATTATTATATTTTATTAAATGCAAACCTGTTGGTTTGATGTGGTTTAACCCTTTAACCAGTTCTTTATGTTACCATTTTAATTGCTTTTGGACTCTATTTCAATCACATAAGGTTTAAAATAAGGTGGCAACTATTCTGCCAGTACCAGTTAAAGGGTTAAGTTATTAGTAAAACAATAGGATAATGTGAATTAGCGTGCAGATAATATTTTGTTGAGGTTTCGTGAAGAATCCAGTTTCCAGTTTGGAAAACCTAATTGATTCTTATTCTAAGTTTTGTATACCTAACTTACTTACCTATACTATAACTGCATCATATGTGATAATAATCACAGTTTACACAGCAACCAGCGAAACTTACAAACGGCTTACGATAGATTTGTCTTCTTAGTTAGCAAAACCTCTTTCCATTAACCCTATTACGATCAATTTTACTTTCTCAGTTATTGTTGCGCCTCGGGCCAGAACAATAATGATTGGTTTCTTCTATTGCATCATAAATGCATCACTGACAGGCTACAATGAGGTCGGGCGCAGTTCTATAAACAGACCTATAAAAGCTGTTATTTTCAACTACGTTTCTTAAATGCGGGTTGTGCACATAGTTATGTAGCTGATCTTGTTGTGGCCATCATAATAGATACTATGTGAAGGATTCTGTGTGTCACTATTGCATTGCAACTGCATATCGCTGGCTCCCTCGACTATGTGCACAGGTATTGTAAATAAGTACTCTTACCCCGAATTCACAAACGTCATTCAAGCAGCTCAATGCATGTTGCGCCTTTTTGCTATACAATAATTTAGACGTATATGCATCGGTGCAAGCGCGATCTGTGCCGTCAATGCATCACTCAAGCTACTGATAGAATGAAATTATTCGTTTGTATCGCTGTTTTGAGTAAGTGGCGCGCGTGTGTGAACATAGACGGTTTCAGAAGTCAGTTTCGCGTGCGTTCGCTCGCTGCCTAAAGCCGCAGTGTGTAATGTGCGTTAGATCTCATCCTGTCTCGTGACGGCTGCGCTTATCGATAATGAACTGCCTATACCTACACCTGTATTTTATATATAGATAGTATGATTATTTACAAGACTAGAGCGTGAAGGAGACAGATACAATGTTGCGCAGCGTCGTCTCAAACTTTCAATGCTTTGCTCAGGTGGTCGAAGTCCTGATTTCAGGTGCCACTTTTTTAGCTCAAGTAACCTATCTAGAAGAAAGAAGAAGAAAGAAAGAAAGCTTTAGGCTATGATATGATCTACAAATGTCTGTATTTACTGGTCGATGTACATATGCTTACCCAGTAGTTGTCCTTAAAGACGTGGTTATGGTTGGAGCGCAGATGGATCATGTCCTCGAGGGTGTTCTGCCACCGGTCCATGCCGGCGGCGAACTTGGTGGAGACGTTCTCTCGGTTCATGGCGTCGCCATCCTCCTGCTGGCTGGACGCCGCCTCCCGCCCCTCCAGGCCCTCCCGGGGCTCTCGAGGCTGTCCTATGTCGCGCCCCTCGCGACCCTCCCGACTCCCTATTGCACTAAAGGTCCTGCAACAAAGGAACATAATGTTAAAACAGGTGCATTACGAAAGAATCGGCAAAAAAGTCATTAAAAGAAAATTGGTTTCTTTTTGGATTGTGATTATTATACGTAGGACAATAGTGAGCACATGACTTTACTCTCGTGACGTGGCCGTGGCCGTATTCTTATAGCCTACTGCTATCTATTAAAATATTTTTAGCTACTTGTCTAACTATCTGACCTTACTAAGTACCAAACATACGTGCATACTTGACATTTCAATAAAAAAGACCTACATAACTAGGATGTAAGGGATGTAAGGGGGCGAACCTCCATCTATCGCCCCAAGTCAACCTCACCTGCACGCGGTGCATCCTGCTGAGCAACGAACGAGGCTCTGGCGACCGACCGACGGCGGTATATCCGTCCTGAATAGGCGAGCTAAATACCACAGGCCGGTGACGGGCAGCAGCGTCACCGGTGCGAGAAGCTTCGCCCTGCGATCGCCAACCCGCCTGCCCAGCGTGGCGATTATGGGCATAACCTCCTATGGCAGCACGACAAAGGCCACGGCCCCCAGTTCCCGGCAGCCCCACTATTCCTGGTTATGGTGGCGACCATGGTAACGGTGGGGCGGGGGGTGCAAAGAATCTCCGGGCTACGGGAGGCCACCACAACCAACTGACCCTGGCGACGTACAACGGACGCACGCTGCGGCTCGACTCGCATCTGGCGCAACTCGAGGTGGAACTTGGGAACATCAGGTGGCACATACTTGGGTTATGTGAAGTCCGAAGAGAGGGAGAGGACACCATAACTCTCAATTTAGGCCACCTGATGTACTTCCGAGAGGGAGACCAAAAATCCCAAGGTGGCGTTGGGTTTCTGGTTAATAAGTCCCTAGCTAACAACGTTGTGGAAATGTCCAGTGTGTCGAACAGGGTGGCGTACCTCATCATCAAGCTCACCGAGAGGTATAGCCTCAAGGTGGTTCAAGTGTACGCACCGACCTCGTCACACTCGGACGATGAGGTGGAGGATATGTTCGATGACATATCGAGAGCCCTCCACTCCACTACCAAGACCCATTTCACCGTTGTTATGGGGGACTTTAACGCTAAAGTGGGAGTACAAAATTGCAGTGACTCGGTAGTAGGATCCCATGGATATGGAAGCAGAAATCATAGGGGGCAAATGCTCGTCAATTTCCTCGAACGGGAGGGGCTCTTCTTGATGAACTCATTCTTCAAGAAGCAACCCCAAAGGAAGTGGACGTGGCAAAGCCCCGACACTATGACAAAGAATGAGATCGACTTCATCATGGCGGACAAAAAGCACATATTCAGAGACGTCTCCGTGATCAACAGGTTTAATACCGGTAGCGATCACCGACTCATCCGAGGCTCTCTGAATATCGATTTCAGAGCTGAACGAGTCCGCTTGATGAAGGCCAGGCTCCGACCAACTCTGCTTCAAACTATCATGGGATCTGAAGCGTTCCAGTCAAATCTGGAGAACCGATTTGCTGCCGTGGAAACCACAACTGACGTTAACCAGAACCTTGAAGATGTGGTTCGAGTCCTCAGGGAAGAAGGTACGAGATTTTGTAAAATGCAGCGTAAAGGCAAGAAGTCGAAGCTTTCCGAAGAGACTTTGGGGCTAATGAAGAGACGACGGGAAAACCCACCCGTCACTTCGTCAGGGAAACGGACTCTAAACCGAGAGATTAGTACGCACGTGCAACGCGATCTCCGTTGCTCCAGTACTCTCTCTATTGAGAGAGCGATTGAGCAGAACCGGGGTTCAAAAGTGTTCGTACAATCTCTTGGAAGAAGCCACCTGACGAAGTTGACCATAGAAAGTGGAGAAGTCGTTGTCTCGAAGCCGGCAGTCCTTTCGGAAGTAGAAAACTTCTATGGCCGGTTATACGCTTCGCATGCATCTCGACCTGACCCCGGAAATGAGGACTCTAGAGCCACTCTTACACGCCACTACACCGAAGACCTGCCAGAAGTCAGCATTGACGAAATCGAGATCGCTCTTGGGCGGCTTAAAAATGGAAAAGCCCCTGGAGAGGACGGCGTAACAACAGAGCTGTTAAAAGCAGGAGGCAGACCCGTACTCAGGGAGCTCCAAAAGCTTTTTAACGCTGTCCTCTTTGAAGGGAGAACTCCAGAGGCGTGGAGTAGGAGTGTGGTCGTCCTGTTCTTCAAAAAGGGAGACAAAACCCTACTGAAGAACTATCGACCCATTTCCCTTCTAAGCCACGTCTATAAGCTGTTCTCAAGAGTGATCACGAACCGTCTTGCGCGAAGACTCGACGAATTCCAACCACCGGAACAGGCTGGGTTTCGGAGCGGATACGGCACCATAGACCACATCCACACAGTGCGGCAGATTATACAGAAAACTGAAGAATATAATCAGCCCCTGTGCCTAGCATTTGTGGACTATGAGAAGGCCTTTGACTCGATTGAAATCTGGTCTGTTCTGGAGTCCCTGCAGCGATGCCAAGTAGATTGGCGATACATCCAAGTGATGAGATGCCTTTACGAAGCAGCCACTATGTCCGTCCAAATCCAAAATCAGCAAACAAGTCCTATACCGTTGCATCGAGGTGTGAGACAAGGGGATGTTATCTCCCCGAAATTGTTCTCAAATGCAATGGAGGATATGTTCAAGACGCTGAACTGGAAAGGACGTGGCATCAACATCAATGGCGAGTACATCTCTCACTTGCGATTTGCTGACGACATCGTCATCGTGGCAGAAACGCTGCAGGACCTACAACAGATGCTGAATGACCTGGCTGACTCTTCTGTGCGCATCGGTCTACGGATGAACTTGGACAAAACCAAGGTCATGTTCAATGAACATGTACTACCGGAACCGATTGCGATACACGGCGCCGTTCTCGAAGTTGTTCAAAAATATGTATACCTCGGGCAGACATTGCAGTTAGGTAGAAACAACTTCGAGGACGAGGTGAACAGAAGAATTCAGTTGGGTTGGGCAGCGTTTGGGAAGCTACGTCGAGTCTTCACATCGTCGATCCCACAGTGCCTAAAGACAAAAGTCTTCAATCAGTGCGTCCTACCCGTCATGACATACGGAGCCGAAACGTGGACACTAACGGCACGGCTGGTCCACAAATTTAAAGTCACTCAGCGGGCTATGCTCGGCGTTTCTCTGCGAGATCAAATCAGAAATGAGGTGATACGGCAGAGAACCAAGGTTATCGACATAGCCCACCGGATTAGCAAGCTGAAGTGGCAGTGGGCTGGCCATGTTAGCCGTAGAACCGACAACCGTTGGAGTAAACGTGTCCTTGAGTGGAGACCGCGTCTCGGCAAGCGTAGTGTAGGACGTCCTCAGGCAAGGTGGAGTGATGATCTGCGCAGGATGGCTGGCAGGAGCTGGATGCGAGCAGCCGAAGATCGAGTACAGTGGCGTGCAAAAGGAGAGGCCTATGTTCAGCAGTGGACTACAACAGGCTGATGATGATGATGATGACATAACTAGATCATAACGATCGACTTCCTTTCTTTATTTTATCAGGTGTTGACGGAATGAAATTTCATTATTTTAATTCAATTTCAGTACCTAAGTGTCGTTATCGGTTCAAGTGTTGCCAAAATGCGGAATACTCCGACATTGACGATCTAAGTTACGTGAGTCACACTTCCTATGCGCGCGCGCTACTCGTCCGTACCACAGTATAAACCATACAGTAGAACATCTACATACAAACGTGCCACTCACAGTTTTAAATGTGTGCGTGCGCGTCTCGCGCCGTGTCGCAATATCACGCACACGCGATTTCACGCACACGCTAGCATGAAATAGGGAGGCATAGGGAGGCGGCAGTACGGACGGGCTGTGCCGCGTGTCTGTGTGCACGCTAGGCTAATAACTCGGTGGGCGGCCTTAGATAGCCTACTGTATGGTTTATACTGTGTTTGTACTTACTCATCGACTATAATTATGAGTCGGTTTTCGCGGACAACCGGAAACATCTTTGGGAATCAATCGCGAAATTAATGGGTTCGACTTCATCGCGTATTCTGCAGTTTAACATAGCAATTACGCATTGTTAGCACTTATCATTAGCAACGATGATTTTAGCAAGTTGAATAGGTATTATTGTTGATACCCGGTCTACCACAATAGACATTGATTTGTTTTAGGCGGAACCGATCTAGCCTTTCTGAATGCTTATGTCATTAAGAGCGAGACTGTGACCAGCCCTTGACCAGTTACTCATTTTAAGAAAAGCATCGTGAATAAGTTCACCCTTCATGTTAGTTGATGTGGCACCTCCCAGTGACATAAGAAAATTTAAAAATAGTTTTTTGTCTTTATAGTGTAATAGTCGGTTATAAAATAACAATAGACAATTCACGAGCATGACTGGTTACCTATCAATGTAAACAGAGTACCCACAAAGTAGAGTCTGTAGGAAATCGTTGCCTAGAGGGATGACCCCTTTCTGCAAGCTCAGGTTTCAAGTTATTGCAGTAGAGCACAGTTGGCCTGCGCCGTTGCACCAACTTTCTGAATACGAACGTTTATTGTGCTATTATCTCCAATACGGCTATTTATTGCCATCGCAAAGATAAGTCGGAATAACGCCTTCTAATAGATTTGCTTTCAATTTACGAGCTGAATGAAATATCTAAGTTCTCACTTTCCTAGCGATTTCACATGCACATACTTGATTGTAAGTCGAAACTTAGTGTAAGTACGTATCCTGGCAACAGTTCGCTGTAAGTAATGGCTTCCTGAGGTGCGTTTAGCAAATTCCAAAGCAATTAAGAAAGCGTACACACATCTATATTGGGTGCCTACAGTGAAATTTAGATCGATTTCACATTCCGATAGTTTTAATTTAAGTGTTAGTAAGTTGCAACAAATAAAAATACTAGGTCAGCCACTTTTATGGACCAGTAAGAGAGTCTGGTGGACAGAGTTACCTATACGATACAAAAGTTTTATTTGTTAACTGAGTTGGATTCTTACTTTTGTTCTTCGATAAAAATTAGATGGATTATTGTACTTAGACAAATTATTACTCAATTAATGAGCTCCAAATGTCCTCGCCGATGGATTCACAATATTTTTAAGTATTGTTTATAGTATATTGTATTATTATGTGTATGTTTATTAGGTGGTTAAAATTAAGATTCTTGACGATTTGAAAGTACTGTGGTCTTCTTGAATAAAGAAATATTGACTTTGAATATGAATCATCAGAAAATAAAATGCCCACAAGTACCGATAGGTATATCTATGTTGCGTGTGTGGAGCTGTGATTTCAATATGCCATATTTAAGAAGGAAAGCGTAGCATCTCATTTGAGCTGAGTCAGTGATCCGTGCGCATAGCGGGCCGCAAGTGGAGCATGCGGGAAGCCACCAGATACGCGTGAAGCCATCTCGGTGGCGAACCCTGCGCAAACGCACCGGCCAGCTTCTCGTGGGAACTCAACACATTGATACCTAATTACCCATCACGCGGTTATATCTTCTGCCCAGCGGTTAGTTCAAGCTTTTTTAGCGTTTTTAGGTATCTAATTAGCTCGTTTCAACTTGATTAGTAGGCACTCAAGCCTGAAGTGCGTTCAATTCTCAACAAAAACAGTGATAGTGGTTAAGTGTTCTAAGTGTTAGTAAATATCCTAGTACTTATGCATCAGCATCAGTCACTAACCTAACTAGAAGCTCTACTCAGAATGGGATGAGCAAGTGTATGAATGAAGCAAAAGACATTTTGAATAATCTCTCTGATGCCGTAGACTTGAAAAAAAAGTCGATTCATCAGTCTTATTTTTTGGTTGTGGGTTTTCTGCTCAGAAGATTAGGATTGAAATTGAAATTATGTTTAATAGCAATTTCAAACATAATGACGCTTGCGCAAATAGTGTCAAAGCGGTGGTGCATGGCGGCGCGTGACCGCGATGAGTGGTAATCAATTCGACGCCAGCCGAGCCAGCCGCCGAGCCAGCCGAGCCAGCCGCCGAGCCTGCCGAGCCAGCCCGAGTCCGGGCCCGCTGAGGTGACATAACTAAATGTTAAAGTAACTAAATCTAAACCGATGAAACGGTCACGACGACGTAACGATGCACTTATTAATTGAGTAAAGGAACAAGTTATGGGGTAACGAACGAGTAGTGGAGAGAGTGACTGTGATAAGAGTGTTTTGACCAAAATTCAGATGTCCAGTGTTAAATCTAGGATTTTTTCGATAGGTTTGGGATTACCAACGTCGTAATGGTTCGATTGCAAAGGTATTAGAGCTCATTGATAATGAGGCAGAATTCAATAACTAGTTGTAGAGTCTTCCTTCATTGGAAGTAACCGTCTAGTATGTCAAGATGGCTTATTTGTCCACATTACTAGTAGATACTTAGACACTTTCCTGTAGTAATAGCTGGGCTGGTCGCCAAGGTTACGTGGAGCACGATGAAGGTATAGATTACGATTGTAATAGGTACATCGACCGTGACAGAACTGGTGTGATCGTTGCTAAACCGTCGTACGCGACGCATCAGACGACACACACGATTCGAAGAATTACTATCTGCTAATTGTGGTCGAATAACCGTATTTAGCATTTAACCTTCGCTACGTCAAAAGTATCCACGCTGAACATTGTGGGTGATATTTACTGAATTCCAAAGATCTATTATTACGTCGTCTGACCATAGCATATTTTAAGTCACTTCTTAATCTTACGGGCTGCATGGAGACAATTGATTCCTTATTGACATAGCCGCAGCAAAGATCCATTAATTGAGTTTTTTTAAGTGCTTTACTTTGATGGTCAGTAATTATTGAATAGACATCATCCTCATCCACAGAACTGCTACTGCTAAATTAATCCTACGGTCAGAGGGAAAGTTTTCTATGGTGGCCTGTTCTAGACTGTTAAAACTTTGAAGGTGGCTGGCGTCTATAGTCTCTACTTTTAGCCGATTACTTCCCCTCAGCCGTCAGCTGTTCTTATCGCTTCTCTTCTGCACATGCATCCATTCGTAGCATTTATTTTCTGTCTACTTCAGTTGCTACTCAGGCTGTGGGGCTGAGTTCGTTGTCAGGAATTCCGTGATTACATTAGATGCTAACCGCGATCATGTGGTTTCCTAGTCTAGCTAATGATGTCACTAGAAAGCGATGAAGATAGGACGAAGGCGTTGTCGCAGTATACTGTGGCGGTGTCGTGACTCTGCGGGTAGCGACTTATGGGATCATTATAAAAATAAACATTAGCGTAGGTATTTTTACAAATAATTTACAACAACTACGTTAGTGACATCTGCATAAGGAAGATTATTCCAACCATCAAAACCTAGTAGTTTCGTAGAATTAGAATTCCCATGGGTATTTCAAAGATAAATGATGTATTATCTTTTTTTAAATGTTAGTAGATAATAAGTCAGTAGCAACTGAATTTATGTGCACTGGCAATGCCATTACTTAATATGATTTTAAGAAAATAATTGAACTATTTTGCGATCAAGAGAAAGTAAAAACGTAAATGTCAAAAACTTACTAAGTAAGTCAATTATATTTTGTTTTTGAGGCCAAAACCCAAGTATCGCCTACTAACACTGATATGTATTACGTCAAATCAAATTATGCAACTAAATAATATCGAGCACGGTAATTATATCGTAATTGACGTAAATTTGTAGCTTGTTGTTCGTTTATCTCGATGCAATTAGTAAATAATGTTTATGTGTACCTACTTGTTGTCGTAACAACAATTAAGGTCTGTTGGCGCTTTTGAGGAAGGCTGGCCATGCGGTCATGCCCCTGATAAGCACAAGATATTGTTTAACAACTTAATGTTTTACTTATAATAATTCTTATATCTAGCTTAGCTAATAGTAGCTTATAAGAATGACTAAAATCATTCGAATCGAACGCAGATTGACCAATAAAATGAAGTTAAATGATAAAGTTACAGGTACTCTGGCCTACAGGCCGGTGAATTGTGCTTTGTAAACAAAAAGTTACCTATTTCTTTATATTTTGGATAACCTGTCTTGTCTAATGTGATTCGATAACGAACGAAAAGTCGAACAACAATCAAACAAACACCTCATCATTTGGTACCTAATTGTTTACAATTAGCAAGCAGTTGCATAATTTTAGGAAACTGGACTGAGTTACTTATCTCAATAAATAGACGATGCAATTTTTACAACAAGGAAAAGTTTTGTAAAATATTTTCAATTAACAAAACTAGTGCAAGAAGGTATTTTGGATAGGAACTCATTTATTGAAACTTCACCCGCGCCCTAGTCCGAGGAACAATACCTGAGCTGAGGAGGGATTTACGAGATTCTAAGATATATTGCTTTCTCTAGAAGCGAGCTATGTTTACCAACCGCCATTTATTCTGATTCTATTTCTGCTGCACTCGATACAGTCTGACCACTTGAAGGATAGACTGCTAATTAAAACTAGAAATGACTAAAAATGGACCATGAAACATTGGTACAGCTGTGGTGCCACTCAAAACTGGTAGGTACATCTATCCACTTAGTTTTAATGTAGCTTGTAATTAGGATTAAGTGAGGACACACGTTTGTGCTAAATACTTACATTGACATCAACTCAGTAGAGTTACAATAGGAGCTTCTTTAGGCAGTCATTGAACTTTCTAACAAATTGTGTATATAATGTTGAAGGTGTTTAATGCAGATTATTTGTCGTTGATATTGAGTCGAAACCATACAAATCTCACGAGAAAACGCGTGACAAATTTTGTCACGATGGGCATCCTAGGACGGCAAATTAGATACTTGTTAAAAATATGTTTTTTTTTGTTAAAAATATGTTTTTTTTGTTTAATATGTATACCAACTCCGTAGAAGTTCTATTTCACGGTTATTGTGGCTGGGACTTTTTGAAATCGACTCAAAATGTTATTTAGCTTAATTTGATATAATATCAAATTAAGTAATATATTTATAATTTATTACTATAATTTATAATGTAATGTAAGTTTGAAGTTTCCCTACTTTGATACTGACATAAGAAAAGTAGTGGATCACACCATTACTTCGTGCGCCCGAACTGTGCCGTGCGGCCGTGCGGCCGTGCGGCTAAGGCTCGGTTGATCTCAAAATGGACCAGTTGCAAAATCTTTCTTGGCAGGTTAATTGTGTAATTTTCCTCCTTTGAATGTTACGCATTTTAGTAAACTGGCATTGTTAAAAAAACAAAAGTTTAAACTGTTTTGGCTATGTTCGTGTTTATAGTGATTTACTTAGCGAAAGGACCTTAAAACGTAATCTATAACGATAATAGCTGTTCCTTCGTAGTGCCAACACGCAAGCTTGTTGGTTTGAAATAGCAGGTTTCACGTTTCGGTAGATATTTTGAAGTACCTACGTAGTTGTACGTAGGTAGATAAATACTCCTGCAATTAATTTTCAATTTAAATATATTTTAGGTACTGTGTTTCAAGTCGAAAGTGCTTTCGAGTCAATTGGTCAAAAAAAAACAATCAGTCCATCAATACTTTACTTACTGTAATCTTTTTTGACAACTACTTTTTAGATAGATAAAACATTGTATGTCTAAATCTTAAACTCATCAAAGCCTAGGTATATCGCCTCCTACACAGAAAAAAAAAGTATCTTAAAAGAAGACAATATCGACTTGGTCAAGACAATCGTAGTTTCCCATATGGCGGAAACAATATATTCTTTAACAAAGTAAAATATTGTCTCGGATTTTTTGTCTTCGTCTAAGATATTAATCTTTGAAATAAGACTTCCTAAGTCTTAAATCAATAATCAAATTAGTATTATAAATAGACAAAAATATTCTTAGGAATTATATTCTTGGCCGTATTATTCTTAGCTGCAGATATATTTGTGTCAAGTCAAAACTTCATTATTTTTTGTTGAAGAGATATTTGTGTTGAGATAAGACTTTTGTGTTTCCTTTTAAGATAATTTAATCTTAGATGAAGCCTCTGCTATTCTCATTCGAAGAGATACTCGTTTTAGGTCAAGACTTATGTTTCCTGCTAAAATTATATTATCTTAGATGAAGCCCCTCATATTCTTAATCGAAGAGATACTTGTTTTGCGTCAAGACATATGTTTCCAGCTAAAATAATATAATCTCAGATAAAGCTCTTAATATTCTCAATCGAAGAGGTACTTGTTTTACGTCAAGACTTGTAGGTTTTCTGTTAAGATAAATTAAATCTTAGATGAAGTCTCTGCTATCCTCAATCGAAGAGATTCTTGTTTCTTGTCAAGACATATAATGTTTCCTGCTAAAATAATTTAATCTTAGATGAAGCCTGTGCTATTCTCAATCGAAGAGATTCTCGTTTTCTATCAAGACATATAATGTTTCCTGCTAAAATAATTTAATCTTAGATGAAGCCTCTGCTATTCTCAATCGAAGAGATTCTCGTTTTCTATCAAGACATATAATGTTTCCTACTAAAATAATGTAATCTTAGATGAAGCCTCTGCTATTCTCAATCGAAGAGATTGTCGCTTTCTGTCAAGACGTATAATGTCTCCTGCTAAAATATTATGGTCTTCTATGAAGGCCCTGCTATTCTCGATAGTCGAAAAGATACTTGTTTTGCGACAAGACTTATTTGTTTCCTGCTAAAATAAAATATTCTTAGATGAAATTATTGCTATTCTTAACTATATGTATGTTGAATCAGTTGTATGTTTAAGAGGTTTTAAACATATAAAAGATATATTTCAGCTAAGAATAGTAATAATTTCATCAAAGATTATAATATTATTTTAGCAGGAAACATCTAAGTCTTGACACAGAAGAAGTAGTAGGTATCTCAATATATTATATTACGAGTAGACATAAAGATAACAATGGAACAAGACTTCTGGTAGCGGCATATAAATGAAAAATATATATTTTTAAAATGTATTTATTCAATCAAATGAATTATATTTTTTTATACAAACTAGTAATTAATAAAGTACCACATGATTACTTAACGAGGTAGTTTCTTCAACGTTACTTAAATCAACTTAAAACTTAAAAATATTAAATTAAAAATTTAACATTTTGACGTGTATTGATTTGACATTTAGACTATGAATAAAAATATACAGGCTGTTGAGTGGTGGGTCAACCGATATTTTTTTTTTTTGGCAACCCTGAGGAATTTCCAAAAACTGTTCAAATCAGTTGTAGGTAATCCAACAAATTATCTAGTTTTCGGTTGAACCACTCATTATGGAAGATCCTGTATATGCTCATTTACATTTCCTAATATGTGGCAAATCTTGCACTTATTAATCAACTTATACCATTAATATTCAAATTTTTAAAAAATATGATATCTGTCGTTCTTGGCGGTTTCTAAGAGACAACATGAACGCAGAAATATGTGGCAAATATAGCACTTAATAATCAAATAATAACAACCATGACCAAATTCAAAAGATATGAATTCTGACGTTCTTGTCAGTATCTAAGAGACTTAAAATAATAAAATAAATAAGTAGCAAATATAGTACTTAATAATCAACTAATAACATTGATAAAAAAAAATGATATCTGACATTCTTACAGCTATCTAAGTGACAACAATAATAAAGAAATACACACATCAAAACTGTCTAGGGATATCATGGGGATATCATTTTTCAAATATTTCATAAAGTTAAGTTTGTTTACAAGTTGAGCATTATCTTAGAATAACGCGAGGACAGAGGCATAAGATAAAGGTTAAGAATATTACAAAAGAAAACGTTTGATTTTGCTAAAATATTGATACCTTTTAAAAGAAAAAAACTGTCTTTTTTTAACGTCCTTTCGATTGTACAATAATGCTACTACAATGAATTTCTTTACACAATCTGAAAGGCCAGATATAGCAGTTTCTGTGTTCTAAAAATTTGCACGTTGGTATCAATATTTTAATTTTTACAGCCTCCCAAATAGCTATACTTGAGATATCCCTAGACACTTTTGAGCAGTGTATGTGGCAAATACAGCACTTCAATAATCAATTAATAACATTCATTACCACATTCAAAAGAAATGATCTTAAATGTATGCTGACATTACACCGTATTTAGTACTGACATCATGTTTGGAACAATAAATACCCTGCTTTTGGATACAACACAAAGTGCGTGATAACATTCAAACAGCGTGTCGAAAGCTTTATAGGCCGATTGAAAAACATACCTGACTTTGTCTTTAATTAAATATAATGTTCCACCAGTATATTCTGCAGTTGTGCAATGAATGATGTATGGTTGCTCAGTTTTTCTGTTTCCTGACGTATCCGGCGAAATTTCATCGAATTTCTTTTGTATGAAACTTTGGGTGCACTCAGTGGTGAAAAATTATTGCTGCTTAAAGCGGCCTTTATTAGGAACTAATTTGCAAATCAATTTTATCTAAGAAGGAAGTTTGTGTTCTGAAAAAAAAATGTTATTTGTCAACCTATAGTAAGTATACCTTAATAATCTGAATACAAAATGCAAAAAATTAATAAAATAATCCATCATTTGCAAGAAATACGCAAATAAACCATAGTAAATTATTTTGTAATCGGAAAGAAGGACAGATTACTTTGTTTAGCAAATAGTAATCATAGGGTTAATAAAATGGATAAAGAAATATAGTACCAACCATCATCTGCTAATCCAGTCTATGTATTCGATCAACGCTGCTTCATCATTACTGTTTGTTTATTTGATGTTTTTGACCCTTTAAATGAAAGTATTCTACGATATGTTTCATTTGTTTTCTCGATCAGGATATTTAGCACTGAAGTCCAGATGAATCTGATATTACAAAAATAATGAAATTAGAAGAAGTATGTACAAAAAACAATTATAAAAAAAAATATAGTAGTAATAATATAACTTTTCTTTTTTGATAACTTACCAAAACATCGCTTCTCGTATCGTTCAATACAGGCAACTTTTCTATAAAATTTCGTACTGAAACATCAGTTCATATGTCTCTTTACATTTTCGTAAAACATCTTCCCAAGGCTCTGAATTGTACTTAAGCCAAAT
Organism: Udea ferrugalis; assembly: GCA_950022985.1. NCBI lineage: Eukaryota > Metazoa > Arthropoda > Insecta > Lepidoptera > Crambidae > Udea > Udea ferrugalis. The sequence goes on from OX465515.1 coordinate 26,731,210, forward strand.
GACATCATCGTTGTGCAGTGCTATAAAAAGAATAACAGGCTGTATGTGGTAATCCTCAAAATAGTTTTGTAGTCATTACTAAGCATGCAATATTTCAGAAATTCATTCAAGAAACCCTCGACTAACCGATCATCAGTTTTGTTACATTTTCGATCAAATAAAACAAAAATTACTAACCTCAGCGCAGCTGTTAGATATTCATTGATTATAGGACAGAGCTCTTTTACAAATCATTAGTCAGGTCTTTGAAATTACTTTCTTCAATTCCATTGTCTTGATACTCGTGTTGTATCCTGCAATCAAAAAGAAATAAGGTATTTAACTGGTTAAGCAAGAAGGCAGTTAATTTGTATAACAGCAACTTATTTAGTGGTCACATCTAACAAGCTGACGGAATATTTGTTAATTTTCCTAAGATGTTACTTGCAGAAAAAGAGTTGCATTCAGTTTTTGATTTTTTGTCAAAGATATTTCAGTAGTTGTGCAAATCATTTAAATAGCAGCGTTTTACCTGAAATAAAACGCTTATTAAATACTTACCTTATTTGAAGCTTACTTGTTTGAGAGATAGGCACTATCTGTTTTCCGCTTATGAGTCCCTCTCTTTCTACCCTATATCTTGCATCTCTCTCGCACACTCGCTTCCACTTCCATAACCAGGTGGGGCGAGCCATCAAGTTTGCTTGACGGCTGCCGTTCGTCATTGAGTCGAGAAACACCAGGCAGAAATTAAAGTGTAAGCTTCAAATAAGGTAAGTATTTAATAAGCGTTTTATTTCAGGTAAAACGCTGCTATTAAATCCTAGACCGTTATTTGAAGCTTACTTGTTTGAGACGTGTTTGTTATCGCCTGGTGGAAGTGGACGCCAATGTGAATACTACACAAAAATACTGTGTGTATTAATGCAGTAGTAATACTTTATACCTATGTGAGTGTGCTTAGGAATTGTTGGTGCCTAAGTAGAATGAAAACCCAAGAAATAGATGCAAAAAAGATTTTGAATTTATTGAAAATCATCCACTTAAGAAGAAATCATGAAAAACAAACAAAACATTATCACTATTCTTACACAGGATTAAACAACGATATTAAATTTGTATTATTAGCTCTGGCTGGCAATACCTCTTTTTTGTAAAATCGGGCAAAAGTATTGCCTGAACGCCAATTTCCCCTGGACAAAATATCATCCAGCGGCAAATTATCCATCCAGCTTTTGGAAGCCACTGCCGAACGGAAGCTTCCAGGTGTGGCAGAAATACCTGCTTCCTTGAGTATGGTCTTAATCCAACCTGCAATCACTGTTCGGGAGGCAGACTTTGGCTGGCCTCTAACGGAAACAAAAAGACTTGAGGATTTCGCCAATTTCCGTCTTTCCTCCATTAAAATAATGGTCTTTTTAACCCAATATACAGGACTTAGCTTATGGTTCTCCTTATAATCAATCAAATGCCAGCCTGACTGTCTGTGATCAACTCCGTCAGTTTTAGAACCAAAGACCGGCCATAAAATCAAACTATCACCGTTATCTTTAAAATGATTAATATCAATAGATAGCAAGGTCAAATCATGGACCCGTCTTCCTGAGCTTAAAAGCAGGAGAGCCGCAGTATGTCTGGAGGTAGCGAACGGGCTGCTCTCGTCAACGTTGACATTATTTAAATAACAAACCAGTTGATCTAAATTCCATACACTAGGTTTTCGCAGAACTGGCTTATTCAGAGCGATTGATTTTAAAATATGCTTAACAAGGACATGAGAGCTTAAGTCTCCAGCAGTTTCTGTATTACATAGTGTCGCAACAACAGACTTATGTACTAAAATCGTACTGTACGATAGCTTATGAACAATATGTAGATCAGCTAAAAATCTAGCTAGAATAGGTCCAGTAGGATTCAAAGGATCCTCGTTACTAGTCTTTGCCCAGCTTAGCCAACGGTTCCACGCTACTTGATAGGTTTTACGCGTGGAAGGACGCCAAGAAGATTGCAATAAGTTAAGCTGTTCAGATCTCCAATTTAACAGACTCCTTGACCACCCCCACACTTCCATATTTCCAAGGTCATTTGTTGGACTTTCGGCGGTGGCTGGCCTGTCGTTGCGTCGATCAGTTTCCGATCGAGGTCGAAGATCGTGTGAGGGGCTGCTAACGCTCGGGACTTCAGATCTGCCCTCCAAAATACCTGATGCCATCGAGGAACCACTAGGAGATAAATTCCTGTCCCTGAGTTGAGATGATTGAGGACCTTTGGTATCAAGTGGGGGGGAGGGAATACCCATGCTAGGGGATAATTCCACACTCGAGAAAACGCATCGTGATACAGTGCTTTCGGGTCGTGAAGGTCTAATGTCACATAATTGTCGACCACGTGTGCTTGACTCGAAGCAAATAAGTCCACTACTGGTGTCCCGAATTTCTGGAAAATTAACTCCGTGCTCAGGGGTACGAGATGCCATTCCGGAGGAGCTTTGTGCCGAGACAAGTGGTCTGCATGGCTGTTGTACAAACCCGGTATATGGTTGACCACTAGGTTTATTTGATACTTTTCTAAATATTTGTACACTTTGTACGTTAGAGCCATCAGACGATGCGACCGGGTTCCACCTTGGTTTTTTAGGTAAGACACTACTGTTCGGTTGTCGCATTGGAATAGCGTCGTCGACTGGCTTAAAATTTGGCCGTGTAATTCTAACGTCTTTAAAATTGCTTGCATCTCTTTGAGATTGCAATGAAGATGCTTCTCCTGTTCGGTCCAAGGCCCCATGAGAGGCATACCGTTCAGCTGTGCCCCCCCGGCCACGTCGGAGGCGTCTGTGGTCACAAAGTGGCATGGCGGAGGCTGATGAATTTTCGAGGACTGGTGGCAGCCGAGGAGCCACCAATTTAGGTCTTCTATTGCGTTCAGAGGAAGGTTGAAGACTCTGGCCGAGGAATTCCGTACCTCGTTTAGAAACGTAAGAAGGGCACGGAAATGAAGTCTTCCGTTCGGAACTACGAAACTCGCGAAGTTTAGTAGCCCTACTAAACTCTGCAGATCTTTTAGGTTTGTCTTGCCCGCTTCTAGTACTGCTTTTATTTTCCTGACAATTGTTGAGACCTTGTCCGACGGTAATATTTTTTGGTTCGACCAGGGATCCCAGACTATTCCTAAATAGGTAAGTCTCTTTTGTGGTGTTAGGATTGATTTTTCTACATTCACTTGCCATCCTAAGCAATTCAGATGGTCTAACATTAGGTGGACATGGATTTGCAAGGTCTCTTTGTCTTGGTGGGCCACTAAAAAATCGTCCAGATAAACTATTATGCGCAAGCCTCTCTTTCTTAGCGTCTGCGCCACCCAATTGGTTAATGTGGCGAATATTTTCGGTGCCGTGCTTAGACCAAAGGGGAGGCACGTCATCTGAAGCAGCTCCCCTTTGTAAGCAAGACGTAAGAAGCATCTGTGACTCCTGGCCACTGGGAGATGAAAATAGGCCTGGGAGAGATCGATCTTGCAAAGCCAATCGTCTTTCTGTAGAAAATCCAGGACCCGGAACGCATTTATTAGACAGAAACGTTCCGCAACCACAAATTTGTTGAGGGCTTTCAAATTGAATATTGGGCGGCTTGATCCATCGCCTTTGGGCACCAGAAACATTGTGGATAGAAAGCTGGGGGAAACTTGGACAGCTTCTAGAACCCCTTGACTTTTCATCTGTGATATGATTGCCGTCATATTTGTATTTTCTATCGTGCGATGAGGTCCCTTCAAGTCTGGCATTATTAATAGTGGTTTTCGAAGAAAAGGTATGCGGTACCCTTGTATTATGCGCAAAAGAAATGGCGGAGCCCCTAGCTCCCTCCATTTGTCTTTGTAGGAGGCTAGGCAGCCCGCTTTGAAGATCCTCGAGTCAAAATTTTCGCCTTTTGTTGGTTGAACTAGAGTCAGCCGACGGCCCAGCTCGTTTTCGGTTTCCTCTGTTTGAATCCTGATTCCTAAAGTTCCCTCTTGACGGCCGAAAAGAACCTCTTGTATTCGAAGAGTTTCGTCTATCACCTTGAGGATAACTACCGGTTCCCTGCGAGGGACGGTCATAATAGTAGCCCTGCGAGGACCGATCATAATAAAAACCCTGCGAGGGTTGGTTGAATTGGTGCTGCGAAGCGCAACATGCGTGACTTGTACCCTGCGAGGGTACACGATATTGGGCCGACCCCTGCGGGGGGTGGCTAGTGGTCCTACTGGCCCCTGCTTGCGAAGCAGCGCCTAAGGTTGACCTATTTAAGGGTAGAAAGGCTTTCTTAACCCCACCAGCTTTTTCAAGCGTCGCAGTAAACATGTCAGAGTTAAATAAGTGTTGATTAGAGGGTGGGATCTTACGCAAGGCGGTTTTGACTAACGGATCACGCACACTATTAGTTATGCCATCACGACGCATCTGAATAACCTCAGCTCTGTGGCCGCAGATTAGTTGTAACATGTCTGACGAGATCTTAAAATAATCACCGTTGCAAAATAAGTCGCTTAATTTGTTGCGTAACGCTTCTACACTAAGATTATTTTCAGTGCTAGCCCAAGAAATAAGTTCATTTAGATTTGAACTAAGCGCTTCTTTCTGTTTAAAAAAGGAAAATGTGAGAGCTGAGTAAGCCTTATCAGAATAAGCCAAGTGTTTCAATTGATCGTATGCACGGACTTCCTCATTCGCTTCGAGGTCTGTGAAACCGGGGGTATGATTGTACTGTTTCTGTACGTCTGAATAACGTACCTCGCACCACTCCTTTTTATCAAAATGTTGAACGTCTTGAAGAGATTGCAACAAACGTTCAGGAGCTTTAGGAACTGTGGGTTCCTTTAAAGTTGTCCCCATGTCAAAACTAAACGGTTGGGCATCATGTGGATCTTTCACACATGGCTCAGATTGGTATAGCACACCACTAACGGAATCATCAAAAAAGTCGTCATTTTGACTGTGCGTAGATTGAAAAGGGGCATGGTCCTTGTGGGCAAGTTGTTTACAAAGGTCACCTACCTGCTGTGCGAGATCACCTAGTAATCGTTCGCTCCGTTTGCCTCCCCTCTTTTTACTGGGGTGACGGCGTCGACGGCGGCGACGGTGACGCCGCGACGAACTATCCGAGGAGCTCGAACTGGGTGACGAGCTGCAGCTGCTGCTTGAAGACTTGCTTCGTTTACGGCCTCGATCAGGAGACGCAGCGCGCCTAGTTGTTGCTGTATCGGTGACTACTTCATCCATTGCAACGTTTAAATCACTTTTTCTACAAGCAAACGATTAAAAATTAAACGATTTGAAAAACAAAAATTGTTATTTTTTTCTTTTAGGGTAGATGAAAATCTAATATCAAATAATTCTAATGGGACTAAAGTTAACACTAAATTGTTTTAAGTATCGAACGGGAAAAACCGTTAATTAAAACTTTCTTGGAAAATGTGCAAACTCACCTGAGCTATGAGGTGATATTTAATTTTTATTTTTTTATTTTTTTCACGAAAAACGGCAAAGGTTGTGCTTAGACAACCGTTCACGGCGGAAAACAGGACGCCAATGACGAACGGCAGCCGTCAAGCAAACTTGATGGCTCGCCCCACCTGGTTATGGAAGTGGAAGCGAGTGTGCGAGAGAGATGCAAGATATAGGGTAGAAAGAGAGGGACTCATAAGCGGAAAACAGATAGTGCCTATCTCTCAAACAAGTAAGCTTCAAATAACGGTCTAGGATTTAATAATTTTTATATTTAATTTAAATATAATCAAAATTACAATTACCAGTAGGTGCAATGAAGAATATTTTTCTTGATAAAAAAATATTTCACTTTATACCTATTAAGTACATAAACTAAAAAAACTTGCATAATATAAAAAGTAGGAGGACTTATTACTTGCAATTATGTTAGATAGAAACTTTTAAAACGAATCAAAGAATAAATGCGAGGCAACTTACTTGTGAAATTTTCGATGGTCTGTTCTTCGATATTCCAAGCTAAACGCAGATCTCTCAGTTTCTCAATTTTCACCATACAATCACTTGATAAAAATACAGTAAATAGAGACAGTTACCTTAGTTTTGAAATAAACTGAAATAATTTCAATGAGGTTCTACACTATCACTGACCGCGCGTTATTGAATTGACGCCATTGACGGACGCGATCGATCTTTATGTGGAAGCCGCGCGCGCTGGTCTTTTAGGGTTGCCGTTTCTCAAACTCAAAACTGCCATAGATATATTGAGTTATAAGGTAAAAATATACAATAGCCGGATATTAAAAATGAACAATAGTAACAAAATACAGGTTTTTTAAATATACTTATGTTGTTATACTTCGTTCTCATTATTATCATATTTATGAACGAACTAGCGGCCACCCGCGACTTCGTCTGCGAGAACAAATGTGAAAAAATATAACTATGTCGTATTTTTTAAATAAATTATATCCTATGTGCCTTTCAGATGTAAAAGCAACATTATTCCATCGTTTCATTAAAATCCATGAAGTAGTTTTGACGTGAAAGAGCAACACGGCACATCCACACATACAAACTTTCCCCTTTATAATATTAGTAGGATCTTTGGAAGCTATATGTACATACATAAATATTTTGATTCTGATTCGGGGTGTTCATTTTTTTGATATGTATAACATATTAAATTCCTTCCATTTTTATTGTAAATAAGTTACTTAAATAAATATGTAGGTAAATAATAAAACATCCCAGAATGACAATCTGCTAAGTTTTACCTTAAGTTTACCATACAAATAAGTTTCCGCAGCGTATTCGAGATACATTTTCGTTCACTAAGCATAGTGATAATAATATTAATAATTTACTAATAAAAGGTTAATTTTATCTTTCTGGCAACTCATATAAAAAAGAGAAGGTGAAATACTTAAGGCAAGAAAAAGATGTCTTGATTTTCGTCGTGACTTGCCATAAAGATTTCGTAGGCACATCGTTATAACTACCTACCTCAAGACAGAAATTCTTGAATCAAGAAAATATGTTTTTCATCATGTTGTCCGCATAATTAGATGTAGGTATACAAAGTAAGGTGTCCTTTTAATTTTTTTTGAAAGTGTTATCGGATCACACATACCCTCACGACTATATCCCAGGTGGGGTAGTCAGTGGCATACCTACTGATTGTTGCCATGATGGGGAACAGAACATTCAGCAGCCCACATTTTTTCTCACATCCCCGAGGGAATTGGCACCCAACGTGGCAAGGATCAAAAACGTTTTATGTTTAGTTTTAAGATTTGATAACTTTTTGTTGAAATGAGTGTAAGGGCTATAGAATATTGTCCAAAATCTTTCACGGAAATCAGCCCGAAACCCTATAGTGCTGCAGGTGCTGTTGCAGTCTTGGCAACACCAGTCTAGGAGAGTCATTGTCCTGAGAAACGATTTAAGCACAGCCAAAACTACCGGTTAAATGGGATGACTCGAAACACTATTTGGAGTTTACTAGTATTTTTGTCGATTAGTGTTGAATTTCGAAGGTAATACATAGACTATACAACAAGGATCATTTTAGCTAAGAATAAATAATTTTTTAGCTAAAATTGAGTTGCGAGTCATCCCTCATCAATCAATAGAAACACTATGAAATCAAAAGAGAACTATATTTTCATTACAATTGTACCATTCTTTGTAAACATAGGTTAGGTTTACACGCTACGCTAATCACTAGCGTGAATTGTCACTTTGTTCGGCAATAATCTTGCCTAGAGCTCCTTGCCAAATATCATTAGATTTTGTAGTTTGAAATTGTTTAATCTACAACAAAACAATAATTTCAAGAACAAAATGTCAAACTCACCTACTTTCAAAAAGGAAAATATTGCACGCATCATTTCGTTCATCGCACCATTTCATGATAAAGGATCGAAACGTTGTAATATTTAGCGAGAGGTGATGTGAGGTGATGAGAGGTGACCGGTAGATGTTCAATCTTTGTAATTTTAATTTCACCTAGCATATTAAACACACGGTGTTCTTTATTTTACTGATTTAGAACGAACCTTTCAAGGACTGGTACGTTATCAACCAATGGAGCATCCACGATACCTATACGATAGTGAAATTTAAGCGACATTACTTAATTAAGTAAAATAGCTTCTTTGCATAGGAAAATGTATTTTGACCGCATGTATATTTTTAGTTTTCAGTTTGAATATAGTTATTAATATTCTTGGACGAAAATTGACTGATTGTTGAATTAAGAATACAGGTAAACTTATAATTCTTGAGATAAGTTGATAATAATTATTAGAAACGAGAGTGCTATGTTCTCAAAGAGAGAAAACGTCGTTTTCTCTCTTCAACAAAATATATGGTCTTGACAGACTATATATTTTGTTCAGCCAATAAGAATTAAATTAGGTTAAAAGAAGTAAAATTATTCTTGTACAGAGTAAACATTTTGGTATTAGATCAAGAAATAATATTCTCTTCATCATTATCAGCCGCAAGAAGTCCACTGCTGAACATAGGCCTCCCCCATTGATTTCCAGAGCGCCCGGTTGCGTGCGGCCTGCATCCACCGGGATCCCGCGACTTTTATCAAGTCGTCGGTCCACCTTGCGGGTGGGCGCCCCACTCTGCGTTTGGCCTCGAATGGTCTCCAGTCCAGAACCTTTCGGCCCCAGCGGCCATCAGTTCTACGCGCTATGTGCCCCGCCCACTGCCACTTCAACCTGCTTACCCGCTGGGCCACGTCGGCGACTCCAGTCCTTCTACGAATCTCCTCATTCCTGATTCGATCTCGTAGCGAGACGCCGAGCATTGCCCTTTCCATAGCACGTTGAGTGACCTTGAGCCTTCTTATGAGGCCCATAGTGAGAGACCACGTTTCCGATCCATAAGTCATCACCGGTAACACACACTGATTATATACCTTCGTCTTCAGGCACTGTGGTATGTTTGAAGAGAAAACATCACGTAATTTCCCGAATGCTGCCCAGCCGAGTTGGATTCGGCGATTTACCTCTCTCTCGAAGTTGGACCTGCCTACTTGGACAACTTGTCCTAGGTAGACGTACTCGTCGACAACTTCGAGAACCGAGCCTCCAACAAATATTGGAGTGGGCATAACAAGGGCGTTTGACATGACCTTCGTCTTGTCAAAGTTCATCTTTAGGCCCACTTGTTGAGAGACTCGATTGAGGTTCTCGAGCATGCTGCCGAGCTCTTCAAGCGACTCTGCCATGACCACTATATCGTCGGCAAACCGAAGGTGAGTTATACGCTCGCCATTTATGTTGATGCCGAGTCCTTGCCATTCCAGGAGCTTGAAGGCGTCTTCCAATGCGGCCGTAAACAGTTTCGGAGAGATAACGTCTCCCTGTCTTACGCCCCTCTGCAAAGGAATTGCCCTCGTGCTTTGCTCCTGTACTCGGACAGACATGGTGGCGTTTGCGTATAAGCTTTTCAACACTTCGATGTACCGATAGTCAATGTGGCAACGCTGGAGAGACTGCAACACTGCCCAAGTCTCGACCGAATCGAAGGCTTTCTCATAGTCCACAAACGCTAAGCAAAGTGGCAGATTATACTCCTCAGACTTCTGTATAATCTGCCGCAGCGTATGGATGTGGTCTATGGTACTAAAGCCTTTTCGGAATCCGGCTTGTTCGGGTGGCTGGAAGTCATCAAACCTGCGAGAGAGACGGTTCGTGATGACCCTCGAAAACAGCTTGTAGACATGGCTCAGAAGCGAAATGGGCCTGTAGTTCTTCAGCAGGGTGTTATCTCCTTTTTTGAAGAACAGTACCACCTCGCTTCTGTTCCATGCCTTTGGCGTAGTGCCCTCGAACAACACGGAATTAAACAGCCTCTGAAGTACTCTGAGAACCGGCCTTCCGCCTGCCTTCAGAAGCTCAGCGGTAATTCCGTCATCGCCCGGCGCCTTGTTGTTCTTGAGCTGTTTGAGAGCCATCCTAATCTCATAGAGGCTGATGTCCGGGATGTCTCCGGATTCTCTTCAGTCAACAATAATAAAATTGTCTTAATTGAATGATAATATCTTCTTACTATAAGATAATATTATCTTGACATTGAATATTTTCAAAGTCTTGAGGCAAAACGGATATCTTCCTCGATTAAAACAGTAATATTCTTGAGCCAAAACTTTTCACTTAATGCGAGAATTTATGGCAAGACTATATTAGTGTTCACGTAAGAATACACGATTTTTTGGATTAAGAACATTATACGTATGTTAAGAAAATAAACTGTTGGATTAAAACAGTATTTTTGAGAAAAGGTTTGTCTTGGTTAAACAGAGCCTTTTTTTGAGTGCTATGTGCTCGAATAGAGAAAACGTCTTTTAGGTCAAGACAATATATTTTGTTCAGCCGATAATAATTAAATAGGGTTAAAAGGAGTAAAATTATTCTTGTATAGAGTAAACATTTATTAGATTAAGAAATAATATTCTCTTCGGTCAACAAAAATAAAATTGTCTTAAATGAATGATAATATCATCTTACTATAAGACAATATTATCTTGATATCGATTATTTTCAAAGTCTTAAGGCAAAACGGATATCTTCTTCGAATGAAACAGTAATATTCTTGAACTAAAACTTTTTACTTATTGCAAGAATTTATTACAAGAGTATTTTAGTGTTCACGTAACAATACACGTTTTTTTGGATTGAGAACATATACTCATATTAAGAAAATAAACAATTAGTTTAAATCATTTTTTTTGAGAATTTAATCAGTCTTGGTTATAGCAATCATTTTTTCCGTGTATGAAGATGCGACGGTAGGTACCGATTAGTTTTTTTGAATATGAATGGAGAATGAAGCGGCGGTTATTGCACTCTAAAGGTACATCTTGTGCATCAGACGCACGCGCACAATGAAGGATATCGCGCACCATCAAGGCTGCAGTGACCGCATCTGTTTTGTAAACACACAATCTCGCAAAACTTCATTGTCTAACGTTTTCAACCATTGTGTCAGAGTCAGGAAGCGTGTCTGCGTGTTGTTCCAACGATCCGGCGATACAGCGAACGTACAAGTATAATTTGAACCTTTCTAAATCTCCAAAGCTCATTTATCTAAACACGCTCGCGACGACGCCATCGCTCTAAAGACCTGCTGAGCTGACACCTCGAATTGGGCGAAGGTTCAAGACTGAACTGTGGAGATTTGGTTGCTTAACCTACATTAGCAGAGTGTACCAGATCAAAGCGATGGTGGCACGCGCCGATGTTTGTCCAATTTGACCCCGTTGAAGCATTAGCACAGTGAACATAACAGTAGGTTATCTAAGGCCGCCCACCGAGTTATTAGCCTAGCGTGCTCACAGACACGCGGCACAGCCCGTCCGTACTGCCGCCTCCTTATTCCTCCATATTTTATGCCAGCGTGTGCGTGAAATACGCACGCATACATTAAAACCGAGAGCGGCACGTTTTTATGTAGATATTTTACTGTTCTCTGTTTACTGTGGCATTAGCGTCTTCGTCACCTGCATTTGCGCATCGCCATCCGTCACCACCGAGTACTAACCATCGGTACTGTTACATTGCTTAGATATCGGATACGGCCACACACCTGTGATACTCAGTGCTAGATCGCATAAGTAGGGGATTCTCTAAGCAAGTCAAATATATAGCGAAAGAAGGTTTTATTCTATGTTTTTGAATAGCTACACGATTAAAATAAACAAAGTAACACTCTACAGCTTTTTAAAAAAAACATACAAACCACACATAAGTGCTCTAAAAACCAGTGCCAATTACAGAGTTCCACAACTTCGATATCAATCGAATCAAAAGAAGTTGTCTACTTATCTTTGGGTGTAACTTAGTCTTTTTGACAGAAGTGTGAATTGCACAAAATAAGCGAAACTGAATCTATCTTCAGACGGGCTTACATCATCACATTATAACTTAACCAGAATATACAGATTGATCGGATTCCACATGTCTGAGCGAAACTAGTTGGCCTCTCTCCTAATTTCGTGTCCGCTGAGGCGCACGCGTGTACCGTCCCCTCGGACCCCTCGTTAGGACTTGCCTGCTAATTAAATTACAGCGACCTTTCTATTGAAGTCAACTGCGGCTATGAACCGTTCCGATTGTGAAACGAACCGTTAGCTGCGATGAGAGTAGTGATGTGCAAGACTCGAGGCGCCGAGCCCTATTTTTGAAGGCTATGGCAGGAATGGCAAGACTCGGTGAACTCGGTAGGCTTCGAGTCCCGAGCCTAGCCGAGCCGCGAGCTCTCTCACCCATGGCTCGAGGCTTTAAAAGAGTTTGAGCCTTCAGAAGAGCTCGAGCTGTAAAAAGCTTGAGTCTTAAAATAAATGCAAGCCTTCAATAAAAGGTCAAGTTTACGACTTTAATATCCCCGTAGCTTAGTTATAAATAAATTACGTAGTTAGTGGTGTTCAAAACTTAATTTTACGGAAAGAGTAATGAACATCCATGGCTCGAGCTTACAAAAAGGCTCGAGCTGTCAAAAAGACTCAAGCTTTCCTAGGGGCGCGAGGTCTTCAAAAAGGGTCGAGCCCTGCAAAAGATTCCCGAGTCGTCGAACTCAATTCAAACGAGGCGAGCCCTGTAAACAACACCGAGCTTTATGCAAAAGGACTCGGACGCCTCGAGCCTTGTACATCACTAGATGAGAGCAGCGCCGTGCGCGTCAACTGGGCCGTCGTTAGCGCAATGGGGCGGGCAACTGTCAAACTGGCGCTAGCAGAGCACCGACCCATAACAAACACGGATTTGTATGAAATTTGTTGAAAATAATTAATTAGAGGCGATTATCAAATAAATGCCCAGGTGTTGTGTACCAAAGTGCAGAGAAACTGGAGGCCACCACTTTCCTCGACATGAGCAACTTAAAAAAATGTGGCTAAAAGCAATAAGGCGAGTAAGTTCGAGCCTAAAACCGGGGCGAGGGTGTGTCTTAACCACTTCGAGGCCAGTGATTATGAAATAATCAGTAAATACTCAGGTAAAGTACCTACATACATAAGGATTCAAATTGATTATTTTCTGTTTGTCTAGAAGGCACAAAACTATCGTCTATTTGGTGCGTAACAGAGAGGCTCGCCACCTTGAAGTGAAATTTAATGAACCTCAGGAAACAGGCAGCCCATAAAAATAAACAATTGAATGGTTAATAGTCTGCCTTACTAAATTTGTGGCCAAGTCTGGCCTTTTGGGTCCACCAAAAATTCACTTAATTCTCTTTGATTTAAAGGTTACTTAGATGCTAAGGTTTTTCTCACTTTTTCAGGCACCATTAACCAGCACAAAATTTTGAAGAAGTCTGTCATCCCTTCAGTGTTTCCATGGAATGTAAAGCAGGGCCCCACATTAGGAGAAGAACGCCTGAGGACACGTAATTTGAGAAAAAAGCTTGTTTCAAGATGAGAATTTAACTACTCCGGACTTCAATCATTTTCAGCCACTTGAAGAATTAGATGATGCAAATGTTTCCCACAGTGTTGATGTAACTGAAATTCAGTCCTCAAACTCGGATCTAGCTTCTGGGTCTGGAGAAATTTGTACAAAAGGGACACAGACTTGTAATATTTTGAGATTATTCTCTACAGAGCAATTGCATAAATACAGGAAAAACAGGAATTTGGGAGAGGTTGTTGTGGTTGGGTATTTTACAAATAAAAGAAAAATGATTAAGAAAACACATAACAATGTATTTAATCAATACTTGGTATTCCCCCCCTAGCCCTTATCACTGCTTGAAGTCGATTCTTCATTGATCTGATCCATTTTTTCGACGTCCTCTTGAGTTATGTTATCCCACTCTTCCAACAATACTGTCTTCAATTCTTCTACCGTGAAGGGGCTTGATTTCTGGCTCGTACTCTTCGTTTTAACTGGTCCCATTAATGCTCGATCGGATTTAAGTCTGGACTGCTGCAATACTTTGTCCATTTTCTTGTCAGAGCTGTAAGAAAATGAAAAAAAAAACTGTTAATTAATGACTTGTATGTGGTTCATGTTTAAAGTATAAACAGGTCTCCACACATTCTCCTCTGTCTACCTTGTTCTAAAGGTGTAGGCTGACACTGTTGAAGGTTGCAGCACTAAACGCCTGAACAGGTTGATATACCTACTTACATCAACCAAAATCTAGTATTTTCTCATGCCAGTAAATTGATTCTGACTTCCCAGCCCAGATGGAAGTAGTTTTGCTTGCTTAAATAGCTCCTTATAATCGAAATAAGACTTACATAGATAAGTAATGCCGTATTTGAACTTTATCCAGTGGAGAAAGCTTGGTGTTGCTGTTGATGTCTCTGTAAGACTCATTGGGTGGAATTTCCATTGAAGGCTCGCCGTCCACAACTTCAGGTTGCCCAAAATTGAAGTTTTGGTCATATGACTCTAATCTGTAATACGAAAAGTATATTTGAAAACGTTCAGACTTGAATTATAACCTCAAACTTTAAAAGTAAGGAAATATGATGTTTCGTGTTTTCAATTATCACTAAAATGATACAATGGTTACATACTAGCTAGACTATCACAGGTAAACATTCAATAAACTTTAAAACAAGTTACAAGACCTTCAAGTTGACAAAATAAGAAGGAATTTATGAAACACAAATTACCTTTCAATTTAGTCAGTTTTCCTTCCACGTAAAGAGGCACCTCTTTTTCTCAATTCTTCTTTTAACGCGCATATTTTCCAAGTGAAATACATGTTTGAAAGTGAGGAATAAACGAGAATTAACGCAATATGTTAATCGAAATTATTGTTTACCATTCAACAAGGGTGGGTGCTAGGGTGGCGCCATCTGAGATCAGCTTTGCCTTGTAGGCCCCATTGGCAGGTGATTAGGAGCATAAAGGCACCTGTACAATTGTGCGATTGTTCGCCCCGTGATTTACTTCTACACGAACTAACGCTGCATCAATCTTCTGATAAATTTTCGTTTACGTAACCCAAGACGAATCTGATGTGTCTTAAATAATTCAATCTTACGTAGGCATCGAGGGAATTTGCATAGAACTCGCGACTGCCGCGGAAGCAGATCGTAATAACACATAATTGGCAAGTCTCGGAGCTCAATTAAGTCTGCATTAAGACTTTCCCTAGCGCCGCGGCCGCGCGGCTCGCGACGAGACAATGCGAAGGACAGTGAAAGCACATTCGTTTGATTGGCCCGCGGGATCTCGGATCGATCCGCGTGGTGACGCTGACACAGTATAAACCATACAGTAGGCTATCTAAGGCCGCCCGCCGAGTTATTAGCCTAGTGTGCACACAGACACGCGGCACAGCCCGTCCGTACTGCCGCCTCCCTTTGCCTCCCTATTTTATGCTAGCGTGTGCGTGAAATCGCGTGTGCGTGATATCGCGACACAGCGCGCGACGCGCACGCACACATTCAAACCGAGAGTGGCACGTTTGTATGTAGATGTTCTACTGTATGGTTTATACTGTGACGCTGACGGGCCATCGGCCATTGTGTCGCTCTTCGGCGTCACTTCTCTTAATTGCAGCTAGAATGAGTAACTTAAGTAACCATTTACTTCACATTGTATTTTTTAACGATTTTTTTACAATGTCATTTTGACAATGACTATGCTAAAGAATTGGAAACCAGCTCTGTCTAGTTATATCTTATTTCATACCATTAAAAATACATAGTTTCGTTATGTATTAACTGTTTTACCTACTGGAGGGAAATGAATTCACTGGCTGAAGCTGTGGTAAGTAAGAAGATGGAATGATTGATAACCTTCAATTCAACTTTGCTAAGCAAAAGATGAATAAAGATTATCAGGTCCGTATGGTGCAAACTGCTAATTAGTGTAACTATTACTGTAGTTACAAGCCATTGATCATTTTGTCCCGTGATGCACGTCGTGATTGTCGTAATTAAGTAAAACAGCTGTTAAACCCGAAATTGCCTCAAGTGAACTAGCGAAACACGTGTAGTTGAGAGTTTGACAAGCGTGTATTAGATCTAATTGGTCTGCTATCAGAGTGTCGGGCCAGCCAGAGGCGTGCACGTGCAGGAGGGTCCATGTCAACATTGAGTATGATTTGCAGTACTTAACTTACTTAGATACTGACGTTCTAAATTATATGATAAATGTTAGTTAGATCACCTTTTAGCCATGTACCCACTATTTACCCCCAGAAGCAGCCCACACTACATTTAAATTGTCCAATGGGTTAAAGTGTGGATTACTTCCACATTCAGCTAGATATTCTGACAGATTGAAATAAATCAAAAGCTAAACTTTTAATGATTAATATTGATTTGTATAGCAAGCGAGACTCCTGGCTGGGGTCCAATCGCCTGTGGACTAAAGGTTGAGTGGACAAGATCACTTAAGAAGCCCTGGAAAAACAGGTTTACCATCTTGTAAAATATCATCATCATCATCAACAGCCGAACTGCTGAACATAGTCATACCACATACCCATAGATATCCAAAGCGGCCGGCAGCCTGCATCCACCGAAACTGCGATTTTTGTTATCTTTGTTTGGACTTAATGCCCAGAGGCAATCTTCTTGTTATATAGCAAGCCTTATCTCTGCATTACAAGCCCAGCTGAGCGCCGAGGCAGCACCCGCAGGTGCTGTTATAGACGTGCGCCCGCACAGCGCGATGGCGCTCATCCGATAGCGCGAGGCCGTCGCAGGCCGACTGATAGTGATAACTCATGCGGTTTCTTATTCAATCTATCCAAGGCTATTCTAGATTGTGACTCAGAGCAGTTCTTTTTAAATTAATAGTAATTAATTAAATAAGGGCGGATATTGTACCAGCAAAATGATTAGGATCATTGATTCGGATTTAACGCATGCGAAAAAATATTCTGTGGAAAGGTACCCCTGAGTTAGCGCAACACAATTACTTGTCACACGGCTAGGTTTTTGTTTTGTACTTATTATTAGGTAAGTACGAGTATACGAGTAGGTACTACGCATTGGTTGAAATGAACCGGGACTCACCGAACTGCCGTTCCGCCTCGAAAAAGTTCTCCTTACGTCGATTCGGTTTTCTGAAGAAATACTGAAATACTGAATGAAGAAATATTAAATTTCGAAACACCCTATTTTCAGTTTACCATTAAGTCATTAAAATATTTATCGCTTTCAGTCAGTTTTTTTTAAGCTTAAGTCCTCGCGTACTAAGTCGCGAGCGGCAGCTAGTAAAAAACCCGCATTTTACTAAATTAACAGGAAAATTGTGTTTAAAGATTACATAGCATTTATAAGCAATTAATCTCATTGGAACAGCCAATTATAATATAAATAATTTAAATAAATAATAGTGATCATCAATCATTTTCTTCAGTGGATTTCAACGTAACGAGGCTGTACACCGAGACCCTGACTGATTTTCCACCACAGTTTTTACTCTGAAAGGCTTTGTGTCGTTGTTACAAAATATTACTTGAGTCTTGACTGGCACTTTTTTATTGACAGGACAAATCACGATTCACGTCCGAGCACTTTCAGTACTCGAAGCACTTACTTAATACGGTAATTCGTTAGGTCACTGTGATTGTAGCCGAAACTAGTCGTATCACAGGTGCGGCTGCGTAAGTGAGGCTTCTTATGAGCAGAAGTATTTAACGTCCCCTATAAACGAAAAACAATGAGCCTTAAAAATGCAAATAGAGGGCAACTGTCACTAGAGTATTAGTTAAATCGGTGTCAAATGTCAAATGCCATTCTGACAGCGCTCGCTTCGTCCCTGACAGGGCACAATGCAATATGCGCGAAACTATTGTGTATCTACGGACGTGACAATTAGTGGAAAGGAAAAGCATAGTTTAAAATAGGTCAGTTGGAAACAACACGCGTTTGGAAGGCTCTGTGGCTGAAATATCAATAGCATGATCAAGTGCAGTAATATTTTCTTTTATGTTTAAAAATTGCTACAGAAACTAGAGACTAGAGACCTGTTCTGGTACAATCATGAAATTATTTATCACATAATAAATATAGCCTACCTATATAAAATAACTTAAATTAAATGACCACCTTATTAGTCCAATTAATTGGCCTAAAACTCACCATGCCACCAAGTAAATTAGTCAACATCTCAACGAGAAAATTATATGATATAATAGTTGGCTCATCTGTAGCACAGTTTGTGTTTGTAACACTTGTTATGAATACCAATTGTTGTGTGTGGTTGTTGGCTAAACAACACGGTGAATGTGTACTAAATATAATCCGTTTCAGTTGTAGGCGCCGACCGCCGACCGTGAAAACTGAGAGCATGATAAAACTCGAGTAGGCAAATAAAAAAAGGTGTCATATTAATAAGGAAATGATAGCGAACGCAGCTCGTTATTGAATTTATAAGGTCAGAAAACGAATGTCTGGAAATGAGCCATTGTTAATAATTGAATGCACATGTAGCCCTGAGATACAAAACCTGGCCTGAAGAATAAACTACTAGAATTAGCTCAAATTGCAGGAATTGAAAGAGCAATTACCGCCAATCATTAGTGTCTCAATTAATCCTTGCTTAAACAGTAGTTTTATTTTGGCTTCGTTGTTTATTTTGGTTAAGTCAAAAGTACTTTCATGAAAGCAAATCAATGAAAGACAATAGCATTTCTCGCAAGGCAAGTAGAATAGCGGAAAATGAATGAGTGAGGAGTAAGGCCAAGGTTGTCCCGCGCACGCCACGGCCGGCGCGGTCGGCTGCGCACGAGTCGCTTCTGCTCGCTCTAAGCCGTCTTCAGCACCGAATTAAACCGCTTATTGCTAAATCGCCTGTTTATGTTGCGTAAAGTAATTACGGTTTTACGTAAAAAACGAAAGTTATGTTTGATATATCGCTTACAACAAAGACCTACATTCGCAAAATCACTATTTCCTACTGCGATGATAACGTACTCGAGCCTATAATTTGATGAAATCATAGGTGGGGCTGAGGAATCAGCTACTTACATATGACGCTTTGCTCACTCTAATGACGTCCGGGATATGACACTTTATTATAGGTAATATCGCATGCGAATGAGTACTGCGAGCATATTCTACGATGCTATACCGACGTTAATCTATCCATAACGCGATATCGGGGTAAAAACGGTTTCCTTGGGATGAATGAAGATAAATGCTGCAATGTTGGGTTTGGTATGATATTTCTCTTGAATTGCATACGCGTCGTAGGGTGAACCTGGCACCTGCTTCCTGGTGACAAGGGCTCGCGAACTCTACCACTGGCGTCGAACCGTTTTTTCTTTACTGATAAAAACCGGTAATAAACTCAGCAGTTCATTTACAACTAGAGTCAACAAATTGTAATGGTAAGTGCCTATATACATCAATTTACTTACACGTTCCGTTTACATAAATGTCTGACTTGAAACAAAATGTAAGTACAATAGAAACTATTAAAGCCTTTAAAATCAATAGCTACTAATGTGACCATAAAGTACGATAGTTGCTAAATGGCAATAATGTGTGGGTTTCGTTGCCAGATGCTTAAAAGAATTTCATTAATCAGCAATCTTAAACGCCTTGATTAATTGATTGTGAACTAAATTGTGCAAGTTAAGCCGGTGCACTCATTTATAATGATGATTAATTACTCGAATGACAGACTCACACGGCCGGTGCTGGCGGTGCCATAAGCTGCGCCGTATTAATAGACGTCTCCTAATCTTACCTAGATATTGAGTTGAGTTAAATATTGTAAGTGAAGTATGGTTCATATGGACTAGTTCATACAATTAATTATGGTACGAGGCCAAAATTTAGTATTTTCTCTGTAATTAGCACAATATTACTGGTAGTATGATTAAACGGGTCCCACTTAACTAGATACTCGTAGTTGCTCTTACCATTGAGCTACCGAGACCGTTACCATACCAATAATATACGAGAAAGATTCGGCCCGTCTGTCAATGGTCTCGGTAGCTCAATGGTAAGAGCATTCGCCCGGTTTGCGAAAGACGGGGGTTCAATTCCCGCCTCGGTCTTGGGCCGAAAGTTTTTTTCTAGTTCTTAAAAGTGCAATGTCATTTCCTGCCTTGGAAGATACTTAAGGTAACGTAAGTATATCATGTGTGGCGTCCTGGATTCTGGGGATAGCTACCACACTGCAAACCACATTACTGACATTTAAAATATGTGTTGCGAATAGGAGACCTACTACACAAATTTACCTAACTTCGGCAAACTAGAGGCCCAAATTAAGATGAATGAGGCTTAAATTGGAATGATTGTTTGTGCACAACCTGCGAGTGCCTGGACCGACACGCTATACGACCAACTTTAGCCTGGCTTTCCACTGTCAAAAAAACCTTATTTCTCTCATTTGGGATAGATACTCTTCAGTCAATTTTCCTCCCAATCTTAAAACAATGATATAACTGCGCTGATGTATCCACAGAATAAAGAGCCTATTCGAGCAAATGTGACTGGCTGATGATTTCGTGAAATAGGGGCATCAGTGCCGTTAGAGCACGCTTTATCCCCGATCTTGATGCAGGTAAGTAGGCAGACTGAAGTCATTAGTCAAATCGAACTGTAGTCAGAAAGAGCTTTTCTACTCTGGCTTAGCATTAGTTGAAAGTAATAAAAAATAATGTTTTAAGTCTAGCAGTCAGAAGTTATCTGCTAGCACAATCAGTTTCGAGAAAGTTACTCGACTGCTCCCTATTTCTGCGGGGCTAGCATGCACGCCGCGAGTAAATCCGAGAGAGCAAATAGCCAATCACAGGTCGCCCTGCAGCCATTTCTCCATTTTCTCTACTGTTGCTAACATGGCCGCTTAATATCCGCAAGAAAGCAGGCTCGCTCTTGCGTCAAGTCCGTGGCAGCCGCAACAATGTCCTTAGAAGCATTGCTGAGAGTGGGGACTGTCCACTTGTACAGCACTGGTGCCAATTAACCATGTCTGTTTTAGTTATTAAGTACTAACATAGCTGGTAAGTCATTGTTACTAACACCTATGGATCTATGTTATCCGAGAAATAAACATTTTTATTTTATTTTTTATTTAATGTCAGATTTGAAATATTGTATGGAAAATACGGATTTCTCGACAAGCCCTAACATGGCACCACTGTTTTATCACGGATTTATCGATTTTTGACATTTCTGTTGGCTTAATTACTCGTCGATCGGAAGGGTGGACGAGAAGTGACGAGACGAGTGAAATTGTATGCGAAACTATTAAAATACAACGCGTGCAGCTTTGTCAAAAAAAGAAAAGGATTAAAATACACGTCAATGCTAAAACGATACGACATAACCTTTTAGAATTCGGAGTAAAAGGACATTATATTTTTGAAATTTGCTTACCATCATTAGAGTAAATTAAAACAGGGCCGCAATACAACCCAACTCCCATTCGGTGTCACATCACATCACAATAATTAAAGATAACATTACAAATATTCGTTCAACAACAATAAAATGACAAGACCGGACTACTTTTATATGGAAAGTAATCTTCACAGATGGCGCCGCTAAGCCCAAATTAAAAGTTCTCCAATTAAAGAAACTTTGACAGGCGTTGTCTAAACACCCTATTACGGTTGCTTTTATACCATTAATAATTAAAAAGTAATTTTCACATATCAATTTCTTCAATAAACACAAGTTTTATTAATGAATGGCTATGTGAACAAAAAGCAACTGAGATAACAGTGTGCAACTTGATTGTGGCAAGTGGCGACAGATGGCGCACGCGTGCTTGCTTTTTACTTTAGAGTCGAAATACTCGGCCAATTTTCGTCTCAAACACACAATCAATCTAAAAACAAAATCTTTCTATTTTTTGTTATGAGATAAGCAGTAACAAAATATTTTACTTACTCTTGATTGAGTCTTTGTGTGAATTAATTTTACAAGTGTTACCAGTAAAAAAATGGAGTTTCTAATTTTTTTTTCTGTAATATGGCAGCACTGTCGAGAAGCAACGAAGTCAAGTCACGCCCTTCGATTCTCTCGAGCGAAAGAGGGGGGGATGGCTATTTTGTCGATGTTGCGCATGCTAGGCCCGCTGATTCCCTATCCATGACAGGGGCGGCGTGTAGTTTTCCAATTAAATTTGTAATTTGAGTTCAGAAGTTATTTACTACTAGATATGACCTCTCAAGTTTAGATCTAACTTAAAATAATCAAAATGGTTCAAAAACAGCAGAAGACAGATGTTTCTTAAACAGGGATATTTTGGCTTGTTGTACGGTTCTGCCTCTAGGCGAAAGATTGATTTACTTCCGCTTCGCAGGTGCTTTAAGCAAGTTCATAAACCTAAAGGAAACCCTTCACATTGAGCTATTTATAAAGAGATTAACGATGCGATAACCTTTAGTCATTAAGTGGAATTAGTGTTACTGTCACGCTTCTGATATTTACCGTGGGTTCTGCGCCGGCTCCAGGAGCAGGACAATCATGATCACAGTACGAGACGTCATTAGTACCTACCTAATACCTACGTTCACTTTATACAACGTTATCACGGATGTTGATCTAAAAATTATCTGACAAATATTTAATACTTTACGTAAAATGTTATCGAGTTTGCGCAATCGAACTTAACAAACCTATCCAACATTTTTAATACTCATAACAGCTGTTTAATCTAGGGGTAAGTGAGTATTTTCACCTCCATTGATTATATAAACTCCAAAACTCATGCATATCCTGAACGAGGGTAGTCAAAGGCCTGCTGACTGTTGCTATGGTGAAAGTGTACGGTTAATTCAAAAACCCACATTTTGCCGAGAATTGAAGCCAGACGCAGTAAGACCCAGGTCTACCGCCGTTATTTGTAGTTCTAGGTATCCCAGTAGAAACCCAAGGCTTCCTGCAGGTGGCTACGTCAAGACGCAAAAGTCACAACTGACTGGACATTATGCTCTGTAGCTTCAGCAAATTAAAAAACGATTGCGTTGTCTCTTTTCCTCAGTGCCACAGATATTATAAACCACCTACTACGGTTGCAAAATAGTCGTACATGTCTGTTAGGAGCTTGTTCTAGATTATGATAATTTAATCTAGGAAACGGGTGCTAATCGTCGAGTTCGCGCTTTGCAACACAATTCGGACCGGCCAGGACGACTGTTGTGCAACCATCGCGGTGTCGCAACCCATCGCCTGCTGTCGCCAGCGCTCCGTCGGCTAGGCAACTGCCAAAGGTGACATTGGAACATCACTAGGCATCGAAGCCAGAAATGACATTTGTCATGCTAGCTCGAACTCAGGTAAAACACCAGATAGACAGAAGTTTCAGAAAAGTACAGATAACCGAGTTAAGTTAAACTGGCTAAATAACTAGCTCTTGTTTATTGTTTGTTAATAAGGTTGAAATTTCAATTATACGCAGCTTGATTACCAACATAAAGTAAAGGTAAGCATGGTTACTAATCATTTCTACTTGAATCTGCCTCAAGAGATTACCTAGTTGAAGAAAATAAAGTACAGACTCTCGGATGCGTTTAAAGATTATACCAAACTGACGTCATTGCCTTGAGTGTGTGAGTGAGCCGTCAGTCAGTGGGGACATTTTTATCAGTAAGTAGATTTATATATTTTGCATGGCAAATGATCTTAAAGTTACGTTCTGTGTTTAGTTTACTAAAGGACCTCCGTATTTTGTCATTGAAAATTGTGTTTCATTTGGCATAAATAAGGTTTTTGAAGTCGCCGCCTTTGCCGGCCCTACACTACGTCTGAATACTGAAATATTGCCTCCACAACTACAGGTTATACAGCAGTAGTAGGTACCTATTCCAATTGGACTGCCTTGTTACTCTACCCACATAATCGACAGACTTAACAACCTCAACAAAAATAAAAATACTCATTCTGAGCAACACTGTTAATTAACTTAAGCATTTCCTCAGCAAGTTTATGCAAATGAAATGATTAAAGACCTGTGTGTCAGTCCAAAAGGCACAAAAGGACAGTCCTGACGCAGTGCACGGAACACATGGCCACCAGTTGCCCTTGATGCAAACTTGAAGGGATAAAAAATGTTCCACTTCGACTTTCACAGCCGCTACGCATCTTGATGTGCCGTTTAAATTGGAACAAGAACACTTACCAATTTATTTTGGTACCAAATGGACAACCCACTTTTACAGTTTTAATGGCTGCTTTAAACTGCGAGCCATTCCGAAGACCTACGATATTTTAAACCTTCTGAAGAAATCGTGATTGTTAACACGCGTAAAAAACGACTTGGCTGTCAGATCTGTATATTGCCTCTACATAACACAGCGTTTGGTTTCCATTGTGTGCACTACACTAATAACTTCTAATTTAATTGCTAATGCAGAAAAACTAGGCAATTTGTTGGAGAACTAAGTAGGTAGATAATTACGGGTACAATGATTTGCGCAAAGTTGGCTGGCGAATGAACCAGATTACTTATTACTGTTTTAACATATTATCACACACTATTTTATGGAAATCCAAAAGGATAATGTTCATAAGAACTTAAAATATTACCTTTTGTTTGCTTTCATGCTTATGATAAGCCACACTAACAGCAAAACACGTCAATCACAGATCTAACATGACATACGGGTCTTAAATAATTTTGCTCGCCATTGTCCTCGTAGATGTACTCACTTAAACTTGTAGTAGGTATAAGACTTTGTCATTATATAGTTACTTCTAAGTACTTTCAAGCCAGGTATCTTGAGTTCACAAATAAGAACAAACACGTAATTCGCCATACTTCACTATCGCGTTTGGACTCGTTCCACATTGCGTATCCACGTCCTTGTCTTTTTATTTGCATAAGTATTCATATAACTAAAACAGTGTAAGTATAAGTACTTTCCATTCGATGCAAAAGTGTGAAATCCGATCTGCGTATGACACGATCGCGTTGCAGTAGCAGGGCCAGCTCGACTCTTGACCTTGGCTGTTTGATCGCTTTTATTTTTTTCGTATAGAAATCTTATATGGCAGGTTGTTGGACAGTATGCACCAACTTCTAAAGGCTGGCAACTTCGAGAAGAAAATATAGCAATGTGTGTGTATTTGAATGATATGAACTTGAAGTTTACAGTAGTTTTAGTTGCTTAAAAATTTAGTAAGCTTGTAAATTTAATAACGAACGAAGCATGGTTGGCTGTCGCCAATACTAACTTACGATAGTAAAATGTAACTGTAAGAAAGCGAATTTGAGAATAAAAATGACAACCCTACATTGGTAATGTCGATCGAGTCAATTCATGGAACGATAACGTTACTTACATCTATAAAATAATGTCTCGGTTACAAATTCTTTTAACGATAAAGAACTTTGTCTTTTGCCAGACTCAAATTACTGTAACGTGTTTCTGAAATTTCATTGTTATAAAAGACCAAAGATTCAAATCAAAATGAACAAATGACTCTTTCAAATCTGAGGTAAAAACCTAAGATAGTTTGCATGGGGTTACGGAAAATGAGAAACAGGTTTGGCTTAAGAATACTGCCTTGTGACACTCCACGAAACAATTAGGTGCTGGGCACTGACAATCAACCCCACTCGAGTGTTCTGGTTTGGTTTGGTTTGAAAGGCAGCTAAACCTCCGGTAAGTACGTAACCAACTTTCGGCAAAGCCTCTCTCATCAAAATAGCCTGAGCTAACTAACATAATTGGAACCGACACTGTATCAAACGCCTCAGTTAAACTAGTTATTACCTATCTTTATATTACCAATCGACATCAGAGCTTGTAACTGACTTAAATATTTGTCATTTATGAGAACTACTTATGGAAATATCCTACGTAGTTGTGAACCGATATTGACTCGAGTCGCGCTCCACTTATGGATCTAATTGAATGGTAAGAACAGAGATCTCAATTCACATGCATGTCCAATTGTCCATTGAATAGATAGTATCATTTTGAGGTATTTGTTCTCGTTAGTCGTATAATTTTTTTTGAAATCGTCTGAGCATGTTGCTAATGACACGCTATTAGAAATAGGGTCATACAAAGAAGCTGTTCAAACATATTTTTTTTTAATGCTGAAATTGCAAATAGTTATAACATTATTATTACACATTATACTAACAAGACTCACTTGAAAGATTCCTGGATTTTGCACAGATAACATTATTGATTCAATTGATTCTTGGATACTCTATATTAGAGCCTAATGAAATAAACCAATTGATACACTACACACGACTATCAATTAAAAAAAGTTTAATAATCATCTAATTTCAAGGTATTAGTGTCCGTTCTATGCACATTTTTGCCACATTTTGGTAATTTAACTTCATGCTAACTCTTGAAACTATCACTTTATTGAGTTTGACCCTTTTCAGCTGTTGCGCAGGTTTTACAATCTCTTTGATGGTGTTCCACCACGCCGACTTTTGTTCAAATTACAAGCTATGATCTTAAGTGTGTCTTGCTTCAGTGGTCGACGGTGACCCTACCGTCACGTCGTGTCTTGAGCACTTTAATTAACACGAAGCATGTGAAATGGAAAACGGACACGCTATCAGTTCGCACGGCGCTATCACCGGCCTAGCCAGGTCTACGTCACTCGTAACGTTCATCATCATCAGCCCGTTGTAGTCCACTGCTAAACATAGGCCTCTCCTTTTGCACGCCACTGTACTCGATCTTCGGCTGCTCGCATCCAGCTCCTGCCAGCGCAGATCATCACTCCACCTTGCCTGAGGACGTCCTACACTACGCTTGCCGAGACGCGGTCTCCACTCAAGAACACGTTTACTCCAACGGTTGTCGGTTCTACGGCTAACATGGCCAGCCCACTGCCACTTCAGCTTGCTAATCCGGTGGGCTATGTCGATAACCTTGGTTCTCTGCCGTATCACCTCATTTCTGATTTGATCTCGCAGAGAAACGCCGAGCATAGCCCTATCCATAGCCCGCTGAGTGACTTTAAATTTGTGGACCAGCCGTGCCGTTAGTGTCCACGTTTCGGCTCCGTATGTCATGACGGGTAGGACGCACTGATTGAAGACTTTTTTAGGCACTGTGGGATCGACGATGTGAAGACTCGACGTAGCTTCCCAAACGCTGCCCAACCCAACTGAATTCTTCTGTTCACCTCGTCCTCGAAGTTGTTTCTACCTAACTGCAATGTCTGCCCGAGGTATACATATTTTTGAACAACTTCGAGAACGGCGCCGTGTATCGCAATCGGTTCCGGTAGTACATGTTCATTGAACATGACCTTGGTTTTGTCCAAGTTCATCCGTAGACCGATGCGCACAGAAGAGTCAGCCAGGTCATTCAGCATCTGTTGTAGGTCCTGCAGCGTTTCTGCCACGATGACGATGTTGTCAGCAAATCGCAAGTGAGAGATGTACTCGCCATTGATGTTGATGCCACGTCCTTGCCAGTTCAGCGTCTTGAACATATCCTCCATTGCATTTGAGAACAATTTCGGGGAGATAACATCCCCTTGTCTCACACCTCGATGCAACGGTATAGGACTTGTTTGCTGATTCTGGATTTGGACGGACATAGTGGCTGCTTCGTAAAGGCATCTCATCACTTGGATGTATCGCCAATCTACTTGGCATCGCTGCAGGGACTCCAGAACAGACCAGATTTCAATCGAGTCAAAAGGCCTTCTCATAGTCCACAAATGCTAGGCACAGGGGCTGATTATATTCTTCAGTTTTCTGTATAATCTGCCGCACTGTGTGGATGTGGTCTATGGTGCCGTATCCGCTCTGAAACCCAGCCTGTTCCGGTGGTTGGAATTCGTCGAGTCTTCGCGCAAGACAGTTCGTGATCACTCTTGAGAACAGCTTATAGACGTGGCTTAGAAGGGAAATGGGTCGGTAGTTCTTCAGTAGGGTTTTGTCTCCCTTTTTGAAGAACAGGACGACCACACTCCTACTCCACGCCTCTGGAGTTCTCCCTTCAAAGAGGACAGCGTTAAAAAGCTTTTGGAGCTCCCTGAGTACGGGTCTGCCTCCTGCTTTTAACAGCTCTGTTGTTACGCCGTCCTCTCCAGGGGCTTATCCATTTTTAAGCCGCCCAAGAGCGATCTCGATTTCGTCAATGCTGACTTCTGGCAGGTCTTCGGTGTAGTGGCGTGTTAGAGTGGCTCTAGAGTCCTCATTTCCGGGGTCAGGTGGAGATGCATGCGAAGCGTATAACCGGCCATAGAAGTTTTCTACTTCCGAAAGGACTGCCGGCTTCGAGACAACGACTTCTCCACTTTCTATGGTCAACTTCGTCAGGTGGCTTCTTCCAAGAGATTGTACGAACGAGTTTACAGACTGTACATGCGGAATATTCGCAATTTAGTACACATTCTCAGAGCCAAGTCGGAAGCGCTGACAAATCCGTGGGAAATTGTAAAAGAGATAGTTCACGCCATCTGTGTGACTGTGGTGGGACACGGACTTCGCAAGTGTGCCACTCAGAACAATTTTACTAGCTGTGGCATTTAGAAGTAATATAAAGTGCGGTTAGTAACACAAGTCGCCCATTGTTAAGTGGTTAAGACTCGAAAATACTAATGTCGAAGGCAGGTATGTGTGCAATATGTGAACTCTGGTACTTAGTTTAGATTTTTGTGGTTGTCTGCTGCATGTTCAAGATATCATTTTCATGTCTAAGATGGTGCACGCTGAAGCGCTTGGTAGGAAACCATTCTAGATATCCTCCCAACTAAGCACTGCACTCACCTAATTTCTTCTGTTTTGGCATCGCCTGCACAACATTCACGGGTACGTACCTGAAACAATAAATATTAGCGATCAGTCATTGGTACATATCAGCATGGAATAACTCTTTGCCTAGCGATGTGCGGTTCACCTTGTATTGTAGACACCAATATAGGTGTCATGTTCACGTCCTAGACTACTACGTCACGAAAAATCCAAAATACACTGCTCAATTTCGGCATTAACTCCACACCAAAAGTAGTATGAATTGCTTTTATCATTAGGCGACGAATGCGTTAATTTGTTTTTATTAAATATTATTATAACAGCCTCGGATATTATTACAATACGGCGATGTTTTGACAGCAGCACGCGACGTTGTTTATGTTTAGTGTTTCGGTTAGCAAATTGTCATAACACCATGTTTAAGTGTTTGAATAATACGTAATATTTTAAAAAACTATCATTTCTATCGTCTGTTGGGTTTTGCAATGGTTTTGTGACCCTTCACTACCCTGACTGACGAAATAGGTAGTAACTTTTTCACTGTACTTGTCACCTGGACCTCGCGCATGCTTCCTATGAGAGTGAGGGTGAGAGTGAGGTCAACTTGGAGAGCACAATAAAAACATCAAAGGCCGTGACTTCTATACCTAACAGTCGTTGTTTCCGTGACAACCGTGATGACACTGATGACTGGTGATTCTTATCATGCAATATTCCAGTCTTCGTTTTTTTTATTTCTGGGACCAGGATAAAGTAACACTCAGGGAGTTTTATTATATAAAGAGTATTATTTTGCTCATTCAAAGATTCTCATGCAGCAAACCTCAGGAGAATCATTGGAAAACAATAAATGTGAGGTTGATGTGTTTTTCTCTCGAAAAGGCAACCGTTTTCCTTGCCTGTGTGTTGTGCCGAGCCGCCCACATGCGCAAGTCCGCTTCGACTTTGGTCGACGTCACTGCCTACGCGCACGCGCAGCTAACAATGGGAAGATGTTGACGACGCGCGACGATGCTCACTACACAACATGCTGTTAATTTGTGTTCGTCGTGCTCATGTCTTGTTGCTATAAACGATATACAAACTTGTGAATGTTTAACAGTCTTGTCTACTGGGGAATCCGAGAAACACTATTAACTTTCTATTGGGTGCGTTGTTATACTTCCGACGTTGTATAAAAAAACTTTATTTATTGCGTTTTGCGTTGAATACTGAACATGGTAACTACGAGATAGGAAATACGGCATACATTTTCGCGATATACATACAAAAAAAGGCTTTAGCAAATAAAAAACTAGTTATCAGAAATAGTGTCTTGCTTGGTACACAATTCACCGAATGATAGGTATCTTGCACACGATGTCATTGGTTCGGTTCAGTCGAGTGCGGACGACTGGCGCATAAACGCAATTGCTATGTGCAATCCGGACAGTAAGTGCAGTCGTTTGTCGCAGTGCCCAGTCTCGATCGCTAGCTTCAGAACCAACCACGCAGAAACTGGGCATTGAATGGGTCCTCCCTCATCCTCGCTTGCGGAACATCGCACAGGCTAATGACTTCATCAAAATGCAACGACTGAACGAATTCTAAGCACTCCTCTTGGAGCGATTGGATGTGAACGGTTGGTTCATCATAATGTTCAACTGATGGTCAATATGCTCGTTGCCTTGATAGGTAAGGCCTATGTTTTGTTAAAGGTGGGCGTTGTTGTGGGTACATCATGCGCCTGTGGAGATAGTCTCTTCGTGTCGCTACACATGCTAACATATATTTATGTGAGAAAAGGGCATGTCCTGGACCTGGATACACTGGTAGAAAAATGAAATGTAATGGTCACCACAACCGCCGTAAGTAAATCTCAAAGAACGCGTTGACCGTGCAGCAGAAGTGGAATTCTGACGTAGTCATTAGTTATTATTAATCCGCTACAATGAAAAATGTAAGATTAGTAGGTTCCGATTCAGCTAAAACAGATTTTAACTAGGTAGTCCATATTCTTAAAAATGTCTAATATGTGTTATCTTTTATTTGTTGATTTGTCAGCATCAATAGGAATCTACTCAATCTACTTAATCAATCAATAAGAAGGCAATATTTGTTTCCGAACGCACCTGTCACCCGGAGTGACTAGGATAATCTGTGGACCGATTGATTGACAGGACTCATATTGATTCGGTGAAAATTATCAGAAAATAACTTTGTTGGAAAACGTAAAAGAAAGGATTAATAACAGAAGACGGTGTACAATTGTAATAATATATACTATGTAACAGTAGTCTTAGATCTAGAGTGAGTTTTACTGCATGTAACGTGGGATGTGCAAGCGCAGGCTAGGCGCAGTCACGGCACGCTCGCGGTCACCGTATCGGCGCTTACGGACCACCGGCTAGCGGACCCCGCGCTCCACTGCACGCGATACTCACACACCCACCCAACTTCGTGCATCCCATGTTGTACTTGGCTCTTTTTATAGCGGAAGCACTGCTCGAATGTTTTTGTGAAATTATGAGAATGTTGTAAATTATTCTGCAGTTAGACCGGCACGAGCTACGAGCAACTAATACAGTTATTATTAGTATCTATCTGATCTGTATCACAACTATGATTTTAGATTGCGACTGGGTTAGTGAGTGAACGTCTTCAGAAAGAAAATAAAGTAAATTGCAGCTTTAGTAAGTATTAGCAACTTACTTCGATTAGCGATTATTTACATCAATGTAGTTTAGGAAAACTTGGACGCATATTTTGCTCGTTGCATTTTCACTGCAGTTAGATAGACGTAAGGAGCCCTGCTGCCTGTAACATGCGCTCCCCACGTTTCATGTAATCTTTATTTAAATAATTGAGAATATTACGATATTTTGCAAAGAGCAAAGATTGATAATAATTCTCATTATTAGCCAGTTACTGGAAACACGTTTTAATCATCAAAACACTTTGATTCGCAGCATCGACGCGTGCGCACGCACCTGTCGCCGGGAGGGGGGAGGGGAAGGGGGCAGGCGCGAGCGTGCTCTCCCCTTCACGCTCGTTCTCATCGGCCATGACCAACGCAGTCAAACTGACGGCCTTACTCAAGTGTCGCCTAAATACTAAGTTACGCCACGACCGCCGCTATCTGGCGCTTTCCTTCACTTTCGATCGACGCTGTTGTAACTCTCGTGAACTGCCTTGTGTCATCTGATTACACATCGCTATGAGAGTAGGTTCACTTAGAGCATTGTGTATCGTTTTGTTTATCTTAAGCTTCGAATTGATTCAAAAAGCATCAGTCTTAAAGAATTAATAGAAATGAGTGGAACATCTAATGTCAAGTTTATCTCACTAAATAGTAGCAGAACTAATAATATGGATCATTTATTCTTATTTGGCGGTTTTTTTCCATTGTAACAGCGACACACTTAAAACTGTAGATCTCTGTTACACCCATTAATTGCTACTCTTTTGAATTATTTGAGTTGAAGGCAAAAAACTGAAACATGTTTTGGGAATAGCTAATCATTGCACTAGCAAGCAGGTCTTGTAAGCCTTTTGTTTGATAACAAATCACACAAATACAAACGACCAGGCACAGGTCCGACCTTGTCGGAATTATTCTGCATTGTTCTGAGAAGGCCCACTGATGGCCTGTCACGCTATGGCTAGCCCATTTCATGGCTTTAATGGAATCCTGTTGGATGTGGGTCAAGCGAGCACAAGTAGGCGAGACAATGGGGTTTTTCATTGACAGGGCCTATCATTCAATCGTTCATTAAGACTTCTTTAATTAACGATCAATGGGTACTTATAAGTTATGACGTATAGTCAGTACTCAGTGTTGAAAAAACACTGCGAAATCGTCTGCAACATAGGTGAAGGCTAATGATGAAGATGTTGACCATTGCTGTCTTACGCCGAATTCACAAATGCCAATTAACGTTAAGCACGCGCTCACGCTCATGCTGTCCCGTAAAATGTCAATACAACTGAAAGAGACAGCTATACTTCTGAAGGATGGGGTCGATCTTACATGTACGGTTTGTAGTTAAGTCCGTTCGTAGTGTAAGTTCATAGAAATCACGGTTGTTTCGGAAACTGAAATCATCCCATCCAGTTGAGGTTAACAATGCAGTTCGTGAACAAATGAAAACATGTAAGTACGCATAGAAATTAAACTAATCAGCAGATCTTGTTCCGCCAACAGTACCGAAATGTTCTACTTGGAACGAAAGTTCAGAAGCTCAGATAATGGTGGGAAAGCACGCATTATCTGTTTATTCTCATATTAAGATTAAATTGCCACTGCTGGATGTGTCTGTAGACTTTGCACACATTATTAAGTAGGCACCTTTAACAGCACTGTCACAAAATGGGGCCCCAATTCTGCTAAATCCAGAACGCTTCAATTGAATCGTAATTGAGTCTCAATCGGCTAATTTGACACATTTCCTATGGAAAATAGACTATTGATACTCAATTACAATTCAATTGAGGCGTTCTAAAATTAGCAGACTAGAGGCCCACACAGAAAAAAAAAGTATCTTAAAAGAAGACAATATCGACTTGGTCAAGACAATTGTAGTTTCCCATATGGCGGAAACAATATATTCTTTAACAAAGAAAAATATTGTCTCGGATTTTTTGTCTTCGTCTAAGATATTAATCTTTGAAATAAGAATTCCAAAGTCTTAAATAAATAAACAAATTAGTATTATAAATAGACAATAATATTCTTAGGAATTATATTCTTGGCCGTATTATTCTTAGCTGCAGATATATTTGTGTAAAGTCAAAACTGAAGATCTTTTCTGTTGAAGAGATATTTGTGTTGAGATAAGACTTGTATGTTTCCTTTTAAGATAATTTAATCTTAGATGAAGCCTCTGCTATTCTCATTCGAAGAGATACTCGTTTCACGTCAAGACTTATGTTTCCTGCTAAAATTATATTATCTTAGATGAAGCCCCTCATATTCTTAATCGAAGAGATACTTGTTTTGCGTCGAGACATATGTTTCCAGTTAAAATAATATAATCTCAGATAAAGCTTCTAATATTCTCAATCGAAGAGGTACTTGTGTTACGTCAAGACTTGTAGGTTTCCTGTTAAGAGAAATTAAATCTTGGATGAAGTCTCTGCTATCCTCAATTGGAGAGATTCTTGTTTTCTATCAAGACATTATAATGTTTCCTGATAAAATTATTTAATCTTAGATGAAGCTTCTGCTATTCTCAATTGAAGAGATTCTCGTTTTCTATTAAGACATATAATGTTTCCTGCTAAAATAATTCAATCTTAGATGAAGCCTATGCTATTCTCAATCGAAGAGATTCTTGTTTTCTGTCAAGACATATAATGTTTCCGGCTAAAATAATTTAATCTCAGATGAAGCCTCTGCTATTCTCAATTGAAGAGATTCTTGTTTTCTATCAAGACATATAATGTTTCCTGCTAAAATAATTGAATCTTAGATGAAGCCTATGCTATTCTCAATCGAAGAGATTCTCGCTTTCTGTCAAGACGTTTAATGTCTCCTGCTAAAATAATATAGTCTTCTATAAAAGTCCTGCAATTCTCAATCGAAAAGATACTTGTTTTGCAACAAGACTTGTATGTTTTCTGCTAAAATAAAATATTCTCAGTTGAAATTATTGCTATTCTTTACTATATGTATGTTGAATCAGTAGTATGTTTAAGAGGCTTTAAACATATAAAAGATATTTCTTCAGCTAAGAATAGTAATAATTTCATCTAAGATTATAATCTTATTTCAGCAGGAAACATCTAAGTCTTGACACAAAAGAATTAGGTATCTCAATATATTACATTACGAGTAAATATAAAGATCAAAATGGAACAAGATATAAATGAAAAATAAAATGTTTTTAAATGTATTTATTCAATCATATAAATTATATTTTTTTATACAAAATTGTAATTAATAAAGTACGACATGATTACTTGACGAAGTAGTTTCTTCAACGTTACTTAAATCAACTTAAAACTTAAAAATATTTAGTTAGTTAACATTTTGACGTGTAGGTGTTGATTTCACATTTTGACTACCAAAACGTAATGAAAAAAATATACAGGCTGTTCCGTAATGAGTGGTTCAAAAGATATATATATATATTTTGGCAACCCTGAGGAATTTCCAAAAAACTGTTCAAATCAGTTATTTGTCAGTCAGGTTTTCGGTTGAACCATTCAGGAAGATCCTGTATATGCACATTTACGTATAAAATGTGGTATAATATGTGGCAAATCTTGCGCCTGTTAATCGACTAATACCATACATTTTAAATTTTCAAAAAAAAAGGTATCCGACGTTCTTGCCGGTTTCTAAGAGACAACATGAATGAAGAAATACAAGGCAAATATAGCACTTAATAATCAAATGATAACAACCATGACCAAATTGAAAAGATATGACTTCTGACGTTCTTGTCATTATCTAAGAGACTTAAAATAATAAATAAATAAGTAGCAAATATAGTACTTAATACTCAACTAATTATATTAATCAAAAAATATAAAATATGATATCTGACATTCTTACAGCTATCTAAGTGACAACAAAAATAAAGAAATATGTGTCAAATACAGCACTTCAATAATCAACTAATAACATTCATTACCACATTCAAAAGAAATGATCTTAAATGTATGGTGGGATTACATCGTATTTAGTACTGACATCGTGTTTGGAACAATAAATACAGGTGATAACCTGCTTTTGGATACGACACGAAGCGCGTGATAACATTAAAACAGCGTGTCGAAAGCTTTATACGCCGATTGAAAAACATACCTGACTTTGTCTTTAATTAAATATAATATTTCACCAGTATATTCTTCGGTTGTGCAATGAATGATGTATGGTTGCTCAGTTTTTCTGTTTCCTGACGTATCCGTCAAAATTTCGTCGAGTTTCTTTTGTATGAAACTTTGGGTGCACTCAGTGGTGGAAAATTATTGCTGCATGTTTAAGCGGCCTTTAGTAGGAACTAATTTACAAATCAATTTTATCTAAGAAGGAAGTTTGTGTGCTGAAAAAAATAAATATTGTCAACCTATAAGTATAATAAGTATATAGTAAGTAATCAGTATATAGTAAGTAATCAGTATATAGTAAGTATACCTTAATAATCTGAATAGTAAATGCAAAAAATAAATAAAATAATCCATCATTTGCAAGAAATACGCAAATAAACCATAGTAAATTATTTTGTAATCGGAAAGAAGGACAGATTACTTTGTGTAGCAAATAGTACTCATAGGGTTAATGAAATGGATAAAGAATATAGTACCAACCATCATCAGCTGATTAGCTAATCCAGTCTATGTGTTCGATCAACGCTGCTTCATCATTACTGTTTGTTTATTTGATGTTTTTGACCCTCTAAAAAAAGTATTCCACAATATGTTTCATTTGTTTTCTCGATCAGGATATTTAGCACTGAAGTCCAGATGAATCTGATATTACAAAAAAAATGAAATTAGAAGAAGTATGTAAAAAAATATATAGTAGTAATAATATAACTTTTATTTTTTGATAACTCACCAAAACATCGCTTCTCGTATCGTTCAATACAGGCTACTTTTCTATGAAATTTTGTACTGAAACATCAGTACCATCCGCGGTTTGAGGAGTTCATATGTCTCTTTACATTTTCTGAAAACTCCAAGGCTCTGAATTGTACTTAAGCCAAATGACATCATCGTTGTGCAGTTCTACAAAAAGAATAACATGTTATATGTGGTAATCCTCAAAATCGTTTTGTAGTCATTACTAAACATGCAATATTTCAGAAATTCATTCAAGAAACCCTCGACTAACCGACCATCAGTTTTGTTACATTTTTGATCAAATAAAAAAAAAAAATACTAACCTCAGGGCAGCTGTTAGATATTCATTGATTATATAAGGACAGAGCTCTTTTACAAATCATAAGTCAGGTCTTTGAAATGACTTTCTTCAATTCCATTGCCTGCAATTAAAAAGAAATAAGGTATTTAACTGGTTAAGCAAGAAGGCAGTTAATTTGTATAACAGCAACTTATTTAGTGGTCACATCTAACAAGCTGACTGAAAATTTGTTAATTTTCTTAAGATGTTACTTGCAGAAAAAGAGTTGCATTCAGTTTTTGATTTTTTGTCAAAGATATTTCAGTAGTTGTGCAAATCATTTTAATCATTTTTAAATTTAATTTAAATATAATAAAAATTACAATAACCAGTAGGTGCAATGAAGAATATTTTTCTTGATACAAAAATCTTTTACTTTATTAAGTACAGAAACTAAAAAAACTTGCATAATATAAAAAGTAGGAAGACTTAATACTTGTAATTATGTTAGATAAGAACTCTTAAAACGAATCAAAGGATAAATGCTGCGCAACTTACTTGGGAAATGTTCGATGGTCTGTTCTTCGCCATTCCAAGCCAAACGCAGATCTCTCAGCTTCTCCATTTTCACCATACAACCACTTGATAAAAATACAATGAATAGGGACAGTTACTTTTGAAATAAACTGGAATAATCTAAATGAGGTTCTACACTATCACTGACCGCGCAAGTTATTGAATTGACGCCATTGACGGACGCGATCGATCGAAATGCGAAAGCCGCGCGCGCCGGTCTTTAGGGTTGCCGTATCTCAAACTCAAAACTGCCATAAGTATATTGAGTTATAAGGTAAAAATATACAATGGCCGTATATTAATAATAAACAATAGTAACAAAATACAGGATTTTTAAATAAACTTATGTTTTTATACTTAAGTTTTTATACTCCGTTCTCATTACGCTAATATTTATGAACTAACTAGCGGCCGCCCGCGACTTCGTCTGCGAGAACTAATGTGAAAAAAATATAGCTATGTCGTATTTTTTTAATGAATTATAGCCTCTGTGCCATTCAGATGTAAAAACAACATTATTCCATCGTTTCATTTAAATCCATGAAGTAGTTTTGACGTGAAAGAGCAACACGGCAAATCCACACAAACAAACTTTCCCTATTTATAATATTATTAGGATCGTTGGAAGCTTTAAGTACATCCATAAATAATTTGATTCTGATTCGGGGTATTCATTTTTTTTTTATATGTATTACATATGAAATTCCTTCCATTTTTGTTGTAAATAAGTTACTTAAGAAAATATAAAACATCCCAGAATGTCAATCTGCTAAGTTTTACCTTAAGTTTACCATATAAATATGTTTCCGCAGCGTATCTGAGATACGTTTTCGTTCACTAAGCATACTGATAATTTACTAATAAAAGGTTTATTTTATATTTCTGGTAACTCTTACAAAAAAGAGAAGGTGAAATACTTAAGGCAAGAAAAAGATGTCTTGATTTTCGTCGTGACTTGCCATAGAGATTTCGTAGGCACATAGTTATAACTACCTACCTCAAGACAGAAATTCGTGAACCAAGAAAAGTTGTTTTAGTCATCATGTTGGCCGCATAATTAGATGTAGGTATACAAAGTAAGGTGTCCTTTTATTATTTTTTGAAAGTGTAGTAGGTTATCGGATCAAACATACCCTCACGACTATTTCCCAGGTGGGGTAGTCAGTGGCATACCTACTGATTGTTGCCGTCATGGGGAACGGAACAAACATTCAGAAGCCCACAACGTGGCAAGGATCAAAAATATTTTTTTTTTAGTTTTAAGATTTGATAACGTTTTGTTGAAATTAGTGTAAAGGTTATGGCATATTCTGAAACGAAGTACCTAATGCCTATCGTGGTGGTACCAATAATGGTCAGTTTAGCTCGTATATTTCAAGCTATAACTTTTGCTATTTATTGAATCTCGCTACTACCATTTTACAGTGATTTAATCAGGTAATATGCGCATTTAATTCAATGACAAAAACTGAAAATGGTTACCGAATTTCGAAAAAATCCTTCACGAAAATCACCCCGAAATCTTATAGTGCTGCAGGTGCTATTGCAGTCTTGGACAGTCATTGTTCTGAGAAACGATTGAAGCACAGCCAAAACTACCGGTTAAATGGGGTGACTCGAAATATTATTTGGAGTTTACTAGTATTTTTGTCGATTAGTGTTGAATTTCGAAGCTAATACATAGACTAGACAACAAGGATCATTTTAGCTAAGAATAAGTCATTTTTTAGCTAAAATTGAGTTGTGAGTCATCCCTCATCAATCAATAGAAACACTATGAAATCAAAAGAGAACTATAATTTTCATTACAATTGTACCATTCTTTGTAAACATAGGTTAGGTTAACAGTGATTAGCGTGAATTGTCACTATGTTCGGCAATAATCTTGCCTAGAGCTCCTTGCCAAATATCGTTAGATTTTTTAGTATGAAATTGTTTAATCTACAACGAAACAATAATTTTAAGAACAAAATGTCAAACTCACCTACTTTCAAAAAGGAAAATATTACACACCTCATTTCGTTTATCGCATCATTTCATGATAAAGGGTCGAAACGTTGATTACAACGTTTCGACCCTAAATAAATAATAATATTAATTTAGCGAGAGGACCGGTAGATGTTCAATCTTGTAATTTGTAATTTCACCTAGCTTATTAAACACACGGTGTTCCTTATTTTCCTGATTTAGAATGAACCTTTCGAGGATTGGTACGTTATCAACCAATGGAGCATCCACGATACCTATACGATAGTGAAATTTAAGCGACATTACTTAATTGAGTAAAATAGCTTCGTTGCATAAGAAAATGAATTTTGACCGCAAGTATATTTTTAGTTTTCAGTTTGAATATAGTTATTCTTGGACGAAAATTGACTGATTGTTGAATTAAGAATACAGGTAAACTTATAATTCTTGAGGTAAGTTGATAATAATTATTAGAAACTAGAGTGCTATGTTCTCAAAGAGAGAAAACGTCGTTAACGTCAAGACTATATATTTTGTTCAGCCGATAATAATTAAATTAGGTTAAAAGAAGTAAAATTATTCTTGTACAGAGTAAACATTTTGGTATTAGATTAAGAAATAATATTCTCTTCAGTCAACAATAATGAAATAGTCTTAATTGAATGATAATATCTTCTTACTATAAGATAAAATTATCTTGACATTGAACATTTTCAAAGTCTTGAGGCAAAACGAATATCTTCCTCGATTAAAACAATAATATTCTTGAGCCATAACTTTTTACTTAATGCGAGAATTTAAGACAAGACTATATTATTGTTCACGTAACAATTCACGATTTTTTGGATTAAGAACATTATACTCATGTTAAGAAAATAAACTGTTAAATTAAAACAGTTTTTTTGAGAACAGTTTTGTCTTGGTTAAACAGAGCCTTTTTTGAGTGCTATGTTCTCGAATAGAGAAAACGTCTTTTAGGTCAAGACAATATAGTTTGTTCAACCGATAATAATTAAATAGGGTTAAAAGGAGTAAAATTATTCTTGTTTAGAGTAAACATTTATTAGATTAAGAAATAATATTATCTTCGGTCAACAAAAATAAAATTGTCTTAAATGAATGAAAATATCATCTTACTATAAGACAATATCATCTTGATATAGATTATTTTCAAAGTCTTAAGGCAAAACGGATATCTTCTTCGAATGAAACAGTAATATTCTTGAACCAAAACTTTTTACTTATTGCAAGAATTTATTACAAGACTATATAAGTGTTCACGTAACAATACACGTTTTTTTGGATTGAGAACATATACTTATATTAAAAAAATAAACACTTAGTTTAAAACATTTTTTTTGAGAATTTAATCTGTCTTGGTTATAGCAAACATTTTTTTCCGTGCAGGTTAGCGTGAATCGTCTGAAAAAGTTGCAAGCGCCGTTGATGATTAAACAATTTTAATGCACTTTGTCTGTAAAACAAAGTGTGTATTTGTGTATAGCCTTTGAGAGGCTGGTGTATTAGTTTCGTATTTCATTGTTTAGGTGACTCAAAACGATAGGAGGTAATGGCACCTGCAAGGTCATGTCCTTGTTAGCTAAAATTATTACAATGTCGGCACCTACAGCTTATTAATTAGATTTCAATTAAGGTCTTAAGTCCTTTGTACTCGTAGATAAACTACCGGTACCGACGGTATATTTATTTACGTAGCTACAACGTATGAGCTCACAGCCATGCACTTGCCTATTCTTACGAGTGTATTCTGGACACTTGGCCTACCCACACTCACCTCTGGAGGGACTGCAGATCAACCATATTGTTTGCAAACCTTGAGTTTGGATCTTATTTTATATTCTAACGAAATTTTGAAGTTCTGCTTAAGATTTGATCAAAGATTATTAGTGATTGAATCTATATGCATATTAATTATTAATGAAACAAATCCGGCTCCGCACCAGCTGTTCCGAACATGGCCAAATGCTATCGGAAATGGTTATCAAACGTCGAATCCAATTTACAAATTCAAGGCTTGCATTACAATTTTATTGACAGGTACTTTAGGACGGGTCCACATTCACCTGCCACACACGTTGCACACACACATAACGTGGTTATTTGTAATTATTACATAATGCTTTTTTTTAACCATTTAGATCCCACTGCTGGGCAAAAGTCTTCCACCAGTCCCTATCCTCAGTCTGAGCCTGGCAATCTCCAGAATAGCTAACCAGGTCATCGCACCATCGCTTCCTAGGTCTTCCTCTTCGACGAATACATAATACCTACTTAAAATACAAAATTAAATCAAAATCGGTTTATTTCTTTGGAAGCAAACATAACGTAAACAACCTTTTTGGTTTGGGTCGAGGACCATTGGGTCGATGAACATTAGGTCCGTAAACATTGATCACTTAGGTAAGGGCTGAGTTGCATGAAAGTCACTTCCAAAGTGGAAAATGTGTTCCTAGGAGAGCCCATCGGACATAATCATCCATCAAAAAATAAAGTTTTTCACCCACACATTCACTGCACAACTTTTGCATCCCTCTACCTACACACGTGTGGACTCACCCTAATTCTGCCAAATGTAGTTTACTTTATTTACGTGACCATCGAATGGCAATCGTTTGCAGCCGTCGGCGTCGATCGGTGATCGATAAGAGTGAGAAAGTGGATTTATTCGCGACTGACTCGCTCGGTAATCATTAGAAGTCGGAACGTACGCGACACTGCCCATTCCGGTTCGCTATTCTGGTAATCACTATATGGAAGTGAAACGGTGTCATTTAAAAGTAGATGGTAAAGTGGTTTGTTTTCTTAGCTAGTCTTTTAGGCCCGGCGCTCACTATCGGCATCGGCACGCTTCAGGATTTTAAGGTAGCAAATAGCAATATACTTTAACATTATGGCAATAAAGTAGAAATTTCCGTGATGTGTTCTCGTAAAAACAAAAATACCGCTTCGGTATGCTTGAGGCTGCTGTTTTGGCATTTTCTACTTTATTGCCATTATGTTAGAGTATATTACTATTTGCAACCTTAAAATCCTGAAGCGTGCCGATGCCGATAGTGGGCGCCGGGCCTTACTCGCAAAAGGATTGAGATAAAATTAAATATCACAGAAAGCTAACAGTTAAGACGACTTTAAGAATCTTAAGCAAATGATGCTCTCTATGTAGGTAAGTTCAAACTTATCCAATCCAAAAAAAGCAAGTTCATAATAAATATAAACACCTTCATTTCATTTCCCATTACGTGTACATTTATACGAATAAAAATTGGACTAAAATGTAACTCCACTCAAGTTAAAATAAATAATAAACTGTACATATATTAAAAAAAAGTATATTATTGTCTAGATCAGGAAAGCATATTTTGAGTTGATAATGTATTCAAATACATATTCAATAGTTCTTGCATTAGCATTTGAATCAGACTTAAAAATGCTGATGTTATGGATTGGATCACCTTATGTCTGAGGCGTTATGTCTAGGTTTCTCAATTCTTTCACATCAGACAGTATTTATTAAAAAAAGTTGTCAAACAACAGTTTCGGGAATAAATTATTGCACTAATTCAAGCTACTCACGTCAAAACAAATCAAATACATCGTAGACTGGGTTGCGTTTATTCTCTTGGTTCCTGATTAGTTGGGTGCGAAATATTAACTAATACGGAACCTTCGGGCATAGGATCAGGAGCACAATAGCGCCACTATGTCGGGCTGCGGTGTAATGGCCACCGTTGACATGTTTCTTAATCCGTGACAAATCGCCGATAGATCAATCCGCGGAGACGAGGTGTGACGTCACCCCTCCCTCCCCCTCCAGTGAAAGTGTCCGAG
Source organism: Udea ferrugalis (assembly GCA_950022985.1). Classification (NCBI taxonomy): domain Eukaryota; kingdom Metazoa; phylum Arthropoda; class Insecta; order Lepidoptera; family Crambidae; genus Udea; species Udea ferrugalis. The sequence goes on from OX465515.1 coordinate 26,774,033, forward strand.
CGATCAATCTGCAACACTTTCGTCGCGCAATCGATTGTCATTCGCGGCCTATCCTCACCATGATTTCCCTTCGAAGCAAACCACAAATGTAGACCTGCCTGGACTGAGCACCTCTACACCCGAAGGTGTCTAGTTACGCTGGGTTTCGTTGGTATTTCGAGCGGCGTGTCTCCGGAAGGATGCATTGTTTCCGGGCCGATTGCTGTCGAAACAGTTCTTAATTAGATCGTTGTTAAGGTTCCGTAGTCAACAAAGTACCCTACTCGTCAGGTTATCTGCTAGCCTCACTTACTACTTTTATTGCCAGGAAGCTGTTATTTACCTGACATAACAAGGAAATCGAAGCAACTTTAGAAGTAGACGTGTACCTAATAGTGGATCATAACTAAATAAACTAGGTTATTTTTAAAGATTTTATATTAAAATCTCTCGAAATTACAGGATACAATTTAAAAAGTTTTATAAATCAACATCTTGCAAAATCTGCATATTTGAAGTTCAAATCCGCATAATAATGCCGGCCAACTACGAAACCCCACACAGCGTGACCCTTGACCTAATTGAAGCAAACTGTTTATTGACACGTGTTTCTACGAGTAGCTCGATTCAGTTTAATTCATGCATGGTGCATTCCATGTTGACATTACTCCACCTGATGAGAAGCAGGGTTGAGGTCCAGATATGAGGTTGTACAGATACAGTCACCACTGAGCTTGTGAATCATTACCTCAAAGGTCACACATCGTCGTTTAAGTTCTAACACCACGTATGTAATTTTTAGCAACTTTTCAGGAGAGCCAAAAAAACGAATTGACTTACGTGTCAACTGTTTCCATAGGAAGGTGGCTCTGCCTCTTAACTTAACTGCCTCCGTGGTATAGCGGTTGGAGCGTTGGGCTCTCAACCCGGAGGTTGTTGTTTCGAGGTTGCTAGAACAGTGAAGGCCGATCACCTCCAGTCCGAAAGCGTACCTGGTTAGTCTCGTTGAGATTAGCTGCTGTGGTCGGAATCGACCAGGAGTCTTAGGATGGTGGCTATCAAGCCGTTATTTTAAAGGATTCTATTGGTGGAACCTAGATTCTGATTGGACTAAACTGCTCGTCTTCAGAAGCTTTAGCGAATGGCATCAAAATGTCAAAATCGCCAAAAAATTACATACGTGGTATTAAAATTAAAACGACTATATTGGACTTGGAGGCTCTAAAGCGATAACTTCCAAACTGACCGCGAACCGCATTAAAAGCCAAATGCTGGTTGCGCAAGCGCCGCCTATGTGCGGACAGCTCGCATTTCTACGGAGCGTTATGAAATATCCACGCGTTATCAGTTACGTACTCGTACACGTAATGTCATATATCTGATAGTGATCTTATGAGCAAATAATTATATTGTTTAGTCGAATCATAAACACTTCTCGGTCGTCTAATCGTGCCGGTGCTGGCGCAGGAGAGTAGAACTCATCGACTGCAAAATAATAGTAAAAGTATGCAACGAAGGCGGATTGGAGCATGCCCACTATTCTACATATCCCAATATCAAAATAGGGCACTAGGCACTGTCTGACATCGCCACGACTATAGTCGTCCTTTCACACACTTTTCTCTTCACTTTCTACGACGACAGTCAAACAACAGCATCCAGAGGGTTTCGACAGATACTTTGAATTCGAGGTCACCACAATCTTAACACTAGTAAGTTGTTGTTTATCCACAGCAGCTAAGGCTTTACATTCAGACATTTCTAACTCAATCATATTAATAATTAAACCTGAGCTTTTTATTTTAAACTGATCAGTTTTAAGTGACCGCTATACCTACTCAAAGACCTCCAGAATACTTACTTAATCGTATTTGTTAGCCATTCCGTTCATTGAATTCCTCTTGTAACGTATGCAACGTTAAATCAGCTCTAGTTAGATGAAGAGCACCCACCTACCCACTAAATCTTTACTCAACATTCCAACGGCGGGCTGACATCCATGGACCTAATTCCACATTTTGTACGCAATTCATTTGCTGGGTACCTACGTAGACACAAAGTAAAACTTGCTGCTTACCATATCCTAAAGAACAATCGTTCAAAGATGGCACAAACCTAAGGTGAAGAGCACTAGAGTTCACGGCCACAAACTAAACACCTCCCACTCAGTTGGTGGAGCCACAACACAACACAACAGTCTGCGGGATGTGAGATGCCGAAATAGATCTCGAGAGGTGGCTTCCGAAAGTTAATGCTGTTAAAAAGTGCAATTTGGCCGGCGGCCAGAAATACCCACACGGACATATTGTGATTGCCACAATCGGAACTACTGTAAGCTTTTAAAACGAAGATAATAACTAAAAACTATGGCTAGAAATATCGAAAGATACCGCAGATACACCCGGAGTACCTAATCATTTATGCTTTAGTACATATAATAGTAGCCATTTCATTTCGGAATGTGTGATTTGTCTTTTTTCTCTATGATTATGTGCTAGTCGGGAGAGTAGTTGGTATCACTCGTATGTTTTGAACTAATTTACCGAATTGATGCATACTGAAAATGAAAACAAGGTGAAAACTAAAAAAATATCAATTCTACCACTGGATCAATTGAAGATACAAATTTTTCACCTTCATTATCAATCGATAGTTGTTTTACTCGTAATAGCTCTAAAATATGAAGTTACCCGGGGCGTTGGCTTTTACCTAATCACCGAGTTTGTAAATATGTTCGTTATCAAAACAGGCTTACCTACAGCGTTTGGTCAACCAGTCGGGTTGTGTAACGACCACTAATCGTAACTGACACGTATCACCGGTCACACCGAATTCCAATATACTCGTACCTGTCGAATTTTGTCAATTTAGTCAGTAGGTCAACCGTTTACTAGGTTATCTGCTTTGTGTCTGATCGAAACAGTTTTTTGTTTATTATTTTTAGACACATATTTATTTGCATTAAGATCATAAATGTCTCCGTTACACTATAACGAATTTACCTGAGCTCGTCAGCTTGCGCGGCTCAGCCAGACCGGTGAAACAGAGATTTGGCGGTTACTTCTTGCGAATAAGGTCGCCGACACCAACCACAAGATGATTAAATGAAAAGGGTTTAGGTAATGTGAACTGAGCAGCAACATTACTGGCTTTCTAACTTTAAGGACTCTCGAATACTTTCGAGTCTTCAGGGAAGAATTCTTTGTTTGGATTGAAAAGTTTACTATTATTATTTGATACCTGACCTTACACCCCTCCAACAATCCGCACTGGGCCCTGGGCCCTCGTGTTGGAGTATGGCTCAATCCACATCATAGTTGAGGTGAGGGCTGTGCCCAGCAGTGGGACGTATATAGGCCGTTTATGTTTATGATTGATTATTTGTGCAATTTAGGTATTCACACAATGGATCAAGAAGACAGTAACTTAATAAATGTATTTAAAGCATATAAACAATAGTATTAAAGATTAGAACAAACAAACCAGCAGGTAAGTAATTGTTTATCCAATAAGTATAAACCGTTACAGCTAGAGGAAGCGGGGCAGTTTGTTGTGGAGACATATCAGATTGATAAATCGTCTTGTAATAGGTTATTTGCGCGCGATCCCGCGGCAACGGTCGCGACCGTTGCGCAACGGACAATATTTGAATGCTATCACGTAGCGATGCCGAAACGCGTCACAGACGAGCGCAGGTACAAACTTAAGACGATGTTAATAACTTACTTTAGCATACATTTCATTTGAAAATGTCTCTTGACAACAACCAATACATAATTTATTGGCAAGTCAAAATCATAACCTTCATTTTTGCTCCGCCATAGTCTGATAAAAATAAACATAGCATAGCAAACTGTTCGTTAGAGTAAGATACTAGCTCTAATGATATCAGGATATAAACTTTGCAATCCCTTCCTAAACGAGCGACCATTCCGATGTGATCATTCCACGCAGTGATCACGGCAATCAGCATTGAGAAACACGGCTCGAGAAGTAAGTGAAGTTACAAGATCTATACAAACACGAAAGATAACATCGGAGGAAAAAGATAAAAGAATTCAGGCATACTTGAAATACTCGACGCGGTTGCACCGAACGGAACGAAATCGCGGAGATCTATTTGTGAGTTACTCAAAAACGGCTCGCCGCGGGTGGTTGTACTTGTTTAACCATTTATAAGTATGTTTAGAGGGCAAACCGCAGAGGAGGCTGAAGGATAAAGTTACAACACTCTTGGTGTGACACTGCGCAGCCCGGCGGACGTCCGACCCGCGGCCTTTGCTCATTCACTGCGGTATCCGTGAGAATTCACTAAATATCATCGATGTTCTAATTAAACTTGATCTAATCTACTTTCGTACCAAGCTGTTGCGTAGGCATTCATTACTTCTGACCGGATAATCGAAAAATGATTGATCAATTAGTTTTGTGTTGGTTAAGATAAATTCCATCTAAACACACATAGCCACATTCTTTGAAGTGCTGTTGCTAATGAATTTTGGTTGGTTGCCTAAACCACTTGTGGTTTAGGCAACCAACACAAATGGTTGCCTAAACCACTTGTGTTCATCGTAGTTTATTTATAATTGTAAGCACCAACAAAAGCTTGCATCCACTAGACAAAAAATATGATTTCAAATTAACACTTGAAAAACAGCAGCCGGTGCGAGTACATAACTTAATAAAACTGTTAACCATGTATGAAAAAAGAACTGAATATTAGATACGAGGTAGTGCGCAAATAAATAAAGGTAAAGTTATAAATATACCTATTCCTCCAGCAGGTATAATATACAGCAGCATAGATCTCTAATATAGACTCACTTGAACATACACTGACCAAACAAGTTTTTCGTATTTGGTAACGATTAGTAATCTTGCTTTAGGTAGCCACTTAAGGTTAGGTTAACTACCGTATATTAAGACAGCTATTAGATAGACATTAATAGACTTATGAACATATGAACTTTTTGTAAAATGTTAACTTCAAGACCAGGCGAAACAATCGTTCAATCCATTTCTAGAGATAACCAAAATGAATACCGAATAATTACCGATGAGGAACAGATTCAAAATGCAGATATTGAACGGATAAGTTCGGTGAAATAAACCATACGTTTTCAGTATCTATAAAAATCACGCTTACTTACTTACAAATCAGCTTACCTTTGAATAGGGCAGTTAAGCGAAACGACTTTTCACATAAACAAAAGCTGATTTTTGATGATCAATAACAAACACGTGAGGTTTATAAACTTAAGTTATTGAAAAAGGATCTCTAAGACCGACATCATGGACAAGGCTGTCCAAATACCAAATATGAAAAGCTTGTACCAATAGGGTCAGCCTGAAATATATACTGCAAAGACAAAACAAACACTAGAGTCCGACCGAAACTGGTTTTCCGGCCGAAACCGAAACCGAAACCGAATGTTCGGCCTGGGCTTCAGTTTCGGCCGAAACCGAAACCGAAACTCACGTGGTCAAGTATAAAATACCTACAATTACTAAATTCAGAAAAAAATTACTTATTATTCTGCCAATAACAACAGAACTAAGTTAGACTCATTTTTTTCAACACAAGATCCCACTGCTGGGCAAAGGTCTCCCCCAAATTTTTCGATTTACCCCTCAAGTCAGCCATTCGCCAGAGTAATGTACGAGGTGGTCGTACCATCGTTTTTTAGGCCTCGTCTTTCAATAATATCAGTCTTTGAGGAGCCATTGGGTTGTCATTCGGGCCGGATGCATCTTACAGACTGCTCAGTGCTCACTCCCATTTTGTCAGCTAGGCGACTTTGTGGCCTACGTCTTGAACGTCAGTTTTGGCACGGATCGTGCGGTCGGATTTTCTGTCTGTGTGTTTAATGCCTAACACACTCCACTCCATTACCCTTGGACCCATTCCGAGTCTTGACTTAGGGTGTTCTATGAACAACCAGGCTTGTGCATCGTGGGCAGAATGCAAAGGTCGAGAAGATCTCGCTTTAAACTGTATTTATTTATATGAATTCCATTTATTTGAGCTAACTTTTTAAGGCATAAGCTTAAGATCTAGGTGATTCAGAATTTGATTTCCTCATCCTGCCTGTTCTAGACTAGTTATGGACGATCCAGAGGGTGGGACTCTGGGTGAAGGCCGGGGGTGTGTGAGGCTCACCTGCCGTGAGGCGGCAGATATTACTCACGAAACCCCCTGGTGACCTGCTTCAGCGCGTATCCAGAGGTCCCCGTAATCTCTGGTCAAGAACTCTGTGCCGGTGGACCCCCGGCGCGCTCTGCTAACCAGCCCACTTTGAGGGGAGACACCTCCCCTCTACACCCGCCAGTGTGTACGGCGGTGTTAGGTCACTCTTACACCGCCGCCCTTCCTCTGGGCCACATGGCCATTCCATGTGGTCCCATGGGGGCCTTCGGGGTCACTCGGTGAGCCGAGTGAACTCCGAGTGACCCCGAAGGCCCCCTTTTAGTCATCTCTTACGACAGGAAGTGGGGAACTGTGCCAGAATTCTAACGCCCCATACCACAAGACGTAAGGAGACAATCTGGCCCAAGTCAATATACTCATCAAAGTTGCATTGAATTCCGTCTACCACTTCCTTACTTCGTGTGCCATTTGTCATTAGTTTCGTTTTTGACTGGTTCATCACCAGTCCAATGCGATAGCACGCTACACTTAGTTATTTGAACATTGTCTGCCCTGCCACTCGGCGGATGTGTTCGCGAAAAGCACGATGTCATCGGCATAATGATCGGTCGATTTCTATAATTCGACATCGACTCCTTCATTAGACTAGGGTCTTGCGTAAAAGCTTCCGCCAATGCGATAGTAAGTACAGGAACGAAACGAAAACTTCATCAACAACCACACACACGACGTCCAATTCTGAACATCAGGACTCCCCCTTAGATGTTCAGAGCGGCTGGTAATGGGCGGCCCACATCCACCCAAACCCTGCGATCTCTATCTGGTCCTTCTTCTTAGCTGGTGGGAGTCCCACGCTGCGTTTGTTTTCAAACGATATCCCCTCGAGAACTTTTCGACCCCAAACTGATGGCCCAGTTTCTCGTGCAATGTGCCCTGCCAACTGACACTTCAACCTAATTTCCTTAGTGCCCAGCCTTATGTTGTATGCAACAATTAACCTCTTCCTCGAAGGTGGACCTGCCTACGTGAATCATTTGGCCAAGACATACTCGTCGACAACTTCGAGAATCGAGCTCTCAACAAAGACTTACATGTGATCATTTCTGTTGTAACATTACCTCTAAAGAAGTTTTGCGTCTGGCGATTACGCACTGACCAATTTTAATGTTGCTATGTTGCTAGCCATCGAGCCATGTCCCACGACAATTCCCGAAGATTGTGGAGGTCGCCAGGCTCTGCTATAACGTTTCAGCGAGAAACGAAGTTATACGAGCGCGCACGACATCTTCCGAAGTGAGTTTCGGTTTCGGCTAAAGTTTCGGCCGATTTTGGCCGAAACCGAAACTGTGGCCGAAACTTGATTTTTTGGCCGAAACTGGCCGAAACCGAAACCGAAACCGAAAGTTCGGTCGGACACTAACAAACACTAATATAACTAATGAAATTAATGAATAAATTGGTAATGTTGAATCAGCAATGGTAATGTTACCAATGACGTCTTGAATGATGAATGATTCTAAAGCCGATTGAGACGACAGGCTTGGACTCTGGACCATCTCAACTCAAATCAAATGTTACTGGTATGTCGGTTAGTGTTTGTGGAATCTTCGTACTTTATAATCTACGAAACTCAACGAAAAACCGATTTTTATTTCAAGTGTTATTCTGTCAATATTTTGTTATTTTATTAGCTGATGACTTTGCCAAGAGCAAAATACCAATTACTGTGCAATAACTGTCTGAATTGTAACCTTTGAAATATATTGATATAAGGTACAAATTACGTTGAGCTGGTAGAAACTTACTGGCGTGCTAGCTCTTCAAGTAGTTAATGAATAAAATGAATCTATGAGTATTGGTTGTCGCTACTAGTGGCCGCCATCACCGCCATGGCCCAACTTCGGGGTCGACGGCATTTGTACAGGTGTCTCTTACGTGCACATTGTCTCCGAAACTGTGTCGGCTGTTGCATTATTCACTATTCACTCATAGTAATGTTTATTTTTCAAATATTTCTGAAGTGACGAGTAACTACTTGAGAGGAACGTTACAGATAACACAAAATTTGGTTGATGAAGTGTCAATGGAAGGCACTGCGACGAATCACGCACGTCGCAAGTTATACTTAGTGTACACGGCATGAAATAGGTACTATATACAATATTTAAAATCGGAGTTTGAGAACTAATAGATTAAAAGAAAAGGTTTTTAAATCCACACCTTTTATATTGGGTACAGTCAACGACTCATCGGGTTACCCATTTATAAGTAGCACTTAGCATTTGCCAATAAATGTCAATTTTTTTGCAACAGAGCAAGGAGGAATTACCGTGAATGGGTAGCTGTCAGGCCTTTATTTTATAAGAACCTTAAAACTACACCCTGAATTTTATAAATAAAACAAGGATGTATGACCTAAACCGTGCCTAAACATAGTTAGGGAATTATTCGAACTATTATGTGGTTCTTTATTTCTAATTATGCTTCAAGAAACTGTGGTATGTCCCCCTTAGTATGTAAAGTGAACTTGTTAAAAACTCAAAAAGCAATCAAAAATAAGTTATATAGAAACAGACCTCGGCCCCCTAGCCACCAGAGTAAGTACTAGAATAAATAATGTCAACATTAGCGTGTTAATTGGCCCCAAATTAATTGGACGAGCGGAACAGGCGCAACTCTCGAAATGAATTACATTTCTGGCTGTGGGTGTGTGTGGAAATACCAAGGCGACCGACAGGAATACATAATAAGCTGAATATAAAATAAACAAAGAGTATATTCATTAACGTTTTGAAATAATGCTGTTTTGACACTCTAATAAACAAGAAAGAAACGTTTCTAAAAGAGCGCGCTGAGGAAAAGTTTTGTAACAAATTTGCATATTTTTATCATGAATGTTCACACATGATGATCAAACTGAACCCAGAAACTAAAACTAAGTGCGTTTATGAAGAAAAGTCATATAACTCTTACTCGTGATGGTCAATAAAATCGTAACTTCTGCGATAAATCCTGAAAGTGGTGTACGGAAGGGTGTGTCCCACTATTTCCATGGAAATAGATAATAGAAATAGTGGGACAAGCGATATTTTCAATTTTTATCCCATTATTTCTATTGCGTCAAATAAAACGCCGTGTTAGGTATTTGAAAAGTATACCACTTTCAATGAATAGATTAAAATTGAAACACGACTTCTCGGTTTTAAAAATACTCGTTTGAAGGAGGAAATAAATATAGATAATAGTTTCTGTATGTACGCCGTTATAAGAGGTGATAATGTTTTTTTTGACGCAGCCGACAGCAATAGAAATAGTAGGACAAACAGTCTGAATCAGTCCCAGTATTTCTATCAATAGAAATACCTAATAGAAATAGTGGGATACACCCGTACGGAAGTGATCACATCAACCTTTACATAGGGGCCTTATGCTGCTGACATAAGACCATTTTGCAATTGCTTTGTAAAGGGATACTAACTAAGTATGCTCAAATAATTTCTACATCCATGGTTGCTCGGCGATAGTAAACAAGATTGACGATGCTAACTGCCACTACGAACGCGTCAGAAACTTCGACCTACCCATCGTATTGCTTGCATATCTGTGTGCGCTTGCTATACTTTTTATTAATTATTGTTTTATATTTATAAGGTTTTCTCTGTAAGTGAATTTTGTATTAATTCTTTATGAGAAAAAAGAAACTAAAACCTGAAAGGTTGACGTGGACGCCTCTGTACATCAGCCAGAGTTCAAACGTAACAGCCGCGCCCTCACTGGTGGGTCATACGTGCTCATTATGTCACCATTAGTAAGTAATAGTATTTGCTTCCCTCTGGTTCCCACCACGTCAGGTTTTAGTATTTTGGTGAGGTCTAACGTGGGCTATAACCGCCTGTATTTGTTTTCTTATGATCGAGTGCTAACTGTCCCCCAAAGCTTCCTTAAGCTCTTTCTTTAAATACCACTCATCCACCTTGAGCAGCCATTCACAGATAATTGAGAATGAATACTTAATGAATCAGGGTTGTCCAGGGTTAACTAAACTTACTTTCTGACCGGAAACAGTACATTTTTCAGTTTATGGCAGTGTAATAAAGGCCATTCATTCGCTGTCTTTGTACTACCTTAAACTTACTGTTGTGGTCGACTGTACTACCGAATGATCAAACATATCGTTTGTTATCAACACGTACATTTGGCAGCCTTGATGTCGCAAAAAAAAAGGAATAGAAAGATTGGGTAGGTAAGGTAAGGTAACTTTATTAAAAAGACTACGAGATGCAGTGTAACGATTCCTTATTGAGAGCAATATTTTGGTACTAAAGTTTTTATTGTTATGAAGATACAATTCTTATCTTACTTTACCCGTATCACGAACATACTTGTAGGTATATAGACTTAAATAACCTAGGCCATTTATTAGATAAGTTCGTATAAAAGTGAGATTGTACCTATTCTACAGCATCGATTTGTTAGCAGATGTCATCACACATGGTCACCAAAAAATACATATACCTATTGAAACCAAGTTTTACATGTAGGTTTTAAGTATTCGACCTTCTGACTGGCCTGTAATAAAAAAAGCCTTATTCCTATGACATCAAAGATGCTAATGATGTGTATTCCTATACGGCTTCGTTGTTAATTAGTGGTTAGAAGGTGTTGGTATAAGGCTCGATACCAGGAAAACGGCTCTCGGGAAAACTAAAGTTTTATATAGAAAATATGAAGTATGAGGCACGAAAAAAATCGTCATAGTAGTCAAAGAGTTGCACAATCAGCTCAAACTTCCAGTATATGGATCAACTTACTAGATTAATGTGAAAAAAAAACAGAATATCGCTAAAAACGTGCAAAACGCACTCCCGTATTTCTAAAGTTTAGGCATCATATAAACTAACAACTTACGTGTTTTAAATAACGTGTAAAGATCAGATATCAAAGAAGCATTGCCAATCAGCTGTTTTTTATTGCTTTATTTCAGTTTTGTGCAAAAAATTCCCAAACATTCCGAATTTTTCGCTTGAAATCTCCATACAAATTACTATGGAGTGAGTGAAGTTTCTTTGATAGCTGTCCGCGCACCGTCGCAGCTCACTCCCCCCCATGTCCCCAAGGCGAGCGCACGTCGCTTTTGACGAAAATGACATTTATAATTACGCGGATAATTTACACGAAATAGGCGCACATAGGGTCTTTTGTTGAAAATAGTACAACTTTGTTTTTTTTCCTCCGTACTGTTTGTTCATATGCATTATGCATAATTTATCAAACGTATGATTTTATCATGATTCACCATGAGAGTTATATGGCAGGTTTATATTTATAAGTACACTTGATTAAAAGCTCTCTTGGGTTTGACAATTTCGTACTAGTTGCCATTTCATTTTCCTATTCTTTACGCAGTGACGTGCACTCACCCGGCGTCATGTGGAAGACTGAGTTGCGGGACTGCGCAGACGGCTGTCAAAGAAACTTCACTCGTTCCATAGTAATTAGGATGGAGATCTCGAGCAAAAAAAATTAAAGTTTGCGTTTGCTTATACGAAACAGAAATAGTTATAGCAATAGAACATAATGACAAGTTATTCGAAATGGAAACGCACTTCACACCGGAACAGCTTTTACAATTGTACCAAGCACAAATTCGGTTGTGTATGGAGTACTTCTGCCACCTCTGGGATGGCTCTGCCAAGTATCAGCTGGATGCACTGGACTCAGTAGACCGAAAAGCCAGGAGACTGATAGGTGACGAGACGCTCGTTGGAACCAAACTCGAGTTTGGAGCATCGGCGTAGAGTTGCCTGTCTATCGGTTTTTTATAAGGTGTATTTCGGAGAGTGTGCGCAAGAACTTCATGACCTGACACAAGACGCCGCGAAGGCTTTCATCTCCATGTGGTCGACTTTCCAGCGGTCCGAACTAAGCGGTTTGGTGCTTCCTTTCTGGTCCGCACCGCTAAGGAGTGGAACGCCCTCCCTGCGTCTGTGTTTCCGGATACATACAACCTTGGTGTCTTCAAGGCAAGAGTGAATAGGCATTTTTTGGGTAAGCGTGGCTGGCAAGACTGAGGTCAAACGCAAACCCATTTTAAATTTTAAAAAAATGGATCAGATAGAACTTTGATATAAATATGAATTATCATATTCACGTCAGCCATGGAAAAATGGCAGTGTAAGCATTTTTATCTCTAACTGGCTATTTGCACACAGCTTTTCACTGTAGTAATTTGAATGAACTATACAGACAAACGTTCTAGAAAATATAATTAGCATCAACTATCATTTAGATAGTGAAAGCTTATGTAAAAACAGACAGAAAAACGCGGAGGGTGACTTCCTTTCATACTATGCTCTACTCGTAGATCAATTCCAGTAAGATGAAGATCACGGTGGATTCTGTATTAAATTCAGCGTAAAAAGCCTGAAATACGATGGCCTCTACAGGAGACTAAAGGTATTATACTCAAGTGTTCTTATCTAAAATAAATTATCGACTAAAAGTGTCTCAACTGTTGACAACTGTTAAATTCCTCGTTTTAGTTAGTAACAAGATAGCTCCGTTTAATGCTTCTTGCAGCTTTTCATTACAAGTAAGACCAATTAATTAGTGGGTCCTTCTGCATGTTACTAGAAATGGCTCCGTGTATTGCTATATCATATGCATTGGATGTAAGAAATATTTTGTGTTGATGATGATCGAACGGATAAACCAAGTTACAACTAAATCTCGATGGAATCGTCAAGTACCAGATATAACATTGTGCAAATAACGTGGTCACGAGAATAGATTGCAAATAATAGTGTAAAAAAATAATTGGCAAAACCGCTTGTTAGTATGTTTAATAAAATACAATTTTTGGTTAGTTTCTTTTGTTTGCCCTATATCCTGAAATATATTGGGTGGCGAAATAAAAATATCTTTGGTGAACGCATCAAATGATTATCATGCCGCGATTTATAATAATAATAAATAAATAAATATCCCTGGACATTATTCCACACAGCGCCATCTAGCCCCAAGTGAGTTAATTATACTCCGTTTTTATGGGATACTAGACAACGGATAAACATACTCAAATACTTTTTCTTTTGTAAATACATACTTATTATACATAGGAAACACCCAGACCAATACAAACAGACATGTTCATGCACACAAATGTTTGTAATGTTCGGGGATCGAACCCGCAACCTTTGGTGTAGTAGCCGACTTCTAAACAATTACACCAAGACGGTCGTCCGGATTTATGCATTGCATTTATGCACGGATTTCACGGCCCAACCACTGTGTGACCATAGCTGTCACGATCGCTTTCAAATTTGACAGATTTTCTCTCCGGCCGACCCTAGTAGCGAATGGCGCCGCCTGGGAGCTGCGCGCGCGCCGTCCGTGTGTCCGATCAACTGAAATACTTCGCCCATTGACAAACACGCTTTTGGTTTACATTCAAACGGCTCAGCTATTTTTACAGTTACGCTTTTGTTCTCTGGAAGATGATAGTTGTGTAAGTTAATTGAAATCTTTGAAATCCTAGTTTTTTGGTTCGTATAATTTGTATCCCATTTCAATGTATGTACCTACTTAAATGGGACACCATTTAAGTTCAAAACAAAAAATATTAAAATAATATTGATATCTATATGTAGACTTAATTTTATCATCTTTTCTACATTTTACTTGCGTCATCTTTCAGAACGCTTCAGCGTTTTTGGTCAAGATAAGGACTAAGAGCATCAGATATATTTATCTTGATAACTTGTTTCTTCTCAATAAGATGTATCATTTGCAACATTTAGGCTCCTATAATTACATTAGTTAAATTCTAGATTGGAGATATTTTCCCATCACCCCATTAACGTCTATTTCTCAAAATATGAGTGATTTAATACTTAAATAAAATCTTTTTACCAGTTTGTAAGACAGCATTTATTGCGCAATACAGATTACAAGTATTCGAATTCAACAAGTAAGTCAATTCATATTCATGCTTAGACAACAGCAGGACGTAACGAAATATGCATAAGAAATAAGTCAATGTGAGAAATACTTAAGTAACTAAAGTTTTTAAAGCAGCATTTTAGATTTATGAATAAGTAGTAATTTTGAACATAACGCAAAATACAACGCACAATATTTTATCTTGTGCGTTATGTATCATAAGTCACTTGTGAATAACAGACAGGAACGTCAGGAAAGCACTAGAGGGTTTCGGGCCTGAGCATTTGATCTTCACTAACAGTAGATATACCCACAACTTCAAATTACGACCACTTGCTGTAACGTAAGTAAAACGCACTGAACAGACACTAGCACAGCAACACTCACCTTTTGAGCAAACTTGCCATTTTCCGAACACTCCACTGTTTTATTAACTTCCAAAATTAGTCCACAAACATTGTAAAGGTTCCTTTGTGTGGCAAATGACGCGCGTCCTTTGTCGCTGGCCGCGGCAGCACTGTGGCTGTTATCGTGACAGATCGAACTCTTGTCAACACTATCAGACTATCTAAGAACAACATGTCAATCTTGCTGGAGTACTTATCACGGCCTTTGATATCTGCAGTCACGCGGAAATGTACCAGACGTGGCCTGGGCTAGGTTGTATGCAGGCTTCACCCCATCTGTTCTCGTCTTGACGCGGCAGGGGAGGCTAGTACCGGCGGAAGGGAGGTCCGCCAGGAAGCCAAGAGATCTTATCTCAGTGGTCGCTTTTTATATTGTGGTGGTCGTGAGTGGCAGTGTGGTGGAATTCCCATCGACACTGCGTGCCACCAGGACTGGTGCCAGAGGTGGTGCTTCCAGTCTAAATGGGCGATGACCGTGGCTCAGCAGGGCTACTCGTACTTAGCTAATATTTAATTCACGGTACAAAAGGAGGATTCAATTCTAAAAGCATTATTAACCAGCTAACGATTCAATAGACAAAAATCAGTATACTAAAAGGCATCGTTTCTACAAACCTACTCAAGAAAGAATGGGCACAGCACAGTGGCCACGCGAGGCGTTATGACGACTGACGTTATGCCACTTAAACAAACACTTAATGCTACTAGTTATTCGCATTTTTTGTTCCGATCAATATTATTAAGCCCAGGTTAATTTGCCGTGTAATATAACTCCTTTTCATACATATTATGGCATATGACTCAAGAGAAAATGAATCATGGTTATATCCTATGACTAATTTGGTCATACTATGGAAATGAACATTCATTTCCTTGTATCGTATCTATTAACCATTCCGACCTGAGAAACATACTTATTTGAATTGATTTTGATATTGTGAAATGTTGCTTAGACCACAATAACATTAACGAATGAAGATTTTCTAGTGTGTGAATACACACTTCCCCTTATTCATAAAAAAAAGCAATGCTAAATCATAGTTTATGCAATTGACGTGTTGTGTCACTTACTCGGCAGCAACAATAATGACAGTGACAAAGCGATACAAAAATTAAAGTGTTGTTGAAGAGCTGTTTAAGTTTTATGAATAAGGGGGTTCGCCGTTTAGCCGCCGACTAGGCTCAACGACAGAAATCTACAGACCGCTGCTGCCTAAATATAAAGAATGAAAAAGAAGACGACGAAGTATACTTCATATAAAATATGAAGATTCTTCATACTCGTATAATGAGTTAAGTGCCGATTTCTGCTGTAGGCAGGCTCATCTGGGGCACGTACACTTATATTGAGATTTGACAGCGGTTGCCATCGAAGCCTCGAGGGCTCGAGGACAATGGACTACCATTTCAGATAACTAGAAAGGCTAAAGATGACCAGCAAATGTCCCCAAACGGAAGGACAGTCGCTCTTCGTATGAGAAGTGAAAAGTACAATGGATCGAGCGCAATAATGAGCAACGGCACATATCACGCACTTGGTGAAGGCGGCGAAGGCCCGGCGCGAATCGGTCGCTATCATCATTATGTTATGCAACTATCGCAATCGCTCTTTCTCGGCAGCACCGTGAGGATATTGCAATGGCAGATGTCCAGAAAGTTGGCGGATTAACTCCACATAATACCGCATACTTCTACATTTAGTGTGCCTTTGATGTCAACTAATTAAGCCAGTAACACATTTTTAATGCGCTCCTGTCGTAATTACAATTAGGATTTTGAAAATGTCGACATTTTGTGTTCTAGGATAGGAGCGTATAAAAGGTCTGTGAGAGAGAAGTTAACTTGACACAGATGTAGTTTTCTGTTGTTTTTTTTATTAATTTGTAAAATACCTACACCCCCACCTTTTTTGATTGTATATCTTAGCTTAGTTATGTATTATAGATAATTTAAATACTGTATGTTTCCTGAAGAATAAATAAATAATTTCAAGTTTGAACAAATGAAAAAAACACTTTGGAGCTTTTGGCTTTCAAATCGACTAAAGCTGTCAAAGTCAGGCTGTATGTCGTACATTATACTGTAAAGTTATAAAGTAATTCCGACACACGCGAATCCGCGACCACGGTTAGAATTATAATATAAAATCATAACAATCACAAACTCACAATATTTCTATATAAACTTTTACGGTCATAAAAATAACCTGTGAAATAGGACTTGTGTTGTTCCCATTTAACGGATTGTAAACTGATTATTTCACATAACGGATTATCGCTAGAGCTATTGGTGAATGGTCAAGTCTGCTGAAGGATGTTTGAACCAGAGTAAACCAAAGTTCAAAAGTGGCTGGTAAATTAAAAGCTAATGTGGTCCTGATTTCATCAAACTGGTAAATGACCAGTCGGCTGTGACGTCACGCGCGCCAGTGGTCGAGAGGCGCGAGCACCAGGCGAGTACAGTCAGCGCCAAAAGTGCCTTAACACTTTAGTACTTTGTCATACTGGCTAATCTGACAGATCTTGCATAAGTTCTATGGCAAACGCTACACGTTCAATAATTAACTTGATAAATATCCTGATAATAACTGATGCATCTTTAAAATGAAGATTGTGAACGACACTAAGGGGAATCTTGCCGTAGATTAATAATATATAGTAAAAAAGCAATACTCTGAGCTTGACTCCGATGGGCTATGATGGTTCTGCATTGCTGTGTAGGCTTGTGGACTTTCTGACGTTCAACAACTTGGACCAGTATAATAGTGTGGCTAACCAAAATAACAAGTGCTTAGATTTAATTTTGTGTAACAGAGATATAACTGTTAAAGAATGTCAACAACCTGTTAGGAAACTAGATAAATTTCATCCCGCCATCGAAATGAACTTACAACTACAAATTGAAAAGCTAACAAGGTCTGTACCGGCGAGGCGCAACAATTTCTACAAAGGTGATTATCTTGCAATTAATGAATATCTAGAATCGATCAATTGGACAGAGGAGTTGGGTTCCTGTACTAATGTAAATGTTATGCTGGAACGGTTTCATGAAATAATACGTGAAGTTATTAAAAACCACATCCCCATGTCGAAACCGCGCAAAGGGTCCTATCCTATCTGGTTTTTTCCGCAGTTAAATGTCTACTGAAACAAAAATTAAAATATCACAAGAAGTTCAAAAATTTGGAAATCCTTTAGATAAATTAGAATTTGACTATTTGAGGAACGATTGTAATAAAATGATAAAATAATGTTACAATAAATATTTACATGCCATTGAATCTGAAATAAAGAAAAACCCAAAGTACTTTTGGACGCATATCAAAAATTTAAGAAAAAATTGTTCGTCTTACCCAAGCGTCATGAGGTTGAACGACAGTGTAAATTCTGAGACAAACCGAATTCCTGATATGTTTTCGACCCACTTTTGTTCTGTCTATGAAACAGCTACAAATGATTCAAAAAATGATGACTGTGTCCATACTTCGGAGTCAAACCCAGAAACGCTTTTTGACGTAATTGGTGCTATTCAATTCAGTCCCAGAAGTTAAAGTTAGACTGAAGAACAAAAACAAAAGGTGTTGGTCCCGATGATATTCATCCCCTTTTTCTACTTAAATGTGCGAATGCGCTGGCCCTCCCTTTAACTATCTTATATAATCACTCTTTGTTGACGGGCACATTCCCGGACTTATGGAAGCATGCGAGGGTGGTACCAATTCATAAAGGTGGCAAAAAAAAATGCATTACCAATTACCGACCGGTATCTATACTTTCAGCAGTGTCAAAGATCTTCGAGTCGATGGTTCATTCTGTGATTTACAACCACGTTCATAAACATATCTTGACTGAAAAAAGCGGATTCATGGCTAAGCGATCGACCAATACCAACTTAATGCTTTTCACGTCAGATCTCATGGACACTGTTGATCAAGGACTACAGGTAGATGCTATCTATACTGATTTTTCTAAGGCGTTTGACAAGCTGGACCACAAAATACTCTTAGAAAAGCTTTGAACGTTTGGTGTGACTGAAAATCTGCTGGACTGGTGTCGTTCGTACCTTATAAACCGCCCGTCAAAAGTTGTTGTGGAAGGGTAGCAGTCTGAGCCCTACATAGCTCTATCGGGTGTTCCCCAGGGCTCTGTTTTGGGGCCCCTATTCTTTAACATATTTATTAATGACATAGCAGGAATGATTAAGCATAGCAAAATTTACCTTTTCGCCGACGATTTAAAACTGACAAAAACGGTTTCTAATATGGCTGACTCGACATGCCTTCAAGAAGATATAGACAATCTCCAATTATGGTGTAAAAAGAATAAAATGGTTCTTAACGCTGCGAAATGTCACTATATCAAGTTCACCAAGAAACGCAATAAGTATCTTTCTGAGTATACAATCGACGGTGATAAGCTGAAAGAAGTCGCTGCTATTAGAGATCTTGGAGTTATAATGGATAGTCAATTGCGGTTCTCGGATCATATCGATAAAATTATAGGAGAGGCAAATAAATCACTAGGATTTATTCTAAGAAGCACAAAGGATTTCAAGAAACCATCTACGGTCATCCTGCTGTACAATAGTTATGTGCGGAGTAAACTTGAGTACTGCAGCACAGTATGGTGTCCTAGTTTTGCAGTGCATATAAATAGGATAGAGAGCAGGGTACAGAAAAAGTTACTACGCTGCCTGGCCTATCGCTTTAAGTGTCCAAGAAAGCTCAAAAGTTCTTCAGACAAAGCAAAACACTTTCATCTTGATCTGCTTACAGTCCGACGCAAGTATCTGGATATGTCATGCCTTCACAAATTAATGAACAACCGCATCGATAGCCCCATGCTATTAAGTCGACTCAACATCAATGTCCCAATCAGAATGCCTCGACACCCTTGTGGGTTGTTTAGAAACACTTTCTACCCAACAAAAATGGGTCGTGGTTCGCCTGTTGCTCGGTTAGCTCGCTTGTATAACGACCTTGTTAAGCAATTTCCAAAAATGGACATTAACCATCAAAGTCTTAGGAAATTTTTGGGGGATTTGAAGACCTGTGAGTGATTGACGCACCTCTAGTTTAGTTTAGATTTTAAGTCAACTTTGTTAATAACTTTTACTCTTAATAAGATTTTGTTATTCATTTTGTTTCGTTTCTTTGTTTAGTTTATGGAAGTATATACCTACTAAGTTCGTTTTTTTATGTTTTAATTTACAAATTAGTTATTAGTTATTTTACACGCATGATGTGTTTACCTGTAATTGTAGAAACAGTTAGCTATAAGCAATATTGTGTTTTTGTGTTGATTGTGATTGCTGATTTCTGTGTTGGTAAACCAATAAATAAATAAATAAATATATGAGCTGATTTGGTAGATTTGAAGAATATTTATTGCGAACACAAACACACCGTTACAGACATTTTGGCAGGGTGGCAACATTGCCATGAGCAAAATAAAATAATAATTTGAATGTTAATGTTGCCAACCAGGTAAATAAATGTTGTGGTCCGTCAAATCACTACCCTACACGTCGATAAAAATCTTGACCCGTAATATATACTGAAAGTGTTGGGTTCGCCTATGACAAGGATAGCAAAGTTAATGTCACTTGGTTGGAAGGTGCATAAGCACTATGGTCACTGAGTGTACCGTGCGAGTGCGCTCGCGTGTGTCGCAACTCAAACGTTGCTCTACGACCATCTTAACATTTGCCCCGCGCTGGGAGAGGAGTGGGCCTCGGGGAAGTGATAATAACGGAAAGGTTGATTGGCTTGGCTACTGCGGTGTTGAAACCTTCGTGAGAGCAGGAAAGGTTTGTTGGAGAACCCTCTTCGCTTCCTTACAGATTATTAAACTTCTTTTAAACAAAAAGACATTCAACTATTGAGTACCTACATCAAGAAGTTTAAATTGAAATTAAAGACATTTGAGTGTTTAGAAATAGAAATAGAAAAATACTTATTCAGGCACCATAATCATGATTAAACTTATTGTCTATCAATGTATAGTACATAGATATTCATAATCGACATATGCTCACACACCACACATACACACACACACCATTGCAACTCGACACATAATTAGTGCCTTTAATTATTATTATATTACATAGGTTAATAAACTTCAAATCCTTAATTGGCTTATGGAACATTGCTTTAAATAACTAGTGATACTTTTTTTTAAGTGCTGTGGATTTGTTGTAAACAAATAAGGGGATAATAAAAAATACAGGCTTCCTACAATAGTGTACAGTGTCAAGATAGAGCCCTTCAATAGAGCCATAAAAATGTGCAGTTACTTTTAAAGCAATTTATTTATGGAATGGTCTCCCAGTGGCGGTATTTCCGGAGAGATACGACATTGGGGCCTTCAAGAAGAAAGCGTATTCCTTCCTAAAAGGCAAGCAAGGCAGCGGCGACACCAGTGGTGTAACGGTTGTCCATGGGAGGAGGTGATCACTTTCCATCAGGAGAACTTCTAGCTCGTTTGTTCCCTCTTACATAAAAAAATCCTACTTTTTCCATCCTTGGCTTTACATTTTTACACAATTTCTATAATTCATATTGTTGAGATTAACATTCTTGATTAATTTACTAAACAAGCCTTACAGTCCAAAACAATTGTATAATATTGGTATGTCTTTTAAATAAATAATACGAAGACTATAAGTTATCACCTCACGAACTTTATGCCGCAAAAAAATCTCCGTAACATACTGATATGTTTTTATTGTAATTAACAGCTAACATTATTTATTAATTTCATTTGTAAATAGGAAACAGAATTGCGATAAATAAGTACTAGTCGAGGTACTTGGCCGGCTTGTATTTAATGGGGGAAATTTTAATTACCATCACATTTAATAGTTAACTGACATCATCAAAGCTAATAATGTTGTTTTGGAAATTATTTGCTAGGATAAATAATATTATTTTTACATATTGACATACCTACCTAATTACAGAGACCACATCTTTTCATTTCCTATTATGGTCAGTAAGGATCTGCAGACTCGTTGGTTATCGTGACCTACCTGCTTCACGGCTGGTCTTGGCTTCGAAGCCGCTCTACTAAAACTACTTCTTTCTGAGTAGATACTCTAACCTGAGACCAAGAAACCTGAGAATATGAAATGGACGAGACTTGACTACGATGACTATAACAATACTATTATAACAAACATACGAACTATTTGAATAAATAAAAGATAACTAGTGAGCTACTGAAATCATTACTAGTTACCCTCATACTATTTATTTGCTATTTACCTTGGTCTCTGCTAAAGCGAGGAAAACTCAACATAGAACCTTATATCAAACAGGACTTTTTTTATATGTATAGGGCAACAGCGTTTTATAATTGATAATGATTTCAAATATTTGAATTATAGACACATATTCATATTTTGAAATATACCTATAATCACAACATGGTATAAAACAAAGTCACCTTCTCTGTCCCTATGTCCCTTTGAATGCTTAAATCTTTGAAACTACGCAACAGATTTTGATGCGGTTTTTTTTAATAGATAAGAGTGATTCAAGAGGAAGGTTTATATGTATAATAACATCCTATTGCACCCGTGCGAAGCGGGGGCCGGTCGCTAGTATATTATAAAAGAAAGGATAATGGTTTAGGTTATGGAAATGTTCTGAACGGTCGCTGAGCCACTTGCCTAGACCTTTTTAGTCGCAAAAGTGCGACCTATCTTCACTGTATAAATCGTTGGTAAAAGACGCAGAGGCCGATGATGAGGGTTTAATATAATGATTTACCTCGGGAAGGGCAGCCGAAACAGTTCTTCCACAAACTCTTGCATGCTCACGATCCTTGTTTTTGCGAAGGTTGCATTGGTTCGCTAGCACCTAGCACCTCGCACAGATCTACGTGCCTCGCGACTCGTGACGCAACACTGACAAATGTAATTGGATATTTATTTACCCGCGACCGACAGGTTCTTATGTAACAACACAACTATTATTTACAAGTCACCGTTTACTTTTTCGCATTTACGTTTTCCTTGAGCGCAGCCGTGGCAAAAAACTTTATAACGCTCCATTCAGAATCAAGGAACAATTGTGTTGTTGGACTCATATTTTTTCTAATATTTATAAACAAATCATTTGTATGCTATTGGAGAGTGTTTGAGTGAGTTAACAGTTACCACAGCACGGAGAACCACAGCTAAATATACTGTTGGTGTTTTGCTGGCAATCGGGTGTTGTTCCACACGACAAAGAGTCAGCTGAGTGTCTCCATATGAGAGACTTGTTGCTATTTGTCTAGCTGACATTGCTGACAATACAAGTCTCAGTGGCTGACCTTGTAATTCTATACTAGGTCAGCCACTGGCTACTGATAATAGCTGTGGTGCTTTTCGTAGGTTAGACTGCGGAAACTGCTTACCATGAAGCACTCCTCATGATAGCTTGCTCCCAGTTTTGTAGGAAAAAATTACCAGGAACTAATAATTAATTACTCACTAATTTACCAGGAATCGCTTTACCCCATAGTAATGGAAGCTGCTTAGCTAGAAGCAGATTAGAAGATTTGAAGTACGTTGACGACCGTCTTGGTGTAATTGTTGAGAAGTCGGCTACTACACCAAGGGTCGCGGGTTCGATCCCCGCACAGTACAAACATTTGTGCATGAACATGTCTGTTTGTATTGGTCTGGGTGTTTCCTATGTATATTAAGTATGTATTTACAAAAGAAAAGTATTTAAGTATGTTTATCCGTTGTCTAGTATCCATAATAACGGACTATACTTAGCCCACTTGGGACTAGATGGCGCTGTGGGGAATAATGTCCAAGGATATTTATTTTATTTATTTACAAATTTAGCGAATAGCGTTCTCCCCAGCCCTTCTCGGTTTGTCCAAATGTTCATGCATGGTCATGCCACTGCCTCGCTCTACCTGCCTCTGAATGATGCCATATTTTTATTTAGTGTTATCACAACTAATTATATTCCATTATAGTCTAAATGCGACGTTACCACCAAACCATGCACAGCTTGAACACGAAACTTGGGTGTCTCCGATAGTACATTAGTAGTACATTTTAAGGCTTTGCTAAGTAAGTACATAATACAGCAACAACCGACGACAACAGACATTAACCAACTATGTCATGTACTAACGAAGCCTGGCAGCTATTAAAATTAATAGCGTTATTTTACAAATTGCCAGCGGTTTAAATGAACTACAACAACTCTGTATTCTTAGGTTCATACAGAGCAGTTATTATCGCAGTTAAAATTTGTTTGTACAAAAAAGGCATATCTAGAGGCACAGTACCACATACAGACAATGTTTAGTAATATACGTAAACGCTAGCGACAGCGTTAATGAACGGTGAAGATCGTAAGAAGAAGACCAACGCTACCAAGTTCCTAGGAAGTTCACGCAACTGAGGCTATTCTTATTATTTTATTTATTGTTACAAATACCAATACTAAAAAAAATAACAAATTGTATCCTACTAAAAGATGCTGATTTTACTACACATTGGATGGTTCCAGTCTAAACCTTGTTCTCACCTAAGTATTATAGGTACATCATGCTTCTACATGCTTAAAACGACATTCCCTAGATTCTGCTAGGTTTGATTGAATCCGCAAGTCTTCTTACAATCCAACGATCTTAAGATTCAATTGAAAGGAAAAAAATATGTAGTCGACTCCGACTGAAGAGTTCAAACTAGGCTAGGCAGTATTCAAGTTTTGTCAAATGTTGGCATCGCTTATAACGCAAGCCTGAAGTTTTCTACTGAAAGCCTGCATGCCGTAGATACGGTGCCAAAACTTGGAAGCGAATATCGAGATATGTCTACTTAGGTAGACAAAATAAACAGTTGAGAACGGACTGGAACCGTGTGCGATGGGAATGCTGAAGGGGTTTGGGAAAGAAAGAATGAAATGCGATTAACAAAACGAATTCAAGGTAGGTAGGCAACGGTAATTGGAACTGTTGGAAGAGAAAGGAACAGATGAACGTTTCTTCAGCAAGTTCAAGGTGTTCTCTGGAAGAGTCAACAAGAATATCTTTAACCAACGATCATGTAGGTGTGAAAAAATTATGAGAGTAGAAGAAGTTATGTCAATACATCTGGCGCTTCAAGATAGTACGAGTAGCAAGAGGATGGACGTGGTCTCTCCTTACCTCGTGAGAAAATAAAGCGTGTTGGTATGGTATGAAAGAGGCGCTAAGCAGGTCTTGCGTCACCAGCTCGCTCGTCACGGCGCCTATTCACACACCTGCCATTCAGACCAGCCGCCATTGGCTACACCAGACCAACAGACAGGTCATTATGATCGTTTTTTGCTGTTTTTGTTCTCGTTTTATCCTCATTAATTGTCCAGTTGTACCTACTTGTTTCACATCACAATGGCTTCTAAGATCTTAACGAACATCAGTAATGGACTAGTAACTGGACCAGTTCAATGACAAACATACTTAAATCCACTTCAAACGTTTTTTACTGTAATTATCTGCTGCATGCGTGCTGTTGTTATAACTTAAGAGTGCGCATAAAGCAAAACTACCAATCTTATTCTTGATTGTACGTGATAAATACTAGATGAAATTTTAAAAATTTAATAAATGTTACGCTACATGATATTTGCAAGGGTTGTGTTTGATCAAAAACATAAAATAATTAAATTATCTCGATAAAAAAAAATCACGAAGTTACGTCTGATTTTCTCTTTTTTTCGTTTTATACGTGACATGGCAATTACTATGATGACAATTTTTTTATAAATAATTATATTGAAAAATAAGTAAGGGCTATGTCTAGCCATTTTTTAAAATTACTTTTAGTTTTGGACTTATAACGATTAAACACTTTTGGCACTTAATACGTTTTGATTCCGCGGAAAAAGCCATCTTCCCTCGCACGTTTGTGAAGCTTGACACATATTTCTATTTCACACATCAGTTGCCATCGCTCCGTTGAGACGAGAAGACTACGCTCAAATTCTTAGCTGCTCCGAGTTTCAAAATAAATAGTGAAATGGGGAAAAAGAAAAGGACTTAGTAAACGAGAACTAAAAAATTTGAAAACTGAAAGGATAGCTAATTGTCGAAGGTATGTTGTATTGTATTTTAACAGAAATAAATTCATTTGAGTCGCTCTAGTAAGATGACGTAAACAGATGGTGTAAAGTATATGCTAAGTAATCACATGACTTAAGTTGGTCTCTTCAAATAATAGGTTGATTTCGAAGGAATTTGTTTCAATCCACCAGGTATTGATTGTAAGTGAATTGTTTTCAAATAATATTTAATTTTCAGAATTGCTGCATCTCAAAATATTTCACAATCTGACAGGTGTGATCAAAATGAAGTTGTGGAGGCATGCGCGTCGTCGACTATGTAGGTTTCTTTGAAAATAGTATCCATACTCGCTTTTCCATCTTGGATATATTTTTTTTAGTAAAATTGAAGCTGGCTGAAGCAATAACTAGTTACTACCACATGAGTAAATATACTAAGTACTGTGTTTATTTTACAGAACAACATTGAATTTGGAAAATGTAGACCCTAATAGACAGCCTATATCTACAGACTATTGTCAGCCAGAAAAAAATACTTACCGTAATGATTACTCGAGGAATGAAAAGAATACTCCAGAAAGGTATCCGCCTAAATTCTTACAGTACAATCGATAACATTTAAACTAGTGGAGACCTGTCATTAGAAAAATAACGAATGGGAAATAATCATTTGAAAAATAACGTTAGATAATTTCTGATAAAGTTATCACTTTCCAAACCATCTTTTCTTTAATCAGTAATTTGAGAGTAACTAAGCGCCAACAGACGCCGAAATTAACCATTTCCCGCATACTTTTTTGCCTGGCCGCTGTTTTGCACTCTCCTGTAAATAAATATAAAATAAATCCGATCAGTTGAACGGAAAAGGGTTGATTTGGGTGCGGTGGTTAGAACTGCAACCACAAAACGCATGTGCCGAGCGATATTTTGACTCAGAACGCCACTTGCTACGAGTACTTTAATACCTAATTGCAAATGACTTTCCTAATAGTGGGTAATTTGTGCCTATTGCCTATTGAAAACATTTTTTTAACATAAATTCCGTAAAATATGGCTTCCGCATTATTATTTTTCTACTGTGTCATTTTTGCATGTTTTTTTTTTGGAAATAGCTGAACTTTTTCATTACAGTTCATTGAAGCGACGATGCAGTCTAAGTGGTCGGCCACAAGCTCAGAATGAAGATCAGGCTGAAATTTTCCACAAATTTAAAGTCACCCAGCGGGCTATGGAGATGGCTATGCTCGGCGTTTATCTGCGGGACCAAATTAGAAATGAGGTGATACGGCAGAGAACCAAGGTTATCGACATAGCCCACCGGATTAGCAAGCTGAAGTGGCAGTGTTAGCCGTAGAACCGACAACCGTTGGAGTAAACGTGTTCTTGAGTGGAGACCGCATCTCGGCAAGCGTAGTGTAGGACGTCCTCAGGCAAGGTGGAGTGATGATTTGCGCAGGATGGCTGGCAGGAGCTGGATGCGAGCAGCCGAAGATCGAGTTCAGTGGCGTGTAATGGGAGAGGCCTATGTCCAGCAGTGGACTGCAACAGGTTGATGATGATGATGTGCAGAGGTGAATTCATACTGAACACGTCAGATCCACAACCAACCCAGAACCTAGACATAAACACAGCCGCTGTCACTGGGATTACTAGTGTAGGCATTGGCTTAGAACAATTTCAAGAATTGAGTGTAGCCATGAATCTTCCCACAATGACGCACCAAATGTACCGGAAAAAATAAGCAACCAACAACAAGCGCAACCGTGGGACCACATCGGAGACGTGTTTGGCGCTGTTTAAGCGGAATCCCGCGGAGTTTTTGCGTCGTTTTGTGACCGTCGATGAAACCTAGATCCACTGGTACACACCAGAGACCAAGGAGCAATCAATACAAAGGATTCAGACCGGGGAACATGCTGGAAAGAAGGCGAGAAAGTTATGGCCACCGTTTTCTGGGATCCACAAGGTTTGATCTACATCGATTACCTTGAGAACGGTAAAACAATAACAGGGCTTTTCTATGCTGATTTATTGGGCTGATTCGACGCCAAATTAAAGAATAAACGACCCCACCTAGCGAACTAAAACGCGCTGTTTCACCACGACAACGCACCGGTTCACACGTCTGCCGTTATTGGTCAAATTGCGCTACAAATTGCTGCCCCATCCACCGTATTCTCCAGAGTTGGCCCCGTGAGACTTCTTTCTGTTTCCTAATCTGAAAAAAAAACACTAACCGAGAATGGATATTGATCAAATGAGGAGGTTATTGCCGCCATGGAGGCCTATTTTGCAGAGTTTGACAAAAAATATTTTTCGGATGGGTTAAAATATAAAAAAGTTTGAGCATCGCTGTGCTAAGTGTTTCGAACTGAAAGGAGACCATGTTGAAAACTAAATTGCCACTTTTCCAAAAATTTCCTTTACTTTTTGTAGGCTAAGTAAGTATTTATTGAATGACCCTCGTATAATAATATGTACATACTTGAAATAAAGATGATGTTTTTGGCATTCATTTTCATTTTTCATTCATCTTTCAACGCCCTTTAAACCAGATACAATTGAAAATCTATTATTATAATCGCTGACAATCGCGCCAGGCGGGATGCGACCCTTTAATTCGTGTTCAGTTGGTGGAGGAGAGTCAAACCGCCCCGTCATGAGTTCTCACCTTGGCGTTGCGAGGGGGCTTAGTACCGGTGGTAGGGTCCAACCGCCGCGAAGCGAATAGAACTCAGGCGTGGCAGTGTGGTGGACTAGCCATCCACTTGCTGAGGCCCGTAAGGGCGACACGTGGGGTTGCGGGGTTTTAGTCGGTAGGAGTCCGACATAACTTCGTCGTCCCCCCGGGCGGCGAGGTATCCATGAAGATTTCCCCACGAAAAAAAAGGCGGGTCAAATCATGACACCGGGGAGCTTCTATTTATAAATATACAAATGCGTCCACCTATTACCGTCACTAATTTAGAACAAAGAACGCAAAAAAAACCCGCTTGTGTATTTACTCTAAAATATTAATTTTATTATATATTTTATATCTTCTACTATATAAAAATAAGTCGGGTTTTCCTTCCTGACGCTATAACTTCAGAACGCACGAACCGATTTCCATTCGTTGGAAAGGTCTCGGGTCGTCGGAAAATTTCAACAGAAAAGCGGGAAAATCTTTTTTCACATACAGTAACACGGACGAAGTCGCGGGCGGCTGCTAGTATTTAGTATTTACTGTGAAAAAATCAACTGGTGACAGATGGACAGTGTAGTCTATGTAATAGGGTCCTGTTTTAACCTTTTGCATACCGATCCTTAAACATAATTTAAAAGATGAGACTACTATTTACAACATAACATACAACTTATTTACAAAGTAAAATTACATACGGTAATGTATTCACAAAAAGAATGCCCACTGTGTTATCTGATTGTTTTACGTATACTACGGAAGCTACGCGTTGAGCGAGCGAGAGAGATGTATTGTGGTTTGGCGGGCGATAGTGTTCGCAGAGAGGGGGGCGCGGGTGAATTTTAATAATTTGCTGGGTTTATACGCACTCTTAAAAGGTTTTAAAATAATAGTTATCACGATTCGAAAGTTAAACTCGGAAACGCTATTCGGTCGGTTTTGTTCTGTCTTAGTAAAACTTTGGTTAGTACAGAACATTAAAGTAAGTAAGCAATTAATAATAATAGTCAACCTTCAGAAGGTTTCACCGCGAACATACTACATTATCATTGCACGTAATAATGTCAACAAACAATTTGTCGTCGTGTTCTATGGAAAATAAATAAAGAGCACTCACCAAAGTTCAAGGAAGCGTCCTGATGCGAGCACAATCGGTAAATCCCACTTAGAATTTTACTGTTCCACTGTAAACTTTTGTTTCACTTGGTTTTCTCGTTGGGAAAACGAATGAATGAACGTGTACGTAGTGGAAGAGGTTCGCGAGGTGAGCGGCGCGTGCGTCGGCGCGCCGGGGCGAGGAGCTACTGCCGGCGCGCGCCGCTCGGGGACTCACGCGCCGCTCCGTTGGTCCCGCGCCCGCGCGGACGAGCGGCGACATAGTTGCGCCGGCGCAGGGGACCTGACCGATTTGCTTTGCAAACCGCTAGACGCTTAGAAAGAGATGTCACGGATACTTCGTAATCCGCAATGTTGAATTGCAAAATTTCATTCAAAGATTTGTCCGATGCCGTAACCTAAACACCATTTACGTTACAAACAAGTCGAAACTGAAGTAACCATCTGAAGTAAGTAGGTGACGGTTAATTTAGGCAAACATTTTTTTTCCTAAGGCCAGAATTAGGTACCTATCCCATCGACATCGACCACACAGGCTATGAGGTCCATGAGGTATCCGTAGAGATCAGACCAAACAACAATAAAATTAAACATGACATTGTCATAGTGGCAAACCCCATCAAAAACGTCAGAGGTATTACTCCAATAATAGTTGTTATTGATTGTGTAATGGTTGGATTCATTTCGCGACAATTCCATCTAAACTGATCACCATGGAGAAGAAACGTTCACCGTTTACCACCGTCAGCCCTCAACAAGGCAGCACCAAATCACCGGATAAATTATCGAATAAGCTCCCGGAGAATTCGCCGAAGTCACCATCGAGCTCGAAGTCTGAAAAGTCTTCGTCCCCTACGTCGCCGCTCAAGCCCCTCAAGCCGCCGAAGAAGGCTAAAGGGTACTGCATCACGCCTCCGACCTCCTCAGGCACCCAATACTTCAGACGAGAAACACACGGCGATGCCTTTGAGAGAATAGACAGCGATCGGTACGTGGGCTTGTCGGAGTCTCTTTCCGGATCCTCGTCCACATTTCAATGCTTTCATGGACCTGAAGGCAAACCGTATACTGAAAAGGGACTTTTGAAGAGAAATCTCATAAAAGAACTGGATCCTATACCATTTGGTAAGTACCTATCTACATAACTAATTACAGTGTAGTGAATTCGTTTTTTTCATGTAAATCGACGAGTAAGTACCTATACAAAAGATTTTCCAACACCCTAGCAATTCAATCACAAAACTTCAAAAATCACAAAAATACTACACACTGCACTGTTCCAACATTGTAGTGTATTCCCAGGGCACTGAACTAGAATCCCGACATTTTGGTTGACTTGTTGCGGCCCGATGCCGCTAAATACTGAGTTAGAGTGATATTTCATTCCGTAGATACTCAACAAGTGGTTCTTAAACATTTAACTTAAGCTGAAACCTTAGTGTATCAGGATTTTTATATTATCATGTTGGCCTTACTCTTTATGTAATACTCACCAGCACATCGTTGTTAAGGTCAATACCAATATCAAGGCAATTTGGGAATACCTACTGATAATTTCCAGGAATCTGAAAGAACCCCAAGCATTTATTTCAAATAAATGAAGATTGATCTGAAGGAAGCTATAGCTTCAACCAAAAAGTTGCTTTCGTAGTTAGAAAGCCGCTACCTCATACTTGAGGTGAGGAGGCCTGTGCCCAGCAGTGGGACGTCTATAGACAGTTACTTGTTTTTTGTTTTGTTGAAGTAAAAAAGGTTGAGGCTGTTGTTTCAAAGGCGTCAAATTTCTTTCATGTAATATCATCCATGGTTGGGTTATTTCATCCAATTTAAGGAGGTGCTCGTTACATAATCCGTTCGGCTTGTTTTACTCATGTTGCTTTCCCAATTTAGTAAATACTAGCCATGCTTAAACAGCTGTGACATGATTATAAATGGTGTCATTAGCTTCATACTTGTTATGAATTTTGTCGCTACTGCTAAGTAGATTAGTAAGTGAGTAAACATTTATTCAGAACAAATACTTAACCCATGTAACATGGCTATACCTTTTGTTAAGAAAGTTTAATGGTATATGGAACAAGAGCATGGTTTGAAAATGTTCAGCGCTTTCCCTCACCCACATATCCTTTTGATCAGCGGTCACATATCAGCTCGACTGCAAAATGGAATTTAATAAAACGTTTGAGCCAATTTCATCAAGGACCTACTTCAATTTCTCACTTACTTCAAAAAGTAATTTCGTAGTTCGAGAAGAAGTTTCGCCTTTCTAGCTAAGCCAAGCACTGACAGTGCTTTTTAAGCAATATTTGCCAATCAATGTTTCTTATTCACAACAATTGCTCGAGTAATATGTAATCATTTATTTAAAAAAGGTAATTTAGTTTAAACATTTAAAAGTTAAATGAGCTCAACATTTGCATTCGCTTGGTATTGCAACGATTTTCTCTCGGTTAATTTCTTGAACATATTTTAATTAAATGCGGTACTTTTACTTGTACTTTTATATAAAAAAAAAAAAAAGTAAAAAAATCATTTATTCATGTAAGCTTATTCACAAGCACTTATGACACGTCAAGACAGAAAATCAAAATGAACAAACTGACTCTACCACCGGTTCGGAAGTTGCTTCTATCGAGAAGATTCCGGCAAGAAACTCGATAGTTACTCTTTTCAATCTTGTTTGATTACAATAGTAGTATATGTTACATATCAAGTATAGACAAGACACAAAATGTGCAGAGGAGCAGATTATATCTATGATGACCACAAATTCTTATCATTCAAATAATCATTTACATTATAGTAACCTCCTTTCATTAATTTCGCTTTAACCAGTGACTTAAACTTGTAAAGAGGCTGCTCAATAAGAGTTTGAGGTAGCATATTAAAAAAAGTTATACATTGGCCAACAAATGATTTGCCTACTTTGTGTAGTCTAAGATTAGGTATTCTAAGTTTGGCTTTATTTCTAGTATTTAATTTATGAACATCACTATTTTTCTGGAAAAGATGCAAATTTTTACGCACATACATTATGTTTATTTGATTGGATTAGATAAGTCATGGACCGATAGCTGTCCTCCAGCCTTCGGGTGGGACCTCGCGAAGATGCTGGAGTTCCTCGTCACCGACCCCGTGGGGGTCCACCAGGAGCATCGCTTGCAGACTCAGCTCTCGGACTTGGCAAGAATCTCGGAGAAGGGATACGTATCCTTTTTAGGGTATTTTCACGGTGGTATTTAATAAGTACTCAATTTTATTTCGCCTAATCCGGGGCTTGACAAAGATTCTTAGTAGGTAAGAAAGCTGTGAATGTGTGTGAAGGGAGGTTGTTATTAAATTAGACAACTAGCTCAGTTGAATGATGGTTTATTAGTCCTTCTTCATAATGAGTACACGTTAATATATATAGTGATTAATACACATAGATATGAGTAGGTACAATAACATACGTCACCTCACCTCCGGGGTGAATGAAAAAAAAAATAGTTACAATATTTTTTTTTTTTTTTTTTTAAACATTACAGAGCTTAGTCCTATTTTTATGTATTACATGTTGTTTGTTATTTTTCAAGATCTTAACATTAACTCCCATGTCTTCTACTACAGAATAAGGACCTTCATACAATTTGTCCAATTTCTTTGCACATTCATTTTTCACTAGAATTAATTGTCCACTGTTATACGATATAGGATTAACATTTTTATCATATACACATTTACGTTTTTCTTTGCTTAAAATTAAATTGTTACGAGCGTCCTGGTGAGCTACTTGTAACCGGTATTTTAGGTCTAAAGCATAACTTTCAGGATTATATAATGGTTCGATAAATTGACTAACACTACATAATATTTTACTCGGTTTACCAAAAACTAATTCGAAAGGCGTGTATTTAGTCTCTGTGTGAACTGTGTTATTAAAACTGTAGCACCAAAATGGAAGCCATTGACTCCACGTATCTTTTTGACCATTACATTGTATTCGCAAAAATGTACCTAGATTTTTATGCGAATTCTCCAACGCACCTATTGATTGATGATGGTAAGCTGTTGAAGTTAATTTTTCTATCTGCAATAATTTACATACCTGTTCCATTGTTGAAGAGACAAACTCCGTTCCACGATCAGTCGCAATAGTATCTGGTACGCCGAATCTTAACATAAAATTACTAACTAACGCCTTAGCTATGGTTAATGTCTCCTTGTTCCTTATCGGATAAGCTTCCACAAACTTAGAAAGTTCGCATTGAATGGTTAAAATGTAACAATAACCTTCTAAATCCCTATCCAGGGGGCCAACAACGTCTAAAAATATTTTTTGAAACGCATGCGAAGCCGTGGTGGTTATTTCCATGGGTTCCTTTACATGTCTACAATGCTTCATTTTTTGACAAGTAGTGCACTTACTTACAAAAATTTTCACATCGTTATCTAAACCTGGCCAATAAAATTTTCTCTTTATATTTTGAGTCATCCTACGCACTCCAGCATGTCCACTGGTGGGTAGTAAATGAAAATCGTTAAGAATATACCTTTTTTCATCATTGTTGTCAATTCTTTTGACACCTCTTAATACACAAATTCTGGGACCGGTCCAATCCTTTATCGTATTTATCTCTTTCAATACATCTTTAAGAAATGACTCATTTTCTCCACTTTTTACTATGCATAGTTCATTAATATCATATTTTTTACAAAACGTCTCTAACTTTGTCACAAATTCGGCTCGCGAAAAGTGTGCCCTATAGTTGAGATTAATGTAAATTATATTTTTACTCCTATTAAATATGAAACATCCACTTTCTACCATCTCGTCATTATTCTTTCTTAATTTCTCTACCTTCTCTTTGCTAATAAAAGTTAATTCTACAAAATCATTTGGTATTTTTAATAACTCCACTACCCTTGGTTGATCAGACCACTGGCTCATGGGTTTATTAGAAATATCCGATTGAGAATCTCCTATTAATTTTCGTCTTTGTGCTCTAGTCATTACATTAACAACCTCGTTATGCATTTCCTTCAATGAATCTGATGTTAAACAAATGCGTGATAAAGCATCTGCTACCGAATTATTTTTCCCTGGTACGTACAGTATTTTAAAATTATATTCTTCTAGCGATAATCGGAATTTTAATAATCTACTAGACGGATCTTTTAATGAGAACAAATAAATTAAAGGCTTATGATCAGTCATTATAGTGAATGTTCGACCATAAATGTAAGGTCTAAAATATTTGATTGACCAAACAATTGCAACCAATTCTTTTTGAATAGTAGGGTAGTTTCTCTCAGCTTTATTTAGCGGTCTACTAGCATAAGCCACTGGCCTCATATCCTTATTACATAAAACTGCCCCAATAGCTGTGCCTGAAGCATCAGTCTGAATCACAAACTCATTATTTTCAGTAAAATCTGGAAACTGTAATACAGGTGGAGTTGTCAGTGCATTTTTTAACGTTTCAAAAGATTTTTTACATTCATCAGTCCATATAAATGGTTCGTTTTTTCTTGTCAGTTTATTTAAACTATTTGTAATTTTTGCAAAGTCTCTAATAAATTTTCTATAGTAGTTACAAAATGCTACGAATCTCTTTACTTCATCTGTGTTAGTAGGCACTGGATAATTTTGCAAGACTTTAATTTTGGCTGGATCTGGCAAGACTCCTTCAGCTGATACAACGTGACCTAAGTAAAGTAATTCTTTTTTGAGAAAGCAACACTTTTCAGGATTTAATTTCAAATTAACTTTTCTCAACCGTTCTAAGACATTTATTAAATTTTTATTATGTAAATTCATATTTCTTCCGAATACAATCAAATCGTCCAAATAAATGAAACATTTTTCAAATGCTAGTCCAGACATAGCTACTGACATGACACGACTAAACGAACTTGGACTCGTCTTCAAACCCATCGGTAATCTTTTCATTTGGTATTGGCCTGTGCTAGTAGTGAACGCTGTATACTTTCTAGAATGTTCAGATAAAGAAAGCTGGTAGTAACCTTGATTTAAGTCAAGATGTGAGAAATAAAGAGAACCAGAGAGTGAATCTAAGATGTCAGTGATGTTTGGTAATGGAAATTTATCGTCAACTATGCATTCATTTAATTTCCTGTAGTCGACTACCAAACGCCATTTATTATTTTGTTCACCCGTTGTTTTCTTTGGCACTAATAATATCGGGCTAGACCATTCACTCTTTGCTTCTTCTATTATGTCATTTTTTATCATTTGGTCTATCTGCTTACTAACTTCTTTTTTCAAGGCTTGCGGCAATCGATACTGCTTTACATAAACTGGACTTGTGTTAGGTTTAAGTGTAATTGACTGCTCATAAATATTTGTTGTACTAAGCTTATCACCTGGTAAAAAGAAAACATCTGCATATTTGGAACATAACTCTGTAATGGAATTCCTTTCCTCTGTGTTAAGGTGACCTAGCTTCAATATGTCTAATAAAACTTTAGCTCTATCTGAATTCCTCGAACAAGAATCAAAGTTACACACATCGTAATCCGTAAGTGATTCTAATTTAGGTTGAAACATTGGCAAGTTAATATTCTCTTCATTCGTGTTTAAAATTTTTACTGGTACTCTATTATTATGCACTTTCACTATACTTCCCGCCAAAAAAATATTTTCACCTAACTGTTCCGCGTATATGACACCTTCATCTTTACTATTGGAATTTACATGTAAGTAATGTATTGTTTCACTTCGACCTGGTAAAACTAAGTACTCGTTGGAACAAGTAAATGTGTCATACATTGGTAAAGAATATTCCATTCCATTTTTGTAAAACGTAATAACATTTATACTTAAGTCTATATTTGATGCATACTTGCATAAGAAATCTAATCCTAAAATTCCATCTGCCTTTAATGGTACCGAATCAAAGACATAAAAGTTGGTGTTGAATTCTGTTGTATTAACATCGTCATGATGAATCAACTCTAGACTAACATAGCCTGTAGATCGAATTTGACCCGCTATACCGTTCACGACGGTATCGTCTCTAAATATGGGCGTGTTTATCGGTATTGCATCACGCTTAATGATTGACAATGATGCGCCAGTATCTATAAGCCAAAAATATTTTTTATGTGCAACATAAAACGACA
Source organism: Udea ferrugalis (assembly GCA_950022985.1). Classification (NCBI taxonomy): domain Eukaryota; kingdom Metazoa; phylum Arthropoda; class Insecta; order Lepidoptera; family Crambidae; genus Udea; species Udea ferrugalis. Next base: position 26,810,491 of record OX465515.1, read on the forward strand.
CAAATTTTGTTTTACCATTCAAAGCTAAGATGTTATGTTTAAGACCGAAAAAACTGAATTTCCTCAGACTGTTGTGATGTTTGAGGCTCCTGTTCAGTTACTTGCTCTGTATAGAATACGCGTTGGTTTCTATTGCCCCTATTTCGGAAACTCGAATAGTTATCACGTGAAAACCTTACACCACGTCCACGATTTGGGTAATAAGTAGTTCGCCTATTCGTGGAAACAAAATTAGGCGTCGCCGCATTATGATTATACCTATGTTGATGCCGATAACCTCGCTGTCCTCGTGAGCGACTGGTATAGAGTCGGCCTTGGTAAAAATTAGGTTGTGACCTACCTTGAGTCCCACGACGTGAGAAATGCATCACGTCTTCACCTTTCGATGTAGCAGCTTTTGTCAGCTCCTCATCCTTTGCCGCCTGTATAGCCTCGTTTAGATGCTCGTAGTTCCTGGCTGCTATAATGGTGCTCAGCCGAGGATCTCGCAAACCCTCTGAAAACCGTTTCACCGCAGTCTTTTCATTTAAAGGCTTCAAAACAGCATAGCTATCAGCGTTCCCATCGGCTTGTGATATTGTTAAATCTGAGAATAACTTTTCGACTTCTGTACCGTACTGATCGATAGTGCGCCAACCTTGACTAACACTTTGCAGTCGAGATTGAATAGCCGTAAATGACTTTTTAGTTAATAACTTCTGTCTCAAATCTTTTAAAAGATCTGTCGCCGATGCGTACTCTGAAGCTAATCGCAATTTCGCATTTTCTGTAAGCCTACTCTTTAAGACAAACTTTATAAGTAATTTTTTGCCAGAATCAGATAACATATCTGAATACATATCCACAGAGTCAATGATTCTCTTAATGGTACTTTCATTATTGTCCATCACAGGGATTAAATTACAAGCTGTTTTCAGATCAAAATCCATTGTTAAATTTGGATGTTCACTAGAGTCGCTATAGTCAGAAGAATCACAATCAGAAGACAGTACTTCTGCTGGATTGGAACACAATTCTAAAATATTGCTATAAAGATATTTAATTTTTTCCCAAATGGAATTTATAGTTTCCAATATATTAGGATTTAAGTCCTTTTGTTCTTTTAATAATGAAATAATTGCCTCACTTCTTTTAAAAATTATTTCCACCTCAGTTAATTTACTTCTTATACAATTACCTTGAAATCTTGATTTTCCCTTTTTAACTAAATATTTCCTCACTTTTTCAATATTATTTAAACATTGGATTAACTAATTTTCCATCCCTAATTAAAATTATAAATAAAAAATAATTAACACATACCCGGTTTCCATAAGTCACGTAGTAGGGGACTTCAGGACGATCGTATATGGACATAGGAATGTAAACACACGGCACGACCCACTCATTGATATTGATTAAAATAATTATGCTTAAATTTTACTTACATTCATTTGCATCTGCTAGTATGCAATTTAATATAAAATATTGATTAATATATTATTAAGTATTATGCACTTAATGTTCCTATAATAGTCATAGTTATTAATTTTTTTTTTTTCAAGTGTTCACGATGATACCGTATTGATAACGCACTTTCACCTTTATCGCGCACAATTTCGCACTATATCACTTCAATCTTTACTGGTTGTTGTGGGGGAGGGCCATTGCTTGGGCGCAGACGAAAAGATTTCCGCAACTCATGAAGTGTAATCTCTCTTCGCATCCATTTTTTGTGGGTTTTCTTATATCCACGGTATACTCCATACACTCCTGCCAAGACGAGAAGGGTCACTATGATGATCAAAAGGATATTCGTGGTACTCGCATGGAATTTCAAGTCCTGCGTCGCGGACGCTGAGTTAGTTCCTCCAGACGCGGTCTGAGCAATGATAACTTCCTCTTGTTTCGACTGTTCTTTGCCCATTTTCGATGATAACTTCTTGAGTTTTTTCCAAAATAGATTGCAATGTTATGCACCACGATTCGCTCGAACAATCAGACGACGTGTAAAAACTTTCCATGATGAACACTCAGTCGGCCGGCGCCGAAACACGAGATCACTTCGTCACGCGCTCCAAACATGGCAGGATCGCCATGAAGGGAGGTTGTTATTAAATTAGACAACTAGCTCAGTTGAATGATGGTTTATTAGTCCTTCTTCATAATGAGTACACGTTAATATATATAGTGATTAATACACATAGATATGAGTAGGTACAATAACATACGTCACCTCATGTGTAATGTTAAATTTATTGCAACTACTTAGGGTTGCTCCCTACAGAAAAGTTTGGATGATTTAGAAGTTATAACTTTTGGCCACTACCGTATCCTGCGTTGTCCGTCACACACTTGCCCGTTATTTGCAGTTGTCTCTGGTACCCAAATGCGGTGCCGCAAACTGCTGCGTTAGAACACAATCTACACCAACGACATACATTCCCTAGATGCATGCCTACGAGTACTTGCCGGCGCCACTGGCCCGTTGGAACGGCCGTTACCACAAGCTAATCTATTTGTTTACTAAGAACTGCCTATTACAAGGGATACACTAGGGCATAGTATTATTGTTTACTAAATAAACTTCTTAGCTCTTGGTTATTATTGTTTTTAGCATTTTCCATGCAGTATCTTTACTAAAGATCTGAAAACTAGACAAATACTTTGGTCAATGGTTGAGAACTTGGTCGTCTTGGCATCAGGCAGGAATCGAACCCGCATCTTTCGCAAACCGGGCGACAGCACTATTCTGCACGGTTCTCAGCTCTTATTCTTAGAACCTGACAAAGTTAATAAATAATTTCAATACAATGACAACCAGAAAATAGACGTCTTGGAGTCGATCTGCACGATAGTGGATTACTTGGTGGAGTCGTACCAGAAGAAGCCAGGTCTTCGCGAACCCCTCGGCAGGCTTCTACTGAACATGGAGAAGCCAGTTCTGCTCAACGCTGCATCTGATGTCATCACATACTTTGACACTCTGCAGTCCTATATTGGGTTTTTAGGTAAACATTTCAGCGGTTTTCATGAAACAAAACTTATTAGAATTTTAAGCGTCTAAGGCTGTGCCGGTTAGAAACTGAACTAGTGAGACGACCAGACACTAATAGATTCACAAATTTTACTGGTATACATTATAGACGTAGATATAATGATAACTACGTATATCATCATAGACGTACGTGATCTAATCCATTATCTAGACCACAATGAGGACAATGCCATTGGCACTCGGGGGATTTTACTTCCATTAATAGAATCGGTTATGGTTACGGACCCAATGCGTGCACATGGTTCAATGCAACGTTCTACTTCTGATTTAATGTGCTCAATTGCAGCCTGTCCTACTAATATTATAAATGCGAAAGTTTGTATGTGTGGATGGATGTATGTGCCGTGTTTCTCTTTCATGTAAAAACTACTGAATGGATTTGAAAGAAACTTTACTATAATATACCTAGCTACACATCTGAAAAGGGCATAGGCTACAATTTATAGAAAAAAAATCTTTTTTTTCTTACTTAAGTCCACGCGGACGAAGTCGCGGGTGGCCGCTAATACGTTATATTTCTATCTTCGATTCTATTTTGTGAGACGACTAGGTATTTGTCACATGTCGTAGATTCTAGCTAGATGGAAATAGAAACCCGGGCCTTCTCCGTTATAGGCAGAAAGCCTACACATAGCAGCAATGTTTGTGGAACATGGTTGCGATTGGTCCCACGAGCAAATTAGGATGGAAATTCCATTGAACGAGCCGTACTCCAACACGCCGGCTCAGTGCGGATTGTTGGAGCGGTGTAAGGTTAGTGAGCAACCTTAACGTCAGTGATCGTCGCCGATCACTGTCACCTCGCGCCACGGGCACCTCCACTCGTAGAAGTGAGCATTATATATTTCATAGATAAGAAAAGCTATAGCAACCGTTGCTGCAGGATACTTGCTGATGCGGCTGGAAGACGAGGACCTGTTCAGCCTGGTCAGCAACGCTTTGCTCTGGCAGCTGTCGGCGCGCGACTGCGCCCGCGGCCCGGGCTGCGCGCACCGGCGCCACGTCCTCGCCGCGGCTGGCTCCGTGCTGCATCAGACCACGGTGCGGATGCTGGCCGTCACAGATGCACACAGGTTCCCCACCTTCCTGGAGGTCGCTCTGTTGCTGGCTTGTGACAATGCCGACAATTGTAAGTAGAAAATCCAGTTTTGTGTGCAAGAAGGTCATTATACTCTTCTCCTTTTTTTGAGATGTGATGTACTCGTACATCATATGCTTACAGCACACCGGCCAGAAGTATACATACCTTAAACCCATAACTCAAACTAGATTGCGATCAGCTTATTGTAGGTTGATTTTGTCTAAACTAAAACTGAACGTGCGTTTTCGTTGAATTTGCTGTTTGTGTACAGGTAACGTATCAAGTCTGTGAATGTCTAAGACGACTGACGAATATCACTTCATATGAATTATGGCCATAAACACATTGAAAGCTCTTTATCTACTGATTGTATGACTAGTGTTTTGTCATCGCCTGTTTTGCACAGCTCAAGTGCCAGGATGTCACCTGACCCTGTCGGGTTGCAGGCCAAACTTTGCCGCAAATAATCGTACTCTTAAAGGGAGCCTTATAGCCACTTCATCGTGCTCTCTCTCTTTCTTTTTGTGGTTTTAAAAAACGAGATTTCAATTCACATACATTTTTTATGCGACTAGAGGCTAGTTGAGACAATCTTAGTCATTGTTAAGAAAGTAAAAATTTAAGTAACTTCTTGCCCTAAAAGTTCATAAGATGACAAAGCACTATGTCGTTGGACGTAGATTTCGTGCAAGTCAGTGCACTTTGGTACTGTAAGGTATTTTTTGTACTTTAGGTACCTAATGAATATGCGTCGAAAATATGCTTTGTAGATATGTATTAACTATTCATGACTTTCATTTGACACCATAAAATTAGTCAACTCTGCACATTTAGCATGGACATATCTACGAGTACTACCACAATATATTTCGGCTGTGTCTAATTTTACAGGTATAGAAATGATGAAGGAAAACATCATAGAAAATATATTTTACCGGTTCAACCCATACTTTCCCGAAAGAAAGCTGCCTACGTATGACATCAATCCAGCTGATCCTCAGGACTTTAATGTCAAACTAGGTTAGTGGAACCAATCACTTTCTACCAAACCGAAATAAGGCTGGAAGAAAGTGGACATTGTACCTTGTAGCACCATTAAGTATAATTCATGTTAAATATGGGCGCTGTAGACTGTTTAGCATTTTTATTATTGAGTCGCTTTAAACAATGTTGTGCTAATTACCTACATGCTTGCATAAACATTTTAGTTTTATCTGGTAGAATGTACTTTCCTTATGCTTTCAATGTTATAGTTTTAGATTATGCACGGTGTTTATCTGATAAATGTGATCCCCACAGCGGTTATCCGACAGAGTACTATCACAACCACCATACTCCGAAATACACTGCTCAAAAGTGTCTAGGGATATCTCAAGCATTTTCATACAAAGTATAGCTATTTGGGAGGCTGTAAAAATTAAAGTATTGATACCAACGTAGAAATTTTTAGAACACAATAACTGCTATATCTGCCCTTTCAGATTGTATAAAGGAATTCATTGCAGTAGCATTATTGTACAATCGTAAGGACGTTAAAAAAAAGACAGATTTTTCTAAAGGTGTAAAAATTTAGCAAAATCATACGTTTTTTTTCGTAATATTCTTAACCTTTATCTTACGCCTCTGTCCTCGCGTTATTCTAAGATAATGATCAACTTGTAAACAAACTTAACTTTATGAAAAATTTGAAAAATGATATCCCTATGATATCCTTAGACAGTTTTGATGTGTGTATCTGGTTGTACCATAGGTCTCAGAATTAGGAAGCGTGGCAGTCGGCTGGTCATATATGCAATAGAAGCGATAGTCGTTGGGTTAAACGTATTTTAAGTACTAGAAAGTTATTTTATTTTTGTCGCACCGCCTACTGTACTTTTCTATTTAACCTTAGGTATGGTTGCCTTATTGGCGTGAAGCCTATCTTTTGTGTATCAGCTATGCAATAGAGAGAGCAAATAAAATATGTGAGAACAAGCGTGTCGTAGGAAATGAGATAGGGTTGGGAAGTTTGTCCTCTTCCCAGCAGTAGAACAAAATGGCTGGTGCTAAGGTATGTGGTTTATGATGATAATCAATGTTATAGGTGACAGCAGTTTGAACATGTCCACAACCCTCTCCTTACTCTTGGTGCTAGTGAAGACGACTAGGGAATATTTGGATCAAAACAAAGATAGCCACTTTATTTTACCGTGTCCTGACGTTTATAGTCAAAGGTGGGTATCAAATGTTTTTAAAGACAAAATATAACGTCACGTTTAGTCATGTAGGATGTACATAATTATAAATACCTATGTTACAGATGTTTCGTCTGGGCATATCGTTATGAGTGCCGCGCGAGAGAGCACCAGAATGAGCGAACCACGTTGACGGTGATCGTGGCTGTCTTGCTTTACTGCTTCGGAGACAGACTGACGGCGTTCTCTTCCTTACTCATGCCGGGTAAATACGTGCTTTTTAACTGTAACCGACCCCAATTATTCAAACTTTAAGTTAGATTGGCCTGATTCGCAAGCTAGATACGGAATCCCTTCACTCAAGATCCTACTGTTGGCAGAATAATCCATTGGCTTTTCTTATTTTCAGATATCATGTCTTTGTCGGTTTTGACTGAACTTCCTCCTAGATCGGACTGGCTGAAATCTGTTAACTTTAATACAGGGCAACTTGATGTTCAGTTTAAAAAGATTCTCATTAATTTCAGTGTGGATTTAATCAAAATTTACCCCTACAACATATTTGTAAGTACGATATCTTTCTTCAAAGAAACAACCAATGCGTTTTTTACCAAGTAGTTAAGGATCGTCTAAGTTGAAATGATGCGCCCCTCTACCGCGTCTGCACAAACAAGAGTGCTTGCTTGTATCCGTAGATGCAGTGGAGGGACGCGTCATTTCAGCTTAGACAATCTCTACTAAGTAGTTATGTAATGTAGACAATTTATTCTTATGCAAGTAGGAATGAGTACGTATGTTAAAGTAAGAAATACTGGCGGAATATTCAAAAGCCTACCTGCTGCTTCTAGATGATTGAGTCGCGTCACTGGCTGCTGGGGCTGATGTACCTGATAGACCCTGGGCTCTGCTACTTGCGTGCGCACTGGTCGCCTGCCCTCTTCGCCGAGCTGCGCAAGACCGCCCTGCAAGCTCTAGTTTGTACCTTGCCTCTGACGCCACCTAAGCTCTCCCAGCAGTATGGCCTGACTAGAAGGTAAATGTAGGCACTACCAGCTTTCAGATACCGAAAATGACACTGATCTAGAGTGGTGAATCTTGACATGATCCGCTCAGATTATGTTTCCTTATATTTATATCAATTAGTGCGAGATCTTCCGCTGCCTACTTGCATCTTCGAAGGGGGGACTATAAGGGTATTACACCATTTTTGGCTGTTCCAAAATAATTAAAACGTTACTTATCAATCTTCCAACCTCCAAACAACGAAATGGCTTGCCGTGGCTGTGTTTCTAAACCGCAACACTTAAAGTCAAGATTGAAAAGGTATTTGGTCAAACATGTACCGTCAATGACGTGTCATAAGTGCTTGTGAATAAGCTTACATTAATAAATGATTTTTTTACTTTACTTTTTTACTTTACTTTAAATGCCATAGTGTTCAGTTGAATGGCCAGTCTTAGTTGGAATGAAGCTTGGTCGTGCAGCTGTGTCTCTGTCTCCGTCTAGCTGTTCCGGCGCTGTGTCTGTCTCTGTCACTCAATTTATTTGACGTGTTTGTAGGATAATGTGGTACATCGAGTGGTACTCCGAGAGTCCGTATGAGCTGCCGGTGCTGTACTGGTGCATGCGACTGCTGCATGTCCTCGTCGCCAGCAGGGACCTCACCGACCACCGCTGCGCCCTGCGGGACCTCTTCGACTCTCACGGCGTTATCATTATCATCCGTAAGTGGAAATTTAACGGTAAAAAATAAGGAAAACGCGATTAATTTTGTCTGTGTCAATGGAAAACACCGATAAATAACCAAGCAACCCAAATAACAGTGGTAAACGCTTCTCACCCCGTTAGGTAAAATCTCTTCCTTGAAGCCTGTCTGTGGTCTGGACATTCCGTTCATCGTGACGGCAACAATCACTGTGGGTCTGCTGACTACCTCGATTGGGATATGGTCGTAAGCACAAGCCTGTTAATACTCCAAAACATAATTTCAGACCTCTGCTACACATTGCTAGAGCAGAAATCACCGCCGGTAGAGAAGGGCCAGTCCATCATTGCGCTCTGCCTGCGCCTGCTCACTCACGCCGTGGACCTCAACAAGCGGCTGACCTGCTGCGTCTACCCCAGCATCAAGTGGCCTACTTCTATCAACTATTTGGTTAAGAAAATTATGGACGTCGTTCTGTTCTCACTTGACAAGCATTTCATCGTCAGTGACAGGTTTGTGCCTATTATGCCTTTGACAGACAATTTGTCACCTCTATATTTCTGCATGATCTAGGAAATTTTGCCAGCTGTCAGCGATACGCACAATGTGACCCAAAGTAAAACGTCGAAAATACAGATATAATTCATATATCTGTATCTCAGGTCACTTTCGGTTGACTTAACGAGACAGCATGAGTTCGTAGGGCTTCTTAACCTTTGATTGACGTTGAGTTTGCGATTTGAATATGTTGAATGTTAAGTCTTATTTAAAAATCGTTTTACGAGTAATGAACATTAGTACCACATTGGACAGGTACTCAGCACCTTCTGATCGATAACAATATGATTGACACTTTCCTGGTCCACACCAAGCATTTGTTGTTGTCGACGGACAGTATCCTGTGGTGCCTGTTTGAATAGCTTGTTAACAGAAACATATAAATCAGTTTTTAAGTTCGTCTGTCGGAATCTTACTCGCTCGCTCTTCATCTTGCACTGACGCATTTTTTCTAACGTTTTGAACGAAACTTTTTCTCTCTCTTCGCATTAAAATCTCAATTCACGCTCAGATAATCGTTAAAAAAAAGAATCTCTTACTTACATTTTGACCACTTTAGTGATCCAGTGATTGAAACTTCGTTGAGCAAATATAGGGCGAGTTCTATTGGAACTACAGATTGCAACTCTAGACGTACTTCCGTGGAAGTCTTGCTTATGTTGTCCTCCTCTGGTGGTATTTCTGGGTAGAGGTCACAAGAACCACCTATTTGCCCCGGTCAGTGTAGTAATCTGTAAGTCACTTGAATACCTTCAGTTTGCCTTGCGCGAAAATAACGCTGCGCCAAATCTGAAGGTAAAACCGTGTGTACCTAAGATGATAGCACTTTTATCATTATCACAAACGTCACTTAGTAAATAGACTCCATAATAAACTATACAAACATAGTTGCTATCTTTGTAACTGTTGAATCCTTAGCGCTGTTTACAAGGAAGAATGATTTTCAAGTGTTTATCAGCATATTAACAGGGGAGTTCTGTACCCCTGTTAGCACATTCATACGTAACTGATGCTCTAATTGACTTGTCGTACATTTCAGATGGTTGGTAGCCTTTATGAATTTCATCTGGGAAGGAATCATCTGGAAGGCAGAGTACAGAGCGATATTCTTGGCAAATAATGGTATCTACAAACTTCTGGATTTGATAACGGTGATCCTCTATTATTATTATTAAATTAATGATAGTTTGGAGAGCTCCATCAGTCTCTGTTAATTTAGGAACTTAAGATGAATACCTATATCTTTGAAAACTTGTCCTACCTACCTACCATATTGCAGGGGGCAGCTATGCAGATGTCAGTTTTTATCAAAATAATCTAGTGCGAGCACGCTTCAGTATTTTTCATAGGTTGGAAAATTCCAGGCCAAATGGCCTAATTGGAAAATTCACTTTGTATACCAGCCATCTTTCTATAAATAAATTAGAACTTCATTGCTTGGACCCGTGTATCTACATGCCAGTACAATCTTGTGTCTTGAATGAATGGTCTTCATAGTGGAAAACAGACAGACGTAGGCATCAAGAAATCTAAGATTCAGAAAACTTCACATGTCTTATTGAGGAATGAACGCATGATAATGTTCAATCGATAAGTGTAACAATGTAGATATTAAGTAAACGGCCAGAGTCCGCAGCTGGTAGGTGTCACTTTCACTTTGTCATGTAATTGGGACAACAGAAACAATATTCTTCGATAGGTTCACCTAAGTATTGCCTACAGATAAGCTGTAATGAACGGTGGTCCGGTGCCGGATAGTTAATACCTACCTACTGTTTTATGAAAGTAACTAATTGTGATTGATAGTCATCCACCGCGACAGACTGGCTGTGCCATTTAAAAATACAGCGAGGTAAAGAGGCGTTCTCATCAACCTTTACAAAACCATTGCAAAATGAATCTTATGGCAGCACAATAAGATGCCCTATGTAAAGGCTGATTTTTGAAAAAGATTGTGTCATGTACAGAGGAACGCCTCTGTACATGACACAATATTTCTCAGGAGCGCAAAAGAAACCGCTAAAAGCAGGAGACTTTGAGAATTCGTGTCTGATGAGTTAAGTAAAAATTTAGTAAAAACCCGTTCTCTTTCAAACTTTGTCCCTTGCTAGGTTTTGTGATTCTATACTGCCATTGTCATTTTATACGCATGGTGTTAAAATATCACTTAAATAAAATATAGAGTTAGAAAGTGAGTGACAGAAGAACCCCTATTGGGCACGTTGCGTTGCGTTGCAACGGCGCGCCGGAAAAGCAACCACTACGTCGTATCACATACTCCTTAATGACATGCAAATTAGTGCGTTGCGTCGTCACACGCAATATCATACAAATCAAACAACTTGCCGCAACGCAACGCTCTATGGTGCCTTATCAGCTCGTTGCGTTGTGCTGTGGCGACGCATCGTCCACCGTAAGGAGAAACTGATTTAGCACCAAATAACTGGCGATACTGTCCCCTCTCGCATTTGACAGATTTATAATTTTTAAATCATTAAAAACGGGATTGCTAACATGTACCTTTTTTGGTTTGAGATTCCGATATTGCGGCACTGTTACAAGCGGTAGCAATCCCGTTTTGAATGATTTAAATGTCAGTGACCATGTAAGTTCAAAGAAATGGATTTATAATTTGTTGGCTAGATGTCCCGGAGAGAGGTGCAGTGTATCGCGCTGGCGCTGGTGTGCGACGTGGCGCGCGCCGGCGACGCGGTCGGGCAGCTCGTGACCTGGCGCGCGACCGTCGGCGCCACGCATGCGGTTAGCTGCCGCCATGTTGCTTCATTACCCGCTAGACTTCTTGCTCCAGCAGGAAAGGAGAAGTTCCTGTAGCCGAAATTTCTATTCAGGCACCAGGGCTAAAAATATAGCACACACACGTCTAACGCGACAAGACCAACGTAGCATAAAAGGCTCTCTGAAAGATGGGACTTCCAATTCCGAAAGGCTGATGGTAGTAAGTCGTGCGGTAAATTGAGGATAGGGCACGCATTTGGGGAGGACTGAGCCTTAGATGCCTGAGCCTTAGAGCTCATACAGAATTGGCCTGCGCTGCCGTCCGCGTAACGCAGTTTCGGCCCTTATTTATTTATTTATTGCACAAAATTAAGAAAAAAAAGTACAATTGGCAAACTTAATGCCTGGAGGCATTCTCTACCAGTCAACCGCAAGGCATAACAGAGAATTTCGGAAGTTTGGGCTGTGCAACTTGCTAAAGTTAAAAAGATATGAGGGTGATACATTATTTAATGAATATACTGAGTGATAAAAATACATAATAGTACATTGTTACCCTAGGGGTGAAAGTAACTTATTTAGTCCCGAGACGGGGTTTGGCGCCCGGAACGAAGTGAGGGCGCCAATAGTTCGAGGGACTAAATAAGTCTTTCACCCGAGGTAAACACTGTGCATTTCATGACAAATACGAGGAAAGTAAAAATAAAAACATGAATTAGCTATAGGAAAAATTAGAAAAATAAATGAAGATCGAATTGCCGCTTTCCCGCCTATTATTTTTGTTTTTTTTCTGTGGCCGGCCCGCTATTCAGCCATTATTTTTTATTTTCATCATTGGAAAAATGGTAAATATTTTGCTCAAAGCTAAGTTATTTTAAAGAAATTGATGAAACTAAATTATAATAAAGTTATTTAAAAAATATATATTCTCTGATCAATACTTAACTTTCAGTTATTTTAATTTTACATCGTGGCTGTATAGAAAGTTGGAACATGGTTCAATGGATATGTGAAAAAGAACTAGTTTTTTTTAAATAATTTGACAGCTGTCAGTTGAAAGTGATTCTCCCTCCCTAGGGATGAAAAGTATTACTTTCAGCCCGCTTCTCAGGTCAGTAATGACCTACTTTCAGAGTATGAGTAATGAAAAGTAATATAAAACGATAAAATTAAAATAAATAACAATAGTAATATACATACACATACAGTAAATATACATACTATATATACATAAAGAATAAAAATAAAATAAAATAAATATAATTATATTGCCTAAAGTAAAGTGGATAAGCACGGCTAATTACCCTAGAATTGTGGCAGAAGCTGCTCACTTAAAGTGCTCTCGCAACAACTTCTTAAGGGTGAATTTGGAGGTGGATTTTCTGATTGCGACAGGAAGGGAATTCCAGAGACGTGTAGCGGATAGTCTGAAAGAATTTGACATCATGGAAGAGGAGAAAAGGGGAAAGGGCGCCCTTATAGGGGGAAGCTCTCTAACTTGAAATCTTTTCTTTTCTTGGAATCTGAACCTAATGTAGTTACCAGATAAAAGCAATTGAACAACAAAAAATAATATTGATTTTCTCTAGCATCCATTGGTGGTAAAGCGAGGGGCGACAATCGCTGCGCTGTTGGCCGCAATATTCAGAGACGAATGCCGCAGAACCGGGGTCAGTCTCAATGAACATGGGATTCTACAAGGTTAGGACCGACTTATTAGGTCGCTGCTCTAGTCACTAAATAATATAGACGTTATTTAGGTTCTTGTTGTTTGCTACTTATGTTGAAATCAAAAACTCAACAAGCGTATAGGTACATTACACATTTGTTGGTAGCATCGGGACCTATCAAGACAACCGTTATTTCATCATAGGTACTAACCTGGTTCTACATGTAAAAATATGTATGTAAGTAGTTACCTGAATGGTTTGACAGATTTAGAAGCTCCACTCATGTCCTCGGAGGTGAAGCGAATGATGCTAGATCCTGGCTTCAAGACTGACAATCAACGGACAGCGGTGTGCCTGGCCGCGGCAGATGTCGCTGGCTCTCGGCTGTCGAAGGTTACCTACCGCCATTCTTCTCTCTCTATCTTTATGTCAAATATTTCGCCATTTTTGCCTGGTAATGGGCACGTCGCAAATAACCTGCTTAATTTTTTGGCTGCACTTCAACAATCACGGGTTTTTTATTATTTAAAGACATCTTCTACCAAATTATCTGGCATTTTACTGCACCCAATTAATAGCTCAATGTGGGTTATGGGTTCCAGACATTCGCGCTGCTGCACATGCTGTCTGACGACTTGGATTGCATAGTCTCTTTGGCAGACGAGGCTTATAACATGTACAAGAACATAAAACTCTCGCCTGAAGACGAGGTGAGTATCGTTCTAAAGTTTAGACTTATTAATACTAGGTGCTGCTGGATGGATGACTGACATATTGCCAGTTGGGTTTTCATCATCTCCTATTGTTACCCATGTTGGGCTAGAATAACTGTAAAAATTTTTATTCACTGCCACACTTTGAAAATTCATCAAATTATGGATAGCCATATATTTCCATCTTTCACGTTTAGGTTTAAAACTGTTGTCTCCTGAGAATCTGTATCTGACGAGTAGCTACACAACCAATTTTCACTTCTTATCAGCTGTTATCTTAGGTTCATTATAAACAAGTGCTTCTTATTGTTGGGGGGCCAAAGAGGGGTTTTCAGCTTTCCTTCTAGCGCGGCAGATTACCTACCATCTGCGGGATTATTGTTTCCGATTGGAGACACTGGCAGTAGGCCGGGTGATCGGTCCGCCTGGTGTGGGCCATTTCATTCTTTGTCCCAAGCTCAGGGGGACATATGGGGACACTTTCCACCCAGCAAATCTTACTTATTTTAAATCGTAGGGAACGGAAAAACTTTCCAAATAGGAACCCACATCGTAAGGCGTCGAAAATTTGGTGTTCAAGTTTTGAACCATTGAACCATTTTTTTAGTTTTTAGCCTCTTAAAGTTTTACAGGAAGTCATAAGTACCTATTGTAGCGGAGTAGACCACCTTAAAGTGCTATGCCTGATGCTGTCCAGGCCGTGCTGGTGCTGTGCTCCCACTTCTTCACTGTGAAGCTCGGCGAGGTCTGGCTGGAGACACAGGTCCAGTGTCCAGGGCTGTTGGCGCAGGATCACGAAGTGTTGACCGAGTTTCTGCATGTTGGCAAGTGGGGAACCTTTGTGAATAATTTTTTTGTATTGTATGTAGATCGATACAATATATTGCAAATTGCAAAACGACAAATATCGCAGTATCTAGTATTGAAATAGAAGAACCCCCATACTTACGTTCAATACTCCTATCTAGCTGGTCACTAGAGTGTTTTCATAGACCCTCCACTCTGCTAGCAACTGTTCTGTGGAAAACACCACTAACTGAAATAAAAGACTGGATTTTTTAAGGCGCACATCCTCTGCACTAGCGATTACAACTTAGTGGGGCAGGAACACTTTCTAAGTGGTTATATCAAAAACCCACACACATTTACTAAATTATTAGTAATCCTTGTTTTTAGGGGCTGGGCCAAAGAGATAAAAAGGCAACAAGAGGACGTCATAGAGAAAGATAGAAAACAGGCGAGTTTAGTAGTACTGAGATGACTTTTCGGCGTTCTTAGCACATCCGTTCAGAGGCTACATCAGAGGCTGGAGGGTGATCTATAATAGTCGCTGCTGTCAACATTTCGAGCTAGGTATTTTGATACGTGTCGTAACTGCCCCAGAATTGAGGAATCCGTAGAATTAAAGTAAGTACATACGTAGCCCAGCGAGTAAGTAAGTTAAAGTGGACACAACACTGACCTCGAAGAACTCATGGTTTTAGGACATGAGATGGAGCCCAGTTCAAATTAACGTAGCTTGGGTCACCTAAAAAAAGGACGGATGACCTGAAAAAAGAAACAGTATCACTGAAATCCCGTACAAAACACAGTCCACATTCAATCAGCTCCGAAAATATATGTAGGAAATATTATCTTACCGCTGCGAATAATAATGTTTTAGGAATACGACGAAGAGCACTCGCTATACGCGTTCCTAGCGCGCGCGCGTCTGAACGTCGCGCTGGACGCGCTGCGCGAGGCGCGTTGCGTGGCGCGTTCGGCGGACCGCGCGCGCGCAGCACACGCTATGCTGCACGACGCCGTGCTCGCGCACCACCGCCGCTCCGTCGCCGCCAAGAAGCTGGACGCGCCCGTCTTGAGGACTTACGGACCTTCTTTGGACGACCAGGTTTCGATCTATTCTAACCCTGCAGACCTTGCCAGGCGGCAATGTTTAGGGACATTGCTTGAGATCCTATTGGTTACGATCATTAGCACGTGGTTATGATGACGTGTTAAGTATTACCTCACGGCCTTTGTAGTCGAGAAGTTTGCTACTGATTTGCTTGGTCATTGACGATCGTCAGCTGTGATTTAAATAAAATCTAGAACACAAGTTATTTTTGTATTCTGTATTTGTGCTTTTTTCCTCCAACGACTTCATCAGGTTGTATGAATATCAAGGCTCCTTGCAAATCCTTGCTTTCACCCTTATTAGAAAATCGATAGTTTGAGGTAACAGTTGACTTACCCAATAGCGTTTACCGTTACCCACATTGTTTAACTCAAACCTTATTTTTCAGAATATTACGGGCCAGAATGTCAAAATCTACAGCATATTACCTAAAGACAAACCAAAACCCGGGGAGTACACGGCGTCTTCTTGATTTTAACTTACTTTACTTATTTTGAAATGACTTACCTACACGATTATTGTGTAGTTGCATGAAGTAGGATGATTAAGTTAATAAAATAATTCACCTCTATGATATTGTTTATTTAACCCATTTAAATACATAAATCAGTTTTTACTGTGTCTATAATATTAGAAGCTTATTTACAACTTGGGTTTTGCAGTAATTCTTATTGATTATTGAACAACCAAAGATATCTTATAAAAATATTAGGCACATCAATAACAATGATATAGCAACGACGACCTTACGTGTAGTCGTATCCAGTAGAAATGTAAGAAGAAAACTGTTTGGCTAAGTGTCTGATCTAGTGCTCGTAACAAAGCTATTACCTTCAAGGAAAACAGCTGAAACGACTCACTAACAACCCTAGGTGCTCTTGTTGCTGCTTTGCGAGTGTCTACCGGCTTTTACACAATATCAAAGGTGATGTAACACTGTTTCCATGTATATGCATTTGTGATTCTCTATGTCAGATACATTAGACGTCTCAAAGTTCGAAATTTTATTTTGAGCTCTTAGGCGTTGTCCTAACATAATGCAACGCGAACATGGGAGTCTACCATCGTACTAATCAACGATCAAACATATTGATCTAGACACAATCTAATGGATAGTGAGATGGGAGATCGTGATCGCGTATTTGCGTTTAATTAGGACTCCTAGATTTTGCTAAAAACGGTCTTCGCATCGTGTGATCGCGCGACGATCGTATCGCGTTGTATTAGGATAACTCCTTATATAAGTCACACGATTTTGTTTGTTTGTTTGAGGTCAAACATTCTTCGTACGCCAATTGTAGCTGACTGATTTGGCTAGGTATCTTTTCCTATGTACAGTTGATTTATAACAATTCATGCCGATACAATATGCAGGAATGAGCACAGAGTTGTGAATAGTAATAACCGAAGTCATGTTTATTTGTTACATATACGGTCAACAGCATGACAGGTTACCCATTCTAGGTAATTTCTCCTCGCTCTATTGCAAGCAATCGTCTTTTGGCGAGATTGACATGAAACACGGAACTACCTACTTCAACACCGTAAATCTTCACAACTTATCAATAATGAGCACTGGATACAGATTAAGAAAAGATGCACCAACAATTTGCTAGAAATCATTAGTTTCTAAAAAAAAATCAAAAATATTTATCCACAAAGACCATGCAGACTTAGACCTTACTCACTTTACTTCAACAAGTAAAACTTAAAAATTTACCGAAACGATTTTATGTTATAGTCAGGTTCATGTAATTATTAAAATAATTTGATTTTGTTTATAAACAAGTTTAGTAGGCTGTTTTGTTAGGCACTATAATAATTGTAATCCTCATAAATATTTGTTTTGTGATTTTAATTGACTAGAAATAGAAAGAAATGGTGCGATCCTTTCTCTAACTTTCATCAGCTGTGAATAAAGCGCGTTCTGAATCAGTGAGACGCGGTGGATATATCGTCAAACCCATGTAAATATCAAAGATATTAAATGTTGAAAATTAACCAATTGCCAATTTTGAATGTAGGTTATTATTTTTACAGGTATTAGCCTTGGTCATCAGCAATGAAAGTATAAGCAAAACACCATTGAACAAACCGACGTGCATAATAAGTACTTAAATTTTTAATTCAATACTATCAACATTTGTCACATATTTTCATCGACTAGAATTGATTTCATTCGTAGACATTTTTCTTTCCCTACGTATAAATAAAAAAATCTTTATTTTTTCGACAAAAACGTGCAGTTCATAATATCATTTGATAATGATAATGAAAAACGCCAGTAAAGTCGAAACTATCAAACGTCATTGATGTGATGGCATACTCATAAACAGCATTGAAAGTTATGAAGAACGAACCGCACCAGACGTATTATAAGTGAGCTATTTGCGACCTTCAGTGACAACCAGTGACAAAATACAGACACATCTCTAAACATTTAAGTTGAGCTTCACTCAAAGGTTCACTTTACTAAATGCAGCAAAACCAAAGCTTATTAGGAGACTTCAACAAAGCTAAATAACTACGTTTTTGGTTACCATTAACGAAACAAGAACATTTTTGGCCTATTCCACAAGTAACTATGGCCGATTAAATATTTGGTATAAAATCAAGCACTGCATAAACCCAATTACAGTTTTCAACAAAATACTTTAAAAACAAAGTATATGTGTGGTGTCCAGTAGCGGTGGCAGTAACAACAATAGTTCGTATTCTGACGCATAAACTCATTTTATATGTTCATGCGGTAAGTGGGAATAAATGTAATGGGATTCAGTGGTACAACATAACCACGGCATCTCCAGCACTTAAACTATTGTGACATATTTTTAATTCAAAGTAAAAAACAAATCTAGGCACACTTATACATTTAAAAAATCAATATCACACAAATCATACAACCAAAAGTAACAGAGCCTTTGACTATATTTTAGAATGTGATTTGAAATATGAGAATATTTTGAAAAACTAGTCTGCCACTGGACACCTCGTACAAAGAAACATAATAAATTACTTATAAAAAAACTATGATTACATAGAGTATTACAAGAATAGAAAACACAGAAATATAAAGGGGTTCGAACATGAACATGAGGCGGCGGGGTACAACTAACTTGTGAAAACAGTCTCGCATTTTTGTACGATAACGAATCTTTTTAAACAAATAATAGATGTACTTAGTATTTAATCTGAATCATTTTAGTGTGTTTTTACTTTACTTTTCCCAAAAAATATGGACAATCTGTTGAAGGGTAGCCTTCAGGCTACCTTCTTGTATTTGTTTCACATACGAGACGTCGGAGAGATGTGACTTCGATAACGACGTAAAAAAGATGTGATATGTAATATTTATTACATATCGACGGTGACATTAAAGAAAAATGATCAAACCCCTTTAAATTACACTTGGCACATTTTGCGATTACAAAAAATAACACATCGTTGGTTGAAAGGCACTTACAATGTCCATCCACACAACTATAAACCCTATCTAGTAAATAAATATCCGCAACTAAATGTTGAAGCACGAAGGAGCGCGGGAGGCTCCGCAAGACGCACCTGATCCCACTACACTACCGAAATGCCAAAGTATAATCCCCGCCATTTCCAAATTCGCCTGGCCGCCATTTTTGGGCGTAGGTTTTGACATTTCAACGCTCAGTACCGTTTGCAACTTAAGCTGTCAAGTACGCGAAATCGAATTTGTGACCACGCACTTTTTTATTGTTACTGTTTCTCGTTATCATGTTTCTGTTGTTACCAAGTCGTTAAGTTTTGTTGTTTTTTGTTATTGTAGTAATAATGCTTGTATTTGTTTAGTCTTTTCCAACATTATAATTTTCACTTCATTCTAATGTTCCAACTTGTTTACTTACAGTAATAAATAATTGTTAAGGACATTGTAGCAATTAAAAAAATCTTCCATTAAAATTATTTCAAAATTACGTATATCAGTTAAATAAGTATCGTTTTTAATCGTTTTTTTGCGAACTGTATTATTTCCGGCCACGTGGTTTTTAGGTTGACAAGGTTCCAGCGCATTAGCAATAGGCGAGGATTATACTACTGCATAGGTAATGCGCATGCGGCATAGAGAAATGGCTGAAAGGCATTCTTAGCGTAACTGATTAGTTTCGGTCGTAACTAATGTCTGAATACATTTACAAGTCTATTTCTATCTCTGCAAGATTCGAGAGCATTCAGCGTTACAGCCTCTGTACATATTGGCCAAATTTGTACATATTGGTTAGGTCAAGTAAATTGAACCAAATACTTGTTGCAAAAGAATGATGGATGCCGTACGGCCTCTTTTTATTTTTGTTTGGCCAAATTGTTTTACAATTAGACTTGACTTTGCTTTATGCTTTTTGGCAAAACAATGACGGGTCTGCTTTCAAACTGATAGTTTCATAAAGTGTTTAAAGCCATGCCTAATTTTTTTGCGAGAAGTAACTTCGACAAGTCTACATGCTCTTTATTAGAAAGTGACTGCAGAAAATATATTTTACCTATCTACAAGTACAGCTACCTAAAAATGATGTTATATAGAAGAATATAGTTATATAACTAACTATCAGTCATTCATTTACGTGAGCTTTTAGTCTGTGTTTCAAGCAAATCACCTTTATTTATAATATATAAATATTCAAAAAGATGAAGTACCTACCGGGATCGTGATGATCGTGAATTTGTTAATTAAATACAAAATATATTTTTTACTAAAAATATTTTATTTAATTTCATTTTTCCTCGCAATTACACATTTTGTGTATTTGATTGAGAAAAATGTTTTACATTATTGTAAAGATGAGATGCGCAGTTACGGTAACGACGTTTCTAGGGACAACACAGTGCTAATTTAAATTAGGAGATTATAGTTTTAAATGCAATAAAATAGTCTACAAAGTTATTAGTAAGAATGAAACAAATGTTATCAATTCTATTATAAACTCAGACAGAAACTTGAATTTTCATAATTAGTCTGGAGTTTATACACGTCACACGTTTCACTACAGAATATGTAATAATACCGAAAGCCAAGCCTAAGTCGATTATTTTTTATAAGACAACATTTTGTACACACATAGGGTAAAGGTAAGTTTTTGCGTAGGATATTTATCTCAATAGTACGCCGAACTGTTTATTTTATGGCACAGAAACATCAATTATTGATATTATTATGTTCCTTGTCTATCTAATTCTAAATAACATATAATTTTTAAATACGTAACCGTATAACATTTTTAAATTTTGGCGCAATCAATGTCACTAAAACATTTTTATACTAATTTATTTTCAAGTTTTATTATTTTTGTAACTTACGTTATTTTATACATACATTTGCAAGTGGAACTAAAACTACTCAGTTGGATAAAGTCAAAAGCCTCATACATATATAGCAGGAGGAAAAATATGGCGATTCGCCTCTAACCACAATATTTCGTATTATTATCCAGTTAGCTTAGTAACAAATGAAGAATACTATATTCTCAATAGCAGGAGCAACGTCACAACCCAAGTATCATATTAAGCTTACAGGACATTCACTGTTGAGTGACTGCTAAAGTAATGGTTTGCACTTAAGGTACCACCTCAGAAAACTATGTAAACCAACCAAAATATGTAACTACCTTCTGAGAGAAAGTGTTGATGTTTTTTGCAATAGACTGATATGATGGTATTATTACAGTGTGTTTTTTACTGATAAAAAGTGGAAATCTAAAATAAGTAACCTAACATAGTTCTTTTATTTTTTTTAGTCAATTATTAACTCCGAGTAAGTACCTACGTTTTCCATAAAAAAATATAAAACTGACGCAAGCTATCTTTTAATTAATTATACCAACTTAGTTTATCATTTCGTTGTTTGGATGGAAATAAAATTTTGACAACAGAGTCTTTACACTTGATAAAATTATGGCTTACTTAAATATATATCTATCGACACACTGCATACGTTAATAAATAGACGAACAAGGAATGCCTTCAAGGCTACATTGAGTATTGTAAGAATTAATTGGTCAAGCGATACAGTTTAATTGTAACTCAAAATTGTATTTTGAAATTAAGTTAAGAAGCTTAGGTTTGCTTTATCCACTCTCGAGCAGAGATTGGAAAATAACAAATAAAGAATTGCACTCAAATCTCTTCTCAAGAATAGATCACAACTCAACCATAATGGGCATTATTATAACCTAACATTTAGACATTGAACATCCAGTACAACGTTTATAGTATGAACCTATGAAGAGAAGATATCTGCGCTACATAGGTTGCCGGTTTTTAACTTATTCAGGTATTTTTTTTCGTCAGTTTATGCTAGTTGTCTACGTCAAGATTAACAAAAAACATAGAATTATTTACTATAGCTTAGCATTTTTTATTTAAAGTACTAGAATCTAGGTACAAATTTCAACACCACGCTACAATTTGATTACTACACTTTTTTATTCTACAACAAGGTTTTATTTACTATATGTGAAAACACTCATAAATGTAAATAAGATTGAATATTGAATCAACAATCAATCAACAATCTTTTATTAAATTTAACATTTATATTGTGTTATTTATTGAAAATGTGGCTTTCTAAAAGATTTTGATTTAAATCAACAAAAATTGTATTGAAAACATAGCAAAATGCATGCCGGCAACTTTCGTAAATAGTTGATCTACACCAAGAGTGTCTAGTCAGTATTTAATAGAAGAAACGAAACTACCTACGTAGTCTATATCCCCCTCCGTGATTCCCTTACCTATCAGACCTTTCGTTCAATGTTAGCGACCTAGTGTTGATGAAATGATAGTTCGACTATCGTTAGTGGTTGAAAATATGAAATCAGTTCTATTTTAGACAATTAGAAACATCGATCCTATCGATAGATTATGCTGGTTATATTTTCAGATTGTCTCGCAGCAACACTAAGTTGCGTGACTATAGTCCCGCTGATTTAAGAAATACATTTTGACAGCTGCCAGTGTCATTGGAAATTGTACAGTTGGGAAATGAAAGGGTTGACCACCCTAAGATCTATTTTTGCTTGCTCAATTGTGAAGGAACATACGTCTAATCGATTTTCAATTTTATTACCAAACAATAAATCATACTTTTCGACATACTCTAGCCTGTAACACAGTTTAAAAAGGTAACATGTGCTTGCAACGCGTAAATGAATTTGTTTGAATACTGGTCAACCTTTTCATTCCACGACTCTAATTCAATCCAATAGAAATACGTCGAGCCATTCATGAGCTGTGGCTTGACTTTTGAGCCTGACAGAACACTTGAACCCTTTAAACATTGCATAAAGTTCAATTTCTAAAACCACTGGCAGCTGTCAAAATGTGTTTCTTAAATTGGTTGGACTATAACATATGCATCGCGACAAAACGATGTCGAACGATGCTATAACGCGTGACAAAATAGAGTCACTGTGCGCATCTTAGCTTCGGGGTTAGTGTTCCATCTCACCTTAGGAGTGTTCGGAGGAGTGGTCGGAGTTGCTGAGCATGGAGGCGACCATGCTGTCGAACTCCGGCACGGCGTCCTCGAAGGCCTTCAGCTGCTTGGAGAGCGCTTCGGGATCGCTGTGGGCCTCTGACTGCTCCGGCCAGTCCTCAGGGGCCGAGCGCGCCTGAAGGCAGTCTTGGTAGAAGATCGCCAGCTCGGTTAGGGGACTGCCGTCCGCGAATGGGAACTCCTGGAAATAATTATTTCTTTTTTATGAAAAGTATAGCGAAAGACTGCAGTTATTACGTCATGTTTAAGGCAATATACACTACATGTTTATAAATTATGTTTAGCTTCTTTAACAATCCGAACTACTCGGATATTTTTTTCGCAATGGCAAATGGGTTCGCAATTTCTTAATTTTATGCCTAGGCATAGATCTACGAATATACCTCTTTTTGAAAGCTAAGATTAAATGAAACCCAGTAAATGTTAATAACAATATTCTATGAATTTGCTTGGCGGTAGTCGCTTGGAGAGTGAAATTGTCGGGTATCGAATATTTGCGTAGCGCGCGCAGAGACTTACATTACAAGCGGATGGCCCCGGAGGACATTTTACTATATTTATGCTATATCATTGGTTTAGCAACCGAAGTATCTTGTCACGCAGCTATATACAGCAGTAGGAATGAGGTTGTTTGAGTTTTTATGAAAAATCTTCGTTACGGAAGCTAAGAGGTTAGAGATCCCATGAATATCCTGGGAATGATAGAAAATATTTTTTTTAATTATTAGCTGGTTGTCCGAATTGATTTTAGCGCGGCTAAGATAACCATCAGCGCTCACAGCGCTAAAATCGCATTACGGACCGCACAGTAAAATAGTTCCCTTATAATACAGACTTCCCTTGTCATTTTTGTCTGTAACTGTAACTAGCTTAGCTTTTACAGGTAATCCATCAGAGCTGTGCTATGCAGCTATGCTGCAAATGTTTGAATTTCTATTGATGCTGAGCTTAAGATAATATTTATTGGTAGATATAATTTACAATTTAGGTGGTCTTAAAGCTATGTAGCGGAGCGAACAACAAGAAACATAAGCAGCGCAAGATAAGTAATGTATTGAAATAATATAATTTGTCTCCACCAGTGCTATGCTGGTTCAATGTATAGATAGCAACAAGGGCGTACCCAGGATTTCAGCTAGGAGGGGGCAGCTCATACCTGTTTCGAAATAATGGTGCCCCCCCCTGCCCCTATCTGGGTACGCCCTTGATAGCAATGAAACATATCATCACATATCAAGCTGAAAATCAACTAAGTAATATTTTAACTGGAACTGGTTGAGTGTCAGAAATCATTGCTATTTAGCTTCTACTGCATCTAAATAGACTTCCGCTATAGCACCGTTTGTTAACGCACAGCTCGTTATCGACTGGCGATCGCTAGTCTCTTATAATTTCGCATAACCTCTCGCAGCATCCTTGGCACGTACCGATTTACCCTAGCAAGGACCTGGTTGGACAGTGGTTGGGCTTATCAAGGGCATGTTCACAAACTGCTGATTTTGTAGATCCCTTATTCTTGACATCACCTATATGTTCCTTAATACGCGTCCCTATGGTTCTTTTGGTTTGACCTATATTATATACGAGAGCTCACAGCATAGCAAAGAAGCTTAGGGAGGGCCCAACCATTTCATACGATTTGATAAACCGCAAGTTCTTGCTAGGGAAAATTGGTACGTGCCATGGATGATGTCAGAGGCTAACAATAAAATCGCACAAAACGAAGTACCTTGTTAGGAATAAAGATGTTAGTATTAGTAGTTCATTAGTTAGTATTTGTACTAAAACTCGCGAGATTGCAAAAACTATTAGTCAAAGGTTGCTTATAATACAGTTTTCAATTTGAGCCACAACATTAAGTTTAAAAAATAATTATAAGAAGTATTGACTGTGCTACAGCGAGTATTGGGCTTAAGGGAGGCATATAGGCAGAAAATCTTCAACGTGATCTTCATACGATTTCCCAATGGTGCGTCAACAATCAAATGTCCTTGAACGCCGATAAATGCTTTGTTTTGACATTTACTATGAAGAAGAACAGGATCAATTTTGATTACAACCTGAACAATCGAATTCTCAATCGTCAAAACAAAGCTAAAGATCTAGGCATCATATTCGACGAAAAGCTATCGTTCAGAGATCATTATAGCTACATTCAGAACCGCGGTTCAAGGATGTTGGGATTTGTGCTCCGGAATACGAAACATTTCCAAAAATCACACTCGATAGTACACCTGTACAACACGCTTGTTAGAAGCAACCTAGAATACGGGGCAGTTATCTGGTCACCATTCTATGACATACATAGCAGTCATATTGAGTCCCTTCAAAGGAAGTTTTTGAGAATCCTTGCCTTTCGCCGAGGGTTACACCGTAAGCTTTTGACATATAGCGATAGGTTGGGACAGTTCAGTATGGTGACATTGGAGACCCGACGTAAACAGACTGATCTCATATACCTACATAAAATTGTCAATTCGATATTAGATTCTCCACCACTTCTCTCATCTATTAATTTTAACATTAAGTACAGAACTCGTAATCCAAAATTTTTACTCTTCAAGTATACCGAAACAACACGTCTTTTTATAACCCCTTAGTCCGTATGTGTCGTCAATACAATGACCTTTCACAAGAGGTAGACATTGATATCTTCGCTGTCAGTCCAAATGCCTTCAAGAGGAGCCTCAGAACCTTCTACAAGTGATCACTGATCACTTGTATTGCACGTATTTTTAGTTTATAAAATCGCACTTTAAAACAAATGTGTTTAAGCTTAAGTTTAGTCTTTAAGATAGTTAAATTTTGTTTTTCTTTGTCCATCAAGTCAGGGACACATGTTTTTGGGTGATAGTTTAGTCTTTAAGTTACTCGCATGCTTAAATTTTAAAATTGTTCTTTGACTGTTACCTGTTATGTGTTCTTAAATAAATAAATAAATAAATATATAGAAGCTTATCATCATCATCATCATCCTCTTGGAGTCCTGCTGGATATAGGCCTCCTCTATAGAATGCCACAGGAAGCGGCCTCGCACGCTGCGTTTTCCCGTATGATATAAATGCTGCGTTTTCCAGTTTTGGGTCGCCACTCCAGAACCTTTTGTTACCTAACGGTTGTAAGTTCTTTGAGCGTTGTGGCTTGCAATTTGCAACTTCAGCATAGCTATCAGAGGAGCATTTTTTTTAAAATAAAAATGTGTTTGCATTTGACCCCAGCCTCGCCTCATTGGAAGCACGAGGCTGAAGGTGGAACACGCATACTAAGAAAATGCCTTTTCACTCTTGCCTTGAAGACACCAAGTTGTATGTATCCGGAAACAGACGCAGGGAGAGCGTTCCACTCCTTAGCGGTGTGGACCAGAAAGAAAGTAGTGAAACACTTAGTTCGGACCGCTGGAAAATCGACCACATGGGGGGGCATCTAGTGGTCCGTTGGTAGAAAGTAGAGGGCGGTATCAGGTCATGAAGCTCTGTCGATGACTCGTTATCAGTGGAGACGCGCACAGCGACAAAAAAAGCAAGGAAGAGGGGCGCATATGAGTCCCGAAGACAATAATGGCGACCAAAGAGTGATAATTACCAGCAGACTTTTAAATCATTAAAAACGGGATTGCTGCCATTTACCTTTTTTTGTTTTGAGTTTCCGATATTTCGGCACTGTAACAAGCGCCATGGTCACGGAGTAACTGGAGATCTTGCGGGTGAGATGTTATTGGCAGACATAAAATATCGGTCTACCCTCCTTCGAATTATTTTATTACGTTCGCCGGCGGTACCACTGTTCACATACTCACTATTGTCTTGCACCTGTTCTCACACAGCACTTACAGTATCTGCACGCGAAACGACACTTTAGCAATCCCGTTTTTAATGATTTTAATGTTAGTGACCATGAAAGTTTAAAGAAATATATTACCATAAGACTGTTATATTTGTCTCCGTTGGCCTTGGCCTTGGCGATCTCGATGGCCTTGCTGCTGGCGCGGGAAGACGCGCCGGCGCCGTCGCGGCTGCAGCCAGGCTTCTCCTGGATGCCCTTGTCGATCAGGGCCAGCGCCTTCATCTTCTGAAAGAGTTATTAATTTATACATTACACAATACAGTCAAGTTGGGTAACTTTGAATTTCAGTGTAACATTGAATCGACTGTTTAAGAACAGTAAAATTACCTACATACTGTTGTTTATGGTTTGTTTTTGATCCAAACACCTCATAGACTGAACAACATCTTTTAGTTGGAGAACTTGCCAACAGTAACTAAACTAAAAGAGTGGATTCAATATTACACTGAAATTCAAAGTTACCCAACTTGACCTTATCTGTCAAACATACATCATTCTCATTGCAATTCACTGCTAGGCATATTAGGCCTCCCCCGCTTTTGCTATTTGGTCACTACCAGTCACCGTCTCCAAGTCAACAGCTGATATCCATTTGGTTGGAGAACCTGTCTACTACACCAACCACGGGGTATATTACAGTAAACAGACGTAGATAAGTTACTTGTGCTAAAAAGTGGCATCCGAAATCAGGACTTTAGACCACCTGAGCAAAGCATTGACAATTTGAGACAGCACTGCGCAACATGTATCTATCTCGTTAACGATCTGGTAAATAATCTTTTACACACGGTCATATCATGTCATACCATATCACGTACGCCAATGGTAAATTTTTGACTTCGTCTTTTTTGACTCTTCGATTTAGTATGTTTATCTGTTGTCTAGTATCCCATAAAAACGAGCTTAAATTATCTCATTTTGGGACCAGATGGCGCTGTGTGGATGAATAGGGTAGATGACTATGAGTGATTTTGCATGTTTTTTTATGTTCCCCAAAAATAATAATTGATTTCAAATGTTATTGTAAAACCACAATCGAAATTCGTTTCAAAATGAGGCTACAATAGGCCTGCAAACTTGGGTGGGCAAGTCCATTTCATATGTGTTAAATTTTTGTAAAACAATATCACTTTTTTGTAACCCAAACTATTATGAAGGAATTATGTTAGGAGACCATTATCATAAACGCAATATTTAATATAGCTGTCGAACAAAGTTATTACGCGCTCCGGACAAAAACAGCGAGAGTGATGTCACTGTCGCTGTCACTTTTGTATGGAGCGTTTTTGGGCAAGTCCAAAAATGTGCATTTCAAATTGTGATATCTCTGGTGGTATTGATCCAGATGAAGTGATTCTTTGAGGATTGTTTACATAAATGTAAGGTCTTTCGATAATAAACAAAAAAAAAATACAGTCATCATGCCTATTGTCCAGGGATATTTATTTGGTTGGAGAACCTGTCTACTACACCAACCACGGGGTATATTACAGTAAACAGACGTAGATAAGTTACTTGTGCTAAAAAAGTGGCATCCGAAATCAGGACGTTAGACCACCTGAGCAAAGCATTGACAATTTGAGACAGCACTGCGCAACATGTATCTATCTCGTTAACGATCTGGTAAATAATCTTTTACACACGGTCACATCATGTCATACCATATCACGTACGCCAAGGGTAAATTTTTGACTTCGTCTTTTTTGACTCTTCGATTTAGTATGTTTATCTGTTGTCTAGTATCCCATAAAAACGAGCTTAAATTATCTCATTTTGGGACCAGATGGCGCTGTGTGGATGAATTGTCCAGGGATATTTATTTGGTTGGAGAACCTGTCTACTACACCAACAATGGGGTAGTATTATTCGTTATTGTTGCGGGAAGGGGTGTCACCTGAGCGATAGGCCACTGCGACCATTACTGATCTATTGTGGCCATCATCCTTTTAGAGATCGCTCTCCACGCCAGCAGCCTTCATAAACTGCACTATTTTCTTGGGAGTGATGTCCATGGCGTCCTGGGAGGCAAGCAAATGACTCCCCAGCACGCGGTCCCTACACTGTGATAATGCATCGCAGTCACAGGGGACCGGAGTTACGTCTGTGTCCTGACAGAATCTACAGGTTGACACAACAAGGTGGTAAGTCTGAGAAGTAATGTCAATCATGTTGCTACATACTTTCTCGGTGTCCACCTTGTCCTCTTCAGCCAGCATCCAGGACATGGGCGGCTCGGGAGGCACTTGGAGCTGCAGCGCGTCGTGCAACTCCTGGATCTGCACCAGGTCCACGAAGGCGCCCGCCGTCAGCGGCTTGTTCAGGTCTATCTCTTTCTTGTCATAGTTCTTCCTGAAAATATCAAAAACACCTTTAAACCATTATTGTAAAAATAACTGATGCAATGGGAACACAATTTTATTTACCCTTTCCCATTTAAAATAACCTATTAAATTAAATAAAAACTAAAGTATTTAGGTATTTTGATCTGTTGTCCAATATTATAATACAAGCCTTAACTTTACTTTGGGGTCAGGCAGCACTGGGTGGAATTTGTCAAGTTTCATACTCACTTTGGGCTTTCATAGAAATGATCACTTTTCACCATAATGTCTGTGATTGATGAAGACGAGACATTATCCAAAGGTCTGATCTTGTCCTCGGGCAGGATGGTCATCTTCGTCCTGTATGCTACGTCTATGTAGATGGTGCCTAATGGAGTGCGCAGGTCACTCACTTTTATGGTTTTATACTTTTCCCCTGAAACAAAAGATATATTGAAATTGTACAACTTTTATAAATACAACAATGTATACAGTGCCATCTTAAGGCTCCTTACCTATCGCCTCCTACCTTTGATTGAAAATTAAACAAACCTTTACAAAAAAAAGGTACAATAGTCCTGGGCCTGGCATAATGACTGTATCTGTTATTAAACAATGCAAAATTGCGCGAAAAAACAGCAAAACAAATCAAGTGTTTGAAGCACTCACCTTTGTTTAAATAAGTAATAAACAAAATAAATTCAAAATGTCAATCCAAATATTCATTCAGAATTTTTGAAAAGATACAATGATCTGTATTAATAAAGTATCATAATGTCAAAAAAATATTTGGAAATAAATTTGTCTAGACAATGAGAACAGATGAAAATCTTTAAATCTTCAGTAAAGCCATAGTTCTGAAAAATTAAAGAAAAAAAAATATGATGACTAATCTATGTAACAAAATAATATATTGGCTGTCTAATGATTAAATCTAATGTGGAACCAATCTTCTATTGGATGTATATTGGCCACAAACCATATTCCGAATTTTATAGTTCACCTTTGTCAACTGGGCTGACACCACAACACAACAACCACATTCATTAATAAAGAATTTATCAACATTTGTTTGTTGTGTAATTCCTATTGTTTGCCACAAACATGTTATCAACACTGTCCTACTTGCAGTAACAAACAACTCGATTCAAAACTTAGATATAATGAGTGGACATATTGATCTTATCAAAGGAGAAATTTCTTTAATAAGATTAGGTTGTACTTATAAACCATCTGTTACCATTAGATACAGCTATCTTGTTGTTTAGAGACTGTTACCATGAGCTTATGTGATAATTTAGTATGTAAATCTTTAAGTATACATAACAATAAACTGATAATGTAGAAAGTCAAGAAATGACATTATTACTATTTCTAAGGAGAAACTACAAAGTAGGTAGGTACCTTACAAAACTTACCCAACAAATCCAAGTTAGGCTCTCCACCATAAATTTTATGTGAAAGAGTGTATGACTCTTTGTGTTGAGTCCTTGACATTTTGTAAGCCGGAGTAATCCTTGATATGCTCAAAGTGGATTTTAGCATGATGCTCATGCGGTAATATATTGTCGAGATTGAGTTCATGCTGGGGTCTCCACCTGGTACTATCCTCACCGTCCACATTTCTAGCACCATCCGGTCACCATCATTGGTCCGTAGTGATATTTCAATGCACAGCACTTTTAAAAGAGCATCAATGACTTCTCCGTTCAATACACGCTTGGTTTCATGTGCAACACCTGGCTCGTCAGGTATAGATAGGTTAAACTATAAAACAACACAGAATCCTATTAGAAAAAGAGTACAAATTTTAAATTTAAAATAAATGGTTAAAGTTCAACTCAAAATTGTTTTACAAAAATGCTGAGTGAAGCACCAAAATAAATCACAGTTAACAATTGAAG
Source organism: Udea ferrugalis (assembly GCA_950022985.1). Classification (NCBI taxonomy): domain Eukaryota; kingdom Metazoa; phylum Arthropoda; class Insecta; order Lepidoptera; family Crambidae; genus Udea; species Udea ferrugalis. The sequence goes on from OX465515.1 coordinate 26,841,652, forward strand.
GACTTGAAATGGTACAGTTTCTGTGACCAACAAATTCAATACGGGTGAAATCACTAGCACAGCTAGTCTATCAAAATGTGGCAATATTTTCACTGAACTTGATGCATAACACTTCCTAATCATAACCCTTTTTCTGCCCGTATAGTACAACTAAGTTTTATTTTAAAGAATAGCCTTGGTCTAAGGAACAAAAATGCTCCAAACTATTGTTCTCTATTTATCACAGGTATTTCCTACAGGTTCGTGCTTACCCACTGCAAATTCGCTACAGACGAAGCAGGAGTATGTTCCAGTACCCGAGTATTTTCGTTTGTTTCGTGGGTGATCTTTTTGCCTTGTCTACTTTGCACCACTATTTGAGCCACTTTTAATGTCAATATCTTAGTAAACTTGTATAGTTTAAGTCTATCGTATGATTCTGCACTTGATGAAGCCATTGTATGAAATTAGTAGCACTTTTTATAAAATAATTCAACAAAAACACATTTTTTAACCAATTGCGCAGTGAAATAGTAAACAAATTATTCTGAGAAACGTATGTTCATTATGAATGAAGTAACTATTGACCACTTGATAATTTAGTTCACATTGCATTATAATTTCAATAATAAATAACGCGACATTATCAGTTTATTTCCAAAATTTATACAAATTAACAATCACGAGGAATTCCGGATCGCCAATCGCCAACCAACATATCGCAAAAGAAAGTTTTTTTACTTTTTTTTTTATTCTTCCTTTATTTTATGGGATTTTAGTGATTTTTAATTGGTCAAATTGTGATCCAGCTATTCGGTTTCTATTTATGTTTCCCATTACGATTGGACAGTATTCGTGTTGATGCTGTGTCATTGGCTAAAAGGTAAACGTCAAACACTAAACGTGACGTTTCATTTCATGCAATTTTACAGGATCTGTATGTTTTAATCTTTAAGAGTAAAGGGTACGTTCCAGAATGAGTAGAGTGATTTTTACCCTCAGTGAAAAGAGAAAGACTGAACCATTTGGGAAAGTTACTGAAATAAATAAGTCAAAAAAAAACCAGTGTGGCAGCCAGCAAACTGTCTGGATAGCGATTAGCCGATTAAAGCGATTATTGCAGGGGAGACTGAAAAGGGACGCATAATGATAAAAAGCATTATTGAGTCAATTTCAAACGAAGTAAATGTGTTTTGCAACTTTAATCCATTCTATCTATCAAAAAAATCGAACAACGCCCTTTTTCTGACCACTAGGTACTAGGTTAAGAGCGTCCAGGGCTAGTGGTTGAGCACTGTCCCGAAGACTGTGTGGACTTGAGTTCGAATTTGGCTGGATCTCATACTTTCTGTAAATATAACAAGCGGCATGATAGAAAACCTCGAAATTAACGTAACCCGGATAAAAGACGTTCCTAGGAAAGTGCTTGATTTAATTTGCGTTTGTGAATACTGAATTTGGTCGCAAGTTTTTCACAGAGGGTGTTCCCTAATGGATGCTTTTTCCGTTGACCCTAGATAAGCAAAAGTAAAAAAACCAAAGGGTTCTTAGTAAATAATTCTTTCTATATTGCAAAGATTTGAATACCATATGGTCCCCTTCATTTTCACATTCAAATGTTGATTGGCATTCATATGTTAAAGTACTATGTTTAACAATACAACTTTTCTAACTTTCAGCCGACTTTCAACGGCTTGAAAAGTTTTATTTACATCACTAGTGCTGCCTCTAGTGTTGTACACATTACTACATCGCAGTAATACTTTTCTCTATAACTTTTAAATAAAGTCCCGGCTGGTTACTACAAATACTTAAGCTTTTCGAAGTTCAAAAAAAATTTTTAAATTAAAGATAGGAAAACCAGAAAAAGACATTTGGTCCTATGGCGTCAGGCGGGAATCGAACCCGCATCTTTCGCAAACCGGGCGACTGCACTGTCTTGAATGTCTTTTTCTGGTTTTCCTATCTTTAGTGAGATGATAATGCATTGTCCCTAATGCTTAAAATAAAAAATCTAATTGTTTAAATTTTTGAAATATACGGTGATACATACGAGTAGGTAATAATAACATTCGGCGGAGGCGGATACCAATCTGTCCAATTGCAACGATCCTGACAAACATCTTGCGGTGTACCCTTAATTTGATTTTGTCCGGTGGGGCGGACACAAACTTCAAAAAAAAACTGTCGGTCCTGGAAGCGTTTTATTCCTACTATTCTTCAAAATTATTTTAAGACAACCACTCAGAAAGTTATTAAAAAGTTAAATTTCACGTTGGCTACACCTTATTTGTCAGTGGTGAACAAAATGTCAGCGAGAAGACGGTTATCTGTTTTCGATGAGGTATATAAATATTTTTTTCAATGTTTTTGCTACTAAATATTCTTAGTTTTTGCAATTTGTATTAGAATATACGTGTGTTATAATGTTTAGCTAAAATTCATAAGATTTTAAAAGTGTTTTGCTGTTTTTTTACTTCATAAACCTCTTTGTCCGGCACAGCGGACAATGCCAATTACTCATAAAAACACCTCAAAACCACTCTGTCCGCTGTAACGGACATCGTCAAATCAGGGATAAGATGAGTTAAAATAAAATATACTATCTTCTTTGACGAAAAAAAAGAGGAAAGTACGTTACGTTGACACTGACGAGTCGCTGTCATATTGGCTTGAACTCGGTCCATTGGACCTGCTTTTGTCGGGCGACTTTCTATACGAGGGTGCCGTATAATAGATGCGGCACCAATCTTTTGTGCTAATCAAAGACACGATTACACAACTGTGTCCGTTGCCTTATCGGTAAAAGTGATCTCTTCCAGACAACCTCATTTATGATGTAACCTTGTTTAGATTGCAGTTATGGGTGTTCTCTCAGGTTTCCCGTTGGTATACAGCATACGCGAGCTAAGATATTGGCTTTAGTCCCGAAAGAAAACGCTCCTTCAGACGCAAGAGACATATCTGATCCAGAATCTGAAAAGCTTGATGAATGTGCTGTTACTAACTCTTAATTCTTCTTAATTTTGTACAATTCTTAAATATTTTTTTTACTTAAATTAATTTAAAATGAAACTTTCTTTTTATCCCTCATTTGGCAATGTCCGCTGTGACGGACACGTATTTTCCCAGCAGTGGGAAGCGCAAGTTTTTTTTTCATATTTTTTTTTTAGATTTTAGTGTGCCCTTGATAAGTTACATTCGTCAAACTTTTGTATTTCTAACTTTTTTGTCGTTGCCAAATTAAGGGTTAAACTGTTTTTTAACACTTTCATACCTATTCCTACTGGTGGCTACACGCAGTGAAAGCCGGAGTTCCTCAAGGGTCTTTGCTGTCACCTATCCTGTTCACGCTTTATTAAAGATCTCCCTACTTTTAAGCCCTTTCGGCACCTGTCATAATACCTCTGATTGCGAACGACACAGCGGGTTAAACGCAGCTAGTCATGAACGCTTTCCCCTCATGAAGTCAACTCGTCACCAGCTTCCTTATTTACTTAATTCGTCACAGTCAGGTTTCATCGTATACGTGAAAAATGTATAGCATATTTTCAATTTTGATTCATAAAAGGCAAATTTAAAACAAGCCTTCAAGGCTTGCTTGAACCCATGCCAGTGAAATGTAGGAAAAACACCAATGTTTTTTTTTTGACGCGGATAATGCATTTACGCACTATCTCGCTCCCTTGGTAGGAGAGCGGGGGAGTGTGGGACTCACCCACCCCAATGGGGAAGGGAATACCCACTAAACTCCGCGGAGACCATCCACCGCGAGGGACTCTACCGGTGGACACCTGGCGCGCTATGCCGGCTTCCCATCTCAACTCGAGGGGAGTAATACCTTCCTCCCCTCTTACACCCGCCGATGTTAACCCTGCCTCCACGGACTCGCCTGTGCAATAGAGGCACACGGTTTCGTGGTCACCACCGTCCGCACTCCTAGCGACCCCGGGGCACCCCTGTAGTCGCCTCTTACGACAGGCGGGGAACCTTGGTTGTATGCGCCATACTAAGTTACAGCTTTTTTTATACCAACTCGTTACTATACTAACATTACTAGGTATTTAACTGCAAGTTATGCTCATAGTTAAATGATATTGACGTTAATGAATTCGGAGGTGTGGGTTATAAATAAAACCAATGCCAAAATCATAATTTAATAATTTATTTACAACGATAATCTCTTTTTATTATGATTCACTACAAGGTTTCAATATTTTATATTTTTATCGCCATGAAAGATACCTGTCTGTTAAAAAAGTTTAGTAGTTAACTTAAAAACAATAAAAAGTAGTGCTTTAAGTGCGGATAGGGTAATGAGCCACTTAAGCTAAAAACCCAAAGACAACGGCCATGAATTAGCAGGACGACAATTCTCGAAGGGTTATTCTTTTACAAAACTTCACATGCACATCTTTCCGTAACTACAACACAGGAACTAACTGTGCACTACTCTTGAATTTGATGCCCTACCTGCGTCTCGTTTTGTCATCCCATTTCCGTTTTTTCTTTCGATCTCGCCAAACGTTATTTCTTGGCAATAGAGCAAGGAGAACTGACCGGAAATGGGTAGTGATGTGCCGTGCACCGTACACTCCCTTTTACACTCTATCCCCCAAATTCACAAACGTCAATCAACGATGAGCACGCGCCCACGCTCATGCTGTCCCGCAAAATGTCAATAGAACTGAAAGGAACAGCATGAGCGTGAGCGCGTGCTTAGCGTTGATTGTCGTTTGAGAATTCGAGGGAATGTGACGTCACTAAAACGAGGTGCATAGGTGGAAGTATATTACTTTTTGAAATTCATATCCGTACTCAATTTGTTATACAAACCTAATTTTAGTTATATTTATTTTTTGTTTTTTTACAAAAAGAGAGTAGGTATTTTTTTTCTTTTTGTAAATTTAAATGTGTATGTGTTTTTACCAAATTAAGTTTTTTCTAGACTATTTTACATGAAATAACTTTGCCATAGTAGATTTGCAGTAAGTTTTAGTTGTAATTTATATCTTAGTATAGGTAAGTGAAGTGCTAGTGTTTAGTGACCGTAATATATTGGAAACCCTAAACTAGTTATCGTAAAACAAAAATGTGATTTCAGCTTTATTATACTCCATTTATTACAGCATTAGACAGAACTTGACAGAAGAAAAATAAAGTTTTATTTAGGGTACACTCTGTGGTAAAAGTACAATAAATATTACTTTTAAGATCTATGCCAAACGTAATTGTTCTCATTTAAAGTAAATAACTTCAGAATTAATGAGGGTTTTACTCAAAATTGTCGATCTTAAAAACCTAAAAGATGCAGGGGTTGTGTATCCAATCGTATTCGTATCTCTACCAAATCTAAATGTTACTTAGTCCCTCCATACGTTGTGGGGGAAGGGCTTTTCAATTTTGCCAGATTATACAAATTTGTCAGCCGGCAAAAATCAGCGCGGGCCATAAAGGGTGGTACTGTTTAGCTCCCCTGCTTCTATGAGCCTCTTTTTTCTAATGTTATAACAAATGGAGTATGAATATATTATGCTTCAGGTTGACATGACAATCTGGGATCGCTTTTCCTCACACTCACGATCTTTTTCGTAGTTGTGTGAATTAGATAACATGTGTGACAAAGCAATATAAAGCAAGCACGATAATTAGTCAAAATAGCATTTGGAAATTATGACATTGAAAGGAAAAAAAAAATATAAACTTACTGACAATCACACGTATTTGAATGACATAAGGATGGAAGATTAAATTTAATGGAAGAATGGAATGGAAGAGAAGTTCTATAAATTGTTTCCAGCGGTGTTAGTATATTTACATTTATTTTCAAATAAGATGAATAAAATCTTATCGACATGAGATCTATAAAAATATTTTACCCTTATTTTACCAAGAAAATTATCGATATCGACTAGATGATGTCACGTAACATCAATAGAAAATTACCATGTCAACCTGTTGCCTACAGTTGGTGCACTTTATGAAGCAAACAACACTAGTTTTTCACAACCGCTTTTCACAATCGTTTTTTAATGTACCTTATTTTCCTCAAATGGTATCATTGCAGATTATTATATTTGGCCACATCAGCTCAGTACAAATACACATATTTATAACCCATTTTTGTCCATTTTAAGTGTAGTTAGTAATAAATCCATTGCTGTAAGTCTCATTTTAAGTACTGGTATTACTTTCCATAAAAAAAACATAGGGTACTGCATTGTATTAACTTCATATAGAATACATCTTAGAGGCTTTTCACCATAATATTTATGAAGTTGTTGCAATAATGCAGTTGAAAAAATAGTTTTAACAAAAAACTTACCATTACTTTCAAACATCTATGAACTAGTAATATGAATATTTCATTAAAAAACATCAGACTTGAATGTATTTTCCGATATGTGTCGAACAAAACACGACGAAGTCAACATTATCAAAAGAACAATTCTATAGGTATTACAAATTATAGTTAGTGTGATGTTTGTCTACTGCCAGCACTTGGATGGCAAAATACAATTAATAAAACATTTGATTCCAAATTAAAATATGATTTTAATCAAAATCGCAGAACCTGTTTTACCTAACAACTAACGTAACCGACTGATTCAATGCTTCACATCGCACTACTGCTCCCACACATAGTTCTGTCTCTCTCTCCTAAGTATAATTTGGAAATGAAAGAGCCACAGAAACAGTTATCACCAAAGCAGTGGTTAGTTAGTAAATAATCATGAAACATTTATTTTGCAATAAAATCATAATTGACGAATTTTGCTATTTTTCATAATCGCTCATCAGAAACAATGAACTTGGGCGTTGTTCCAATGAAGTGTTTTAAATGTCCCAAATTAGTTTTTGATTTATATAAAAAATATAATTGAATATAATAAACTCTACATTAAACAGTCTCATGAAGTTTGTAATTTAGCACATTTTATTTACTTGTCTAAACTCGAATAACAGACAGAACAAATAAATATTCGCAGTATTAATAATAAACACATAAGTCTTAAAACACCCAGCTTCTAGCTCTCATCGGGTTTAGGCACTTGTGTATTTGTGATGTTTGGACATAAACATAATTACAGATTATTAAGAATGATTATATGTATATTGAATATACTCAGGTTAAGAGGGTGAAGAACCCTTTTTAATTATTGGTACATTACAGAGTTCTAATCGGTTTACGTACAACCCTGTTCCTACGAATGTGATGATAACAGCTTGAAGTAAGAACCCCTACATAATGCTGGCTATGCCATCATTAAATATTCCTTCCTATCCGAGGTCTTATTCTCTTCTCCAATCCTCCTAACAACTTTGATACCGGACTGAAAAAGGATACATAATATTAGAAGATGCCTAAGAATACTAAAGACTAGGTACCTATACAATGTTGTCTATGCGATTCTTTCAGAACAATGCAATATAAACTGATTCTCAAAGCATTTCTAATAAGGGGATTTCCACAGTGTGATTATAAATTATCAAGCTCACAGCCACTAGACGCTTGATGTTTGAATTGTTGTTGTATGATATCAAGTGTGTCAGGTACCTAAGGCAGAAAGCAAGGTAACTGGGCCCCAAGTCTACTAATTTTAGAACGCTTCAATTGAATCGTAATTAAGTCTCAACTGTCTGATTTGACATCTGTTTCGTAGAAAATGTGTCAAATTAGCCGATTGAGACTTAATTGCGATTAAATTGAAGTGTTATAAAATAAGCAGACTTGGGGGGATTGGTCGATTGTCGCTTGACAGCTCACAAAAATGGTCGAATCTCATTGGATGGTAATATCGTAATCAGACGTATAAAGCTGATCCGTTGACAGACTCGCCTATAATCAAAACCCTAGTGGCTGTGAGGTCAATATTACAGATAAACTAGGGTACCATTGACACTATGTTGTACCCTTTACATACACTACGATAATATTTAAAATGGTTATTAGTTAGACAATAATGATTGCATCATGACGCCTACGGTACTAGTTTGGCGGTTGCTTTGTAAGCAGTTTAAGGCGGAGGCAGCCCCAGCGTCTTCCGCACCAGCTGCTCCGCGATCTTGTTGAACTGATCGCGGTCCTCCCTCCACATCTTGGCGGCGTCCACATTGGCGCCACTTTCGTCATTCGGTTCTGTAAACATATTCGTTTTGGATTACAAATGTAGAAAGGCAATTTGTATTGGTCACTTCACAGCTTTGTTAATCTCTATATATAAATATGGATTGCTGTTCGTTAGTTTCGCTAAAACTCGTTAACGGCAGGAACGATTTGGCTAATTTTGGTTTTGTAATATTCGTGATGGTCCAGGGAAGGTTTAAAAGGTGAGTAAACATGAGTAAATTCTAGGAATAAAGTGAAAAACCACAATTTAGCTTTCTCTTAGCAACTGTTCCTACCTGTCACGTGACACTGAATGTTTGTCAACAGAACGAAGTCTGTCGGGCGGGACAGCTAGTCCTACTATAAATTTGAAAGTGTGTATGTGTGGATGTGCCGTGTTGCTCTTTCACTTAAAAACTATTGAATGGATTTTAATGAAACTTTACAACTGTAGGTAATTGTATTATCTGTTTTATACCATCACGTGTAATATTAAATAAATATTTTTTTTTGTCCCGAGGGAATTGTAGGTAATAGTATTATCTGTTTTATACCATCACGCATAGCTTAGCTCTCGTCTTCGATTCACGCGCCCCCCACCTCCTAAACAAACAACAATTATACAAATCGGTTATAATTATCGGTTTGCGAAAGAAAAAAGAAATGCGGGTTCGAGTCCTGCCTGATGCCAACATTTAGTAAACAATTATACAGCTTACATCTGAATAGCACATAGGCCACAAGGCATTTTTTTCTTACTTAAGTCCACGTGGACGAAGTCGCAGGATAAACGTTTTTGTTAGAAAAACGTAGCGGGAAATGGCCACCCGATAGGATCACTGCCCCCTCTAAATCGTTTCGCATTTGTGCACCGAGGCTCCACCACGCCTACAACACTCGCAGACCCCCTGCGGCCAAAAGCACGGGCTGATAGCAATAGGCAGTGCGGCCCCACCAAGCCGTGGTGTATAGCGGTGATCCGTTTTGGAGATTGCTGCCGCCATTGCACCAATCATTATTCCATGACGACATGTTTCTTTGGTTTGTACTTGTTTGAGGATTGAGAGCCAATTTTATAAGTTTTTGTTGAACATACCAAACAAAGCTGCATTTTAATTTTCAGCTTATTTATTTATTTATGATAAGGTACACCAACAGCAATGCATACAAAACATATACAATAAAGAACACATGGGTCTTAGATCATATATGCTCGCCTATTACAGGTATACACAACATTGGCCAAGAAATGCCGCTGTTGGTTTTGGACTAAGTCCTTCTACAAATGTTAAACAAAAGTAAAAATAAAAACAAAAATTATATAAAACAAAAATATGATTCAAGCCGAGTTAGCACCGATAGACCAGAAGTGATCAACCAATTTACTCTTGAATTTCGAGGAAGAGTCGCTAAATATGTCAATGTTGGGTATCACATGCATAATGCTGTTGTATTCATTACAAATCCTTGCAAGCACTTCAGCTTTCTAGCACTTCAGGACGTCTCCTTACAATTTTGATGATCATCAGGGTGCAGTAACGTAATCAGGGTATTTCAATGAATACAATATAAAGTTTCAGAGCTATGCAACTGAAACTCAGTATGTTTATTAAGTGCACTATTGACATCACATCCTGATAATTTCAATTTACTGGTACATTCAGAACTAAAATTAAGAGGATTCAAAAAAAACACGAAACGCTACAAAAAAGGCAGGTTAATCAGACAGATACATGTTTTACTAACGGCCTCCCTCGACATCGTCCGCGTTATATTATTGTAAAGTTTCATCAAAATCCATCCAGCAGTTTTTACGTGAGAGCAACACGGCACATCCATCCACACATACAAACTTTTGCTTTATAATATTGATAGGATTTATTACACACCAAAACCTAGACCTAGAAATTAAAAACCGAACATTTATTCAAGTATAGAACTGCTTTATCACTAGATAGTGTCTGGATAGTGTAGTGTCTGGATCACCAACCATACGGATGGAGGCCACGGATGCATCGATTCTAAAAGGCAATTGAGGAGAATGCTCCACGCTAATGCCGTCCTAATTTATGTATGGGACGAATGGAGGTGTTGCGGTCAAGCATGCAACATGGCTCGAACATCGACCTTGACCTATCGACCGCCATCGTTCTAAAAAAATAGCATTGAGGTGATTATGGGAACTCTATGTAGTCAAAGAAGAGAACGCCGACTAACTCGTCGTGTATAAACCAGAGGTGGAGCATTTTCTATAACAGGTCGGTTTTTTCTCCAACATGTCTATTAGCTCGTTGAGTTGCGCTGCGATTTGTATAACATTGACTGCAACGACGTGCCAACGCAACGCATTAAAAGTACAATTACAAAAAAACTGAGTGCCGCGCTTGAGAACAAAAGTGTGTCGGTTGCAGTTTGCGGTCTGCGGTCTGTCTTGGAATTGTACCTTTATGGGGCCCACATATAAAATTCCCGTGTCACAGTGTTAGTTGCCAAACTTCTCCAAGTAAGATATGTATTTCTTTAGAGTTTAATTAACTGTCCTCAGTTACTCAGAAAGCCGTATTGTAGATAGATTCACCTTTTGCTCATCGGGTAGCAAGGCTGTTTGGTCCTTGGCTAAAACGGTCAAATCGTTTTTTTCCCGCTCATCGCTACCGCCACTGATCAAGGTGTAATGTAATAATTACGTACTCCGCTGCTTGGGGAAGGGCAGCGGAGACCCCTCATCAGGCCCCGTGATCAGGGTTTACCGAGAACTCTCCTGAGGAGCCACTCTACCGGTGAAACCCTGGCGCGCTGTGCCGGCAGTCCGGCTCACCTCGAGGGAAGTGGCGCCTCCCCTCTTACACCCGTCCGCCGTGTACGGCAGTGCGAGGCTATTCTTCACTGCCGTCCTCCTCGGGGTCACTTGTGCAATGGAAGCACACAGCCCCCGTCGTGTGCTCCCCGAGCAACCCCAAGGGCCTTCTTTAGTCGCCTCTTAGGACAGGCGGAGGTGGACCTTGGCTGCATTCTTACGCCCCACACCACAGGGTGAGATCATGGTGTATCTGCGTTTAACATTGATGGAATCACCCTGCCTCATAGAATAAATACCAGAAAGATTCGACTGGTTTGATAGTGGTCTCGGTAGCACAGTGGTTAGTGCAGTCGCCAGATTTGCGATAAACGAGGGTTCGATTCCCGCCTGATGCCAAGACTGAAAGTCTTTTTCTGGTTTTCAGAATAATGCAACTATTCGGCGTGATGTATTGCGCCCCAAGTGTGAACACTGCCACGCTGTCGTCCGTCTCGCGGCGCCGCCGAGCTCTTACAATTGTACTAAGCACAAGTTCGGTCGTGTATTGAGTACGCTGCCACCTTTGGGATGGCTCTGCCTAATCCTGGTCGGATGCACTAGGCTCAGTGGATCGAAGTGCCAGAAGACCCATAGGCGACGATACGCTCGATGGAACCAAACTCCAGAGTTTGGAGCATCGGCCTAGAGTTGCCTGTTTATCGGTATTTTATAAGGTGTATTTCGGACAGTGTGCGCAGGAACTTCATGACCTAATACCAGCCCCTGCTTTCCAAATGATTTGCTGCTTTCTTTCTGGTCCGCACCGCTAAGGAGTCTCTTCCTGCGTCTATGTTCCCGGGTACATTTGAAGTCTTCAAGACAAGAGTGAATATTAACATTTTTAAGTGAGCAAACTTATGTCGCGAGTATCTGACAGCCCACGGACCGTTGGCAACGAATTCCTGAAAACGAAATTGCGTTTTTCGCAAAGGGGACCAAAATCGTCGCTATCAGATATACGCGTCGCTTTGTCTACGAAGAGGCTTATGGCATAGGCAGATTCGACGAAATGCTGAGAATATGGGACAGCCGAAGGCGTCCTACAAAGGGAAAGTATGTAGTAAAATAGCCCAGGACAGGCGGATCGAATCTCTCGGCTAGCAGCCTCTGAATTTGGACAAATATTTTAGCAAACTCAAAGAAGGTAATCATGATGTGGAACGTACTGAAACCAATATTTAAACTCACCAGCTAGCATACTGACAACAGACAGCAGTATTTTCTCCACACTCTGAACAGGAGACCATCGCTCCGCACTGCTCTCGTACCCCATGGGGTCGTCGCCAGGCGCGTGCAGAATGGATATGCACACGCGACCATCAGCATAAACTGGAATTATTATAATGTAAGTTGTTTATTTGAATCAACTAGACTGTAATTAGACAAAGCGCAATACATTGTAACAGTCACAAGGGCCACAAAACGTTTGCAGCTTGTGGCGGGCACACAGGCCCAAATATAGGGAACTGTGGCCGCGTTTTGTGGCCCGTGTGCGGGGACCCTTAGTTACAAATATACTCAAAAGTTTGACTCAACAACAATTTGAGGCCGTGATCACAATAGCGTTTTCTTGACATGTAAATCTCTAATAGAATAAAAATGTAGCGTTCAGCTGGCATGCGACGCCAGAACAGTAGTGGGGCCGAGTCAAGTATGACATACATCCACACTTATCCTAATTCAGAACACATCGCAATAACTAACAACTTAATACGTGAACAACATGATGACAAAAGAGACAATATACAGACTAATGAATATTCAATCTGAAGATTGAATATTCATCCCAAGATTCATTGGGGGTTCAATGATGTAAATAAATATAAAAACGAAAATTAAGTGATGATCACCTATCAGGCAGTAGTATTCATTAGAACATGATACTTTTAGGATAACAAATTTAACAAATGAGGTTTTTGAATCAGCATATGAGAATAAGAGAAAAAAACTACATACAAAACTGAACAAGATTTCATAAATTTACTAAGCCCTTTCATCATCATCATCATCATCATCATCAATAGCCACATGACGTTCACTGCAGAACATAGGGCCACCATAGATTTTCAGGGCAGCTGGTTGCACGCAGTTTGCATCCACAGAAACCCTGAGATCATCACCAAAGCATTTAATGCTGTACCTATTCAGATTACTATTTTGTTGTTGTACAACATCTCTTAGTTGCCAGGTTGTTGTGTTGTAGGTAAGTGGTTGGAGTCAAATTTTATAGGCCCACCAATAGATTTTTTCGCACAGCAGTTTTGTTTACTGTGTTTCCTGGATTTAGTCTCACGACTATAGGCGGATGGGTTGTGATGAACTTTCAGGTTAAGTATGTTCTCCAGAGAGAACCCTTCTTATTCATATACTGCTATACTTTCGCTTGGCTTGTCTTGATGCACTTAAAGTACCTCTGCATTATCAGTTGAGCTGCCAGCTCATTAGGGTGGGATACCAGCCGTCATTGATTGCTTTCTGAGAAGACCTCATGGATTTTGGCATTTTTTACAAACCATGGGACATTTGAGATCGTACAGGTAAAGTATTAACAAAAAATTAGAGGTTTTTGAAATATTCAATTGTGATGACTGATCTATTTCAGCGCACAGCAGAAATGATAGGAAATAGGAAACAGAATAAATGACAATTCAGTGCATAAAGTGCTGTGCAGGGCAATTCGCGAGACTGCGTTCTGGCTAGTTTTCATAAAATATTAAATTTGATAGCATAAAAAAAAGTTAATTGACATTTGCTTGAGCCAGCAGAGCATTTCCTTAAAAGTAATTTTCCTTTGAATGGATGGCCATTGCAACCACGCTATGCTTATACTATAAAGATATCTTAAAAGCACTGACAACTGAAAAACTCATTAACTTCAAAAACTACAGAATTAAAGTACAATGTTAATGCATACTTTTATTCCACAAAGTAATATCACAAGAAGGCAGATATCATCATTATCAACAGCCTCACAACATCCATAGGCCTCCCCTATTGATTTTTTATAATAGAGACAAGCAAACTAGTAATTTTAAACATGGTAGTATGAGTCTAGAAATTAAACATTAAACAAACAAACAGACATTTATAGAGAGTTAAAGGTGTTTACAATATTGAAGATGTAATACAATAAATATGTGCACTATAACTCGCTATACCAGCATAAAATACAGGATTTTTTCTGTATGTTATAACATCACAACACAGTGAATGTTTAATTATTGTTACTTGTTTACGGACTATGTACAGTTGACAGTATGAAAGACTAGTCTCCCCAATTCACTGGTTTTCATTGTAAAGAATTGACATTTAGCGAGATGAAAAACAAAAATGCTTAGCCTTACGTGCCTTTATTATGATAACATAAAGTTCACTTAAACATGGAATTAAACTTACTGTTTGGATGAAACATGTCACAAATAAATTGCATCTTAGGAGGGCTCAACGGATAGTCAGGTGGGAACAACAGTTTAGCTGGAAACACCCCTCCTTCGAAACAAGTGCCTTCAGGACCTCTGTAAAAGGAAACATGACTATTGACCCATTTATTCCGAAGTAAATAAGTAAGTTCTTGTTTAAAACACAACACTCACGTTATAAGAGCCTCCCATTCGAAGAAGTTCTCCTCATTAACTGGACCAGCAATGATACCTTCTGGTGGGTTGAGAGTGAGTTCTGAAAGATATTTTGACTGACTAATTAATGAACTATTATAATTTTGCAATTATTTATCGCACATTAATAGGATTAGATAGGACATCTGGCAAAAGCCCAGTTGGAAGTTACGTGTTTATTATAAACTACGTGTCAATACTTACGTTTATATTCAGCCATAAGCCGCCTTAAAGCGGAGCCAGCCATAGTTTTGGTTTGTTCACTCTTTTCAAAATGAAGACACGTAGTAAACCAAAATAGTTCAATTTAGGTTGTACTCAATAAAATTGTAATTACAATCATGGATCAGAAAACTCCGTCTCCTCAGAGGTAAATTCACGGTACAGTGATGTGTCAAATTACCAAACGTCATAATTATTGACAGTGGCGTAGTGTTACGCTTTCGAAATCAAATCATTCAATTGAAATTGTTAATTAATAAGTTAAGCAATTAACAATTTAAAAAAGGGCTAGTTATCAGAAACATTGATTTTAGAACATCTTTTGCTGTCCCTAGTTCTGCAAAAATCAATTTAAGCAAGAAAATCTAGGTCTACGTCTACTGCTTTTAGTTGCAGATGTTGATTTAAAAAAAAAGATGTCGTTTTAGTTATATTGTTTTTTTTTCAATTTGTTTTAAATTTACTAACTTCAAAAGAAATGAATAAGGCGTAGTCCAATTTTCTGTGTTTGATTTCATTGAGTAAAAAAATAATGAAAATTGGCTTTACAAGATTACTAATCTTTGCCTTGTCAAAGTTTTTAAAAACGAATATGGCGGCAGTTTTTAAAAAAAAGACACAAATAAATTTTGCACTGAATGACATGACAAAAATAATTAGTAAATATTTTAAGGATATGTAATAATCTTATGCACGATAAACATGTAGGTAAACTATTTAAGAGAAAAATCATCAAAACTGGAACATACCTACTTTTAGTTCGTCATGTTTGAGAACTTATTATTTTCCACTTATTTTTCAGAATGACTATGGATCAAATTGATGATACGAGCTCACAAAGCATTCAACTCTGCATTCCTGCGATACCTCCTCCACTATCAAATCATGTACAGGTTCTATTTTATTTCACTAAAGCTGAACTGAAACTTTCAGTCAGAAGACAACATTCAGTAGGTACCCATGTCGGTTGAGTCAATTTCTTAGAGGTACTTCTGTTTTTATTGTAAATGAATTTGGCCAATAATTTGGTCTCATGTTAAATCGCTCCTCCGTGAACGCACTCCCGCGAAACCATAATGTTGAATTTCACTGCGGACCGCGCCGCCCATCGAAATGCGCGATCCGACGTTTTAGTTCCAACATTTTCTTTCATACCAGAAAATTTTCGTATTTCATTCATTGACAACTGTCCGGTATCATCCCTTGTAGCACTCTCATGTTTGTATTATTAATTTTACTAAATAATGTAACAGACGGACCTCGCACACGGGCCACACGCCACAAAACGACGCGACTGACACAACTCCTATAGTTTTCACGCATTATAGGTGATCTTGCCGCCGGAGGCCACACGCTATAGGAATATCGTCGTTTCAGTTATAGCAACACGTAATGTCATTTTTAGCAACTTTTCAGGAGGGCCAAAAACGTACTGTTTCCATAGGGTAGTTTAGATGCTTTAGCGAATGGAGAACTTAAACAACGATATGCCGGTGGCGGCGTTTTATGGCCAGTCAAGTGCGACACTTGAATCGTCTTTGTCATTGAAGGGTGGTTTCGGGCGCGAAGACGAGCTGCCCGCGCAGTTCGTGTGCCGCGCGTGCAGCAAGTCGTTCTACAACGCGGTCGCGCTGCAGAACCACGTCAACGTGCAGCACGACGGCAGCACGGCACGACCCCATGCGCCCGCGCGCCGCTACATCGACCAGGTAAGCACGAACACGCATTTTAGACAACTAAGTACTGCAGTTTGGTTTTCGCATTAAAACCCCGAATTCATGAACGTCAATTAAGTATTAACGCTATCACTTTCAGTTTTGTAGACATTTTTCGAGACGGCACGAGTTAGTTGTTTCCGATTGCCAGCTCCCAGTAACTCCCTAAGTCGAGCCTCGGCTTCCCTGGGCACCCTTAGGCACGTTACTTATATAGAGGTTGAGAGTCTTTCGATCACCCCTTTTATTGCCCTGTAAAGCTGTGAAAGTCGCACCTTGGACTACAGCTAGTAATTCCGAAAGAGAAAATAGGACGAGTATGCTGTAACTGACACTGGCTGATCCTGGCCATCTCCCATTGTGCAAAAATCATAAACATTCGCCTAAGTTAACTTTAAAAGGCATATTATTACTATATCGATAATTTATGTATGGAGATTGTTTTTTTATTCGTGGTCCCACAGAGAATATAGACAAGTACGTAACTTGTTAAAAGCCTATTCTATTAGTGGATAGATAGATAGAAAGCCCTTTAGATAGATGAGGAATCGGGCTGCATTGTCGGTACTAATTTCAACATAGAATCTAGGTACCCTTGCAACCAGCTACATTTCATTTGTCAAAATCGTCCAAGGCTCCTGCAAAGTATTAGAATTTGACTCACCAGAACCAGTTGAAAACATCTCCCTGTGTAGGCTGATTGCTTTGGTTTCCATAGAACTTCAACGACCTCTGTGGCTTCAAGTTCTTCCCACTCGAGAGCAGCGGGGAGCCCACCGGGGCCCCCCGTGGGGCCATCGAGCCGCGGGTCTTCGACCAGGACACCTCGTACCTCCTCGTGAAGGTGGAGGGCGCGGACCTGGACGTGCAGGCCTTGAAGCGGTCGCACTTGGACGTCAAGAGGACACAGATCAAGCTCGGAGAACCAGCTGTTGATTTACGGTGAATATTATTACTTTTTTGTATAGTGGTCTTCAAGATGACCTCACTCCACCTGATTGGAAACAGCCGTGAGGTCCAGATATGGGGTTGAAAAGCACAGTAATGGAGAACTCCTTTGCTGGTCAATCTCATTTTGAACCACACAAAATACCTCACCACAATCACAGTATAAATATACTGTGCCACAACTGTACATGGAAAATAATTTGAACATGTGTTAATGTAGAAAAAACATATTAATTAATATGTACATTTTCTTGAAGCCTATGATTTACTCAATAACTCAAAAAATATCGAAATGATTATTCTTTAGCTTCAAGTTACAGGCCAAGTCACAGAGAAACAATTCAACACCCCTAAAATTGCGTCAGGCGTTACAAGTTTTGAATTATTAAATTGCCAAGTACTTACCAATTGCCCGATATTTTGATTTGCATTTTGATTCTGTTTTACCACCTTTCAGCACCTTTGATTGTCTATTTTCTTAAGAACGTTGTTTATATTACATGTATGGTTTTCATCAAATCCTAAGCATTTAATATGCGTCTATTATGCTTATGAACCATTCGGTTGGTTATTGAAGTAGGGTAGATCAACACAGTTACAATTGAATGTGTTAACGACTGAATTTCCGTTACCGAACTGAGCAGAAATATTGCGCTGAAAAACCGCTACCCTACGAACGTGGGGAAATAGACAGCGGTCAATATGGCATTGAAACTGATAACTATGAATTTTTGATTTCACCACTCGTGTCATTCGCTTGTTACACGAGCCGGGAGTGCGAACTGAAGGACGCTTCACAAAGGCTTCTTTAGATTACAGGCTAACTTAGGGCCACAGCAGACATGCTACTTTAAGCGTATGTGACAGGCAATTTAGTCGCTTTTCAGAAGCTAACGCAGGCTTCTAGTCGCTAAAACGCGACATTCCGATACCTCGTCCGAACGCACTTACCCCCGATTTCACAAACGACAACCAACGCTAAGCACGCGCTCACGCTCATGCTGTCCCTTTAAGTTCTATCGACATTTTACGGGACAGCATGAGCCTGAGCGTGAGCTTAGCGTTGATTGACGTTTGTGAATTCGGGGTTTTTGTCGCAGAATCGATTAATCAATCAATGACTTTACTGCGGTCGAATGCAGAGAGTAGCCAAATCTTGCTTCGGCATCGATCAGCCACGAGATCGCCGATTGCCGAAGCTAAAAGTAGCAAGTCTGCTGTGCCGCTAAGTTATAATTTATTCAAACCTTAACAAGTCAATTGTCTCTCATTTGGATTTTAAAATAGATAATTCGTCCCACGATTGCTTTGATGCAACAAAAAAAGAAAGATACCTTACGTTCATGCTTCGCTTATTCAATACTGGAACAAGACAATGACGTATGAATGACGTGAACGTAAATGAGGGACGTCATATTAGCTTGAAAGCAGGTCCAATGGACCTGCTTTTGTCTGGCCACTTTCTCTTTTTGTCCTTATCAAAGCATGAATGCTTATTTTGCCCAAACTCTATTTTCAACGTTTAACACTAGAGACTTAACAAGTTTTAGGAAAATATAAACTGATTAAAATTGCAAAGTCTGGATTGGAAATATGGAGGTTGTCTGGAAGAGATCGCTCCCTAGCGATAAGACCTCCTAAATTGTACGTTGGTCTTCGTAATTTAATACAACTGTAATGTTTTTGTGCTATAAAGAATATCCATCTATCTATCTAAATATTATGATATTTAGGGTAAATCATTATTTGCTTAAAATAACCTTTATTAAAATGTTGATTGGTCAATAAGCATTCATGTGACGAAGTTTGCGCTTACAAAAAAAAAAGGTATTTAAGTTTGTTTATCCCTTGTCTAGTTTCCCATAGCACAAGCATTTAGTGGCTTAGTTTGGGGCAAGATCGCGCTGAGTGGAATAGGGCCAGTGATATTTACCTATTTATTTAATTTATGAGTGATGTTTTTTTCCGACAGGGGTCCATTTACATGCACGTTCCCCTCAATCTCCCAGTTGCACCCAGATCTGCAATGTCGCCAAATCTTTTTCAACTGCTGTGACTACTCCCTTCACTACCGAGAAGAACACACGAAGCGTCGCAAGGCGGCCTTGCGTTGCCAGGTCTGCGAGAAACGCCTGGACAGGGACATCTACCCAGAGGACACGCTCACCACACAACTCCAACCCGTCAATCTATTCACCTTCTCATGTCGTCTCTGCGGACAAACATTCCTGCAGAGCTCAGACTTTGACGAGCATAACCGTCAAGTGCATGCAAAGACCAAACCTCACCAGTGTTCTATTTGCGCGAAACGATTCACTCAGCAAGGGGGCTTGCAGCAGCACATGAGGATGCACACAGGGATCAGACCATTCGCTTGCACATTCTGCCCTAAAGCGTTCACGCAGAAAGCTGGGTTGGACCAGCATCTTCGCACTCACACGAAGATCAAGCCGTTCAAATGCGTGATTTGCAGCAAGTGCTTCTCGCAGTCGGTCCACTTGCGACAGCATATGAGGACGCATACTAACATTCAGCCGTTCGAATGTTCCGTTTGCGGGAGGAGGTTCAAACAAAGCAGCCATTTGAACTTCCACACGCGGTCTCATGTTGGGGAAGGGTCGTTCTCGATGGAGCGGTACGTGCAGGCGGTGCAGCATCAGAGCCAGATGGACTTCCTCAACCTGTCGAACCTGAAGCCGGTCCAGGATGGGGAGACCATGTACTACGCGGCCGAGCTGAACGAGATGCCGGCGCCGCGCTCGAACCCAAACCCCTTCCCCTACCCGCCGGGAGTCATGCTTCATGATTCTCTTTAACTAAGTATTCGCTTAATGTATGTATTGTTAATTTTATGAAGTGTATGATTATTTTAAATTAGAATTTATGAAAATTAATATTTGCCGGATTTTAAAAATTCAATAGTAGTTCAATAGTTCAATAGTTCAATAGTTATTTATTGGTAATTGATAATTACATGTCAATACATACAATGAAGGGCATAATTATTTTGAAGTAAGTTATAATAATAATAAAATTCATCTTTATAAGTCCTGTTATAATATATTTTTCTATACAGGATGGCTTTTTCAAGTGGACGTTGTAGGACAAATCCTAAATAGACAATGAAAAATTCATAAAAATGGTCAAAGGAGTCTCGAGACCGATTTTGACAAAAACTCAGATTGCATATTCAGATTTATAAAAAAAACTTATTCCTTTCAGTGAATTCCGCATAAGTAGTTTAGGATTTGGCCTGACACGCCCACTTGCAGAATTCACTAAATAAAACAGAAACGCCGAAATGTTATGTGTGCGCGTAACTTCGGAATGACTGTACCAAATTAGTTACATTGTTTTATTGTGTTTGTTAGGTACTATCAGGACAACTACACTCGCGAACAAAAGTTTGAACTCACCTAGGTACTTGAACCAATTTCAAGTACCTACTTAGGTAAGTGATTACAAACTTTTGCAGTGCAGATTATTCGATATCTATGCTTTAAATCTTATGTGAGCACATCTATGAAATTCATGTTTAGTTGATTGAAACACACCTGATTGGAACGTCCTTAACATCTTGAACATCTTGCCAAAGCTATTTTGAATTGAATGTAGTGCATGTTTCTATTGTTTTAAGTGTCAAATAAAGATTTTATAGAAGTTTACCAAATTGTTTCATTACATAAGCTTGGCCTTTTATTTGATGAGATTTGAAGAGCTACACTCGTCTCACCTAACGTAATCCACTTAGAGCACAGTTTGGAATAGCACAATCGCGAATAGCACAAAATAGCTAGAAGTGAAAATAATTTTAATTCGCAAATAACATAATAATGCCAAAAATATTAATGTTTCATCGCGGAGAGTTTTTGTGCTATTCGCCATTGTGCTATTCAAAACTGTGTTTTAAGTGGATGACGTCAGAAAACTGGTCTGCCATAGTTTCTAGATCGCACAGAGTGGAGACGTGGTGGGGAGGCCTTTGCCCAGCAGTGGGACACTTTAGGCTTATATGAATTACAAAATTGTTTTATTGGGATGTTTGCTATGTCAACATCGATCGCTTGCCCACACTTGCAGACCGCCTCATGGCAAGCGGTTACCGCAACCCGTATGAAAACTAACTGTGGTTATTTTGACGTTCTAGCAGAGTCAGCTTGAGAAATCCTTTTTACAATTTTCCACCAACTATCTTTACTAGATAGTTGGTTTTTAATCAAAATGTCTAAAAAAACCTTAGACAATATTCTAATGCTCTAAGAAAAAAACGCTAAGTATTTTAGAAAATTATTTGCCTGCTAACTGTCATAACACAATATTGTTACTCTGATGTAGTATACCTACGGAAAGTTCGAATTCAAATATTTGAATCTAAAAGTAACCAATTCAAATGCCATGTAAATATTAAATCAGTATAAGTGACGAATCGTGTTCCACTGTGAATAGTAGGTATTTATCAATTTACAAATCCAAAGTAAATAATGTTGTCATAACTCTAGACTTTGAATAATTAAAAACTATCCGTGGTCATTATTATGCACTCCTAGCTGCATCTTGTGACATCCTTGCAGGTTCTTGCAGAGGAATTGCAATCAATAGTGCGCTTTGAGCAGACCAGTTACCAGGAGCTCAGAACAGCCGTGGAGGATAGAATAGTTTCGCACTGTTTACTCTTGTTCGATCGGCTGCATTTCCGCGCTCCTTTTCGCACATCAGGCTTCGCACGTAACCTAGGTAACAGACTGGTAGAAAAAAATCCAGACTCGTACGTTTCAGCTGAAATGTTGACCTCTCTTTCACACGCATGCGATTCAGGAATAGTCTAGCTATGTACCATGAACGGTTCTATATGCCTAGCCACAGCAGAGTGATCGATGATAGCATAGGTTGCACGCTGCATCTAGGGTTCACAAAAGTTCCTAGATAATTACGTGCATAAATTATTTCTTCTCCAAAGATTTATGCCTCATTGCATAATGTTTTGAATAACTTAGACATCTCTTGCACTAGAGGAAATTCCGTGTTTGAATTCGTAAGCACAGATACGTGATAACTCGTGATAAATGTATTATGATCTAAAATTATTAACCATTTTTACCTATAGTTTCGCCGGAGAAAGAATATTAATCATTTAGACTGGATGTGATGTGATCGATGAAACAAAAGCACTGTACCTACCGTACTTAACTGTTATCCTACGGCTACACCTAGAGACACCAAAATTATTAATTAGACCCAAACGGCATATAACAAGAGAGATTAACATTAGGCATTAGTTATAATCTGCTTTTTAGGTAACTCGCTGCTATTCTAAGGAACAGTGTTGAGGAGCGTACTTAGTTGGCTAATCACTTCGAGTTCTTTCTAAAAAATAACCGTCATAGCAGGTGATAGCCCCATGACACTGTTCTTTTTAATTTTGATTTAAAACAAATGATTTAATTAAAATCCTTGAATATTTCTATACCTGAAACGTAATGATTGAATGAATCTCTTGTCAAATAGGTATTTGTCTGGTTGAGGGGCCAGAGTCTCGAGTGAAATTGTCCAACTTAAATAGCGAAGCGTATTTAGAGTTAACTGTCGGAATACCTCAGGCACAGTATAAACCAGTAGCCAGTAGGCTATCTAAGGCCGCCCGCCGAGTTATTAGCCTAGCGTGCACACAGACACTGCCGCCTCCCTATGCCTCCCTATTTTATGCTAGCGTGTGCGTGAAATTGCGTGTGCGTGATACACACGACGCGCACGCACACATTCAAACCGAGAGTGGCACGTTTGTATGTAGATGTTCTACTGTATGGTTTATACTGTGCCTCAGGGTAGGTATCCGAACAATGATTCGTTGGCCGTTGTCAAAACAGAGGAGCCGCAGCGTGTGGGCGCGCGCGCCGCATGTGTGCGTTGTGGTTACATTTGGGCTCTGTATATTTTGATAGAGCCGCATCGTCGAAACAAAGGGCGAGTGACGCCTGTATCCGTGTGTTCTTGTACACGCAACCGCATTAGCCCTGCGAGATCTCTGCTCGTTGTACCGATTCCAATTGTTCGATTTTAGGAATTATGAAATTCATTTGTTAGCGTTTTAATTTGAAACTAACATAGCTCAAAAAGTGTCAAAATGTCTTTTTTTCTTAGCTAAACAGTCTTGATTGAATCTTTTTTGGGAGCGACCTGAATATTCCTTAAGTATGGCACTTAGTTAACGTCAAATAGGCTGTTGATCCTCAAGTCTTCGCCTTAGTTGTTTGTTTATCTCAATTGCGTGCGTTTTTCACATCACATGCAAGCATCAGTCATCTGTCGAGGTCTCCGTGTGCGCAGGGCTTATCTTCACCAGACTCCTTGTAAATCTGTGGAATATTTTTTCTTGGGTAATTTTTTTAAGACGATTGCGCGGGCGCACATATGGTCCGTCGGCGTGATTTACATCTTGTTTACATCCGCCAGGGCAGGGTTAAAAGTTTACCGATACACCGCTGTAAGGGTGGCCGTAAAATAATAAAGACCGTCGACCCCGCATTGCCCCGCATTCGGCATGTTCGTGTGAAAACGCCTAATGCAGTATAAAACAGAACGGCTTAAAATAACATTACTAGAACTTACTTTGTCTGTTTCTCATTCCTTTTCAGGGTTGCGTTGTGATTCACAAAGAAACCGTCAATGTAGTGAAATCGCGCCTTCATAGCAACACAACACTTTCGCGAAGTTCTTGCCTGCGATTAAGCTTGTCTGTATGCATTTAGTTACCTTGATCTTATGAAAAACCACAGCTGTTATTGTTTCTGCTGGTAAGTGAGGTAGAGCTTACTAGGAGCTGTTGTGGAAGGTCCCTGAGTTCCTAGGCTCGTTTGGCAGACTACACAAAAGTCATGCAGGCTCACTCTACTGATCATGATACTGATGACGGCTAAAGGTGTCTTGGCCGCAGCGGTGTGGAAATTAGAAGTCAACACGGTCTGTTGCAATCTGGTTTAATTGTTAAATGCTGTTGGTTTATCTACTTGAGGTTCGGAAGTAGGTCGCTGCTGACGGCTGCTACATATGCGAGCTAGCTCGTACACATAAGCTATATTATTGCAAAGTTTTATTAAAATCCATCCAGTAGTTTTCCAAGAGCAACACGGCACATCAACACATACAAACTTTCGCATTTATAACATTAGTAGGATAATAGGATTAATGAGATCTAAAACCTCATTGCGTTGCATCCGTTTACGACCAAAACCCGATACCTAGTATTCTGAGCTAGACCTTTCCGTAATGTCTTCGCAGCAATCAGGATATCGCATGAGTCACTCGCCGACATCTCGGCAGCTCACACCTCAGCAATGATAGCGTCACAGTATAAACCATACAGTAGGCTATCTAAGGCCGCCCGCCGAGTTATTAGCCTAGCGTCCACACAGACACGCGGCACAGCCCGTCCGTACTGCCGCCTCCCTATGCCTCCCTATTTTATGCTAGCGTGTGCGTGAAATTGCGTGTGCGTGATATCGCGACACGGCGCGCGACGCGTACGCACACATTCAAACCGAGAATGTCACGTTGGTATGTAGATGTTCTACTGTATGGTTTATACTGTGATAGCGTACGTAGACTACATTGTCTCGGCGTCGGCGCGGACACAGAGATAGCTCTCCTTTCAAGTTCGGATTCGCCGCGGAGTTAGTTTACATCAGAGCACCGTTAATGGATCTTGCGCATGATGCAGCTATACATAGTAGACACATCTAATATTAGTCTTGTGAAGTCGATGCGCCAGTTTTTTGCCCTTCACGGTACTGTTTAAAAGGAAGGGTCATTCAACACTATAGGTTTTTAAACATCGCATTTAGATATCTATGCAACTAAAGGTGATAGAAGAAGACGATAAAAGTAAGTTACTAGGTAGGTATTAGCGTTATCTAAGTGTAACTTTCATTCAAAATTAGTTCAAATTATATTCATTTATTTTTCATTGCACATAAAAAAAAAGACCACAAATGGCGGACTCAATGCCAGGGGCAGTTCTAACAGTCGACCACACAGTCTGCCAAAGAAACAAGGGCGGGTAAGGTAGGCAGAGACGCAACCACGTTAGGTTTTAATCAGTTTCAACTTTCAAATGTTTCGTTCGCCCTAACGGCAACAGGCAGTTTCCCTCAGACTTAGGACATAGTTAGCATATGTTTAGAATAAGTGTGGAATAAAATGTTATCCCAGGCATGTGTACTGTGTTATGTTCGTTGCATGGGACGTAGGCGCAGCTCCGAGCGTACCATACAGAGGCGCGCACATCAACCTTTACAAAACCGTTGCAAAATGGGTCTTAGGTTAGCGGCATAAGGTGCCCTTATGTAAAGATTGTGTGTGCCTCTGTACGTCTTTGGAGCAGTAAATCTAGTTTTATGACAGCGCTTGGCCATGTGTGCCGCGTCCGTCGGCGCGCGCATCGCGCCAACACTGCGAGGAACAGACTTCGAGGAAGCAGCGTTCGTTTCCTCGCTTTTATTGGGAGATAGCCTGCTGATGTGCGCTTCAACTGTTTTAATATGGCTACGTCTAATGGCTACGTTTTTTGTGTGCCTTAAAATTGATTCAAATGGAATCTATAGTCTGCATAACAAATTACTGACTAATTATTTTTAGCGTTCTGTTTTTTGCTTCATTTTAAAGTTTAGTTTCGTAATATGTTTGATAATTTCACTTAACAATAATCACTATATGAAAAGCTCTCACTATTTTATTTCCTTAACCAGTGTCAAATTAAGAATTTTACATTAATAGACCTAACTAGGTACTTACATAATAATAGAAATTTCGTTTTTGTATTTGAGATGGAAGGTTACTTTATTCTACTACAGCTCTGAACCCACCACTTTTTTGCAGATTATCTTTAATAGCATTTTAAAAAACACTTTCAAATAATAAAAATATAGTTGGGTTAATGCAGTAAGTACTACATATTTAGCCTAATAATCTTTCAAAGTCACATATTGACTAGCAGACTGATTTTTCTGTTTGTTGTTATTGATCTGTTGTCCAGTATGCGCCAGCCCAGCGCGGCGTGTAACAGCAAGCTATTTAGGTACAGCGCTCTGCTTACAATCAGCTCGGCGCGAACAACCGGCCGTTACTTTGAAATAGTTGGGAAACTCACTCTCCTTAGTAGTAGCTCTTTGATACTTCGAATTCATTCCTTTGCTACGAAACTAGCCGCCGCCCGTGACTCCGTCCTCCTGGATTTTCGGTATTTAGCCATTCGGGTTCATAAAAACTTGCAACCCATATTATAAAACCCTTCATTTGTCATTGCGTGAGGAAACACCCAGACC
Source organism: Udea ferrugalis (assembly GCA_950022985.1). Classification (NCBI taxonomy): domain Eukaryota; kingdom Metazoa; phylum Arthropoda; class Insecta; order Lepidoptera; family Crambidae; genus Udea; species Udea ferrugalis. The sequence goes on from OX465515.1 coordinate 26,868,396, forward strand.
AATACAAACAGACTTTTTTATGCACAAAAATGCTTGAACTGTGCGAGGATTGAACCCAAGGGCGTACCCAGGTAGGGGCAGGGGGGGGGGGGGGGGGGGCAGCTGCACCCCCTAGAAGTCAATTTTCCTTACAAGTGGGAATTAATTATTTTTTTTTCAATATACCCGACCGACCATCTTTTCGAAACAGGTATGAGCTGCCCCCCCCCCCCCTAGCTGAAATCTACGCTCTTGATTGAACCCGCGACCTTCGGGGTAGTAGCCGACTTCTCAACAATCACACCAAATCGGTCGTCAATGTTATGGGCTTGTTAATATTATAGGTATTATCAGCTGAATAGCATCATGTACTTAATGTAACTCTACCACGGGCGTCGGAAGGTTGTTTCTACTGAGAAGACCCTTCAAGAAACTCTGTAGTTACTCTTTTAAATCACCCAATGTTTTTATAGGTAGTACAAAGTGCATTGAACAGACTCATACAGTTTTGACATGAAATACTTAAAATAAAACAGTGTCTGTTGATGAACTGCAAAATCGATGAGTGAACATCGATGATTCTGATGCTGATGCTGGCTGGCTGGCTGGCTGGCTGGCTGGCTGGCTGGCTGGGCTGGCTGGCTAGATCATAGACAAGAATAAGTTTCTTTGCTAGACTTAAACTGAAGGGCGACTCAGAGCCGCGTTACAAAACGATTCGGGAAATTGCTTTGAATTATAATTCGATTTTTAACAAGGACGGAGGTGTGTTCTCTATTATTTGTTTGTTCATGGATATATAATACTTACCAGAGGTCATTATTGGCTTCAACATGGTAAAATTGAACGCTTTCGCTGAACGAGAAGTTTACTAAAATTAAATGAAAATTACGAAATCAGGTTTGAGTTCATAGAACTTTCTATTTTCTAAACTAGGTGAATAACAAGTATTTACCTGATTTCATGATTTAAATACAAATCTGAACTATTCTAGGTTACGCCTGCATAAATTAAATTCAACAGGGACCTACAACTGAATTTACATACCTACTTACGCGATAAATCATCTTTGATTAAGGGTGGTTTTATTTATAAGTAATCTTTTGAACATTTTAACAAACGCCATGTAATTTCACATCTTGCTAGGTCACTACTTTCAGTACGGTGGACAGCACATCACTCTACCCATTTCCGCTCAGTCCTCCTTGCTCTATTGCGAAGAAATTGCATTTGGTAAGAGCGAGAGAAAAAACGGAAATGGGGTTACCTGATGTGCTGTTGACTGTACATTAGCTAAAACAGTTTTCATTCAGGCATGAGCATAAAATGACCTGCGATAAACGCACATTACACATATAACGGATATTAGCGTCCCATGGTAGCAAGAAGATAAGAAAATCTCACTTTATGGATTATGACAAACTGTTAAAATAAGTAACCTTGAAATGACTTTTATGACAGAGTTGTTCACCTTTAAACTAGAACTAAGGTAAAGTGTCTCACGATAGTATCTTTTCCGCATGACCTTCGGCTAAATTATCACTTTCTCATAAACAAAAAATTTAACAAAAACAGTAATATGTATGTGTATTACGATAATGAGTCTATCTTAATTCCGATATTGTCAATAACCTTCAACGATGTCGCCGTTCGGTCTCGGAGTACCAGGAGCGCAGAGCTCTCGGAGAGGTCGATCGTTCGCGCGCCACTATTTTAAATTCCGTGGCCTTTGTTTATGAAAATTACCGCTCAAATATAGTAAAATTTATACTTTACATTAACGTTTGAATTTACATAATCATGACCGGCATATACAGTGTTGCATTTGTATTTTTTGTTCTCAAATGATACGAAAAAAGACACATAAATGACATCCGAGTAGTATTCACGCATGCGCAAAAGACGATTCTGTGAAGAAAAATAATTGTGCTTTCATTCATTTATTTATCACACTCACACAGAAAACTAGCCAAGTTGGTAAATAGGGTTCCGTATTTTCTGCCACAATAATACTACCTGTATGACACCGATTACTTTATATGCAATTTTAACTTACTCTTTAACTTGAAAAATCTACCTAGCTGTGATAGCTAGTTTTATTTCTCATAAATACTTACCCCCTTTATGAATACATAAAAACTTGAACAGCTCTTCAACAATACGTTTACTTTGATGAGGTTGCCTTGTATCTCTTTGTCACTTTCAATCCTGTTGCTGCCGCCATTTGCGAGTAAGTGACATAACACGTCAATTGCTTTTAAACTATGCTTTAGCGTTGTGTTCGTTTTTATGAATAAGGTGGCAAGTATTTAACTGTACCTACTCCAGTCAAACATATCTTTATGTTGTTTTCTTTTTTCGCTCACACAAATCACAACGTTAAAGAGACTTGCAATTGACGTAACAAAAAGAAAATTCAAGTTGAAAACAATAAAGGTAATGTTGATTTTATTTTGGTTATTATGAAATAATTTAATGTAATTAAGTGGTTTTCATCATATTTTCATTTTGGGTTGAAACTAGGTTTTTTTTGGCTAAGTTATTTAGGTATATGATTAAGCGTTCAACAACACGATAGTTAAAGCACTCATGACTGTTAAGATTTGCGTACTTTAACCTATCGGGTACCATCAAATTGTGTATTTGGTTCTGCTTGCGGGCAAAGGTTCCGTATTAATGGAAAAATGCTAAATCAAGTTACAAGTAAGTACAATACATAATAGATAAAAGATGACCAGGATATAAATTCCTTATTTTTATTCTTTTGGTTTTACTGTGTATCCAAATAAAATAATCGTCATCTTTTTATAAGATTTAAATAAAGCAAGGAAGAATACTAGATTTAAAAACTCCATACCGTGTACACTACATGATATACAGCATTTTCAATGTTTAAAAAAAAAGACAAATATTTATTTATTTATTTCCAGCCTATGCTGTACCACTGCAGGGCAAAGGCCTCCCCTCCCACCTGCCACTCCTTGCGGTCCAAAGCTACTTTCGGCCAGTCTCTGAGATGATGGTCGAGCTCAACAAAATATTACAAAAGTATTATCCATAACCTTCTGATACAGAACCCTAACAAGCGGTCTGAATATTACATGAATCGGCAAATGTCGCAGCACTATCGTTGCCATGCCAGCCGACAAGGTCTAGCCCGCCGTCTGTCTAGACCTCGCTAGAGCTACTCCTCGCTCGTTCTGATGTCCTAGTCCTTAGCACTATTCCGTTTACTATGTCTAAATCACAAAACCTGGGTAGGTATATTAAATCTAGATTTTTGAGTTCAAAATGATTTTATTATGGAGTACAGCTCGATTTACTGACCTTCGAACAGTTGGTAGTAGCGAGATATTTAAGGCAAGCGCCCTAATTTTCAACTTTAACTGTAATTATTGAAAAATGAAAAAAAAACCATCCGATACCTCTAATAACTTTGTAAGTAATAATAATACTAAAATCTTATCTTACTTATTTAATACCTACCTACTTTTTTAGTAATGTGTGAGATGCAAGAAAGTTGTATCCTGTATCATACTCGAACATGCTTAACACACGCACGTTTTGCGCACCAAACAATGAACATTCGAAAGCATTTAAAAGTAAAATGTATGTTGGCTTTAGTGTACCAAAAAAGTCTCCTGGTGGTTGTCAGTTGTTTTATTCTAAGCAGTAGGGGGCGTCCATCAATTACGCGTGTAGTTTAGGTGGGGGAGTGGGTCAAGCTGAAGACACGTTCCTAAAGAATAAATTTATCCAACCATTGCAAAGCAGCAGCAGTCCTAGAAAAATCTGTTAATGTATTAATGGACGCCCCTTACTAGTTCATAGTTTATACAGAGATGGTTAAAAATAGATTTGACGCATGCGTATTCAGCACTATTTCGACTGATACGAGTGGTATGCCGAAGCGAGATTTGAATAATATTCATGGTTTTCCAATTGGGGTAATAACAACAGCAAGCCACAATGAGTGTAAGCTGCTTTATTATTAAGATAATAAGCTACAGAATTCATATTTAAAAATTTTCCTTGTCGTTATGTCTAGAGGAGAGTTTCAGGCAGTATTTAGCTGTTGGGACGGTCGACTTTCTTCACGGTTTTTACTGTTTTAATGAATGAATACCGTGGAATGATGAATTAAAACTAAGTTAATATACTCTTATAATGGATATTCTTGCAAAATTACATGAGGTGTATCTTTTAATATCTATAAATGAAGCACATACACGTTTTTCTTTATTACGCCTAAAAAACAAAAATTTTGCCATAGTAATCACATGTTCCGGGTCTAAAACTGAAAAACTAAATAACTGGCCCCTTTAAATGTTGATTAAAATGTATACTTTTCGAGATACAAGGCACCGGTCATAACCTTAAATGTCTCATAACCTCGAATATTGGCGACTTACGTTCCACTTGTACTAGGAACGCATAAGTTAGTGAAAGTTTCGGGCGCTACTGGGCATGCGCCAATCTGTAGTGACAGATAGCTGAAGAACAGGACACACCTTGTTGAAGTTATTGATTCAAGTTTGTGTAGAAGTATAATTTGCATGTCATAATATCGGTGCATAGTGCATACTACTGCATAAGTAATGTGGGTGACTACGAGTTTGATGAGGTTGCCTTGAGGCTGCTCTATAACCCCCAGTAGAGTCGAAAAGGATACTGCTGCTACCAGGAGCGCATAAACTAGAAGCGCTCAGTCGTAAGGGTTGACGCATGCGCCCTGTCTGCGCCGGTGACGTTTCTAAACTTGCATGACCGCATCCAACGTGTTGACAAAGAGTTTTAGAACGTTTTCGTGATTTTCTGAATAAAATAAGTACTGGATTGTGGCAAAAACGACATTTAAGTGGACAGTGATACCGAAGTTGAAAACTAATCGTGAGTTTGGACTCAGGAACGCAGTGAAACAGTGTGTGAAGAGGTTACTTCATTCTTTGGGCGGCCATAGTTGCAGGTGCAGTTGCATTGCGAACGAGACTGAAGCGAAAGTTTAAATTAATTTTTTTCTTAGTTTTAGTGCTCAGCAGTTTTGGGCGAAATTGTTAAAATAAAAGTGATCACCGAAGCTGTGCTCTTATTAATAAAAAAATGCTGTGTTTTTTATTCATTTCAATTGACCTATCTGCTAGTGCAAAGTCGACCACACGTCAAACATTGTTGTTGGAGAATGAACTTTATTTCTTTGGAAATTAATGTCTATGTTAGTGTGTTACATTTGATTTGTGGCTGGCTGCACGAACATTTTATAATAACTTGCAAAACAATTACCGCATTGCGTAAAATAACAAACTTCAACAAATCTGGGAAATAAACAGGCATAATATAATTAAATCTCAACCGTTATTTTGCCTCAGATAGACGCAAGCGAAAGCTGTTTTCCAAAAGAACTTACAATCAAAATAATTGCTGAAACTGGGGGTCGTACCCCTGTCGATCGATTCGCTCAAAATATTTAAATGCTGTTCTTTTCGTTTTTTTACCATGACATTGGGTGCCCTATATTTGTTTTACTGTTGGACCTAAGGGCAAAAGTACATTTCTCTAACTGGAAAATGTTAAGATTTGAAGACAAAAAAACACTTGAATACAAAAATGCGATACATTTATTTAAGTCGTTATCACGGTTCTGAATTAGGGCCCAGGGCCTAGCCTAAACGGCTAAAAAGAATCATCAAAATTGGTTGGTGTGTTATTGAGTTACTAGCCTCCGCCTGTGACTTCATCCGCGGGGGGTTTAGTTTTTTGAACAATATCTTAATAGCTTGTAGCCTATTCAGATGTAAAAGCAACATTATTGTAAAGTTTAATTAATCTATTCAGGGCAGCGATTCAGGATCCTTCGAGATCTCATTTGCCGACCGAAGCGGTTGATATCGGTCGGTATCTTAATTTTTCAATTTAGGATCACCGGAGAAATTATCCAGTCGAACCATGACGTCATTGCGTCGGTTACCCTAGTTACAGTGCGTGCTAGTTCAAACCTAGCGACAATCGTGCGAGTTGAAAAGGACGGAGCTAGAAGAATACCTCTTTCCTTCTAACTCCGTCCTTTTCAATTTGGCACTAATCGCTCTGTCTGAACTAGCACTTCGAAACGCTATTCTGACACTTTTCCTAACGTTTGTATTATTTATTCACTTATAGATATTTTATTTTTGATTTTTCGGCGGATGTGTAGGGTGCATGTAGTGTAATCTTTGCAAATACAGAAAATTTGCTGCATTCCATTAATAGGATCGAAGAATAAGAATATAAATTGTATGAATTGGGAAAATCTGCCGAGACTTTTTCAGAAAAATACCAAATTCTGTGTGATGATGTGTGATGTGATGTGATCTTGGAATCTTCTAGTGAGTTAGATGGTAGGAAACAAATTGGATGCACTAGATAAAATAATTATTGAGAATTATTTGTTGAAAGAAATTTCCGCGATTCAAATGGTTAGTGACATCTGTTGATAAATTGATTAACCTAATGTCTATATCCCGTGCTTACTCTGACGTTTGAACCATCGTGTGCTTTTAGGGCCGGCGCCCACTATCGGCATCGGCACGCTTCAGGCTTTTAAGGTGGCAAATAGTAATATACTCTAACATAATGGCAATAAAGTAGAAAATGCCGAAACAGAAACAGAACAAATGAATTTTGTTTTTACGAGAACACATCACGGAAATTTCTACTTTATTGCCATAATGTTAAAGTATATTGTTATTTGCCACCTTAAAATCCTGAAGCGTGCCGATGCCGATAGTGGGCGCCGGCCCTTATCAACGGAGTTGAAGTGACATCTGTTATCAACCATATTAAATTAAAAGTACTTTAAGAAACTGAATTTTAAAAATTGCACCGCAAATACACACATCAAAAGTGTCTAGGGATATCTCAAGCATTTTCATACAAAGTATAGCTATTGGTGAGGCTGTAAAAATTAAAATATTGATACCAACGTAGAAATTTTTAGGACACAGAAACTGCTATATCTGCCCTTTCAGATTGTATATAAAAATTCATTGTGGTAGCATTATTGTACAATCGTAAGGACGTTAAAAAAAAGACAGATTTTTCTTTTAAAAGGTTTCAAAATTTTAGCAAAATCAAAGATATTAGATAATGCTCAGCATTATCTTAGAATAACTCGAGGAAACAGGCATAAGATAAAGGTTAAGAATATTACAAAAAAACGTTTGATTTTGCTAAAATTTTGAAACCTTTTAAAAGAAAAATCTGTCTTTTTTTTAACGTCCTTACGATTGTACAATAATGCTACCACAATGAATTTCTTTATACAATCTGAAAGGGCAAATATAGCAGTTTCTGTGTCCTAAAAATTTCTACGTTGGTATCAATATTTTAATTTTTACAGCCTCCCCAATAGCTATACTTTGTATGAAAATGCTTGAGATATCCCTAGACACTTTTGATGTGTGTAACTTGCCATCCAGCTATTTAGATTTATCAATGAAATTATTAAATCATCAAATATAAAATTAGTTGACTGTAAGGTAACCAATTTGTATTTACAGTCATATCTTCTACCTTCGGTCTGTGAAACCACAGAATCGATGATGAAAAACTTATCTAAAAGTTTGAAATTAACTATCGTATAGAAATAATATTCTTTCCAAAGTTTGCCGCTTGTTAGTTAATATTCCAGCTTCTTAATGTAAGGCTTAATCGCATTATGACAACGTTCTGCGAAATGAGAATTTGGCGCTATCTCGCAGACGCTTTTTAAAATACCTATGTATTTGCGAGATGCGTCTAATCCATTTTGCTGTTCTGTAGGAGTCTTCATGGGCAAATATCGCCTGAATCAGCAACTGATGATGATTTTCATGATGAAACAAAACCTTTTTTAACAGGAGGCGAAAATAGTCTGTGGTTCCTCTGGGTATTGACTTGTTTATGGTATTGGCTATCGAGTTTTGTATACGATTTTATGACGATTAGTAGGTATGTCAAACTGACATTCGCACTTGCGTGTACTTTAATTTGCCTATAATTATAGGTTCAATTTATTTACTTTGTGAATAAATAAATAACATTTTGGATGGAAAAAGTGGCAGTTCCAGATAATAAGTACATTTGAATTCATCGTAACATTTTTCTTGCCTAGTCCCATACAAACTAAATAAAATTAATACGAGGGCCGCTTTATGGGTAAAATAAGTCGGCAAACAAAATAGGAACACACGTTTTTTCAGGTAAATAATTTACAAAACAAGATTTCAGCTATTTCTTGTCGTATGACTAAAGAGCGTAAAGGCTTGAACCTAAACAACAATTGAAATAATAAAATTCATAACCGTGTTAATCATTTTGCCGTACATCCTGTGTTTTTTTGTGTCTACTTATTGCCTGAGAAAGATTAATAGCTTATAATTGGATGACTTTTTTCAGAATGGAAACTTATGATGACATTCAAACTTGGGATTGACTGCTTGTATGTGTGAAAGAAAAGCACCCGAAACGGAACTACTATATAATCTATGAATTATTTACTGAAGTCTTGATAAATGAACTACCTAATGGTTCTTTGCTTCCTCTAGTAAATCAATCACAAATAGTGTTGTTCAAAAAAAAAACTGCTTATGTACACATGTGCCCTGGAAAAACCCTATGAACTGAAACACTGAACAATACTTACTTATCGGCATCAGTGGGAAACAGACTTAAATATAACGTTTTATTAGGGGATATTTTTAATTTGTTTTATTTGCAATACCATTCATAGTCATAACATACATCACGACCATTTTCCCAGGCGAGGTAGTCAGAGGCACACTGATTGTTGCCGTCATGATGAACGGAACATTCAGAAGCCCACATTTTGCCAATGAAATTTGAACCCAACATGTTAGGAGGCGACCCTACCGCCTATATCCGGGTTGCTTTGGTTTTTTAAAGTTGTTATCCATCACCGGAGAGCCAGCCGCAAATTGTACAATGAACACAAAGAAGGTGTTCCGGCCAGTCAGTTCTCTGGACAATCGGGTTCCGAGTCAGAGTGTTTAGCCACTGGGCCACGTAGCTCATAAATACATAGTATCGTTGTTAAACGTAGTATTATAAGGCATTTTTTGTGCATCGGCTTACTAGGTATTCTGAATATCAGCAGGCGAGTCCAAGGCCTCACCCCCGCCATGGGCGGGGTGGAAAGCATTCACCCCGTCAAAAAAGGCTTCTCTATAATACGGCGATCTACGATACATATTCGCCATATTCTTTAACTATTGTGACTTTGCTCAGGCTGGTTTAAGTCACCAAAAGCTCGAATTTCTCAAACAACCTACCTCTAGACAACCTAAGAGGCCCTAGTTAGTAAAAGGTAGGTATTGTGCCAGTAAAATTAATCTTTCTTTTCATTTCTTTGGCCCATTTCCCTCCCTCCTTTATATGCATGAATGAGTATAAACTCATTCATGCATATAAAGGAGGGAGGTGCCCGTGGCGCAATTGTGACAGTGATCGGCGACCATCGCTGTTGTAAAGCAATACACGCCGGGTCGAAAAGGGATGGCTGACCACCCTGACCGAAATTTAGTGATGTGTATTTCAGGCATTTCCTTGCTCCGGTAGGCACGTTAAGCAGTTGGCCCCGGTCCCGGACGTCGCTAGATGTCAGTCGTTAAGCCTAGTCAAGGGCCTTGGGGCGGTTTGATAACATCTGACATTAAAGTTGCTCATTAACCTTACACCTCTCCAACAATCCACACTGAGCCCGCTTGTTGGAGAATGGCTTGTTTCAGCTCATAGTTGAGGTGAGGCCTGTGCCCAGCAGTGGGACGTATATAGGCCGTTTATGTTATAGTCATATAAAAATTATAGAGTTACAATGGATCAATAAGTTATTGAAACAATCATATTTTCCTAATTTAATTAGTTTTTTCATTACGTTTTGTCCATATCGAGTGGTCTGTACCAGTCGATTCATTATCTACAAAAGAAGGAGAAATGTTCGGCCATTCTCGTAATTCTTGTCAATGACGAGTGTGTTGTCAATTGCGTTTAGAAAGTGTAACCTAACGTTATGACGTCACTCTCGGTGTGCAAGTGACGTTCTATATAGTTGCTGAATCTCAATATCCAGTGTTACCGTTTAAGGAAATAAAAAAACAATTAACTGTACCTTGTAAGTTACCAGATTTTTTGAAAATCAAACCTAAGCTAGTCGTTATTAAGTCACTAACTCCGCAGCACATAGTATCTAACCACACTATTTTGTCCCAACATATAAAACTAAATTCGAACACGCTTTCGAAAAGAGTCTGCCTAGCAATGAATTTTACAGGCCAATAAGTTCTTTCGCTCAAAACTTATAGCAAACTTTGATTAAAACAAAAAGAGGAAGATACACTTTACGTTTTTATTTCGCTTATTTGAAAACCGGGACATGCTTACTCACAATGACGTATGATTGACGCGCACGTACATTAGCCGTAGTCACTGTCTTATGAGCTTGAACGCAACAGGTCCTTTGGACCCGATTTTGTAGCACGCATAGGCAGAGGCCGCAGCTTTTTCTTTTTAGTTAAATCAAAGGATGCAGATTAATTGTTTTTTGTTTGTGCTCAATTTACTATACTCAAAGAATAGAAAAGATTTTAAAAAATGTATTTGGTACCACAAAACAAAAAGAAACACAAGAAAAACAAAAATAACTTAACCACCTTACAAAAAGGGATGTAGCAAAATGGTCTCCGCTCAGCAAGTACGATGCAGTATCGCCAGAGCCCGTCACGATGACTGGTATTCTGCGGATGCTATACTATGCACTGAAAATTACAATGTTGAAGTCTATATTTTCAAATCTGCCAAATTCGGCTACTTTTGTATTTCGTCGACCTACAATCTATGCCATTGCCAAAATGGCAGGAATTTGCACAATGTCTTTTAATATCATTTCTACTTAAAAATTCGTTAGATGTGAAAATACTATCTTTTAATTTTTAGACTCTAATCAAATAAATCTAAGGGAGGAGAAATCCGTTACACTAGTTGGCACTAGTGGTTGTAAGCTATTTCATAATCATAATGAAGTTTAAATGACAATTGGAGGTCAATAAGAAAATAATAATCAATACGCTTATTGTCCAATCAGTGACGTTGTCGCTTGACAGCTTACGGAAACGGTAGAAACTCACTGGGTGGTAGATTGGGGATTCCGACGTAATAATCTGACTTTATGACCATAGCCTCTCGCCTGTCATTAGGAGTCTATTGGCTTTGAGGTCGCTGACATGAGTACCTACATATTTTTATTTTTTTCAGAAATATCTTTTAAAACAGAGCTAGTAACACTAAAATATTCTTTAAAATCTGTGGTCTCGAACCGAATCCGAATAAAATGCCGTTGTGAATTGCGTTTTATAATATCGAAACTCAAGCTCGAGTTCGGGATTCGTTCGAATGCGATATTTCACCGATAGATCGCGAATCGCCCTCCTGTAGTTTTTACGTGAAAGAGCAACATGGTACATCCACACATACAAACTTCCGCATTTATGATGTTAGTAGGATTCATTCATTTGTCGCGCACATTCTTAATGCAAGGCTAAAAGCCTTTTTTTAAAAGACGGTTTTCTCAGGGATGGCATTGTCAGAACTGGATCAAATTAAAATGGAACCACACGTTGAAAGCTAGTTTCAAATGAAAAAATAATCATCAGCATCAAAACAAGAGTTAAAACTTTTTTTTTTTTTTTTAATTGGAACTAGGCAATCATTTGACCACAATCTCGCCTGATGGAAAGTGATGATGTGGTCGATGGTGGTACATGTCTGCCTAGTAAGAGCCTATTCACTCTTTTCTTGAAGAGACCCAAGTTATATTTTTCCGGAAACACATGCACAGGAAGCGAGTTCCACTCCTTAGCCGTAACTTCCAAAAAAAAGAGTCGAATTGAAAACCTCCTCCTTTTATGAATTCGATTGAAATCTAGTTCAATCCCACAAGATAATGACACTGAAATTCATGGCAGCTTATTATCATAGCATATCATAGAACATACATAACATAGAAGAAGAAGAAGAGAAGAAGACTTGGGCAAGTTTTTGAAAAAGGTTTTGGAGTGAAAAAGTTAGAAGTAACTTTTAATTTTAATATACTTTCAAAAATATTGAAAGAAAACACACTTTCTTATTCAATATTTTTTTATGACGCAATGATATCAGATAGTATTTTGATATTTGAATAAAATACCCGAATTAAGTCATAAAACGCTCATAGTTATGCTCTAGCTTAAGGCTGCGGCTTGTCACTTCTATTTGGGACACCCTGTATATACCTCAGTTTCTCAAATCGAGAGCTTATAATTATCTGTTATCATTGCAAAAGTTCAAGTTCTGCAAAGCACAAAGCTATGAGGTCACACAGGCTATGAGGTCGATAGCTAATAACAAGCGAGCGGCAACAGTCAGCAAGTCAGACTAATACGTCTGTCATCATAATCTACCACGCAACGAGTTTCTACCATTTCCGTGAGCTGTCAAGCGACAACGCTGATTGGACAAGCACTGACGCTGCTCCCCCCCCCCCCCACCACAGGTAGTTGTCGGTCTTAATTTCATACAAGAAATCACACGGGGTTGTGAGGTCGATGGCTGTTCTTGCAATACGCTTGTTTTTTTCCAAAAGCTGTAGCCTCACGCTGTACGCAGTGAATAGATCCATTTTGACAGAACTGAATTCACCATTTTGTAAAGAACAAAATCCAGTAGGCAGCGTAGCCGGCGCAATGTAAGCGAGTACATAAAAGGCTGCCACTCGAAGGTTAATGACCGCATAGGTGACCGAATGGTTTTTACCAATAAACTTAGTTCAAAGTGTGGCATTTCACAAATAAAAATGTTAGTCCTGAGCTGTCTCGCATTAGATCCGTTGCGCCAGAGGCACAAAATAATTAGACCAGACGGGCCAGTCTTATAAAAACAGCAAAGACTGTAACATAATTATTAGAGACCTACTCAATACTGGAAGTTTTGGGAATGCTCTATCTTTATCGGGTTAATATAATGTGTGTTTGATGAATCAAATCAAGATAAAAATGAAGATATCATCTATAATCAATACGAATAGAAAGTATTGTTGCACGTTTGGGCACTAGAGGCAGCACTAACGCTCTTGTAAACAAAATATATGTTTCCAAGTCGTTGAAAGTGACAATTGTTTAGTTCTACCTCTTTTGTTCGGAACAAGTGTACTATTGTTAGCTTAGATTGTTAGGGTTCAATATTGTGCGCTGTTGTGGCTTGTAACACCATCTACAAAGGGCTTTTATTGTTCTCTATTGAACCACAAGTGGAAACCTAGGTGTAGCCATTTAAACGTGAATGATCTAAAGAACTGCATTGGAAGCAGATTGGAAGTAAAGAAGAAAGATTTGGTAGGTTTAGTATTATGGCACCCTGTGTCCTGGATCTAACAGATGGTCTTGATAGCAATTGAAAGCGACAAATTTCATTTACGCTCAAAGGTGCACAGAACTGTCTGTTAACTATCCGTACGGGCATATCTGGTAGGCATATCTGTGTGTGTATGCTCACCCTAACGGATCGATCGATACCGTCTCTTCCGTTCATAAACAGTCAAGCAGCATTCTGAAAAATTCCTCTTTCTGACTTCAGCGTTTGTTAAATGGACTATAATTTTTTTTTTCATTAGTTAGGAACCTGAATTTAACTGCCGCTCAGAAACTTAAAAAGTGCCTTGTAAGAGCAAAATAAGAATCGAAACGCATCGCGCATGCGCGCGGCCGTGGCGGTCTAGATTTGAAATGATGCTATTTATTCAGAGTTACCTCTGAACGAACCTCACTTTTTTCTAAAACTCAACAAATACTCACTCAAATCTTTAAACTACCTCGAAAGCAGTCCCCTGTGTTCTTGTTCTAGTTTGATTCTAGAAATAATAATGCTCTGTCCTTTCTTATTTTTCTTTATTTACGGTTATTTGAAACAATACGAACAATATATTTTTATGTGAGAGCTAATAGTTAAATCAATAAATCAACTTACTAATAATCGGACTTATATTGTAGACTTTTCTTTTTCATAAAATCCATACGTAAATATCACTGCCCGTTATTTCACTAAAATTATGAAAACCAGGGCAGCGATTCAGGATCCTTCGAGATCTCATTTGCCGACCGAAGCGGTTGATATCGGTCGGTATCTTAATTTTTCAATTTAGGATCACCGGAGAAATTATCCAGTCGAACCATGACGTCATTGCGTCGGTTACCCTAGTTACAGTGCGTGCTAGTTCAAACCTAGCGACAATCGTGCGAGTTGAAAAGGACGGAGCTAGAAGAATACCTCTTTCCTTCTAACTCCGTCCTTTTCAATTTGGCACTAATCGCTCTGTCTGAACTAGCACTTCGAAACGCTATTCTGACACTTTTCCTAACGTTTGTATTATTTATTCACTTAAAGATATTTTATTTTTGATTTTTCGGCGGATGTGTAGGGTGCATGTAGTGTAATCTTTGCAAATACAGAAAATTTGCTGCATTCCATTAATAGGATCGAAGAATAAGAATATAAATTGTATGAATTGGGAAAATCTGCCGAGACTTTTTCAGAAAAATACCAAATTCTGTGTGATGATGTGTGATGTGATGTGATCTTGGAATCTTCTAGTGAGTTAGATGGTAGGAAACAAATTGGATGCACTAGATAAAATAATTATTGAGAATTATTTGTTGAAAGAAATTTCCGCGATTCAAATGGTTAGTGACATCTGTTGATAAATTGATTAACCTAATGTCTATATCCCGTGCTTACTCTGACGTTTGAACCATCGTGTGCTTTTATCAACGGAGTTGAAGTGACATCTGTTATCAACCATATTAAATTAAAAGTACTTTAAGAAACTGAATTTTAAAAATTGCACCGCAAATACACACATCAAAAGTGTCTAGGGATATCTCAAGCATTTTCATACAAAGTATAGCTATTGGTGAGGCTGTAAAAATTAAAATATTGATACCAACGTAGAAATTTTTAGGACACAGAAACTGCTATATCTGCCCTTTCAGATTGTATATAGAAATTCATTGTGGTAGCATTATTGTACAATCGTAAGGACGTTAAAAAAAAGACAGATTTTTCTTTTAAAAGGTTTCAAAATTTTAGCAAAATCAAAGATATTAGATAATGCTCAGCATTATCTTAGAATAACTCGAGGAAACAGGCATAAGATAAAGGTTAAGAATATTACAAAAAAACGTTTGATTTTGCTAAAATTTTGAAACCTTTTAAAAGAAAAATCTGTCTTTTTTTTAACGTCCTTACGATTGTACAATAATGCTACCACAATGAATTTCTTTATACAATCTGAAAGGGCAAATATAGCAGTTTCTGTGTCCTAAAAATTTCTACGTTGGTATCAATATTTTAATTTTTACAGCCTCCCCAATAGCTATACTTTGTATGAAAATGCTTGAGATATCCCTAGACACTTTTGATGTGTGTAACTTGCCATCCAGCTATTTAGATTTATCAATGAAATTATTAAATCATCAAATATAAAATTAGTTGACTGTAAGGTAACCAATTTGTATTTACAGTCATATCTTCTACCTTCGGTCTGTGAAACCACAGAATCGATGATGAAAAACTTATCTAAAAGTTTGAAATTAACTATCGTATAGAAATAATATTCTTTCCAAAGTTTGCCGCTTGTTAGTTAATATTCCAGCTTCTTAATGTAAGGCTTAATCGCATTATGACAACGTTCTGCGAAATGAGAATTTGGCGCTATCTCGCAGACGCTTTTTAAAATACCTATGTATTTGCGAGATGCGTCTAATCCATTTTGCTGTTCTGTAGGAGTCTTCATGGGCAAATATCGCCTGAATCAGCAACTGATGATGATTTTCATGATGAAACAAAACCTTTTTTAACAGGAGGCGAAAATAGTCTGTGGTTCCTCTGGGTATTGACTTGTTTATGGTATTGGCTATCGAGTTTTGTATACGATTTTATGACGATTAGTAGGTATGTCAAACTGACATTCGCACTTGCGTGTACTTTAATTTGCCTATAATTATAGGTTCAATTTATTTACTTTGTGAATAAATAAATAACATTTTGGATGGAAAAAGTGGCAGTTCCAGTTAATAAGTACATTTGAATTCATCGTAACATTTTTCTTGCCTAGTCCCATACAAACTAAATAAAATTAATACGAGGGCCGCTTTATGGGTAAAATAAGTCGGCAAACAAAATAGGAACACACGTTTTTTCAGGTAAATAATTTACAAAACAAGATTTCAGCTATTTCTTGTCGTATGACTAAAGAGCGTAAAGGCTTGAACCTAAACAACAATTGAAATAATAAAATTCATAACCGTGTTAATCATTTTGCCGTACATCCTGTGTTTTTTTGTGTCTACTTATTGCCTGAGAAAGATTAATAGCTTATAATTGGATGACTTTTTTCAGAATGGAAACTTATGATGACATTCAAACTTGGGATTGACTGCTTGTATGTGTGAAAGAAAAGCACCCGAAACGGAACTACTATATAATCTATGAATTATTTACTGAAGTCTTGATAAATGAACTACCTAATGGTTCTTTGCTTCCTCTAGTAAATCAATCACAAATAGTGTTGTTCAAAAAAAAAACTGCTTATGTACACATGTGCCCTGGAAAAACCCTATGAACTGAAACACTGAACAATACTTACTTATCGGCATCAGTGGGAAACAGACTTAAATATAACGTTTTATTAGGGGATATTTTTAATTTGTTTTATTTGCAATACCATTCATAGTCATAACATACATCACGACCATTTTCCCAGGCGAGGTAGTCAGAGGCACACTGATTGTTGCCGTCATGATGAACGGAACATTCAGAAGCCCACATTTTGCCAATGAAATTTGAACCCAACATGTTAGGAGGCGACCCTACCGCCTATATCCGGGTTGCTTTGGTTTTTTAAAGTTGTTATCCATCACCGGAGAGCCAGCCGCAAATTGTACAATGAACACAAAGAAGGTGTTCCGGCCAGTCAGTTCTCTGGACAATCGGGTTCCGAGTCAGAGTGTTTAGCCACTGGGCCACGTAGCTCATAAATACATAGTATCGTTGTTAAACGTAGTATTATAAGGCATTTTTTGTGCATCGGCTTACTAGGTATTCTGAATATCAGCAGGCGAGTCCAAGGCCTCACCCCCGCCATGGGCGGGGTGGAAAGCATTCACCCCGTCAAAAAAGGCTTCTCTATAATACGGCGATCTACGATACATATTCGCCATATTCTTTAACTATTGTGACTTTGCTCAGGCTGGTTTAAGTCACCAAAAGCTCGAATTTCTCAAACAACCTACCTCTAGACAACCTAAGAGGCCCTAGTTAGTAAAAGGTAGGTATTGTGCCAGTAAAATTAATCTTTCTTTTCATTTCTTTGGCCCATTTATACTCATTCATGCATATAAAGGAGGGAGGTGCCCGTGGCGCAATTGTGACAGTGATCGGCGACCATCGCTGTTGTAAAGCAATACACGCCGGGTCGAAAAGGGATGGCTGACCACCCTGACCGAAATTTAGTGATGTGTATTTCAGGCATTTCCTTGCTCCGGTAGGCACGTTAAGCAGTTGGCCCCGGTCCCGGACGTCGCTAGATGTCAGTCGTTAAGCCTAGTCAAGGGCCTTGGGGCGGTTTGATAACATCTGACATTAAAGTTGCTCATTAACCTTACACCTCTCCAACAATCCACACTGAGCCCGCTTGTTGGAGAATGGCTTGTTTCAGCTCATAGTTGAGGTGAGGCCTGTGCCCAGCAGTGGGACGTATATAGGCCGTTTATGTTATAGTCATATAAAAATTATAGAGTTACAATGGATCAATAAGTTATTGAAACAATCATATTTTCCTAATTTAATTAGTTTTTTCATTACGTTTTGTCCATATCGAGTGGTCTGTACCAGTCGATTCATTATCTACAAAAGAAGGAGAAATGTTCGGCCATTCTCGTAATTCTTGTCAATGACGAGTGTGTTGTCAATTGCGTTTAGAAAGTGTAACCTAACGTTATGACGTCACTCTCGGTGTGCAAGTGACGTTCTATATAGTTGCTGAATCTCAATATCCAGTGTTACCGTTTAAGGAAATAAAAAAACAATTAACTGTACCTTGTAAGTTACCAGATTTTTTGAAAATCAAACCTAAGCTAGTCGTTATTAAGTCACTAACTCCGCAGCACATAGTATCTAACCACACTATTTTGTCCCAACATATAAAACTAAATTCGAACACGCTTTCGAAAAGAGTCTGCCTAGCAATGAATTTTACAGGCCAATAAGTTCTTTCGCTCAAAACTTATAGCAAACTTTGATTAAAACAAAAAGAGGAAGATACACTTTACGTTTTTATTTCGCTTATTTGAAAACCGGGACATGCTTACTCACAATGACGTATGATTGACGCGCACGTACATTAGCCGTAGTCACTGTCTTATGAGCTTGAACGCAACAGGTCCTTTGGACCCGATTTTGTAGCACGCATAGGCAGAGGCCGCAGCTTTTTCTTTTTAGTTAAATCAAAGGATGCAGATTAATTGTTTTTTGTTTGTGCTCAATTTACTATACTCAAAGAATAGAAAAGATTTTAAAAAATGTATTTGGTACCACAAAACAAAAAGAAACACAAGAAAAACAAAAATAACTTAACCACCTTACAAAAAGGGATGTAGCAAAATGGTCTCCGCTCAGCAAGTACGATGCAGTATCGCCAGAGCCCGTCACGATGACTGGTATTCTGCGGATGCTATACTATGCACTGAAAATTACAATGTTGAAGTCTATATTTTCAAATCTGCCAAATTCGGCTACTTTTGTATTTCGTCGACCTACAATCTATGCCATTGCCAAAATGGCAGGAATTTGCACAATGTCTTTTAATATCATTTCTACTTAAAAATTCGTTAGATGTGAAAATACTATCTTTTAATTTTTAGACTCTAATCAAATAAATCTAAGGGAGGAGAAATCCGTTACACTAGTTGGCACTAGTGGTTGTAAGCTATTTCATAATCATAATGAAGTTTAAATGACAATTGGAGGTCAATAAGAAAATAATAATCAATACGCTTATTGTCCAATCAGTGACGTTGTCGCTTGACAGCTTACGGAAACGGTAGAAACTCACTGGGTGGTAGATTGGGGATTCCGACGTAATAATCTGACTTTATGACCATAGCCTCTCGCCTGTCATTAGGAGTCTATTGGCTTTGAGGTCGCTGACATGAGTACCTACATATTTTTATTTTTTTCAGAAATATCTTTTAAAACAGAGCTAGTAACACTAAAATATTCTTTAAAATCTGTGGTCTCGAACCGAATCCGAATAAAATGCCGTTGTGAATTGCGTTTTATAATATCGAAACTCAAGCTCGAGTTCGGGATTCGTTCGAATGCGATATTTCACCGATAGATCGCGAATCGCCCTCCAGGACCGACCGTTTCCGTCATTTTTCTCCACCTAACTTAGCACCTAACTTAAAGTACAGACGTAAGTAAGCTACACGGACCCAAACGTTTAACTAGCCCGTTGGCGCCATTGGTAGCGTTCCTTCCTAAGCCCGAATGCCGTGGGTTTGATCTCTACTCAGGATAAATAATTATGTGAGGACGTTGACGTGTTTGTTCTAGGTGTTTTATCGATTTAAGTATGTATAAAAAAAGCAGATACTTAAACTAAGCGCGAAATCTGAGAATAATACAAAAAAAACTTCTCTATTTTCCCCGCCTGGGCTAACCTACCAATACCTTTAGTCATTACAGAAACATTTTACACAGAATCCTACTACAAAGAGATTTTAACATAAATTCATTGATTATAAAATATATATTTTTTTAAAATCTGTTTAGGTTTTAATAGGTGAAATAAAATTATAGAACATGAAAAAGCAACAAACAGTAGGAAAAATGAGCTAAAGTTTCTCGAAACATGTAGCGTCGCCTGCGCGCGCATGCGTGGTTTAACAAAGTTAGTCCTTTCATAACGTTATTAAGCCTGTAGAATGCGAAATTAAAGAAATGCATTACCAATAAATAGATCAATAGCTAAAAAATGGCTTTTTCTCAAAAAAGCCATTTCTAAAGGTAAATCGTGTCATTATTAGATTGGTTGACAAATCTAGGCCGAAAATACGCACATGACGAATAGACTAAGATGCCGTTGTCAGTGATCCTACCTGATCGACTACCACTATGAAACAGTGATTATAAAAAAAAACCAAAAAAATATGTTAATTAAGTAAGACAACGAGAAATTCATCAGGTTTTTTAATAAGGAACAAACGGCTTATAAAAAACTTCACCTTTACTTGTACACTTTGGTTTAAAAAAAAAGTAATATTTTTCACGAATTGTAGCTATTGTCCTATTCAGATGTATAAACTATAATAATGTAAAGTTTCATTAAACTCCATTCAGTAGTTTTTACGTGAAAGAGCAACACGGCACAGACACACATACATTGGCATTTATAATATTATTGGATTTTAATAATATTTTGGAACAAAGTGACTGAGAATGAATGAATAAATATCATTGCACCAGACTAAATTACTTACGTGATGCTGCAGAATACATCACAATGATCACCTACTTTCATCATCTGGTAACGCTACCAATAAAACAATTCAACTAGCCTTTTGGCGCAATAAGTGACGGTACTGCCCAAAGCTCCGAATGCCGTGAGTTCGATTCCCACTCAGGACGAACAATAATCTGTCGACCAATTGTTTGTTCTGTGCTGGGTATTCTATCTAAGTATGTATGAAAAGAGGCAGCCCATATTTAAACTAATCAAGAAATCTATTAGGAATCCAGAAAAGCGGAGTCTGTACCCTGGTGACGGGTGCTTCCAGACTACCACTGCTAACTATCTGCTTCCGTACCCATGATCTCGTAGACTTGAGGCAACGACGACGTAAAAAACAATATGCAATGCACAAACAAGTACAAAAGGCGGACTTAATGCTAAAAGCATTCTCTACCAGTCAACCATTGGGCGAGACAGAGATGCTGTTGGCGGTGCAAAATTGGAAATTAGGAAGAAGTAGTAGAAAGAGGAATAAATACTTAAAAAATAAAAGTTTCTATTTTCGCCCCTTGGGCTTCGCTACCAAAACCTTTATTCAGTACAAAATTTTTTGTCCATATTTTCTACTACAAACCGACTTCGACATTGATTCGTTTCTCATGATAAATCGATAAAAAAAACATAATTTGTTCAGATTCAGATTGGTGACGTTGCAGAACATGAAAAGCTAAAATAGGATCCAAAATAAATCAATGCCTCTCGAAATAAAGAGCGTGCCCTGAACGCGCATGCGTAGTTTAACAAAGTTACTTTCTAAACTCTATTACAGCCTGTTTTAGGCAAAAATAAAGAAATGCTTCAACATATTATAGATTAATAACAATGTAAACAGCTCTACGAAACTTTTTGTTCCTTCTGAGGGCCATTTTCTAAGTTGAAACGTGTCATTATTTGATTGGTCGAACAATCTAGGACGGAAATACGCACATGACGAGTAGACTAGGAGAGCACTGTCAGTTACCCTACCTCATCGAGTACCACTGTGAAACAGTAAAATTTATTATAAAATATTTGAAATAATATTTCTTCCGAGTGTTAGAGGTGGATGCCTATAACATTGATGAAATCACCCTGCCTCATAGGGTAAATATACCAGAAAGATCTGTCTGTCGCGGCCGGTCTGTTAATGGTCTCGGTAGCATAGTTGGTAGTTCAGTCGCCCGGTTTGCGAAAGATGCGGGTTCGAGTTTTGCCTGATGCCAACATGACCAAATGTCTTTTTCTGGTTTTCGTTTCTTTAGTAAAATTTACTTTCATTACCTACCTGATTCCTCTCACTAGGTAATTTTAACACACAGTCTTTTTAAAAAGCGGTCAAAATCAATGTTCGCGTAAGTGAGAAAACGCGAAACTTGGCAGGTTTTATAGTATTGAACAAACGTTTTATAGAAAGACCTTTATTTGTATTTTTTTATGAAATTGGTAAAAAGCAACTCAGAATGAATTAATAAATGTCATTGAGCATTATTCCACCGCCTAGCCCCAAAATAGAATACGCAATACTACAAAATACACCACAGTAATTAGGACACTTGTCTCGATTATTATCGTCATCTCCTAACGTATACCAATGACGATCAAGTGTTTGTGCTGAATTGGGTCTCTTATCTATTTAAGTATGTATGAAAAGACCATATACTTAGACCTATTACGAAATCGGACCAGCTAACGGTCACCTAGAAAATCGGTATCATTTCTGAAATCCTCTATTTTCACCACTTGGGCTCCCCTACCAATACTTTTAGTCAGTACAAAAACTTTTTTAACATAATTCTACTACAAACTGACTTCAATGAAATTCGTTTAAATGATAAATCAAAAGAGTTTTTTATAATCTTTTTCGACCTTAAATGGGGACGTTACATAACATAAAAAGTTACAAATTGGAGTCAAATTTAATCAATGTTTCTCGAAATGTAGAGCGTGGTCTGCGCGCGCATGCGTCTTGTAACTAAGTTACTTTCGAAACGCTTTTATGCCAGTTTTAAGAAATTCAAGAAATTCTTCAGCATTAAACAGATTAATAGCTACTTAAGCAGCTCTATGATACTTTTTGCCCCTCATTTAGGCCGTTGTCTAAGTTGAAATGTGTCATTATTTGATTGGTCGAACAATCTAGGACGGAAATGCGCACATGACGAGTAGACTAGGAGAGCACTGTCAGTCTACCCTACCTGATCGAGTACCACTGTGAAACAGTAAAATTTACTTTCACTACCTACCTAATTCCTCTCAATAAGTAATTTCAAAAGCCCCGCCCTAAGGCCTCTGACTAGGCTTAACGACTGACATCTAGCGACGTCAACCGGGACCAACTGCTTAACGTGCCTTCCGAAGCACGGAGATGCCCGAAATACACATCACTAAATTTCGGTCGGATGGTCACCCATCCTTTTTCCGACCCGGCGTGTGTTGCTTTACAACAACGATCGTCGCCGATCACTGTCACAACTGCGCCACGGGCACCTAACAAAGTAGTATTAAAGAAAGACCTTTGTATTTTGTAATAAAATTGGAACGAAGCAACTCAGAATGAATAAATAAATGTCATTAAGCATTATTCCACACCACCACCACCGTCTAGCCCCAAAAAAGAATACGCAATACTACTTACAGATTACACCACAGAAATCAGGACACTTTTCTCGATTGCTATCGCCACCTCCTAACGAATACCAATGACGACAAAGTGTTTGTGCTGAGTTGGGTGTCTTATCCATTTAAGTATGTATGAAGAGGCAAACCATATAGGTACTTAAAGGGATCACGAAATCATAAGAGAATACATTTTGGTATCATTTCTGAAATCCTCTATTTTTGCCCCTTGGGCTCCCGTACCACCTTCCGACCTCCCGACCTTTAGTCAGTACAAAAACTTTTTTAACATAATCTGACTACAAACTGACTTCAATTAAATTCGTTTAAATGATAAATCGAAAGAGTTTTTTATAATTTGTTTTGACCTTAAATGGTGACGTTACACAACTTAAAAAGCTACTAATAGGAGCCATAATTAATAAATATCACTCGAAATGAAGAGCGTGGTCTGCGCGCGCATGCGCCGTGTAACAAAGTTACTTTCAAAACGCTTTTATGCCTGTTTTAAGCGAAATTTAAGGAATGCTTCACCACTGAATATATTAATTGCTACGTAGACAGCTCTACAAAACTTTTTGCCCCTCATGCAGGCCATTTTCTAAGTTGAAACGTGTCATTATTTGATTGGTTGAACAATTTAGGACGGAAATACGCACGTGACGAGTAGAATAAGAGACCGTTGTCGGTATCCCTAACTGATCCAGTACCACCATGAAACATTTGTTATAAAAAAAGGACAAAAGCTAATGTTTGACCAAGTTAGTCAACGCGTAACTGAGCAAGTTTTATAGAACTGACCAAACGTTTTATAGAAAACCTGTACCTTTATTTGTAACATTCAAAAAGTTTGGAACGAAGTAACTTGGAAAGAATACTAATATCATTGGGAATCACTAAGGACATCAGCGTCTAGCATCAAAATAAAATACGTAATAGTAAAAGTAAAAAAAGTAAAAATAGTCTTTATTCATGTAAACTTATTAAAAAGCACTTATGACAAGTCACAACATAAAATTTTAAAAGTAGTACCGTAATGTGATCCTACCACCGGTTCGGAGGTGTTGATTCTACCGAGAAGAAACTCGGTAGTTACTCTTTTTTAATCTTGTCTGTTTACAATAATTGCGGTAACAGAGTAACAACAGTAAAGTCAAAATACATGATGTGCAGAGGAGCAGGCTATTAATACTATTAATACCTACTACAGACATCACCACAGTAATCAGTTACTTTCTGCTCCGCCTTCACAATTAAATAAATAAATATTTGGAAGACCAAACATCACCGTGATCACCTGACCTTAAGCAGAACTTATACTATGGGTAACACCCATAGTATAAGTTCTGTAGTCTAATTACTACTTACATAATTTTGAATAAATCTTGGTCAAATCAATGTTTATGTTTATGTTATGTCAATCAATGTTTGTCTGGAGGGGGAAAAACGACTCATCCATCAGTCAAATTCCAAGGACACTTCACGTCGTGATCGCTGCGTTTTCGCGGCCTTTTGTTATCGCCGAACTATCGCGGCGTTTACGCTGCGAGAACGCCTCCCCGTGGAATCGTCCTAAAAAGGCTAGGTGTGTAGAGGCTCTTATACCGAGAATTGGGGCTATATTGATGGCCTGCTAAGCGTAGTGGTCACGATCACCACTTGAGACTCAAACAGTCGCAGGATCAATTCTCGCACTGGCACAAAATACTATAATGAGGCAGATTATTAATTTCAATCATTGTGGTGTGCCATAAAATGACATGAATTTTGACTAACCAAGTAAGTATGTCTATGATACTTACCAGCTAAAAGTTTGTAAAGTTTGCTGAGCTGATACCATTTCGGTATAACTATTTACTTCAATGTTAAGTTTGTCATGTTATTTATAAGCAATTAAAGCTTAGAAATAGCTTTAGCTAAACTGTTATTAATATTTTTTTTCTTTAATTTGAAAATTATTTTTTTTATTTTATTTTAACAAAGAGATGGCCTCGCCGTAGAATCGCCCATCAAACGCTAGTGTGTTAGGGTATAAAGCTCGCTGTGGGAGAGACTGAGAGATAATTGAAGATCTTTGGGGGATACAAGAGGGAGACCTTTGCCCAGCAGTGCGGCAGTAATGGTTGAATTCAAAATAATTTTTATATTTTGCCGGCACATCATTCAGAAATTGGGCTTATTTCGAAAAATCTCAGTCGCGAGGCAGCCCTGTGCCCGGTGCAGCCCGGGTAAGGTATCCTAACGCTCCCCGCGCATGCGCAGACTATACCTATAATAGTACATAACTCGTAAATCAATACTTCTCCCAGGTCGGAACTACTTCCGTCGTGATTGAATACTTGATTTGAACCTGAATAAAATATAGAGCTAGGAAACATACGAGTAACTCATAGCATTATTTCTCCTCAAATTCACAAACGGCAATCAACACTAAGCACGCGCTTATGCTCATTCTGTCCCATAAGAAGGCAATAAAACTGAAAGGGACAGCTTTACTTCTGAGGGATGCTTAACGTTGATTTGCGATAGTGAATTTGGGGTTAGCCTTACACAATAGTTTTTATTTATTTATTTATTCTTTATTGCACAATGAAAAACCAAGTACAATTGGTGGACTTAATGCCTAAAGGCATTCTCTACCAGTCAACCATCGGGTGAGGCAGAAAAATTGTTGGCGGTGTCTTTGACATATTAAATTTAAATAACCATAAACATACACAAGATACATAATATTAAAGCACCTACATACTAAAGTAGTTTATAGTTATTAATTCTTTATGAACCATTTTCTTGTAATAAAGTCACCTACTTAGGGATTATTATTGGACATTACACATCAAAATCACCTAACCCTAATTAAGCAGAGTTTGTGTGATGAGTGTCAGAGTCTTTTTATTTGCGCTGCGATGGAATAAGACCAGTCTTTTGTCAGAGATGAATACGTACTCAAATAGATGATAACATTTAGACACAGAACAAACACAAATGTGCGACCTTTAGCGCTACAGATACCTCCACTCACTGTGCCAACGGGTAAAGATTTGTTAAAGCAACGTAGATTCCTGCAGCGGTTGCGAGTCATTTTTTTAAGTGCTGTTAAGTGACACAACACGCCAATTTCCTAAACTATTCTTTAGCCTTTGTTTAGCGTAGCGTTCGTTTTTATGAATAAGGGGGTTAGTATACATAGGAAACACCCAGACTAATTCAAACAAGCTTGTTCATGCATACAAATATTTTTGCTGTGCGGGGACCGAACCCGCGACCTCTGGTGATCCCTTTGGCTTTGCTTAACTTCGGGCTTTGTGGATTTTTGTCCGAGAATATTTTTTCGTTTTTTTCAAATAGTACAGATAAACCACTCTGAGAGCTCATCAGAATCGTGATATTAATGTTACTACTTAAGCGAGGAAAGAAAAACAAAATGAATTTATTAATTCCCGTGAATGTGCTTGATGTGGGCCCGTATTAGCCAGGATAGTTCAATGTATCAGCCCCTTTTTTCATGACCTGGATATACTACATTACAGTACGGAGTTCGCAATTAGATCTCAAGCTATATAGCAGCTTGTTCGTCCTGACTGGGCTCACAGGGCCGTCGAAGGGCCACCAGACATGCGCTCTATTAAATGCCAACCTCGCAGCTTCTTTGTCCTGCCGGGCTGCAGGGCCGTCGAAGGGCCACCAGACATGCGCTCTCTCTCTATGCGGAGCCGATTTGATCGATACGAGCCGATGGAAACGTGACGCAGGTGGAATAGGGCGGCGTTGCGAATACAAAATGACGAATGTGCTGAAATTAATGTTCTGTTTCTGAAAACACTAAGGGCTAAAGCCACGATACGGCAGATTTTGAAGTGTTGGGCGATAATGCATTTTGCTTTAAAGGACATAATTATTGATTTTGCCATGCCACATTTTAAAATAATTTTCGAGACAACTTGTAGGTATAACGTACGGGAAGTTTTTTTAAAAACTGTTAAGTAATTTTTGCACCGACGATGACATAAGGTTCATGAAACTATACCCAGCGTTTCTTTTTAACCCTTAATTATTTATTGCACTGTAATATGAAATCTTTTAACAGTTTGATTATAGTTATGTCTAAACGAGAAATAACTATAATCGGGCGATATATATAGAAATAACTATCAGCGGGCGCATGTGTTGTTGAGCCCCGTAGTCCTGACCTGATTACCCCCACCACCTTTCTGACTGAACGTAGATCGAGGGTCCGGGACAGGGCACCCCGATACTGCTTATCCGATGTCTTATAATTAAGGTGCCAGATACGAAGGGCGAGTCTTTGGGCGGCACCCTCTCCCATCACCCCACTGCGCCTTACCCTACCGACCCCACGCAATGAATTTGGTGCTGCCTCGAAGCCAAAGGGCCACCTTTTATGGGGCTGCGAAGAAAACTAAACATCGAGCTACATTATACTTCACTACATAGTATAAAACAAAGTCGTTTTCTCTGTCCCTATGTCCCTTTGTATGCTTAAATCTTTAAACGGATTTTGATGCGGTTTTTTTAATAGATAGAGTGATACAAGAGGAAGGTTTATATGTATAATAACATCCTATTGCACCCGTGCGAAGCGGGGGCGGGTCGCTAGTTATCTATATACTGCGAAATTGCGACCGGAACTGAAAGGAATTCGAGAGTCTTAAAACTATGTTAGGGGTGCCTTAGTCAAGGATCTGACCCAGGTTACTAGGTTGGGGATAGTGGTCTAATCGAATTTCTTCCAAAGAAACCTACAAGAAACATTTCATGACATAAGTACAAATTCGATCAAACGCCTAATAAATCAATCTTATTTTATACTTTGGGGCTGTCCATTAATCACGTGAGGCTTGAAAGGGGGGGGAGGGGTTTGATAAAAATCACGAAAATAACACAAGGGTGAGGGGGGGTGTAGTAAGATATCTCGTGTATTTATTTTTTCGTCTAACGCGGGATTTTTAAACAAATATCAAATATTAAATGTGTGCCATACACCACTTTGTCAAGCATGATTTAGATGCAATATTCATTTTTACGAATGCACCCGGCAGAAGCGCATTCAACCGTGTTGAGAGAAGAATGGCGCCTTTAAGCCGGGAATTATCTGGACTCATACTTCCGCATGATTCTTATGGAACTCATTTGGATGAACAAGGGAGAACAAAAGATCATGATCTCGAAAAAATGAACTTTCAGAAGGCTGGAGAAGTTCTCACAGAAGTATGGAATAATATGGTTATTGACGGCCATGACGTCGTAGCAGAGTACCTCGAGCCCGATGACACTGCTGAAAGCTTTGTTCCAGACTTGCCTTCTCTGCAGTGGTATAGCGAGCATGTGCGAGAGAGCCAGTATTTGCTTCAGGTACATTCGTAAAATATGATTAAGATATCTTAATATTATTACCAGGTGGTGAAGTGTGATGACCACGCTTGCTGTGGAGATTTGCGGAGTTCTCTTCGATCTATTCTTCCTGAACGCTTCGTTATACCTCCTTACCCAATTTTGCAGTCGTCTAGTGGTCTATGTATTCCGAAGCCTCAAGAGCATGATGGCAAGACATTTGCTACATTTCTTCTGCGTCGGTCTCTTGGAATCACCCCAACGCATGAGGGCTTTAACAAATTACCGTATGACCTGTATTGCCCTAGTCTGCAAAAGGATCGTCGGCAACTTTTGGAAAGGACGTGCCAGTGGTGTGGATTGTACTTCTGTACAAAGAAGAAAGTTAAGGAACATGTAAATTCATGTCACAAGCAACCTAATCCGAGCAGTAATAGTGTAGAGATGCACAATGTTCGTCCTTCACGCATCCTCACGCGACGATCAATCGGCAGATCGAAAGAAATTCTCTGCGTTGTGCGCGAAAATGATGACACCGAGTGGCTTGATGAAACCGATGTTGATTTTCAACAAAGCACAGTGCCAACAACTGACCTGCAAGATGCTTATCCAGTTGTTAGTGTTGAAGAATGTCTTGCTAATCCGTGGTCCGAGGACAATATATATTAAATATATTTATGTACTAGTACAATACATGTTTTTCCTATGATTACACTCTTCGTTTATTATTATTGTTATGGCAATAAAAAAAAACTTGCAACCTGGTGTAGACACACAGACAGACATTTTTATTATGGTCCTTAATTTCAGAATAAAATAAGATTATAGTTTATACCTGTATTTAAATTAAGATAATATTCAGAAAATTTTAAGATTCGTTGTAGGTACTAAAAATACACGTGATGTTGAGAAGGGGGAGGGGGGGTGGTCTTAAACCTCACTACGTATCACCAATGGGGGCGGGGGGGTTAAAAAATGCTAAAAAAAGATCACGTGATTAATGGACAACCCCTTTCCGAATGTGAGGGCAACTTTTGCCTTACTAAACCAATCCTGTTTCAAACAAACCGCAATTTTTAGGTTTAGTAAAGTAATTATCTATTAGGTCAACTCAAATTATAATATTACGTCGAAAGATCCTCTTAATATAAATGGAAATACATAAACAATGAAGCAAAAGCAGTTTAGTTGAATCTAAGATTGTTTTATATTTCGCCACTGCCTATTGCCCTAAACTGCAGCAACTTGGCGTCATCCCAACAACCTGTTGGTGAAATCGCAAGAGACTAAGTTCAAGGTGCAGGCCAAGACTCGGACGCTGAGTATATCCGTGCTTGTGTCGGCACTTCCCTTATTAACTTGGTTATTTAACCATCAATTTATTTATCATGAGCTAAGCTAATTGTATCTATTATTATGTTTACCTTACCACTGATAAGTCTAATAACATCAAAATTGTCCAATAGCTAATGTCATGACATAAGGGTAAAGCGCAAATAATTACGACTCAAATTAATTCAGCTTGAGCTAGCTGCAGCTTTAAAGGGCAGGGGTCGCAAACATTTAAAAAGGCTTCAGGTACTTCGCTGGGTGAGGGCTAGGCAGTGGGGGGGGGGGGGGGGGGGAACACAGGCAGATCGATGTGACCGGCTATATTTACGAGCAGGTCGACCCGGGGAGTGCGGAGGGAGGCTTCGATTCCCAGAAGAAGATAGATTTTGACCCCCTTGTTCTTAAAAACGAACGCAATGCTAAAGCATAGTTTAAGACGTGACGTGTTTTGTCACTTACTCGCAAATGCCGGCAGCAACAAATGAAGCGCTGTTGAAGTTTTTATCTATAAGGGGGTCAATTTTTCAGGAGGCTTTCTAGCTATCGTTTTTACCAAACAAAAACTAGCAAAATAAATGACACTCTTTTTCTATATCTTTGCACAAACTCACCGATACATTTCATGTGGAATAGAAGTAGGTGGGTCTAAAAATTGAGAAAAATTCAGTCCCGGTGAAAAATTCAACAAAATAAATTTTAAAATGAAATGAAATTTTATTGTGAACATAAATTCGGGTACATATTAGCAGATCAATTTGCTCTAAAATACAGTCGCCAAATTTTACCTTCTCAGGTGAATTCACATTACTACACACTAAAGATAACAAGTTGAAAATAAATTTTGCCGTACTTAATTGAAATCCTTGAAGTCTGCTGAAATATTAGTTCCCATTGAATGGTTCCCATACATTGACAGCCTATAAGTAGCTCTTACACCATACAACTTACGGTGTAACATGACGTCATTATAGCCGTTCACTAAGTCGGCAAAGTTTAAAACTAGCACTTATGGCACTGGGCACACTGATCAAAATGCTTAGTAGTTACTAATTCAATCTCAATTTATTTCTTTGCGTCTTGTAAATCTGGAGTATTGCCTGTGACCGATAGCTTCTCAGTGATAAGTTGTTCAAAGATCGCGACATAATTTAAAATTATAAGTATTGACAAAAAAATACAATGATACACTCTTGTGAAAGGATTGAAGACACCTCTTTCATAAAAAATAGCCCTTCTTCTTCCACAAAAAATACTCTTTGACTATTTCGTAATTTTCAACAATATCGTACAAGTGAAAAACTTATTTCAGTGTTTTTTTTATATCTGTTGCACAAAATTGGGTTAAACGGACAGCAGGTGTAGGTCATTTCTGTTCAATCGGTAAAATAATGTCTATTAAGTATATAGAAGCACAAAATATTCATAGCCTAGATTCAGCACCCCTCAGTCGTTTCTATCTGAATAACCCACTAAGAGTTCAGTTTACCTACAAACAGAACTCATATTCCCCTGCGCGGCATGTATTGCGTAACTAGATTTACTGCCCGGGCCGGGCCGCGAGCTGCAAGCTTCTCAGGTATTGATTTATTGCTATATAAAAGCTCTAACTGGGACAGCTACGAGCACATCCTCTAATAGGCAACTCCTGCAAGTGCAAGGAGTTCACCAGATCGAGGTCACGACGCATGCGCCAGGAGTATCGACTAGGGTATAAATTGCAAGCTCCCGTTAACCAGACCTCAGTCACAACTTAAAGCCTGACTTGAAGGGACGAGCGCCAACCGACAGAAGAGAAATAAGAACAATGAATTTCTATCCAGTCCTGGAAGGCAACAGCATCGTGTCGACTGACGGAAACATCAGGATCACCCACCGCGTGGAGAAGCGCATGCGAGCGCCGGCCCAGAGCGCGGTCTATCCAGTCCCGTATTTGCACGAATGGGAGGAATTCGACCGGGTCTTCAAGGATTCCACAGTGATGAACTTACAGAAGTATTTCGAGGGGGCGGAGCGGAGACTGCGGTCTCCGAATTCGGGCATCCAGGGAGTTCTCAACAACAAGGACGGCGAGGAGGAACCCGCGGCCAAGAAGCCGCGCATGTCCCTCAAAGATACGGGGGAGGAGGGAGAGACATGCACAATAGAATGCATTGGCCTTTGCGTCGCTCTTCGGGAGATGCGGGAGAAGCGCATAGCCCGGAGGAAGGCAGCCTTCCTGCGCAAGAAAACTATGAAAGATGCCGGGAACTAGGCGGCACACATGATTTCTACATGTTTTTCTGGGAACAAAGGAGGCGTTCGTGCATCAGATTGAGAAACAATTATTTTTTGGGCTTCAGAAGAAAGAGCTCCCGTGCGACTGCCGTCGTGACCAGATTGGGTGAAGAACTACTTGCTGAGTTATTCCCAGAACAAAGAAACAATTGAAGCTTTCGGTGTTGTATTAGATAAGATGTTTTAACTTTTAAGCTTAGACATTGTACTGTTCTGAATGCTGGATGTTGTAAAATAAAACAGATAAAATGTATGACTACTTTATTATAACCTCAAAAAAAATCCCTAACTCATCTTGGTAGGCAATGTAGATAGGTAGGTTTTCATGCATATCTTAGACAAAAGTAAATGAAAATAGGATAAGTAAACTTTATTTCACCTAAAAAGAAATTATGCCAAGAATGATGGTGGTGCTGGTGGTGGTGGTAGGTAACCCTCTTAAATAAATTTAAATAACATGAGATCCTATAGTTCATGACATGTAAGCTTTGCTTTATGGAAATGACAGAAACCTAGATATCTCACAAAACACTGTGTTGCTTTAGGAATCGAATCCGCAGACGCCACATGTACCCCCTACATTTTAAGAAGCGTAATGTATTGTGTCTTTTGTGTACCATACCGTCGCTACTGAACTTTATCACATAATATGACTTCTGCTCGGCTCGTAGCTCGTACACAATGAAAGCGGATCAATCGATCATAGATCTTGTTGCGACCTACTTACCGCTCAGTCCTCTTACCTGTTTTCCTCTTGAGTCACTTCCCGTTGCCCTCTGCGTCCCTGCTATGCGTTACCTTTGCCTTTGCTGACCGATTTATGCATTAGTTTTATAAAACAGGGTGTTTCAAAAATAACCCCAAAAACTGAAATGGCATAGAATGTGAATAAATCTGAAATAGTCGGTGTTGTCCCTTTTTTCATATCTCTAACGCTTGCGATAAAAACGTTCATCAAATGTTAACCAAAATGTCGATATTAAATCGATTTATCGATATATAACGCAGGGGTGTGAACAAAGGGGGTCGCTCCTGGTCACTTCCGGTTAGGGTCAACTTGGGTCCATGAACCCAAATTAGTCCTGGGTGTTTCTATGATCGATGTTTTTATTTTACGTTAGATTACTTGAAATTAAAAATTAAGAGCTACGACTGTAAGAAATTAACAAGGGACTCCTTTCAGGTGTTTGGATAACGGTATTGTATTAGTGGTATTTTTGTAACACCCTGTATAAGTAGTACCTTAATTAATTAATTTGAGTACACACATCAAAAGTTTCTATGGATCAAGTTTTTTAAAGCAATATTAACTGTCCTAATCCTGATCATCTTCAACCACAGCCGCTATATCCATTGCTACACATAGGCTTCCCCCCAATATTGTAAACAGAGACATTTATAGGCAGTCTCCATTAAAGTAAAAGATTTCATCTTTTTCACAAGACAAATAATCATATTATTAAGATGAGATAACATTTACTTTATTGCACGAAGCAAACAATTACATAAAAATGCTTACAGAGATATAGCAGTGCAATGTAGGCGGCCTTATCGGTAAATATACTAATATTTAAATTATTCAAATGATGTTAGGTACCCTCCCAAACTACTAAGTTTGTGAGGGTACCTAGCATTCAATTTGAACTGAACTTCAACATCACACCTGCACAACAAACTAACTATCGTATCCATACCAAGAATTAATTATTGCCATTATTGAATTTAAATAAAAATAATTACTGTAACAAACCTATTAAAAGCAAACCATGACTGCAGGCGCGTACGACAACAAATTAGTTCCGAGCATAATCGATAGATGGCGTTGCCAGTAACTTGCCTCGCGCAAGCATTGTGTTTTAGTTTTCTTGTATCTGTTTTGAATACTTTATTGTAACTTTGTAGAAACTCGATTGGTGTTGCGAGTACCTCAGTAGATAAGGAACGCAAGCGATTTTGGGTCCTATCTATAGTATTCCCAATAGTGCTAATCATATTTTTGGAAGGAACCGGCTCTGAAGTCGTCGTGTGTGACGCTCATTGCAAGGTCCTCTTTCTACCATATTGGACTGTCTGTCGAAAGCAAATAAAGTGCAGTTTGCCGCAACAAGATCAGATCTTTCACTACTGGAAGTCGGACCTCCTCCATACCCGGACACCCTCCTTACAAACTGGCGCCCAACGTGGGGCATCTTCCTTCGAAGACTGGAAACTTCCCGCCTAAGAACAGAAGACTCCAAGATCCCGCTAAACCCAAGTTCGGACGGAAGATTACGTCATGTTCGGAGACTAGGTTTGTTGGAAACAGAAGAAGATGATGAAGATCATGTTTGCGGACAAGTCTGCTGTACGCCTCTCTGTTCTTTGAGGTAGAACTTCGTACCTGGAGTACTTCGTTACTTCTATATTCTGGACTCCAGAACAGGAGAGAACAAAAGGAAAGATGCAGCTTCAATTCAGGGGGAGGAATGACCAGCAAGACCTGAACCAGTTAATCTGTGTGAGTAGATTTGTGCTAGCGAAGAAGACACACAAATTGGTGTATGTATTGAGACACACTACTTCAGATTTGGAACGCAAGCGTTTTTGGGTCCTATCTGGAGTACGGATCTTGATAGCTGCCGATCATATTTTTAGGACGGAACCGGCTCTGTGCACGTCGTGTTTGACGCACTTTGCAAGGTCCTCTTTTAACCAATCCCTCACTACAGTTTAGCAACTGTGATATCCTGCATACATAGTCAGAAAGCTCCTTAAAGGCACTTAAGATATTTTGGGTCCTGGTTAGGCATCTGACTATACATGATGCCGAAAGTTTTTGGCAGGCACCGGCTCTGTGCATATTGGTTCCTGATGCACATTGCAAGGTCCACCTAATTATCAAAACTTCATATCCTGTAACACAAGCAACTATGCACTTGGAGCAGTTCTGGTACAGGGGGAGAGAGAAGATGAATACGATGTGAAACTATGTGAACTGTGTGACTATGTGATAGAAGAAGACATGGACCATCCTCATACGAGATCGCCAACCCTCATGAACCTCCCTCGGAGTCTATCACAGCTCAGCTCTCAAGCCGTACACAAGCAATGAACTTGAAGTCCCTGAACCAGTCAAACCACTAAAACGGAGGGGACGTCCAAAGAAGGTGGCACCTAAAGAAAGTGTGCAGGTACAACCCAAGCGTGGACGTGGCCGCCCTCGCAAGAACACTTACTAAAAATTTTATTGTTCTGTCTCCTTGTCGGGACGACTATCGGATACAGAGGGGGAGACTGTAACAAACCTATTAAAAGCAAACCATGACTGCAGGCGCGTACGACAACAAATTAGTTCCGAGCATAATCGATAGATGGCGTTGCCAGTAACTTGCCTCGCGCAAGCATTGTGTTTTAGTTTTCTTGTATCTGTTTTGAATACTTTATTGTAACTTTGTAGAAACTCGATTGGTGTTGCGAGTACCTCAGTAGATAAGGAACGCAAGCGATTTTGGGTCCTATCTATAGTATTCCCAATAGTGCTAATCATATTTTTGGAAGGAACCGGCTCTGAAGTCGTCGTGTGTGACGCTCATTGCAAGGTCCTCTTTCTACCATATTGGACTGTCTGTCGAAAGCAAATAAAGTGCAGTTTGCCGCAACAAGATCAGATCTTTCACTACTGGACGTCGGACCTCCTCCATACCCGGACACCCTCCTTACATTACTTGAATTAAAAAAAACGAAATAAAAGATTGATTTATTTCGTTTTATTTATTTTTTACCCTCTCTTACCTTTTATACCTTACTCGCCTATTTGGTTTTTTTGGTTTGGTTTATTTTTGTCTACCTGATGGTTGTCTGGAAAAGATCGCTCCCTAGCGGGACCGCCTAAATTGTTTTTAAGACCTTCTGCAACTGTGAAAATATCCTGTTTATTAAAAAATACTTGTTCGTACAAAATAGACAACACAATAGACAACACAGTAGACTACACAATAGACTACACACTTTAAAGTACGACTTACCTTTTCTAATGTAGTCAAATGATTTTTAAAAAGTTATCTGATCACCAGACTTTTGATGTGTGTACATTGTCAACAACAACACCCTCAGAAATTCCCCTAACCGTAAATAATCATATAATCAACCCCGCCCCTCGGTATGTTGTTCATAATTTACGTCGTTGGGGTTTGTCTGGCCTCTGGGTTTGCTATGTCTATAACACAGTATAAACCATACAGTAGAACATCTAAATACAAACGTGCCACTCTCGTGTCGCGATATCACGCACACGCGATTTCACGCACACGCTAGCATAAAATAGGGAGGCATAGGGAGGCGGCAGTACGGACGGGCTGTGCCGCGTGTCTGTGTGCACGCTAGGCTAATAACTCGGCGGGCGGCCTTAGATAGCCTCCTGTATGGTTTATACTGTGTCTATAATCTGAGCAACGGGTAGTATAATAAAATAAACTTATCAAAACATTTTCAGCCAGATTAGCGTAGAGCATCAAATTAAGCAAATCGATACCTCCTACGTAAGTTGTTGTATCCCACAAAAATGCGATTTTGCGTTTTTACTAAAAATAAGCTTTATTATTAGTAATCTATGCATAAAAAAATTAAAACTTACGAAAACACAATTATTTCATGCAATTTCAAGACGTAAAGAGTTGTAACTTTTGAACGGGAACGGACTATAACACTGTATAGTCCTTGACAACCGTTTACGCGGTGCGCGGGGCGGT
The DNA here is from genome assembly GCA_950022985.1 of Udea ferrugalis. NCBI lineage: Eukaryota > Metazoa > Arthropoda > Insecta > Lepidoptera > Crambidae > Udea > Udea ferrugalis. The sequence continues at coordinate 26,905,287 of OX465515.1, forward strand.
GCAGATCGCGCGCTCGCGTGTTGTATGGGTTAGATAAAACAGACTACGCCGGAGAGAGAGCTGAAACGGTCCGTGTGTCAAGCGCTTCAAGTTTTCCTCACATGTCACGTTATTAGGACTTGATAATTGATTAGAATACGTTATAACTATGACACGTACAGGTGTTATGACAAGGGGGTGCATATTGTGTGATTTAGTAAATCATACGAGTACACAATCTCAGACACCAGTCCGAAATATCGATGTGACAATTATTGAATCTGAACAAAACATTATTTACGAATCCAGTCTCAGAAATAACACAGGTATGTTTAATTTTTCTTATTTTTCACAGGCAATAATTAGGATCATGAATTTTTTTAAAGGTACCAACCAAAAATGTTGTATAGATTACATACAACAGTATACGTTGTCACGTAAACATTCAACAATGTTGTATGTTTTACATACAACATTTTACGCTGTTCAGCGAGTATGAGAAAATGTTGTATGTGATATATACAACATTTTACGTCGTAAAGCGCCCATTAAAACAAGTTGTATGTAATACATAGAATGTCTTACGTTGGAATAAAATAAAAATAAATGTGGTATGTAGTAAATTATAATGTTTGCATCGGAAGTTGATAGTCAAAATTAGTTTTATTTTTTGCTTAATGTTACGACATATTCCTATATTTTTAGTTAAGTAACTTATAGAGCGCTCTATCTTTACTGATTCACCGATAATGAGCCTTAACCTTGATCGTTTAATTGATAGCTTGCTTACAAGCAATAAAATTTCATTTTTCAGAGTCTTAGAGTCTCCATTACCAATACACATCCCCCAAAGTATTTATGTATTGTATTGCACACTTTTACATTGGGTATATTTTATGTATTTTAAATATTTATTTTTATAATTTTCATTGCTTAGTCGCTGCGAATGTCCTGATTTTCAGTAGGGCCAACCGAGTGGACGCACCCACTCGGTTGGCCCTACTGAAAATCAGCGTCTGAGCCTATGAGGTCCAGGCATTAGCTGAGTGGGGTCCATCTAATTTTGGACATCGTGACACTGTTGCCTGGTCGAAATTATTCTTTGTTTTTCTATTGTTTGTTTTATTTTTTCCTAACCACCTTGTTTTGTATGTTTTTATCTGTTACGATGTTCAGAATCAATAAACGTTTTTCTTTCTTTCTTTCTTTCAATAAGTTTCAATGAATCAGAAATGAATGAGCTTGCAAATTTGATAGTTAGTGATTTTTTCGATAACACAACAGAAGAACAAACTGCTCATACGATACGTTCAAAGTGGATGACGTTTCTGACTACGAGTTAAGGTTTTGGACTGAAGAAACAGAGCCACGTTCAACGATTTGCTGAGTCAAATACTAAGCCTTAATCGGTCCTCAAATACTCCGATAAATGACTTGGCTATCTTCTTGTGCAAAATTCGATCAGGGGAGCTGAATAATAGAATGGCTTAATTTTTTAATATATCCGAGCGTACCATTGGAAGAAAAATACATAAAGTCAGGCAGTGTCTCATTACTGACTTTGTTCCATTGCACCTAGACTCAGACCATATTACCAGGGACGAAGTGATAGCCCGCAACCGGGTTTTGCCAAATGTTTTGTTTGGTAACGAAGAGTCACCAAAACCAATAGTTATATTCGAAGGAACCTACATAGAAAAAAGTTCTAACTTTTTATTTCAACGACGCAAAGGCCTTCATAAGTATAGGAACTTAATAAAACCATTTATGATCGTGTGCGCGGATGGATATATTTTGGATATAATAGGTCCGTACTCTGTACGGACAACCGATGCTGATATGATGAAAATGAGATTGCAAAACCATGATAGACCCATTGAAGACGGACCGTTCCACTTTTTTCCCATGAAGGAGACTCATTTATTTTGGACCGAGGCTTTATTCCTTTAATAGAAACCTATGGCTATATTGCTCACATGCCGCCAACCGGACGACCACAAGACACGCAATTAAGCACCGAAGAAGCGTGAGTCGTGATTTATTAAATCACGACTCATCAGAATGGTGCGATGGGTCGTGGAAACTATAAACGGGAGATTCAAGCGCGACTTCAAGATATTTAGAAACAGACTATTTAACAAACATGTGCTGCTTATACTTACTAGAAGATTTCGAAATTGCTGCAGCTTCAATTAATTATTTTCAAGATCCTTACGGAGACATTCCATACACAGAAGATTTCATTGAAATAAGTAATCAAATATACAACGCCCCAATCAATTATCTGAGTATGTGGAGGAAAATAATTTAAACCGACAAAGAGTGTCGTTTCACAGGAGTGTTTAAAACAAACTGACTGGAAATGATCCGGATATTTAACATTTTCCACAATTAACAATTGAAGAGTTAGTTAAATTCTCAATCGGCACCTATCAAGTGAGGTTAGCACGGTCGTATTGCAGTGAGAATTTAAAAGCTGCGGGAGTATATAATATGGAAATATATATACATCCAGCGGCAACAAGCTGCAGAAACAATTTTGTTTCAAGAGATATTATAGAAATTCAATATAACTTTATATCGACATACCTATTACTTTTATTTTTATTTGTTTCAATTCTCAAACCCAAGTGATAGATCATAATCATCATCATTTCAACCCATAGCTTTCTACTACTGAACATAGGCCTCCTCCACCGGCTATTGATAGATGCTACTAAATAATCGAAAACCTACCACGATTTCAATGAATCTTAAGTTGATCGTTGTATTACGAGTTTATTTATATATCCAACTGCATCTCCTGATCACCTAGATACATATCATAGCTATTGTTTCGTCATTTAATTACATACTTATACTAATTTTATAGATAATAGGCGTTTTGCATTTTTTTAGTGTATCTCCTGAATAAAAACATACGGCAATATTTTTTGGTGTTAGCCATTGATTTCGAATATAAAGTATATGTATTTTAACAATACACAATATACCAAAAAAAATGAGATATGTTACGTTTCTGTCGGACCTGGGATTTTTTGTATGGGACGTGACCATTCTTCTTTGGTATTAATAATCGAACTTTTATTTCTTAACTGACAATATTTATTCAATATCAATTATATACACTTGAAATTGTATTGTTAATGTGACATATAGTGAGACTAGAATCATTTACAACAGCGAACTTTTTCTTAAACTTCATAAAATAATATTGTAAGTATGAGATACAACTAAAGATGAAACCAAGACCCCACCGTATAATCTTGTAAGTATGAGATATCACAGCTGGCACAGTCTGTGTTCCACAGTATAATGTTGTATGTATGAGATACAACAGTTGCCACAGTCTGGATTCCGTAGTAAAATGTTGTAAGCCACAATTCTCAGAAAATACGCAATTATTTCATATATTTGTTTCAACATAGTCAATAAAACCATATATTTTATTCATATAACAAATTTCACAAAGCTACATAAATAAATGCAGTTTCTAGGCCAATCTGAATGTTTAAAACGCTCTCCTGTAAAATTGCAGTTTTGGGGATACAACAACTTACGTGGGAGGTATCGAAATACTTTTTCATAGGCGTTTTTTAGCCTCCACAAATTGAGGGAATTCTGTCGATGTCAGGTACTGTTAGAGTCTAAAATACTAGTTTCGTACACTTAAATGCTTTGTTAGGTCTGAGGTTCTTCACGCGGCCATAATTGATAGAGACTTAACGAGAATTCAAAATTGTTCTTAATAGTTAAAAAACTGGCCATCCTTTCCGTTTGAGAAACTTGCGAAGAGTGAAGTTAAAAAAATATATTTATTAGCCCTTTGTGTCTTACCCGCAAAGGCGAAGGCCTACCTACTCTTCTTCCATTGACTGCGATCGCGAGCCAATGTCACAGTATAAACCATACAGTAAGCTATCTAAGGCCGCCCGCCGAGTTATTAGCCTAGCGTGCACACAGACACGCAGCACAGCCCGTCCGTACTGCCGCCTCCCCATGCCTCCCTATTTCATGCTAGCGTGTGCGTGAAATCGCGTGTGCGTGATATCGCGACACGGCGCGCGACGTTCATACGCACACATTCAAACCGAGAGTGGCACGTTTGTATTTAGATGTTCTACTGTATGGTTTATACTGTGCCAATGTCTACCATTCCCTCCATCTATCCCGCCTCTCCTCTCCACCGCGCCTTGGTCTACCGCGACGTCTCTTGTTGCTAGGCTCCCAGTCAGTAGCCCTCTTGGTCCACAGCACAGCTGGCATGTGGCTTTTTTTTAAATCATTTTGTTAACTAAACGAAGAACTTTATTAAATAACTCACACTGATTGTTTGATAACAAAAGTTAAACAAGTACAAGTAGTAGTTATAAGTAGGTACACTGCTGTTTATATTATGTAATATGTTGGTTAGTCATAATTGGGCCTTCAAAATTGTAGCTTAAAATTACTTTCCACAATTATTTCGGGCTGTGTACTGTCCCTAATTATAAATAAATAAAAAATAGATCCGACATGGTTTCCGTTTGACTAATCGTAAAAAACTCGCAAAGAGAAAAAAAAAGCAATTCAAATATCTTTCAATAATAAGGTTATTATGAACTGTGCTATTCATAACTTTCTTGCCGGATCTTATACATAACTAGGGACCCGCCCCGGCTTCGCACGGGTGCAATGGGATGTTATTATAAACATTAACCTTCCTCTGCAATCACTCTAGCTATTAAAAAAAACTGTATCAAAATCCGTTGCGTAGTTTTATAGATTTAAACATACATAGGGATATAGGGACGGAGAAAGCGACTTTGTTTTATACTATGTAGTGATTAAACAACTTCCCAACACCAGTACATAGTATACAGCCACATTATCTAAAATTCTTATTACTTATATTTTATGTATACTGTGCGGCGGGTAGTTGCCGTTGTTCGTTTTGCACCCTGTTTGAGTCTTAAATTGTCAGAGGCATTAGACCAAACTTTAGTCAGTAACTATAAACAAAATGTCATCCATCCCAATGATATTTGAAGGAGTCGTTATGTCAGTACTGATGCGAATTCGAAAATTGACCCCTGGCAAAGTAACATGTGCTTGGCGTAAATGAATTTGTTTGAAAACTGGTCAACCCTTTCGTTCCGCGACTGTACTTATAATTTGACCGTGTACGTGTGCAAGAAAGTATGATTATTTACTAAAGCGTAAACGAGACAGATACATGTTGCGCAGTGTCGTCTCAAACTGTCAATGCTTTGCTCAGGCGTTCGAAGTTCTTATTTTATCTACGTCTTTTTTATTATTGAGTATATCATTGATCCATCCAGTAACTCTCACGCGATGCTGAAAAATGATTTAAAAAATGTAGAATATTCAGGAAAATGAAGAAATCACCTCTACCTGAGAAGCCAAAACAGACCTTGCCCGATGAACTGTCTAGATAACGACGAAACGCACGCTAGATGTCAGTCGATAAGCCTGGTGGCATTAGGCCTCAGGGCGGCTTGATAACATTTGAAAACAAGGGTCACTAACCTTACAACCCTCCAACAATCCAGACTCAGCCTGCGTCCTGGCGTCACCTCCGAGGTGAAGTGAGGCAGTGCCCAGTAGTGGGATGTGTATAGAGGCGGTTGCTTGTTGTTTTGTACTGTTAAAATACAGACGCGGAATGAAAGGGTTGACTACCCCAAGATTTGTTTTGGCTTGCTCAATGTTGACATTGACGAGATCAAACCAATGAAAAGTATTGGTCTAACTGTCTGTCCAATCTTGAAGGAACATATGTCTAATCGAATTGTGATTATATTGTCAAACAATAAATCATACTTTAAAGCATACTCTAGCCTGTTACACAGTTTAAAAAGTTAACATGTGCTTCCAACAGGAATTTATTTGAAAACTGGTCAACATTTTCATTCCGTGACTTTACAATAGGTTATTATAGGTTGTGTCTACTCTGTCATTTTATCCTAATACTAGCGGCCGCCCGCGACTTCGTCCGCGTGGACTAAGCGTGATGTTATATAGCCCATTGCCATCCTCAATTAATGGACTATTCAAAACTATTTTTACAATTTGAATCTGTAGTTCCGAGATTGGCGCGTTCAAACAAACAAACTCTTCAGCTTGACATTATTCGTATCTTTTTTTCCAAAAACAATGGGCTAACAAATGGTTGGTGTTTCTACGAGTATAATCGTTATTTTGGTGTGATCGTTGCCGATGGGGTCGGGCCGGTCCCGAAGTCACGACCCGGCTTGAAAAAAGGATGCAATCTCTTTTTTGCGCACGCGTCCCAACTGCGTCAATTTTGTGGGTTGTCTTGTTTGTTTGTTGAACATTTGTCATCGTACTTCAAAGACATATTTTTTCATCCATAATTTCAAGTCTGTTTTTACTCGTCATAAGGATTCCAGTGAAAAGACTTTAATCTGTAACGTTTAAATGTAGATTTCAATGTTTTTGATCTTGCTCATAAATACTAGTTACATTTGATTATTACGAATATTACACTAAAATCGATTGCTACGACTGAACTACCTACCTACACATGTTTGGCATATTTTGTTGCAAATCCATTTGTAGAAGTAAAATAAGAATATTCAAAGTATATAAAACACGCAAAAGTACTTAGTATCAGGAAATCCAGCATTATTAAGAATAGTGCAAACACCATACGAGAGTTTGAACACAAACTGTGAATGAGTTACGTATTGTGGTATGTAAGCGTTGATGCAGGCCGCTAAATGTAAGTAGCCTAGTATATCTGCAACATTACCATTTACAAAACTCAACAATAAAGTTTTTGATACTTGGACTCAAATTTTAAATGCGATGTCACCTTTGGGAAGGCCTTTCAGTTCCATTACGAATTGCTCTAACTACAACGTCACTGCATAAATTGTCTGTAAAAGACGGAGAGGCCGTGGACCGATGATTGAGTATTACTCGTACACAACTTAGGTTTGTTAATCTACAAATATAGACACTTTAGACGGAACGAAATTGTAACGGCAAAGATAAAACTGCAAAGGGACCGTTCATTAATAACCTAATATAAATCCTGAATTAAATCTTACGATAATAAACGAACGATAGTAAAACTCTTTGTTTTTTAAATAAGATGTGTGTGTTGATGTTTCAGCATGATGCAACAACATTATAAAGTAAATAATTTAGCAAAACCGTCCTACACATTGTTCAAGTGACAAAGTAACTCTACTTTTTCACTCGTGTCGGGGCAACCATAGACAAAATTAGTTCCAATAAACTACTGCGTTAGCCAGGCAGACAAATAACAAAAGAATGGGCAGTCAGTGTTGTTGACGTCTCTTATCTCAGTCTGGATTCAGCCGACTCGAGTGGCCCAGTGTCGGCCGTTACTTTGTAACGAAAGAGTGCCGACAGCCGACGCTAAGTACCTACCTATCAATTTGTTGACCGCAGGTGAGACCGAGCTCGGATTGCAAGATCAGCTGACGAAGTTGGACATTCAACTAATTGCCTTGTGAAGATTCCACTCGCTGATAAGTTGGCATTTGCGATTCCATTCGTTGTTGCATTTTGAATTTGTATGACTGAAGCATTAGATTATCTATACTTATAATAAATCTGTAGAGAGGCCAATTCTGTACATGAAATATATTTAAAAAATAATTATCAAGGGGTGATTAGGGATCGCTACTGATGCCAAAAATGCAATCAGTAAAATTTTTGTCTGTCTGTCTGTCTGCTGTATATTCGTTATAGAAACAAAAACTACTTAACGGATTTTAACGAAATTTGGCACAATTATTCTTCATACTCTTGGGCAGGTTACAGTATACTTTTTATTACGCTACGATCAAAAGGAATAGAGCAGTGGAGAGTAATACTGGGAAAACGGGAAAAGTTACTCCATTTTTAAACGTAAGAACTACTAGATGGATTTAAATGAAACTCTACAGTAATATAACTTATGCATCTGAATAAGACATAGGCTACAATTTATAAATATATATCTCAAATTTACTTAGTTTTTTTTGATGCTATAAGAGGCTGTGTTCTTGAAAACAGTTTGTTCTAAGAAATTAAGTTACACAATCCAACTGCTTTTGCGTCATTAATATGAAGATTAATTTGACTATAAAAGAAAATCTAAAGGACGACTTGAGAACCAATTCTCTAATGAGCTGCTGTAGTAACCAAGCTCAAAGTGCTAAAATTTTACTTGTTCAGACGTTTGTCCATTTGTGCCTTTGCAATCCGTAATAATTATCCTTCACGAAATTTTAATACCTTTCAAGTTGAGTCATTGTACACGCGTCTGATGCATCGCAGTCGTGAACAGTCTAAAATGTTACGTTTCGTATACGTCAAAAAATAATGCGAAACCGTAAAACCTCAGCGCAAACAGTCCAGAGTCGTTAAAGATGATGAATGGAGAGTTCAAGAGCAGGCGATGATCCGCGCTGCGCCCGCGCGCGCCATCTTGTGGGCGGAGCCGGAGCTGCGCGCGCGCCGAAGCCACGTCTTTATTCCACGCATCGGTTAAAATTAACTCAGTGTGAAGTAAAACGATTCGCGGCTAATTTTCGCAGTTCTGCACCGCCAATCTCATTGCCTCAATTACAAGAACAGTAGAATGAATTATTTCCTCATTAACTAAGAATTCGTTTCGCCACCAGTGTTAATCCCATTTTTATTAAAACACGCGGCAATATCAAAGAGGACAAAACGAAATATTCATTCAAATATAATCTTGTTACTGTCGGATTCGGTAGTCATCGTCGTTCTGCAAAAGCGTAAAATTTTTACGTGTGAAAGCCTTTAGGATTTAAAAAGAAAATAAATTCGTTTAAAAGTAATTACACTTACGTTAAGGTTTTACAAGGAATTAAAAGAAAACATAATTGTTTAATTGATCGATCTTCTGTTACAGAGTACTTACTTCAAAATCGAGAAAATTACACAGCAGTTGCGTAAATAGGAAATTATGTGATTTGGAAGGCACTAAAAACCGAGTCGGTATCTGCAACTTAAACAACAGAGAAACATGTTGCTAGTCGTTGATAGTCAGTCGTAACCAGCCACTGTCGTCTGGCATCAAGTCAATGGGTTTAATACGGTAGAGAGAGTATTAAATGTTTACTACAGAAGCAAAGATGTTATGTTTACAGCAAAGATCGACGCTCGACAGACGCTTCCCGTTGTGTTTATATCACATTTTCATAATAACCACAAACGACTAGGTATCTCACGATTCTTTCATGATTACAGGATTTAAATAACGAATTCATGGTACTTACTTATGAACGACATTTGACACGAAGTTAGTAATGTAAAGTAAAGTAAAAATAGTTTTTTCATTACTCATACTCTGAAAGTAGGTCATTACTGCCCTGAGAAGCGGGCTGAAAGTAATACTTTTCATCCCTAGGGAGAATCACTTTCAACTGACAGCTGTCACATAATTTTTTTTTAAAACTACTTCTTTTTCACATAACTATTGCACCATGTTCCAACTTTCTATACAGCCACGATGTAAAATTTGAAATAACTTAAAGTTAAGGATTGATCAGAGAATATATATGTTTTAAATAACTTTATTATCAACAATTTCTTTAAAATAACTTAGCTTTGAGCAAAATATTTACCATTTTTCCAATGATGAAAATAAAAAATAATGGCTGAATAGCGGGCCGGCCACAGAAAAAAAAACAAACAAAATAGGCGGGAAAGCGGCAATTCGATCTTCATTTATTTTCCTCATTTTTTCTTTAGCTAATTCATGTTTTTATTTTTACTTTCCTCGTATTTGTAATGAAAAGCACAGTGTTTACCTCGGGTGAAAGACTTATTTAGTCCCTCGAACTATTGGCGCCCTCACTTCGTTCCGGGCGCCAAACCCCGTCTCGGGACTAAATAAGTCATTTTCACCCCTCGTGTAACAATGTACTATTAATCATGGAAACTTAATAAAAGGCACTTATAACAAGTCATATTACAATTAAAAAATAATAATTTGACTCTACCACCGGTTTGGACGTGTTACCTGCTAATAACTATCTTTTTCCTTATAAACTACACTGAACATACCTACTTACAAGTAGGTAGCTAATGATTTGTTTTGGTGATCAGTACTTACCCGTCATATAGTTGTAATATTTGAGCAGTTACTAAAGTTTGTTAGTTTTTGTATTACGTTTGTTTTATTAGCCCGGACCACAACAGTAACAACATTTATACTACTTTCGAACTTACAGTTTCCAATCTTATTCCTCATACATAAAGTTCAAAGTCAGATGCAACAGTTCGTTTACGAGCCCGAGAAAATAAATCGGGCAAGTTTAATGCAAAACTTTTGGTTTACGCTTTATGGTAAATATTTGGTGTACGTCGTATAACTGTTTTATAGGTCTAGTAAAATGTTTGCTTTTTGTGCTAGGTCAAGAGCGCTCGTTCGACAACCGTCCTTGCGGCGGGTAAATATTATTGTCTAACGGCTTCTCGGCGGCAGTGTTTGCGTTCGGACCGGGCTGCTCCAGGGCGACGACCTCTCTACCACGTCAGAACATAGTGGTCTCACTGTCGACCAACACTATGCCCTGCTCGCAGAAGAGATTATAACACCAAATAGACAGGATGCAGCATTCAAATCAGTCCATTCAAAAGCCTACTTATAACAAGGGCCTAATATTAATAATTTGGCATTTTCAGCTTGTGCTTAAAACAAATTATAATTTGTAATATAAGTAGTTCGTAATTCGTATTTGTATCCAACATCAAGACGTATAGATAAGATGCTATAAGGTATTAGTTTGCCAATAAGCGCATGTGTAGCGACGGTCGTGGGAGTGGTGCGGGCGGATGTGCGCGGGGTGTGTCCGGGGGTGCGGGGGGCGCGCGGGGCGCGGGGGCGCGGGGGGAGGTGGGCGGCGCGCGCGCAGGCGGTGGGCGGCGCACTGTGTCCCGACTCGCGCTCCGACGCGCACGCGCCCGCGCACACATGAAGACCGAGGAGCAAACCACCGAGGAGGCGGCTCGCCGTCCGCCCGCCACGCGCCGCCAGGAGAAACCGCCGTACTCCTACATCGCGCTCATCGTCATGGCCATACGACATTCGCCCAACAAACGCCTCACCCTGAGCGAAATCTATGCGTTCCTCCAGCAGCAGTTTCCGTTCTTCCGCAGTTCCTACCAGGGCTGGAAGAACTCAGTGCGTCACAATCTCAGTCTGAACGAATGCTTCGTGAAGCTGCCGAAGGGGCTCGGACGGCCGGGCAAGGGTCACTACTGGACTATCGATCCGTCGTCAGAGTTCATGTTCGAGGAGGGTTCGTGCCGCCGCCGTCCGCGTGGGTTCAGGCGCAAGTGTCAAGCGTTGAAGTCGCAGTTCGGGAGCGGGGGTTACTTGGGCGGTAGTGGAGTGCCGGCGCTGCCGGTGTCGCAGAGCGGGGGCTACGAGCTGGCGAGCGGCAGCGGCGGCGGCGCGACGAGCTCGCTGGACTACAGCTCGTGCGCGTACCCGCACGCGGGTGGGTCGGGGCAGCAGCTGGGCTACGGCGGCGAGTACTGCGCCTACGGGGCGGTGGGCGAGCGCGAGTGGACGCTCCCCTACAGCGCGGTGGAGGGCTACCGCGCGCCGCCGCCCTCGCTGCCCTCGCACCACGACCTGCCGGATCTCATCCCCAACTACCAGTACGCCGTCTCCAACGATCATGGTAAGTGCTTTTATCTATTATTTAGCAGTGCGAATGCATTTATATTTTGTTAGACACTTTACTTGCTTAAGTCTGGCATTGTATATTTTTGAATGCCCAGGTGTTTTTGTATGCGTTTCATACGGAGAAAAGTTTATAAGAAGAAGAAAAACCACAATTTGTTGACTTTCCTATTTTTCAGCCACTTATATTTTTCCATCTGTTATTGGCTTACAAACAGAAAGCAGAAACGGCAAATACTTAAATCCATTTCTTTTTAAAACTACCTACAAGAATATCACAAAAAACTAAAATATTGAAATCTTCGTTGTGTTTATTGAATTCAGAATATACGAAAAAACAGATTCGTTTGGTTAACGGCAATTTGTTAAACAGAACTTATCTGACCCAACAGCCTCTGTCAAGTATTTTTTTGTTTTATTATTTATTTATTTATTTATTTATTTATCAAACACAATTAAACGGGCTTAACCCAGTAACATAATTATGTTTTGTTTTTTTAAATCTTATTTTTCTGAAAGGGTTTTAGTTTTTTTGGGTTGTATGATAAATTTGAATTACTGTTCACGTTTTTCATTTCTTCCCAAAGAAAAGATCTTAATACCTATTAAATAATAAACTGCTGGCGTCTGCTGTTGAATTAATTCTCAATTTTTACCTTTCTAAAGAGGGCAGGAAATTCAAAAATATTAGTCTATTACTATACCTATTCATTTTGTTCAAATGTAAATCGTCTTACTGTGACTTAACAGAATACCGCTTACCTTTTTACATAATATTATAAAAGCTTACAACGTTTTTGTTGACTTCGGCAGGAATTATTTACAAATAAACGTAATAAATGGCGTAATCATACAAACATTTACATGAACGCGGTAAATGTTTGTATGATTGCAGCAGAATGCTTTTTGGTCGACAAAACTACACTCCTACAGACATCTAAGTCTACATTATTATTATTTTTAGTATTTTCCATGTATCTGTCTTTAACATTGATGAATCACCCTGGCTCATAGTGTAAATATACCAGAAAAATTCGGCCATTCTGTTAGTAGTCTCGGTAGTACAATAGTTAGTGCAGTCGCCCGGTTTGCGAAAGACGCGGGTTCCATTCCCGCCTGAAGCCTTTTACTGGTTTTCGGATCTAAGTCTACAGCCGGTTACACATTGAACATTTACAAAACTAACGTCTCAGGAGTAAGAGTTATATAAATTAGATCATAGGATCAGAGACAACCCCAGTTACCACATAAGTAGGTGTTGCACGAAAGTTTTAGTTGTATTAGTGGTGGTCAGCCGTCCGGTGACAGTACCGGGCCGTCCTGTTTCTGCGTCATGTTGGCTGTACTGCTAATTATCTGAACGGTCACCAGGGGGGCTAAAACGGTAACATTTAGATGATTCATATTATGAAACATCTAACTGACGTTTCATCCAGGCCGCGGTCCGTTTCGAGTCAAAAGCGAGTAATAGCGCGCTGACGTCGCTCACGTTCATACAATTTATCAATTCGGGATGCGTGTGAGCGCGCTGTTACTCACTTTTGACTCGAAACGGACCGCGGTCTAGATGAAACGTCAGTTAGATGATTCATAATATGAAATGCTAAAATGTTGCTGTTTTAGCCCCCTAGAGCCTCCTCTGTTTGTCAACAGAACGCATCGCACATGCGCAATAACTTGACACTTGCTAGAATGCGACATAGAATAACGGGTTGGTAGCAACTCGTCTAAAAACGCAACTGGTCTAAGTAGCAACTGGTCTAAAATACAACTCGTCTAAAGAGCAAGTGGTCTAAAATGCAACTCGTCTAAGTAGCAACTGGTCTAAAATGCAAATGGTCTAAGTAGCAACTGGTCTAATCCACTGTATCTTGAACTATTGTAAAATTTTGCGGCATTTAAAAAAAGGACAAATTTGCGTGCAAAACTGAAACTATTTTAAACAAAATTGAACATAATAAAAATAATATTTTCAGTTGCTTTTGGTGAATCAGACCGGAATGAAATTTTAAAAATAATGATTTGTAAGATAATTTTCACGCATAGTAGCGACTTTTTATGATGGCAAAATTAATAAATAGTTTTTTTTCCTGAAGCAATTTCTCCTAAAGCGATTTTTAACAATGTCACACATTGGCTTGAAAATAGGTCCATTGGACCTGTTTTTTTGTGTGGTCACATTTGGTACGCTGATACCTCCTGTGTATACTACATGGCTTAAGAAGCTGTTTTTTTGAATACAAAGGACACGATCAAAATGCAACTGAAAATATTATTTTTATTATGTTCAATTTTGTTTAAAATAGTTTCAGTTTTGCACGCAAAGGACTTGATCAAAATTTCATAGACAAAAAACCTAGAATCGCCAGCAACGAAATGTATAAAAATGGGTTCACTAAAGTAACCCTATTACGTATTCAAAAAATCAACCTCCTAAACCATACAGTATAGAAGTTATTGTACTGTATAACTTCATTAATATAAACAAAAAGAGGAAGATACGGCATCCACGTACCAAAAATGACCACATAAAAAACAGGTCCAATTGACCTGTTTGCAAGTCAATATGGCAGTGACTTTTTTGCATCCCACGTCATTCATACGCCAATGTCATATGCCAGTTTCCGAATATATAAAGAACATAGAATGGAATGGCAATGACAAATAGGATGATGAACATTGACATAAATGAGTAAAAAGTAAAATCACAATGATAAACAAAAGAGACTATTCTACTCTTTAACACTCTTCCTTGAATTCACACGTGTTTTGAGTTTGATCACGATTTTAACATACATTTAAGCAAGGTGAGTTTTTCAAGTGGGCATGGCAGGCGAAATCCTAAACTAAAAGGAATTCTAAAAATGGTCAATGTGAATGTAATGAAAATAAATATTTTATTAAAAACGAGACCTTTCCTTCAGTTTGACATATAATGTTACTTCTCATTATTTGACCCTTAGAAGCGAAACTACAAGATGGCATTGTAATACAGGGTGTCATTTTTTTCCAAAAACATCTGGTTCGAACCCAGGCTACGAATGAAGTTTTTAAAAAAAACTGAGTATACAGTTTTAATTTTTGACCAAATCGGGCTAAAGACTACCTCGACAATTTTTCTGAATTCCTCATAGTTTAGGATTTGGCCTACCGCGCCCACTGGAAAAACTCACCCTGTATAATATTTTCACAGAATATGATATGAAACTTTAAAATAACAACTTTTCTCATCATACCGACCCAAAAGAGTTCATAGATAACGACTACAATAGATTTTTCAGAACCTAAAAAATACAAATATTGATTTCATTAATCATCAAAATCTAGTATACCGCGTAGCTTTTGCAGTAGATTTTTATATATTTTTGATCTACGAATTATGCTCGTTAAAATAGCATATATGGCATTTCTGGCGATTCTAGGTTTTTTTTTGATCAAGTCCTTTGTCCTTTTTTTAAATGCCGCAAAATTTTACAATAGTTCAAGATACAGTGGATTAGACCAGTTGCTACTTAGACCATTTGCATTTTAGACCAGTTGCTACTTAGACGAGTTGCATTTTAGACCACTTGCTCTTTAGACGAGTTGCATTTTAGACCAGTTGCTACTTAGACCAGTTGCGTTTTTAGACGAGTTGCTACCAACCCGAATAACTACATACCTATCTGGCTTATGATGAAAATGCTATTATTCCATTCAAAAATAAATTACAAGACTGACTTTTTTCTGTTTTTGTTTAAGTAATATTGGACTTTTATGTGTAACGATTAGTAATTAATTTAATTAATAGATTATTGACATACTCCTTAATTTTCTTTTTGTATTTGTTTAAATATGCATAATTATGTGTAATGTAATTAATGAAAAATTGACATTCTTACTCCAATTAATATTTTATTGATTTAGATACCTTTATTAATTATTGAAGAATTTTAGTTACCTTTGTTAATTAGCATGTCTTAGAAATGTTTGCATGGGAATAAGTCAATATGAGAACTGAAATTTCTATCATTGCTTGTTAAAGCATATTTTTTTTGTTTTTCAACATAGTAGAGTTCATATCGAAAATTTTGCGCGCATAGCTCGTATACCTAATGGAATTTAATATCTCTCGTTCGCGTTCGGTACAATCACGCCATTGTGACAGGCCTCAGTGCCTGAACTTATTGCGCACGAGTTTGTGACTGCTATTATCAATTTGATACCTATTAAAGAGGCAACTGATTTGTATTCGCCGAACTAAACAATACATGTTATTGTTGATTTCTTTCGCAACTAGCACACTCCAGAAAGCAAACTCTCCGTGTCCGACCTACAGTAAAAATATGTCTCCACTACTATTTTAGCTTGCAATTTTAGCTTGCAAATAAATACTTGAATACTTTTAGTAGGCTTCGAACTTTTCATTGTTTTGAGCCTAAATATTATAATAACTTTAGAGGATTAATCTCTTGTAACTTAGTTATACAATTAGGTGTGTCCCTATTGCACAATCATTAATGGTGGTAATTTTTTGACAGGAAAGCCATTTTTCTATGGTGTTTTTTATCTTGGAGAACGGAACCCCTCGAAAGACACTTAACGTACTTACCGTGCTCTGAACATCATTTTACATCTCGACCTCCCTTCAGGATGGCAATAATATTCTCCCTTATTTGTTAAGGAAATAGTTTGAAAACCGTGTGCGATCTATAAAACTCCATTTGTTATAACATTAGAAAAAAGAGGCTCATAGAAACAGGGGTACTAAACAAATGAATGATTTGCATTTGTGATTGACTTTGCCAGCTGACAAATTTGTATAATCTGGCAAAATTTTATTGGCCCTTCCGTCACAGCGTACTATGAAGGGTCTAAAGTAACATTTTAGATTCGGTAGAGTTAAAATGACAGTGTAAGTTCGACTGGACACGCAACCCCTGCTTCCTTTAAGTTTTTATGATCGACAATATAGTTTAACGTGGTACAAAATGATTTTATTCAGTAAAAGCCTCATAAATTCTTAAGTTATTTATTTTAAATGATAACAAATAAGTGTGAAAATTTACATCATATGCCAACTGGCATATGACGTAAATTTTGATAAATTCGGCATAAATCTTAAAAGTTATAATATTTATTGAACTTATACTAGGAAAAATAACTTTTTATAACTTCTGTCTAATGATATAATAAATGGAGTATAGTTCTTTACACTCAAACGATCACAGTCGCGAAGCTTTTGAGTTTTACATAAGTGAAGTGGAGTGTCCATTGAGAATGGTACCCCCAGGTAGATGAAAGCCACAAATTAAGTATTATTTATTTACACCGGGAGCTGTCATCGTGTCGGTTATTACGTGTTTTTTTTGTAGCACCTATTAAGTACCCTGCCTGTAGCAGTGGTTTGTTGTACTCGTATGTACTTACTATGGTTTACTTACTTTACTGGTAGTTGGAACTGTGGGATAGCTCGCCGCCGTCACAGCCGGCACTCAATGCATTGTACCTAATACCAATTATGATAGTTTTGCTTCGACGTCCAAACGGTCACTCTTCTTGTGAGACCTTCGTCTGAAATAAGATAAAATATTTATTAGTCATAGTCATTAATCTTTATTGCTTCATGTTGGTACAAAAGATCTTGACAATACTCGTACATACACAACGAACCTGTAACATGAGCTCTGTAAGGTATATGATACTTTTCGAGTAAATAACTTTTACAAAATGTTAGCGAATGCTGCAGTGCTGTCCAAGTTTATCATAGTTAGTTGCTCTTCATTGTCAATTTTATCTTCGGAAAATGATTATCGTTTTTATTGTTGAAATAATACTATTCAAGATACTTGGGTAGTAATTTAAGTGTTGTGTTTAAGGAAGAATTTAAAAACGACCATTATCAATTATGTAGACCGGTATCCCTTTATCTTCATTTCCCAAATTAATAATACCTATTATTCAATTAGTTAGTAACTAGATGGGGGGCGCAATGTATTTCCCGTGTGGAGTTCCTGGTCTAACATCGGGTTAGGGTCGGTCAGGTGGCAATAGGGGAATGCCCTCCAGATTTAGGGGGTACTGGGTTGCCAGCGCGGACCGAAACCGTACCTGCCGTCTCCTCTTACCTTAAGAGGCTGAGGTGAGTGCTTGTTCCAGAGCCTCCCGGAGGCCCAACGGCTGTCCTAGACTGGCGTGGTGTGGCAGACCTTTAAGGTCTGCGGTTGCTACATGTGATGTGACGCTACGTAGAAGAGCAGGGCAGCTGAAGCGACAGTAGCATCAGCTGCAACCGCCACAGCCGCCCTAGTGGAGACCAGTGGGTAGCGGAGTGAGGGTCCTCTTGGAGCAAGGACCACCCACCACCTACGCGATGGGCTTAGTGCGAGCAACGCCAGTGCCGGGTCCATTGGAAGAATGCGTTCCGCGCGTCGCACTGCCTTTCCCTCGTCGAGCGCCATTGAGATTTCCGTGCCACCACATATCCCCCCGCTGCCCCAGGTGGAAAAAATCCGAAGGGATTCAATCAAGACAAAATAAAAAAGAGTGCTTAAAATAATTATACTAGGATTTTTAATTGTAGTCAGTGAAATGACATTTTCAGTGTGGCAGGTTTTCAGTCCCAAATAAATAGTGATGTGGTAAATCGAGTTTTCACAATTAAAAGTTAGTCGACATTACAGCCTGGCAAAAAAGTCGTAGTGAATGACCACGTCTCACTTCCATATGGCATTACTGGCAACACACACTGGTCAGACTTTCGTCTTGAGACATAGAAGTATTTCGGTAAACTGTATTTACTAAATAGGTTTTCAGTTTCAAAATGTTTTGTTTCTGTATTATATTATTTACTGGTAAGAATTTCGTTTATTAACAGGTCATACAACTGGAAAAGTTTGGGAGGATAGAACAGTAGAATCTTCCAAACAAGCGTTTTCTAAAGGTTTGACTACAGGCCTAAAGGGCCCAACCGGCAAAGGACGACGCCTTATAATTTCACATATAGGCAGTGATGAAGGTTTTGTAGATTCCGGTTTACTTATTTTTGAATCGAAGAAAAATAGTGTGGAATATCATGAAGAGATGAATTTAGTGTTTTGAGAAATGGCTTAAAAGCATTTTGCCAAAATTAAAGCCAAATGCGGTGCTGGTATTAGATAACGCACCGTACCATTCAAGAAAAGTCGAGCGTATCCCCACTTCAAACTGGCGGAAGGCTGATATTGTTCAGTGGTTGGATGAAAAACAAATTAAATAACATCCTACAATGATAAAGGCTCAATTAATCGAAATAGTAAAATTACAAAAATCAAATTACGAACGCTATGCTGTGGAAGAGTTGGCCGCTTAATACGGTGTCACAATCCTGCGTCTGCCACCTTTTCACTGTGAGCTCAACCCAATAGAGTTAGTTTGGGCTCAAGCAAAGGGGTACGTTGCCAGGAACAATAAAACTTTTAAAATAAAAGAGGTAAAAATAATATTTGTAGAAGGCCTGAAAGAGGTGACGCCTGATAATTGGAGACAGTGCATGCGTTACGCCATGCCATAAAAGTCGAAGACAAAATGTGTCAACTCGACCACATTATAGACCAATATGTGGATTCCTTCGTTATAAATGTAACTGATTCCGATTCATACCGATTCAGAATCGGAGTCGGAATCAATAGCAACCGTAACGAATAAAAACGTATATAATTACTTGTATTTTCCTGACTTTCAAGTGTTAATTCCCCTGAACCTCTTTGAACATTTTTTTCCCAGGTATGGTTATAATTTTTTAGTGAGAAGTTTTAATATGGAGGTAGGGTCCATATTTCTTAAATCGTATTATTTAATTCGTTGTGTACCTATTAAATATTTACAATTTAAAAAGGCTTTGATACCTAATAAAATAAAGCATGACTAAATGTCTAAGTCTAGTGATTGCCGAACGTCACTATTGTAGCGGGTCACCCTTTTTTGTATCAGTCACTGTTGAAGTTGTCATTTTGCTGACTACAATTATTAATCGTACTATAAGTATAAAAGTGCAATCAAGGTAGAATTACAAGAGAGGCGGAAAATAAAAAATAAAACACGACACTTAGGTATTCTGTAGCTTCTTTCTATGCCTACCTTACTGTGGAATGTGGAAATAGCTCCGCGCCGCCTCCACCCTCCACAAAATGTTCTTGTTATACCAATTCATTTGATCAGAGTAAGTTTTCACGAAGTCGATTATTTGCGCTTTGGCATTTCTGGCCGTGACATTTTCAGTCCTTGTGAGAGCTCCGCCTAGAATGTCAAAAAATCATTTTTGTTACAGTTCAACAAGTTTGACTTAGCTATGGCCTGCGCCGCATCGGCTCTCAACTCGAATTATCATTGAGGAATTACGGAATTACAATTATTTGCTGTGTTTTTTTTTTGATACCTTTCGCTAAATGCTAACGTCTATGGGAGCAAACCAGATGGAACATTCGAGTTGAATGTTACAC
Source organism: Udea ferrugalis (assembly GCA_950022985.1). Lineage (NCBI taxonomy): Eukaryota > Metazoa > Arthropoda > Insecta > Lepidoptera > Crambidae > Udea > Udea ferrugalis. The sequence continues at coordinate 26,925,426 of OX465515.1, forward strand.
GTCACCATTTCGTTAATCTTCATATAAGTATGAAGACAAGATTTTTATATGATGAACGATTTTAAATTGGGACGGTTTTATCAATAAAAAAAAATACTTTGATTCAACTTCATAACAATGAAAAATTTGAATCACTCACCAAATTAATATTGATATCTGTCTTCATAACAAACCAAAAATAACAACATAATACATCACCTGAATTTGATTATCCGTTTAGTTAGTTGCATCGAAGAACCGATGCAATGGTTGCTGGAGTGAGAGTAGAGAGGTTCGCGAGCCGCTATGAGCTTTGGCTTTAAGAGCCGCCATAGTCTTTCAAATTTTGGTTCCTGGGTTGTGTTTCCTGCCTCGAATACTTAAATTGTGAAAAGAACTTCCTGCAGAGAGGTGAAATCGGTTCAGCAGTTCTCGAGTTTCATCAAGGATAACGAACAGCAATTGATTTTTATATTTAAGTAACTAGCTGCCACGGCTTTGCACGGGTGCAATGGGTTGTTATTATACATTCAAACCTTCCTCTCTAACCACTCTATCGAATGAAAAACCGCATAAAAATCGGTTGCGTAGTTTTGAAGGTTTTAGCATAATTAGGGACAGAGAAGGCAACTTTGTTTTATACCATGTAGTGAATCTTCACTGATACCTATCTAGGTATCACTCCCCATTATTAAAACAGCGCCATCTAGCCTCAAATTGTTCTCTTAATAAATACTAGATGACATTGGCTTCAACATGTACAAAATCAAGCGCTTTCGCTGAACAAGTGATTTAAATTAAATGAAAGTTACCGAATCGTAGGATAACTCGGTTGTGAATCGCTACCGGATGGATATTTTGTCTGAGGTAAACATTATTCGTTCACAACTTCGAGGGTGTCGCTCCCAACAACACTATTGGTACGGGTTATTCATAGACATTAAATATTCATTTTGTCTTGTCCATTTTCAATTTAAGACCCACCTGTTGGAGGACTCAAGCGATTTCTCCAGTATGACGATGTAGTTCACCAAATCGTGATAATGTGATCATTTTGTCTTATGTGTAAAAGCGGACTTATCTGTTTTGTGTGGAGCTGCGCAGTGGAGTTCGTTCTTGAGGCGGTTGTCTCACCATCACGGCTTCCACAATTTTGGCTGTAAAATACGTTCAAATTTATTAATAGTTAGTAGTGGATATGGTTGCTAAGAACAGCAAGTGCATTACTCTGGTATGTAAGTTTGCGTATGTTTTAAGTTATAAGATCAAAAACTTCAGATACACCCAGCACATCTTAAACATCAACATTTGTTTTGGTTTAAGAATCGAAGCCGTTAAGAAACGTACCTTTCATGATCGGTCAGGGACTGCGAAATTCTTTAAGTCGTCATGGATGTTGATCTAGTTCATTGATATAAACAAAAAAAATAAGATACTTTTCGTTCATACTTCGCGTCTTCGCGAATTCGAAAACTTTCACATAACATTGACGTATGAATGACGTGCACGCAAACAAGTAGCTGTCATATTAGCTTGTAAACAGGTCAATTGGACCTGTTTTAGGGTGGCCAATTTTTATGCGAGGATGCCCTATCTTCCTCTTTTTTTTTATATCAATGATCTCGTTCTACGGCTTTGTTCCTTCAGCACCTGGAATTTAGAGAATATACGATTCATCAAAATCCGTTACGTAGTTTTAAGATTTAAGAGAACATAGGGACAGAAAAAACGACTTTGTTTAATACTAGGCTACGCTGATTTTGGGCCAACTGCGTTGTCATACATAAAAAAAGGGTGCCTTTCTCGCAGTGGTCGTGTTGTTATTATTTTATTTGAAATCTGATTTAATTTGAAGTTTGTGAACTGTGATACTTGCAACGGTTGAGGGAATGTAGGACTGTTTATGAATGTCACATTTATGTCTTTATGTCATTATTGAGGCGTGTCGAAACTCCGTTTGTTTTTTTTTTTTAACCTTTCTGATAAATTCACTTAGCCAAGCAAAACAGGCATACGGTAAAAAATGCAAAGATCCCGTACCGTGTAGTGGCTACCTACGTGACATTAGAAAACCCAGACATCGTCACTAAACAAAAAAGAAGAAGAGAACTCCGTCTGACGCGGACGTTCAAATACCTACTCTGATGTGACTGAACTGAGAGAAGTTATTAGCTGCTGATAGCCTTTCGTATTGATTTTTTTTCCCCCTAATACAAAAGTTCCTTTTATCTTCTCTCTCAAGTTTGAGGCGTGGTTTCCTAATCCAACAACATAGATGACCCGATTTTATTTATCCAGATTAGTTATAAATAGCCCTGCTCTGGCACTGCTAATGCGTCTGTATGTGAAGTGTGTTCTTGCCAGTGAGTGAGCAGCCCGGGAGCTGAGTGGCAGCTGAGGGATGGGATTCTTTCTTGCAGACCACGGAAAGATTTCCAATCTTAAAGCGTCAGTAGCGTAGGAGTGATGTCCTTGGTGTTGCACATGTCTATAGAAAGTGGTAATCGCTTACATCAACCAGTCTGTGTGTTTGCTTGCCATCGAAATGGGTCTTTTTTACATAATCATACATATACTTACATACATTACATAATCATACATTATACTTTTTACATTTTTACTAAGTGGGTGGCCCCACTTACCCAAATGTAAAACATTTTTACTAAAAAACGCTTTACATCCTTCCAACAAACAGGACTAAGCCCGCGTATTGGAGTATACTCGTAGCTTGCACCACCTCATAGTTGAGGTGGTGAGGCCTATGCCCAGCTGCGGGCCTTATAATGGCTGTCTATGTTATATTATATTGTCACTTAGTGAAGTCATTTATGTTTATTATTAACTGAAAAAAACCGTTATTATAATAAAAATAAACGTTTATTTCTAACCACAAGCCAAAACAAATAATAGTAGAATAACATGCTTTAAATTATTTTAGTTACAATAGTACAGTACAAAACCTGTAATACAGGCCATTTTCAAGACGATACATTTAACCAAGTTATCGTACGCTTTGGTGATTTTCATTAAATATTAAATCCATTTTTTAATGTGGGAGGTGAAACAGACTGAATACTTACTTTTTCAATCAATTAAAAGCAAATCTTGCGCCCTCCAGCCTCAATTAATTGTTTACCAACATAGCATCAGGGGCCTTTCGGCACATTCCTTAGCCTGAAAATTAGGAAAAAAACATTTGTTTAATTTGAATCAATCGTATCTGTTGTTGTTAATGTAAAGAAATTGGTTTGTTAAAGGTACATGCTGTGGTTTGCCTTGTCACGCCCTGGATTATGAAAATTAATTATTATGTTTTCTTTATTAGTTTTTTTTATTTAGTTTAGTTATACGATTTAATTAGTTTTAGTTTTTTATTAATTATAATCAAATTTTATATTATCTTAATTACGTATTAAAGTTGAAAATTATATAATTAAACTAATATGACATACTTATTCCATAATAAGTGTACATAGAACGTTGTTTACATTGAACAAGTTAAACTAGTTAAGCGCTGTAACGTAAAAGTCCATAAATTAAAGTCAAACTACACTTTGGTTTTTCGTGAGTCACCCTCGCTCCCGTCAACAGGCCGTTATTCACGCGGGCGCTCTCGAGTGGCGACGACGGCGCGCGACGACAGCGCTCTGGGACTCCTCACCTCAAGTGGCCAGCCCGTTATCGGCCTAGGGCTGTTGTCATTATGACCCTTGACTGACGACTTGACTACTGCTTAATGACTAATAGTTGAAGAGCGCTAGTCATCGAACATAACACAGACTCTTTTTACGTCTGGGTTAAAAATGATAACGTTATTTGCTACTGCGGGGTTGAGGTTTTTATTGCATAAACTGCAAATATATTTAATTTGTAGTTCAGGCTTTTCAATTGATTTGCTTTTAATTGGCTTTAATTGTTAATGAAAATTTATATTCAATAAATGGAAAAATGATTGTGAAAAACTTCTAGAACCAACACGTCCGAACCCGATTTTTAAATTTTTATTTTGTGTCCTAAGATAAAGTGCTATTTACTAAACTTATATGAAAAAAAATGACGATTACTTTATTTCACATTTTACTGTTCGTTATAAATATTTACCTGGCAGAAAACTTAGGATAAGTGCTATCTTCCTTATTACTTTTAACATTTCTTGTGCATCTTCAATATGTCGAAGTCCAACTTCGAAAATGCGTCATATATCCCTGTATATGTTATTGTTTGTTGATTGGGAACCCCCGCTCCACTCATCTCCGCTCCGCTCAGCCCTGCTGGCACGTACCTTCTTCCTCTCTGTCGATGAACCCCCTCAATTGAAGTTATTTGTGGCGCCAGTATCGATTGCCCCGTTTGTGTTGTTACTTTTATTTTCTCGCTACTTTTTAACATAGGTTTGTTCCAATTTCGATGTTCTTTCAGTAATGTTTTCGTACTCCGTATTTCTCACGATTTCAATATGTTTTTTTAGCAATAAATTGGAGCTTGTTCTATATTTCGAAGTCTAACCCAGGCAGTTCATAATCTTCCGAATTGATTGTTAGGTACACCTGTTGGTTTAGTATAGTAACCACAATGTTCACATAATCACAATTTTTGAACTAATTTTTGCATTGAGAGATAGTATTTTTAAAACTTTGTCACTTGTGGCACGGTTTAACCCTATTTCTCTTCTTTTGAGGCATAAGCTAACTAAGAGATTTGAGACATCCTCGCGTTCGGAGCGCGACTTGTTGAAATCTAAACTCCTTCTTTATACATAGGTATATAGAATGATTCGCGCAGCATATCGACCGCCCCCCACCGCGGCGCGCCGAAGTTATTGACTGCTTCCACGCCAGCGATGCCGCGACACCAGGAGCTCATAAATATAAAGAGGTTTCATGAAAACAAGACAAAACGAGACTGTTTCCACTATTTTTTCTAACGTCTTCAAATTATTGGACAGGAAACAGCTAATTATGCAGCTCTATGTAGTTTTTACATCCCTTGTCTCATCATCAGAGTGACCCAGAAGAATACATCCTCTAAGCAGCCTTTTTGTTGCTTCCACAGTTTAGGTTCTGTCACTCTGGAAAGCACACAGAAAAAAAAAGTATCTTAAAAGAAGACAATATCGACTTGGTCAAGACAATTGTAGTTTCCCATATGGCGGAAACAATATATTCTTTAACAAAGTAAAATATTGTCTCGGATTTTTTGTCTTCGTCTAAGATATTAATCTTTGAAATAAGACTTCCAAAGTCTTAAATAAATAATCAAATTAGTATTATAAATAGACAATAATGTTCTTAGGAATTATATTCTCGGCCGTATTATTCTTAGCTACAGATATATTTGTGTAAAGTCAAAACTTCATTATTTTCTGTTGAAGAGATATTTGTGTTGGGATAAGACTTGTGTGTTTCCTTTTAAGATAATTTTATCTTAGATGAAGCCTCTGCTCTTCTCATTCGAAGAGATACTCGTTTCACGTCAAGACTTATGTTTCCTGCTAAAATTATTTTATCTTAGATGAAGCCCCTCATATTCTTAATCGAAGAGATACTTGTTTTGCGTCAAGACATCTGTTTCCAGCTAAAATAATATAATCTCAGATAAAGCTTCTAATATTCTCAATCGAAGAGGTACTTGTTTTACGTCAAGACTTGTAGGTTTCCTGTTAAGATAAATAGAAACTTAGATGAAGTCTCTGCTATCCTCAATCGAAGAGATTCTTGTTTTCTATCAAGACATATAATGTTTCCTGCTAAAATAATTTAATCTTAGATGAAGCCTATGCTATTCTCAATCGAAGAGATTCTTGTTTTCTGTCAAGACATATAATGTTTCCGGCTAAAATAATTTAATCTTAGATGAAGCTTCTGCTATTCTCAATGGAAGAGATTCTCGTTTTCTATCAAGACGTATAATGTTTCCTGCTAAAATAATTTAATCTTAGATGAAGCCTATGCTATTCTCAATCGAAGAGATTCTTGTTTTCTGTCAAGACATATAATGTTTCCGGCTAAAATAATTTAATCTTAGATGAAGCTTCTGCTATTCTCAATTGAAGAGATTCTCGTTTTCTATCAAGACATATAATGTTTCCTGCTAAAATAATTGAATCTTAGATGAAGCCTATGCTATTCTCAATCGAAGAGATTCTTGTTTTCTGTCAAGACATATAATGTTTCCGGCTAAAATAATTTAATCTCAGATGAAGCCTCTGCTATTCTCAATCAAAGAGATTCTCGCTTTCTGTCAAGACGTTTAATGTCTCCTGCTAAAATAATGTAGTCTTCTATGAAAGCCCTGCTATTCTCAATCGAAAAGATACTTGTTTTGAAACAAGACTTGTATGTTTTCTGCTAAAATAAAATATTCTTAGTTGAAATTTTATTATTGCTATTCTTAACTATATGTATGCTCAATCAGTTGTATGTTTAAGAGGCTTTAAACATATAAAAGATATTTCTTCAGCTAAGAATAGTAATAATTTCATCTAAGATTATAATATTATTTAAGCAGGAAACATCTAAGTCTTGACACAAAAGAATTAGGTATCTCAATATATTACATTACGAGTAGATATAAAGATCAAAATGTAACAAGATATAAATGAAAAATATATATTTTTAAAATGTATTTATTCAATCATATAAATTAATTTTTGTTATACAAAATTGTAATTAATAAAGTACCACATGATTACTTGACCACATGATTACTTGATTACATGATTAGTTTCTTCAACGTTACTTAAATCAACTTAAAACTTAAAAATATTTAATTAGTTAACATTTTGACGTGTAGGTGTTGATTTCACATTTTGACTACCAAAACATAATGAAAAAAATATACAGGCTGTTCCGTAATGAGTGGTTCAAAAGATATATATATATATGTCACCGGAAAATAACAAAAACCGTAAATTTATAAATTTCCTGGGAAATTTATTTATTTATTATTTATTTATTTATTTATACTTCAATTATAACGTTATCATAACAATTACAATAATTCAAGTTTATAATTTATTCGGGACACACAGTCATGCAGATCAACTTTCGTAGGATTCTAAACGAGAGATAAATTGTATTATTTTACGCCTACATTTCCGGAAGTTTATCAATTTGCGACGCCTCGTGGTAAATTTATCAACTTACGGATATCTATTCGTAAGATTCTAAACGGTTCGACTAATCACAGAAGAGCTTTTAATTATACGCTTTTTTAAATTACGGAAAATAACACACTGCTCTCTGATTGGTCGATGTTGACAGTAGCAATGCTTGTATTCATAGATTATGAGTGGCGGAAGAGAGGAAGGAGAAGGAACACCTGACTTGTTCGACCAATCAGAGCGCACATGGCGTTTGGTTACTGCCCACTTATTATTTTACGAATACGTTCCGAAAGTGTATCAATTTCCGGAAATGAGGGCGTAAAATAATACAATTTATCTCTCGTTTAGAATCCTACGAAAGTTGATAAATTTCCTAGGAAATTTATAAATTTACGGTTCTTGTTATTTTCCGGTGACATATATATTAACAACCCTGAGGAATTTCCAAAAAACTGTTCAAATCACTTATTTGTCAGTCAGGTTTTCGGTTGAACCATTCAGGAAGATCCTGTATATGCACATTTACGTATACAATGTGGTATAATATGTGGCAAATCTTGCGCCTATTAATCGACTAATACCATTCATTTTCAAATTTTAAACAAATAAGGTATCTGACGTTCTTGCCGGTTTCTAAGAGACAACATGAATGAAGAGATATAAGGCAAATATAGCACTTAATAATCAAATAATAAATGCCATGACCAAATTCAAAAGATATGACTTCTGACGTTCTTGTCATCATCTAAGAGACTTAAAATAATAAATAAAAAGTAGCAAAAATAGTACTTAATAATCAACTAATAAAATTCATTAAAAAATATAAAATATGATATCTGACATTCTTACAGCTATCTAAGTGACAACAATAATAAGGAAATATGTGGCAAATACAGCACTTCAATAATCAACTAATAACATTCATTACCACATTCAAAAGAAATGATCTTAAATGTATGGTGGGATTACATCGCATTTAGTACTGACATCGTGTTTGGAACAATAAATACAGGTGATAACCTGCTTTTGGATACGACACGAAGCGCGTGATAACATTCAAACAGCGTGTCGAAAGCTTTATAAGCCGATTGAAAAACATACCTGACTTTGTCTTTAATTAAATATAATATTTCACCAGTATATTCTTCGGTTGTGCAATGAATGATGTATGGTTGCTCAGTTTTTCTGTTTCCTGATGTATCCGTCCAAATTTCGTCGAGTTTCTTTTGTATGAAACTTTGGGTGCTCTCAGTGGTGGAAAATTATTGCTGCTTGTTTAAGCGGCCTTTAGTAGGAACTAATTTATAAATCAATTTTATCTAAGAAGGAAGTTTGTGTTCTGAAAAGAAAATGTCAACCTATAGTAAGTATACCTTAATAATCTGAATAGTAAATGCAAAAAATAAATAAAATAATCCATCATTTGCAAGAAATACGCAAATAAACCATAGTAAATTATTTTGTAATCGGAAAGAAGGACAGATCACTTTGTGTAGCAAATAGTACTCATAGGGTTAATAAAATGGATAAAGAAATATAGTACCAACCATCATCAGCTAATCCAGTCTATGTGTTTGATCAACGCTGCTTCATCATTACTGTTTGTTTATTTGATGTTTTTGACCCTCTAAAAAAAGTATTCCACAAAATGTTTCATTTGTTTTCTCGATTTAGCACTGAAGTCCAGATGAATCTGATATTACAAAAAAAATGAAATTTTAAGAAGTATGTAAAAAATATATAGTAGTAATAATATAACTTTTATTTTTTTATAACTCACCAAAACATCGCTTCTCGTATCGTTCAATACAGGCTACTTTTCTATGAAATTTTGTACTGAAACATCAGTACCATCAGCGGTTTGAGGAGTTCATTTATGTCTCTTTACATTTTCTGAAAACATCTTCCTAAGGCTCTGAATTGTACTTAAGCCAAATGACATCATCTCTGTGCAGTGCTATAAAAAGAATAACATGTTATATGTGGTATTCCTCAAAATCGTTTTGTAGTCATTACTAAACATGCAATATTTCAGAAATTCATTCAAGAAACCCTCGTCTAACCGATCATCAGTTTTGTTACATTTTTGATCAAATAAAACAAAAATTACTAACCTCAGCGCAGCTGTTAGATATTTATTGATTATAGGACAGAGCTATTTCACAAATCATTAGTCAGGTCTTTGAAATGACTTTCTTTAATTCCATTGCCTGCAATTAAAAATAAATAAGGTATTTAACTGGTTAAGCAAGAAAGCAGTTAATTTGTATAACAGCAACTTATTTAGTGGTCACATCTAACAAGCTGACTGAAAATTTGTTAATTTTCCTAAGATGTTACATGCAGAAAAAGAGTTGCATTCAGTTTTTGATTTTTTGTCAAAGATATTTCAGTAGTTGTGCAAATAATTTTGATCATTTTTAAATATAATTTAAATATAATCAAAATTACAATAACCAGTAGGTGCAATGAAGAATATTTTTCTTGTTACCAAAATCTTTTACTTTATTAAGTACATAAACTAAAAAAACTTGCATAATATAAAAAGTAGGAGGACTTAATACTTGTAATTATGTTAGATAAGAACTTTTAAAACGAATCAAAGGATAAATGCTGCGCAACTTACTTGTGAAAGTTCGATGGTCTGTCTCACTATTCCAAGCCAAAAGCAGATCTCTCAGTTTCTCCATTTTCACCATACAATCACTTGATAAAAATACAATGAATAGGGACGGTTACCTTAATTTTAAAATAAACTGTAATGATCTTAATGAGGTTCTACACTAACACTGACCGCGCAAGTTATTGAATTGACGCCATTGACGGACGCGATCGATCGATATGCGAAAGCCGCGCGCGCCGGTCTTTAGGGTTGCCGTATCTCAAACTCAAAACTGCCATAAGTATATTGAGTTATAAGGTAAAAATATACAATGGCCGTATATTAAAAATGAACAATAGTAACAAAACACAGGTTTTTTAAATAAACTTATGTTTTTATACTTATGTTGTTATATTTCGTTCTCATTACGCTAATATTTATGAACTAACTAGCGGCCGCCCGCGACTTCGTCTGCAAGAACTAATGTGAAAAAAATATAGCTATGTCTTTTTTTTAAAATGAATTATAGCCTATGTACCATTCAGATGTAAAAGCAACATTATTCCATCGTTTCATTTAAATCCATGAAGTAGTTTTGACGTGAAAGAGCAACACGGCACATCCACACATACAAACTTTCCCTATTTATAATATTAGTAGGATCATTGGAAGCTATATGTACATCCATAAATATTTTGATTCTGATTGGGGGTGTTCATTTTTTTTGATATGTATTACATATGAAATTCCTTCCATTTTTGTTGTAAATAAGTTACTTAAGTAAATATAAAACATCCCAGAATGTCAATCTGCTAAGTTTTACCTTAAGTTTACCATATAAATATGTTTCCGCAGCGTATCTAAGATACATTTTCGTTCACTAAGCATACTGATAATAATATTGATAATTTACTAATAAAAGGTTTATTTTTTATTTCTGGCAACTCTTACAAAAAAGAGAAGGTGAAATACTTAAGGCAAGAAAAGATGTCTTGATTTTCGTCGTGACTTGCCATAGAGAGTTCGTAGGCACATAGTTATAACTACCTACCTCAAGACAGAAATTCGTGAACCAAGAAAAGATGTTTTGGTCATCATGTTGGCCGCATAATTAGATGTAGGTATACAAAGTAAGGTGTCCTTTTATTATTTTTTTAAAGTGTAGTAGGTTATCGGATCAAACATACCCTCACGACTATTTCCCAGGTGGGGTAGTCAGTGGCATACCTACTGATTGTTGCCGTCATGGGGAACGGAACATTCAGAAGCCCACAACGTGGCAAGGATCAAAAATGTTGTTTTTTAGTTTTAAGATTTGATAACGTTTTGTTGAAATTAGTGTAAGACTTATGGCTATGGTATATTCTGAAACGAAGTACCTAATGCCTATCGTGGTGGTACCAATAATGGTCAGTTTAGCTCAGAGTCGTATATTTCAAGCTATAACTTTTGCTATTTTTGAATCTCGCTACTACCATTTTACAGTGATTTAATCAGGTAATATGCGCATTTAATTCAATGACAAAAACTGAAAATGGTTACCGAATTTTGAAAAAATATTGTCCAATATCTTTCACGGAAATCACCCCAAAATCTTATAGTGCTGCAGGTGCTATTGAAGTCTTAGACAGTCATTCTCCTGAGAAACGATTGAAGCACAGCCAAAACTTCCGGTTAAATGGGGTGACTCGAAATACTATTTGGAGTTTACTAGTATTTTTTTAATTACGAAGCTAATACATAGACTAGACAACAAGGATCATTTTAGCTAAGAATAAATGATTTTTTAGCTAAAATTAAGTTGTGAGTCATCCCTCATCAATCAATAGAAACACTATGAAAAAAAAGAGAACTATAATTTTCATTACAATTGTACTATTCTTTGTAAACATAGGTTAGATTTACAGTGATTAGCGTGAATTGTCACTATGTTCGGCAATAATCTTGCCTAGAGCTCCTTGCCAAATATAGTTAGATTTTGTAGTTTGAAATTGTTTAATCTACAACAAAACAATAATTTTAAGAACTAAATGTCAAACTCACCTACTTTCAAAAAGGAAAATATTGCACACCTCATTTCGTTCATCGCACCATTTCATGATAAAGGGTCGAAACGTTGTAAAATTTAGCGAGAGGACCGTTAGATGTTCAATCTTGTAATTTTAATTTCACCTAGCTTATTAAACACACGGTGTTCCTTATTTTCCTGGTTTAGAACGAACCTTTCCAGGATTGGTACGTTATCAACCAATGGAGCATCCACGATACCTATACGATAGTGAAATTTAAGCGACATTACTTAATTAAGTAAAATAGCTTCTTTGCATAGGAAAATGAATTTTGACCGCAAGTATATTTTTAGTTTTCAGTTTGAATATAGTTATTCTTGGACGAAAATTGACTGATTGTTGAATTAGGAATACAGGTAAACTTATAATTCTTGAGGTAAGTTGATAATAATTATTAGAAACGAGACTGCTATATTCTCAAAGAGAGAAAACGTCGTTTACGTCAAGACTATATATTTTATTCAGCCGATAATAATTAAATTAGGTTAAAAGAAGTAAAATTATTCTTGTACAGAGTAAACATTTTGGTATTAGATTAAAAAATAATATTCTCTTCAGTCAACAATAATGAAATAGTCTTAATTGAATGATAATATTTTCTTACTATAAGATAAAATTATCTTGACATTGAACATTTTCAAAGTCTTGAGGTAAAACGGATATCTTCCTCGATTAAAACAATAATATTCTTGAGCCAAAACTTTTTACTTAATGCGAGAATTTATGACAAGACTATATTAGTGTTCACGTAACAATTCACGATTTTTTGGATTAAGAACATTATACTCATGTTAAGAAAATAAACTGTTGAATTAAAACAGTTTTTTTGAGAACAGTTTTGTCTTGGTTAAACAGAGCCTTTTTTGATTGCTATGTTCTCGAATAGAGAAAACGTCTTTTAGGTCAAGACAATATATTTTGTTCAGCCGACAATAATTAAATAGGGTTAAAAGGAGTCAAATTATTCTTGTTTAGAGTAAACATTTATTAGATGAAGAAATAACATTATCTTCGGTCAACAAAAATAAAATTGTCTTAAATGAATGATAATATCATCTTACTATAAGACAATATCATCTTGATGTCGATTATTTTCAAAGTCTTAAGGCGAAACGGATATCTTCTTCGAATGAAACAGTAATATTCTTGAACCAAAACTTTTTACTTATTGCAAGAATTTATTACAAGACTATATTAGTGTTCACGTTACAATACACGTTTTTTTGGATTGAGAACATATACTTATATTAAAAAAATAAACACTTAGTTTAAAACATTTTTTTTGAGAATTTAATTTGTCTTGGTTATAGCAAACATTTTTTTCCGTGCAGTACTTAGGAAAAACTTTGCATCGATTTTAGGTCTCTTTGAATCAAATTTTAATCAATCAAGCCATTTATTTGTAAAAACATAAGTGGAAATATACAAGTTGTTGATAAGATGGATTCATTCGCTGTATTTAAGTAAGTAAGTAGGTATTTATTGTACATGAATACAAGGTTTAGGTATACAACAGATCTTTTTGTTACTACATCATAGTATCACTTGCTTCTACCTTGCCAGGCGTATGTACACATATTTAGCGTATTAGGACATAATAAACAAAAAAAACACAAAACTACATTATTCAAATAAAAAAAATCAAAATAAAATCAAAATAACATTAATAAAAAAAAATATACTATTTAGGAGTAAGTTATTTCAATGGCTTTATACGTACGATTTAAATACCCTGAAAGAGTTTTTCGAAACGAAATCTTAGCTCAGCTGTTTTAATGCTTTTAATATTTTTCATGCTATGTGAAGTTGGCAAAACATGAATGTACTATTTTTATATAATTTGTTGACTTGTAAGATCCTAAATGCCACGTTTTAGGCAAATGAAGATATTTCTATTTAAAAAATTCTGTCGGATAAAAAAACATAAAATAAATTGATTATAAAACTACTTATACTTACTACATTTAAAAGTGACAACTTATTTTGCTATATTTCAAAGTTTTTTTTGGACCAAGTTTGTTCAATATTCAGATTGATTGAAGACGCAAGTATCTCACTTCTCCACAGTTGCTCCTCTGCACATTTTCTGTCTTGTCTATACTTGATATGTAACCTAAACTATTGTAATCAAACAAGATTAAAAAGAGTAACTATCGAGTTTCTTGCCGGAATCTTTTCGATAGAAGCAACTTCGGAACCGGTGGTAGAGTCACTTTGTTCATTTAGATTTTTTGATTTTCTGTCTTGACGTGTTATAAATGCTTGTTATAAGCTTACATGAAAAAATGATTTTTCTACTATTACTTTACTTTATTAGTCAATCAGCAATGTTCGTAGGTAAACGAAAGTCCACATTATTTCGTGAGAACCAAACAATGTGTTAAGTGCGTGTGAGTTATGGTCTAGCTCTTAAAATGTTGTTTTTTTTGTGTTGTGCCTGACTGTAACTTGTTTTGTGAGCCTTTAAATAAATAAATAAATAAACTTTCCCGTCGCGCCGTGTGTTACGCACACAAGCCCTAGTGACGTCACGCGTCGCGTCCCTAGACACCTCGATGCGCAGACCTGCATTATTGATCTGTGCACTCGGACTCGCCTCGGACACACTGGCCAATTAAAAAAGCCTATTATAACGTGCACTGATTATTCTTCTTACTGATTCATTCTGTTTGTTGATTTTTGAAGCATACTGCTTATTTATTAGGTCTTGTATGATGTCTACGCGCTGTGTATATAGCTATTGTTCAAGTTATTGAATGGAATCATAAACTGGCGGGAAACTACTACTTACTACAGATATCTTCATTGCGTCTATACGCTCCTGGTATGAAAACTAGTCGTAGCGTATATAATATCCTGAATAGTTTTTGTAGTGTTGGTTGGTTGGTAGTGACTATACTCCATTTATTATAGGATTAGACAGAACTTGACAGAAGTAAAAATAGTACATTGTTATCCGAGGGGTGAAAGTAACTTATTTATTCCCGAGACGGGGTTTGGCGCCCGTAACGAAGTGAGGGCGCCAATAGTTCGAGGGACTAAATAAGTCTTTAACCCGAGGTAAACACTGTGCTTTTCATTACAAATACGAGGAAAGTAAAAATTAAAACATGAATTAATTCATGAAGATCGAATTGCCGCTTTCCCGCCTATTTTGTTTGTTTTTTTTTTCTGTGGCCAGCCCGCTATTCAGCCATTATTTTTTATTTTCATCATTGGAAAAATGGTAAATAATCTGCTCAAAGCTACGTTATTTTAAAGAAATTGTTGAAACTTAATTATAAAATAAAGTTATTTAAAAAATATATATTCTCTAATCAATACTTAACTTTAAGTTATTGTTCAGGATTGTCACTACAATTTTCGAGTCAATTTCTGAACGAAACGCAATGTTTACGCCTGGCAGCACTATCGGGTGCGAAAATTCAAATTGAGTATAAAACGCCATACAAAAGTTTAACGGCGCGCATTTATCGTTGAAGATTCTTAGAACTATTGTCGGTGCAAAGCACATATTTCGTTAGTTTCGTTAAAATTTGAAATCACACCATTTCGTTAGGTTTATATTCGTGTGTGTGCAAGAAGAGGGCTGATCAGCTGGAAGGAGCGCTGCCGCAGCAACAACTCGGTATAGGTATTGTGGAAGGTAACCAGTCCTGGAAGGTAAGTTCGAACCCCAACCGTTCCTGGGATCCAACCCAATCGCCGACCACCGAAGATTCAGACACTGTAGCATACACCCAGGTTAGTGCCCTTACACTTGATTCGTCTTCCTTGCATATTTTATCGTTGTCGTATTTCGCGCCATTCGTTTCGTACCATTTCGTAATTAGTACAGTCCACTCTATCGAACATTTTGGTCTTCGAGCCTGATATTGTTGAAAGGCAACCTACGGATTTCGTTTCGTAATCGTAAACATTGTGTTGTCAAAATTGAATTGTATTTTAATCGGGTTATCGTATTTTTATTTACTTAATAGTTTCGGGGGTATATTGAGAATTTTGTCGTTGACCGTTACTGAACGTTCCAAAAGCCGTTAATATAACTGCCACTTTGGCTTAATTAGCGTCTACCCAGGCCGTAGTTATTTAATAAAAAAGCAGTTGTTGTGACGTAGTTGACAATTTGACATTTGTATTTGTTTACTTCGGATCAGAGTTAATTTTTGTAAATTTGGTTTCGTTTTAGATTGAATTGTTCTGAAGTAAATGAATATGGAAACCAGTATGATGTCGACCAGTGCTGACAAAAATCGTGTAGCTCGGGATTATGCCTATGCCCGTATCGAGATGATGGAGGAGACTGACCTGCAAGGTTATGATGTAGTGGATGTTAACGACATTGCCGCTGACTTCCACAGGGCTCAAATAGAATTGTTGTTGTCGATGGAGCCTGCCGAACGGCGTGGAGAGGTAAAAATCTCGTCGCAGTTCGAGCACAAGGTTAAATTATTGAAACTACGCCTTCGGCAAACTGTGGCAGTCAGTGAGCAAAAGCCGGTAGTGTCATCACAAGGTTCCTGTGTCAGGTTACCTAAAATTAGTATACCTCCCTTCGATGGGAAGGTGGAGAACTGGGTGTCATTCATACAGTTGTATGATTCACTTATCCACAAGAAAGACATTCCTGATGTGGAGAAGTTACATTATTTGTTGTCAAGTGTGCAAGGTAGTGCATTCGATTTAATCAGAAATTACCCAATATCGGATGCAAACTATGTAGTCGCGTATAATGCTTTAAAGCAAAAATATGATAAAAAAATTGTAATTGCTACTTTGTTTTATGAGAAGTTGCTGAACTGTGAACCAATTAAATCAAAAAGCAGTTCAGAACTTAGTCGAGTAAGTAGGACATTTCAAGAAAACTTAGATCCATTGGAAAAGTATAAGTTGCCAGACAAAAACTTTATGTTATACTAATGATTTCTAATATTTACGCGAACACTATACATCGAAATAAAACAACTTTACGGATTCTACTCGCGGTGTTATATTTTCTTTCATTTTCTAACCCGACGTTTCGACTCCTTTACAGCAGTCGTTCCACGGTTTTACAAGCGGTATGTGGATGATACTTTCACAATTTTACCATCCAACAAAGTATCAGCATTTTTAGACCATGTTAACTCTATACACCCTAGGATAACATTTACTATGGAATTGGAAGCTGACAGTAAACTACCTTTCTTAGATGTGTTAGTTATTAGGAATCCTGATCATAGTTTGGGCCATACTGTGTATCGGAAGTCTACCCATACTGATAGGTACTTAAACGGTGATTCTCACCACCATCCTTCGCAGTTAGCTACTGTTGGTAAAACTTTGTTACAGAGAGCGGAACGGATCTGTGATGATGACCACCTGCATGCTGAAGTCCAGCATGTCAAGCGTGTGCTGGGTGAAAACAAGCTCAAAGCACCGCGACGTCGCAGAAACCGAGTGAAACCAGCCACAGTTGAGCGTCAGCCTGCTGTATTGCCATATTTGAAGGGTGTCACTGACAAGATTGGGAACATCTTGAAGCGTGCTTCTATTAAAACTTATTTTAAGCCGCCGAAGAAGATTAATCAATTTTTAAGACCTGTTAAGTGTAATATTCCTCTTCAAACAGCGGGTGTATACAAGCTTGATTGTGACTGTGGGCTCTCGTATATAGGTCAAACCAAAAGAAGCATAGGGACGCGTATCAAAGAACACATAGGTGATATTAAGAATAGGAGATCTACAAAATCAGCAGTTTGTGAACATGCCCTTGATAAGCCCAACCATTTCATACGATTTGATAAACCGCAGGTCCTTGCTAGGGAGAATCGTTACTTACCAAGGATGCTGCGAGAGGCTATTGAAATTAAAAAACATCCGAATTTCAATCGTGAGGATGGTTGGAATTTACCACCAGCTTGGGAGCCTGTTATACGCTTGATCAATCCCAGAGGGCAGCACAATACTGTGAGGTCTCAGGATACGGTTAGTTCGTACTGCGTGGATAGGAACATTTCCAATAATGTTAGTGGAAATGACGGTAGTTAAGTGAGGGTTGCTAAAAATTTTGTACTGTTTTGTGACATAGAACATCTTTGTCATCCCGTGATCACGACTGCTGTGAAGGAGTCGAAACGTCGGGTTAGAAAATGAAAGAAAATATAACACCGCGAGTAGAATCCGTAAAGTTGTTTTATTTCGATTTATGTTATACTATTTGCTTTGGTCGAAGTTGGATATGGCAACTAAGGAAGCATTCCAGTTGCAATTGGATTTTAACATAGATGTTCCTGACTTCAAAGATTTGTCAAATTTTTTAGAAAGAAGAAGCCAAGCACTTGAAAATTCGAGTTTCAGGTCAAATGTTGCTTGTAGCATACCTGTTAGTAAAGGGAAGTCGTCGCTAATCGTGCCACCTATTAATAAATGTGGTGTATGTTTGGCAACAGGTCACACAATTGACAGGTGTCAGAACTTTTTACAGTTTACTCCGTATGAGAGGTTCTGTCGGATTAAGGAGCTAGGGCTGTGCCTTGGATGTCTGCATGGTGGGCACACCATGAAAAATTGTCGGTCTGCGGTACAGTGTGAGAGGTGTAAGTATAGACATCACTCATTGCTGCATTTTAGTAAGAATGATGGTGACACAGAACGTGTGCAGACTCCATCCCAAGTTGTGACTCTGACTGTACCTGGGCAGGACTCAGAGGTTTTGTTTTCGACAGCCATAGTTTTAGTCAAAAATAAATATAGTCGTTTTGTGCCCATTCGGGTGTTGATTGACAGTGCCAGTGCTAGTAATTTCGTCACACTGGCCTGTGCAAAGAAACTAGGGCTGAGTATTAAGCGAAGTAGGCAATCGTTGAATGGAATCGGCGAAGTGTCAGCCGATACACTCGGGTCAGTTAGGTATGACATTGTGCCTTCGAGTGGTGACTTGTCGTGTGAGACCTCTTTGGAAGCTCTTGTGTTGCCACATATTTGTTCGGACATGCCATCAGGTAAGATTGACGTTTCGTCCTGGAAGCATATTAGACACTTAGACCTCGCAGATCCAAGTTTTCATGAACCCGGACCCATTGACATGTTGGTCAATGTTGGCTTCCTCGCGTCGGCGCTTCAACCTGGCCTCATTAGGGGCGAGGCAGGTCAGCCCATTGCTATTCGCACTAGTTTCGGCTGGATAGTGATGGGGGAATGTGCGTCGAATTTTAACCCTGCTCGTGCTCGTTCTGGTAGGAGTACTAATGTTGGGACGAGGAATTGTTTGCTTGTTTCGAACTTGTCGATGGGCCGCAACATTGGGTTGCCCTCGGAGGTAGAAAGTTTGGAGTCTCCTAGGACTGCCTTATCGTCAGACGCTGTTTTGTCGAGTGAAGACTGTATAGAGTCTCCACAATCTCAGCCTGATCATCCCTTGGAGGATTCGCCCTCTAGAGGCGCCGCAGTGCAGAAGAGTTTATCGGAATCTGATCTCCACTCCGACCGGTTCCAGGGCTTAGATGGCGCTCGGGACGCGTCACCAATTATCGTAGGTTCCCCTTGCCATCGTCAGGAGAACAAAGTCATTTTCGAAACTTCGACGACCAGTTCCTGTTGTACGAATAGTTTGATTTCGTCAAATGTCACTCGGCCTTTTGATTGTCATTTAACATTTTTGGTAGTTGTAATTTTGACAAATTATTTGTTACAGCCTGATTGGCTGTCTGAGGCCTTAGTGGTCACATTAGGATCACAATTATCATTATCGTTTCGCTCGCTCTTCGTGCCTTTGAGGGCAATATTGTCGTTCGCGGCCTATAGAGTTGCCCACGTGTCCAGAACCGCCTTTGAGAGGGAATACCGTTCCGGCATTTGTGTCGTTCGGAATGATGACTCCCTTCACTTTTGCAGCCGTTCGAATCCTCGTCTACTTTGTTCGTTTGTTCTAGTCTCGATATCAGAGTGGCGAGTATCGTTCGTAGAAGCCATGAAAGAATTTCATGGTTTCGATGAAGTCGTCGCTGTGGTTCGCACTTATCGTTCTTTGTCTTCTGTCGCTTTTATTCTTGCTTGTGTTTCCAAATGTAAACCCTTTGTCGCATTTCGAATTGCTGTCGCTCAGGACAATATCGAGGGCTCATTGGATCCTGATTATTGCGCTTCGATGTTCGATGTGCTGACTCTGATTGTGTTATGGTGGGCGGGACTTCTTTGGCTTTGCTGTTGCCAGGAGACACGGTCGCGGTTGGATCGGTTGCTCAGTCGAGTAGCGCCAGTGGAACTTGAAGACTCTGGCATCGTCTTCACAAACATTAGGTCGTGTTTTGGTTTGCTTCGAAAATGGTTTCCGTCGTTGCAACGCATCCTACTCATTTGGACATTTCGGCCCATCTGTGGCCTGCGTTGGTCATCATCGAATCCGTTGCACTTAAATTTGTCACATGGGAAGGTTAAGCATGCGCTTCACCATGTCGTGGTTGTAGAGTATGCTACGAGGCGTCATCTTGTGTCGAAGCTTTGCTGCTCATCGTCAGCGATGTTTTCGTACTGGATATCGAAGGCCGTCAGGAACGTTTCGTGTTCTCTTGATGAACAGGGTTATGCTAGGGTGGGCGGTCGATTAGATGATAGAGGTCTGCTGATTCTAGCAGATTTTTGGTTTACTGCGACTGACGAGTGCCACTGGCGTTGTCTGCATCCGGGCCTGCAGCCTACGCAAACTTTACGTACTTATATCGTTGAATTTTGTTTTTTGACAACCTATCGAATAACATC
The DNA here is from genome assembly GCA_950022985.1 of Udea ferrugalis. Classification (NCBI taxonomy): domain Eukaryota; kingdom Metazoa; phylum Arthropoda; class Insecta; order Lepidoptera; family Crambidae; genus Udea; species Udea ferrugalis. The sequence continues at coordinate 26,945,920 of OX465515.1, forward strand.
GTGTTTATAGTATTTGTCGTTTCGTTACTCGTATCGTATTTCGTTATTACCGCATATCGTATTGTATTATCGCATATCGTATTTTTATTTATCGCATCGTTTTATCGCCTATCGTATCGCATTTCGCTATTTTATCGTTCGCATTTCGTTTTTATCGAATATCGTTTTGTCTTTATCGTATCGCATCGTTTTATCGCCTATCGAATCGTATTTCGTTAATTTATCGTATCGTATTTATCGTTTTGTTTTTATCGCTTATCGTTTATTAATTGCGCGTTTATTTGTTTATTTTTTCGTTTATCGTTAGTTTAAAGATTTTGTTTGCCAACATTTCGTATACTATAGTTTCGAAAATACTATGTATTTTGGTGGGCGGAATGTTCAGGATTGTCACTACAATTTTCGAGTCAATTTCTGAACGAAACGCAATGTTTACGCCTGGCAGCACTATCGGGTGCGAAAATTCAAATTGAGTATAAAACGCCATACAAAAGTTTAACGGCGCGCATTTATCGTTGAAGATTCTTAGAACTATTGTCGGTGCAAAGCACATATTTCGTTAGTTTCGTTAAAATTTGAAATCACACCATTTCGTTAGGTTTATATTCGTGTGTGTGCAAGAAGAGGGCTGATCAGCTGGAAGGAGCGCTGCCGCAGCAACAACTCGGTATAGGTATTGTGGAAGGTAACCAGTCCTGGAAGGTAAGTTCGAACCCCAACCGTTCCTGGGATCCAACCCAATCGCCGACCACCGAAGATTCAGACACTGTAGCATACACCCAGGTTAGTGCCCTTACACTTGATTCGTCTTCCTTGCATATTTTATCGTTGTCGTATTTCGCGCCATTCGTTTCGTACCATTTCGTAATTAGTACAGTCCACTCTATCGAACAGTTATTTCAATTTTACATCGTGGCTGTATAGAAATTTGGAACATGGTTCAATAGTTAAGTGAAAAAGAACTAGTTTTTTTTAAAATAATATGACAGCTGTCAGTTGAAAGTGATTCTCCCTAGGGATGAAAAGTATTACTTTCAGCCCGCTTCTCAGGTCAGTAATGACCTACTTTCAGAGTATGAGTAATGAAAAATATGATTTTTAGCGTACAGTTTGTGGTAAAAGTACAATAAATATAATAACTTTTAAGATCCATTCCGAACTTAGTATAATCTACGGCTTAGCCAGTTGTCACACTTACTTGTTCTCATTTGAAATAAATAACTTCAGAATTAATGAGAATTTTACTAAATTAAATTATTTTGTCTTACGTGAAACAATATTGCCGATATTAATAACTTAAAAGAGGCAGGGGTTGTGTATCCAATTGTACTTTTACAGTCATTATAACTCTACCAAATCTAAATGTTACTTAGTCCCTCCATACGTTGTGGCGGAAGGGCTTTTCAATTTGGCCAGGTTATACAAATTTTTCAGGCGGAAAAAGTCAGCGCGCGCCATAGTGTTTAGCTCCCCTGCTTCTATAAGCGTCTTTTTCTAATGTTATGCTAAACTACTTTACACAAACAGCTAAATTACCATTAACCATTGTAAACGAACGAATGTAGGACGAATATAGTTATTTTATTTGCAAATATCAATTAAAATAACCGTTTTAAATTAATTCAACTAAGCTAACGTTTTTTTTTTGCCTCAAAACAAGGGAGTCCTAATGAACCATTTGTTCGGTATAACACGCGATTTCTTCTAACCAACCACTGGTCGTCAAGTTGGTCTGACCGCGTGCAGCTTTACTTTACCATCTAATAAAAATACATATCTAATCTAATCTAAATCAGCCATGAGGATCCCACTGCTGGGCAAAGGCCTCTCTTCCCCTCCTCCACGCGAGTCTATTTTGGGCCTTTTTAGGCCAGTCCCCTGCAAAGGCGTCCAAAATACATATACAATATTAAAATAGAGAAAATCGAGGATGAGGAGGATCGACTGAGTTTTTTTTATTGTCATTGGGATATCCAAAAGAGGAAAATATTTTCGGGAACAGGTAACACTGGCAGTTTCTGCACACTATCGCAACGCCGTTTAGACAGCAACAATGTTTATACTATTATTTGTATATGTTACTGGCAATCGGTGAAATTCAGGTGTTCTATACAATACCTAGGCAATGTATAGAATGCCTGGACCGTCCAGGCAATGTATGAAATATTGTAAATATCATTGTCCATTACTCACTTTGCCTAGGTAATGTATTGAATACCTGCTGTTCTATCGGCCATGTGAAAAGTTAATAAAGGGTCAACGGGATGAAAAGACATACTACCTATAACATGATGTAAAAGTTAGTAAAAACTTATTCTTACAATCGCACATAAATCTTAGTCACTTAAAATAGAATCGGGGCAGAACCGACCCGGTCAGATTAGGTTAGAACCTTCGTGTTTAGTTTTTTTTATAAACCCAATAAACGACTTGCCATCTTAACTGAACCAGTAATATTTGAGCTTTTACACACATTGCCGGCTGTGCATTGGGTGTTGTATAGAATGCCCAGGCAAAGTATGAAATGAATAAAATTTCATACATTGCTTGGGCGTTTTAGGCATTCTGTACATTGCCTGGGTATTGTATAGAATGTTAGATTTATTAGATTGCCTGTAACATAGGTGCACTCCGCCCACACCTACGCGCGGGGTAGTTCATTGATTCACGTTGACTCCTTGCCAGTCATGGACTCCCAGTACATCAGATACAAATTCAGGCTGAATGCACAGCTCTGGCGGTCATAATCTAGAGTTACAGAAGATAAGAAGATGTCAGAATGTCGTTATGTAACGGAAGACCAATTACAGAATTTGACATAAAACATTTCAATCAGCCTGAGTTGTAATTTGTTCGTCTGATTTTTATCTGTTGCAATCTGACTATTAAAAAGGTAGGTAGCCCTCAGCCTCATTTTGAATATATAAGTAAGAAAAGAGAGGAGCACAATAAAGAATACGTAGGATGTACAGTCAACAGCACATCAGGTTACCCCATTTCCGTTTTTTCTCTCGCTCTGCCAAATGACATTTCTTTTCAATAGAGCAAGGAGGACTGACCGGAAATGAGTACCGTGATGTGCCGGCCACCGTACATAGTTTTTGTTCTTTAACGGGGATATCCACATAATTTTTGGAGATTTTCGGGGTTTTAAACTTACTTTCTGAGGAGAATATTTTCTGGAATTGATAACACTGGTACTTAGTGCCTGCACACTGGCGCAACGCTGTTCAGACAGGAAGAATGTTTATACTATTATTTGTTATTGTATACATAGAGGAGGTGCACTCCGCCTACAGAGTTTTCGCGCGGGGTAGTTCATTGATATACGTTGACTCGTTGCCATTCGTGTGCTCCTGGTACATCAGATACAAATCCAGGCTGAATGCACAGCTCTGGCGGTCAAAATCTAACGTTTGGACTAAAGGTACAATTCCAAGACGGACCGCAAACTGCAACCGGAAACTGCACGTGACACTACTGGTTCCTCTGAATCTCTATGACAGTGATTCAAAGCGTGGCCTCACTACTACAGCTCTGAACAAAATTTTGTAGCTTGCAGTTTGCAGCTTCAGTTTGCGGTCTGCGGTCCGTCTTGGAACTGTAGTTCCAAGACGGACCGCAGACCGCAGTTTTGTTTTGACCTTGTCGCCACAAATCTATTGCTAAGAAATGAAGATGTTCTAAACACTGCATTATTGAAAGTATATGCACCGACATTTCCGTTGCACCAGGGTTATAAAGGCAACACATTGTATGCAGCTATGCAATAAAGTTGCAATCCTTACGGCGCGGGCCTCTTCAACCAGGGGCACATAATGTCGAAGAAACTACGAAAGCTATGAGCAACGCAATGATGTATTGACTACTACCTATGTCTAGATCTTTTTAACAGGCAGATTAGATAAAAAACTCTTAAAAAATTGTAGGTTGTGTTTTTAAATAAGTGTAACTGCAAGAAACACTATTAGTTTCTTATCATTTCTATGAAAGTGATTTGGCCGCACTGTAGCGCTGTATTCGGGAATAAAAGTGTGTCGCTTTTAAGTTTGTCGCAGTTTGCGATTGTAATTCGCGGTCTGCAGTTCGTCTTGGAATTTGGCTAATTCTTCAACAGTTTGACAAAAAATATTTTATCCGACGAATAAATCACAACGCGGCAGACTTTAGTATGTAGGGGTAAAAGTAAATTTAAAAAAACACAGTGGCACTTGGTACAGTAAGACAAATACAGAGGAACAAAATGTCTCACTGGAATTGGAATGGTATCAGCTCAGCATTATGCTGGGTGTCATAATGACACCGCAGCGCTGGTCTTCCGCTACTACCGCTTTGTCAAAATGTCGTTATGTAACAAACCTACTTACAAGACATCAAACATTTAAATTGGCCTGATTTGTAATGAATGTTGGAAAATTAAAGAAAAGTGGAGAACCCTTGGTTACTTAAATAAATAATTTGAATTGAAGTGGTGGGGAGGCCTTTGCCCTTGCAGTGGGACAATATCTTAGACTAATAATAATAATGTATTGACTAATGAGCCACCACTTAATAGCTGCTTCAATTCAAAAATAAATGAATTTCAAAATGAGGAGTTGCACTTCTCCCACAGCAGGTGCGCGCGGGGTGGTTCATTGTTTTACGTCGACTCCTTGCCAGTCATGGACTCCTAGTACATCAGATACAAATCCAGGCTGAATGCACAGCTCTGGCGGTCAAAATCTAGTGTAAAAATAACAACAAACTTATCAGTTTTAAAACTGTGGCTGTTGATGATGATGATTAAGATTATGGTTTGTAAGATCTGAACTATTTTACATTTTAAAATTTAACTAAAGCCCGAATGCGTACCAGATGTTTTCAATCCTCGTCGGCGGCTGTGGGCGTCTCAAGGGCGGGCCAGATGGGTCAGAGACTTCACACTGAATATTATTCACACACGAAACATGCTTGTATGTGCTAAGTATGTTTAGATGATAGAGCACTGAAACTAGCTTTATTCATTAAGATGACGTAGTGTTTCAATAACTCTTTCTCCTTATAGTTAAGACTAGAGTGAGAATGCAACAGACGAAATTCTACAACAACAACCGTCTTTTCCTCAAAACTGGGCAGTGGCACAGGCAGTGTCCTCACCTAAACCATAAGGTGGTGTGAGCCAGATTCCAGCAAGCGGGCTTATTGTGAGTTTTCGGAAAGATAAACCTTACTGTCAGATGTTATAAGGCTCTGACTAAGCCTAACGACTAACCAGACATCAATGTCAACGTGCCTTCCACAAAAAAATACAGGTACTTGTACCTATTCGAATTTGTTTGTCACAACTGGGCCACGGGCGTTCTGGACTTTTAATTATTGGAAACTCTACCATTTATCCCAAATATATCTAATGTAATTCGATGTTTATTTTTTCCATTATCATTTTCACAGTCGTTTAGAACGAAACGCTACTAAAGACTTCCGTGCAGCAGTTGGTTCTGGTTGACGTTTGAAAGCACTTGTAACAGGTCTATTTCAATGAAGATATTTCTGATTCTGATTCTGACGTCGCCAGTTTTCAGTCGTTAAGCTTAGTCAGAGGCCCTAGAGCGGCTTGATAACATCTGACATTACGGTTGCTCACTAACCTCACACCCCTCCGACAATCCGCACTGAGCCCGCGTGTTGGAGTATGGCTCATTACACCTCATAGTTGAGGTGGGCACAAGCCCAGCAGTGGGACGTACATAGACCGTTAATGTTAGAACTAAAAGATCGATGCTTGACAGATGTTAACTTACCAATGAGCTACACTTAGGATACAATTCTAAGACGGACCGCAAACGGCAACCGCAAACTGCAAGCGTCACAAGTTTATTCCAACTGCAGTGCTGCCACGCTTGGAATTGCTATAGAGATTCATAAAGCCAGTAGTGTCGCTTACAGGTTGCGGTCTGAAGTCCGTGTTGGAATTGTACCTTTATCATTTTGAAACAACGCTTAGGGCTATCTTCAACAGTTAGTTAACATTTATCAGACGAACAAAATAAAACGCGGCAGATTTTAGAATGTATGTCAAAATGACGTTATCTAACTAGAGGAAGAGTTACAGAATTTGAAATTAAACATTTAAATCGACCTGAGTTGTAATTCGCTTGTCTGATTTGTACCGTTTTCATCTGACTATTGAAAAATGAGCCCTCAATAATTATTTTTATTCAAAACTAAAGGGAGGAAACGTAACGAAGTTATCCGTCTATTATAAAATAGTACATTGTTATCCTAGGGGTGAAAGTTACTTATTTAGTCCCGAGACGGGGTTTGGCGCCCCGAACGAAGTGAGGGCGCCAATAGTTCGAGGGACCCTCACTCACTTCGTTCGGGGCGCCAAACCCCGTCTCGGGACTAAATAAGTAGCTTTCACCCCTAGGATAACAATGTACTATTTCAGGATTAGATTTCAATAACATATTCTCAGAACCGGCTCTAAGATTTTATATGCTCCATGCAATAAGTTTAATACAATAATAAAATACAAAATAAAATATTAATTAATGCCACACTTCAATGTTAAATTGCTATTATTAAAAGACAATAATTATGACGTCCTAAAAAAACCTTGTTCAATACTGCTTTTTTATTTGCATAAAAGATGCGTAAAGGATCTTCTCTTAGAAGAACATTTTTTTTTGTAGTCGGTCGCTTCAAGCGTTACAGAGTAGTTGGAAAATGACCTTTGACGCATTGATATAAGGTGATAACGATAAGCGGCGGAAAGCGAACGGGCAAGCTGTATACATATACCTACCATGTGGCTGCCAGCTACTTTTATTATGAGTACGCAATACATTTTCCATCCTTGTCTCTCGCAAAGGGGGCGTGGTATGGGTGGAGCCAGTTATACGACTCAGAGACACACATGCACAGTTCAGCTCATACTTGGAGCTGTTTTGTTCCTAGGTGTAGGTGTTCAAAGTGTAAACTCACACCTTCAGTAAGCGAGGGGGTAGTCCATCGATTTTCCATCCCGACATCTCCCACAATCTTCTGAATTCCCAGTGATTCAAATTTGCGATGTATGCAGCTACGACCTAGATTCCAAGTGCAACGTGCACTCTGCTGCATGCGATGCACTCCTGACGCATCTACAAATGCATTGCAATGATTATTTCCGATTTTTCTTTATTTTTTAACTTTTAATAAACTTTTTAAATATATTTTTTCAAGTGACATACATACATATTGTGGTGTATAGGTAGCAGTGTCCCCCTCTCATCCTGCCAACTGGGCGTGTCCTCAACCTTGTGGGGGTAGGCGTGGCGAAATGAGTTATAACTCACACATCTGACGGGAGGAATTATGCATATAAATAGCGGTCTGGTAGGAAATGCATGCACACTAGTACACTAAAATGCATGCTTGCCGAAGCTCCGGTCCGCTCCTGGGTTCCTGGTAAGCGGAAGGCGAAAAGCGCAACGAATCGCAGTTTGGTTGCACTTAATGCAGCTAAAGTGCAGGGGATCGATGGAGTGCATGCTCGGCGCTCTCCACACGGAACTATTTTACGTGACGATCAGTCGTGAACGGAATCGTACGTAGATGTCTTGGGATGCATACGACACGATTCTTCATTGCAACCAGCAGTCATTATATTATTTAGTTTGTTATTTGTTTTATACACAACCATGTCACGATGACCATGTGAATGTAAGGAAACGAAAATATTTTGTTAAATTAAGACTTTCCGTTAGTTTGCAATTCAATGTTATTTCCCAGAATTTAATCTTTATAAGCGCCACTACGAAAAAACATATTATTACACCTTGTGACCTTTTTCTATCCAAACCAACAAGTTCAAAAATGTACGTATATTAAGTATGTATTTACAAAATAAAAGATTTAAGTATGTTCATCCGTTATAGTCTAGTATCCCATAGCACCAGCATTTAATTGCTCAATTCGGGGCTAGATGGCGTGTTGGAATAATGTCCGGCGATGTACATTAATTATTATTTTTATAATTTCAACGAAGATTATTTTCTTGCTAATTAGAGAGTGTTTTTAGTAGTCGGGCTTTAGTTTTTAACATAATTTATGTTCCGGGGTTCCCAAGTTGAAGTCCCCAAGAGGGCGCTGTTGCCAATGTAATGTGTCGTTATAAGTAAAGTCAAAACTAGCTAACAAACAAATAGTAGGTACTAGGCTTTTAACTACTCTATTTGTCTAATTATGATAATTAGTTTTTAAAGTCCCAAGTGACGCTCATAAACCTATCCCCTCCTTTTTGCTTCGCTGTAGTCGGGTGAAAAAGAATATTCAGCATTAGCATTTTCAAAAATCTAATAGGTACCATACCATGACTCATTTATTTATTTATTATAATGGACGGATGACCTGATAAAGTTCGGAGGTTTCCGGTGTTCAACAGTGGACGTCGTATGGCTGCTGTTGATGATGATGATAGTCAACATGCTGTTGACTAGTGGTTATAAGTAACCACTTACAGTAATCACCAAATGGTCAATATGCTAGTAACATACAAATTAAACAAAAAGTAATAATGATAACAAAACAAGATATTAAATGAAATGAAATACCAAACACAATAATAGAAAAAAAACAAATCAAAATATAAATAATATAATTATTCGTTATTGATTTTCTGTACCTACTCATACAGATTTACCAGAAGCTCTTATTTGAAAATTTGACTAAATAGGCAATGTGAAGTGCCGGCAACAATCGGTGAAACAGCGTCGCAAAATATACCTAATATATTTGTTTTCCTTAAAATATCTTGGTGGAAGAACAAAATAATATACCCCCCCATCGTTGCAAATCCATAAAACACAAATAAAAGACACAGATATACACTTATTTATTTATTTAAAAAATAAGATACACAAATATTGTACAACATTACTTTCATCCATATAATAGAATGCCAAAATATGGGATCGCTTACAGTCGATAGACTCTATCACACTTAAGTACTTGTAGGTTACTTCTTTTGCTTGGGAATAAAGTCATTCTAGACAATCTTATCATAACATTTTTTACATTACGACTAACTTTAGTATTTCAGCCCTATCGTTATTTGAGTGAAGTCATTTCAAAGTAGGTATTCCATAACTTTCATTATAACATTTACTTATTTCCTTTAAAAACAAACCTTTGAGTAATAGCACAAACATAATATAGTCGGTTTCAGTTTTTATAGGGTAAGGGAACCCTCCCTTACCCTATAAAAACCTAACCTAACAAAACAGCTTCCAAATTGACATCATATAGGTCAATTTAATACTTAATCTATATACAGTGTGTCTGGTCACCGATGTCCGACCCGTTAAGGTGAAGTAATATGATCTATTTTATGAATAAATCCACCATAATTAAGCACTTTTAATTAAATTTTTTTAAAAAAAAAATAATTTATTTCAGGTAAATTTTACCTGCGTTTCAAAGGGTTTCTGATGACAGGGTGATATTCAATTTGTCACAACTTCTAAACTATTTTACTTGGAACTTTGATTTTTGCTTCAGTGTTTAGGTGATGTCTTTGGGTATCCATAAAGTTAAAAATAAATGTATGTTGACAGTTTAGTTTTTCTGAAAAAATAATAAATGTAAAAAAAACTAACAAATTCTATCACAATTTTCAAGTTCAAACATTTTTTTGAGGTATTTTAAGGGAGTTATGAAAAAATGTTTTTTTGTCAGCTTATTGCCTGCTTTTGTAGCTGTCCAACGATACCACTTTTGTGACTGTAGGACCTCTAAATCGGCAGATATTGCAAACTAAAATAACCCACCCGTACTCCCGAGAAAAAAAATTAAAATGGCGGCCATTTTAAAACAACTGGGGCAAAGTGCTTAATTATGGTGGATTTATTCATAAAATAGATCATATTACTTCACCTTAACGGGTCGGACACCGGTTCCCAAACACACTGTATATAAAAGAAAGTCGTGGTTCTCCACTTATAACTCAAGAACGGCTGAACCGATTGAGCTGAAAATTGGCATGGAGGTAGTTTTAAGCCAGGAGAAGAACATAGAATACTTTTATTTATTTTACTTTTTTTTTTGCCCTTAAGGCGGAACAAAGTTCGCCGGGTGAGCTAGTACCTAATAATACTAGGGTAATAGTACTAGGGTACCTTAATAATAATACTAGGGTTGTTCTAATGCGAGGTATGAAAATGCGAGGAACGTTTCCCTTTTGCGATACAAATTAGGTTTTTTTTCGGTCTAAGCTTCTAGGTCTAGGTTGTTTTCTAAAGTTTTCGTTACTTAAGGTATTTCAACTGCGTCCAGTACAATGCTATATTTTTGAAATGTTTGCTTCTCCGTATATTAATCGGATACGCTCATGGCCGACGGCGATTACCTAATTATTACGATTTTATTAATCTTTTAACTACCATATTACAAAAATTCACACCTTTGAATTTATAGATTTCCAAAATGCAAGTTGCAAACTTCATACATCTTCCGAAAAACTGAACATACATTCATTTAAGGTTATCATTTTGAAACACACTAGTTTTACATGAATTGATCAACCACATATTTGAGATGGGCCCTGGTTAGTAAAATATGCGCCAAGGACAAACACAACCGCCCCGTTTCTATGTCTGAGCTTTTTATTACTATTAAAGCATGTCTATTGTCTATTTGAGCATATATTAAGGAATATCTAAGTGTTTTTATCATTCTCAGAAACTCATAGTGAAATCTCTACATATTAATGTTCAAATCATGGTGTAACATAGCTTAGATATATATTTAATTCATTCGTTTATTTAGAGCGGGCAATAAATTCATCAATACATAACATCACAACAGAGGCCCACAGATGAAGACTAATTTGCTTGTCACAGAAACCAGATAATCTTAAAAACTAGATAAGTAACTCGCTGTGTCAGCGACGTGCCACTCGGCAGCCGGCCTACGAACTTCCGGAAGGCTACCCCCTGCGGTCCGAAGTCATGATGATGATGTTTCAGCACTCTTGCTACAAACGAACCGAAATTCACTCTGTCGAGGGGTTCTGAGGCGACCCTCACGCTGTAATTGTGCTGCTTTAGCACATGGTCTACAAACTCCTTGACCTTCGCGGACCAGTGTATCTTAGCCACATAGAGCTGCATCGTCCGCATTATAAGATGTAGCACTCGTCTCTGATTTCTGTCTTCTGTTCACCGCTTTGACGAAGCCTACACCGATTCTTCAGTGTACATGGAAATACGCTTTTGTAAGCTGTTATGGTCTACTAATTGTGTGTGCAATAAGTAGAGCAATTAACACATCTCCATGGTAAGTAGCTGAAGGTTCCCGAGTCTCTCAACGTGCACTTCAGCCCTCCAAATCCTGTTACTCTAACTAGGCCTCTGGAGTTCAAGATATCACTGGAAAATATACAAAGTTCAAGGTCATACATGTGTTTGATAATAAATTAGATACCATTTGCCGAATTTAAAAGTCTTATTTACCTGTAGACTGTCTGATAATTTTACTTTGGTCCCTGGCACCGTCCTGTATGTATCATTACATTATTAATTAAGACTCATTTATCGAGTATTCCAGAACCTTGACCAATTTGACCTATTTACAAGACTAATATTAGTGTCAAAGTTGTGGAATACTCAAAGAATGGGTGTATTAGGTAACAAATTACATATTTTTAAATCTGTAAACAAAAAATATGAGACATTAGGTAGTGGGTAACTACGGTTGAAAGTCTCCTACTTTGAGAATTGATTTAAAAGGGTTGGTTTCTTGTCCTAAAATTTTGGTTCATCACAAATCACAAATATTAAGATAACCTCAAACTTGTGTAGGACAGTTGTCAGGCAGGTTCTCAATCGGTCCACTAGAGGCGCGCTAGTGATCTTGTTTCGGCAGTCAAGAGAGCATCCTATGATAATTTTGATACCCTTGCGGTTCACAACCAATTTTAATCACTTTTGTGTATGTAAAGCAGGAAGTGATGAATAACACGCGAATTGTATTGCTTTCAAGTTTGTTTGATTGGCATTTAAACCAATGAATGTTTTGTCTACGATGTACAATTTAAGACTCTTTCTGGAGATTTGTTCATTGAAATTGCTTGGCAATAACAGATTAGTTTTTTAATTTACTCATACTGGTTGGAAAACAAGATGTACTTAAGTCAGATTTTGCATTAAAATTAATTCTAGGTTATGTACTTGCTCTTGTACATTCAATACAAAAAATGCCGGTTGCCTCAATCACGTTTCTAACCTGCAAAAAGCCCAGATTTCGCGACTGAGGGACTAGGATCGCATAAGTTTGAAGAAGTTGTTGACATGCGCGTTAGATAGCACACCCAGGAAATCAATACAGTCTGACATGTTATATACCTGTGATGCGTTGTTCATAGTTTAGAAATGTGTTTTTATGAAGAAGTTCAAATGAGCTTACTAACCAAAAGTTTTTAAGAAGAAGTAACAGTATTTTCAGACTTTTAAAGTCATTTTGTACGTTACGTGTTCAGCAAGCTTTTTAGCTTACTTGCCATGTGTATAGTGCACTAGATTTCTGATCATCGACATACACAGCGCGGTAACTTTGAATTACCTCATGTCAAATTTTAACATTAATAGAAATACTTTAACTCTGTACTAGGAATTGTCCTGGAGCAACTGAGTACTGTTGTTTTTGAGATTGATTTAATTCTCATTGTTATAAACATGCATTAAAACTTTTGTTATAACTGATGATTTTTTTACAAGAAACGACAGCCTTTGAAAATGATGCCTAAAGGTACGGCGCTTGAAGAAACATTCTTCTCAATGAATTCCAATTTAAAAACCCTTGGGAGGAGCTCAGCTGTATCTTGTGCATTTGTGCGAATGTTCGAAACTTCTTTAAAAATAATGTACTTACGAGTATTCCTAATTTTTTTTGGTTGATAACGACTTTGCTGCTCATAGCATTATCATTTTTTCAGCATTTATTCTTGAATAATAAAGCAAGACGAAAAGTCTTGCTGATTTGTTTCAAGATGCACACGCTTTGGTAATCTAGCGAAAATTATGCAAATTATGATTAAAGAATATGTTAATTTGGCAATGACTGATGAATCAAGGAAAGAAACAAATCTCATATTTATAACTTGGTTTAATAACGTATTACAGTAACATATTTCTAAAATACCTTATGTACAGTTCATAGGGTCATAATACTACATAAGTTGTATTCATCGTTCTTTCAATTTCACATCTATATTTTTAAAATTTCAAAAACATTTATTTATTTACTTAGCATAATTAGGGATATAATATTAAATGATCGCCACACTGTTACAAGCTGCAGTTTCTTAGTGAATAATGCACATTTGCCCACAACATTTACACACTTATTTTGAAGGTAACTAGGATACGAAAACGTACAGTGAAGTATATTTATATAAAGTATACGTCACTTACTTATTATAGGTGTCCTAAATAAGGCTTAATTATACTACATGTTTAAGAGTACATATTTCAAAATATTAGGACATTTATTAACAGTGTTTGAAGCGGTTTCAACAAAAGTCCCTTAACACATTTTGGAATGCCTTTTTAAAAGATTGAATTATTACACGTTAAGTGAGTTCGTTATTATCAGTAAGTGCCACTGGTAATGTGGTACGATGTAAGCATTGAACACCTCATACATTTTCACCACAATATCTACTTGCAATAAGAAGAGGACTAAGTATTATTTTTCTATTGAATAGAACGGACTAAATTGCAATTACAATAACGGTCCCTTACATGACACCACCACCATAAACACCATCACTAAGCTTAAAAATATATAATAATATTAATTTTGGAATCATTTCATAATTCATAACAACAATACAATTAGTTATTGTGTTAAAAAGCAATGACAATAATATCACGAATCTACAAAAAACTTATAACAAAAATGTCGGAACACTACTTTTCCCCTTCATTATACATCGCAAAAGCGCATATTATAAGCATAGCCCATCCATCCCAGACAAAGTTTGGGTTCAGGTATAAGAAGCGATTGAGAGAATTCATAAATCTTCGTACAGAAACAGAATAGAAAACGTTTATTTTTTCAGCCAGCTCAATAAATATCTACAGACCCTTCGATGCAGTGATTTTTAAATTTAATTTTATGGCACAAAACCATACCTTTCATGTTTGTAACATCTATTACTAAATTATGGAATACAAATAAATGATTGAGTATTGAAAGGAACTCAGAGCCACAACCCTTGCGTTCGAAAGTATGCGATGAACTGGTCACTGTAGACTTGACTTTCTAATAGGAACAATTTGATTGGTTAGGGGACGTGCTAGATCGAAGGACACGCATGAAATTACAACATTCTTAACGCGAACGGACTATAGGTGGTATGGCAAACAACACATGGCTTCGACCGCGCCTGTAGTCGTCCGGAACGAACAGTTGCTGTTTGTTCCGGACGACTACAGACTACAGATTGTCAGATTTGCTAAATATCTAGTTGCAGTTGCAACAAGATATTTAGCAAATCTGACAATTAATTTTTCCCGCGGATTATTTTTAACATTATTCTGAATTGGTGGACTGCCTGCCTAACTTCTAAAGAGTTATAACCAAGACACGCTAAAATAAATAGGGTAGGATACAAACATGGGTGTATTCGATTCGCTTATATAATACATTCGATACGCTTATATAATACATACGCTTAAATACAAAAGCCATAAATACGCTCGTACTCGCACATCAGCTTTTTGGATTTTCCTTAAATTATTATGTGACATATTTATCTCTAAGCATACAGTTACATGATTAATATTTTAAATTAAAAAAAACATATCATTTGTTTCACAGTTTTAAACTTGTGAGCAGAGATACAGACATAATGTAAAGTTTATTAAATCAACGTTTTCATAAAATGTTGTTGCTGCGTTTAGAAAAGTTAAGGGTCAGCACATTACGAGTATTTAGTTACATAAGTATGGAAAACTGTGTCCTCATGCACACTAACCAAAGCTTATTACTGCATCTGCAAGCGCATTATATAAAATATACTTAGTTTCTTCGCTAATTACATTTTAAGGTTGCCAAAATATTACATTCGCAAATTGTAAATATTAAACATAATTATATTTTTAAAAATGATTCCATAGCCGTGTGGACAGGAACGTATAGGTACTTTAAAAATCAGTCTCTATCGCTGTATGTTTTCAATGATAATAATTTAATCTTACTTTACTAACACATTCTCTATATTTATCGGCGGTGACCGATATTCCTTAAGTTAAGCTTAATCCACATGAGCTCCTCCAAGTATGTTGACTCTCATTCAATTATTTCCCTCGGACAAAGTAGTGCCTCCTCATTTGAAAATCGACTTTAGTATCTAGAGCAGTGAAAGAACTATTTTCAAATATTGATTGATAAACCAGATTTTGACCATGCAGATATAACTGCGCCGAGGGTTTCTAGACGTTGGTGAACTCGTCCGAAGTCTTGAATTGTGGACAAAGGTGCTGTGGCTGTGGCGGCCACAGCTACAGGTGATTGGCCACTCTATGAGCGGCGGCTGCGCTGTGGCGGACCTGGATAGGGGCCCAGCGCCGCCCGGGGCCCTGTAAAAGAAAGCGCCATAAAATATTAGAATGACATTAAATGTCATTTTGACTTTTTGCTAATCTGGCACTAATAGCATGCCCTAATGGTAGCCACCAGCACTCGCTACGAGAGTGGCTACGGCGGGAAACTGTGCTACGAGATCGATTATCACGTAGGCTACGTCGTGATCGATTACGAGGACGGAGGAATCTACATGAAAAAGTCAAACACTTAGTTATGTCATAACTAATTTGTTTACATAGTTTCAAATTAAATTATTCTCTGATCTTCTAAATTGGATTAAAATGTGAGAACATAATTCATTCGCCCTTAGAAATCCATTTCAATTTTCGTTTATAATATCATGTATGATAGCAACAATACAATGATGTCTGTGTGGGGTAATGTCCAGTAATTTTATTTATTTGTTCTAACAGATAAACAATAAAGTTATGACGTGTTTTTGACACGTCATGCGATTAGGAATCACACTAGAAAGTATAATTTTTGGTAATAATTAATAAAACCGTATATTTATGTTTTATACTGCATAATCTGTGTGCATTTCCCAATATTCATTTCTAAAGCATAGATTCAACTTATATTCGCCACTATTTGTGTATTCCAAAATCGAGGATTAAATATTTGCTTTTTGACTATCTGTCAGTTTTGTTTGTGTACATACAGTCCCGATGTCTTCAAATTATGTTTTAATAAGGCGATGATTGCACTTGAAGATACAAATACAAAGTCATACACTTTACAATGACTCTCAACAATTTTCATTGTAGACAGAACGATTCTGTAGAAAATAATTTGTCATCTATTTGTAAGGCAGTGATTCACATTATTTCTTAACAAACTCACATTTTGTCCTCTGATTTGTCTCCTTTAGGAATAAATTAAAACTTATATCCTGGCGCTTGATATGTGGCACATAATGGAGTGTTCAGCTTTGCTTGTTTAATTTCCTTTCTTCACTCTTGTGGTCTATAAATACAAACAATGAAACCTCACACTGTGTCGCTTTGAGTGTTGTCTGGTACTAAATCAGGCCACCAGGGGCGCGGGAGGAAGCTTTGCGCGGCCGATCGATTGATAACCTAACTCTACCTGAGGGTCATAATCAGTTTTTGAAGATTCCATGTGTTAAAAAATAGAGACTATAAATAAAACTCAACTTTGTTTGTGTTCAAGTTGTTAAACATAGCATTTAAACTAAACAATGTTTTGCCTAAAGTGTCTAATTCAACAATTCTTTCGAAGATTTGTTCTTTTAAGTTGCTTAACAATTAGCACATCCTGTTTATACATTCCATATTAAATTAAGTGCCGTTTGTGTCTTAGCTTTTCCATAAAATCACCTCAAGGAGACGTAGTTATGAATTTTAAAAATGCCGGTATTCAGAATCACAAGCATTTTAACCTCAAAAACTTTTATTTTTCGCATAAGTTTGAAGAAGTTGATGACATGCGCTGAATGCAGTCCACCTTTAAATCAATACGATCTGACAAGTTAGGAACTTATGGAGAACGCTACATTTTTCATTGTTCAGAAATGTTATCTTTTGTATATGATTAGGATTAAATGAGAATATTTAGAATAATAGGACAGTAATTTCAGACTGTTGTTGTTATTTTCTTGAATACGCTCTTTTTAAATACCAAAGCTAATGTGGTGCACGAGATTTCCGATCATCAGTTCAACACAACACAGCGCGGGAATTTTAAATCACCTATGTGTCAAATTTTAACAAAATGGAAAATAATGCTAGGAAAATTCTAATAGGTTTTTGTGAACTGCTTTGCAATTCTGGCTTGTGCCAATTCTTCGTTCGATCTCGCTCAGGATGAAAACACTAATTTTAATCATCTATTGGCTTGACCTTCTCCCTCATTCATCATCATCATCATCAGCAGCCACATGATGTCCACTGCTGAACATAGGCCTCCCCCATAGATTTCCAGAGCTGCCGGTTGGAGGCGGCCTGCATCCACCGAGACCCTGCGACCTTTATGAGGTCATCCGTCCACCTTGCGGGCGGGCGTCCCACGCTGCGCTTGGCCTCGAATGGTCTCCACTCGAGGACTTTCCGGCCCCAACGGCCATCAGTCCTTCGAGCTATGTGCCCCGCCCACTGCCACTTCAACCTGCTAACACATCATCATCTCCCTCATTAGTGAAGAAATAATTTCAAAATGATTATTGGCTTAAAAATATTCGAAAAACTAAAAAAAACGGAACAGTAACGACAGTTGATGAAAACAGGAAATAATTTCTGAATGTTTGTAATGTACTGTAACCTTTTAGTTAGTTTTCAAGTTCGAACTGAAAAATCAGCTGTAAGAAGGCAGGTCATGGGTCTCTGCCTTTCTGCAAATGTAAAACTTTTCTTGAAACTGATGTATTCCTTGCACTTTTGTAATGACATTACGTCTTTGTAGCTTAAGAGCAGAACAAAAAACGCGTCGCTCCATTTTTCATCGCTTATCTAATAAGCAACAAGGCACAAGTCGTGCTAGTATGATTTGAGAAGTACAACTACAGGCTTCCATTGAATAATCAATTGAAATAAGATTTAAAAAAATAATGTGTTACACACATAGGAGATGACAGAGGATGCGTTGCGAGGGATGTGTTTAAGAACCAATGGAATCGCTTCATTTACCTAGCTTCTCTCAAAGAAGCAATTCTATTGGTTCTTAAGAACACATCCTTCAGAACGCGTCCTTGCTCATCTTTAGTGGAAACGCACCCTAATGATGTATCATAATAAAACAAATTTAATGAATCATTATTTAATAACATACATTTCCATCAAATATCTAAAATTAATACCATAGGTATAGACAATCTATTGGATCGTACTCGTACAAATGAGGTTTTATTCATCGTTCATAAACGATTACTTATTTTTTATAAAACTCACCAAAAAACATTTGTTTTTATGAGTACACCAAAAACGAGATACATTAAGTTAGTAAGAGACAGTTAAGGTACAAACAGTTACAAGAAACTTTCATTGACTTTTAACCTGTACCTACTACCATGTTTTAACAAATGTAGAAATCTGAATCTGAATGAGTATACATTAGCTGATTATAAGTTAAGCTAAGTAATACCGTCAATACTAGAAACGGGAAAGAATAAGTGACTGACAAAACATCTTACTCTAAAAACTAATTCTTACCAGACTACGGCGGAGTAAAAAGAAGAGTTACATTACTTATATGCAGAAAAACCAACAAATTCAGCTCAAGATCGCGTCATCATTGCGGTTGACACTAGACAAGATGATTATTATGGCTTATTTTATTTTACTAAACAAAATAATACACTGGTGTTTGGATAAAAATGATCACCAAGTCGTAACAAGCTGCAGTTTGATAGTAAATGATGCTCTTACTTACTCACAACAATAACTAACTTATTTTAATAGTAACTATACATATTAAATGACATTTGTAATTCTATAGTAACTGAAATTGACATTTGTAATTAAATAGTATTGTATGAATGAATGAATTTGTATTGTTTTTATTTAAATACTCGCCTCATGATGAGACATGTAATGAATATTACGAATAAATATCTTATCTTATCTTAGGGTACATAGAGTGGCTTCAATTAACGTCTTCATGCCTTTTTGAAAGGTGGAATAAAGTCACATTCAGTATGAGATATTGTGGTATTCAATAATGTAAGTATTTAGAGATCTTCTCAAGTTCATTCACCACAGTAATTATTTACAATAAAAACAACATATTTCAGGACATTTTTATTTTTGAGCATAATTGTTACTCAAACTTTAAATTCGTTGAGGATTTTACCTAGTCAGTTCCAAACTATTCTTAAATTAAAGTTTGTTACATTTTAGAGTTTTAAGTATAACTATAAAATACTTTTATCTTACTCTACTGGAAAAATCCCTACATTCATTGTCAAACATTGGCGGTGGCAGATCCACGAAAAAGCCTAACCTACATGAGCTCTACCAAGGGTGTGAATTCTCATTCAAAGGTTTTACCCAGGAAAAGTAGTGCCTCCTCATTAAAGATTTATCTGCCTAATCCCTGAATTCAGAAACGTCAATCAGGGTGGAGTACGCCTTAAAACTCATGCTGTCACCACATCATCATCGTGGTTCTCCTCGCCCGGTTGGATATATCCATTGCACGGGCGTCTTCTCACAGGTGCTATCCTCCCTCGGTTTTTAATTAAGGCCTACAAGTATATTTCGTGACCTTCGTGGTGTTCTTTCCCCCGGGCTGCGGTGGTTTGGCGTGGCACGGCCCTATGGTGGCGGTGGAGTTCGTGGTCAGCGCGGTCGACCATTGATGCGAACTCTTCCAGAGGCTGCACACGGACGTCGCGGTCAATGACGTCATTGCTGACGTATCGCCCGGCCTGAACGATCTGCAACCTTTGTCTTTGCTTCTTAGAGCACAGCGCTTACCACGCAGGTGCGGCGTGTGTGAGTCGCGGGCGAATATAGGTCTTATAGACTCGTACCTTCGCCCGCAACGGCAGCAACGGTTTCCACATTGACAGCGCCAACTTTGCCCTGTTTACAGCGGGGTACCTGCGAGACCATGTACAGAGATAAATCGATGAGGCAGCCTAAGTATAGAACGGTAGTGCGTAGGCTGCCATCATTCTATCTCTTGTCCTCTAAGTTTGAGCGGCAGTGGGCGTTTGCCTCTGCCAGTCGGGAGGGCCGTCGTCTTGCTCTCATAGTTAAGTAGTCCGGCTGCCGTAACGCGTCGTGCATCACATCACGGCCACCCCTCTCTACGGGCGACCTGTGACCGTCTGCTTGTTGCGCTAGTACATGTGATAGCCAGGCAGCCGGAAGGCCTGGGTTGGAGTGAAGAGGCCCAGAAGGATGACGTGCACACTCTTAGTGTTTAGTGCAGAGAGCTCCGTGCCATCACCGCGTGTGCGGCTCTGGAGGAAATCACTTGTTGTAGGGCCGTCATCAATGTATGAATGGGGTCCCCGTCTACAGTTGTTGCCTTTATGAGGTTATTGAGTGACTCCAATACCAACGCACGAGGGCTGTATAGGTTGGGCGAAGGCACTGTTGTTACGCGCGCCGGAATTTCGTTTTGTGGGGCTCTGCCGGTCTTAATTGGCTGGGTGGGCTCTACGACTTGTGTTGGCGGTGCAATGGCGCTGCGTTTCTCGCGCTGGGGCTTTGCGGGAGTGGGGGTGGGCGCTGCGGCCGGCTGGTCAGCCTGTTTCTTCCCCCTTCGGTTGCGTCGGCCGCGGAGACGCCTTCTTGGTGCCTCACCGCCGGCGGAAGCCCCGTTGACGGATGGGGCGGGTGTTGCGCTTTCCTGCGGCTCGGGGAGGTCGACGCTGGGTATTGTAATTACTTCTGGCTGCTGCCTTGCGGGCTGCTTTATTCTGGGTTGCGGCTGGGTCTTCGCTGGTTGCGGCGGGGGTACTCTCATGCTCCTCTTCCTCGCCTCGCGCCGTAACACCACACACCGACGGTCGTTGGCCATGTGTGGCTGCTCAACTTTAATTTGCGTTTGTGAACTTAGTGGTAAGTTTCTTAGCGCAAATAAAGGAGGGCTTTTTGATGTATATTGGAAACCCAGATTAAATATCAATGCGTCTATAACCACTCTGAGGGTTTGCAAACGTTCTTGAACTCGCAGACTTGACGCGTAGACGAAAGCGCTGCGACTGTTAAAATGGCTGCAGCTACAAGTGATGGCTACCCAGCGAGCAGCGGCTTCACTCTCAAGGCCCTGGTCGTTGGCAAGGCACCAGTCTGCGTCCTGAAAAATAATTGGGATGAGAATAAAATATGTCATTTTGACTTTGGCGACTTCTAATAGCATGGCATAGCTAGCCCCTAGAACTCGCTACCAGAGGGGCGGCGGCGGTAATCTTTGCTCCGAGGTCATTGATGACAGGAGCGCCAGTTACAAAGTAGCATCTACTTAAAATAACAAAACAATTTTCAATCTAATTAAACATACTCTTTCACTTATTTTCCAAATTAAATTCAAATGCGAATACATAATACCCGTAAAAGTATGTACCTATATCTCGTCCTGTACTAGTCGTAGGGTCCAACAATATTGGCTGTAGAAAGCCTCACCTTAGAAAATCATCAATTTCACATTCAAAATAAATAAATAAAATAAAAATGTAGTCTATTTATTTACTTCAGCATTAACTTAAAATAAACAAGAATGAATCATTAATACAGTCCGTTTATTTACAATGAAGGTGTGATACCTTCAAGACATAATACCTAATATGCACATATACCATCTGGAATCACATTCACATCTCTTAGTTGTAACCATTGATTAGTTTATGGTTACAACTTCTTACTAATAAATAATTGTTAACTGTTACAGTAGTATATCCTACTAATATTATAAAGGCGAAAGTTTGTATGTGTGGCTGTGCCGTGTTGCTCTTTCACGTGAAAACTACTGAATGGATTTTAATAAAACTTTAAAATAATCTGAATCGCATATAGGCTACAATTTATAAAGAAATATTACATTTTGTTTTTCAACTTAAGTCCACGCGGGCGAAGTCGCGGGCGGCCGCTAGTACAAAATAAATAAATAAATAAACATCACAAAAGTATCTTCTTTCTTGTATTAAAATGTGAAATTTACACTTCACGTTGTATGTGTTGTATGTTTGTTTGTCGATGTCTTCGAATTATTATTTTTTTCTACTCAACTGGAGATAGCACTGGAAAACAATATGCGAAAAAAACCTGGGGGGCTAAAACGGTAACATTTTAGCATTTCATATTATGAAACATCTAACTGACGTTTCATCTAGGCCGCGGTCCGTTTCGAGTCAAAAGTGAGTAATAGCGCGCTGACGTCGCTCACGTTCATACAATTTATCAATTCGGGATGCGTGTGAGCGCGCTGTTACTCACTTTTGACTCGAAACGGACCGCGGTCTAGATGAAACGTCAGTTATATGATTCATAATATGAAATGCTAAAATGTTGCTGTTTTAGCCCCCCAGATTACCTTTGCCTTTTTGATAACTCCTATATTGGATACACTATGATTTCAGTTGTCAACCATTTTGAAAAATAGTTTCTTCTTATTCACATTTATTCGAGGAGAACTCACTTATTGTTTTCGTGTTTGTATTTTTCGGGGTTGAATGCAAGGATCTCCGCTTGGCACGTATCTAGCAGATATAGAAGCACAAAATGATCATTTCGTATTTGGTGTGTTTAATTTCCTTTCTTTCACATTTGCGGTCCAATGTCAATACATTTAATATAACCTCACTCGTCAGTGACAGAGTCGTTCGCAGCTTTGGCAGGTACTAAATCAGGCCGCTAGAGGCGCGCAAGAAGCTTTGTGTGCCCGATCAATGGATAACCTAGCTACGCTCGGGGTTCCTAACCACTTTTCCAAGAGTTTGTGTGTGAACACCTAGAAACTATGAATAAAACTAGAGTTGTGTTGTTTTCAAGTTGGTGTAATGAGCATATAAACTTAACAAATGTTTCGTCTTAAGTGTTCAATTCAACAGTTCGTACGAAGATTTGCCCTTATAAGTTGTTTAACAATAGCATATCCTCTTGATATTATCCATAGTTAACAACTTTTCGTTTGTGTCTAAAATTCCTTAGAAAATCTCTTTTGAGTTGCGTAATTAAATATATAAAAAGTGCCGGTTTTTAGAATCGCAAGCTTTTAACCTCAAAATTAGATATTTCGCGCCTGAAGGACTAGGAACGCATAAGCTTGAAGAAGTCGTCGACATGCGCTGTCCTGCAAATCAATACTGCATGACAGTTTCTAATAAATATTTTCCACAGTTCAGAAATGTAAACTCGATATCATATAGTACGAATAATTTTAATTGAGTGTTCTGCCCAAGTATTTCTAAAAATATACAACAATCTTTGCAAGGTACTTGGTTAAAATAATTTATAAATACAAAGTCTGTTTAAATAATAAAACCTTGTAAGACAAGGATTGCGCAATGCGCCGATTTTGAGAAGTAGTTGCCATGAGCAGTAGAGCAAATCAATACTATTTGACAGATTTCATTCAAATCCTTTGTCCCTAAAGTGCATGAAGAAAATCGGTATACGCGGGAATCGTGTTAGTAAACGAAGAGTGAGACCAGCTTCGGCGACGACACATTTGTAGAGATCGAGTGTACAGTGCTCTCTCCGCGCACTCGGCAGTGCACCACGCAGCCCTCCCGCGCGCCGCCGAGGAGATGGGTCCTGCTGCCGCCATGTGACCCACGCCCACTACGCTACACTACACTGACGCGGTGTGACCGACTGACAGCGTGGGCCCCGCTGTCAGCCCCTCGTGATCCACGGTGCCAGTGCGCCTTTTTGTCCCCTCCGCTATCCCCCCCTTGTGCCCCGCACTGCCAGTGTGGAACACCAACGTGGGCCCCACTATCCCCACCGTCTCTGTGGTCCCCCCCAGGTGGTCCGCCGCCCGCATGGTCCTCGCTAACCACGCGGGAACATCAACCCCCAACATTGTCCCCGGAATACACGTATGCCCAGGTGTCCCCGCAACACACGTATGCCCCGCTGCTCCAGATTGCCCCCTCATCCACGTGGGCTCAGGTGTCCCCGCAACACACGCATGAGCCGCTACCCCAGGGTGCCCCACCATCCACGTGGGCTCAGCTGTCCCCGCAACATACGTATGCCCCGCTACCCCAGGGTGCCCCACCATCCACGTGGCCTCAGCTGTCCTCGCAAAACACGTATGCCCCGCTGCCCCAGGGTGCCCCACCATCCAGGTGGGCCCAGCTGTCCTCGCAACACACGTATGCCCCGCTGCCCCAGGGTGCCCCACCATCCATGTGGGCTCAGCTTTCCCCGGAACACACGTATGCCCCGCTGCCCCAGGGTGCCCCACCATCCATGTGGGCTCAGCTTTCCCCGGAACACACGTATGCCCCGCTGCCCCAGGGTGCCCCACCATCCACGTGGGCCCAGCTGTCTCCACAACACACGTATGCCCCGCTGCCCCAGGGTGCCCCACCATCCATGTGGGCTCCGCTTTCCCCGGAACACTCGTATGCCCCGCTGCCCCAGGGTGCCCCACCATCCATGTGGGCTCAGCTTTCCCCGGAACACACGTATGCCCCGCTGCCCCAGGGTGCCTCACCAACCACGTGGGCTCAGCTTTCCCCGGAACACAAGTATGCCCCGCTGCCACAGGGTGCCTCACCATCCACGTGGGCTCAGCTTTCCCCGGAACCCAAGTATGCCCCGCTGCCCCAGGGTGCCTCACCATCCACGTGCGCCCAGCTGTCTCCACAACACAAGTATGCCCCGCGGCCACAGAGGACTCCACAGTCCACATGGCACACTCCATCGTCGTGGGCCCCACAGCCCACAGGGGCCACCCCGCCGACGTACGCCTCGCCATCAATGTTTGCCCGGCCGACACCTTGTGCCCCAGTGTCTCTCTATACCGACGAATGCCCTTATGATCCAGCATTTATTGATACTAAAGTTAAACTTGATAAGTTTGAAGATGTTATGTAGAAGTTCAGATAGTCGTGTAGCATTTTTTCCTGCTGAATATATTATCTACACATATAAATGCAGCCTACCCTTAAAATAACTGGATAAAGTGACACTTGTGATAGTTGTGAGATCTCTGTACCTTTTATATAAATATTTAAATTTATATATTATTTTACTTCCAAATCTTCAAAAGATCTTGGTTTTACTACATGATCATATATGTTGTTAAAATATGATTTATTAACTACTTTTAGGTGAATCAATGTGACTCTAGCATGTACTGATTGTAACTGTGTTGTAAAAATGGTTGTAAGAAATTTGTGGTTTTACGAAATTAAAATAGATTAGCTTTTATAAGTTAAGTTTTTTGTAAATAAATTGATGAATCGACCATGTAAAATGTGACTAAAACGTTGTGGCTCAATGTTCTTAGATTGTAATTATTTTAATAAATGTTTAAAACAGTTGTATTTTTTTCGGATACCCAAAACGGTAAGCTTGGTCATTACAAATGTAATGCATGTCTTAAAGACTTATGTTTGTGTATAAAATACACTTAAACACCAAGAATTGTGAAATTCACTTGATGATGATTGATGAATCGATGTTAAAAATTCTACCCGTCAAGTGCGAAACCTGGCCCCGAGGTTGCCATACTAAATTCGTAAGAAAAATAAATAAAATTACTTACTGAGGGTTTCAATTGTCTGATGCTTGATAAGGCGTTCTTGGCAGCCTTTCTCTTCTAAAAAAGAGAGAATAGGCATTTGCTGGGCTTGTTCCAACATCGACTACATCATCCGACAAATGTATTTAAGTGAATTCATTTTATGGTTATTTCTATGGCGACGACCGCAGGGAGTATGGGCTTTTCATGGAAATCGAATTTGACCTTTCAATCGACCGGGGTAGGCAAAACCCAAAACTAAGGAACATTAAGAAGAAGGAGTTTAAAAGGCTGAACTTTTTGGTTTTATAA
The DNA here is from genome assembly GCA_950022985.1 of Udea ferrugalis. Taxonomy (NCBI): domain Eukaryota; kingdom Metazoa; phylum Arthropoda; class Insecta; order Lepidoptera; family Crambidae; genus Udea; species Udea ferrugalis. Next base: position 26,972,008 of record OX465515.1, read on the forward strand.
AGCTGTATTCAAGCGCCACCAGGTAGCGTCCGCTATAATCAAATTGTGTGCCAGCTGTGGGACGCGAAGGATGAAACGCATTGAACCAGCATTCAGCTGAAATTCACACTAGTGCCAAAAGTGTATCTATTTATCAGAAGAAATCAAAACATGGAAATTATAACATAAAGATATCATTTTATGGAAATAGACCTGTTTAGGTACATTTATATAAATCAAGATTAAGGGGACATGTGGCAATAAATCATGATGGGATGCATATTAAAACGATTACTATAGTAAAACTAATATTAATAACACGGTAGGCCAACAAACAAAACTCTACCATCGGTTTTTGACGGAACTAAATAATGGGGCCGCCGTATTTGTGCTCACCAGTTGGCGCCACTGTTGAATGAGGTCCTGAAATATGGCTGTATTTTATTACAGCGGGCGTTTAAACTACAGATAAATGATAAAAATAAGGCGACATAATGCGAGCACAATCAGTGCCTGTTACGGAGTGAAGACTCCTTTGCAACATAAAAATGATTTGATTGTCATTTGTCTTTTTTCACTGAGAGTTGTCACAAGAGTTTCACAAGAGTTGTCACTTCTGTTTTATTGTAACTGCGACTTGGTTTGTATTCCGTCATTTATTACTTTGTTTTCTCATGTTTTTATTTAATACCAGCTGTCCCAACAGACTTCGTTCTGTTGTCAAACATTTAGTGTCCCGTGACAAGGAGTAACATTTACTGAGAGGAAACTAAAATTGAAATTTTTACTATATTCCCAGCATTTTCTCATAATTACTCACCTTTTATAACTTCCCTGGACCATTACAAATATTTTAAAACCAAAATTAGCCAAATAGGTCCAGCCATTCCCGAGTTTTAGCGAGACTAACGAACAGCAATCCATTTTTATAAATAGAGATACTTTTATTCACCCCATAATATTAAGTCCACTTATTTCCGCTCCCCCTCCGTTACAGTGCCATTTGATGTTTCAAAAACCTCACTCGCCACTAGCGCCTCTAGCGGAAATCGGAATGAACATTGTTGCGAATCACACTTTTGCAAAATCAGATTTAAGGACTTTAATGAATGAAAGGTGATTAATGATGAATAAAACTTAGATTATATTCCCTCAAAGATTATATTTCAGATATTTTTATTTATAAGTTGTTATTCCTAATATAGTTATTAGCACCACAATTTAGAGATTTTGTTCTTAAAATTCTGCATAAATGGCACATTGTAACGAGAAATTGCGCATTTTGGGTAAAGTTTAGGACATAAACATTCATTCGGTTGCATTGAATTAACCTCAGGATTTGGTTGTGTCTCAAAATATCTAAAACAAAATGTGCTGCCTTAACCTCAACGCTCATAACCTGCAATTTTGCATCCGAGGGACCAGGAATGCATAAGTTGAAAGATATCTTGAACATGCGCACTGTGTTCCCGCCAAAACCAATCTACATTTACGCTTATACTTCGTAGGCAGGTACGTATGTACGTGAACGTATACAATGTCGCCGCGACCACCCCGCGGCCGAAAGGGTTGCCAGTTGCATTTATAGAGTATTGAGAAAACTTTGTAATTTCAATGATTGTGAACAGTCCTCGTTGAAAAATATTGCTCTCGTTCTTGTAACAATAAATAAAAATAGAATAGTTGTAGGTTCATAAACTAGTTCAGTAGTTGAGAATAAACTTAGATGTACGTCGAGTAACAATCGGGTTACGTTGCAGTATTAAGTGTGTTTTCGTTCCTTTCGAAAATTTGTCTTTTATTATTCCTTTAAGGAAGACGTTCATACTTCCTACACATTGTTTATTGAAAAACTTCACCGCGTAGTAAGTAATGTTAAAGCACCATGGCAATACTTTTGTGAAACAGGGTTCAGGTGAGACAGAGTCGGTGGTTGATTGCTTGTGGGGGTGCGGGGTGGTCTGAGCACTAGATTACCTGCCTATGTCCACTGCAATAAAGCTCAGATTTTATCGACTTTCAAGCTTTTCCTATAATGCTCACATGCGCAAATTCGCCAACTATTGAAGTGCCAGATATCTATTGCTATTTAGCAATCTATGGATTGGAGTGGAGTCCGCTCCGCCCCTAAAGCCTCCAATCTCCTTATGATCTCCTGGCACACGGGGTCAGCAGTTTTGGCCTACCTGTATTCCAAATTCAGGTCAGGTCACAAGATGTCCGGTGGATTTTTGCTTCATTTGTTTGGATTTTTGTACAAATTATGTATTTTCTGGTTGATACTTGTATCTGCCTATTAAATATTCAATTATTAAGAGAAATAAACTTAACGTGATTGATGCAATATGAGAATTTGCATTAAATAAATGTGCAATTACATTCATATTATATGACTGTGTATTTATTTAGTTGAATACTTCTTCATAATTTATAACTCACATCAACGTGGAAAGCCATGCAAAACAAATAACTTTGTTAAAAAAATATGTTCAGTAATGAGGGCTTAAAACCAATAATTAACATTTTCCCCGCTACCTTTTTAATATCTGTTTTGACTATGAATACTTCAGCAGTGGCTCGTAGGGTTGTCACAATAGTCATGTAAAAAATTCGAGGTATCAAGATGGCCTACTACAGAAAGGCAGATCTAGTGAGACACTGACCTACTTATAACGTTGACCGATGTTCTGTGTAGGTTACTAAAACACGTAGGAAACATTTTCTGTATAGCCGTCCCTCTCTGTATCACGAAATCAAACAAGGGTAGATATTGAGCAGTAAGCGCTCATACTGGAAAGCCTACTAACCTACATATTGAAGTCTACATTTCAGTTTCAGCCCCCAACTTGAACACGAATAGCGGTTGCATTCCCTCTTACGTTCACGTAAGAGGGAGAGGCAAAGAGGGACAGACAATATTGGTGACTACGGTTTGTGCTGTGGAAATGGGGGCACAGTACGGTGAAAATCGTTTGATAGCGAAGCTTTGACTCACTCGGTTCGTCTCTCTCGTTCTCGCCGCGATCAAGTGCAACGGCTATGATTTACCAGTTTGCACCATTTTTAAGTGGTTTAAACTGAAACTACTCCGATAGTTTGCATGTGTCCCATCAATACCTATTAAAACTACACATGTGTGATGCAGCAATCTCTTCAGCTTTATGCACTCTTGGTAGCAGGAGATCTCAAACTGGTCTTGTAGCATATACAATGAACAGTTTGGTTATAGTTATGTAAGCGGTCTCTACACATCAGGCACGCCACACATTAAGGCCTTTATAGATTGTTTATGAAGTAGTATTTAATTTTTTTCTGGAGCGAGTATGACAAAAGAGCGTGCAATCTGTCAAATGTCCACGGCTCTTTGGCGGCGATCCTGGATCTACCTAAATGATTTCAGCACAATGCTCCACCTCCAGTTCTGGCCCCTGACGGGCCTCGCTTCAACTGATCTCAAACCAAAGGTTACACCATACGTTAGCATTACCACAGTCTCACAACAATGCGGGTGAGAGCACCGGGGCCCGGAGCCTGCTAGGCCACGACGATCGGAGGATCAGCCACGATTACTGGCCCCCACCAACTGAATATAGGGAGGCTTTTATCCTGTAGTGAGACGGAATGGGCTGATTTAGATTTCAATTTTATTAGGGGGTGTACCAATGACAACGTCTACTTAAAGACGACTTACGACGACTTACTGAAAATAGTGATCCGTAGGCTACCCCACTTGCAGAGAGGCTGGTTGGATACCATAATGAACCCAATTTGTATAATTAAATACATTCTACTTTAGTATCGAACCTCATTTTTAGTTAGTGGCTGGTTTATTGCCAAATTAAAAATAATTAAAGAATAAGAGAAATATATCTCTGTCAAACCATTTGACAGGGATAAATTTCACTTAAAAAAATTAAAAAAATGGTGAAATTTTCTCTTGCTTTTCTACGTTTTGCTCTGAATCAGAATCAGAATCAGAAATATCTTTATTTAAATAGACCTGTTACAAGTGCTTTCAAATCGTCAAAAACTTAATCAAACAAACAAACTCTGTCTGTGTTGATTTCCGCCGACTTCTGAGGACAAATTTTGGGTTTTCGCCAGGGCCCTATTCTTCGCATCCAGCTCTTCAGCAAATGTTTTCGCCGGTTTTGTGCATAGTGAGTTTGGTGAAGGCGGTCCTGAGCTGGTCAAGGTTAGCAGAGTCAACCAGTATTCAGTAATTTAACATAAATTTATTTTCTTCCATTCTTCCTCATCGGTGGGGATGTGCAGACTGGTACTTACAGTCTGTTGAAAAGTGGACCAGAGTTGATTGAATCACATTCAAAATGCTTCATTATTTCATGATGATCGGAAGAATGAATGCAAACAAGCTATATTATGTGCAGTTGCTGTATTTAGTATAAACTATCATGGTAAACGGAACACTCAGAAGTAGACATTTTGCCGAGGGTATTTGAATCGACAAAACGGCTTAGGTTTTGGTATCGGTGTTTTACTGGAGATTTAACCGCAAAAGCAATGAACACAAAGTACCTAAGTAGTTTGTTTACCGGCCAGATTCAATCTTGGGACCACCGGGTTCCGAGCCTAAGTGTTCAACCACTGAGCCACGACGCTTCTTTGACATTGTAAGTTCTTCGTCAGATAAATGCTCGTTGTTCAGGAGTGGGCAGAGGTTTGAGTTTGGCAATGTTTGGCGTTTTTCTTTTAAAATATGTTTAATATTACTAGTCAAACTTTATTTTCACTGTGTGCAACAAATAAACCCAGTAGAAGAATAATAATGTGCCATAAGCCTAGCGTAGAGTCAAACTGCAAACTTTGTGTTGAGTTAACTTTTGTTTCCTAACTTCCGGCCCAACCCATACCCTGGGGGCCCGCGTGCGGTTACCGCCCATATAATACATGCATGAATGCAATACACGTCGATATTCTCCATTGATTCATGTTTTCCGAGTACCTTAGATCAAAACTACGCCTACGCGCCACCTAAATACAATCAGGAGCAACAACATGTATTGTTTTAGCGCCTAAGACAAAAGGCATAAGGTTCGAAGATGATCACTAGCGATGTTCGTGATTGTACAACGATTTGATCTGTACAACGGAAATGGGCAGGGAGCCGGCTGTGAAAGGGCACCTGAAGCGAACGTTGAAGTTTCTCTTCTGATTTATGCGTTCCGCGTGTTTTGGATCAAAACTACGCCTACGCGTCGCTCAAATACAGTCACGAGCAACAACACACATAAATTAATTACTTTAAAACTAAGGAGTAAGGTTCAAACTAACTAGCGGTGCTCGTGACTGTACCTCGGTTTCGTCGGTTTGACTCATTTGTTTGGTGGTCCAGCGGTACTGCTTAGTACACAGAGTGTGAAAGGGCACCAGAAGCGACCCTGCAGACATATCTCTTTCGTTTTATGTTTTCCTTGTACTTCACTATCAAAACGATCTGTAAACGCCGCGTATCTGCAAAAACCACCCTCCTTCATTCGGCGCTTATGTCAAGGGAATACAGTTCACATTTAGTATTATTTCCTGGTACTCGAACTGCACGACGTTTTGTTCGGCGATTGCAAATTCAGCTATGTAAAGCCGCGTGCAGCTTATTTTATTTATACTGCTTTAATAAAGACAATAATTCAAAAAATAGATAAAGCAGGAATTGTGCATTACCACAATACAGTTAAAAAAAAATGACAAGAATTTGTAGTCATCGGCTGCTTTTGCATATTGTGCATGACTAAACTCCTAACGTTCAAAATTTATTGTAAAAAAATTAACCATCGAGTTTTTTGTCAGATTTTTCTCTCTAGAAACAATTGTTTTTTGTGTTTTGTTAGAAGAGGTTTTATTGTAAACTAGCGACCCGCCCCCGCTTCGCAATAGGATGTTATTATACATATAAACCTTCCTCTTGAATCACACTATCTATTAAAAATAAACCGCATCAAAATCCGTTGCGTAGTTTCAAAGATTTAAGCATGCAAAGGGACATAGGGACAGAGACAGCGACTTTGTTCTATACTATGTAGTGATTATTTACTTAGCTCATAGACTTTTCAAAATTCACACTTACTCAATGCCTTGGAGTTTAAAAATCCTTTCTTTGATATTTAATAATATGGCGATATTTAGTCTTTTTTTAAAAATAATTATATATTTCTTAAATTGATGTAAGCTATATTATTGTAAAGTTAAATTTTTCCGATGAAGAACAACAACACTCATTCATCCATCCATCCATATATCAAGCTAAAAAGATATTCGAATTCTTCTATAAGTTATGTTTTCCTTGTACACCTACAAAGCTCAGAACGCCGCTGCTCTATAGATAGATATATTCACGATCACGAACAACATTCAAACCTTAAGCAGTAATTCAATGGAATACGGTTCAAAATACAGTACGTACGGCCTCCTTACGGAGAATATTAAATCTCTTTTGATTTATGTTCTCCTTGTTCCTACGGACATTGTTGCCAACTCTTTAGGGTAGATAGTTGGGTGTTTTTATTAATATTATAAATGATGTCTCTGTTTCAGTGCAAATTTTCCCTTATTCCACAATGACATAGGCTACACTTTTTTTTGTGTCCCCAATTGGTTTAATCCAATAAACTCCTAGTACCAAATTCATCCAATTGGTCTAATACCTATAGCATTCTTCCTTATTCTTATTTTTACACAAAAAATCTCTGATAGGTACATATGTAATTAAATTATGTCTTCTAATTTTCTTGCACCCTTATTCATAAAAACTTAAACAGCTCTTTAACAACACTGACTTTTGTATTGCTTTGTCACTTTCATTTTTGTTGCTGCCGCCATTTGCGACTAACACAACACGTTAATTGCTTAAACTATGCTTTAGGGTTGCGTTTGTTTTTATGAATAAGGGGGTTATTCAAAATTACAGCATTTTTAACTTAGTCCTTGATGTCGTGACAATCGAGACCCACTGGCGTCTATTTTGCGTACTTTGCACATAGCGCGTTAAATAATAGTTTAAAGTAACGAAGTGGAACCTGAACCTATTCGAAGAAGGGTTTAGAAACACCGAGACCGTTTCAAGCTTAACAAAACGCGCGGGGGTGCGACAACCAGACGCTTCTAAAGTTTAAATCACTGGTTTTTAACCAACTTTAAAAAAACTACGAGGTTATCAATCCGACTGTTGTTTATTTGAAGTAATTAATATTTTTGGACTTTCACCATTATTGCAGTGGACCCTTCATTTATTTTAGCTAAGGTAGGCAATACTGCTTGATGATTTTTTTTCAAATTCTTTATTGCACAACGAGATTGTTACAAAGGGCGGACTTAATGTCGAAAAAGGCGTTCTCTACCAGTCAACCATAGGGCTAAGCAGAAAAATATAGTAGGCGGTGCAACAATGTTAAAAAAATGAATTGAACAAAATAGGAGCTAAACAACAAGCATAATTTTTATATATTTATTTATGCATCAAATCCTTGAAATATAGTTGAAAATTGTTGATTTTAGGCTATTCTGACTGTAAACGGGGTTGTTTTGCGTTTAAATAGCTAATGAATATCTCTTTCGATTCATGTTTTCCTTGTGCCCAGCGAGCAGAAACTAAGCCTACACGCCACGTGTGTGTAGATAGTGATAGTTACATAGGTACATACATTAACGCTCTCAGTCAATGGAATAGGGTTCAAAATATTCATAGGAGTTCGTCACTGAAGTTTGTTTGTCAGGGTAATATATACTCCCTCGATTTATGTTCGCCTTGTACCTTCAGATCGAAACTTTGCCTATATCACACGTAGAGGTAGGTAGATTGAGTCACAAGTTACACATTTATTTTGTGCAGTAACTCAACAGTATACGGTTCAAAATTTCCATGTACTCGTAATTGGTGTTCTTTTTTTTCTCTGTTAAAACAACACATATACATCAGGAGAACCCCATTAAACATCTAAAGCAATGAAACTTTAAGTCAAGGGTTCATAATGAGGCAATCTTGTGCAACTGTTAATGGGTTTGTTCAGCATAATAAAAAACTTCTTAAATATTCTTTACATTTATAGTTTCCTATGTTTAGAGCAATTAAAACCTCCGCAGACGTTAAAGGAAGCCATATAAGTCAGAAACATCATATTCCTATTTGTTTCTGCAGTAAGAGAATACGGGTCACGTAGTTACTTTTGGGGGAGACCTATGTTCAGCCGTAGACATCGTAATGATGATGATGAATAATGAGCTCCTGGGATAGTCTTTAAATGTTTTCCGTATTTTCAAGCTTTTTCTTTTCAACGCCTTCCTGGACCGTAAACCACAAAATATAGTCACAACCAACTTATTTAACAGGTTCACTGTCCACAAATATATAACAATTAAAAGTTAATTGTTCGCAGCCCATGTGGGCTGTGGACTGTGAACCTGTTAAACGTTGGTGCAGTAAGTCAAGGGCATACGGTTCAAAATGAATGACCATAGAAGATAGTCTGTAGTTTATTTGTTCAGCGTGATAAAGAGCTTCTGAAATATTTCGTGGATTTATGTCTTCCTTACTCTTCTAGACTTCTTAGCTAGAGATAGTGAAGAGCTTCACATTCATACAAAGACATTAAATCAAGGGAATACAGTTCAGAATCGATAGTCATAGGCAATCTTGACTGTGAAGGTAGTAAAGGGGTTGTTCTAAAGGGTTCGTGAACATCTCCGTTAATTTATGATTTCCTAGTCCCCACGGGAGAAAACAACGCCTACGTGCCCCGTAAAGATAGATAGATAGTCACTACAATACAACCTGTCATGAAGGCTGCCACCTAGCGATAAATACCGACAACATTCAAAAGCTTGAAAAGCACGCCACCTCACCCTGTGGTTTCTGGTTTCAAAATTGGCTGTGAAATGTAGTGCTGATGTTTTCCATCTGGCTTCAGATAGATGTAGGAAAGATTTGAACACCTCTACCTAATGCTCATTTCTTTTAAAGACTGCCATCTAGCGGCAGTATGTGGATAATTTTACCGTAAAACTAGAAAAATAGACCCGTTAATTACGGGTTGGCAAACTTAACAAGGGGTGTAAGGGGGCGAACCTCCATCTATCGCCCCAAGTCAACCTCACCTGCACGCGGTGCATCCTGCTGAGCAACGAACGAGGCTCTGGCGACCGACAGACGGCGGTATATCCGTCCTGAATAGGCGAGCTAAATACCACAGACCGGTGACGGGCAGCAGCGTCACCGGTGCGAGAAGCTTCGCCCTGCGATCGCCAACCCGCCTGCCCAGCGTGGCGATTATGGGCATAACCTCCTATGGAAGCACGACAAAGGCCACGGCCCCCAGTTCCCGGCAGCCCCACTATTCCTGGTTATGGTGGCGACCATGGTAACGGTGGGGCGGGGGGTGCAAAGAATCTCCGGGCTACGGGAGGCCACCACAACCAACTGACCCTGGCGACGTACAACGGACGCACGCTGCGGCTTGACTCGCATCTGGCGCAACTCGAGGTGGAACTTGGGAACATCAGGTGGCACATACTTGGGTTATGTGAAGTCCGAAGAGAGGGAGAGGACACCATAACTCTCAATTCAGGCCACCTGATGTACTTCCGAGAGGGAGACCAAAAATCCCAAGGTGGCGTTGGGTTTCTGGTTAATAAGTCCCTAGCTAACAACGTTGTGGAAATGTCCAGTGTGTCGAACAGGGTGGCGTACCTCATCATCAAGCTCACCGAGAGGTATAGCCTCAAGGTGGTGCAAGTGTACGCACCGACCTCGTCACACTCGGACGATGAGGTGGAGGATATGTTCGATGACATATCGAGAGCCCTCCACTCCACTACCAAGACCCATTTCACCGTTGTTATGGGGGACTTTAACGCTAAAGTGGGAGTACAAAATTGCAGTGAATCGGTAGTAGGATCCCATGGATATGGAAGCAGAAATCATAGGGGGCAAATGCTCGTCAATTTCCTCGAACGGGAGGGGCTCTTCTTGATGAACTCATTCTTCAAGAAGCAACCCCAAAGGAAGTGGACGTGGCAAAGCCCCGACACTATGACAAAGAATGAGATCGACTTCATCATGGCGGACAAAAAGCACATATTCAGAGACGTCTCCGTGATCAATAGGTTTAATACCGGTAGCGATCACCGACTCGTTCGAGGCTCTCTGAATATCGATTTCAGAGCTGAACGAGTCCGCTTGATGAAGGCCAGGCTCCGACCAACTCTGCTTCAAACTATCATGGGATCTGAAGCGTTCCAGTCAAATCTGGAGAACCGATTTGCTGCCGTGGAAACCACAACTGACGTTAACCAGAACCTTGAAGATGTGGTTCGAGTCCTCAGGGAAGAAGGTACGAGATTTTGTAAAATGCAGCGTAAAGGCAAGAAGTCGAAGCTTTCCGAAGAGACTTTGGGGCTAATGAAGAGACGGCGGGAAAACCCACCCGTCACTTCGTCAGGGAAACGGACTCTAAACCGAGAGATTAGTACGCACGTGCGACGCGATCTCCGTTGCTCCAGTACTCTCTCTATTGAGAGAGCGATTGAGCAGAACCGGGGTTCAAAAGTGTTCGTACAATCTCTTGGAAGAAGCCACCTGACGAAGTTGACCATAGAAAGTGGAGAAGTCGTTGTCTCGAAGCCGGCAGTCCTTTCGGAAGTGGAAAACTTCTATGGCCGGTTATACGCTTCGCATGCATCTCGACCTGACCCCGGAAATGAGGACTCTAGAGCCACTCTTACACGCCACTACACCGAAGACCTGCCAGAAGTCAGCATTGACGAAATCGAGATCGCTCTTGGGCGGCTTAAAAATGGAAAAGCCCCTGGAGAGGACGGCGTAACAACAGAGCTGTTAAAAGCAGGAGGCAGACCCGTACTCAGGGAGCTCCAAAAGCTTTTTAACGCTGTCCTCTTTGAAGGGAGAACTCCAGAGGCGTGGAGTAGGAGTGTGGTCGTCCTGTTCTTCAAAAAGGGAGACAAAACCCTACTGAAGAACTATCGACCCATTTCCCTTCTAAGCCACGTCTATAAGCTGTTCTCAAGAGTGATCACGAACCGTCTTGCGCGAAGACTCGACGAATTCCAACCACCGGAACAGGCTGGGTTTCGGAGCGGATACGGCACCATAGACCACATCCACACAGTGCGGCAGATTATACAGAAAACTGAAGAATATAATCAGCCCCTGTGCCTAGCATTTGTGGACTATGAGAAGGCCTTTGACTCGATTGAAATCTGGTCTGTTCTGGAGTCCCTGCAGCGATGCCAAGTAGATTGGCGATACATCCAAGTGATGAGATGCCTTTACGAAGCAGCCACTATGTCCGTCCAAATCCAGAATCAACAAACAAGTCCTATACCGTTGCATCGAGGTGTGAGACAAGGGGATGTTATCTCCCCGAAATTGTTCTCAAATGCAATGGAGGATATGTTCAAGACGCTGAACTGGAAAGGACGTGGCATCAACATCAATGGCGAGTACATCTCTCACTTGCGATTTGCTGACGACATCGTCATCGTGGCAGAAACGCTGCAGGACCTACAACAGATGCTGAATGACCTGGCTGACTCTTCTGTGCGCATCGGTCTACGGATGAACTTGGACAAAACCAAGGTCATGTTCAATGAACATGTACTACCGGAACCGATTGCGATACAAGGCGCCGTTCTCGAAGTTGTTCAAAAATATGTATACCTCGGGCAGACATTGCAGTTAGGTAGAAACAACTTCGAGGACGAGGTGAACAGAAGAATTCAGTTGGGTTGGGCAGCGTTTGGGAAGCTACGTCGAGTCTTCACATCGTCGATCCCACAGTGCCTAAAGACAAAAGTCTTCAATCAGTGCGTCCTACCCGTCATGACATACGGAGCCGAAACGTGGACACTAACGGCACGGCTGGTCCACAAATTTAAAGTCACTCAGCGGGCTATGGAGAGGGCTATGCTCGGCGTTTCTCTGCGAGATCAAATCAGAAATGAGGTGATACGGCAGAGAACCAAGGTTATCGACATAGCCCACCGGATTAGCAAGCTGAAGTGGCAGTGGGCTGGCCATGTTAGCCGTAGAACCGACAACCGTTGGAGTAAACGTGTTCTTGAGTGGAGACCGCGTCTCGGCAAGCGTAGTGTAGGACGTCCTCAGGCAAGGTGGAGTGATGATCTGCGCAGGATGGCTGGCAGGAGCTGGATGCGAGCAGCCGAAGATCGAGTACAGTGGCGTGCAAAAGGAGAGGCCTATGTTCAGCAGTGGACTACAACAGGCTGATGATGATGATGATGATGATGAAACTTAACAAATTCTTAAAATACCAGCAATGAACTAGGTAGGTAACTGATAGCGGTAGGTTTTAATACATTGTAATTTAGGAATATAATCAGAACTCTACAGACAAGATAACCATTTTTCTTTAACTGAACTGTATCCTGCAAACAAGGATACCAAGTAGTCTACTCAAATGCAATCATTACAAAGATGCAAGAAATTTCAAATAACTGGCTAAACAACTGGTTATGTTTTATATAAACAAAAACAACAATTTCATACCACCATGGTAACACTATGTAACACTTAGTTTTGCAAAAAAATACTTAGAACTTTTGAACTTTGAACTATGTATTTCTAAAACTGCAAAAAAAGTTTGTGCCGTAGTAAAAAGTTAAATTACACGAATTCATTCCGAGGTAATGGAAGGGAATTCATTAGTCTCTGTCTGTCAATTGCTAAAACTGATGAGTTGAAATGTGATAAAACTATATTTCCGACAAGAAAACAATGCTTTTTGATTGGCCTGAACTATACTGAAGGACACAATGCGTCCCTTTCAGATGGCGATAGCTGTTCTAGGCTATTTCATTCTCGCCTGTGAGTGCCTGTGATGTAGCTCGGTGTGTGTATCACTATAGTGATGTTCGGTCGTCTCCTACAAACTTATGCTCTCCTAGTGCAGCAGAAACCGAACCTAGTCAGAGGTAGGGAACCGGATACAATGTCTTAAAACTAGGTAAAGTGAGCTCATATTTCATAGAGTGTAAGCCCTGCAACTTTATCTTAACCCCTATTTTTACTTTTTTCAAGAGTAAAATTCTTAATCTAATAGACAATGTATTATTTGTAAAGAGGTACATTCATGACCGATTAACCAATTTGAAAATACTCAATTGTAAACGAAAAAAACACCCGTAAAAATATATTTTTCAATACACAAAACAGTAAAAGCAGAACGATGATTTTGTGCAAAAAAAAATTGTTCATTTCTTACTGTAGAAATAATACTAGCCATTTACTTTCATCTTATGACAAAAGCCAATGTCTGAAAATGGCGTCTTTTTTTTTTCTTGCGGCCAGCGACCGAACCTTGTTTTTTAAATAGAAAATATTGCAATAAACCAAACTTATTATGGCATGTAGACTCCTGCATCAGTCCGAACTGAGTTATAGGCTTTAGAAGTTTTCAGATTTTACAAACAAGATATTTTTTCTTTTGTGCGCAATTTTCGCATAAATCGCAACCAAATAGAGACATTATGTGAACATTTTGTGTGTGATATTTTTCGCAAATGGAAAAATATCTTATATGTCATTCGTCTTTTTTTCGGGTGGTCATCAACCAAACCTTGCTTTTATGATTAAAAAAAGTGTAATAAACCAAACTTTTATGGCATGTAGACCTCTAAACGCAGTCCGAACTGAGTTATGGGCTTTAGAAGTTTGCTGATTTTACAACTAGATATTTTTCCTTTTGCGCGCATTTTTCGCATAAATCACAACAAAATAGAGACATTATGTAAACATTTTGTGTGTGATATTTTTAGCAAATGGAACAATTATTTTATATGTCATTCGTTTTTTTTTCGGGTGGTCAGCAACCATACTTTGCTTTTATGATTTAAAATAGTGCAATAAACCAAACTTACTATAGCATAATGACCCCTAGTTCAGTCCGAACTGAGTTATGGGCTTTAGAAGTTTGCCGATTTTACAACTAGATATTTTTCCTTTTGCGCGCATTTTTCGCATAAATAACAACAAAATAGAGACATTATGTAAACATTTTGTGTGTGATATTTTTAGCAAATGGAACAATTATTTTATATGTCATTCGTTTTTTTTTCGGGTGGTCAGCAACCATACTTTGCTTTTATGATTTAAAATAGTGCAATAAACCAAACTTACTAAAGCATAATGACCCCTAGTTCAGTTCGAACTGAGTTATGGGCTTTAGAAGTTTGCTGATTTTACAACTAGATATTTTTCCTTTTGCGCGCATTTTTCGCATAAATCACAACAAAATAGAGACATTATGTAAACATTTTGTGTGTGATATTTTTAGCAAATGGAACAATTATTTTATATGTCATTCGTTTTTTTTCGGGTGGTCAGCAACCATACTTTGCTTTTATGATTTAAAATAGTGCAATAAACCAAACTTACTAAAGCATAATGACCCCTAGTTCAGTTCGAACTGAGTTATGGGCTTTAGAAGTTTGCTGATTTTACAAACTAGATATTTTTCACTTTTGCGCGCATTTTTCGCATAAATCGCAACCAAATAGAGACATTATGTGAACATTTTGTGTGTGATATTTTTCGCAAATGGAAAAATATCTTATATGTCATTCGTCTTTTTTTCGGGTGGTCATCAACCAAACCTTGCTTTTATGATTAAAAAAAGTGTAATAAACCAAACTTTTATGGCATGTAGACCTCTAAACGCAGTCCGAACTGAGTTATGGGCTTTAGAAGTTTGCTGATTTTACAACTAGATATTTTTCCTTTTGCGCGCATTTTTCGCATAAATCACAACAAAATAGAGACATTATGTAAACATTTTGTGTGTGATATTTTTAGCAAATGGAACAATTATTTTATATGTCATTCGTTTTTTTTTCGGGTGGTCAGCAACCATACTTTGCTTTTATGATTTAAAATAGTGCAATAAACCAAACTTACTATAGCATAATGACCCCTAGTTCAGTCCGAACTGAGTTATGGGCTTTAGAAGTTTGCCGATTTTACAACTAGATATTTTTCCTTTTGCGCGCATTTTTCGCATAAATAACAACAAAATAGAGACATTATGTAAACATTTTGTGTGTGATATTTTTAGCAAATGGAACAATTATTTTATATGTCATTCGTTTTTTTTTCGGGTGGTCAGCAACCATACTTTGCTTTTATGATTTAAAATAGTGCAATAAACCAAACTTACTAAAGCATAATGACCCCTAGTTCAGTTCGAACTGAGTTATGGGCTTTAGAAGTTTGCTGATTTTACAACTAGATATTTTTCCTTTTGCGCGCATTTTTCGCATAAATCACAACAAAATAGAGACATTATGTAAACATTTTGTGTGTGATATTTTTAGCAAATGGAACAATTATTTTATATGTCATTCGTTTTTTTTCGGGTGGTCAGCAACCATACTTTGCTTTTATGATTTAAAATAGTGCAATAAACCAAACTTACTAAAGCATAATGACCCCTAGTTCAGTTCGAACTGAGTTATGGGCTTTAGAAGTTTGCTGATTTTACAAACTAGATATTTTTCACTTTTGCGCGCATTTTTCGCATAAATCGCAACCAAATAGAGACATTATGTGAACATTTTGTGTGTGATATTTTTCGCAAATGGAAAAATATCTTATATGTCATTCGTCTTTTTTTCGGGTGGTCATCAACCAAACCTTGCTTTTATGATTAAAAAAAGTGTAATAAACCAAACTTTTATGGCATGTAGACCTCTAAACGCAGTCCGAACTGAGTTATGGGCTTTAGAAGTTTGCTGATTTTACAACTAGATATTTTTCCTTTTGCGCGCATTTTTCGCATAAATCACAACAAAATAGAGACATTATGTAAACATTTTGTGTGTGATATTTTTAGCAAATGGAACAATTATTTTATATGTCATTCGTTTTTTTTTCGGGTGGTCAGCAACCATACTTTGCTTTTATGATTTAAAATAGTGCAATAAACCAAACTTACTATAGCATAATGACCCCTAGTTCAGTCCGAACTGAGTTATGGGCTTTAGAAGTTTGCCGATTTTACGAACTAGGTAAGATAAGATACACTTTATTGCACAAAAAAACAATTAAATCAGAAATATCAATAATATTTATCCTTTCGCGAATAAGCTTCGCATGAATCGCAACAAAATGGAGATATTGTACGTGTAAACATTGAGTGTGATATTTTGTCGCAAAAGAAAAAAATATCTTATGTGCCTTACGTCTCTTTTTCGTGCGGCCATTATATAATTAAACCTTGCCTTTTTAATGCAAAATAGTGTAATGAAGCAAACTCACTAAGACATGTATCTTAGCACAGTTTAAAATGAGTTACGCGCATTAGAAGGAGTGACACCGGTTTAAGGGCGTATTCGCCGATGTTCCACTTAATGTGTAAGTTTGCTCTTATCTTGTGATTAAAAGTAAAATAATATCCGCTCTCCGTTATCACAGAATATCACAGAATAAAATATAAAACCACATAAGTATCACATACTTTCATCAGCACCAAGAAAGGGAGTGGTCCGGGAGTGGTCTTTGAGTCTCAACCGGCGCTCAATTTCACTATGTTGTTGCAGTTAATCAAAATGAATATTATCTTATATTTAGCCTTAGAGAGGCTATGGTTGAGCAGATAAACTCAACGCGGATGAGTGCGTTAAAAGCAGTGTCCGACTGGTGCGATCGTGACCTGGTTGAGTTTAACGCCAACAATACTCAGGCAAGACTATTTTTCGCCAAATAGAGTCCATTTATTTGACTCCTACTTTCCCGAAGGCACATAAACCAATAATGGAACGTTTTTTCTTAGCCTGTGCCCACAACCTTGGTATCTTTCTGGGTCATTTTCTGGGTAAGCCTGTTCCAGCAACGACCTCATCATGGCTGAATGAGGTCAAACGCATAGCCATGACAAATAATACAAATATTTAGATGTACAATCAGCAAACTTCTTAAGCCCATAACTCAGTTCAGACTGCGTTTAGAGGTCTTCGTTGCTTCAGTAAGATTGTTTTTGTCTTCGCCTGACACACTTGAGCCAATGAAACTCTGTTTTCTTCTATGAACTTGGTATATTTTAGAACGTAATTACAATTTGTACTGTCCATCGCAACGTCCGGCGTAACGTAACTACTGTCCGAGCAAAAAGGCAATGTCCGCGTTCCCCGTATGATGCATGGGCCAGGCCATACGGCCAGGACCGTAGGTGACTGATGCTGCGGAGAATAGGCCCGTTCCTCAAGCCGAGGGACGAGCAGTTCGGTTTTCGCAGCGGCCACTCTACGACGTTCCAGCTCACGCGCATTCTCCACGAGCTCGCTGAGGCAAGTAACAGGGGCCACTGCACGGTTGGGGTCTTTTTCGATTTCGAGAAGGCCTTTGATCGGGTGTGGCACCCCGGCCTGCTATTTAAACTCCTGGCCACGGAGATGCCGCCAGCACTGATCGCCCTGATAGCAGCGTTCCTCGACAGCCGTAGCTTCTACGTCTCGGTCGAGGACAATGACTCATCACAGCAGCCGATACGCGCCAGAGTGCCCCAGGGGAGCGTCCTATCCCCCATCCTCTACTCACTATACACCAACGATATTCCTACTCTCGAGGGCCAGCTTGACGAGTGG
Source organism: Udea ferrugalis (assembly GCA_950022985.1). Taxonomy (NCBI): domain Eukaryota; kingdom Metazoa; phylum Arthropoda; class Insecta; order Lepidoptera; family Crambidae; genus Udea; species Udea ferrugalis. The sequence continues at coordinate 26,989,615 of OX465515.1, forward strand.
GAAAAGGACATAACGTAGGCGTTGAACGCCGACGACAGTGCCTTCTTCGCGTCCTCCAGAATGCTAAAGTAAAGTCATTTACCTAGAAAGATTACCGTGGGGGGGCCACCCCCTACGTGTTGAATGCCCAGGCAAGAGCATTTTTGCTCGAGGCCCGCACCGCCCACTGGGCGAAGAAACCTGTCAGTCAGCCAGTCAGTAGGTGACTGAACAGGTTTGTTACACTATTTTGAATTAAAAAAGCAAGGTATTATTAAAAGTCACCCGAAAAAAAGACGAATGACATAAGATTTTATTCCTTTTGCGAAAAATAGGACTCACAATCTTTACACATACAATGTTTCTATTCTGTTGCGATTCATGCGAAAATTGCGCGCAGAAGAAAAATATCTAGATTGTAAAATCAGCAAACTTCTAAAGCCCATAGCTCAGTTCGGACTGAACTAGGGGTCATTATGCTATAGTAAGTTTGGTTTATTGCACTATTTTAAATCATAAAAGCAAAGTATGGTTGCAGACCACCCGAAAAAAAACGAATGACATATAAAATAATTGTTCCATTTGCTAAAAATATCACATACAAAATGTTTACATAATGTCTCTATTTTGTTGTGATTTATGCGAAAAATGCGCGCAAAAGGAAAAATATCTAGTTGTAAAATCAGCAAACTTCTAAAGCCCATAACTCAGTTCGGACTGTGTTTAGAGGTCTACATGCCATAAAAGTTTGGTTTATTACACTTTTTTTAATCATAAAAGCAAGGTTTGGTTGATGACCACCCGAAAAAAAGACGAATGACATATAAGATATTTTTCCATTTGCGAAAAATATCACACACAATGTTTACTCGTATAATGTCTCTATTTTGTTGCGATTTATGCGAAAATTGCGCACAAAAGAAAAAATATCTTGTTTGTAAAATCTGAAAACTTCTAAAGCCTATAACTCAGTTCGGACTGATGCAGGAGTCTACATGCCATAGTAAGTTTGGTTTATTGCAATATTTTCTATTTAAAAAACAAGGTTCGGTCGCTGGCCGCAAGAAAAAAAAAAGACGCCACTGCCCCTTACAAATCCGTCATTGTCCTTTATAGCAAGTTCAAACTCAACTCGTAGTCAAGGTATTGCGCTGAACAGGTGCACGCTGCACGCTACGAGCAGCTACGAGCAGCTACGACAAGCGTAGTCTTGTCCGTAGCACACCACAACATGAAACAAAAGGCGCTCAAATTGACTAATGTTTGAGTTCAAACTAGTAAAAGTAAAATACGATTTCAGAAGAATGGCATTAACTAATCAATTAAGTTAATTATTTCTACATTTACATCTACTCGTATTATAGGTTTTAAAAAGTAGTAAGATTTTTATATTTAAACCGAATTAACCAAAAAACTGCTGGGCCAATTATAAATCATTCACTGTTGCAATGCTTAGTTATCTCTTAAAACACCCGTGCATAGCCGTGACAGGCTACTAGTACTGATATTATTCAAAAGCTAGCATGAAACTAAATAGTAAAAGTAACAATTAACGAAAACATTATACCCATTTATAGTAAGCTAAAAGTTTTAACAAAAAAACTCTTATTCATAACGATTTATGTTAAAACAGATGAAACATTAAACTCTAACATTATTTACAAACGCATTCCGCAACCCAATGGATTCAAAGTAACAGGCTCCGCCTATTGTCCTATTCGCACTTTTACTGGATAACAAAAAAGTACGTAGCCATTGATCCCGGTTTTTTTAGTTCGGTCATAGATCTTATCACCCCGACCTCCAAAACCGTTAGAAGGGCGTACTTCCCCTCCCCCTTTTCCCCCTCACGGTTTTTGGGCCAATGGAGCCGCAAGATCGGAGGTGTCAGTTTTTTACTTGATATATTGGCCTCAATAGGCCTACTGCTTGCCATGCGTTGGGTAGTGGGTAGCCACCCCTGAACAGGTCCCGCCGACCCACTTATCCATATTTATATTTGGAGGAGGTACCGTTCACGTCGTTTTCCGTAGTATTGCCTAAACGTACACATCGGTCTTGGTACCTGTTCGACACTAGGTTATTAGGTGAATTAAGTCAAAACTTAAATCACTTAATTTAATTGAGTATAAAACGACGTTTTGTTTGATAAGCAAAAATGTGACTGACCTCCACGCACCCTGCTGTGCTTCCCCCGTGCAAAGAGGTTGAAACATACCAAATGCAGTAGTGTTCGAAATATTTTTGTCTAATAAGAGCTATGTACAGCAGTGTACGTTGTGTTGCTGTTGATGATGATAAAAAAGACTGCAAAAAGAACAATCACAGAATATAAGATAGTTCCTGAAATCCCCCTTCGATATATGTCTTCCTTATAGCTTGACTGATCTAAACTATGCCTACACGTCCACACACTCGTAGAGATAGATAGAGATAGTGACTACCTTCATATTCATACAATATGATGCATTATCAAGGGAATGCGGCTCAGAATGGACCAAAGGCGATCCTGACTGTATGCAAATCTCTTTTGATTTATGATTTCCCAGTACATATGAATGAAAAACGCCTACGTGGCCCGTATAGATGCATAGATAACGAAAATACGACTTGTTTTCAGAACTGCCATCTAGCGATGCAAGCCGACACCAACTACTTTCAAAAGCTCTTAATTCAAACCACGCAACCTAATCTCGTGCGTTTTGGTTCCAAAATAGGCTGTGCAATGTAGTGCTGATGTTTTCCATTTTGGTACATATTGATTCAGGAAACGTCGTCAGGGTGTTCTGAAAGACCTCTAGCTGGATTATGCAGGCTTGGTCTAAGAATTCCTGAAACGCATCTGTATCTATCTATACCTTCAGGCGACTATTTGTTGACAAGTTCTCAACAGTTTAATATTCACCGTTTTGTAAAATTAACTAATAACAATCGAGTTTAACGTTTCTCACAGGCTGAACACTAACTAGATTTCAAAAAAAAAAATTATGTCGACCATAAGTAACGTAGAATTGTGATGATCTTTATCAAGTTCTTAATTATACAAGCGATGAACTACCTAGTGAATAATTTGTAATTGGCAATAATATAGGCATTTGTAAGATAGGTACCTTAGTTTGCTCACTTTTTGTTTATAATTTAAGTGGAAACTTAATTGGTTTAAGCCTGCATTTTTTGTGTTTATTGTGTGATCTATAATAACCAAATTAATAAAATAAAATAAAAAACTACTAGCGGGCGCCCGCGGCTTCGTCCGCGTGGACTTAGGTTAAAAAAATGTGAAATATCTTTATAAATTGTAGCCTATGTGCTATTCAGCTGCAGAAGCTATATTGTTGTAAAGTTTCATTCAAATCAATCCAGTAGTTTTTAAGTGAAAGAGCAACACAGCACATCCACATCACTACATAGTATAAAACAAAGTCGCTTTCTCTGTTCCTATGTCCCTTTGAACGCTTAAATCTTTGAAACTACGCAACGGATTTTGCGAAGGTTTATATATGTATAATAACATCCTATTGCACCCGTGAGAAGCGGGGGCGGGTCGCTAGTACATAATATTTCGCATTTGCGATATTATTAGGACACTTGTAGCTGAACCTTCCTCGTTAAGACAATAGGCATGACGAACAATTTTGAAATCTTCTTTCGTGATAAAGGTACACATGTATTGTATACTAAAAAAACTTTATTTCGGTTTCAAAGGTCAGTTTAACAAAGTTTGAGGACATTATTCTAGTATTTTATCAACAGCGCGCGAAAACGCTCGCAGGTGTCATGGCGTCCGTGTGACGTATTTGTAATGTAAATATCAAGTGTCTGTCAAACTCACTTGTATGAAATACGACAGTGACATTTGTTGATTTCCACTACAGTGACGTCATAGTGCGTGATTGACGTTTGAGTCAAAATGGCGAATTGGAGTATTTTATCCTTTTACTTTATCGAAAATCTGATTAATCTCAGATTTTAAAATCAAACTAAATGTGTCTTTTAAATCCTTTTAATATGTTTTTTCCCCTAATGTATTCAAATCGTTGATTATTTGATACTGTCGTCATGCCTATTGAAACGTTAGCCACATTATATTATGTGATAAATAAATAAATCAGCAATACAATAGATATGCACTGACACACTCCACCCATTCTCCTATTTACACTTTTACTAGTTATCAAAAAAGGTGCGTAGCCATTGTTCACCGAACCATAATTCTATGGGGATCTATCGAACGGGGAGATACCCTGACCTCCAAAACCGTTAGAAGGGCGTACTTCCCCTCCCCCTGCCCCCTACTGTCTGGCGCCACTTTTTTCGGCCAATGGAGCAGCGGGACCCCCGATCCCGTGTCGGAGGTTGTTTTAATGATGTATCAGGCCTACTGCGATAGTAAGCATGCCGCTAAGGGGCCACCTCTGCCAGAGTCCTGCCGGCCCACTTATCCACATTATTATTTGGAGGAGGTACCGTTCACGGCGTCTTCCGTAGCATTACTTAAACCCTCACAACGGTGTGGGTGCCTGATCGACACTAGGTTAATGAGCTCGTACATTAGGTTGATGATTTAAGGATTGTACAAACTGTAGAAAAAGTAATGATCTGTATGGTATTAAAAATTAAAAACACTTATAAACCTTGACACCTTCCAGGGTTGCTCTGAGCTAACCAGAGCTAACGCTAAGAAAAAAAAATCTATGTCGGCAGCTACATATAATTTATTAATTTTTTTAGTCTACTTTTTTTAAATTATGAAATCATGCTCAAAGTCCATGCTTTTAATGAAACAAGATAAAGTAAAATGTCTAGATTATTTTGTGTAGTAAGTTTTTACTGGAGAGTAGATAGGGTTTGGTCTAGGAATAACTGCTCGCGAAATGATTACATGCTGCATGCTCTATAAATGACAGTTTCTTCAAATGACTGTTTTTTCAATTTAATGATTAGTTAGTAGTGTGATAAGAAAAATGGTTCTAATTACGAACAAACCCAACATACTATTTTTGTTTTTGGACAAGACAACCATTATCATTAAACCAACCAGTCAAATCTCAATATAACCTGAAAACTATGTCTTCAAGCTTTTTGTGGTACCAGGATTTCAGTAAACCACTATATAGAGTGCTAAAGCTTCTGAAAGTTCCAACGAGGGAGTGAGACGAATGCACCTGTAGTGCTTGCGGTATTGATCCAGGATATAGGCATCTCACGCAGCACTCGTGCGTCCTTCGCTCTCGTTCCTGTTGCGGGTGACGTCATATAAATCAACCTCCCTTATACTTATGTATTCCGGGTACTTGCCTACCATGAATAACTATTTCCACGTGGCATATATTCACTATACACGAATATTTTATGCCATTTCCGTCCTTGATTGAGTATAATGCCTAGTATGTATAGTTATGTTTATTCCTTGTCCATACTCGTAGTATCCCACAGCAAAAGTATTTTATTGCTCACTCAGGCGCTAGGTGGCGCTGTGTGGATTAATGTCCAGTAGTGTGTGATAAAATTTTAACGTCTTCAATACTGTTTTTTAAGGACCTTAGTCATTTTGGTCTAACTATGCGTAACGAAAACAAAAAAAGGGCCCAAGCAAGGAAAAGTCGTGTTTTCGTGGTTATTGAGATCTATGAACTCTGCTGAAGCTCTGATGAAACCACAATATTGACGTAGAGCGCTGTCCTTGTTTAACGTATGTACATATTTTATTCGAACAGCACCTTTAAAAAAACGTAAATAAGCATTCAAATTTTTACAAGTGATTCTTCTAAAATACGTTTATGTGAAGGATGGCATTTTCTTTTTGCAACTAAATTAGTGATTGAGATACAAGAAAGCGGGGCTACTCCAGGTGTACTTACAGGACTCAGCAGTAGGACGAATCAAGTTGAAAAAGCACCCCGTGGGTCTATTTTTCAAATTTCTAACCAGTCAGTTTGAAATTGTAACATGTGTATCAGATAAAACATAAAAAAGCACAAAAAAAGGTCCGGTTCCACCGAGATTTGAACTCGGATTGCTGGATTCAAAGTCCAGAGTGCTAACCATTACACCATGGAACCTTATGGCGGAAGTCTGAATGTTTCCACTGAAATTGATAGCCACTTCATTGAATCGGAAATAATTTGGCTTAAATAAAAGTCATTATAACATAATACGCTCATCCTGAAGTAGTATTTAGCTCATGTTTATCTATGCCAATATGCCCTTGATTAATGCAACTATGTTCACCTGGTTGATATCGCCTGAGAGGAGAAGGTGGACCCTTGAGTGTCCACCAGACAATGAATTTCAGGAATGAATTTCACCCATTCACACCCCACAAACGCATAATTTTAATGAATGTAGAGTGGATGTTTCTCAACCACAAATAATACTTTTATGAAACTTGAAACTTTCAAATTCAAAGACAACGATGAATCCCTTGAAGTTGAAGACTTCGCATAATAACGTCATCAAAAAATCTGCTTGTTTTGTGGATACTTTTGAATTGAGCCAGTAGACCAACGATAGAGAGACTCACTACCTGTGATTTAACATTTTCCTTCAAAAAGGAAAAATTAAAATACATTAATTTTTCAAGATACCGCAGCTTACAAATAATAAAAATGGGCTTATTAGGCGCGTATGCTCGCATAAGTGCGAGAGGTTTTGCTTATTCGGTAGAACAAAGACGCTGGAGTAACCGTGCTAATCTGCGTTTAAAACGCTAATCGTTGTTTTTTTGTTTTTATTTGTTGTTTTTCTTGTTGTTGTTTGTTTTTTAGTACGCCTGATACGTTTGTGCAGTGAGTCAAAAGAATACGGCCCAAAATCAATAACCGTAGAAAATAGTGATTGTAGTTTATTTGTGTTCAGCTTAATAAGAAGCTTCTAAATCCTCCTCCGGTTTGTTAAATGTCTTCCTTATGCCTTCTGGACTAAACTATGCCTACGAGTTCATTTAATTTCCGTGATGTGTTCTCGTAAAAACAAAATGCATTTGTTCTGTTTATGGTTCGGAATTTTCTACTTTATTGCCATTAAGTTAGAGTATATTACTATTTGCCACCGTAAAAGCCTGAAGCGTGCCGATGCCGATAGTGGGCGCCGGCCCTTATGGGTACTTAAACTTGAAGGGTGTTCTGTTAAACTTTTAGCTGAATTATGCAGATGTGACACTATTTTCACAAACGCATTTCCCGTAGCCTGTTTGTAGCCTTAAAATAATTTATACAAGCGTTTCTCACGGTTGAATAATGAAGACTTAATTAATTCTAAGAATCTGAAGTATGTAGACCCTTAGCAACGTAGAAAATTCTGATGATCTTCATCAAGTTCAGGCTTCTAAACAGTGGAAGTAAATGAATTGTAATTCAGCAATGTAACCTACAAGTGAGTGTATTTGTAGCTTACTGCAAACAACTATATCGGTTACTAGTAACTCAGATGCAACAATTATGAAGTTGCAAAAGACGAGAAGAAGAAAGGATACCTATTTAATATACCTGATGATTCCTGGTACCTATGACAAAAGAACGTACCGTAACGTTGGGTGATAATAAGTAACTAAATAAAACTCTATCTATTGAATGATAAAACTAATGAGTTGAAATGCGACAAAGCTTTATTTTCGACAAGTAACCAAAACCTTTTGATTGGTGTGAAATTAGTTGGATAGTTATCCTTCCCTTTCTCTAGGCTATTGCAGTCTCACCTGACGTAGCTCGGAGTATGAACCAACCTATGTTACGAGACGTTAAGATCTATTCTCTTACAAACCCATGCTCTCCTGGTTGCATCAGAAACCGTATCGCGTCAGAGGTGGTGCACCGGAGTTGCTGAAACGGATGCAACTATAAAAATAAGTGATCTCAAGTGCAAGCTCTGCATTGATAACCATGTTATTTTCAACTTTAACAGAATGAAACATATTCAATAAATAGTTTTCTTAGAATTACCAATTTACTCATAATAGACCGAAAAAATATTGAAAAAAGTACTTTAGTAGGTACATGACCTAATGAACCAATCTTGAAATAGTGAATCGGATACAGAAACAAATTAATAAATGGAATGAAATGAAAAGAAACAAGCAAAAACAATGTCATTCTGAAAACATTTTTACTGCTACACGTCTGCACGTAGCCGCTACGAGGCTACGAGATTCGTAGTCTTGTCCATAGCACCACCACAACACAACATAATCAAAAGAAAAAAAATGTTTTAAGAATGGTTGTTAGAAAAAATACTGGACCAATTTCAAAAACCTTTCACCTTTGCGATTCTACAATATTTTAAAAATGGTACAAGAATAAAAATAACAACACGTTTAGCAAGAACAAGAATCATAAGTAATAATCAAAGAACAAAGTAGAAAGCTGAATAGACACTACAATAAATTAATGTAAGAACATTTTGGAAGAAAAATGTGAATGAGTAGGTATTTAAAACCGTTAGAAGGGCGTACTTCCGCCCCTGTTTTTTTGGCCAATGGAGCAGCAGGACCGAAAGTGTCCGTTTTCTAATAGAAAGTATCAGACCCACTACGTATTAAGCACTCCGTAAGGGTAGCCACCCCTGCCCGAGTCCCGGCGACCCACTCACCCATATTCAATATTTGGAGGAGGTACCATTCATTCACGGCATCTTCCGTCGTATTACCTATACTTATACATGGATGTGGGTACTGTCCTGTATCTGCTCGACACCGGATTAGTCGGGAAATTACGTTAGTAATTAAATGATTGAATTAGTTTAGGAGAAAACGATCTTTTGTTTAATGAGCAAAGCTTTACTGGCCTCCAAGCTTCTGGCTATGTTTTGTCTGTGCAAAAAAGTCGAAACATACCGAATGCAGAAGAACTCGGTTTATTTTAAGCTAATAAAGTGCTATTTACAGTGGTGGACGTTATGTTTCTGTTGTTGATTATGAAAAAGACGGTTTCAAATGAATAAGAATATAAGATATGATAGCTCCTGAAATCCTCCTTTCACTTTGGTTTTCCTTATAGCTTCTGATCTAAACTATGCCTCCTCGCCACGTACTCCTAGAAATAGGTAGAGTTATTGACCACCTTCACGATCATACATAATGCCTTGAATCAAGGTAATAAGGTTCAGAATGGATACTCATAAACGATTCGGACTGTAAAGGGTTTGTTAAAGAGTTGATAAAAACTCCTTTGATTCATGATTTCCCAGTACTTGCGAATGAAAACAACGCCTACGTGCCCCGTAAAGATACATAAATAGATGAAGATACACCACTATCTTCCGGACTGCCACCTAGCGATGAAAGCCGACACCAACAACATTCAAAACAACATTCTTATGCTCCCCTGGTGCAGCAGAAACCGCATTGAGTCAGAGGTGGTGCACCGGAATAGCGACAACAATAATAAACAAGTGATCTCATATTCCAAGCTCTGCATTAATACTTATTTTTGCCAACTTATTTAACTATATTTTTAACGCCACTAAATTTTTGTAGTGATTTTAGAATTTTCTTTTTAGTTATAATAGACCAAAAAAGTTTAGGAAAAAGTACTTACATGTCTAATCAATCCACCAAATTAAATACAGAAACAAAACAAGCAAAAACAATGTCATTCTGATGAAATGTTTTTTTCCTACTGTAGCAATATTATTGGCTACAAGCGGCCGCCCGCGACTTCGTCCGCGTGGACTAAGGTTAAAAAGCGATTCATATCTTTTTTAATTGTAGCCTATGTGCCATTCAGATGCATAAGCTATATTATTGTAAAGTTTCATTAAAATCCATCCAGTAGTTTTACGTGATAGAGCAACACAGCACATTCAGGCATACTAACTTTCGCGTTTATAACAATAGTAGGATATTCATTTTTCCCGCAAGAAATAGCAAGTTGGAACTCATACTTGTTGTCAAATAAGCAGGTTCACGCTACGCTTGCATCTGCTGTACGTAGCAGCTACGAGGCTACGATCTTCGTAGTCTTGTCCGTAGCACAACACAAGATAAAACAAAGGACGCGCAATTCAATCAAATGTCCACTGGACGATTTTGAGGACGAACTAAAATGGTCAAAGTTCAATTTAAAAAAAGTGATAACTGAAACTTGAATCTGTTATTTATTTCATTTCATAATTCTTTTTAATTTTTGAACCTACCTACAGGTATGTTGTAAATAACCAAAAACATACTGGAATAATTGCAAAAAATGTTTCATATCTACATTATTTGAAAAGTTTTAAGAAATATAAAAAAACACGATAAGCCAGAAAGAGCCGCAATTAATAATCAAAACAAAAAGTAAAAAACTGAATAGACACGACAGTCAATATTTCATTTTCGATGAAGCAAAAAATGGTATTAGCATTTTAAGTAAGTTACAACACTCTTAATAAAAAAACTCTCATAAATAATATTACGTAAAAATAAATGAAACATTAAAGTCTACTGTAGCATAGATTACAAATTATACAACGATTAAATAAGGTATTCCGCAACCCAATGGATTTGAACTTTCTAACTCCGCCCATTGTGCTATTCACACTTTTACTCGATAGCAAAAAAGGTGCGTAGCCATTGTTCCCGCGTCCTTCAGCTCGGTCATAGATCTTATCACCCCGACCTCCAAAACCGTTAGAAGGGCGTACACCCCCTCCCCCTGCCCCCTTACCCTCGGTCGCTCCGTTTGTTGGCCAATGGAGCAGTGGGATCGGGGACTGTGGCACTTTTCTAACTTGATGTACTCGTATTAGGCCTGCGTTAGTAAACATGCGTTCCGTAAGGGGCCAACCCTTCGCGAGGCCCACCGACCCACTTAGTCACATTATTTGGAGGAGGTACCGTTCACATCACGGCGTCTTCTGTAGTACTCGTATTACCTAGACGTACCTACAAATCAGTGTGGGTACCTGCTCGACACCGGCTAGTAGTTTAGTGGATACCACGGGTCGAGAACTAAAATGTTTGAGATTTAAAAATGTCACGCTTATTAGAGGACACCATTACCAGCCAACGATGCGCTTAATACGAAACAGAGATTACAACTACTCGGTATAATTTTGTTTCTTCATTAATTTATTGAGTTTCTTTTTTCACAAAAAAGACATAATGTTTTTTATTGAACTTTTACTAGAAAAACATTTTGTAAGGCTTAAATCATAATTTAAGCCGTTTTATCATTGTGGCCATGTAATAAACTAATTAAAAGAAGTTTTTTGGAATTCAGTTATTTCAATAAACGGCTCATTTCAATTAACAGGTTGTTTTCAAAAATACATTATTCCAACGATAGAATTAATACTATTTTATTAATACTCTGTAGATTTTGACATGAAACATTTTAATCTCACGAATTTTACGAATCTCACGATTTTATTTTACGTAGTTTATTTCGTTTGATGAAACGGCTCTTAAAACCGGTTTACCCTTGTTTGATCGAACAACGTTTCGTCGAATTTCAGTTGGTCGAATTTCAGTTGGTCGAATTTCAGTTGGTCGAATTATTCATTTGACCGAATATTTAATTGGTAAATTTTCATTTGATGTAATTATTTGTTTGACCGAATTTCATTTGAACTAATTTCATATTATCGAATTTCGTCACTGCCCTATACTATAGTTTGGGCGGAACCGACTCGGTTAGATTAGGTTAGAAGGTTTAAGGCGGGAGCGAAGCGGAGCGTAGCTCCCGCCTTAAGCCTTCGTGGTTATTTTTTTTTTAAACCCAAAAAAACGACTTGCCTCATCACATGCTGCTTGGCATGTTATACCATCTGAAAATTACATCAAATGAACATTCTACCTTTTGATCATTAGTGCAAACGTTGTTATAGCAAATAAACATTCGACGAACTGAAAATTCTATCAAATAAACATTCGACGAACTGAAAATTCTATCAAATAAACATTCGACGAACTGAAAATTCGATCAAATGATATTATACAAAGTGATGATTTTCTCAAACGTTGTTCGACCAACTGAAATTCGACGAAACGTTGTTCGATCAAACAAGGGCAAACCCTTAAAACCGGGTAAATCTCAATATTACCTGAAAACAACGTCTTTTAGCTTTCTGCGGTACTAGGAGTTTAGCAATCCACTGAAGAGCAGAAGTTCTCTGAAGTTTTAAAGAGGGAGTGAGACGAATGCACTTGTACTCGTAGTGCTTGCGGTATCGATCCGAGATATAGGCATCTCACTCAGCACTCCGACGCCCTGTGCTCTTTCACCTGTTGCGGGGGACGCTATAAAATTTAGACTCCATTAAACTTATGCTTTCTTAGTGCTTGCCCACCATGAACATAACTATTTCCTTGTAACATAAACTATCTCTTGATACTTAGTTGTCTATCATAGGTCGCCTTATTTGCACATTGGGCTTTGAAACTCGTTACGTACAATTATTAAGATTATCTTCTATCTAGATTTTGTGATTTTTACTCATGTCTATTGAGTGTAATTTTTAAAGTAAAATCCACTTTTTTAGTAACAAGCAAACAGCATTAAATAAGCAAACAAAAATCAAAACAATGCAAGTTAAAGCATTAGCCCTTGTCTTGCATTGTTTTGATTCTTGAAGTCAATGAACTTTACCAAAGTTCAAATGAAACCACGATACCCAGGTAGAGCTCTGTCTTTTTCTAACACACAAACAAGCCAACAACCCCTGTTTAGTGCACGACGACAACCTTGCGGGTGAAAAGGATGGAACTAAGAGAATACCTCTTTCCTTCTAGCTCCGTCCTTTTCAACCCCCGCGGTTCCCGCCGTGTCTGAACGAGCACTTATAACGACGGAGGGTTGTATGTGTGCCGGTTATTGATTTAAAGCAGCTATAGGCATTACTTTGTGACCTAGTAAGCTTATGAATGTGCAGTGACTGTACCTGCATATGCTAGCTACAACACGTTGGCGGTTAAACCTCTCTTTTGGTTATGAGTTCCGCCTAAGTGCTAGCAAAAATTCACACTTTGCACGGTGTAGAAATGGCATCTAACAGTGCACTATTGCATTAGTGCAGCTGAATTGTGTGCACTCTAAATGCACAGCAACATTTTCGAAAAAAAAATATGTGTTTTGACTGGCAGGCTAGAAGCCAGAGCCAGAGTTGCACTAGGGTCTAGGTCTACCACCTAAGTTTTAAGCAACGGCCTCCATGGATTTAAGATTTAAGTTTCCAGTACTAGGAATGCATGATGTCCAGAAGTTGAATTCACCGGCTTCACCCTTGGCGAGGAGGGGGTGGTGGTGGGGGGTGCGGAAGGTGAATGGCGTCGGTATTCACACGTGGTAGTTCAGCTTTTGAAACCGAGAAGGGTGCATCTCTCTGGTTAGGTTACGATGACCACGGATGGGGTTTAATTTTACGGTGAAAGATCCATAATTTATCAGTTGCTGAGGAAAAAGATGAAATCTTAACAGTGTTGCGTTGAGATAAGAACAACATTATAATTAAATATTACTATCTATACTCCCACGTCTTATATACGTTCTACGACTTTGAACGCGTGAACTTAAGTTCAATAAAAATAGTAAATTATGCAACAAGGACTATGACTAAAAAAAAGGGTGTACTTTAATATATTTTTCAAGTTATTACAATTAAATACGAAAAATAAAATGTGCAAAATAAATTACATTCTTTGTATGTAACATTTCATTTTTCAGACACAGCTATTTGAGAGGTTGGCGATTTTTTTCTTTTACTGCCGTTTATTTTGTTAGTGGTCAGTTTGACATTCGAATAAATCTTGCTTGGTGAGAAGCTTTCACGTTTTTCTTTTTAAATGTTCAAAGAAAATGAAAACATAGAATAATAAACATAGAACTCAGAATGAAATCACATTGCACCGAAACATTTTTTTGACTAAACGGTTGCATTCCAAATTCAAAGGACTTTATGCCCTAGGGCAATAATTAAATCCAGCACAATATTATGTCCCGGCTAGACCGTAGGGCTGTAATAACTTACCAACTTGTAATAACAACCGCAAAAAAACATCACTAAGCATTAGAAAATGCAGGTATCGTGTATTTTAATGCTTAGGGAAGTTTACACGCAATGGCAAAAACATGAAATTGACAGATTACCTTCGAAGACCATTAAAATAACAGACTTTAGTAAATAATGTTCACTGATTGTTGTAGATTTCAATGAAATAATAATCAAAAAATAATTAAAATCTGCTATTACAGGGATTACATTTCCCACACACCACCACAGAGTGCAGCGCCTCTGGCGGCCGGTTTAGCGTATTACTCGCACAAGCAAGTCTAGAGAGACCAAACCACGCGGTTTTAGGAATCCAACGACCAGATGTTCATAAGTTATAAAGAGTTTGATGTAAAGAGAACAACCCCTGTGTGATTGGTGCCAAGGTGGGGGGTAAAAGGGTGGAACTGCAGTAGTGTTAGCAGTATTGCTCCAGACGTCTGACAGGATGCACACGCAGTAATTCCCTGGTTCAAAAGCGACATCTGGTAGATTTTGGGTGAACTACTAGCTACATTAATATCGTTTCTATGAGAATAATGTTACAACAATCACATGGCGAAAGCGAGGCTGCAAGATACTCGTAGAAGGAAATAATAGTAAAGAACTATTTGCCACTAAACAGGTGTTTGTAAACTAAAGAATCAAGATAGAAGTGCCCATTTCATCCATATGGAAGTTCCGGAAAGGTTCCTTAAGTTCAGGAACTATGCGGGGATCGAACCCACGACCTCTGTGTAGTAGCCGACTTCTCAACCATTACGCAAACAATTTAATCTTATTTGCATGCCGTTCAACAGTTACGTGTGTGAGACTGTAAATCGAGAATAAGACCTTTAATGTACCACATTTAGGGCAAACAAACTTACTTAAGTAAGTGAGTTACATGAATTAGTTAGATTCATTTATTTCTCAGAATTCATTATAAATTACATTGATGCTCGGCGTGTTAACCTTTCACAGCCAACTCTCCACTTTTCCCATCCAAGTTTTTTTTTTTAAAATGAATGATAATAAACATAAATTTAATTTTTTTGAATGTTTCTGTATTGCCACAGCGTGCAGCGCTCCTGGCGGCTAGTGAAGCAAACTAGGTACACGCTAGGTGCGTGCAAAGCGAGTCTAGAGGGACCAAGCCACGTGGATTTAGGTATCCAACAACCAGGAACCCATAAGTTATAAAGAGTTCGAT
The DNA here is from genome assembly GCA_950022985.1 of Udea ferrugalis. Classification (NCBI taxonomy): domain Eukaryota; kingdom Metazoa; phylum Arthropoda; class Insecta; order Lepidoptera; family Crambidae; genus Udea; species Udea ferrugalis. Next base: position 27,004,751 of record OX465515.1, read on the forward strand.
GTAAAGAGTGTGATCAATGCGGGCGGAGAGAGGTGGAGGGTGCAGGAAGGGTGGAAGGGCGGAGCTGCTGTGGCTGTAGCAGTGCTACTCCAGGCGTGTGACAGGATGCACGTGAATGTTCCAATGCTCCGGTTCAGAAGCGACATCTTCTGGATCCCAATCAGACTAGATGGCCAGAACAAAGACTTTTCAGTTCATTGGTTCATCCTAAGATGCTTTGACTGCAAATAAGCAAACCTTGTATGGTGTTACGGTTGTCACAATGCTTAGTTATTTGGAGCTTTAGACTACACTGCTGGTCACAGGCTACACTCCTCAACTATGAAGTCATACAAGCCTTATTCCAATATGCCAGATGAATGCTCATTGGGGGCTCCAACTTGGCTAACCGATGGACGTGAACATGACATGGTGTTAGCGTGGGTCATGTCAGATTCTTGCCGACTAAAGCGCCACGGCACTTAACCGTCCGAGCCGCTGGCTTACTCCGTACGTAGACCTCATGGGCCAGCAACCACGAGCCACTCAAAGGATAGGCCACAGCGGAGATCAGCCACCGATCTCTGGCCCCACCAACCAATTGTGTGCAGCGGCTCCCACCACGCGCCTCAGGGTTCTCGCAGGCCCTACTGGGACGACAACTCATGAGGGGGCCCTATAACCCTAATCCAACCTAAACCTAAATAAATATAAACCTAACTTTTCTTTAGGAAACCTATTTTATCGCCACAACGTGCAGCGCCACTCGCGGGCGATGTAGCAAACTACGCACAACACAACTAAATGTAGAGCAAGGACGTATATGGTTTATTTATGGAATCTCACTACAGGGACCACATAAGTTATGAAGAGTTCGATAGAAAGAAACTAGTCATGTGATCGATGCCTCCGATGCAGACGGGCGAGGGGGCTGCGGGAGGGGCGGAAGGGGCGGGGCTGTTGTGGTTGGAGCAGTCCTGCTCAAGAGCCCCGGAAGGATGCACGCAATTTTTCTAACAATGGTCCGGTTCCGAGGCGACATCTGGTGGATATCAATTACACTGTTTTTTTTACCTTACCTGCACACTCTGTCTTTAAGGGTATTCTGCCAATGTCAAGTTGTTTTTGCGTTTGCAAGTAAACATTACAAATACTTGTAGAGTTCAATGCTTCCAATGCTTGTTGGAGTTTTTCGAGGTTATTCACGTTTCGACAACAAACCACGTGACTTAAATGGTCATTAAAGACAAATTTTGAGTAAAATAAATAAACCACAACTACTGAACTCTGTTGAATACTGTGATACCTAATTAATTGAGTGAGAACCACCTAGTTTTCATTAAAAGTTTGAAAAAACATCGTCCATTTTAGTACCCGCAAAAAAACAAATGATTTATAAACAATACTTTTTGACAGCTTACACCGCTATCATTTGAACGGGCAAACCAAAGGGAAAAACTATATAATGTTACTAGCTTTTGAACTGAACAACATCAAAACTTTAATAATATTACGACCGTGAAGGGATGACTAAACGTGTAATTCTAAATAATACTATTGTTCGGTGTCGGTAATCTCTTTTCACATTGTTTCCTAGTATAAAGAGGATTTTTGGCGACTTGTCCACTCTATGTGGGTCCCGATCTTGTTGCCTCAGCGTGTAGCGCCTCTGGCGGCCAGTGCAGGAATAAAACCACTATGTATAACTATTATATTGTCCAACACACGTGGTTTTTGGCATGCAACTACCAGGAACCCCGAAGTAAGAAAGAGTACTACACTAAATACGTACTTTTCTTTTTTTGTTTGTTACTATTTCGTTTGTCAATTTCAAGGCAAAGTGATTTATGGCGCATGGAATTAGAAAACTTCTTAAATATTTGTACTTCCCGCGTTGACAGTCCCGCATTTATTATTAATACAATGAAATAACTGAGTTGAAAATTGAAGCCTTACAAACAACTTTCGTGGATGACTCTTGCAGTCATCCACGAGTCTCATCTAACAATAATTGTTAATATTTAATTAACAATAATTATAAATTAACAGGACACATTGGTGGGGTCAGTTAGTTTTATACTTTATTATTTTTGTCATTCGTTATCGGACTGGCCTGTCAAACTCCTGCTCAACTCATAGTCAGTGTTCAGAAAACCGTTTGAAAAGATAAATATATTTTGTTTTAAAGTAAATTAAATTTATATTCAGTGAAGTGTCATAATAATTGTTTTTCAAACTTGTGAGAGTTTTACTTTGTTTAGTTCAGGGACAAAAACGTTCGCTGGGCTCTTTAAATTTCCACCTGAAAATTGAAAACCAGAAGGTTACTGAGTTAGAGTTAATATACCGGATAACTTTAGTAAGGTTTTAATAAGGTTGATTTTTGGAAATAAATATGGGGCGTGCAATAAATAGTTCAAACCAATGATATTATAATAAAAATACGTAGATAGGTTACTTGTGCTAAAAAAGTGGCACCAGAAATCAGGACTTTTGCCCACTTGAGCAATAAATTGATAGTATGAGACAACACTACGCAAAATGTATCTGTCTCGTTTACGCTCTAGTAAATAATCATGCTATCTTGTTCACACGATCAGATCATAGGTATGTACGCCAGGGGTCAATTTTTGACTTTGCGTCATTACTGACATGACGTATATATATATATACCTTTTTTAAATATTTGACATAACCATGAGAACAATCTAACTGTTAGGTACACTCACGATGTTGCGGTCCCCTTAGTCCCACTACAGAACAGAACAGCAGGAAGCCAGTGTCCAAACCACGAGGTTTCAGATTTCTTAAAACCAGGAACACATGATGGTCCGAGAGGTCGATGAAGTCACCTAGCTAGTTATATCTAGGTGTACACTGCAGGGTGGCTGGGGGTGCAAGGGGCGTTTTCCTGCAGCCGACGTGCTGCCTGAAGTCAACATCTAGAAAGAGCGAGAGGGAGTGTTCTCCCTTGCGTTCAAGGTCGATTGCTACCTCCCTGATTACAAAACCTATAATTTGTACACTGCATTGTAAATTCTAACGTTCTTATCATAAGACTGACAGAGCAGTGCCTAGTCAAAGGAAAGTCCACGTGGTCTTTGCGTTCCATCTACAAGGAATACAGGAACATTCAGGAGGTCGATGTTGTTAGTTCTAATAGTTTCATTATAAAACAGTGAAAAGAAGAAACTCAGTAAAAATTTAAAACAGGAAAAGTAAAACAGACAGTAAGTTAAACAAGTTGGACCATAATAATAAGTCTAAAAAATCGATACAATGAACAAAACTTCGATAATTATTTTGCTTTCTCTCTATCATATCAAAAACCTCTAACTTTGGATAGATATAGCATTTTAAATAGCAATGGCAGTTATTATAGGACTGAACAAGGCCACCTAGTCAAAGGAAGCCCACGTGGACTTTGCGTTCCAGCTGCCAGGCAAACAGGAGCATCCAGAAGGTCGAAGTTAACACAAGTAAAATGGGATCTTGTACCAACACAACTTGCACTAGTGTAGCGCTATTGTAGATAATAGGTAAATAGCAGTTGTAAAATGACCTCTAGTGTCATTGTTTTAAGGCAATACGAAACTTTTTTCTGTTTTAAAAATGTTATTATGAAAATCTGAGAAAATCTTAAAAGTTAAAAAGTCAGTAACACAGCCGAATAAACAGTGATAAACTAGACTAGTAGAAGTCTAGTAGTGGTAGACTGTGTGACGATAAACAAATCTCATCACCATCGTCATCGTTGTCAGTAGCAAGACGTACATAGCTTATAGAAATAATATAACTATTTTTAAAAAAAATATTGTTGTTGAACATTGTGCCGTTGAACGTCCCTGGTCGTCAAAGAATATCTCCCATCAAAATTACTTAGTTTTTGTGTATTTTCTTTTCTTACTACGAACATTGGTAAGATGTCATCTCTCGCGTCTCTCGCATTTAAGCGTTGTTCGTGTTACTTAGCATAACGGTTAATAGTTTTTATTAATATTTTTTTCATCTAGTATGTGTTTTAGTTAGTCTGATCAAGTCAGAACTTGATGAAAGATAATGTTCTGCAAAACCACATTTTTCTAATTACCAAACATTACTTGTAATTTATTATCCTGGGAACATTCAAAGTCTTAAAGTAAAATATATTTTTTTCTCATATAAGAGTTTAGCGCTCCTGGCCAAGGTTGCACGAGCAACAGGTGCAGGCCACGTGTTGTCTGACTTCGGGGTACTAGGGAAGCAGACATCGTCAGTAGTCATAACTATGCTCCGTCTTGCTTCCACAGGACACGTGGATTCGGGTATCCACGAAAAAGGGGTAATATTTGTCTGAAGCAGGTGGAGCAAACGGTACTCTTTTTTTCCTGGATAGCCAAATTTGGTTATAATGATTCTCAGGTTCGAAGGGGTTTCCTAGGTTTTAAAGAAATTTTGTAGGAAAATAGGAAAATTTTCACGCCTGTACCAAGCTCTCATAAGTGGCGAGGAACAGCAAATGACAGAGATGGGTCAGCTGCACTGCTCTAGAAGGCGGGGCATCTTGGTCGAATCAATACTGCACTGCAGTGGCAACGAGTGCAATGGTAGTGGTGCACCCGTATTGACAAAGAACATATCTTGAGTCAAATATACTACTATGCGTATGTCAAAAGTTGTCCAAATGGATTTTCTGTTGACCTAACCTACGTTCATGTTAAATACTCCTTTATTCATGAACATAGTCGATTTTCAAGGGTACGTAAGTATTTCTTATTCTGACAATATTCTTATCTATTCAAGTAAGTGGTAAGCTTTTAACTACTTTGGAGTAAGTGGTAAGCTTTACTAGGAAATGGTGATGTAAGTTTCTGACCAGTTTTCAAGTTATAGGTAGTGTACTTGATTTTTTAAGATAAATGGGTTGTAGGTATATATGTAAATAGCTGTAACCGTCAGTTAGTCGATATAAATAGTACAAAGAAATCTGTTACTGGCCTTACTATAAGCATTATTCTAAGGTATACTAAATAAAACGCTGTTGGTTTCGTAATAAGTAAAATAAATATCATTAGGTGCGGCACAGTGCAAAGCATGCATCACAGAGTCAAAAAATACAGGCATACTAAGTACTTTACCAAGTAACGAAAAATTAAAAGGTTGAAAAGCGAAAAGATGAAACGCAGAAAGCGGACATCTACGAGTATTCCTGTATTTTTGAGACTAATCAATTATTGATTAGTCTCAAAAATACATTTTGCAAAAAATATATTTTTTTACGAATTGTTTATAGAACTTTCTAAAAAGTGAAATTTTGACACAAAATAGTACATACTACTCTCTTTTTTTCTTTTGTAAATTGCTAGAAAACGCAAAAATCACGTGGTCCGCCCACGTGGTCTATACACGTGGCCTTTAAAACCTCGTTATCAGGAACGCAGAAATAGCGGAGGACGTTTTGTTTACAATGCATCTACTCCACACCACGTGGCCGGTAGATGAGGTGGGGGGATGCAGCACTCTATAGTCCGTTTGCGTTAAGAATGCATTAATTTCATACTTGTTCTTTAACCTAGCACGTCCCCTAACCAATGGAATCGTTCCTAATTAGAAAGTCAAGTCCACAATGACCAGTTGAACGCATATTTTCTAACGCAAAGGTTGTGGATCTGAGTTTTTTTTGAGTGCACCAGAATCAAATTTTAAAATCACTGCATTCTTAACGCGAACGGACTATAGTGTAGTTCATAGGGATATGTAGGGAATGTAGTAACAGATGATGATGAGATGATAAAAATGCTAATTACTATTGTCAATGTTTAGTTGCATAAAATCTAGTTGGTTTTCAATGACATTTGATTTATGGCTCTTGTAGTAATATTAATGAAAATGATTTAAATGAAGATGTTATGTTATATTTTTTATAGTTTACTTAACTAATGATGAATTTTCCTTTGTTACAGGTAAGTTGCGCAGATCGCGAATTACAATATTTGTAAGTTTGCAGTCAATGTTATCGTATTTTATGTTTAGATGTATACATATGCAGGGTGTCCCAGTAATAATAATAGTTCTTTTTAGAGTCACTTATATGATGATCGATATTGAACGTTTGGTGAAAAAAAAAAGATTTTTAATAGCAGCTCTATGTTCACCCCTTATTTTCTGTAAAAAACATTACTATAGCATCCTTGGCAAGTTGTCTAGATATAATAGCCCATTTACTCACAAAAAGGTACAATACTTACTATTTCCTTGCCTTATGTTTCTATAAAAAATAATATGAACCATAATAGGTGATTCAGAACTTGAACTAGGTGAAGTCTAAAGTATGCTATTGTTGGATGATAAAAGAAAAAATGACCGTAGGCTAGTTGCGGTAGCAAAAGGAAATTATTGCTGTTGTTAAGTTGAAAGGTTTTTGTGAAAAGAACAACAAATAGTACGTAATCACTAGCGGCTTAAGCAATAGTAATAGTTCGTAGTAAGCCAAAGTTTGCAGGACCAGGTTTGCAGAAATGACTGGAGACTTTTCTGTCTGTGGGCTTGTTACTGCATGAGCTGGTTGTTAGTAGACCGCTCAATAAAATTCTGCTGGAATCCGTGGTATTAGGATAGCAGAATCACATAAAGGTAGAAGAGACAGAAAGAGACATGTTTTTCGTCGAACGTACCTGCTTATTTTTTTAAAAATGGCTGTTTTTTATAGTAACATATTGTGCATTTGTCACGTTTTTTTTATGAATTGTATAACAATGCTTTCTTTCGAAGAGGCACCCTGTTGTCACATTTTCTGGGTCAAGCTTGTTTACCATGGAAGTTTTTTTAGAAGTAGTGATGTAAATTTGTCTAATTCTGTTTAGCATTCTCTCATCTGAGATCTCATCTCTATTCTGAGAGCTCAATGCCCTATATCTATATTACATACTTGCATACCTTCCGTTCTTCTTTTCCTTCTTTCTTATAAATAACTAGCAGCCGCCCGCGACTTCGTCCGCGTGGACTAACGTTATCGTAATTTTAGTAGGGATGCCTATTTTTTTTTTAAATGAAATATAGCCTATGTCACTCAGTAATGATGTAGCTTTCCAACAGTGAAAGAATTTTTCAAATCTGCCAAGTAGTTTCGGAGCCTATTCAATTCATACAAACAAACAAACAAACAAAAAATCAAACTTTTCCTCTTTATAATATTTGTATAGAAAATAAATTGCTGTTCGTTAGTATGGAAAACTCATGAACGGCTCGACCGATTTGGCTAATTTTGGTTTAGAAATATTTGTGGAAGTTCAGGGAAGGTTGAAAGGGTAAATGAAAAAATACCATCAAAATACCAACATACAATTTAGTTTTAGAAAAAATGCTGTCGGGGCAGCTAGTAAGATAAAAAACGAAAAATAAAAAAACGAATAATATTCCAGCAAAAAACCTACACACATCAAAAGTGTCTAGGGATATCTCAAACATTTTCATACAAAGTAATAGCTATTTGGGAGGCTGTAAAAATTCAAATATTGATACCAACGTAGAAATTTTTAGAACACAAGAAACTGCTATATCTGCCCTTTCAGATTGTATAAAAAAATTCATTGTAGTAGCATTATTGTACAATCGTAAGGACGTTAAAAAAAGACAGATTTTTCTTTTAAAAGGTGTCAAAATGATCTATTCCTTTCTAATACCAAAAACTAATACCAATGGTATTAGTTTGCTATCGTAAACAATTTTCTGTTCCGAACGAATACCAAATTTTAAATATTTCAATGTAGTTTTGGTATTCGTCCGGAATAGAAGTTAATTACGATTACAAACAAATACCATTGGTATTACTTTTTGGTATTAGAAAGGAATAGATCGTCAAAATTTTAGCAAAATCAAAGGTTTTTTTTTGTAATATTCTTAACCTTTATCTTATGCCTCTGTCTTCGCGTTATTCTAAGATAATGCTCAACTTGTAAACAAACTGAACTTTATGAAATATTTGAAAAATGATATCCCTATGATATCCCTAGACAGTTTTGATGTGTGTATTAATTATGCAAGAAAAAAACCAAAAAACTGATGTAGACATAAATAAACCCTAAAATGGCAAGTGCTTAGTAAAAAAATAGCAAAGCATCAGTTCCGTTCGCGCTTACTGCAACCACCACCAATTGTCCAGTATCTGCAGAGACCTCTTAGTGGTGTCATGCTTTCCAATCGCGGTTGTGTGAAAGCTGGTTCTTAGGTGATAGCATGGCTACATATGCAAGTGTGCATGTGTTCTCTTATTGATTTTTATTTGCTCTCTGTTTTCAAACGTCTTCTAAATTATGCGGCCTTGGTACACGTAGGCAGTTACATTCCTGAAATCCATAAATGATGGTCTGTCTTACCGACTGCCATCTAGCGATCATAGCCGATAATAACAAACATCTGAAAGCAAGCAGTTTCTTCCGTTCTCTTCAGAGTGCTTTTTGATTAATAAATAAGCATTGATTGAGACCACTTTTCGCCTACATACAATTCCTGCTTGACCAAAAGCAAGCCAATCCACTTCATACCGGGTGAGGTCTCATAGCGCGCTGCCTTTGCTTATTAAATATGTACGGTTATTTTTAAAATTAAGTGGAGAGCACACACCACAGAACTAATCATAGGTATAGTCCAACAGTGAATTTATTAAGTAATCAATGGCATTCTTATTGTGTCATTGTTGTTATTGTATTACACGTGCCAGTGGTTCGGCAACGATCGCCATTGTAAAGCAACGCAAGCCGGGTAAGAAATAGGATGAGGGTGTCCACTCCAACCGAAATTTAGTGATGCATCACGCAGTTGGTTCCGGCGGTTGTTGCTAGTTTACAGTCATTAATCCTAGTTATAGGCCTTAGGGTAGCTTGACAACATCTGGCAGGAAGGACACCTCTCCAAAAATCCGTGATCCTGAGCCTGCATGTTGGAGTGTGGCTCGCACCACCTTGAAGTTGGGGTGAGGCCTGTGCCCAGCAGTCGCACGCATATAGGCGATTGTTGCTTCTTGTGCATCATGAAAGAGCACCTTATTGTCGTGGGGAAACACCTCGCTGTCCAGTGGTACATGGTTGTCCATGTCCATGGTCCATGGTACATGGTACAGCCAGGTTGTACAGAAGTTGGATTCTTATGAATAACGAACTGACAAAGTTAACCACAAAACGGTCATGAAAAATATTGTTATTTAACAGCCTCAGTATGCGATTAAGTTAGCCAAAGCATTCACATTTTATCAATAGAATTATCATACCTATGGTATTTCGTGTTTTCAAACCTCTACTTAGATTATGCAGTCCTAGTACTACGTGGAATATAGTAGTTGATGAAGCACCTCCCAGAGGTCCGATGTTGACGTGATGCTTTGAAAATTCCGTCCCCTTTATGTATTAACTATTCTCTGTAGTGTTTCAATATTTATTTCGTTTCGTGGTGAATGAACAGTAAAAAACCAAAACCAACCAACTTCCCTATACTTAATAATCGACCAATTTGATTTGACTAATTTTGAGCTACTGACTAACTGAAAGAGCCCTGAGGAAGTGATTTTGTTAATAATGGCAGATCATTTTATAGCTGGAATATTTATCTGAAGAACCTTTATGCTTCATGAGATATATAGAATTTTGGACTTTGGAGGGCTTCCACCTCCATGTAAACGACTTGCCATCAGTCCGAACTATACGGATTGCTGTTTCCGTTCTGGTCCTCACCGCTACATACTGGAACGTTCTCCCTACATACATTCAACCTTGGTGACTTCAAGGCAAATGCTGGTGCTACGGCTTGTCAAATAGCCAACATCAGGCGGTGACCGCAATTCACGAATAGAGTGGTTTATTAATTTAAAGAAAAAAATGGAATAGAAAGGCAAAAAGTTCTTTACGCAAATCTCTGGAAACTGGTTGACTCCACTAACCTGTTTAGACAGGCTCAGGACCACCTTCACCAGATTCTTCCAGTCCAGCCGTGGCGCGATTCCACACACACACACAGAGTTCCCCCACATGTTTCAAGATCCCAGTGTTCGAGGTCCCTGTAGGGCGGGGCTTCGTGCACTTAACTATTAAAACCAGATAGTTTAAAGAAGAACATTGATCCAACGAATACCCAATTTGATACTCACAAGTTAGCGGAAATCATATTAAATACGAAGAAAAATGTTGGAACTAGGAATGCAAAAGTAAAACCATTTGACAGGGATAGTATTATGACTCACGGACGTATTATGACTCTTCAATATTTTTAATTTGGCCATAAAATAGCCAGTAACTAAGAAATAAGGTTCAATACCAAATAAAAAGTATTTATTATACAAACTGGGTATGAGATGAGATGAGATGATGAGAGACAGCAATATTGACTTAGTAGCATCGACAGGCATTTTCTGGGTTAGTGTGATAAGCAGAAAAGTTAAGCTTATAATCAAGTTGTAAAAGATTATGCAATTATTTATAACTATTTAGTGCATATTATTTCATTTTGGAAGAGTTCTTTTGAAGTTGTTTTTTTCTCTTTAAACTTTTGTTTCATTATTTTCGTGAATGGTGAGCGAAGACGCTTCCGATGCCAATGGTGGGAAAAATAAATACCTTTGCCTACGAGTCCCTCTTGCCGTCCGTAACCTTTGGTGGTTTTTTAGTTTTATAAGTACTTTGGTGGTTTGAACAAAATTTGAAATTTCCCTCCCAAACATTCAAATAGTTTGGAAACTCCGATGAAGCGTTGCGGTGGCCAATCGGCGCGGCGTTTGAAGTGGGCGTATTGGTTTACAGGAATTTTGGTGAAGTCAGTACCGCTGTGCTAGTGCAACGTGACAGCCGCGTCCTCCTGCGTCTCAGAAACTACTCCTGATACCTTATGTAGTCCTAGTGTATTAATCGGAAAATCACCGGTTCGATGGCTTCTGAAAGGCAGTTACGCACAAGTAATACTGTGTTTACTCGAGTAAAAAAGAACAGAACAAACCAAAATTTTGAATCTTAATCGGGTCGGAATCAATTCTTTCCTAATTACTACTATTCGATGGTCGGCAGATTAGTTACTAACAATAAAGTAAAATTAATACACTAAAGTCGAAACTATGGACGTTTACATTTCGTAAATGTTGTCAAAGACACTTAGAAAGAGAGATATATAATTGCATAAACAAATTGTTCGTGTTCAAAGATCATCATCCCTGCACAGTTTTTGCCGAAGGTAGAAACCTCGAAGTTTTCCAGGACTAAGTTCACCAGGACAAAAGTTGCAGTTATGTAGAGACAGCTTTGATGTTATGCTGATACTTCATTTCCCTAACTATTACAGAATGCTCTTAAAACATAGGCACAGTTTTTTTTTCGTCAGACAATCCTACGTATCTTAGAGAAAGTACTTATGCTTTTTAATTCTACGCTACGAACCAAGTTCAACTTCGGACAAAAGATCAGCCACTGAATTACACAACGTTTTCCCATCCGACATTCCCTAGTCTCTGGTCTGGTCAATAGCAACCAGTGTGTGTTATCAATTATGACTTAAGGATGAGTCCGAGGCTTCTTAAGGAAACTTGAGAAAACCTAAGGTCATCCGATGTACAATGGAGATACCTATGATGCATGTCACTACGACATTGAATCTAATGAGGGAATCCATAAAACAAAGTCACGAACGACTGGGGCTTAGAAGTTCTTGAATTAAAAACAATTAGAGGGTAGACGCAAACAGGCCCCCAGCCTATAACCTGGTCTGATGATTAGATAAAGGTTATAGGATTTTGGGAGATACACGCTTTAGGTTGTGCGCCTCTCTGCAAATATGGAAGATGATAATGTGCAGCTATGGACGTACTGGATATCGTACTATACTTACTAATGATGAAGACGAGGATGAAAACCAAATAATATTAAATCTTCTGATTAAGATTTCTTAAGCATATTCATGATGCGAACAGCAAGGGAGTGGAATGAGCTTCCTACTGAAGTGTCTCCACAGCAGTACAACTTAGGCCTCTTCAAGAAGAGAGTGAACAGCCATTTGTTGGGCCGGCATGTACCACCTTAGACCACATCATCACTGACGATCAGGTGAGATTGTGGTAAAATGCGCGCCTAATTATGCTATAAAAAAAGCGGAAAACTTCCCACTTTCGCTATACCGCCAGGCGACATATCGCGCGTGCAGTCGATAGCGAGGGTCAACGAATCGTACATACGTATAGATGCGATATTCCGATAAATACACTAGGACTACATGAGGTGTCAGGAGTAGTTTCTAGGACGCAGGAGGACGCGGCTACCACGTTGCACTAGCACAGCGGTACTGACTTGGCCGCAATTCCAGCATAACAAATACGCCCACTACGAGCGCGGCGCCCATTGGCCACCGGGCTTGCACTGATATTTACACACTCCTTGAATGTTTGGGCGGGAAATTCGAAAGCTGATAACACTTCAATATTTTTACGGTTTTGGAAGGCAACACTTTGCAAAAAGTCATCTAGGTACCTCAATAATTCAGCTCCCTGTAAAATGTAAGCAATGATGTCGCCCTAAGTCAAGGATTAAAATAAAAAACGAGAAAAAGAATAGAGTTATTGAAATAAAAAGAAAGAAAAAACGTTTATTGATTCTGAACATTGCAACAGATAAAAAACATACAGAACAAGGTGGTTAGGAAAAAATAAAAAAACAAAACAAACAATAGAAAAACAAAGAATCATTTCCACCAGGCAGCAGTGTCACGATGTCCAAAATAAATGGACCCCACTCAGCTAACGCCTGGACCTGATAGGCTCAGACGCCGATTTCCAGCTTCAGCGATTTTTAGCGAAATAGCTTGTATGGTGTTTTATCCCAGGGCCATCTAATAACTGGGCCATTACAGCCGAAAGGTTTTACAATGAAGACCATTAAATTGAAGGTAATTGCAGCATGAGACGTCCACCCATCTGTAACGTGGACTGGCATCCTAAAGTAGCCAGTGAATGCAGAACGTACACAACCAGCCATTCCGTTACTCTATGAGATAGGCCCATTGTGTCCCACCGCTGGGCAAAGGTCTCCCCCAAAACTATCCAACCATGCCTGTCTTAAGCCGAGGATGGTTTACATAATATTTTTAATTGAACAGCGAGTTGTGTCTTTTGCGACATACTGACGACACTGCCAGTAGATCTCAGGGGTCAATGAACTGAGTGATATTCCGATAAATACACTAGGACTTCATAAGGAGTCAGGAGTAGTTTCTAAGACGCAGGAGGACGCGGCTACCATGTTGCACTAGCGGAGCGGTACTGACTTGACCGTTATTCGTGACACAGTACCGTTACACCCACTACAAGCTCAGCGCCTATTGGCTACCAAGCCTTCACCGGGGTTCACAAACTTTTTAAATGTTTGGGCGGGAACTTCTGAAAACTATTATAGGTACAAGGTAGAGATCCGGTAGTGCAAATTTGTACTTGTAAATCTGCTGATGAAGCGATTATCCTGGCACATACCGAATATTCATGCTCAGATAACATAGCTCCTTTTTTAATACAACTTTTGTGGTAGGTCAGATTGTGAACTGCCTAGTGGTAAATGGTAACCTAAACTCATGACATGGACGAAGAACTCTATGCTGTAGCTCATTGAGAAAACCTCAACAGAGGCTTCTGTCTACAATTTTAGTGTTCTGGGAAGGAAACATCTCAGGAAATAAACTTTACGAAATCATGGTGGCTCTTATGACGATCGGAAAACACACGTCGGGATCTACGATCCAAAAGCTGTGGTAGTACGTATTTGACGGCATATCATACAGTCGTTGAAAATTGGTGAGTCAAGGCACGCAAAACTTTTTAATCTTGTGTTTAAAACATGCAGCTTTCTTACAGAATTAAGCAAGGTTACCCGCTGTTGCCAAGACTATTTACAAAAACCCTGGAGGAAGTTAGCAACAGAAAGGTTTACGCACCTAGTCTTCGCTAATGACATCGTAATTCTTACTTTCTCTATCAATCAAGAATGCTAGAGGGAATAAACGAAGCCAGACTGGAGGTCGGGCTTCCGATGAACATGGCTACGCAGTAGGCCAACAATTGCGAAGACGGGACGAGCTGAACGCTATTCATGACCCATCATCATCATCATCATCAGCCTCTAGAAGTCTACTGCTGGACATAGGCCTCCCCCATAGAGCACTACAGCGAGCGGTTTTCCGCAAACTGCACCATCGGTCCACCGAGTGGGAGGCCTCGCCATACTGTGTCTTCCAGTTCGTAGTCGCCACTCCAGAACCTTTCTTCTCCAACGGTTGTCGGATCTGCGAGCAATGTGGCCTGCCCATTGCCACTTCAGCTTAGCTACCTGAGAAGCTGTGTCGGTGACCTTAGTTCTTTCGCGGATAATTTAATTGCGAACTCTGTCACGCAAAGAAACTCCAAGCATAGCTCCCTTCAAAGCATGCTGAGCAACTCTGAACTTATTTGAAAGGCCAACAGACCCATCATCGGCCTGCAAAGCGCAAAATATTCTTTAAAGCTTCACAAAAAAGTGCTTGTGAAGTATACTTAGTAATTAATTTTCTACAAATAAGGGCTTATAATATAGACGCGTTCACATGAACCTTTACATAGGGGCACCTTAACATGCTGTTGACATAGTACCTATTTTGCAATATCTTTGTAAAGGTGAACTGTATTAGTGAATAAGGCTTGCCATGGTTGTCGTCAATCATGTCGATTAAGAACGTCTTGACTGATTTTGCCACACCAGGAGTGCATAAAGAGAAGGAAGTACGTCAATGTGAAGAGTACATTTTTTGGAAATGAGGTGAAGGGAAGTGGGTGGAGGTTTTGGTAGCACTCTGTGGCACTACTACAACTGCAAGTGCCACAATACATAATGTAGAAGGATCTAGCTATTGCTAGATACTTTGTCCATGCCTTCTACTTAAAATGGATCTGGAAAGTATCTTAATCGTCCATAAAATAAATTTGAGACCTCATCAATCAATATTGCCCTGATCCCAAATAATCTCGGGGTAAGGTTTTCTTACATAATGCAAACCAAGAATGCATCTATGTTTTGTCGAATATTTGTTCTGGTGTGAGACTCAAACCCGCTGAGTTCCAACCGTCATTCCTGAACTCTGAGTTGATTTGATTCGTCGCTTTGACATCTCGTTGACACCGCAATACATTTTGCACTTTACCCAAAGTACAAATTCGCTAGTAAGTTAAGGTAAGGCAGTAAGTTTACTTCTAGTTTTTCTGTGATAAGTACGGCTTTATCGGGGAATAGTTCAAAAAAGTTATTCCATGTCGGATGGAGATAAGTTGTAACTAGTTTAAGAGTAAAAGGTTAGGTTCATATGAAACAGGTTTAAGTTTACAATGAACATTTTGTTTGATTAATTAATTTGGAAAAATCGGTTATCTTCTACTTAATGTTTTTGTACTAGTTCTCGATTAATCCATAGAAGTAAATAAAATGAATTGAACTTGATATTACTTTGAACGTTAGATAGAGGATTATCCGCCATTGCCCGTGACCCGTGACCCGTGACCCGTGACCCGTGACCCGTGACCCGTGGGATCGTGACACATGAGAGAACGTAAATAGACCCCGCCCGCCCGCAGGGGGCGTGGCGACGCGGCTGCGACAGCGGAAGCGGCAATATCGGCGATCGAGTGCACGCGACGCAATCAGCCAGTGCCCCAGTGCCCCTCTGACTTCCACAGGAGCACCCGCGTCGCAGTGACCTACAAACCACCTCCTGACCTGTTATGAAGTCCTGGTGATGAAATCGGACTATTGCGAATTCAACGGTGCGTTAAGCCCGCCGCAGTTGTATTAAATTATATAAATTCTTTGGGAAATTCATGATGACTATTTAGCACCAATAAAGAGAAAAAAGAAAGAAAATATATTTATTGTTAGATACATTATAAAATGCCATGGTCACGGAGTAACTGGAGTATAATCGTTACTGGAGTTTTATTGTTATTGACTGCGAAAGTTTAAAGAAATATATTGTTTTGTTTAATTAGCTAGAAAACCTATGAAACGGCAAAGTCAATCAGCGTGTCTCTGAAAACCCCGTTTGGGTTTTAGCCATGAGTACAGAACTGATTATCCGTGACATTTAAATAGATGAATGCTTTATATTATTGTCTCCAGCAAACACATACTCGTACTATCAACAGTGATAGAATAAAAACAAACATTGTAAGAAGTAACAATAAATGTAAAACAATAGATGTACGTGTGTAACGTATGGCTGAAGAACCAACTGGCCAGGGCTCAGAGTCTATAGATCTATACACGTTGCAGGCAGAAACACTGATTTTCAGACATAGACCCGGGGCAAATAATTAAGTAATCCTACATTATACTAGCTATGCTCAATTTATGATGAGTATTAGTGATTTGTTTATAGTTGTTATGTAATCACTGTAGGATTTAAATGAAATTAAAAGTATTTAGCTCTTTGGCCACTAAACTACTATCATCTTATTTTCCTGCTAACTATTTGCTGCTAACACGTCAATAGGCATGATGACTGTATTTTTTTTTTGTTTATTATCGAAAGACCTTACATTATGTAAACAATCCCCAAAGAATTACTTCATCTGGATCAATACCACCAGAGAAATCACAATTTGAAATGCACATTTTTGGACTTGCCCAAAAACGCTCCATACAAAAGTGACAGCGAACGTGACGTCACGCTCGCTGTTTTTGTAAGGAGCGCGTAATAACTTTGTTCGACAGCTATATTAAATATTGCGTTTATAATAATGGTCTCCTAACATAATTCCTTCATAATAGTTTGGGTTACAAAAAAGTGATTTTGTTTTACAAAAATTTAACACATATGAAATGGACTTGCCCACCCAAGTTTGCAGGCCTATTGTAGCCTCATTTTGAAACGAATTTCGATTGTGGTTTTACAATAACATTTGAAATCAATTATTATTTTTGGGGAACATAAAAAAACATGCAAAATCACTCATAGTCATCTACCCTATTGCTTAAACAAAGCTTTAACGTTGCGTTCGTTTTTATGAATAAGGGAGCTAATAATAGGTAAAGGCCGTAAGTCACACACTTGCACTCATCCCAAAATACGAGTAAATAGTTTTTTACTGGCTTTGGTGGATTACTGCAGTTGTAAGTAGTGTTTTTATCCTCACATGCATAGAAACACTAGTATCTTATATTGAGGCCCACGACTACAATTTAGTGACATTTGCGAAGGTCATTAGGTCTCTCGCTAGGGTCTGTAACGCCTCCTAGGAAGGCATTTTTAAGTAATCTTTTTTAAAAAAAGGTCCTCCAATAAAGTAAAAATATTGAAGCGCTATTTAACAACTTTGGAATTTCCCGCCTAACGTTTGAAAAAGTTTGTAAGCCCCGGCGGAAGCCCGGTGGCCAACGGGCGCTGCGTGCCAAGTGGGCGTCTTCGTTTCGCAGATAGTTTGGTCAAGTCAGTACCGCTGTGCTAATGCAACATGACAGCCGCGTCCTCCTGCGTCCTGAAAACTACTCCTGATACCTTATGTAGTCCTAGTGTAGTTATCGGAATATCACTGGTTTATTGACCGCTAGGATAGACTGCGTGGGCGGTAGGAAAGATGTGACCAGGGTAAACTTTGCCTTACTCGTATTTCATAGTATGTCATCATCATCGTCATCAGCCGTACGATGACTACTGCTGAACGAAGGAATCTTTGATATTTTTTCACTTTGGTCTATGCCTAAAACAAACCTGCATCCACCAAAATCCTGCGAAGTTTTTAGGCCTTCGGTCCACGTCACAAAGGGGTGGGCGTTCAAATGATCACCTCTGCAGGAAGAACCTTTTGATCCCGACGACTATCATCCATGTCCGAAATTAGAACACCATACGGGGCACTAGAACCACTGGCTCTCATTTGATTCATTTAATGATTTCTATGAACCCTGGTCATGGTCACAAGGACGTGATTGCTTACAGGGACATGAATTTGAGATACATGATTTACTTTTGCCGAATTTCAAATGTGTCTTTAGGTACCGCGACAACTTGCAAAATGTGTTTCCGGCATGGGATATAAAACGGGAATAAATTATTATGAATGTTATTATATGTACCAATACAATTATTATTGCTAATATTATTTGAAAGTTATTATTATTTAAATTTGTTTAACTAATTTTATTTTGTTATATTGAAATGTGATGTGTGTACAATAATTAGAATTTTAGATTTGTCTAATGTTAATGCATGTTTATTAATAACGATTTTAGTCAGTGTTAGCCCCTCTACTACTTATATTTGCGGTGCCCTATAGGGTCCATGGTTGATACCATTGAATACTATAACAACTTATGTACATTATGGTTTGCAATAAAGAATTGAATTAAATTGAATTGAATTGGAGTATTAATTGTCTAGAGTTTGTTTGTCCAGAAACAAGGACAACACATGCCAAACTCAAACACGTACCCACTAAAAACTACTATCTTTAATGATACTTTTGACTTGGAAGACCGTTTCCACAGCAGCGGAGGCTTTGGCAGGTAAAAAATACGAGGTACTGTATGAATTATAATTCATAAAGATACATCATTATTATTGTAACAACAATTATTGCAATACATACATTATTATTGTAATAGATTTGTGAGAGACCATAAAATGATAAATACTGTCTCTTACAAATCTTCTCGTTAAAGATAGGCTTACCTTTACTGCGTTTTTGGTTCAACTTCACTTAGCATATTGTAGAATAATCCTGAAAGTTCCGTTCGCCATGACAATCAGTATGGTTGTGGCTACCCTGTTTGTGATAAAGTCGTAAGTTTGTGTATACTCGTACATTTATGTTGTAGTTATTTGTATTTTCCTGTTTTTGTTTAGCAAATTCTACTCTCTGGACTCTCTGTAAAGCCGTTTTTGGCTGGAAGTGTATAATTAATATGCATTTTTTAATAAAGCAATGAATAAAGTTTGAAATTTCCCGCCCAAACATTGAAAAAGTTTATCAACCCAGTGGCAAATAGGCACCGTGCTAGAAGAGGGCGTATTGACTTCACAGGAATTACTGACAAGTCAGTACCGCTGTGCTAGTGCAACGGGATAGCCGCGTCCTCCTGCGTCCTGGAAACAACTCCTGACACCTTATGTAGTCCTAGTGTGTCAATATCTCTAGTTTATTGACCGCTGAGATAGACTGCGTAGGCGGTAGAAAAGAAGCGCACAGGGAAACCTCTGCGCTTCTTATTTCGTATTTATTAGTATGTTATGTTTATTAGCAATCACTACTGAACAAACACATAGTAAGCAGATTAGTAGTTTTCTAAATCGGTCTGTGACCACAACAGGCCTACATTTTTTTTTCATGAGATAGGGAGCAAACGAGCTAGTGGGTCACCTGATGGAGAGTAATCACCTCTGCCCATGGACAACTGCAACACCAGAGGTGTCACGAGATGCGTTGCTTGCCTTTGAAAAAGGAATACGCTCTTTTCTTGAAGCCCTCGATGTCATACCCCTTCCGGAAACACTGCTGCTGGAAGGCCGTTCCATATTTTAGCCGTTCGCTTTAAAAATGACACGTGAATCTCACAGTTGAACAGCACCAATCATCTAGGTGATGATTCTAGAGACCTTTAGGGTGTTTGATCTATCTCCGGACTGCCGCTTGACACATTTTATTAGGACACATTATTAAAGATAGTCGCTGGGGCCAGAGGGTTCAGCAATGGAGTCCGTTTGAACGCATACTCATCCATTAAGAAGACTGGTAACCTGATAAAACTTACAGGATGTAGTGGACATCGTACGGCTAGTAATAATGATGAAAAACAGTTCATAATATTTAATTACTATTGCACGAATTTCTTTGTGGTTCCTTGCTTTCGCAAAGCAGCCAAGAGACATACCACCCACGCAGTCTCTCTCCTGGGTCAATAAACCGTAGATATTCCGATGAGTACACTAGGAGTACATAAGGTATCAGGAGTAGTTTCTAGGACGCCGGACGACACGGATGTCTTGTTGCACTAGCGCTGCGGTACTGTCTAGACTCTTATTGGCCGTGATTCCCAGATATCCGATACGCCCACAACAAGCACGCGGCGTCTATTTTTCCTATCTTTCATCGGGCCTTACAAACTATTTCAGTGCTTGGGCGGGAAATTCAAAACTTAACTTATAACAAAATCTATTCAAATTTAGTTACAAAAATACTGAATTTCACTTAGAGCCAAAATTAGATTCACAAGCGACAATCTGGAAAGTTTCTCCAAGTATGCTGAGCTGTGTGACTGTAACTGTCTTGTAAAACAGTTATTTTGTGAGTTAAAACAATAACGCAACTACTAGAATAATAGCATTTGTAAGATCAGAAATATATATATATATAATAAGTAAAACATACGTTCACTATTACTATACTTACTAATAAGTACTTAATAAAATTGTAATTTACTAACAGATTATTGTACAGAACATATTGAAAAGAGTAACTGCTGAGTTTCTTGCCGGTTCTTCTCAGTACAGAAACAACTTTCCGACACCGGTGGTTGAGTCACATTATGTTTGTATACTGTGTATTTATTTATTTTTTCTACTATAGTATTTAAGTCTATTATTAAGTGTATTTTTGTTTGTTTGATTAAGTTATTGACGATTTGAAAGCACTTTTAACAGGTCTATTTAAATAAAGATATTTCTGATTCTGATTCTGATTCTATATACTATTTCCCAAGCGATGCAGTCAGTGGCACACACACACTGATTCACACTGGTTGTTTCCGTCATTGCAAACAGTCAGAGGCGCCCACTTTGCATAGTGAATTTTAAAAACTAACGAGCTAAGGCACGAAACTTTATGGGCTCGCTGCTAACGGTGGTCCGTGACCGGTGTTTGCTTGAGTTTTTTTACCGGTGTTTTTCATCAGTCAGCCGCAAACAATACAATGAACACGGAAGAGTTAAAGATGTCGTGTAAACGGTCATTGACATACATAGTGAAAACAACATTTTCAACCTAATGCATCGCTATATCTCCAAAATGGTGATTCTTATAAAAAAGTTCAGATTAAGTTTTTTAGATGATTTCATAAAGAATAACTTCGTCTTTTTATGATAAAACTTTCCGTTAAGCTGACATAATAAAAAACCTATATTTTGACGATGGTCCTTGAACATTTTTTGTTTGTAGTGGTCCGATCGATGCATGTGGACTTTCAACAGATTGTTTGTAATATTGTTCCCAAAATTGGTGGCAATTATCCGCTTTGTGCGAGCTGATGTAGGTTACATTACTATATAACTCAGACCTAAGTAAACCCAAATTGAAAGCATCAGCCAACTGTAATGATATTAGTTTTCTTTTATTCGTTCCACATTAAAATGTGGGAAAGTTTCTAGGGACGAAGTATTGAATATTTTGTCACCCCGTTTTGAAAATGGTAACTAGATAATGGTAGTAAACTTACTTACTCATACTTATAATACTGTTCCAACGATGAAATGTTTCGTAAGATCTACTCGCTGCGACTGTTACGTAGTAACTTTTCTAGATAGTCGCATTAAATCTGTTCTTGACTATAATTGAAATCAATACTTAAGTATTTTTTGTAAGAAAAATGATCTGTTTTAAGTAATAAATAAAGTTTGGAATTTCCCGCCCTGTTTGGGCAATCGTTTGTTGGAAACCCGGCGGCCAATGGGCGCAGTAGTGGGCGTATTGAATTGCGGAAATTACGGTCAAGTCAGTAACGCGGCGCTAGTGCAACATGACAGACGCGTCCTCCTGCGTCCCAGAAACTACTCCTGATACCTTATGTAGTCCTGGTGAATTAATCGGAATATCACCGGTTGATTGGCTTCTGAGATCGGCTGTGTGGGCGGGATATCTAAGCTCCATCATTTCGCTAAGTGAGGAAACTACGAAAAAGGAGAAGTGTGCTTTAGTCAAATACAAGAACGATCTACAATCCATAATCTGAATCAGCTCGGAACATAATTATTAATAGAAACATAATACCTATAAATCGAAAGAGAATTTATGAAGCCTCTTATTATGCTGAACAAACCCCATCGATTAGCACAGGATAGCCGAAAATTTGAACCTATGACTTAATTCTTAGCCGTATAAATGAGGTTAACGTGTCTATCTTTGAATCTTCGTCACGTGTAGGTGTTGTTCAAGCAGAAAATAAAAGAACATGACTTAAAAGTCTACTTGCCACACTCAGAGACGTCAATTAACGTTAATGGTTCATTAGAGTCAAAAGAAGACTGGCAAAGCTCCTTGAGTTTATGCCGCAACTATAATAGGCCTCCTTCATGAACGGAATTAACCAAGATTTGTACAACTTAACACTGCTATCAGAATGATACTAAAACTTACCCTCTAAAAGTTAGGAATATAGAGATATAAAAATAATAAATTAATGGGGATAGGTTATAATAACATCAGGTTATAAAGAGTTTTTCATTAATTTCTGTATCGTGCATCAGAGCACTTTATGACTTCAATCGTAAGTCCGAGAAACACGCATAGTCCAAGATAAATCACTGAAAAAAACTGTGTACAAACAAGCAATGCACGCATGTCAGTCTGACTTTGACGTTTGACACAATTTGACATTTAAACGTTCCATTACTGGCATTTATTTAATTTATTTTGCTGTTTGACTTGCCATTGAACCATTTTGTTAAAATCTAGTCACTTGAAATATCGTCATCTAGTTAGAGATGCTTTAATAACAATAAAATAAGAACAGCAAAACTTGTCAAAACTATACAACCCAGATGAAGGTTCAGTTTAGAAAGAAAGTAAAATAACACTGATGTATGAACAGGAATGTCCCTCACTTATCCGGTTTTTTGTTTAGTTTCATCATTATTTACGACGTTTTGATAATATACTGCCTTAAATTATCTAAAAATCAAATCCCTGTTTACAAAATCCTATAAATTATGGATAGAAATCTACTAATACCATTTTATATAGTTATTATCAGTCTCAACGTGAACGTTCCCAAATAATGGTTGGGTCGACATTCGCCATTCTTCTTTTACATTCCTAAAAGTTCTTTATTCAATTTGTTATAAAGACTCTTCTTAAAAATGTAATTTTGACTCTAATGAACCATTAACTTTAATTGACGTCTCTGAGTGCGGCAATACATTACGCACAATTAATCACTTTACTACTTGAAAGGACGAAAACTGGGAATAATTAAAGAAAACAGTCTATTTTCTAATCCTTTTGTCGTCCCGTCTTTTTCGCCTTGTAATTTTGTCTTGTGATTTCGTCTAAGTCCGTCTGAAGTCTCCTGTCAAACTTATTTTTCATGATTGTCAGAATGTCTTCGTCAAGTCGTGTCAAAGGAGGCTGGACGCCACGACATCCCCACCTCCAGTACCAGAAAGCTGGTACTCAAGCCGAGGAGCTGACGTCCAGTCTACATAGTTTGGTCACAGGTCTTGTGTAAAGTTTCTGTCCAGCCTTGACAAGGGCTACGCGTATCACGCCATCCCTGCCAGGGTAGACCTGGTCAACTTTGCCAAGAGGCCACTGGTTACGGGGCAGTTGGTCGTCAACCATAACCACGATGTCCCCTACAGCCAGCGGTCTGTCAGAATCTCGGTACCATTTGTCTCGTCTAGTCAAAGTCGGTAAGTATTCCTTAGCCCACCGCTTCCAAGTCAAGTCTGCCAGTCGTTGAGATTCCCTCCATGTCCGCTTCAGGAAATCTCTGTCGGAGAAAGTTCCAAAAGGATAGTCAAAGAAGTCAGTTTTAGGAATCAAAAAGTCATTTGGTGTCAAAGGCAAGTCATCTTGGTGGTGGAGGGGCACGTAAGTCAGCGGTCTAGAGTTGACCATGTGTTCAACCTCGGCTAGTAAGGTCAGTAAGGTCTGATCACTCGGGGTCCTGGTCTTGAGTGCCACCTTTAGACTGGTCTTGACTGACCTTACCAGCCTCTCCCAACAACCACCCATGTGAGGTGCACCGGGGGGTATAAATCGCCATTCTAACTGGCGAATGCTTCCATAACTAATAAGCTCCTGTTCGTCAATAGCCTGCACGGCCTGCTTGAGCTCTCTGTCGGCGCCACGGAAAGTTGTAGCATTGTCGCTATAAATAGTGCTCGGGCAGCCGCGCCTTGCTATTAAGCGTCTCAGGCTCATCAGGACGGAGCTGGTCGTTAGGTCGTGAACAACCTCAAGATGGATGGCTCGCACTGTAAGGCAAGTATACAGGGCCACCCATCGCTTTTCTTGTCGGCGGCCAATTTTTACAGACAGTGGGCCGAAATAATCCAGTCCCGTAAAGGTGAAAGGTCGACTTACTGGATTCAGCCTAATGTCTGGTAAATCGGCCATGAGTGGTGGTGAGGGCTTGGCTCTGCTATTCTTGCAAAATTGGCAGTCATTCCAAGTTGATTTGACTGCGTTGCGTCCATTGAGAACCCAGAACCGACACCTGACCTCATTGAGCACTCGTTCTCGTCCAGTGTGTGCTGCGTCGACGTGATACTGCATTAACAATAATTTAGTAAACCTGTCTTTTGGATGCAAAATGATGGGGTGTCTGACGTCATTGTCAACATCAGCAGCGCTGATCCTCCCACCAACACGGAGAATGTCGTCCTCGTCCAAGAAAGGAGCCAACTGACGAAGCAAGCTGCTTTTGTTGACGTTGCCGGTCCTTTTGACAGATTGAATGTCGTCATTGAAAATCCGTCTTTGGCTCTCTCGGATCCAGACTAACTCTGCTGCTTTGACTTCGTCAGCCGTCAATTCACCTCGGCTTCGGCTATTTTTGTGAGTCCAGTTGTGCACCACTCGCCGTAACCATGCGGTGCTCCGTACTAGTCTCCAGTATCTAGAGAACCGACAGTCATCGGGCAGCTCACTTGTCACAGCAGATAGAACACACACTGTCTTTACTTCGACATCGTCTGGATCTGGAGTCACACCAACATCTTCAGATGGCCAAAACTGCTCTGGTGTTCTAAGAAACGACGATCCATGTAACCATCGCGTATTGTCGTCAATCGGAATATCTCTGGTGGCATCATCTGTTGCGTTCTGACCTGATGGCACCCACCTCCAGTTGCCAACGTCGGTTAGCTCGGAGATCTCGCTGACGCGATGGGCAACAAAAGGTTTGAAGCGACCGCTGTCAGATCGAAGCCAACTGAGCACAGTCTTCGAGTCAGACCATAAAGTCACGCTAGCCACGTCGGTATACTGCTTCAAGGTGTGGGCTAGTCTAGCTCCTAGTAGAGCAGCCTGCAGCTCCAGTCGTGGAATGCTCATCACCTTGAGCGGTGCTACACGGGCGCGTGCCATGACAAGCGATACGTGCCAGTCGCCGTCTGTCGTCTGGGCACGTAAGTAAGCGACACTCGCAAAGGCTTTACTACTTGCGTCACAAAATATGTGAAGTTCGGGAAGGTTCTGCTTGTCATACCTGTCAGTGTACAGCCAGCGTGGGAGTCTAAAATAGGAGATCTTTTGTAGTTCATTCAGCCAGGACTGCCATTTTTCATAGTCACTGGGTTCAATTTCGTCATCCCAGCCGATCTGTGACTTCCACACTGTCTGTAGCAGTATCCTTCCCTTCACTGTCACGTACAGCAAGAAACCTAGGGGGTCAAAAATTGACATAGTTAGGCGCAGAACTTCGCGCTTGGTGGGTCTCTTTACACCTGTCTTGACGTCCTCACTCACCTTAGGAAAAGTCAGCTGAAAAACAAAGGCATCTGCATTCTGATCCCAGCGTACTCCTAGGACCCGTTCGACCTGGTCGTTCTTGGCATCGGACAGTATTCTCAGGCTGTTCGGAGTAAGCTTGTCGGCAGGAAGGTGAGTGAGTAGCCTCCCAGAGTCAGAGACAAAGTTCCTAATATTGAACCCACCTGAAGCATGTATGCGCACTACGTCATCCACCACCCTGATCATGTCGTCCTGGTCATCAAAGGAGTGGATATAATCATCAACATAATGATGGTCTACTATCGCCTTATATGCCTCAGGGTTGGTCGTCTCGTACCTGCGGGCATTAAGGTTCTTGACAAATTGTGCCGATGACGGCGAGCATACAGCTCCAAACGTCATAACGTTCATGACATAGACGTCATCGTCCCACAGGAGTCTCTGGGCATGTCGGTCCTCCTCTCTGATCAAAACCCTGTGGAACCCTATCTCTTGGATGTCACCAATGACTGCGTACTTGCCTGTGCGAAACCCTAACAACACAGCAGGCAAGGACGTAAGAAGTCAGGTCCACTCAGCAAAAAGTCATTTAGCGAGTTGCCGTTAGACTTGGCAGCGCAGTCCAAGACTATCCGCAGCTTATTGGGCTTGTTCACGTTGAAAACTGCAAAGTGAGGAAGGTACCAGGTCTTGCTGGTCTTGACGGCAGCTTCCTCCGGTGACAGTTTGCGGATGTAACCTTTGTCGAGGTTCTCCTGGATCTTCTCCGCGTACTTAGCTGCAAACTCAGGCAACTTACCCATCTTCTTCTTTATACCAATGAATCGACTTCTAGCCTGTGGTAGACTGTCTAGAAGCTCAACGTCGTCAGACTTCCAGAGCAAGCCGGTCTCCCATCGTCCCATGGGCAAAAGTTTGGTGGTCCGCTCCATTATTCGCAGCGCTAGCTGATCCTCTCGAGACTGAGAAAAGTCACCTGTCTGCTTTCCGCCAAAAGCTTCTGTGGAGAAAGATCTCTTAATAAGGTCGTAAATGTCGTCGCAATGGCAATGTAGAATGTTTGTGTCATTAGGTATACTAACAAGTCCCACATTACCATGCAAAACGTAACCTAAGTTAGTCTTCGAAACTATCGGTCCGTTCTTATGTCCTTGAATAACCTGTCTAGTTATTATTAAGTCTATATTGTCTTGTCCAATCAACAACTCAATCTTGTCAATGTCATAGTCAGTTATGTAGTCAGTCACAAAAGGATATTTATTTACAACTTTTTTGTATGATACACTATTTACACAAATATTCAAATTATCTACAGTACGAACGTTCTTCATTTCGTGAACCGTGTTACTATGTCGACCGCGAACACTAAATGAAACGCATCGCGAAGTATTGTCATCTGAAGTCATGCCGCGCGCTCCGCATATGCGCAGAGGTCGCGTCGGGCCGTCGATGCCGGCGCGCGCAGCTAGCGAGGCGTCGATGAGACTCACTGCAGCACCCTCGTCGAGAAGAGCTGATGTCTCGTAGTCTCCGTGTCTTCCGCTTACAATGACTTTTATCACCTTCAGCATGACGTAGTTCGGTTGTACTGTCGGACGAGTAGTCGCTATCACGGTGTCATCGTTCTCGTTCGACTGAGCTGTCGTGGCGGGTGCGGCGGCAACATTGGTCGATGCGGCCTGTCTTGGCTCTGAGTGCAGTACTCGATGATGTACACTCACACATCCTCGCACTCCGCACTTCGCTTTAGCTTGACAAGCTTTCAATTGATGTCGGGATGACAGGCACGAAAAACATAGCTTATTTACAGTCACAAACTTCCATCTGTCATCTACAGTAAGACTGAGAAAATCTGAGCATCTAGTTATGTCATGATCGCCATTACATTTATGGCACTCCTTGCTAGTCTTACCGGTACTCAATACGGAAAAATGTTGCTTACCTCTGTTTTGATGGAAGCTTTTCCGGTCAACTGTACTTTGGCTTGAAGTCGGGCATGTGAATTCAGCTGTCGCCTTAGCTATCTCCATCATCCAGTCAGCAATGTCGTCTAGGCTAATGTCAGTCATACCTCGCCGCGATTTGTCGAGTCCCCACTGGTATTTCAGGTTCGACGGTAATCTTGACAGCACGTCGCGTATAAGAATCGGATTCCGTAAATGATTCACTTGGTTCGTCGCGATCATGATAGCCACAATGTTCTGTACGTCTGTGGCGTATTTCAAAAGCTGTGTCATGTCATCTTGTCTTATATCTCGCTGCGATCGAATTTTCGAGAGCATAGTGTCGATGATCATGTCAGATCGGCCAAAGCGCAGCTGCAGCGTGTCAATAATCCGGTCTAGATTGGAGGCGCTGGCAAGCGAAGGGTAAACTGCGTCGCGCGCCTCTCCTCTCAGGCACCTCATAAGCCGTGCGATATTCTCAGCGTCGCTGTAGTCACATAGCTGCGTCGTCGTCTTAAACTGGCTGAAGAATAGTGGCCATTCTTCAGGCGCTCCGGAGAAGAGAGGAAGGTCTGTGGCCGTGGTCTGTCTGGCAAGAAACTTACTGATATTCCTGTCTGATGAGCGGTCGCGTTCATGGGCGGCATATGTCGTGTCTCTAGGCGCGTCCCCGCAGTTTCGAGCCGTCGTGTAAGGCCTGCGTTGCGAATGTTCGCTGCGTGTCGAATGTGCTTGTTCGTCTAGTGCGCCGTCGTCGTTGTCGAGTTCTAGACGCTCCAACTCGTAGGCAGTCTGCTCTTGAAGCAAGCGTTTTTGAATGTCGATTTGTCGTTGCTCGAGGTCGGCGAGCTGTTCCGCAGCCTTGCGCTTCGCG
This sequence comes from Udea ferrugalis, assembly GCA_950022985.1. Classification (NCBI taxonomy): domain Eukaryota; kingdom Metazoa; phylum Arthropoda; class Insecta; order Lepidoptera; family Crambidae; genus Udea; species Udea ferrugalis. Next base: position 27,033,234 of record OX465515.1, read on the forward strand.
TCTAGGACGCGCTGTCGGCGCGCCCGGTCGGATGATGTCGAGGCGGCGGTCCCGGCTAGGGACACCCGGGACGTCGGTGCAGGCAGAGATGGAGGGTCAGCCGTGTCGTTCACTGCCTGTGCACTTTTGCTCCGAGTGAACATAATTGTCGTCGGTGTGGACTGTATTTACCAATGGACTAGTCAGTGTCCTCGAAGGACCATGAAAGGACGAAAAATGGGAATAATTAAAGAAAACAGTCTATTTTCTAATCCTTTTGTCGTCCCGTCTTTTTCGCCTTGTAATTTTGTCTTGTGATTTCGTCTAAATCCGTCTGAAGTCTCCTGTCAAACTTATTTTTCATGATTGTCAGAATGTCTTCGTCAAGTCGTGTCAAAGGAGGCTGGACGCCACGACACTACTGATATAAATATTCATTTTGAACCCTTTTCCGTTGAGTTGTGACTATAGCTGTCTGTCTACCTCTACGTGTGATATAGGCATAGTTTTGATCTGAAGGTACAAGGCGAACATAAATCGTAGGAGTATTTATTACCCTGACAAACAAACTTCAGTGACGATCTCCTATGAGCATTTTGAACCATATTCCCAGGACTGAGTGCGTTAATGTATGCAATTGATGTAACTTCCACTACCTACTCGTATACTATACACGTGGCGTGTAGGCTTATTTCCTGCTCGCTTGGCACAAGGGAAACATGAATTGAAAGAGATAATATCTCTTTAGCAACCATTTATGTTTGACAACAGAACTACTATATATACTATAAAGAATATAGTAAATTGCAATCGATACATTCGCAACGCCCATACGACGCGGACCACATTAAGAGGACCTTTGAATCAGCAACAAACACTTCGCTGCGCGTATCTAGTTATGGTGGTCATCCCCGGTTGTGATGCATTATTTTGCAGGTTCCAGTACATCCCGTATGGTCTAATGGTATAGGACGTCTGGTACTACGCCAGGAAATTCAGGTTCGAATCCTGATGCGGGCCACTTTTGTCATTTTTTTTGGAATCATTATTATGTACTCGTATTTGCAATTTTCTTTCAATTAGCTGATAATTTTACAGAATCCGATGAATGAATGGTGCTGCTTCCGTATATTGCAAAACTTTTCAACTCAATACTAAGAATGGTTAAAGTCCCTCCCATGTTATGCCATTCGGATGTGGTTCTGTTGCATAAAAGGAAGATATCAGTGATGTCAATAATTATAGACTCGTAGTTTGATCTCCAATCTCTACATTTTTTAATAAGATTGCTGGTAAATTAGATAAACATCAACTTCCTGCGAGTTTTCGGCCTGGCCTTTCTACCATCTATCACTTTCAAATAATTAACCAAGTCATAGAGAACATAAAGAATCTAACCTACCCTTTATAGACTATTCTATGGCATTCGACTTCACTTGAACTGGTATACATTATGTGAACCTTTTACACACTGCCTTCAACAACAGCACAGCTCCCATAAAACTAAAACGCAAAGGCTCTTTAATCGCTGTTGAGCAGGGTGACCCGCTTTCCCCTAAGCACTTCACCCAGGTGGAGATCTTCAAAAGTCTTCCCAACTTGTCGTTTGTTGAAGTTGTCCAATCTTCGTTTTTCCAACGCCATCAAACTGTTGTCTTCAAAGACAGCAGAACTAGCCAGCATGCTTCAAAATCTTAGCCCTGTGAGCCTTGAAGTTGGACTCGAAATGAACATGTCACAGACCAAACTCATGCCCAGCAGCACCGAAGATAAAGTGGTGAATGGCCGGCAATTGCAATACGTCTAAAAATACATTTTTCTGGGCCAGTAAGTCTCTTTTCACGCCAGGACAAGGAAATTGCGAGACGAACTAATAATGCCAGGAAGAACTGCTGGTTCATGAAACAGATGAAGAGAAACCTTACCCCTGTCTCTCAAACGCAAACTCATAAATGGATCCATTTTCCAGACTCTAACTTATGGTGCTCAACCTGGTCACTGACGAACTCGCAGAAATCCAAGCTCAAGGTATGCCAAAGGGAAATTGACTTCGTCACCAGCTCAGACCTTCGCTAAAAAACCAAGAAAGCTGATTTAGGATATGCTGCCGCCAGACTTAAGTGGGATTAGGCTGGACACGTCTACAGAATGCCAGACAGTTCGTGGACAAGGACAACGAACAATAAACAATTTTTTGAAATAAACGATTGAATTGAATTGAACAACAGAGTGGACTCCACCAAAGCAGCTCCGGCGACCAGACTAATGGAAGGTTGAGAGGTTGGTGATAAGCCTTACGAGCAGACGTCATCAAGCCGCCCAAATGCCTATCGCTATAACTGCTTATCGTAGCTTCCGAAGTAATGTCCGGAAAATACATCTGCAAATTTGGTCAGGGTGGTCACACATCCCGTTGTTAACACGTTCCACGTGGCATTTTTTTACATTTGACCATGTAGGTAGGTACTTCGTTTGCCAAGTTATTAATGATGATTAGTAGATTGTGAGTTAATAAAATTAACCGTTCTCATGGATTAATATCCAAATAAAACCCGTAGATACGGCTACGGCATATGGATATATTATATTTTTAAGTATCCACATGACTATTTCATCTGGTAAAAATGAAAAAAAATTGCCGTCCTTATTCGTTTCTGTTTTCTAATAGGATACCGGGCGAGAGACTGCAACTTTTCAAAACCTTCGGTCATTTCTGCAGTCCTGATACCCTGGATTCTTGCAGACTATGGTTCTAGTTTACCGTTGCGTGTGAAACAGAAAACATACCTTTTATAAACTTTCAGTCATTTATGCAATCCTGATACTCATACTATGGTCTACTACGAACTACTATCACTGAAAAGGACCAGCTAGTGATTTCGCAGTACTTGTTGTCTGTCTTTCGTCTAATTAAGGATCATAAAGTTTCAATAGCAAGAGGCTACCTACGTTCTCGTTATTTTTCTAAACCTGAGATCATTAATTGTGTCATCGTGATACTGATACTTTATTCTAGTGACTTTGCAAAACTTCTTGTTTGCCTCACTCAGAAACGGTTTACCCTTGTTTGATCGAACAACGTTTGATATAATATTACTAAATCGAACAACGTTTGAGAAAATCATCACTTTGTATAATATCATTTGATAGAATTTTCAGTTCGTCGAATGTTTATTTGCTATAACAACGTTTGCACTAATGATCAAAAGGTAGAATGTTCATTTGATGTAATTTTCAGATGGTATAACATGCCAAGCAGCATGTAATGCGGCAAGTCGGTTTTTGGGTTTAAAAAAAAAATAACCACGAAGGCTTAAGGCGGGAGCTACGCTCCGCTTCGCTCCCGCCTTAAACCTTCTAACCTAATCTAACCGAGTCGGTTCCGCCCAAACTATAGTATAGGGCAGTGACGAAAAAATAAATAATTAAATATTTGATACGATGTTTCGACTAAACCATTATTAGTGTAATGAAACATTCGTTCAAGTAAGATTAGTGCATCTGAAAATTCGATAATATGAAATTAGTTCAAATGAAATTCGTTCAAACAAATAATTACATCAAATAAAAATTTACCAATTAAATATTCGGTCAAATGAATAATTCTCCGAACTGATTTTATTGCAACTGAAATTCGACCAACTGATTTTCGACGAAACGTTGTTCGATCAAACAAGGGTGAACCCTCAGAAACAACCCAATTGACGGCCCATTAAACGTTGGAAGCAATTTTGGAAAGTAGTTATTTCTTTTTTAAAACCTTCAGTCATCTACAACTTCTAAAAACCAGAGCATTCTGAGTATTGTTTTGTTTTATACAAACCACTCAAGTTGAACCAATAGCCATGAATTAAGTGCGCAAGATTATCTGCTTTTGTATCACATACCGGTAGGTAGGTAGGTATTAAGGTAGTAGGTACGATTATACTACCTTTATTTGTGGAAAGCAATTTCTGGCCATGCTAAGTTTTGCAAACTTTAGATACATCACTTTGGATGCCTTAATATATACTCTCAAAAAGTGTTTTTCAACTTCACGCAAATCCGACGTTCAAATCAACCCTAATTACGCATCTTGCATCTTGAAGTCATTTTCCATAAAGTTATTTTCATTTCCAAACAACACCATTCTGAAGTTCGCCTGACAATGGAGTTTTTGAGAACATTGTTGTTGAAACAAAAAATGAATAAGTGTTTTCTCCTATTCAAACATCAACCCTCTTACCTAAAAGGTAAGGTTAACTTCCTTTTAAAATAGAATATCTCACTCAGGAGCGGTAATATCCTGTGGTTCATGTAGCTCTGGTGATTCTGAGGCAGGTGTGAACCCCTGAACCACGTGCTCTGGGTCCCATTGCGCATGCCTCGCTCAATAGCCAATAGAAAACTTTACATTGCACATGAAATAATGCTAAAAAAAGAGCTATCTACAGGTTACTTGTGCTAGAAAAGTGCAACCCAAATAGTGCGGTCCGTTTTGAGTCATAAGTGACAATAGCGCGCTCACGTCGCTCACGCTCATACAATTTGTCAATTCAGAACGCGTGTTAGCGCGCTAATATCACTTTTGACTCAAAACGGACCGCACTATAAAAGTGAGCTTCTTAGCACACTCGAGCTGAGTCTCGCAAAGGCATAAGTAGTCAGTGTTGATCAGTCTCGTATCCTATCAGTTTCATACTATTTGGTCCACACGTTACAACACGGTCAAATTATAGGTCCGTACGCCGAGGACAATTTACGACTACGTATCTATACTGACATAACAAATCTACCTTATTTCTATTATATTATCACTGCATCATTTAGTAAGAAACCGAACCGTACATTGTTCACTTCAACTAGCTTCAAATGAGAGTTAGTTACTTAGCTACTTCATTGACAAAAAGTCAATATTTTTGTTTGACAGACAAGGGCCAACCCTAGTGACCAGTATAAATACTTACATCTAGTTGCACACGGACGCTGCCCGATCTCCATCACTCTGAGGCACAAGAGCAATTCATCCTTAAGTCCATTTCAGTAAAGGACATTTTTGTCAAAGTTTTTTGATTCCAACTATCTCGTTGTTGAACTTCTACTGGTATTATGCGTTCCTGGTCCATAGTGCAAAAACATAGTTTGTTGTCTATCGGTTTTCTATGTTATTAACAAATACTATTAGGATGTTCATACATGGTGTGAGGTGGGTGGTGTTGGGGGATTGTTAGGGTGCGTTTCCACAGACGGGACTGAACGAAGAGGAGCGGAGAACAGTGGTGAAGTGTTTCCACTGAAGTGGACCAAAGTGGAGTAGTGAAGCGGAGTGGAACGAGGCGGAAAATACTTTTGGAATTGCTAATTTCTTTGATCAGTTACACTTAATCTCTTATAAAAATAAATATAAACAAATCCATAAATATTTTTCTAACGGAGATAACCAATGATGATGAAGTAGCACTAGACTGTTGCTACTTTTTGGATTAGAAGTGAAAACATGGATTCTGGATTCGATAACAAGTAAAATATCGTGCTAGTGCAACGAGAACTTTCACCTTTATTTATAACGTGTGGTACTATCTAAGTAAATGGACGACTCTAACTACACAACCTAGGTTATTTTTATTTAGCATTAGCAATATTTTTTCTGTGTCTCTTATACACAATCCATCAGCCCTCCGCCCCGATGTCCTCCGTTCCGTAGACCAATGCCCGCTTTCCTCCGCTCCGCATCACCTCCGTATATTTTCATGAATATCCGTTCAGCTCTGCTTCACTCCGCTAGTGTTCTTTTCATTGAAGGGGATTGGATATTTCGAGCATAGTGATGTGTCAATTCGCGCTCCGTTAAGCACCGCTTCCCCAGCTCCGCGTCAATATAAACCCAGCCTTAGACTCCCCCAGTCCTCATCGAGCTCGGCAGGTGTCGGTAGTGACATGTTACCAATTTCCTTTATTTGGAAAGAACGAGAAAGAAAACAAACGGTTAGCCTGTTCAGCCAGCTGCGCCATTGACTGTACCCATATATCAGAATGTGTATGTTTTGTGGCAGTGATTTACCTTACCTTTAGGTGTATTTCCCTTTGCAACTACCATTTGATGCTGACTGTATTGCCTAGTTTACGTTCCAGGAATTTCATGAGATCCTGGTGCTTGCGGAAATAAACTTCTATTTTTCCGGTATCCGGTGTTTTCCGGGATCACTGTGGATCTGTGGATGTCGGCTCTGCATATCAACTACCTATAGCAAAATTATAATTGTTCGTGAATTATTGTTTGATGACTCATTTATATCCAGTGAACTGTAAAAAATTGCAAGCGAAACAATTTGATAGGAATTCACAAGATAGGCAGTGTCTAACATTGGATCAAACAAAAATAATGCATGAAATATATGAGCGTTTAAGAACTAAAACCCGAGTTATCTAAAGACGCCTTAAAAAGTACAAACCTAGACAGTAGTATCTGCTAGGCGGCGAGGATAGCTGTGATCGTATGTCACTTTTGTTTTTATTTAATTACTCTGTCTGCTAGACAGACGTTTTATGTTGTCAAACATTTGGAAATGGTCGCTAAGATGAAATAAATTGTGTTTTTCAATTTATTCCTGGCGTTTTTCATGTTTACTCATCTTTTCGACTTTTCCTGAACTTTCACAATTATTTTCAGAACAATATTATCCAAATCGGTCCAGTGGTTCTCGAGTTTTAGCGAGACTAACGAACAGCAATCCATTTTTAGATATAGAGAAGAAGAAGATCTTAATGAGTCTGTTGCGCTACAGTAGGCGGCATATACGACAACGGCTATCCTATCCGCCTAGCAGAGGCTACTTACTTTCTTGTTTCGTACTTTTGAGGGCGTGCTTTTAGTTACTACACTTTTTTAATAAGTTTTTTGTTTTGTTTCAGGTACGGACGAGACAATTTTTTGAGATGTATGTACCTTACACCATAAACCTCGTATGCATTTGCGCGGTGCGGCCAAATGCAAAGATGTTATTATGGTCACTCGATGTTGTTAAGTTAGCTCGTTACATAACAACTTGAGACAAGTGGTCAAGTTGGGCCTGAATAAAGTAATAACCGATTTGGTATTACCAATCATACAACTTTTTACAGCAGAACTGATTGCGAAAAAACTTACGTTTTTATAAATATTGACATTATGCTACTTTTTTCCTTAACAGTACCTTAATATTTATTTTGGTAAAGCCTACTCTGTCTAAGAAGATTTTTTTTTGTTGGTAGCGTTTTTCTATCTGTACACTAAATACTAATTGCATTTGAAGTTCCAAGCTTCTTTGTCTACTTGAAGTGACTTTGACTACTTTTGATGACAGTTCAGTGAGTGAGTAAGAAACAAAATTGAGAAACTTTGACTAGTCAATAAGAAATACACCTTGTTTATACCACATGAAAATTCAGGCTTCTAAATCCACAAAGAAGTAATAGGGGGGCGAAAATGGTCTGAATTGCTTCGAGAAAAGTACGGCTGTGCCATTTTTTGCCCGACGTGGTGGCACTGCCGTGCTCCCAGATCTTAGACTTAAAAATAAGCCATCATAAAGTAGCAAAACGAATTCAGAATTTCTGCTCTATTAACATCGCCTCTATTAAATTTGCCATTGTAAAGCTACGAGCTCCTATTGCTTCATGCAGCTCTAGTGATTGTGCGGCCGGTGTGAAGCCCGGCACCACGTGCTTGGACCATATCGAGCATACCTCGCTCGACCCTGGAGCGGCAACCTCCTGCTGGTTCATGCAGGCTTGGTGATGCTTAGGTAGGAATGAGTCCCGGACCACGGGCTCTGGACATTATTGCACATGCTTCGCTCGACACTGGAGCTAGACAAGGATGCTTTGAAGCACACGGAAATCGTCCTAGAGTATGTTCCAAGAATCAGACTAGAGCCGAATGGTCTTTCTCCTATCGAAACATCTATTCTCTGTTAAGAGAAATGATTTGATTTGCTGAGCTCGTGTTTATTCATGTGGCTCGGGTTGTTTTGTCGCACTAGTGGGTATCTGTGCCACGTGCTCCGTACCTCATCTATGCCCCGCTTGACACTGGATCCACGAATTCCTGACGGTTCATGCAGCTTTGGTGGTTTTACGACAGGGCAGGTGTGAACCCCGAGACTCTGCCAAAATTGAGAATGAACCAAGTAAAGCCGTTGATTTACCACCGCCCCTTATGAAATTCTATAACCCAGAGATCTATAACCCACTTAATTGTTACTACTAAGGTGTATTCGATGCCATTTTGGATATTCTAAATAAAATAATTCTAAATAGACATACGCTTTTGCGGAGCTGCAAGCTCCTGTTGGTTCATGCAGCTCTGGTGATTCTACGGGAGGAGTGAGTACTTGTGCCACGTGCTCTGGACATCATCCCGTATGCACTGCTCGACACTGAGTGAGTTCCTGTTGGTTCATGCAGCCCTGATGATTGTGCGGCAGGTGTGAACCCCGGGAACACGTGCTCTGGACCTCATTGCGCATGCCTCGCTCTGTTTTGTTAACACCATTCGCGGCTGAAGGGTACTACTTTCTTGTTTATTACTACTTTTTATGTAATAGTTTTAGTATTCGGGTTCTTTATTATACTTCGGGAAGTTTATTATACTTCGCAATGACAAGAGGTTTTGAATGAAAATGGTTCAGGGCCATAAAAAAAAACTTCGTTATATCTGTATAACCTGCTATATAGACTACGTTTCACATTCCTGAATACCAGGGCTGCATAAGTCAGACGAAATTTTCAGCAGTTTCAGCGTAACAATACTAGGACCTCGCAGCGTAAACTCAGCTTTGCATTTGTGTGAGTGCACAAATGCAAAGGACGGCCCTCGCCGGTTTAAACTAGTTTTTAAGAGATCGACCTGTGTCGCGACCCATCCCTCACGCGTCTCTTCCCTGCCCTGCACTCACACCATTTCACCTTAGCTTAGCACCTTTCAGCAGCTAAACGTATATTTTTTATGATTGTTTTCGAAGTATTGGAGAAATATTTTTTTAGATTTTTTAAAATTATTTTAGGGTACCCTTCGGTTTGCCTAAAAAATTTAGTCCTAATCTTATTATAACATGGCCAAACCGTATTAGCATAAACTTAAAACAAACAGTTAATAGGTACACGCCTAACATTTGCCACCATTAAAATTTGGTCTAAGTATTGGAAGCCCTAATTTTAAGACCTATTTTGTGAAATACCTTAAAATGTGTTTGCATAATGATATTTTGGCATAATGACTATTTCGCTTAATGAAGCATGGAATGGCTATTCTGTTACGCCTAACATTTGCCACCATTAAAATTTGGTCTAAGTATTGGAAGCCCTAATTTTAAGACCTATTTTGTGAAATACCTTAAAATGTGTTTGCATAATGATATTTTGGCATAATGACTATTTCGCTTAATGAAGCATGGAATGGCTATTCTGTTGTTCTAGGACAAAATAACAATAGGGCGATAAAAAGTTAGGCTAAGTGAAATTAGACCAAACACGAATATGAAGATTGAGTGATATTATGCGAAAAAAAAGCCTTAGGTACCGTTTGTGTGCCATTGCCAATTAGAAGTACAAAAAACGGAGTTTGAAATAAAGTTTGGAATTTCCCGCCCAAACATTGAACAAGTTTAAGCACTTATGACAACCCATTGGCCAATAAGCGCAGCGCTTGTAGTGGGCGTATTGGTTTTGTGTGAATTACGGTCAAGTCAGTACCGCTGCGCTAGTGCAACGTAATAGGCGTGTCATCCTCGGTCCTAAAAACTACTCCTGATACCTTATGTAGTCCTAGTGTATTTATCGGACTATCACCGGTTCATTGATCCATGTTCATCCATAGACTGCATGGGCGGTATGTCACTCGGCTGCTTTGCGAAAGAAGGAACCGCAGAGAAAAGCGTGCAATACTAATGATATATTGTTTTTCTTCACAATCATTAGCCGAACGATGTCACTGCAGAACAAATGCTTCTTTGGTTATTTTTGTTTTAGGCATTTTTCATGCAGTATCTTTACTAAAGAGCCCGCGTCGTTTCCCGCCATAAGCCAAAATGACCAAGTGCTGGTTTTCAGATCTTTAGTAAATGCTTCTTTGTTGGCCTGTGCCTACCATAGCAGGCCAGTCCACTTTGTCAGGTATCGGTCCACTTGAAGGATGGGTAAGCGTTCAAATGTTCTCTATTGCAGAACCCTCCGGCGGTGTCAAGCGGCAGTCCGAAGATAGAAGCCCTCTAGAATCACTAACTCCCATTCGATTACTATTGTTTTTAGTGAAACTTCTAAGGTCACGGAGACGTTATTGGCTACAGAGACATGAATTATTGAGATAATATGACAGATGATCCATGCTTGACTTTTGCCTTCAATGCTGTGAAATGACTTCAATATACAGTCCTACCAACTTATCTGTGAACTGAAAGAGGACGACACCGTCGATTCAGTGTTGCTAATTAATATAAGGTGCCCAAAATTGAGTGAGTTTTAGAAGTAGGTAATTTGTCATAAGAAATAAGTATTAAATTAAAATAATGAAATTAAATATTGTAATTATTGATAGATTAATAATAAAATAAAAAATATATTTGTAGTTAAGTAGGTACGATAAAAGGTGGCCTTTAGGATTAAAAAATGGCTTTATTTAGAAAGTGATCCAGTGAAATGGAAATCCTGCAGATATTAAGGTTTGATAGCTAAAACAGTTAATAGAAAGATAAACTAGAATCTGGAAAACTTATCAATCATACTAAATGTTCCACACCTAAAACCTTCATTCAATGTGATTTATGTACCCTCCCTGCATCAGGTACCTGGTACCATTTGCTGGTTTTAGTTGAGACCGTACCTAACCCCTAACAACGATATATTGATAATAATTCGCAGTGGTAAGTACCTAATGGATGTAATAAAAGAAACAAATTGCTTTACAATTATTTATTATAAAACCAGATTTACAGTAATGATCTTTAGATGAACCTGCACTACCGACATCATCATCGCTGTCCTGTGTAATTCATTTCTGTCTTTAGGACCTCTTGAAGGTTTTTAACAGTAGGCACCTCGTTTGTAGCAGAATCAAATTCATGTACTCTCCTCCGTATAACTCCCATGTCGAAATCATCAACGTGTATGATTCCACTTCTATCCTTCCTTGCCTGGTGTCCGAATTTTAGTAACAGTTCTGCTGCTTGCCCCTCTTTATCTATTTTTGAAAGGAGTCCTTGACTCACACCTGAAACATAGGATTTTATTTTTCATCGAAATTTTAAAATCGGCAGGTTAGTTAGCTCACCCATTTAACAGGTAACATATTAGATGTTATTATATAACCTACGGACATCTAACATATTAGATAACCTACAGTAAGAATATATACAAATATTCCGTGGACTTAAATATTTGGTTAAGTATATGGGTATTTATGAAAATAAAGTTGACAACACTAACCTGTTGCAGCCGAAATTCGTTTGTATATTTTGTGAGCGTCAAGATGAAGGGACCAAGTCTCGTATGGCTGTGAGACATACATAAAACCACTCTACCATAACTCTACTATTTCCTACCTTTGCTTGAAATTTACCTACCTCGGTAAATACAAAGTAATTCAACAAAATAGTTGGTCCCTCCATTATGACGTCAAGATGGAGGGACCAAACTTTGCGTGCGTAAAAATGAAGTAACCAGGTCTCGCATGTCTGTTATTCATATACAAAACTTTACTACCATTGATCGAATATATCTGCTGCCTTTGCTATAATTTTACCTACCTCAATAAACACATAGAATTTGAACAAAATAGTTGGTCCGGCCATTGTGATGCCAATATGATAAAAACTAAACTGATAGACCAAACCCTGGATTATTCTGTATTCTTAGTGTTGTAACAGCTCAATTCTACCTCATTAATATTAATATTGACTTTCTTAAATATAAACCGTTTTTGAGATATTGATTATACAAGTTGGTCAAGTTTTAAAGTATGTTAAGTTATTTGCATGCTGATACTACTTAATTCTCGTGAAGAACATTCACGTGTAATGGTAATGTACCATTACAGATTCGACTCTGGCCATTACATTACAATACTACCTGACTGACGAGCAGTCGCGAAGGTATAATTTAACGTTTAGTATAGATTGGAATTACAAGCATTTACTTTGATTTTGTGGTTTCCATAAAGTGCATTTATGTTACAAGTTGTATCTGAATATTACACTTTGTATCATTACGCATTATCTATTATAATTAAACTGATAGATCACACCCTGGATTATTCTGTCTTCTTAGTGTTGTAACAGCTCAATTCTACCTCAATAATATTAATATTGACTTTCTTAAATATAAACCGTTCTGTGAGATATTGATTATACAAGTTGGTCAGGTTTTAAAGTATGTTAAGTTATTTGTATGCTGATATTACTTAATTCTCGTGAAGAACATTCACGTGTAATGGTAATGTACCATTGCAGATTCTCGACTCTGACCATTACATTACAATGCTACCTGACTGACGAGCAGTCGCATAAGTATAATTTAACGTTTGGTATGGATTGGAATTACAAGCATTCACTTTGATTTAGTGGTTTCCATAAAATGCATTTATGTTACAAGTTGTATCTGAATATTACACTTTGTATCATTACGCATTATCGATTTTAATGCGCACCTTGCATTGTTACGCTCTTTTCTCCGTCATCTAACTCGCTGATGCAATGTTTGAATCTGTAAGGCTACATTGCACGCGACTGGTCCAGGTGAGGGAACGCCATAATACTCAATATACAAGGTATTCCGTAATGAGTTCAACCGTAAACCCACTTAGATAGGTCATTTGATTAGCTACAACTAATTTGAATAGTTTTTGGAAATTAAATTTAAATGTAATCCATATACAAATGTAATTAAATTACCATTTGTACTGGAAAACTGTTAATCCTAACTTGATCATACTAACTTTCTTCAAGATTTAATTAGGCAAATGATAAGTAGGTTTCCGTGTTACGTTCCGTGTCATAATTTTTACGCAAGTGTATTAAAAATCGTTGGCCAAAACACGAACGGGTGTTTCATTTTCACTCGTCCCATTTCTTGATCTTCGCCCTATAGCTCGGGCCAACCTCGTGACTCATGCAAAACGACAAACATTCCGCACTTGTATCGAAAACTACTATTCATGGGATTGGGATTTAAATACTGACTTGTGTTGTTGAAATGACACCGAACCAAACTTTTTTTGCATTCTAGTATTAGCCACTAGAATGCAAAAAAAATTTGTCAACCCTAGAAATTAATAAAAGGTGTTTATACAACAAATTATTAACTTAGAACATTGCACCTTTGTTTATTTGAAGGCAAGTTTCGGCTAAAAAAGGCCTATTAAGCAAGCACTTTTTAAAATTACTCAAAAGTTATGGAAATGTTTTCTTAATTTTTTAACTTTGAAAATATAACTGTGACTTGCTTTCACCTTAGTTTTTTTTATTTTGGTTGTCTTTGTACCTCAAATTAATAGCAAGAAGCTGGGTATTTTATGGGTAAAAGTACAACTAATGAGGTCTATGCTACAAAAAATAAAAAATGCATACTTTCCCAAAAAAAGATGTGTAAGTCGAAAATTCTCAAATAAACTTTTAAAAATCATAACTCAAAAACTACGAAAAATCGCGGACCATACATGGGGTATTTTTAAGTACACAGGTATGCCACGAACCCTAAAATAAAAATTTGTGTCACCTTTTGGGTCACTGTTACCATATACACGCGCCTCAATAGGCGCTCTCTCACCTCACCAGTCGCGTGTAATGTAATGTAGCCTTACAGATTTGAACATTGCATCAGCGAGTTAGATGACGGAGAAAAGAGCGTAACAATGCAAGGTGCTATTAAAATTGATAATGCGTAATGATACAAAGTGTAATATTCAGATACAACTTGTAACATAAATGCTCTTTATGGAAACCACAAACTCAAAGTGAAAGCTTGTAATTCCAATCTATACCAAACGTTAAATTATACTTATGGTACTGCTCGTCAGTCAGGTAGTATTGTAATGTAATGGTCAGAGTCGAATCTGCAATGGTACATTACCATTACACGTGAATGTTCTTCACGAGAATTAAGTAATATCAGCATACAAATAACTTAACATACTTTAAAACCTGACCAACTTGTATAATCAATATCTCACAGAATGGTTTATACAGGGTGGCCCAGCGACAGTGGTCCAAAAATTTTTTTTAGGTAGTGGGCATCATAACCACAAAATCAAAGTAAATGCTTGTAATTCCAATCTATACTAAACGTTAAATTATACCTTCGCGACTGCTCGTCAGTCAGGTAGTATTGTAATGTAATGGTCAGAGTCGAATCTGTAATGGTACATTACCATTACACGTGAATGTTCTTCACGAGAATTAAGTAGTATCAGCATGCAAATAACTTAACATACTTTAAAACTTGACCAACTTGTATAATCAATATCTCAAAAACGGTTTATATTTAAGAAAGTCAATATTAATATTATTGAGGTAGAATTGAGCTGTTACAACACTAAGAACCAGAATAATCCAGGGTGTGGTCTATCAGTTTAGTTTTTATCATATTGGCATCACAATGGCCGGACCAACTATTTTGTTCAAATTCTGTGTTTATTGAGGTAGGTAAAATTATAGCAAAGGCAGCAGATATTCGATCAATGGTAGTAAAGTTTTGTATATGAATAACAGACATGCGAGACCTGGTTACTTCATTTTTACGCACGCAATGTTTGGTCCCTCCATCTTGACGTCATAATGGAGGGACCAACTATTTTGTTGAATTACTTTGTATTTACCGAGGTAGGTAAATTTCAAGCAAAGGTAGGAAATAGTAGAGTTATGGTAGAGTGGTTTTATGTATGTCTCACAGCCATACGAGACTTGGTCCCTTCATCTTGACGCTCACTATATTTTGGTAAATGGAATAATCGGAAACCTCGCCCTAGCTTCTGCTTTGAAAAAAGTTTCAATCTTTAGAATAATGTTTCGAGCATCACTTTTAATGGCTTTCGGCATATTCAACTTCATAAATTCCGAAATATCACAATAAAACAACCATAGCACTCAAAATTAGTTGACACGCCAATCGAATGACATTTCAACATGGCGGTCGTAGTTCCAATTTTCGCCATTTCACAGATAAGTTGGTAGGTCTGTACATTCGCATTCGTATTGCATCAATGTATTGCATGGGATTTACTCGTATGAAATGGTTATTTTTCTGTCCAAAGTTAACTTAGCTTGTTCTATGTTGACGATAAATATTGTAATCCATCCAGTGGTTTTTACGTGAAAGAGCAACACGACACATCCACACATACAAACTTTCGCTTTTATAATATTATCAGGATTTTATCATAACAGAATCTTTTAAACGTGCCTCTGACTGCCACGTTTTTGAAATAGTTGATAGATAAACAATGAAATGTCCAATAAGATCCACTTGCTGCGGCCGTGAATGTACGAATCTTTTCCAGATAATCGCAAATGTAATTCCGTTCTTGGCGTAAGTGAAATCAATAAGTATTTTTTCTAAATTATTTGAGAGGGATTCTGTTAGAGATCACAAATAAAGTTTGGAATTTCTCGCCCAAACATAGAAATAGTTCGTAAGTTCGTGAAAACCCGGCGGCCAATAGGAACGGCGCTTGTAGTGGGCGCATTGGATTGCGGAAATTACGGCCAAGTCAGTACCGCAGTGCTCATGCAACGTGATAGCCGCATCCTCCTGAATCCTTAAAACTACTCCTGATGCCTTATGCAATCCTAGTATATTTATCGGAATATCACTGGTTCTTCGACCCCTGAGATAGACTGCGTGGGCGGTATGGCACTCGGTGCCCTCGCGAAGTAAAGAAGGAAAACTTTGCCTAACATGTATTTAAGATTTTGTAGTGTTCATCTTCATCACCATCACTACCCGCACGATGTCCACTGCAGAAAATTGGCATCTTCCATAGTTATCCATATTCTCCTGTTGTAGGCGGCCAGCAGCCACCGAAATCCCAACATAGGGGTAGAAACCTTTTTCACATCTATAGTGGTCCTTAAACGTTGGGTGGTATTAAGCTTTATATTTTTTGTTATTTTGTTACAAATGAACTTTTTAATTTCCCACCCAAACATAGAAATACATAGTTTGTAAAGTCCGGTGAAGGTCCGGTGGCGGTGGTCAATCGCCGCCTGGAGTGGGCGTATTGGTTTTAACAGGCATTATGGACAAGACAGTACCTGAGTGTTTATGCAACGTGACATCCTGCGTCTTAGAAACTACTCCTGATATCTTATGCAGTCCTGGTGTTGGAATATCATCGGTTCGCTGGCTTCTGGTGCGACTGCGTGGTTTTACGTGGTTTTAAGGAAACTACACACAAGAAAAACTGTGCTTTGCTCAGACTCCACTCCTCAACTCCAGATTCCACGATTAAGGATTTTGGTTCGTTCTGGTATCCGAATACCATAACAAGCCATTTAAATCTAAAGCGATTGGTGCAGTACTTAGTATGCTGAACTTCCTTTACCGTGGCTGAACTAACCTCATCCAGTAGCACAGGATTGCACGAAAATAACCATTTTAAACCCTGGACTTAATGCTTAGACGTATAAATGAGGTGAGGTGACCATCTTTGTACCTTCGTGGTAAGTATAGGTGTTGTTTTAACAGAAAACAAAAGAACATAAATTAAAACTCTTCATAAAGCACAAATCTACTACATAGAAGTATTCATTTTGAACCGTATTCCATTGAGTTACTACACGATATTAATGTGTAAGTTGTGACTCAATCAATATCCATATACACGTGTGATATAGGCATAGTTTTGATCTGAAGGTACAAGGCGAGCATAAATCGAGGGAGTATTTCAGGAACTATTTATTACGATGACAAACAAACTTCAGTGACGAATTGCTATCAGTGTTTTAAACCCTATTCCCTTGACTGAGTGCGACAACGTATGCAATTGATGTAACTATGACTACCTATAGGTATACACGTGTCGTGTAGGCATAGTTTCTGCTCGCTGGGCACAAGGAAGACATAAATCGAAAGAGATATTTATTAGCTAAATAGATGTCCAGACAGCTGTAGTACTCACACACACAAAAACAAAAGGTATACTACACAGCCCACAAAGTATCTATGTATTGTATTAAACACTTTTACAGGTAGGTACACGTTACATTTGAAACATATTTTATGTATTTTAAATATTTATTGTTGTATCATTATTAGGTATGCGCTAGTGAAGCACTTTGACAGCCGCTGCGAATGTCCGTGCGTTTACTCAGTTGGCCCCACTGAAAATCAGCGTCTGAGCCTATCAGGTCCAGGCATTAGCTGAGTGGGGCCCATTTAATTTTGGCCATCGTGTCACTGCTGTCTGGTGGAATTTTGCGTTTATTTTTATTCTGGTATTTTTATTTTTTCTGTAACCATTTTGATTCGTTTGTTTTAATCTGTACGTTGCGATTTAATAGATCAATGAACGTCTTTTCTTTCTTTCTTTAGTTCTTAAAAGGTAGAACTACAGCGCTGTCACATAAAATAAAGCAAATAATAAACGAACATGAATATAACGAATCATTTTACTGATAAATATTTAAAAAAAAGGGATGTGTCTCAACAAGTCATGGTTCTGTCAGCAACTTTCCCGGTGAGTCACAATTCGAGAAAAACATAAAAAATTTAACTCTATAAGTAACTATCAAAAATCGCGGAATAAACTTACATGCTGGTGCTTTGGATACACCTCGATATAAAGCAGTTTAATTTGAGCTTTGAACGTCAACTCAACTTAAGAATGTTTGTTACTCTCTCACGTTGAACCTATTGGAGATATTTTTATGAATCTTCACAGTTAGAAAAAACTAAAATCCGCTAGAGTTGCAATAAACCTGAGTTTTTCTTAAGAAACTTATTTATCGCCACAACGTGCAGCGCCACTGGCGGCCAATGTAACAAACTGCGCACAAACCAACTAATGTAAAACCTACAAGGTTTATTTATGGAATCCCACTACAGGGAACCCATAAGTAATGAAGAGTTCGAAACAAAGAAACTAGTCATTTATGATCGATGCCTCCGATTCAGGTGAGGCGAGGGGGTTGCGGGAGAGGCGGAAGGGGCGGGACTGCTGTGGTTCTAGCCACAGGTTGTAGCAGTGTTGCACAATAGGCCCGGAAGGATAACGTCTAGCCCCAAGATAAGCTAATTAAAACTTATTTATGGAATACCAGACAACGGATGAACATACATAAATACTTTTTGTTTTTTAAACTCGTACAAAATAAACATAGGAAAAAAAAAGTACTATGCGGGGATTGAACGCGCTACCATTGGTGTAGCAACCTATTTCTCAACCACTATAGCAAATCGGTCGTCGCATGATGGTCGTCGGTTGTACAATAATTTCATTTTGATTCGGTCCACGTTTTCCTTAACATAGGCGTTTCTGGAAATGAAGTATTGGATATTTTGTCACCCAAAACCTCTTAAACGTGCTGCTAACTGCCCTTTTTGTAAATATGTAGTAGATAATGTATGGTTTACTAATACTTAAGGTGCGGTCCGTTTTGAGTCATAAGTAATAGTAGCGCGCTCACGTCGCTCACGCTAATACAATTTATCAATTCGTGACGCGTGTGAGCGCGCTATTATCACTTTTGACTCAAAACGGACTGCACCCTTAAATCACTGTTCTTAAAATGAAATGTTTAATATGATCTTCTTGCTGCGATTGTGAATGTTGAAACTTTTCCAGATAGTCGCATTATGATTCCGTTTTTGTGAATATTTTGAAGATTAGATGTAGTTTAAGGTAGTAAATATAGTTTGGAATTTCCCGCCCAAAGAAAGAACCAGTTTGTAAGTTCCGATGTAAAGCCGGTGGCCAATAGGCAAGGCGCTTGTAGTGGGCGTATTGAATTGTGGAAATCACGGCCAAGTCAGTACCGCGGCGCTAGTGCAACATAAGAGCCGCGTCCTCCTGCGTCCTAGAAACTACTCCTGATACCTTATGTAGTCCTAGTGTATCTCATCGGAATATCACCAATTCATTGACCCTTGAGATAGACTGCGTGGACGGTGTGACGCTCCGTGGCCTCGCGAAGGAAAGATGCTCGCTGTTCAAGGAAAACTGCCTTACTCGTGTTTAAGATTTTGTAGGGTTCATCTTCATCATCATCATCACCCGTACGATGTCCACTGCTGATCTTTAGCCTATTTCATAGTTTCTTAACTTTGTCTTGTCGCAGGCGGCCAGCATCCACTGAAATTCCAGCAGGGGGTGGAAGCCCTTCTGACGCCCAGTGGACTTTTGAAGCTTAAAACAACCAAATGTTAAAACACTTGGTGGTTTTAAACTTTACGCACGTATTACGTTACGTACGTACAAACAAGTACCGTTTGTTTATAATTTAACAGCTGTTGATATTTATTTTTACAAAAATTAACTTTGCAATTTCCCGCCCAAACATTCAAATACAAAGTTTGTAAGCTGTAGGATGTGACGTGTGGGGGATAGGCCGTGACCCAGGCCGGTTGCTAAAAACTAGTTTAAGCCGGCGAGAGCCGCGCTGCGACCCATATACCTTTGTACAGTCGGGGAATGAAAGGGTTGACCACCCTAAGATCTGTTTTTGCTTGCTCAATGATGACATTGACAAGATCTATTAGTTTTACTGTCAATCGTGAAGGAACATCCGTCTAATCGAATTTAAGTTTCATTGTCAGAAAATAAAGCATAACTTTCGGCATACTCAGGCCTGTTACACAGTTTAAAAAGGTAAAATGTGCTTGCAACGCGTAAATGAATGTGTTTGAAAACTGGTCAACCTTTTCATTCCGCGACTTTACACTATCTGTATGCACTCACACAAATGCGCTTACACTGCAAGGACTGTAGTTCATGATAATTATACTCGTGGAAAATGTACCAAGAAAGTTTTACTATGTAAGTACAGCAAAATAGTCACACTAACCCTCACGAAGGAAATGAGAGAAAAAGAAAACGGTTTGTGCTGGATACTTGCGATGGATCCTCAACAGTATGGTCAAGTAGGATCCCACAGACCTCAAATTTACAAAAAGATGTAAAAGTTACAATAAAGACAACATTTTACCTCTCATTTTACACACGATTCTGCCACATTAATTCAACTCACCATTATAATTAATTACGGACTAATATGTTATTTTCAGTGATATGAAATTAAAACGGAAGCGCTCATTCATTATAAGTATAAAATCAATTTTCATATTTCAAACTTCTGACTAGTATTTTACTTTCATTCTAGTTTAAATGATTCATGATGTTTTGCATTAACTCATACAATACTCGTATTATATTGGCAATAATTGTACTCATTTAATAAATTATATTTTTATTAATACACAGCAAATAAATGAAAGAAACTGAATCTACTAACTAGTTTTTGTGATGAAAAAACACATTGACTGAGGAGTTCAAGAAAATAATAAAATATGCTTTACCTTTTTTCACGATTCGCTGTCAATTTTCTTCTTCCTGGCAGAGCCACACTATGACAGACATTTTTGGTTTTGTTTCCTTGTCTGTTTTGTACTATTTTTTTATCTTTTTGACAATAAAGCAAAAACATTGAAACTGTAGCACTTATTACTAAACCTAAACATTTAAATGTACGGTTACCCCTTGCCGACCCCCACTCCCGGCTGCGCAATGCGACTCTACTGAAATATAACGCTGCGTTATAAAGAAGTTTTGACGAATTAAAAGTGAATGTTATATGAGTGAACTAAAAGAGTACGTATGTTGTCATGACCATGCTAACATATGAGTTCACCTGTAGGTCAAAAATAATAGGTTAATGTTAGTTAAATTAGAGAGAGAATAATTCCTTATCCGAACCTTTTAGTTACTTTGGGCAGAATTAAATACTTAGTGACCCTATTTGATGTAAGTGCAGCGTGGTACGTGGGACACCCACACGGAACATCTGATGAAGATCACACGGTTTTGGTGTCCACCAGACCAAGTTTACACCTGGCAATGCTGAAAACTCATGTAGAGTTTTGTGTCCAGCAGTGGACGCCATTATGATCATGCTGATAATTTACAACGGTGAGATGCCAGACGGAATTGTTTTCAAGAAAATGAATTTCAAGAATTCTAGCCTAGCATAAATCATTTGACATCAGACATGAATATTCGATGTGATCACCACCGGGTGGGGCAAATTGTTCCTGTCTTGAGAATAACCAACATGAAACTCTGCAGTTATTATTTTCAACGACATGAACTTAAAACCAAATAGTTTGTATGCCTACACCGTTACCCCTGAAAAGACGCTAATGTAATGATACATATAGGTGCCTACCACTACTTTTACTCGTATACATAGGTAGTCCTCGTCCATCTACGAGTACAATACACAGTCAATCAGTGTCCCGTCGCCAGCGCCGCGCGTCACCAGCGTCCGCCTGCTTCCGAGGAATGACTCCCTGTTGCTTATGCGCTCCTAGTACAAAAATCGGAATAACGCGATATTGATAGCATTTGTAAAGCTTTTCGTGCTATGAAATTATTTTCAGAGCTTGCTAAAAAAGCGTTGTGGATAAACGAAACTCAAGCCAATGCTTTGAAAGCTAATTGGTTTTTTACAATGTCTTTCTAACCGAATACAAAAACATAACATCAGCTAGCAAGAATTTTTAAAATAGGATTCCAACCAAACAAATTAGATAAAAAGTAAAAGCTGACTCGGAGAAACTGCAAATGGACACTCCTTCAAAATAAACAACTTACCTGCTATTTTGCTACATTTCCTTTCTTTTTAAAAAACGCGATCAAACAATTATTTTTATTTTGATATTTTTGAACTGACATCAAAAAGGAGGAGGTACCTAATCAATTCGATAGTCTTTTTTGTGTTTGTTGCCTCAGAACTTCAAAATGGGTAAACCGATTTTAATGACTCCTTTTTTAAAACTATTCTTGCTACTTTTAGTAAAAATAAAGTAGGCTTCATACGAACTAGCAACCCTTTCAAGCGAGGGGTGGAAACGTGAAGTTATAACTTTCTACTTATGCGAATGTATATTAATTTAGGCGGAAACATTCCGTGTGTGTTCAATATATCTCTCAACTTATGCATTCCTGGTCCCTATAGTCGTGCTATATATAGTGTTGATAATTAATTCCAAAGAGCCAATAACCAATAAGTAATATAGAAAATTGCAAGTAAAAAATAAATGGAATATCATCTTTGAGGGAATACAACCTAAGTTTTATTCACAACTTTTCACTTTTCATTCATCTAAGTCGTAAAAATCTTATTCGTCCGATATTCAGATAAGCATATTGAAAAACGTGCCTTTTTGTTTTTTTGGCGCGAATTAGATTTTACGAAAAGTTAAGCGTGTAACACAACGTAAAATCAACATGCAAACCTTGAAAGCAAACCCCGCGGCAAGCCGCCGACGTTCCTGTAAAGTTCCCAAGAACACCAATAGATGGCGTTGGCAGTAACTTAGCTCGCGCAAGCATTGTGTTTTAGATTTTGTACTAGACCTCACCGTACTTGTAAAAATTCAATTCAATTCAATTCGATCTGAATTCAGTTCTTGTAGTTACACTGGAGTTGGCTTGTTGCAAGTTACTGCACCTTTTCTAGTTAACTGGCTCGACACCATCTTTATGGTTTTCCAATACTTTTTGAATGTAAAGGCACTGAGCTCGTACATTTAAGCCGTTAAGTTGCGCTGCTCAGTCCACACTACATTGTATCTGTATTGATACATAATACAGATCTTCACTACCACACTCCCCTGGTTTTACTTGGCTACTTCACCGCGCACCCCTTCCTCACCCGTACGTCCCGTATTACAAGCGTTAATTTATAATAAATTGCTCTTATAAACGGATTAATTTTAAACGCTGCGTTAGATGTTTGATTGTAGGACCTTTAATCGAAACATGCAAGCAAAAGCAAAAGCAAGCAACTTGGGAAGTCACATTTACTAATGGCATAACGTATCTCAAAGCAGGCGAGCTGAGAGCATCGTGGCCCAGTGATGAAACACTTTGCCTCGGAACCCGATGGTCCCGAGATCAAATCTTGCCGGAACATACCTACTTTGTGATCAATAAACAATTTGCGGCTAACTCTCCGGTGATGAAAACACCGATGTAAAACCCAAGCAACCCGGATAACGGCGGTAGGCTCGTAAGGAGTGAGCCTACCGCCGTTATCCGGGGTTCAAATTCCAAAATGTGGGCTTCTGAATGTTCCGTTCACCATGATAGCAACAATCAGTGTGCCGCTGACTAACCCATTAGGGATGAACCTTCACGACCACACCCAAGTTATCTCAAACCAAAATCTAGAGATTATGTGAACCTTAACAAACAATTACTGTGTTTCGTTTTTAATTGTGTTCTCACATACCTTTAAACCGTTTAACTACTGAACATTCGGTGAAACTGCAATCGATACATTCGCCACGCCCACACGACGCAAACCACATTAAGCAGACCTTTGAATCAGCACCAAACGCTTCGCTGCGCGTATCTAGTTATCGTGGTCATCCCTTGTTGGGATGCAATATTTTGCAGGTTCCAGTACATCCCGTATGGTCTAATGGTATAGGACGTCTGGTACTACGCCAGGAAACTCAGGTTCGAATCCTGATGCGGGACACTTTTCTCATTTTATTTTCGGAAATTATATTATGTACTATTATTTTCAATTTTCTTTCAACTGGCTGTTAGTTGTACAAAATCCAATAATTACATTTCAGTTACAAACTTGAGCAAGAATAATCAACTCATTATTTTAATAATCATCACTCATCATGGTAAAACTAACCCACA
The DNA here is from genome assembly GCA_950022985.1 of Udea ferrugalis. NCBI lineage: Eukaryota > Metazoa > Arthropoda > Insecta > Lepidoptera > Crambidae > Udea > Udea ferrugalis. The sequence goes on from OX465515.1 coordinate 27,057,094, forward strand.
CTCGGACTTCGAAGTTTTTACGAGAACGTCTATAGAAATACGTGAGCGAGAGGGTCACCATCTGTCTGAGAAAAAACAAATGACAAATAAATGATAAATTTATAAAATTATAAAGTCTCCTCCCCTTATTCATAAAAACGAACGCAACGCTTTTTTTCGATTTGCAGACATCATCATCATATCAGCCGAACGACGCCCACTGCTGGGCATAGGCCTCCCCCAAGGATCTCCACAACGATACGGGTCGCCATTTGAGAACCTTTCCGCCCCAACGGCCATCGTGGCCATCTTGTGTTAGGAAAATGATGAAAATTTAGAGCCTAATGAGAATAAAGTCTCATTGCATCTTAACATATTGACTACACGGTTGCATACCTTTTCTTTATTGCACGGGCCATAATGTAAAGTACAACATCAGAACATAGAAAGAGGTTCTGTAAGTACAACATTATGTCACGGCTAGACCGTGGGGCTGTCATGATTTACTTTAGTCAAGATTGGCATGAGACATTGACGAGCAAGTAGTAAGAAAAAAACGTATTCTTTCTTTATTCTTAACGGATCCACTTAAATATTTCATTTGGAAATAATGTAGTTAAACGATCTAAAAAAACTAGCCAACCTTAATCGTTCCTATTTTATGATAGGATACTGGGCGGGAGACTGCTACTTTTTGAAAACCTTCATTCATTTCTGCGATCCTGATACCGTAGGTTCTTACAGACTATGTATCGAGCGGTATTCTGAGAAGCAGCTCATAAGTTCGTAGTATTTTCTATTTGCCAAACAAGGTCCCCGTCAATCAGGGTCGGGGAACCCTACTTGACCGACCTTGACAAGAAAGTTCATTGTTACGTGGGAAACGATCTATTTTATGATAGGATATACCTGGCGATAGACTGCACCTTTTTGAAAACCTTCATTTATTTCTGCGATCCTGATACCATAGATTCCTATAGACTATGGATCGAGCGGCATTCTGAGAAGCAGCCCATAAGTTCATAGTACTTCCCGTTTGCTTAACAAGGTCCGGGGTCAGGTATCAGGGTCGGGGAACCCTGCTTGACGGGGACCTTGACAAGAAAGTTCATCGTTACGTGGTAAACGGTAAATATCCTTTTATAAACCTCCAGTCATTTATGCAATCCTGTCCCTCATACTATGGTCTACTACGAACTACTATCACTCAGAAGAACCAGAGTGATTTACTTGTTGTTTATCGTTTCGTCTCACAAGGATCATAAAGTTTCTATAGCATGAGGGTTTTTCTTTTCTAAACCTCAATTATTTATGTCATCTTGACAGTGATACTACTTGTATATTCTGCTACGATTGCTCTGAAAAAGCGTTTTCTTTTAATTTCACACAAATCCGACATTCAAATCACTCCTAATTACGCATGTGACACCTTGAAGTAAATTGACAAAAAGTAATTTTTATTTCCAACCAGCACGATTCTGAGGTTCGGTTGACAATTAAGTTTTTGAGAACAATGCAGGCATTGTTTTAAAAACAATAACTGGATTAGTGTATTCTTTTTCTTATCCAAAAATCAACTCTCTTAAATGTACGTAAAATGTAAGGTTAACTTTCTTTTTAAATATAATATCTCCCTGTGCTTCATGCAGCCCTGGTGAATGTGTGGCCGGTGCTGGACTTATTGACCATACCTCTCTCGACACTGGAGTGGCAACTTCCTGTTGGTTCATGCAGCTCTGGTGCACTACGACAGGAGCAAGCCCCGGGAACACGTGCTCTCGACCTCAGTGCGCATGCCTGGACACCGGAGCTGGAGAAGTCACGTCCTGTGGGCTCATGCAGCTCTAGTGATTCAACGCAGATGTGAACCCCGGGACCACGTGGTCTCGACCTCAGTGCGCATGCCTGGACACCGGAGCTGGAGCAGTGACGTCCTGTGGGCCCATGCAGCTCTGGTGATTCAACGCAGATGTGAACCCCGGGACCACGTGGTCTGGACCTCATAGCGCATGCTCTGCTGGATTGACAAATAAAAACATGAAATATTTTCTTAAACTGGACTATAGGCTGTAGAACTAACAAAACTAACAAAATTAGGTATAAGCCAATTGCAGAGTTTCATACCCCACCCTTCCCAAATGCGGCAGCTATGTTAAGAGCATCAGCTCTTTGCTAGAAGTCCTTCAACTAGTAAATTTACAAATTACTATAAGTACCTAAATTTTAATAAATTCTAAATGTCACATTTTCAAAATTTTTACGCTCATGCGGAGCTGCGAGCCCCTGTTGGTTTATGTAGCTCTGGTGATTCTAAGGTAGGAATGAGTACCTGTGCCACGTGCTCTGGAACATATAACGTATAAACCGACACTGGAGCTGCGAGTTCCTGTGGGTTCATGCAGCCCTGGTGTTTGTGCGGTAGGTGTGAACCTCGGACCACACTGGACCTCATAGCACAAGCCTTCCTGGATTGCCGAAGAAAAGCTTCACTTTCGAAGAGGACGCAAAGCTTAATCTTCTCTATATATAAAAATGGATTGCTGTTCGTTAGTCTCGCTAAAACACGGGAATAGCTGAACCGATTTGGCTAATTTTGGTTTTGAAATATTTTTAATGGTCCAGGAAAGGTTCAAAAGGTGAGTAATCATGAGAAAATGCTGGAAATATAGTAAAAATCTCAATTTTAGTTTCCTCTTAGTAAATGTTACTACCTGTCACGTGACACTAAATGTTTGACAACAGAACGAAGTCTGTTGGGACAGCCAGTAAGAAATATTTTTTCAAAATTGAAAATCTAGCCAGGTGAAGAGTATTCTCTACTCTAAACATCAACCCTCCGGTAAAAGACAAGAGACTCATGGCAAAGCAATACATTTGGAAATAATGTAGTTGAAAGATTTAAAAAAACTAGCTCACTTTCTATTTAATGATAGGATACTGGGCGGGAGACTGCAACTTTTTGAAAACCTTTATTCATTCCTGCGATCCTGATACCGTAGATTCTTGCAGACTATGGATCGATCGGTATTCTGAGAAGCAGCTCATAAGTTCGTAGTAATTCCCGTTTGCCAACAAGATCCCCGTCAAGCAGAGTCCCCGACCCTGATTGATATTTTATGATAGGATACTGGGTGGGAGACTGCAACTTTTTCAAAACCTTCATTCATTTCTGCGATCCTTATACCGTAGATTCTTACAGACTATGGATCGAGGGGTATTCTGAGAAGCAGCTCATAAGTTCGTAGTATTTCCCGTCTGCCTAACAAGGTCCCCGTCAATTAGGGTCGGGGAACCCGGCTTGACGGGGACCTTGACAAGAAGGTTAATAGTTACGTGGAAAACAGACAATATCCTTTTTATAAACCTCCAGTCATTTATGCAATCCTGTACCTCATACTATGGTCTACTACGAACTACTATCACTTAGAAGAACCAGAGTGATTTACTTTGATTTACTCGTCGCAAAAGGATCAAAAAGTTTCTATGGCAAGAGAATTTTCCTTTTCTAAACCTTCAATTATTTATGTCATCCTGACAGTGATACCATATTCTGCTACGATTGCCATATTAAAAAAAAACTGAAAAAGCGTTTTTTTTATTTTCTCACAAATCCGACATTCAAATCACTCATAATTACGCATGTTACCCCTTGAAGTAAATTGACACAAAGTTTCTTTTTGTTCCAACCAGCACGATTCTGACGTTCGGTTGACAATGAAGTTTTTGAGAACAATGCAGGCATTTTTTTAAAGACAATAACTGAATTAGTATATTTTTTACTTATCCAAACATAAACCCTCTTAAATGTACGTGAATGTTAGGTTAACTTCCTTTTAAAAAAGAATATCTCACTGCAACTTCCTGTTGGTTCATGCAGCTCTGGTGCACTACGACAGGAGCAAGCCCCGAAAACACGTGCTCTCGACCTCAGTGCGCATGCCTGGACACCGGAGCTGGAGCAGTGACGTCCTGTGGGCTCATGCAGCTCTGGTGATTCAACGCAGATGTGAACCCCGGGACCACGTGCTCTCGACCTCAGTGCGCATGCCTGGATACCGGAGCTGGGGGAGTAAACGTCCTGTGGGCTCATGCAGCTCTGGTGCTTCAACGCAGATGTGAACCCCGGGACCACGTGGTATCGACCTCAGTGCGCATGCCTGGACACCGGAGCTGGAGCAGTGACGTCCTGTGGGCTCATGCAGCTCTGGTGATTCAACGCAGCTGTGAACCCCGGGACCACGTGGTCTCGACCTCAGTGCGCATGCCTGGACGATGGAGCTGGAGCAGTGACGTCCTGTGGGCTCATGCAGCTCTGGTGATTCAACGCAGATGTGAACCCCGGGACCACGTGGTCTCGACCTCAGTGCGCATGCCTGGATACCGGAGCTGGAGCAGTAACGTCCTATGGGCTCATGCAGCTGTGGTGATTCAACGCAGATGTGAACCCCGGGACCACGTGGTCTCGACCTCAGTGCGCATGCCTGGATACCGGAGCTGGAGCAGTGACGTCCTGTGGGCTCATGCAGCTCTGGTGATTTAACGCAGATGTGAACCCCGGGACTACGTGGTCTCGACCTTAGTGCGCATGCCTGGGCACCGGAGCTGGACCAGTGACGTCCTGTGGGCTCATGCAGCTCTGGTGATATCACGTGGTTTGGACCTCATAGCGTATGCTCTGCTGGATTGTCAAATAAAAACATGAAATATTTTCTTTAACTGGACTATAGGCTGTGGAACTATTTCATGGTTTTCCAAAATGAGGGATGAGCCAATTGCAGAGTTTAATTCCCCACCCTTCCCAAATGCAGGAGCTATGTTAAGAGCATCAGCTCTTTGCTAGGAGTCCTTTAACTAGTAAATTTACAAATTACTATAAGTAAATTTTAGTAAATTCTAAATGATACATTTTCTAAATTTTACGCTTATGCGGTGCTGCGAGCCCCTGTTGGTTTATGTAGCTCTGGTGATTCTGAGGTAGGAATGAGTACCTGTGCCACGTGCTCTGGATCACATAACGTATGAACCGCTCGACACTGGAGCTGCGAGTTCCTGTGGGTTCATGCAGCCCTGGTAATTGTGCGGTAGGTGTGAACTTCGGACCACGTGCTCTGGACCTCATAGCGCAGGCCTTTTTGGATTGCCGAAGAAAAGTTTCACTTTCAAAGAGGATGCAAAGCATAGTTTGAAGTATTTTTTCAAAATTGAAAATTTAGCCAGGTGAAGAATATTCTCCGCTCTAAACAGCCCTCCGGTAAAAGACAAGAGACTCCATGGCAAAGCAATACGCTATTTTGGAGCTACAAGTTCCTGTTGGTTCATGCAGCTCTGGTGATGCTAGCCAGAAGTAAGCCCTACGAATGTATTGTCATGAGGAATACAAAAACTATAGAAACATTCCTAAAAAAACCAAGAAAGAGTTAAGTGTTTTTCTACTCTCCGACTCTCTTGAAAGAGACGACGGGGGGGCTATAATGGCAACATTTTGATGTTTCATATTATCAAAGCGCGCTCACGTCGCTCACGCTCATACAATTTATCAATTCGGGACGCGTGTGAGCGCACTATTATCACTTTTGACTCGAAACGGACCGCGCTCTAGATGAAACGTCACTTAGATGATTCATAATATGAAACATCAACATGTTGCCTTTTTAGCCCCCCTGGTTTTAACACGTTGATGGACAGTGAAACTTTAGTTTCACTTTACTCCTTATAATCTTGCCGGTTCTTCTCAGTACAGAAACAACTTTCCGACACCGGTGGTTGAGTCACATTATGTTTGTATACTGTGTAATATTTCTATTATACTATTTAAGTCTATTATAAAGTGTATTTTTGTTTGTTTGATTAATTTTTTGACGATTTGAAAGCACTTGTAACAGGTCCATTCAAATAAAGATATTTCTGATTCTGAATCTATCTATGCAACTGAGTGTATGAAAACAAAGACAAGTGCACTGTGCAGGGAACGGGGAACGGAATTCTATAAATCCTGCGTGTATCTTGAGTCTTGACCTGTGTTAAAACCAATGATTTATGAAACACGGACTTCATGCTCTAAGGTCAAAACTGTGTACGATGACAGTACGAGTACAAAAACCGTATTGCTTTTGCGGTGACTGTTAGGTTCTCCGATAGCTCTAGATTTATGTATGTATAGGGCTGGTTTGTCCGTTCTATTTCCCCAATGGATGTCTGAGCAAAATAAGGGAGACACTCACCTTTCGTCCGCCGCCGCCGCCGAATACGTCCCGTTCACGTCAGTTATCCCGATTATGCCGATCGGGATCAAGGTTCACCTAGGTTCACCATTCACAGTTTAAGATAATTATTAATACATCATAGCTAAGCCATTCCGAGTGATTTTTTACATTACGTCAACCCCAGCTGACAGACTCGCCGGTAGACAGGTGCAATACGGTGCCAGTATTGGTGTCTCCACAGATAATGCCCAAACAGTGACACTCTACAATAATATGCCCTTCGTTGTAAAAGTATGAAAAAACAAACGTCCTGTACCATACCTACTGAATTAAAATAAAAACTAGTTCGTCGGCAGGCGTTCTGTCATATTAATAAGAGTATGACATTATATGAATTTAACTACATATACGCTTGTTGTTATAACGTGTTTTTACGAGTAACACGTTAGTGGTGGTCAACAACAGCTACAAAATAAATCGTTATAACGTTTTAGCGACCGGAGACCGCTTTGGAGTATGCGTATGAGTGACGAGAAAAAAACACTTCTCTTAACTTTAAGTATTTTAGTCCAAAACATCTAATTATGGTGACAGCGTCAGTGATTTTAGAAAAGAACTCGTATCAGTTACCTATGAATATTAATTAGTATTTGCGGTTTGAAAATAATTACGCTTCTCTCTTACTTATTATACAAGTAGCGGCACGTAACTTTAGCGCTGGCCGTTTCTGCGCAGAAGACGAAAATAAGGTATCACAGGGGTTTAGAGGGACGAAGGGCGAGCGAGCGGAGCGCTGATTGGCTCTCCGGTCGCATTACGTCCCCCGCACTGATGTCAAGTCCCGCGCACATCCTAGAGCACCGTCGCGTACAAAATCGTTTTGTTATTGCTGTTAAGTTTTGTTATAGTTTTTTTGTTAAGTTTGTTTTTGTTTCGAAGAGTAAACATTACTATTTATATTTCATATGTGAATATGCCTAGGAGAAATAATGTTTTGAAAAGACAAGCACGAAAAATGGTCTATGACGTGCATTGTTTTCTCTGTGATACTCACATAACGTTTATGTCATACTTTCTAGCAATCATCATAGTGACACTGCGAGCCATCTATCGCGCACAGGAGGGCAACTTTCCAAAATTCAAGGCTAAATACCAAAAGTCATACCCATCGCCTTAATATTTTTTTCATAATTATTTTTGCTACATACTATTTTAAGTTTGTCAGTCCTTTAGAATAACATAATGAACATTGTTTCAACTACTAATTATTTGTTATATGATGCTTAAGCATCATCATCATTAATGATTACTTGATAAAACTCTCCGTGTGCGACGGTACCATGCGCAGCTATCCCTTCCACGGTTCGCTCAGCGCTAAACTTAGGTGCCGCGACCTATACTAGGTAGTCCATAAATCGGCCAAGCGACCGTTGAGCCTTCAAACAGTTGAGAGTCTTCCCAAACTTAGTTTTCTGCGTGAAAATCGCTTTATAACTTATGTATTCCTAGTCTAAAACATCGGTATAAGGTTTCTGCGACAGTTGCAAGTCTTCTTGTGAAATTGAAAGAAAAGCGTAACTTCCTTATTTGTGCCCGTAAATCGGGCTAAGCCTTCAGCAGCATTAAGACACAACGACTCCGTTTACTTTATGTATTCCTGGTACTCGTAATAGATGGTAATTTGCAATTTCTGAATTAATTACTTACTTAAAATAATTAATGAGGTTCAATTGCGCGTTTTCTTGTAATTGACTTATTTATTCTCATCCCACAAGTATCCTAAAAGTATTTCTATGCAATCCTAAACCTGATACTATTTTCTACAACTAACTTCACCAACCAGCACAATTCTGAAGTTCTCTGGACAATGGAGTTTTTTAAAACAATGGGGATTGGAGACATAATTGTTGAAACAATAATTGAATAAGTGTATTTTTTCCTATCCGAACATCAACCTTATTGCATTGGACGTAAAGTAAGCTTTCCTTAAAAATAGAATGCCCCATTGTAGAGCGGTGACATTATATGGGTTCCTGCTGCTCTGGTCATTCTACTACAGGAGTAAGCCCGGGACCACGTGTTCCAGACCTCATCGCGCATGCTCCGCTTGATGGACAAGGAAAAAAAACTTAACAACAAAATTGAAGGACACGACAATTTTCCATGAGAAACAAAGTTTTAGAAATTAAAGATAGAACCGAAAGGATTTTCTCCTCCAGAAACATCGACCCTCTGTTAAGAGAAAGAAATGAAATTGTAGAGCTCCTGTTGGTTCATACAGCTCGTGTTGCTTTAGTGAGAACTTTTTTTACGTGCTCTGGACTTCATTTATACACCGCAAGATGAATATTTCCTCTTCTCTTAATATTGATCCTCCAATAAAAGAATAAAAAATAAAAAAACTTTCGACGAAGCAATACCATGCTTTGTATACACGAGTTCCTGTTGCTTCATGCAGCTCTGGTGATTGTGCGGCCGGTGTAAAGCCCGGCGCCACGTACTCTGGACCTCATCGCATATACCTTGCTCGACACTGGAGCGGCAACTTCTAGCTGGTACATGCAGCTCTGGTGATACTAGGCCAGGGGTGAACCCCGGGACCACGCACCCTGGACCTCATTGCGCATGCCTGTAAGGACAAAAACTATACTACGAGTAATACAATATACGACTTGATAAAGAAACATTCTTTAAAAAAATAAGAAAAAGTCAAGTGTTTTTCCTACTTTGATAAGAGATGAGCAGAACCCCCTTATTATATAAAAACGAACGCAACATAGTTTTAGCAATTGACGTGTTATGTCACAGCAAAAATAATGAAAGTGACAAAGCAATACAAAAGTTAACAGGTTGTTGAAGAGCTGTTCTTATGAATAAGGGTTGAAAGCAAAGTGGATTTCTGCTCTCCTAACATCGCCTCTCTAATGACCCACGAAAAGTTTGTTAACTTTTGACGTAGAACTACGCCATGGTAGAACTGCAAGCTCCTGTTGGATCATGCAGCTCTGGTGATTGTGCGGCCGGTGTGAACCCCGGGGCCACGTGTTCGGGGCCTCAATGCGCATGTGTAGCTCTATTTGTCAACATCAAAAACAACTCGTGGTTCCCACAGCGGCTTGACCATTTAGCCAGTGTCAGTTATTACGGTGACCTAACTCTGAAAGTTATGATAACCCATAGAACCTTTCGTACCCTGTATACAGTGCCACCGGTGTCAGATCTGGTAGGGTTCAGTAATATAATCATACCAAAACACTTAAAAAATAATTTTCAATTAGACATACTAAAAAGGCCCAAAATAGACTCGCGTGGAGGAGGGGAAGAGAGGCCTTTGCCCAGCAGTGGGATCCTCATGGCTGATTTAGATTAGATTAGATTAGACATACTTCTCACTTATGGGACCTTCGCTCACGTAACACTCTTGCTCTTTCCACTCCCCTTTTCTCTTCTTCCAATGTGAATTCCCTCCCTGTCACAATCAGAACGTCTACGTCCTTTACTCTGAAGAAGTCGTTGTGAGAGCACTTCAAGTAAGTAGCTACTGTCACTTTATAGGGTAATTAGTCGTGTTTATTCACTTTACTTTAGGCAATATAAAAAGCATGATGACAGAATCAAATAATCAATGATTTGAATATTTAAGGGGAAAATACATAAAAGGATTTAAAAGATACGTTTGGTTTTATTTTGAAATCTGAGATTAATCAGATTTTCGATAAAGTAAAAGGATAAAATACTGCAATTCGCCATTTTGACCGAAACACCCATCACGCGCACTGACCCAACCCCCTAGGAAATCAGCTAAAATGACACTGTCTTGGTCATACAAGTGAGTTTGACAGACTGGTGATAAATACTAGAAAAATGTCCTCAAATTTTGTTAGACCGACCTTTGAAACCAAGAACAGTTTTTGTCGCATACAATACATGTGTATACCTTTATCACGGAAGAAGATTTCAAAATTGTTCATCTGCCTATTATATTAATTTGATTTTTACATTATAATAATCTTTATGTATTTATAGTATGTATATTTATTCTATGTCTATGTATATTATTTTTGTTATTTATTTTAGTTTTATCGTTTTTTAGTAGTTTATGTATTTTTATCATTCATTCATAATGAAGACTTATTATTATTATATTGTGTATACCTCTCATATCTTTATAACTATAGCAAGCAGCACAGCCCAAACTTCCTAAATTCTGTTATGACTTGCGGTTGACTGGTAGAGAGTGCCTCCAGACATTCAGCCTTTTTTTTTTTTTTTACCCGGTGAAATACATTACGTACTTTCCGCTGCTTGGGGGAAGGCAGCGGAGGAGTGTGGGACTCACCCACCCCTGAGGGGGGTGGGAGTACCCACTAAAACACCGGGGCGGCCTTCTTCTGCGCGTGACCAGGGTTTCCCGAGAACTCTCCTGAGGAGCCACTCTACCGGTGAAACCCTGGCGCGCTGTGCCGGCAGTTCGGCTCTCCTCGAGGGAAGTGGTGCCTCCCCTCTTAATAACGTCCGTGTACGGCAGTGCGAGGCCACCCTACACTGCCGTCCTCCTCGGGGTCACTTGTGCAATGGAAGCACACAGCCCCCGTCGTGTGCTTTCCGAGCGACCCCAAGGGCCCCCTTTAGTCGCCTCTTACGACAGGCGGGGGTGGACCTTGGCTGCATTCTTACGCCCCAGACCACAGGGCGAAGACATTCAGCCTGCCCAATGTACTTTTTTCTTCATTTTGTGCAATAAAAAATGAATAAATAAAAATAAATAAACACCGAGGAACGTTGAAACAAGTTATACTTAAAAATCGTTTTCCGCTCTGAACTTCAGACGGTCATTGACCTCTTTCCTCCAACAATCCAGAGACTACTGATTCCTTGCAATACCTTTGTTAATAAATTGGCAAAGTTTCAACAGGTTGAAGGTCTTCATTAACCCTGCTTCCTATTTTAAAAAACGCTGCATTACTTATGTGTTCCTGGTCTTAAACGTCGAGATTAAGTTTCTGCGCCAGTTGCCCTATGGTATGGGGCATTAGAATACTGCCATGGTTTCCCCCCGCCTGTCGTAAGAGGCGACTAAAGGGGGGCCCCGGGGTCGCTAGGAGTGCACACGGTGGGGACCGTGCGCCTCCATTGCACATGTGACTCCGTGGAGGGCGGCGGTGCGGGGGGGCCTCGCACTGCCGTTAACACCGGCGGGTGTACGAGGGGAGGTATAGCTCCCCTCGAGTTGAGCTGGGAAACCGGCATAGCGCGCCGGTGGTCCGCCGGTAGAGTCACTCACGGTGGTACTCGGGGACCTCCAGTAACGCGCAGAAGATGGCCTCCGCGGAGTTTAGTGGGTATTCCTTCCTATTGGGGTGGGTGAGTCCCACACTCCCCCGCTCTTCTACCCTGGGAGCGGGACAGTGCGTAAATGCATTCTCCGCGTCAAAAAAAAAAAAAAAAGGTCTTCTTGTAATTTCAAAGAAAAAAATAACTTCCTCATTTTATACTTGGTGTTTATATCGGAAAGTGGTTCCAGCAACATTGTGGGTCTTCATGTCATTTAAATAAAACTGCTCCTTTTACTTTATGTAACCTTTACTGCTAATAGATTAATATTACCATATATTATCGCTTACGCTTCAACATATCTGATGGCGAGGAATTGGACCGGCTCTCCGCCAGCACCGTATATTAGATTAGATTAGGAATTTCTAGTTATTAATTACTTGCTTATTTTCTTCCTAATCTAACATCATCTGTTAAAAACATCTACTTTTACCTATGTGTTCCTGGTATTATCAAATTCATAATTTCATCTGAATGAAACATCGGAACAAGGTTTCAGTGACAGTTGCAGGTTCAGAGACAATGGTTGCGGGTCTACCATACTTAATTAAAAATTAAAAGAAACAACGGTTATACTAGTGTGTATTTCGTAGTCTAAATCATCGGAATATGCGTCGTCTTAAAATAACTACTCCTCTCTTTTATTCCTTGTTCACAAATTGGCAAAGTTTCAGCGAAAGTTCCTAACTTTACCTTCTATTTAAAAATACATTTCTGCTGCAAAACTTTGAGATAAGGTTTCGACAGTTGCAGGTCTTCTTGTTATTTGAAAGAAAAACTTTACTGCCTCAAATACTTCTCGTCCTTAAATCTCGTCCGGAATAAGGATTCAGGAGCAGCTGTGGGTCTTCATCCCGCTTAAAACGAAATGACTTCTTTACTTTATGTATTCCTGGTACTGGTAATAGACGGTAATTGGCTTTTTCTGAATTAATTACTCACTTAAAATAATTTATTCAGGTAAGTAAGTTCTCTAAATATGGACTAGTCGCTCAATATGGACCACGTTAATATTTCACTTGTTAGGATTGCTAGCAGAGTGAACATAGCAACAAATGATGCCCTTAGCATGCGGGACCTCGCCAGAGATTCACAGCGAGTCTTTGACTACGGTGTTGTCGGTGGGAGTAATTTTAAGTTTTCAACGAAGTTCGATGTCATTTTTCGGTAAGTTTTGTAAGATTATTGCAGCTTTATTAATTCTAGTTGTTTTGTAATTATTTATATTCTGAAAGCATTATTGTCCTAGCAAATTTTGCTCCTTTATCTACTTGCTGTATCTAACGTATTTTTTAATTTTGAAAATTATAACCTAAAAGTGGCCTCAGTTTCTAATATGGACCTTGTCAGCGATTTCAAATATGGACCGGTGGTCCATATTATAATGATGTAGTCCATATAATAAACCCAATTTATTTTTATTTCAGAATATGGCATCTACAAGTGCAAAAGGAAAAAGACAACAATGGGACAAAGATTCCATGCCAATGACCCATTTTTTTTTCTTTTATAGCAATATTGCACTTGCTATAAAATAAAAAAAAATGGGTTTTAAAAGCTTCCAAAACCTATGGTGTGCCTAAAACCACTCTGATTCGTTAATGCCAGAACAGAGATAGACCTTTGCAGGAAGTAACCAATATCAAACTCGGGAGAAAAGCGACAGGAAAAGCTATGAAGAAAAGAAAAACTGCACAAAAGACATAAGTCAGCCTCTACTTCTGAAGACGATAATTATAGAGATTTGTAATTCAAATAAAAAATTGTTGATATTCCAGGTTGATTAATTTAAATGCTTAAATAAAAATAGTTAAGTAGCGTTCGTATCAAAAATTGTTCTTCTTTTGTTTATAGATCTAGCGCATTGTTAATTATTTAGTCCATATTAAACACCCTAGGTCCATATTTAAAACCTAGTGGTCCATATTGAATTACCTATTTTAAGAAGGTTATGTTTGACATATTTTAAAAAACTTAAGATAATTCTTGAGAAGTTCCTCTTATGTTATTTTTTTTTTTTAGTTTATAGTTACATAATAGTTTCTTGACTGTTTGGAATACTAAAGACTTTGATAGCACGTATTATTTGAGTTTTATTGAAAGTAAAGTAAAGTAAAGTAAAGTAAAGTAAAAATAGTCTTTATTCATGTAAACTTATTAAAAAGCACTTATGACAAGTCATAACATAAAAATTAAAAAGTAATAATAGTGATTCTACCACCGGTTCGGAGGTGTTGATTCTACCGAGAAGAAACCGGCAAGAAACTCGGTAGTTACTCTTTTTTAATCTTGTTTGTTTACAATAATTGCGATAACAGAGTAACAACAGTAAAGTCAAAATACATGATGTGCAGAGGAGCAGACTATTTCTGAGATGACCACAAATCCTTGTCGTTCAAGTAATCTTTTACATTGTAATAACCTCGTTTCATTAACTTTTCTTTAATTTGCGATTTAAACTTGTGAAGGGGTAGTTCAACAAGACTTTGAGGTACTTTATTAAAGAATTTTACACATTGACCCACAAATGATTTTCCTACTTTATGAAGTCTAAGGTTAGGATTTACAAGTTTGTTCTTGTTTCTTGTATTGAATTTATGACTATCACAATTCTTCTTGAAAAGGTGCAAATTTTTGCGTACGTACATTATGTTGTCATAAATGTATTGAGAGTGTACAGTTAATATATTTATCTCCTTAAATACTTCTCGGAGCGAGTCGCGTGGTCTAAGGCCGTATATGGAGCGAACGGCTCTTTTTTGAAGTACAAAAATAGTATTTATGTCCGCCGCTGACCCCCACAACATTAGTCCATACGACATTACACTATGAAAATAACTGAAATAAACTAATCTAGCTGTTTTAACATCAGTCAACAGTCTTATTTTTCTTACTGCATACGCAGCCGAACTAAGTCTTCCTGCCAGGGACGTAATATGCGGACCCCACTGTAATTGGGAATCTAAAGTGACTCCTAAGAATACAGTGGAATTCGCAATTTCTAGTGGTTCATCGTTCATATTAACAACAATTTCAGCCTGTTTAACATTAGGCATGGAAAATTTGATGCATTTAGTTTTCTTGGCATTGAGTAATAAATTATTACTAGTGAACCAACGCACTACTTTTGAAAGAGTATTATTTACGTCGTCAAACGCGTTTGTACCTCTGCCGACTTTAAATATCAACGAGGTGTCATCAGCAAATAATACAATCTCACATACTCCTTTTACATAGAAAGGAAGGTCATTTACATAAATTAAGAAAAGCAGGGGTCCTAATATTGATCCCTGGGGCACTCCCATACGTATGGTGGCACCGGAAGAGTTCGTGCCGTTGACACTCACTTTTTGAATCCTGTCTGTGAGATAGGATTTTATCAGGCTAAGTGACATGTTTGACACACCGTAATGTCTCAGCTTAATCAGTAGGATCTCATGGTCTACGCAATCGAATGCTTTTGATAAATCACAAAAAACCCCTATTGCATCTAGCTTGCCTTCCCACGCATCGAATATATGTTTCATTAGTGCAACTCTTGCATCAGTTGTGCTTCTATTCTTAGTAAATCCAAATTGCTTTTCATGTAATAGCTTATTTAAAGAGAAATGAGAGAGTAACTGATTCATAATAATTTTTTCAAAAATTTTACTTAATGCTGGTAGTATCGAAATAGGTCTATAGTTAGATGGGTCACTTTTTTCACCTGATTTTAAAAGAGGTATAACTTTACTTAATTTCATTAAATTAGGAAATTGACCTTGGTCTACACAGTTGTTAAAAATTGAAGCTAAATTAGGTGCGATCAGATCTATGATAGGTTTAAGAATGTTTGTTGATATACCCCATATATCCTCAGTGTTTTTTATATTAAGTTCTTTAAACGCTTTGAGGATGATATGCGGCGTTATAAAATCAAAACTGAAACTAATGGCGCACTCATCAACACTAGATGCAAGGAGCGACCTAGCTAGTAAGGGACTAGAGTTAAGTTCACTTGTAGTAACAATAGGTATATTCGAGAAAAATGTTTCAAATGTTTTTGCTATGTCAATGTCGGATACTACAATACTGTCTTCAGTTTTAAGTGAGAAAGAATGATCACGAGGCTTAGTCTTACATGTTTCTTTATTTATTATGTTCCATGTTGCTTTGATTTTATTTTTAGCGTTTTGTATTTTTTCGCGCAAAAAAATGGACTTTGCTATACTACACGACTTTTTGAAGATTTTAGAATAAGATTTAACATAATCTACGATAACGGGGGTACTAAAGTTAGCTTTTAAATCGTATAACTCATATAATTTAATCCTACTTTTATGAATACCAGGAGTAGCCCAGTCACTAAACTTAAATTTGAAATTATTCACTGTTACTTTCTTCTTGGCAAATATATGATTATGTTCATTGAGTAATAAATCAGATAATTGCCTATACTGATCATCTATGTTCAGGTCTTCCTGAGATAAAGAGGGTAGCTTTTTAATCAAGTTATTTTTAAATTTCTCTACTCGCATTTTAGTAACAGGTCTGTAAGTAATATCTACTGATTGAGAGACATGACGGTGTTCGAAACTGGTAAGCAAACCACAGTGGTCTGACTTCAAGCAGTTAATAATGGATTTTTCAATTCCAACATTTTCACAAAAAATATTATCCAAGCAGGTAGCTGATGTTGCAGTAATTCTAGTGGGTTCATTAAAAAGATTAAATAAGTTGAAAGATTTAAACAAATTTAAAAATCTTACTGTTGTCTGGGAAACATCTAAAATATTTATATTAAAATCACCACAAACAACTACCTTCTTGTTTGACTTGCACACTTTTTTTAAGACTTCTTCCATTGTCTCTTCAAACACAGAATAATCAGCCGAGGGGGGCTTGTACACACAAACAATAATAATCTGCTCTAACTCCACACATGAGATTTCAATAGTTCGCTCAATTGATAGTCCTACTACATCTTTACGCTCTTTACATTTCAATTTATTGTGTACTAGAATAAGTGACCCACCACGAATAGCAGTACTTCTCAAGAACGAACTAATGACACTATAATTATCTATGCTTATCATACACTCATTTTTCTTTAGCCAGTGTTCTGTCAAACAAAAGACATGTATGTCCATACAGTCTAAGAATAAACCTATTTCTAATTCTTTGCCAGAGAAGCCCTGTATGTTCTGATGTACAAAGTTAATATAGTGTTTTGGCTTCTTTTTTGTCAAGTATTTGCAAGAGTTAACCTCTTTTGTCTCCATCTCTAATTTAAATGAGTTGGAACGAGTTCCAAAGTCTGAACAATGTCTACAACGTCCTGCTCAATAGGAGCAGATTGTTTAGCCAAATTTTTGGCTGAAATCATAAAAAAGTAAGATAGCGACATAGCTATCTGTCGTTTATAAAAAATTGATAAATTAAATTTATCATTTGTCAGGTACATATTATTATTAATAATAGGATTAATGTCAATCAGATTAAATAAATAATTATTTGAAAATGTCAGAGTATCAAGCATCATATTAATTTTATATCTCTTTTGGTTTTCGGCCTGTGACAAACCCCTACTGTAAGGTAGTGTGAACAATACAATTTTACTAACATTTAAAAGTGAACTTAAAATATCACAACATTTCATAAATTGTCGTTTGTTCATATTACCTCCGTTTCCCATTAAAATAATGAGGGTTGTATTGGGGCTGAAACTATAGTCAGCAATTTTTTTTATAATTTCAGTGTATGAGGCACCCGGCAAACAGCAATTCAAAACTGACTTACCCAGACTTTTATTTAAAAGGTGGCCTATGTTTCTTCCAATATCATCACTAAACATCACCACATCACTGACATGATTTTCTGAAGTGGTTCCAATAGTGCCTAGTTCGTCAGATACCACGATTGAATTCGAAACAACCTGTGGTTTAGTGTAGTTCTCACTTATTGGGAGAGTATTGTCCAATGTTAGAACTGTCGGTACACTTATTTGTGATGACACTGAATCTACATTATATAGGTGGTTAGAACACTGATCACATGAATTGTATTTATTTATTAGTGAGTCAAGTCTATCCGCATTGTAAGAGGACATTTTTACTAATTCAGTGTTAGCCAGGATATGCTCACTTATCTCCTTTTGTCCTAAAGCATATCTATTATTCATGTCTTTAAGAGCACCCTCTAACCGTGCAATTTTTTCTTCTAGAACCAAGGTCTCTTCTTCATAAGAGTTTTGCCTGGTTTGCAAAAGTAGATTGTTCTGTGTCAATTCACTAAATAGGTCTATCTTTTCTTTTCTTAAAGCATTACATTTCTTATATTGACACTGCTTCTTAATAAGTTTATTGGTTTTATTTATATACTTATTAATTTTAATATATTTCTTAATTTTTTTATGACTATTAAAGTTATAGAATTTAGATTTGGTAGCAGAGTCATCACAAGTAAGATCAATAGTAGGGATGACTTTATTACACAGCTCTGGAGCACATACAGCTAGCTCATCAAGCAAACTTTGATTGCCACCCCCAATGGTACATTGTTGGCCGCACTCTAGCTGCCTAATTGTTTTTTGTGACTCATACAAACTTAATTCTAAATCATTTATCCTACTTAAAGCTAATTCATGCGTATTACTGCATGCACTGAAAGAGTTCACTATATCTTGCAGTTGGGTACACTGGACGACAACATCAGAGTACTTCTGGTCGAGTTCCGCTAGTTCACATTTCAGTTTGGTATTGTTGTCAATGATTTTCCTAATCTCCAATTCACTTTCTTCCCCCTCCTGAATCAGCTGTATGTTGTCCCTTCTTAAGGTCTCGTTGTCACGGCTTGCTTCCTTCAACAACTCAGCAAGTTTACTGCGGGTCATCATCTTGAAATATTGATGTATTGCAGACCGCACAGTATGTGGTGAGGTAGGATTGCAAACGCCGTGGCAGATTGTAAGGAGTGTAGAATCACACACTGCTACCCTAAAACATACAGGAAGGGGTGTCAGTGTGCTGGCATTGAAGTCAAGACAGTGGTCCAAACTACAACTACAGTGGAATAATTAGGCTACAGTTTAGAGAATTTAGCTGTAAAATAGTTAACCCTAGATTAATAGTGCTATAAATACCATAAATAGATAGTTAAACCAATAAAATAAGTGAAATTACTCAAGGGAAGGCAAAACCTGGAAGAAAATATCGAATTTAAGATTGTAGGAGGGTAGGGAGTAATCCTTATGGTAGACCATATTTAGAGAACTTACTCTATAGTAGCGGGTGTTCTTGTAATAGACTTATTTATTTAAAGGTTGATGTATCATTCATATATTAATTGGTCACTAATTTCTAATCTAACCATCTACGAGTAACAAAGGGTCGTCTTGAACTATCTCCTCATGAAAACGAACGCAACACTAAAACGTAGTTTAAGCAATTGACGCATTGTTTCACTTACTCGCAATTATTGTTGTGCGTCAGGTTTTATTGTAATTTTTCTGCTTTAAATAGAAACGAATTATTCTTATATCGTCTAGATAAGTCTATGACCTAATGAAAATAATATTAAAATATGGTGGTTATCGATTTCATTTTCAAACTAGGATGAGTCATAGCACAAAAAGAGAAAGTTTTACTTTCTCCACTTTCTCCATTTTATTTAATAATTTGAAAACAATCAATTGTATTAAAAATTGTGATAAATAGGAAGCAAATTTCATTGGCTTTCTAAACATATAGTCAGATTCGATGTCCATCTCGCGAAACCTGAGATATCTTGATTTTAATTCAACCATGTGTTTTGCAAAGTTGCAAAAATAACGGCCACGACAAATAAGGCAAAAATCGATTTGCAATTACGACGCCTGAGGGGTTAACTAATTCACTTGGAGATGGTAGGTATAAAATGATATTAATGAAAACTGACTGATCACATTCGTTTCTATTCTATGAAAGGATACCGGGCGAGAGACTACAACTTTATAAAAACCTTCAGTCATTTCTGCAATCCTGATACCACGGATTTTTGCAGACTATAGATCGAGCGGTGTTCTAAGAACCAGCTCGTAAATTCGTAGTATTTCCCGTTTGCCTCACAAAGCCCTCGATTGACGGGAAATGTACCGGAAAATACGTGGGCGACACCGAGAATATCCTTTTAAACATTCAGTCATTTATGCAATCCTGTGATCTACTACAAATTACTACTTCTCGTGAACCCCAGGAACACGTGCTCTGTAAACGATATTTTATTTTCTTATACATGGGATAAAGAAAAAAAGTGTCGTTTACTCCTCGTTTGCCAAAACGTAAGCGGTACGTGCTAGGCTAGGCCTTCTGGACGACATCGCGTGTGACAAAGGAAAAAAATACATTTGAAACAGACAAAAGGCTTCTTAGAGGAATAGTTTTTCGAAATTGATGATCAAGGCAAGTGATTTTTCTCCTCTTCATACAACAACGTTACAAATACAAGGGGTTTGTTGTCGTTTGGTGAAACAATACGCCATTTGGGAGCAACGAGCTCCTGTTGGTTCATGCAGCTCTGGTGATTGTACGAGAGGAGTGAGTACTTGTGCCACGTGCTCTGGACCTCATCACGTATGCACTCCTCTACACTGGCTGGAGCCGCGAGTTCCTGTTGGTTCATGTAGCCCTGGTGATTGTGCGGCAGGTGTGAACCCCGGGAACACGTGTTCTGGACCTCAATGCGCATGCCTCGCAATATTGTCAACATCGAGATTATCTCGTGGTTTCAACTCACTATTTAAACTCACAGCTTCGCTAACTCGAAACTTGACTCTTTCAAATCTGAAAGATAAATTAGTCTATAGAACCAAAAACTTAGGCATGCAGTAAGTATAATCAAGTGCCTTTAATTTAAATTGTCTATGTGTGTATTCCAGATATCGATGCAAGTTGAATAAATAGCTTAAAAGATCGGGATTACGCTAAAAATGTTTAAAATTAAATTAAAAGAATATGTTTTTTGGCTTGAATGTCTGGCGACTTCAGCTAATGTGTTGTGTACTGTGATATGATATCCAAATTCCTCCCCTTTATCGGACGTGTGTTTTGTAGTCCGATCGTGGGCGTAGCAATCATTTAACATTCGCATTTCACATGATAGCTATCTACTGTGTCTATTTTGGAGTTTCAATATTTTTTTGAATTTCCCGCCCCAACATCAAGATAGTTTGCGACCGTGTGACCCCCCGCCTCCCTCGCCGCACCTCCCGCCCTGCGCACTGCGCTTGTAGTCAGGTACTTCCTTCCACAGCAGTTAACGGTGAAGTCAGTATCGCCAGGCTAGTGCAACACGGTAGCCGCATCGTCCTGTGTCCTAGGAATTACTCCTGATACCTTATGTATTCCTAGTATATTTATCGGGATATCACGGTTCCGTTGACCCATAAAAGAACTTGATGAGTTTGCGTTACAGAGAAAACTGTTCACTGAAAAGAAACATAACTAACCTGTCTGTTGAAACTGAAACAGTTATTGTTCGCAATTTCATGAGTCAACTCATTAGTCTAGTTTCAGTTTTAAGATAACGAATATGTATAAACCGTAAAATAAAATGGAACCACCTGCATTTTCAAAAACATGACGAAAGAATGGTTTTAATACTTTGCCTTAATTATTTATTATTAATAATAACAATATATCTTTCAATTCAAGCAACAAATTACATAATAAATTATTTATTGAATTTGTATTTATTACAGATGGACCATTACGATACTATACGATAAATATTTATTGATACGAGTATTGTGAAGGAAAAAATAGGTGTCTTTATCGTCACAATGTTATATGTGTTAGCACAGTTTCAAAGCCAAAGCAAGTGCAGTTGTTTTTATATACTTTTAGATCTCACATAACCCCAAGCTACGCTGAAAACGAAGTTATACTTATAAACCGTTTTCCGCCCTGAGCTTCAGACGGTCACTGACCTCTTTCCCCCAACACCCCACCGCGCCCACGCGGCCGCCCTCGGTACACGAGGCGAGGAAATCGCCTACATTAAGGAGTCGTGCCACTTTGGTATTTGAATATAGCTACTCGTCTCTCTTATTTATTTCTGGTCCATAATCGGCAAAGCTTCAGCAATAGTTGCGGGTTTTAAGTTGAGAAGACTCTTCATTACGTATTCCTAATCTTGAACATCGGGGTAAGGTTGAAGGATTTCATGTTATTTCAAAGAAAAACTTAACTTCCTCATATATTACTGGCCCACAAATATTGAAGTAACAGTTGTAAGTTATAACGTCGTTTAAAAATAGAAAACTTTTTTTTATTTTAAGTATACCCGGTACTGTTAACAGAAGATGCGTTAAAATATGAATGTCTCACTTGATTATTTTCTAATCTAACGTCATCTGATATTCGGACAGTTGCGGGTTTTCATGCGATTTATTCAACTTATATCTGGTCCTAAATCGGATCAAGGTTTCAACAACAGATGCGGGGTTTCTGACTTGACTTGTCTTTCTGACAAGAAAACCACTCCCAAACTTCAGAATCAGAATAAGGTTTCTGCGATATTTGCAGGCTTTTATGCGATTTAAACAAGAAAACAGATTTTCCTAGAATCTAACACCTTGTCCAATAAGTTTATAATAACTTGAAAATAAGGACAGCACCATCGGGCAGCACTTATTCACATGTAGGTCTCTGCGAGATAACGGCACGTAGACTGGAGGAAGTTCATTCCGAGAAGCTACAGTTTGCCTATTGCTTCTTTAATTTCAACATACCTATTTCAGATTCAAAATCATATTCACTTCCTTTTGTCAGTTTTAACCAGTCATCGTTTTGAGCATCGGAACAAACCACGTTTAAAAAAATATATCAGTTTCATCAGAAGTGTCAAGCAGAAGTCCTGAGTTAGACGACTCCACTCTAAGGACTACCAGAATCACCCTCGAGAAATACCCTGAGGCGTGTGTTGAGAATGGCGCGTGGCAAGTAACGTGATTGAGGGGTTAGAAGTTGCAAGCAGTATAAAAAACAGTAGCAGTTTCCACGCTGAGTTTATTTAAGTGCGTATTTTATGTTCCGAGAAATTGGCGCAATTTGACTCGGTCTATCGCATTACAACAACCTTGCATTGGACTGAACTTGTTTGCGTTTGTTTTGCACGCTGAACACTTGGACTCAATTATAAAGACCACAAAGTTAAAAAACAGATGCGTTTTAGGTGTGAATTTATGTGGTTGAAGAAATAGAAGGAAGGAGTGAAAAGTTTTTGCACACATAATGGGGTTTGGGGAGGCAACTTACTTGCATCGACAAAGTGCGTACAGTACAGGCCTGTGAGATACACACTGGTCTCTTTGTCTAACGCACTGCACATGAGTGAGCCAACGGTCAGATATTGATTTAGTCCGTTCTCTATTTACGCTCAGGGTCAGCTGTTGCAGACGTTTAAGTCCATGCGTGGGGAGATTGCTCTCGAGTGTTATGCATGCCTGGTGCAATACTTCAGCAAAGATGCGTTCAGTTAGATATGGCTCGGAAAAAAAACCAGATAAGATCCTAAAATAAGATATTCTCTTCAGAATGTTGTATCTATCATAAATAAACTAATGGGAGATTTTGCAAGGTTGATTTTGCGCTACGTCGTTGCCACGCAACGCACTCATATGGCGTCATCTCATCCATGATGAGTAAGTACACTCTGCAACAATCAGACCATGAATAGCCACAAAATTTAGCCCTCATTGTAAAGTAATTTTATATGGTCGACTGTAACCTCTAAGTCAGCTCTTGCAGCCCTATGAAATCCTAGTCCGCTCGTAGGTAGATTAGTTCTGTTGATAGTTATACATGCAATCTGCTGAATATATCTCTATACGTACGGAATGGTTCAGTCTAGACGCTAGTATGTTTCCTGTCTGTTGTAAAAGGTAACAACGGCTGCCAGTTAGCAACGGCTGCCAGTCTATACTCGACGTTGTTACAAGGGTCGTTAGAGGTAAATTATTTTTATTTGAACGGGCACCCCCACCCCCTATGGAGTGGGGGATGCGCTGTGCTGCACACATCGACATCCTCAGTGACCTAATGACCGTGTTGCGGTGCAGTGACGTCCAGGTTGCTGCCTAGAACACCTCCACTTGTTTATGAAGTACTAGTATCGAAGTGAAGTCATGCCGGTTCAAACAGGGAGTTATACACCGGCGTTTATTTTAAATTGCCATTTTTTTTCTAATCAACTTCAAAAACAGGGGAAGGTTTTTTCATTGCGGTTGTTGTTTTCCAATTGTGGTGACACCTATCTCGAAACTCTGTTATTTATTAAATTACTAGGTGTTTCGATATACGTCATCCTGTTAAAGGCTAAAGGACTGTGCAAGTTCAATGAAAACAATATTTGACCACAACAAAAATGTCGATCCCGTCCTGTTTGGCCGGTACAAACACCTAAGAACAACGATGTTTGAACGGAATCAAAAGTACCCTTTGCCCGTCTCCTGGTTCTAAACTACCTTCCTAGCAATTTTCAGCCAAAATGGTTAAGCCGTTCTTGGGTTATAAATGATATTTGAATGAAATTGCTTTTGCCACTACTATTAACCCTTGCATACATGCTCGTTCATATTACTTCATATTTCCCATATAAAACTTTAGTAATCCCGTAAGCCAATATCTCGGTATAGCCCCTTAAGAATCTTAATTACCATTCAGACAGGCTTCTAACAATCTTTTAATGTCACTTTGATTTGATGTCGATTTGATACTATTCACCCCTAGGGGTGAAAGTAACTTATTTAGTCCCGAGACGGGGTTTGGCGCCCGGAACAAAGTGAGGGCGCCAATAGTTCGTGTGCACATAAAACACTGTGCTTTTCATTACAAATATAGGGAAATTAAAAATAAAAACATGAATTAGCTAACGAAAAAATTAAAAAATATATATATTTAACAACAACATTGATGAGATAATTTATATACAGTGTGTTTGGGAACCGGTGTCCGACCCGTTAAGGTGAAGTAATATGATCTATTTTATGAATAAATCCACCATAATCAAGCACTTTTAATTATTTTTTTTTATTTTTTTTTTTTAATTTATTTCAGGTAAATTTTACCTGCGTTTCAAAGGGTCTCTGATGACGGGGAGATATTCAATTTGTCACAACTTCTAAACTATTTTACTTGGAACTTTGATTTTTGCTTCAGTGTTTAGGTGATGTCTTTGGGTATCCAAAAAGTTAAAAATAAATGTATGTTGACAGTTTAGTTTTTCTGAAAAAAAAAAAAATGTAAAAAAAACTAACAAATTCTATCACAATTTTCAAGTTCAAACATTTTTTTGAGGTATTTTAAGGGAGTTATGAAAAAATCCTTTTTTATCAGCTTATTCCCTACTTTTGTAGCTGTCCAACGATACCACTTTTGTGACTGTAGGACCTCTAAATCGGCAGATATTGCAAACTAAAATAACCCACCCGTACTCCCGAGAAAAAAAAATTAAAATGGCGGCCATTTTATAACAACTGGGGCAAAGTGCTTAATTATGGTGGATTTATTCATAAAATAGATCATATTACTTCACCTTAACGGGTCGGACACCGGTTCCCAAACACACTGTATATGCTCTAATTAATATTTAACTTTAAGTTATTACAATTTTACATCGTGGCTGTATAGAAAGTTGGAACATGGTTCAATAGATATGTGAAAAAGAACTAGTTTTTTTTAAATAATTTGACAGCTGTCAGTTGAAAGTGATTCTCCCTAGAAATTAAAAGTATTACTTTTCAGGTCAGTGAAGACCTACTTTCAGAGTATGAGTAATGAAAATGTATATTTTTCATTACTCATACTCTGAAAGTGGGTCATTACTGACCTGAGAAGCGGGCTGAAAGTAACACTTTTCATCCCTAGGGAGAATCACTTTCAACTGACAGCTGTCAAATGATTTTTTCTAAACACTGGTTTTTTTTCACGTATCTATTGAACCATGTTCCAACTTTCTATACAGCCACGATGTAAAATTTGAAATAACTTAAAGTTAAGTATTGATCAGAGAATATATATGTTTTAAATAACTTTATTACAATTTAGTTTCAACAATTTCTTTGAAATAACTTAGCTTTGAGCAAAATATTTACCATTTTACCAATGATGAAAATAACAAATAATGGCTGAATGAATAGCGGGCCGGCCACAGAAAAAAAACAAACAAAATAGGCGGGAAAGCGTCAATTCGATCTTCATTTATTTTCCTCATTTTTTCTTTAGCTAATTCATGTTTTTATTTTTACTATCCTCGTATTTGTAATGAAAAGCACAGTGTTTACCTCGGGTGAAAGACTTATTTAGTCCCTCGAACTATTGGCGCCCTCACTTCGTTCCGGGCGCCAAACCCCGTCTCGGGACTAAATAAGTTACTTTCACCCCTAGGATAACAATGTACTATTTAATAATTGCGAAAAATATTTACTATTTCTAAGCTGTGCATTTTGTGTTCTATTCCGATCGATTTGGAAACGCTTTATGTGTGTGTTTGCAAACTACCTCCTGGGTTCTGCGATCCTGGTGCACATAGAGCATGAAATTCCTGAAACGCGCCGGATTTCATGACTCATTTATAAGACTGCCATCTAGCGATTGTAGTCGACACCAATAATACAGGACCTTTTTGTTTCAATATGCTTTAGAACCCCCGACGAAAAAGTAGGGGTGTTGGGAGTTTGTAAATGTGAATGTGATGTGAAAGTTAGCTCACGCGGTAGCTTTGTAAGCATTGTGATTAAAGAAAATTAACTTCTCTATTTGAAGATTTTCAGCTGCTTTTTGGCTGGGAAAGGATATGTGCAAATTCCAAATGGTTATCGCGATGTGGGGTGGCATTCTGCATTTGCACATCGAACGAATTTGAAGTGAGCGAATTTTCGTAAAACTCAATTACTAGGTACCTGATTGTGATCGTTTGAGTGAGAAGGACTAAGACAAATAACCTTCTATTTTTTTCTATACGAATGAGGGGAAAAAATACCAATTCAAGGTGAGACCAACAGACAATTAAAATGGGCGTTTTTTCCTGAGCCAGATCGAGATGAGGTTTGGCCTTAGCCAGAACTGCTTAGTTAATGCTACGACAACTTTCCTGAATCGGCAAATTACCCAACTTACAGCAGAAGTGTCGTATTTGGACTTATATTTTACATAAAGTATGCTGTTTGACATTATTAACGGCATAGCTTTAGCAGTCCACTGACGGAAGGACGCGAGGTTAAAAATGATAAATTAGAAATGCAGTAATAAACTAACTTTTAAGAATGACAGATTACCGTACATTAACGTATGATTAAGGCGGCAATCAATTACTTTAGAACTATAATACACCAACACAATGATTATGTAAAATTCTCATTCTACTAACTCACTTATGTAAAGTTATGGGTCGGGGGTTTTCAAGTTTTAACATTATTTTTATTTACATGTGTATGATTTATTATCTGTCTAGGCTATGAATAACTGACATGAGTATCTAGAAATAGATTTGAACTGATACATAGATTTGCATGTAGTTCTTTCAACGTATGTGTTCCTAGTAGAAGAGGCCGCGAAAAACGCAACAGTGTTGCGAGATGGGATTTGTTGCGAGTAACTCACTCGGCTGTTATTGTGCGGTATTATTAAACCTAGTTCTTCAAATTAGGTGTAAGGCAGACTTCTTATAAAGCATAACTCAATATGTTGTGTTAAGGCGCGAATGGTCAGCTATCCTGAAGGTGGGCTGCCCCTCAGGATAGATCTTATATAAAACATCAGACTTTCACTATTTGTTCTTATTAGTTTAAATCCGCTTATAACTAATTAGGAGCTGATGTTTTTCTGATTTGTGGCATAAATAAAACAAAATTCAAATCTCAAGTTCGTATATTATCTTTGTAGGTATAGCGCGTCACCACGGTGTCGTGCACCTACAGTGCCAATACGAGACAGACAGATGACCTCTCTGTCTAATGCAAATCAAGCGCTAAACGCTTGCATTGTGTGAGGGTCCAATCTAGATCCAGGCATTCCCGTATGACCTAGACCTACGTCTCGCCTGCATGCGGCTAAGCAATTGTAGCAGGATTATGCACTCCTGGTGGCGTTAGCACCTAAATCGCACTGAGATTCTATATAGATATCTCATTCATCTAGTCTCATTTTTTTTAAAATAACAAACTCATAAAATTGAGTGTTTTTATTTAAGAGACATGCTCACGTTGTGTGTCAAAAGATTTTGAACAAGACGGTCAGAGTGGACTTTACTTAGACAGTGGAAAAGATAGAGAGAAGGTGAGTGAAAATAGGTGGAAGATATGAAACAACGTTTTTAATTAAATATTGAAAAAGCTTTATTCACATAAACAATGATGGGGTAGGTATACGTACATTATACGTGTAATATAAGAATATGTGCGCTCGATTGCCAAAATTTATTTACATCAGAATACCAAGAAAGTGCCATTTCTTTGTAAATCAAAGTCCACGCGAACGTAGTCGCGAGTGGCCGCTAGTAAACTGTATAATCTATGACGTATCTAGTTACAAACAATGTTACAAACCATTTAGTGACGCGAAACAAGTATCTTCCGAAGTACCTGTACTTGGTTAGCACTTGGATGTTCCGGAAGGACAGTGCTCCGTGCTTTCGTCCCATCTAAGCCCCCAATATCGGACGTGCAGCCTCTATGTCTCTATAGCCATATGCAGGTAGCTCGAGCCTTGCTCGTCATAGATCTGGAAGAGCTACTTGAGCTCCCTCCCTCCATTTGGCAAGATCTTCTGCAGCAGGGTTTTCATTCTCAGCGCAATGGTAGTAGACGTCCGTGAGCACTGCTTTTGGAGACTAAATCTATGGTCTATCTAAAAACTATGGTCGTACCCCCGTGTGAGGTAAATGGCCAGCACCCTCTGAGGTGTCTCCGCAGGAGGGTCTGGTTTTAGGGTCAACGTAAAGAACGTCAACAAAAATTAGTGCGCCTTAAATACTTAAATGTAGATCATCATCAATCTCTAGAAGTCCACAGCTGGACATAGGCCTCCCTCATAGAGCGCCACAGCGAGCGACTTTGGGCCGTTAGCATCCAACGGCTTCCCGCAAACTACACCAGGTCGTCGGTCCACTGAGTAATGGGCCTCCCCACGCTGCGTCTTCCAGTTCATGGTCGCAACTCCAGAACCTTTCTTCCCCAACAGTTGTCGGTTCTGGGTGCGATATGGAATGCCCAATGTCGGTGACCTTAGTTCTTTCGCGGCTAATTTCATTGCGAACTCTATCACGCAAAGAAACTCTAAAAGCACAGCTCTCTCCATAGAACGCTGAGCAACTTTGAGCTTGGTGAAAAGCCCAACAGTTAAGGACCACGTCTCAGTGCAGTAAGTCATCACTGGCAACACGCACTGCTCAAAGACCTTAGTCTTTAGGCTCTATGGGATCTAAATGTAGATAGATAAATAGATTGTGCTACATTACAAATCATCAAATCAAATCATTACAAAACTTAAGAATGTCAGTGTCGTCCTTGGAAGTTCTAAATAGTGCCACTAGAGGCGCTAGTAACCTACGGTACGGACGGGTGGTTCCATACAAGCAACGCCAAGCATAACCATTTAGATGGATTACAGTTTTAAAAGGTTTTATGTATGAAAAGATGGAAACCATGAATAAAACCCAAGTTGTAGTGATTTCAAGTTAATTTTATCGGTATTTGAACTTGAAATTTGTTTTGTCTACGGTGTTAATTTGAATTATTCTGTCACCGACTTTCTACTTGAGATTCTTCAGCAATTATGCATCTTATTTATAATTTGCTTATTTTGGTAACACCTGAAGACGTATGGGTCCCAAACTTCGCCTTTAAATACGCTCCTTAATGAGTACTTATTCTGGAATGTGCACTACAAAAATGCCGGTTGACTTTAATCGCGTTTGACCACGTGCCCGAAGCAGATATTTCGCGACTGAAGGACTAGGAACGCATAAGTTTGAAGAAGTGGTTGCTTCTAGTCAGTACGCCTGGAAATCAATACTGGAAATAATAACTCTACCAACGCCATCTATCGGTTTGTTTATATCCTAATCTCAACACTAGACTGATTGGCCACGACAAGTGCATGACAGGCTCCAAAGTCTAAAGCATCGTCGCAAGGTGGCATCTTTGTTGGTTTTTTAACGGTTGCTTTTTGGAGAGTGTGCCCTGGTGATGCACAACTTAATTCCTCCTTCCGCTTTCCACCATCAGACCTCCAGACGCACTGTCTTGCGTCACCGCTATGCAGTGCCACATATACACTCGAAGCGCTTTGCTTCCTCCTTCATCAAGCATAACGCATAGGAATGCTTTGCTGGAGTATGTTTTTCCCGATAAGTACGATTAGGGAGGCTTCCAGGGAAGAGTGAATAGGTCTCTCCTAGACAAGCATGCTCCTTCATCTTCGTGTAGCGAATTTTCAGGAGGCGATTTTTAATGTTCGTGAATTTTTTTTGTATAATTTACCGGTAGATTATTTTAACAGTCGCGAATTTCGCGATATTTTGGCATGAGACAGTTAAAATAGTAAGAAATGTCTACTATACGTACTGTGAACAAGTTCATAGCGTATGAATACCGAAGGAAACTACCAATCTAACCTGGATAACTCCGGAAAGATTCTTCCATATTCCTTTACTGTAGCCAGACCGTCACCTTGACCAAACAAATTAAAACAGCCTTACACGTCACACGGCCTGGAGACAGGACACACCAACCACTTTTTGGTGCTACGAGCCATAGTTCAACTCGAGGGCTAAGATTGGATTTCTGGGTGGGTTCAAGTCTATAGTATGTTCGCGTTCAGAATGCAGTAATTTTTAAATTTATTTTATTTATTTATTTAAACTTTATTGCACAAGTAGGGTACCAAAGGTGAACTTAATGCCACATGGCATTCTCTACCAGCTAAGTTTTGGGTCGTGCAGATATAAATCGGGTTCGAGTGGGGTGAAAAATTTATTAAAACACAACGATAGACGAGAAAACATTATATTTATACAATACTAGCTCACCCAGCGAACTTTGTTACGCCTTGAGGGCAATAAATAATAAAAAGTAAAAAAAAAGAAAATGAAAGGAAAATAAATAAAAGTATCCTATGTCCTTCTCCTGGCTCTAAACTACCTCCATGCCAATTTTTAGCTTAATCGGTTCAACCGTTCTTGAGTTATAAGTGGAGTAACTAACACGACTTTCTTTTATATATATATGTCACCGGAAAATAACAAGAACCGTAAATTTATAAATTTCCTAGGAAATTTATAAACTTTCGTAGGATTCTAAACTAGAGATAAATTGTATTATTTTACGCCCTCATTTCCGGAAATTGATAAACTTCCGGAACGCATCCGTAAAATAATAAATGGGCGGTAACCAAACGCCATGTGCGCTCTGATTGGTCGAATAAGTCACGTGTCATTCCTCTCCTCCGCCATTTAATTTTGGTAGAAGGCCGGTTTAAATGTTTTATATTTTGTAAGAACAATTCATCTTCGTGTTCATTGTATAATTTGCGGCTAACTCTCCGGCGATGAGAAACACCGATAAAAAATCTAAGCAACCCAGATAACGGCGGTATGCTCGCTTCTTACCACGATGGGTTCAAATTGCCTCGGTGAAATGTGGGCTTCTGAATGTTCCGTTCGTTCATCGTGACGGGAACTCAGTGTGACTCTGACTACCCCATTTGGGATATGATCGAGATGGTATGCCATGTTTTGTATGTTATATTTTATGAGTGTATTTCATTTTTTTATAAACTTTTTGAAATCGTAAAACACGATTTCTGCCGTCTTATTTTGATTAAGTAGGGGTTATCAGCCTATTAATTGTAAAAAGTACCCCGTTAAACCTACCCAGTTTTAAAGTAAAAGTCCAGACAGGTAGGTATTCGAAACTGATAAATGTACAGTTTGGCAAATGTGATTGTACCATAATCTACGAACACAAGCATTGCTACTGTCAACATCGACCAATCAGAGACCAGTGTGTTATTTTCCGTAATTTATAAAAGCGTAAAATTAAAAGCTCTTCTCTGATTAGTCGAACCGTTTAGAATCTTACGGATAGATATCCGTAAGTTGATAAATTTACCGTGAGTCGTCGCAAATTCATAAATTTCCGGAAATGTGGGCGTAAAATGATACAATTTATCTCTCGTTTAGAATCCTACGAAAGTTTATAAATTTCCTAGGAAATTTATAAATTTACGGTTCTTGTTATTTTCCGGTGACATATAGATAATAAACATACTTCCGTTAAATTCCGTTACACACATCGAAACTCAGGTACAAAACCGTTGCGTTTGCAAGAATGCGTTCATTTGGGCACTGTGAACTTGACTTTCTAATTAGGAAAGATTTGATTGGTTAGATATATAGTTAGATTGCTACGTCGAAGGACAAGAATGAAATCACTGCATTCTTAACGCGAACGGACTCTAGTGATTTGAGCTTGGGTCCAGTGGTCCACCCCACTGCCCGGCCTGAAGTCTGTTGACTAACCACTGAAACTGTTTACCGATCTTCTGTTGTCAGTCTATTAAACCTTTATGATGTACCACCCGCGACTTCGTCCGTAAAACTCAAGTAAAAAAAAAGATTTTTAAACAGATGTATGAGCAACATTATTATAAAGTTTCATTAAAATTCATTTGGTAGTTTTTACGTGGAGGAGCAACACGGCACATCCATCGTCAAATATAAACTGTCGCATTTCTAATAATAGGTAGGTGTTTATTTATTTCTAGAACATAATTACAGACATTAGTTACACTAACACATACCTTTATTATAAACATAAATACAATTATAGTGCTACGAAACAATACATAGGAAAGGTAAAACAACGTTGTGGTTATTTCCAACCTTAACTCAGAGTTGTAGAGTTCCGATCATGACTGATTTGTTCTTGTCTGTACATGGATTGCGTCGAACCGCTTCAGTTTCATGTGTTCCTGGTAGCTCCGAGCGTGGTAGGCCTAGTTTCCCTTGCCGACAGCCGCCAGGCCGGCCGCTATTTCAGGCCAACCACCCTTGTAGTGTTGCTGAAAGTTATCGATAGTTTTTACTATAAATAACTTGTTACTTATGGAAATATTCACACACATTGACAACATTAAGCCTTTGCCCCGCAGTGGGATCCTTATAGCCATAAGGATCCCACTCCAAGGAAACTTCCAGTAGGATCTCTTCTCTACCTTTGGTTGAAAATGAATCTGTTTATTTATTATATATAAATTCACAAGGAACACATTACTCTCTGAATACTCGGTTGTTTCGATACGACACGTTCAAAATTATTGGTTTTCAAGACAATTGGTTTGGGTCTTAGCTCTAAACTGAACTGAAATTTGGCCACGTTTTGAATACAACAACCTGGAATGCAACAACACAACGATACAAATATGGAAAGTCATTTAAGAGTTTTCCCATAATACCAGCCCAACAAGACAACGAAGATTTTCACTTTTTGACCAAAACACAAAAACATGGTTTTAATAACTACGAAAGAGCGTCGCGTATCAGTGGTTGAATAGTCTGGTTCGGAAGCCAGGTGCTCCGGAGTTCAAGTCTGGTCGGAACACATGCTTTGTGTTCATAGTATAATTTTGCGTCTAACTCTTCAGCCAAGGAAAACCCAAGAATCCGGAAAACGACGGTAGGCTCACCCCTTATTACTTTGGTTTTGCTCATATCTCATTCAACAGCTACACAGCCACACCGATTGATACAAAACATTTACACACGTCTACTTTCCTACGTTCACATACATACACAGAAAACTCTAAGATAGCAACTGATAAGTTAGATTTTGTTTTATTAAGTTTTGTTTAGTGTAAGCATATTTTATTTGTGTTTCTCGAGCTGTGGTCTATACTAACTCTGTGTATGTAACAAGCAATGCTTGGTGCAAAGTCCGCTAGATATAAGCTTTATTTGTCATCATCATCATCATCAGCCATATGACGTCCACTACTGAACATAGGCCTCCCGCGTAGATTTCCAGAGCGGCCTGCATACACTGAAACCCTGCGATCTTTATGAGGTCATCCGTCCACCTTGCGGGTGGGCATCCTACGCTGCGGTTGGCCTCGAATGGTCTCCACTCGAGAACTTTCCGGCCCCAAATGCCATCAGTTCTACGAGCTATGTGCCCTGCCTACTGCCACTGCCACCTGCTAACAGGCTGGGCTATGTCGCTATTTCGGTTACCTTAGTTCTCCTACGGATTTCATTTCTAATTTCTGCCGTTCGAATAACAACGAACACGGTTCTTACTCGATCCCTAGACGTTTTTTATGTCTATACCAGTACGAGTATGTATTTGGTCGAAAGCGTTCTTTTGCTATCCTTTGCTTGGGCCAATAAACAACTTTTCGTTCTTGCCTTTCTTTTTTTTAATGAATTGATTGATTAGTCGTTTTTTTGTTATTGGTTTCGACACAAGTAGGTGCACTACTAGTGGCTTACCTGAAAAAAAAACAATTTTAAAATAGCTGATTGATTTTACTGGTGGATTTACTTATACTTTTAATGAGAAGACGAATCTAACGACACCTCACAAGCTGAAATCCATTCATCTATTTATTCAGAGAAGGAGATTATTTTTGTAAATTCTAACAGAAATAGCAGTCTAAGGTTAATTGAAGACGGTTCCTGTCCTAGTAAGAAATCTTCAAGCGTCATTTCCAATAAGAATCCATTATTATTTTTGTCTGGTCGGCACTTTCTTTTTGGGTATATTTTGTTCAAGACCTTTAGAATGGTAAACGCGATGCTGCAACTAACAAGTCCTTGAACTGCAGATGTGACGGATGTTATCTAATAGTTATAGGTACAAGTGGCAATGGCAATGACCTGAGTGCATGACAAACAATTTGCCGCAGTCTCCGGCCAGCCGACTGCTTTGCACATGCACGTGGCCATTCGCTAGGAGTATACCTCCTTGCATCTATGAATCCCTAGTATCGGGAAGCTGTGATGTGGATGTACCGTATGACTGCACAAACAATCTTAGATAATAGTCACTAACAGCAATGACGGACCAAGTAAGCTTTCTGTTATTGTTAACACTTCTTCGTTCGCGTAGACTTCCGCT
This sequence comes from Udea ferrugalis, assembly GCA_950022985.1. Classification (NCBI taxonomy): domain Eukaryota; kingdom Metazoa; phylum Arthropoda; class Insecta; order Lepidoptera; family Crambidae; genus Udea; species Udea ferrugalis. The sequence continues at coordinate 27,091,741 of OX465515.1, forward strand.
CCCCTATTTACCCCTTTTTATCTTTCTCAAAATACTTTTCTAATTCAACTTCAATACCATGCCATAACGACCCTTGTTAGGTAAGCTGAATGAATAAATGAATTTTAAACAAAATTAATTGTTTTGATCCCCTAATGGCGTTTTCGTCTGTAATAAGACTGTTTAAAGCAGAAACAACAAGAGTCGACAAGTCCTACGAGTCCCACGAACGCGGCACAACCCACCAGCTCCATTGGGAATCCCCATTGAGGTAGGTAGTGTGATAAATGATTGCCACTTCCCCCATTAATCATTAAATGTAGCAGACCTTGTGACTATTGCTTAGAAAAATCATAAGTTTCAGTTAATTGCAAGCTAGCGGTCTAATCCACTGTATCTTGAACTCTTGTAAAGTCAAAGGAGGTGAACAAAAAAAACCGAGAACGAAATGTGCAAAAATGTGTTCACTTTAGTAACCCTTTAACGTGCTCAAAAATCAGCTTCCTAAACCATGTAGTTTAGGAGTTATCATACTGTATAACTTCATTAATATAAACAAAAAGAGGAAATGTGACCACACACAAAATAGGTCCAATGGACATGTTCCCACGCCAATATGACGGCAACTTGCGTGTACATCCATGCGTGTGCGTGTGTGTATGTTATTATTTATACAACAACAGATGATAGAAGTCTCATAAACAATCAAAGTCAGTAAAATCAATGTAGGTTATACATTGATCTAAGCAAATGGAGGAAGATACGTTACGTTCATCCTCCGCGAATTCGAAAACTGGTACATGATATTGATTCTGACACTATGCTTATCAAAAGTATGCGTTTTAATACTTATGCTTAGTGGAATTAGGTATGCCTTTCGATGAGTATTCTTACAAATTTTGGCCATGTTATGGTATGCGTCATGAAGTTATGCTTTTAAGAATTATGGCAAGTGGTGATTATGACTATGAACATTATGCATTGTTGTTTTATGACAAAAAATGTTATGCGTTTCATTACGTAACCGAAAATCACAAACAAACAACTTTCATTTTTCTGACTGCGATTATTTTGTTTTTTATATTGACTACATAAGTTGTAAGGCCAAGTTGTGGCTTTAAAAGTTTTACTAGAAAATAGAGTGAATGGAGTAGGCTCTCAACCGGTTTAGGTAACGTTCCTAAGCCTCGAGCCTCGAGCCGGATGACTGGGTTTATGATTAGTGCCTAATTGTTTCTTCTTTTAATTTAATGTAGGTATTGAAGAGCAGTACTGTTGATAGTTTATTAGTTACATGTTTATACCCACTAGTGATCGGCTATCGATAGTAAAACTGTCGATGGATTAGCTACACTTTTTTCGGCCAATTTGTCTGGTCTACTTACTCTATGTAAACTCAATGTACTGCTGCGTTAAGCGTAGTGAGACTGCAATGAGAACATAAGGACATCCTTCTCTTACACGAGCGACAGCAAACCAACGAGTTAATGTGCCAGTGTGCCATTGAAGAAGACCAAGCCTTTTTATCGATTTCAGGAACTGCTCGTGCCAATTATGCTTGCTCATAAATAGTGCTTTCAGGTTTTCAATCTCTTGTCTTATATGCTTTCCTGGTGACGCCGTTGCAAAAATAGTTTCATAATGCGCTATTTACGTTATGTATTACGGAAATTATGTGGGAAATAGAGCAGTTGGCCATTGTTTTTGAAACTAATGAGCTTAACTACTGCTATTTTTAGCCATTGCTATTAAAAATAACTTAAATTGTAAGTTGTTACCACGTGGTCAGCACGTGGATAGTTTGCCAGACTGCGATGCAATATAAGGGTGTCTTTGTCAGCCCCGCATCGCAGGTAGCAAGTCAAGAAATGCGCCAGTGTGCCGTGAAGTCCTGCCCCTTCATCGATTTCTGATCTTTACTCATTGTTGGCTGCTCGGTGCTGAAGCTCCTTGCAGTCATGCCTTCCTGGTGAAGCTTGTTCGAAAATAGTTTTTCTAGTGCGGAACGATAGGGTAGTCACTTTTCAGATTATTTAAGTTTTTTTTTAAAAAAAAACGCTTTTTAAAGAACAATGCCGTATTTTTAGGGGCCAATTGCCCTTGTTGTTTTAGCTGTTGCATTGGCGAAAAATATTACTTGAGAATACTAATCTTTAATAGCAATCACTAAACAAATATCTTTACTATTCTAAACGCAGTCCAAACCGAGTTGCAAGTGTCAGCAGTTTTGAAAACACAGTTTCCGTTCTGATTCTTAGAAGACACTTCCATTTCGGCTAAGACTGCGTTTAATGGGACTAGTTGTAACAATAAGATTTGTGCAATGATTATTACGTAAAAAATGGTTTTGGTATCATCGAAGACAAAAAACGCCACCAATAAAATCAGGCATTGCTTGTTTATGGTTGATGGACGGTGCTTAGCGAGACCTGATTTTTACATCTTAGTTTGTCAATGTGTTCAATTGTAACTAGCCGTAAGAAACGAACCAATATTTTTTTTATTATTATTTATTATTTTATTTATGACCACAGACTGTCACTAAGTCAACCGGTTTCAAAATAGCTGCCATTCTTAGGAAACCATGGTCTAGTCGCACCCCTATAACATTTTAATTCGAAATATACGACTGTTACTGGCGCAGCACTCACACAGATAGTAATCTCCAAACATGTACTAGTAGTAGTAATGTTCCTATGTAAACGTTTCCCAGTAACATTCATTTCCGCTTACCCCTACAGCTACCCCTTGAAATATACATAGGCGTTTATGTAACACAAATATACCTTACGTCAGTGTGCGTTGCTGGTAACTAGTTGCGAGTACAACCAGTAGCGGATAGTACTCAAACAATCAAGCCTTAAACGGCGTGTTTTCAAGGATTATTATGGAGGTTAGTATTGCTGCTGACGGTATGGGAAAGCGAATGCCTCCACTGCTCTATGGATCCCTGGTAGATGCAGTGCAAAATAGTTCACCCCGCAGTGCTTTTGACAAGTTATAACCAAAATAATATATGCCCGTCACCACCACTTTCATAGTTTCACTGAAATGTTAGTTAACCTCTCAGTACAAAGAAAGGTTACCACCATAACATGACCCTTAGAGGAAGGGAATAAGGTTTGAAATAACTGAAATCAAGAGTTAAAACTTGAATAAGTTAAGATTTTTTACAGTGGACGCGGAGAACTGGAAACTAATGGATTCTCGGACTATCCACGTTTTTGACAAAAGGCTTCCGTAGAGACGTCTTCGACAATTTTGCTGTACTAGGAATTCAGGAACTGTGTGGAAGTTGCGCTGTTTGCAAACTGCAATCAGCGGGGGTTGCGGGGGAGCCCCTCCCTTGGAAGTGACATACAGGTGTGCAGTATCCTGTGTGAGGTGGTCCTGAAAGACACAAACACGGGCTCTGATTGGCAACTTCATTTTCACCTTAAACTTTTTTTTACAAAGGTACTAGAAACTACATTTTAAAATTTACTGACGTCATGACAATGAGATTGAAGAGTTGACACAATTTAAGAGTAAAATAACACACAAAGTTTAGCCTGAGCACAATCTATCATTATCTGTAGAAACCATCGATAGCTACACTGATAAAAATAATAGTTCCAATGATAGTTTCAATGTTATTGTGGTTATGGTCAGGCCCTACGTCTGATTTATTTCCGAAACTGCCATCTATCACTTATGACCAGAACTAAAGCATACAGTGTTTGCACATTATATAATATTTCAATGTGTTAGGTATGTTCTATCAGATCACACACACAAAGGAACATAGTTTTGAATATGGGTGTGTGTAAAGCGTATTACCAACAAACACTTGTCTTGTGCATTTGTGTGGTACAGAACGTTTTTGGATGCAGCAAGACAACCTTAGAGCTGAGGACATAAGGAAAGCTTGCGAAAACCATTCTTGTTGACGCTGCACTTGTAATACTCCACTAACCTTATGGGTTTTTGGTGCAATCTGTGCAGATCTGGCAAGTGCAGTCTGGTGCCAAATGAAATCATATACAATTCTTATTTTTTATTTATTAAAGGTTCACTAGTGTTTATTCACATCATATCGTACATAATAATAATTTACAGAACGTACTAGTCTACTAGATAAAATAACATATATTTATTCATATATACCTGTTACAAGTAGGGTAGGGCAATAAATATTATTATAAAAAATCTATTATAAACATACAGCATACAAAATATAATGTGTCTCTACCAGCAATAGTGTCAGACCTTTACTTCACTCTTTTAAACATGTTCCTATTAGAAGCTCTTTCTCTTCAGTACCCAAAGAGATGCAACTATGCCTTCGTCTTAATATTTTACTAATTTGTTTACTGTCATTAGCAACTAAAAAATGAAACATTAAAAATTAGAGCTTTTCTTTTTCAGATTCATCAATAAATGAATAAACTACCCCTTAACGGGTGGACCCTTAACTAGTGGATTTCCACCAGTGCCGCACACACCTGACACTCGGAGTCTCGTTATATAACGCTTCATGCTTCGACATCCATATTGAATGAAATACATAAGTGTTTGGATGTGTGAGTGATTATATATCTACGAATCAAGTTACGTTGCCTCCGTGTCTGTGTGGTACAATCTGGAACAAATTTTGTCGCTGAAACGCCTTTATGAGCTTTATGAGCTTCCACATAGACAACGGTTTCCGGAGCTACTTCTGTTGAGGACTGTATACCCAGTTGCAGTCATAAATAAAGCTCTCCTAGCGTTATGGGTTCCTGGTGGCTGCGTAGCAGAATCGCATCGAAACTCCGGCATATTGCACTAAAATGCAGCAAAACGCATCCTCTACCATGAAATGAAACTGCGACTCAGATGCAACTGCAGAATTGGGTCATTTATGTAGAACTGGGTCGTAAAATGCCATTTATCTAGTGAGGTCAAATGGGTACATTTCTACTCAGCGAGGGGTGCGGGGGGTATAGTGCACTTGTGTGTTACGGACTCACACATAGTCACGCACACATTGACAGATACTACTCACGCACATAATGAAAGGAACTACTCACTAACACAATGACAGAAACTATCACTCACACATATGAGGATAGTGATGTCATTTTATCGACAACACTAGTGATTGCCTACGTCGACAACAACGATATTCATATTGTAAAAAAGCCATACATATCAAGACAAAGTACCAGTAACTAATTTTATTACAAAATAATATGAACTTGTTTGTTGTAATACCATATTATTGTCAACATTTAGAATAGAAACCATTTAAACATTCACCATTGAAAATCAAACCTAAGGTGGGTTCAATATCGTCTTCATTTAGTAAGAAACTGATAGATTCGATCAATTTAGTCGCCAATATATTTTAAGTGGTAGAACAGCGACTCTTCGCAGGCGGGCCATTTGCCCATGCAGAACCTGTCATGCTCTTTTCAGGCAAAATATAAAGCTATTAAACATAGCTTATTTAGTATTAATAATAATTTTTTTTCGAAACTTTTATTTCATTTGAAATTTCATAGGCGCACTTTGTAAACGTAAGGAAAATACACATTTTTTTTTTAAATAAGTTCTTTCCTCTACTTTACCATTTAATGTTACTTCCCAGAATAATACGGGGTGTAATTTTTCTTCAAAACCAACGGGTTCGATTCGAAAAAAAAAGGGTTTTTTGTAAAATCTGAGTAGGTATGCTCTATACTACGCACGCTGAATGATGATCCCTATGACAGTTCGTTAGCGCTTTACATTGTACAGACGTCCTGTCACAACAAATCCTTTAGAGGTCCATTGAAAAATCGAAAAAATCATAATTGTGTACATTTGTAAATTATAAAGATGAAACATTAACAAAATATTACTTAATGTTCGTAAATAATGAAAAAAGGTCAATGCAAATGTACATGGTACGTGCTGCAAAAGTTACGTCGTCCAGCTGTTATCGACTAAGAAGGGACACATCGAAAAACAAAATATCGATAATTTGTTGGAAAAAATTTACAAATGCTTTGAGTTTGTATATTATTTATATCAATCTAAATCTGATACAGGCTCAAGCGGAGCTTCAAAATCGGAGTCTAAACTGCAGCTATCTGTGACAAGACGTGACAGACTGAATTAAAAAAAATACGGTAGGTCTGTGGCCTCCTTTTGAATATTTTTCCATGAAGCTGGCAATTATGAATTCTTTAAAATTCAAATTAAAAAGAATTCTTAACTCTTTAAATTATGCAATTTGAATAAAAAGCGAACTAAAAATAAATATAATAAGGCTGTTACTATTGTCCATCAATGCGCGTAATCTTTTTTTCAAAATAAATAAATATTGCTTATTGTGTTGAATGACTTGACATTTGCCTAAAAATAGTATTTTATCGAAATTGTTTGAAATTGTTTCGCATCACTATTACAACTGTCAGTTGAAACGTCATAGGGATCATCATTCGCCGTGCGAACTATAGTTTTTGTTTTTACCATTCGGCCTCGAGATACGTTTCAGCGTGTATACAGACTTACTATGAAACTATGACAGACGTATGTATGTATAGACGGACGTTCAATGGAACGTCGCGAATTCTGCGAAATCACTATAGTACTTCTTCAAAATAGTAGTAGTTCGTAGTAGTAAGAAGTCTGCGAGACCAGGATTGCAGAAATTACTGAATGTTATCTGGAGCAAACACACTGTCGCCCACTTATTTTACGGTAGAAGTTCGCGTGAAAACAAGTCAATAGCTTCTTACTACTAGTGGCTGTTGTGAGATAAATAGCAAATACTGAGAAATTGTTGGATGATTTTAAGTACTCGTAGTAGTTCGTAGTAGTGGTATCAGGATAACAGAAATTACTGAAGCTTTTTAATAACAAATACTCTTTCTCCCTCGTTTAGTGGTGAAATGACAGACACCAGTAAAAGCCGAAGGACATAACATCTAAATATTTATTGAAAAAAAAAAGAATTGAAACCCTCATGATTTCACATGACGTCGGCATACTTGATTATTCTATTCATTTCTTGTCGATGGAATTAAGGGGTAATTTGCCACAGTAATATTTGCATACAGACAGGCAGAAAATAGAATTTTGCTGTGAGCTCAAATGTATTAAACCTTCAATTGTTGGAGACATACGAGCTTTCAGGCGCGGTATCACCGAATCTAACTAAAATGACGGATAGACGTTGCGCGTCATTATTTGGCGCCAAAATGGTGCAAATGATAAAAAATTACAAAATGCCAGTGGCCAAAATGGTTAAATTTTTAAGCGTGAAAGACATAAATTTGCCGCTTGGAACTGCACCAATTTCCTGATGAGTATTTCGCTCACCGACACTCAAGGGGATAACAACGTGTGTGAACTAATATTCAATGCAAATAAATGTCATATTATTATTAAGTAGATATACATGCGGCATAGTACGGATTTTTTTCTTGCTATCCATATTGTTTTTGACCACCCGCGATTTCATCCGTGTGCTGAAGATAACAATGCTGAGGCATTGTACTAGTTTTTAGTATAAAACGGGTCTAGGCCAAGTATTATCACTACCTAAAAGTGAAAAATATGAAACCTTAACTAAAGGTATATTGTCACCGTTAAATTAATTTCAACTAGTTTCAAATTAATGAACTAAGCTTCATTACATTAACAAATTGATGTAGTTTGTTAGAATTTGTGTGTGACAGACAAGGGGTCTAAAGTAAAGTCAACTAAAGGGGTGTAAAGTGAAGTTAACTAAAAGTTAAAAAAGGCGTGTAAGCTTATTCCTAGCTTTAATGACATGTCAAGCCAAAAATAAAGCATGAATAAATAAAGTGACTACCACCGGACGTTGCTTCTGAGAAGAGTGGGATGGGGTGGGGGGAAGGTGCAATGGGGTAGCTGGTGACCTATATAATAATGTTTACATATAGTTGCACATGGACGCTGCCAGATCTCCGTCACTCTGTGGTACAAGCACAATGCATCCTTAAGCTCTTCGTAGTAAAGGTCACTTTTGTAAAACTTTTACGATTCTAACTATCTCGTTGTTAAAGCTCCACTAGTAGTATGCGTTCCTGGTCCATAGTGCACAAACTCAGTTTGTTGTCTATCGGTTTTCTATGTTATTAACAATTCCATTAGAATGTTCTAATACATGGGGTGAGGCAATGATATTATAATAAAAAAAGGTAAATAGGTTATGTCAGTACTGATGCGAAATTGACCCCTGGCGTAACCTATAATTTGACCGTGTGAACAAGATAGTATTATTATTTACCAGAGCGTAAATGAGACCGATACGTGTCGCGTAGTGTCATCTCAAACTGTCAACGCTTTGCTCAGGTGTCCGAAAGTTATGATTTCGGGTGCCACTTTTTCAGCACAAGTAACCTACCTCTTTTTATTAAAACATCATTGGAGTGAGGTGGTGTTGGGGGATTGTTTGACTCCATTTTCATCATATAGAAAGAGTGAGAAAGAAACATCGGTTAGCCTGCTCAGCTAGCTGAGAGTGTACGCAGAGCCGTTGACTGTACCCAACCACCCACTGACTGTATTTCGTAGACTAGGTTCCATTAACTTTATGGGATCCTGGTGCTTGCGGAAGTAAACTTCAATCTTTCCGGAAATAAATTCCAATCTTTCCGGAACTCGTTGCCGCCCGTTCGTTCATTCATCGTTCTGTATCCGGTGTTTCACGGGATCACGAAACGAAACCCGGGAGTCACCGTAGATATCTGCTTTGCATCTTAAAAAAATATGAATAGTCAATAATTGTCTTCTAAGAAAATAAAATTATAAGCAGTTCTAAATAATTTGACAGGAAATTGCATGAAAATCAGTGTCTAACATTAATGTTGCACAGTCGTGCCATACTTAAGACCGTATTGAAGTTTGAAGATCGAACCATTTTATTGTAGCGACTAGCAGCAGGTAACATCAGTGCAGAGACCAGAGGGCAGAGTGTGAGTTTGTTCAAAATCGAGAGCGTTCACATAAAAAACAAAATGGCTACGTTAACATAGGCGCTGCCAGGAATGTAATACAAATTAACGCTTACGCGCTCGATGCGTGTGATCGAATGACCCTCGCACTGGCCCGGAAGGACGCCACACTGTACCGTGCGTCTGAGAAAGGAAACAGTTCACTAATAATTTAGGCACTTACCTATTATACTTACTTTCTGTTTAAAACCCTTTTTTGACGAGTTGCTTCTTTTGTTTCAGGTATGTACGAGACTATTATTTGGAGCTGTATGTAGGTATCTTAAATAATGAACCTTAGTATGGGAACTGTTCAGCACCATATTTTTTGGGTGCTCAACCGATACACTTTTGAGAGTCTATTTACTACTCGTATAACCCACTAAGGCTCCAAACGGATTGGAAAATATGGCTAAACATGATGTTTTAATGTATGCTCTTTATTTTCAAAGGGTTACTGTAAAGCGCCAGGAAAAAAACAAAAGAGTATTTTTTATCTACTTCTATGACATTGAGGAGTTTTTTATCACCCCGAGTTTTGTTTTTTGTTAAGAAATGTCGTGTGGTACGTTGAGTCGTGTTAAACATTACATTCCAATGCAGTCATTGTCTCCTGGTACCCCCACTGACCGCATGCTCCTGGTAAAGTGCTGCTAATAATTAAAGTCAGAGCTCGAAAGTAAAAGTAGTGTTCCGAAGTATAGTTAGTACCCAACGGTAACTTCTGTACATTTACAATCATCGTATTTCTGAATTCAAACAAACTAATTTTCATTATAATTTATTGTTTAGCAGAATTAGAATTCAGAAGTACGTTGTTATGTTTTGCCAAAAAATCCTCAAATTCTTTGGCAAAATCATATAGCACAATACCGCTTAACCTTTACGATAAATGTTTTGACATATTTCCATTAATAGGTAATGTCGTATCAGCAAACCTGTTGAAAACGCAGTTTCCAGTCATCTTAAAACTATTTTCCTGTCAATAGTTTTGCCAATAGGAATGAATTGTCAGGTTCACAACATATCTCACAGCTCACCGCAAAACTATCGATAGATTACCTAGGTGTCAATACTAGGAAAACATAACTTTTAAGAACTGGAACAGATATTGAAACTCATGTTTAATGTGGGGTGGAAGGGCAAGTGTGACAGGGTAGGCACATCATCTGTAACGCAAACCAGGGGCAACTCGTTCAGCAAAGCACCAACTTTTTTAAACCTCAAAAAAATACCTTAAAATACAATTTATGGTAGAACAGGATACATTTGCTTATAATACCTGTTTATAAAAAAATAAACAGTAACAGAATCATTTTCTTAGCCAAAATTAATGATCGCGATCTCAAACAGTTTAAAAAATTATTTTACATTCAAGTTGTAACCTTACAGTACTACATTCATGTACTTCAAAATCAAATCACACACACATTTTACAAATTAACCCACACGCAAGATAGAGATGGAATTATTTTGATCGCTTTCGTTTACTAGATGCTGCAAATAGACGTTGCAACTACGTTAGTATGTCAGTATTTGTGTGCAAACACATGCAAATGAATTCGCTTGGATCAATTTGAACTCTTCAGGCTCGTAGGCTCCTGGTAGTAGAGCGGACATTCAGGTTTTTGTCCGGTTAAAAAACCCTTTTCTCCAGCTGTACTACGAAAAAGTCGTCCGGAAAATTTGTGGACTTCCGTAAGGAGGGCTAATACGTTTAAGTTTTACATTTAAGGGTTAAGATTGGGGCCCAACAGATGATAGCTGTGCAAATCAAACATTCTGACTTGCTAAACGGGTGAAAGGCAAATCTATCGTCAAATTGCTTTTGAATTTGGGTTACAAGGCAAGTGACAAAAGGAACAGAAATATATTTCGAGTAAAAAAAAATGATAAATAAGTGTGTAAACTATGTATTTCAAAAAATTCAAACAAGTCAAGGAGCAAAACCACGAAGTATAGACTGTGGCGGAACCACTTGGGAGTGGCGACGAGCAGGGCGCACGCGTGACCTCTGCTCGGGAAGTAAGGCAGTGGCACATTCGGAAAGATACTGTGTCAGCGGAGGGTCCGCCCCTTTACAACATAATATAATATAGAACTGATTGGTCCTGGCCTTGGCCAATAAGAAAATGGTTATAAACAAACAGCTCTGGTAGATGCCTTTCCGCGTTCTAAATTTGAAGTAGGTCCAAATTTTGAGCGATTAATCTTTCACTAAAACCGGACATAGCAATCTGAAATCGGTTTTTATAACTATTAGAAATATTTTTAGAATCATTGTGAAATTACCGGTTCATTTAGGATTACTAGAAACTTGAACATCTATTGACTTTGATTTAATAGCTAAGTACATGGCTGTTTACAAAAGGCGTAAGACATGGCGTCTTATTTTTATTTTATTTACCTGCACCTTCTCTCTCCCGCTCTCTCCTCTTTCAGAGTTAAGCGGCTCCTTTGCTCCAAGTATGTTTTTTGTTCTTCTCTGCTACCCTGACAAACTTTTTGCTCGTTAACTAACCGAAACGAATTTGAAAAATTTATTGTAAATTAGACCTTATGTGATCTGATAAAACAATGATTCTGTTTCAAGTGTTTCCTAATTTTTAAGAACCACATCTTTACAGCTTTTTCAAGCCACTGTCGTTTGTGGAAAAATTTAATACGCAGTTGCCCGAATGCAAACAAGAGTCGGAATCGGATTTCTACCTCTTTCTCGAAATCTCGAAGTCAACTACTTTAAGTGCCAATGTATATCATTGTTTTTCCTTATTAGTAAAAAGCGCGAGGCATGCGCAATGAGACCCAGAACACGTGGCCCTGGGGTTCACACCTGCTGTAGGATCACCAGGACAGCAGTAACAAAAAGAGTTCGGAGCTGTACAATAAACTGTTTCTACTTTGAAGAAGAATCAACCTGTAACGACATCTATAGCGCTACATAGGAACTACAATCCTGAAACTCGCTATCAAAGTTTCCAAAGCGATTGCGCATAGACAGAAGAACCAGACATCAACCGTCTGGTCGGTGGATCTTCCCTTTTCTATGATGATGGGTGAAGAACTCCACACATTGTTGCTCACATCCACACAAACCTAAAAGAGTGGAGAAACTTCATTTAGTGCCTTCTTCATTTCTGTTACGTGATTTCTGTAGGAAGCCTTTCATGTGCTTAATATAAAATAATTTGCAATGAGGATCGGACGGAGTACGTGGCGCTGGTCAAGTGTTTCAATGTAATGTGATTCGCGATGAGGCCCAGAGCACATAGCTCTGGTTTTCACATCTCATGTGGAATCACAAGAACAACAAAAACTAATGGTGACTGAAGGTCTAAGGTCCGTACCGTCCAAGGCCGTAAAATAAGTACGGACTTATATTACGGCCTTGCCCGGTAGACTTAGTTCGGCTGCCAATACAGTAAGGTTAATTTGCCGGCTTTTCACTAGCACTTGATAGAAAAGTTTGAGAATTAAGCCTTCAATTTCGTAGTTCGCGCGCTACACTGTATTCTCTGTCAGTGGAGCAAGGCATGCGCAGTGAGGCTCAGAGCACGTGGCATTGGGGTTCACACCTGCCGCAGTCTCACCAGGGCTGCATGAATCTGCAGGAGATCGTAGCTCTACAATGTTTCTTAGTTTATAGGAGCATTTACCTTACCTCTCATACGAGATGGTCAATGTTTGGACAGGAGGAAACGTGTTTGGCTCTTTCTTCTGCTTTATTTCTGTTTGAAGCCTCTCATGTTTAATAATACCGTAAGGCATAAAGCTCAAAAAAATAATGAGTGATAGACTCCAATCCATTTTATCCAATGTTATATAATTTATGATAAAATGGTATTTATCTACCTCAAACCTATAACACAAGATTGCTGTGACTGCTTTAAATTCTTAGATAAAATAGTTAAGAGTTTTGTACAGTGATTAGAAATAAAGGATTACTTGAAATGCTAGCGCAACGCGCGGGTGTGTTCGCGTGCGCTTTTCTATAAGCTTTAACCGTTTGCTGCCTCAGGGTGGTAAAATTAGGCCTTGTTTGCTAAATAATTGAGTTAGGAAATTCCTAATTGACATATCTAGAAGGTCAGGAAAATATTGTAAATATGTAAAAAAAGTATTCCATTTGCCTCCAAACCTTACTTAATACTAGTGGGCCGTCATTTAGCGGTTGAAACGAAATCTTCTTCTTTATTTACTATTTTGTACATTAAGATGTATTCTGCCGCCTTAACCACATGCTTATTGACAAAAAATAAGTCGTTTGTGCCGCTGTTTGTTTGAATAATGGCACAACAGGAGGTAAGTCATGGTCAGGGGGGAAACTACCAAGTTATCAAAAAAATTTTTGCAGCGCGACCGTGAACAAAACAGTGTCGAAAAGGAGTATGCACGTGGTGCTCATGCAGCAGCCGGACGGCGTCTGTCGCTGAGGACTTGTGACCTGCGCAGTCACGACCAAAGCACGTGGTATACCTCACACCTCCTTGCAGAAGCCATTGCAGTGTTGGTTTTGTGGAAGGGTGATGCATTCAGTAGAGCAGTACAGGCGATCATTCTGTCGCTGCATGCATCTACTCTTTGTTTTTATGGGCTCTTGGTAGTGGTGCGAAAATGTTCTAGATTTGCTAGACCTTCCCTTGACGGCCAAAATACATAATGACAGACTCTTCTAACACTCTGCATTCAAAAAAACAAAAGTTATTATCACATGCGAAGCTTGAATATTTAACTTTTCTGAGATAGAAACTAAATTCTTACCTTTTTAACGAAAGTGTTTCAGCTTTCGAAATAACCTCAATTGCTTGCAATAAAACCTAAGTAACCTTTTCCCTAATTAAAAAATCGAGCCATGGTGACCATTAATTCATTCCTGTGGGTGGTTTTTGTCATTTTTATAATATTTTAGGAAATTATCTCATGAAAGATTACTTTCCTATGTAGATTACAACTGTTCATGCTTCAAGCTTTAGGAAAATCTGAGGTTCAAATCAAACCTTGTTGTGTATCTAGACACACTAGATGTACCTTTATTGAGATTAATTAATTGATACAAAGGAAAAATTGCTCCAAAGTCCAAACATTGAACGTCAAAGTGAAACCCTTCAAGAGCTGCAAACTCCTGTCAGTTCCTGCAGCCCTGGTGATTGTGCGGCCGGTGTGAACCCCGGGGCCACGTGCTCTGAGCCTCACTGCGCATGCCTTGCTCCACTGACAGAGAACACAGTGTAGCGCGCGAACTACAAACTTAAAGGCTTAAAGGCATGCCTCGCGTGATGGACGAAGAAAAACACGTACGGTCAATGGCATGATAGCTTCTTGTTCTATCGCAAGCAAGGAGCTACCATGAGCGTCTTGTCCATCAGCAGCTCAGTAATTTCCTGACCTCCTCATTCCTCACACTCCTACACACTGTTTTTCACTGTAACTTCCTTTTGTCTTTGTAACAGTTTACCCCTATCCATAAGAGAGTCTCAATCATTAGCCATTTTAAGACTGGGGTCAAAGCTAATTTTCTTTCCCTTTGACATGTGCTATCTGAGAGCGTCGTGGTCCAGTGGTTCAACACTGGCTCGGAGCCCGATGGTGTCGAGATCAAATTTGCTCGGAATACACCTACTTTGTGTTCATTGTACAATTTGCGACTAACTCTACGGTGATGTAAAACACCGACACAAACCCGGATAACAGCGGTAGGCTCGCCCCTTACCACGTTGGGTTCAAACTCCCTCAGTGAAATGAATCCCTCCCTCCTTTTGAATGTTCCGTTCACCATGCCGGCAACAATCAGTGTGCCTCTGACTAACCCATTAGGGATATGGTCGTTAGACCAATAGATCAATACTATTGATACACCTACTAACTCGTCCCATTCAAAGTGAATGTACCTACATCTTCTCGGCTTAAGATTCACGTTCGAGGATAATGATTTGAAAAGGAATAAGTAAAAGTTTATTTATTTATTGTTATATTATTATATTTCATGTATTAACCTACAAATTGGTTCTGAATCGGCCCACCAGAGGCGCACGAGTAACCTTTGCTACCTCGCCAAGCATAGCCACTCGGCCACGGTTGTGGTTCATACCCATTTTTAAGACTATACTGTATGAAAAAACGGTAACTATGAATAAAACTCCAATTGGATTGCTTTCAAGTGATTTTTAATGGTATTGTAATTTATGGTTTGTTTTGTTTAGGGCGTCAGTTCAGAAAATTGGTTGAAGATTTATTGTACGAGATTATTCAGCAATAGGACATACTATGAAGAATTTGCCTCTTTTGGTTTGATGTCTGGATGCTCGTGTATTAAACTTTGCCTCTAATTCATCTCTTGAATGGGTACTTATCCGTAAATTTGCTTTACGAAAATGCCGGCTAACCTCATTCAGGTTTGAACACGTGCCGAAGCTGATATTCCGCGACTGCAGGACTAGGAACGCATAAGCTTAAAGAAGTTTCCTATGTTGCCATAGCTCTTTCTAGTCAGTACACCTGAAAATCAATACAGTCTGGTCTGTCATGGACTACCAACGCCATCTATTGGTCCGTTTACAATCTGATCCTAGCACTAGGTAGTAGTTCTGAAAATTTGACACAGTCTTTGCATAAGTCTTAGTTTAAATTATTATGGTTTTAAATAGTAACCAAGTGGGATTGCATGAAGTAGCGCAGTAGCTTTGGATTAAGGCCTTTTAATTAATTGTTAATTAAAAACAAGTAAAAACGTTACTAAGAAAAGAAATTTTCGTTAGGTTTATTTTTCCGTTAGAAACGTTATTAGGGCTTATCTTTATTTTTCCAGGCAAAAATGTCACCGCAATGTTTAAATAGAACTGAGCATTCTAAACTTCTTAATTACTTACATTACTTTTCTATAAAATACATGCTATGAATTGTAAACGGCAGGTGTGATAATCTAACGCTTGTTTTGTACCAGTAGCATACTCTACTGTAGAGCTCGGAAAAACATGGAACTAATCGTTGGAGCGCCACCTGGCAACGCTTTTCAGCGTCTATTTCCACAAATCAGACAAGCGAATACGGGCCGGCGCCCACTATCGGCATCGGCACGCTTCAGGCTTTTAAGGTGGCAAATAGTAATATACTCTAACATAATGGCAATAAAGTAGAAAATGCCGAAACAGAAACAGAACAAATGCATTTTGTTTTTACGAGAACACATCAAGCATGTTGAAGCTTTCAGATGTGTTTGGTCTCTTACAGTCCGCTAGATGGCAGCATGAAAAACAGCTTAGACTTAATTTCATTTTCTTATTAGTAAGTATGTTCCTTGAATTCAGGTTAAGCTTGAAAGGAAAAGCCAACTAACAATTCCATAGAAATATTATTTACAATTACAAAACCTAAGTACATAGTAGCAAGATGTTCCCGGGCTTCGAATGTGACTTTTCTGGTAGAGAACCAGACATCTAACCCCCGCACCATACCGGTAGGTATTAGAAATAGTAGAGTTAAGCGTTTTATAATAGTTTAGAAACAAAAACCTTTCTGGCTATACATAAGAGTCTATGTAGAGAGAACCATACCTTCACAAAACGCGCGTCCCGGCTCGCCACGCCCATTCGACGCGGCCCAAATGCAGTAGACCTTTGAAACAGACACAAACACTTTGCTGCGCGTTCCTAGTTATGGTGGTCTGCCATCCTTGCGATGCTCAATTTCGCAACCTCCAGTACATCCTGCATAGTCTAGTGGTCTAGGACGTCTGGTTCCACTCCAGGAATCTCAGGTTCGAATCCTGATGCGGGAATCCATCCATAATGCGTTTATTTGGTAAGGCTGATTCTATTTAAAAAATTAAGCCACCCAGCGAACGAATGATCACATTCGTTCGCTGGGTGGTTTTTGTCATTTTAAATTTTATTTTAGGAAATTATCTCGTAAATTATTAGTTTCTTATTCTTTAAGAGCTATTTTCAGTCTGGCCCCCTGAAGAGTTCGTAGGTTCGGCCTCAGCTGGGGAAAATTTCTGCGTTTGCATCTTTTGTCGTTTTAAATGTTGAAGAACCATTTAAAAAATTGATAATTTCGGGTTAGTCAATGATAGTGTTAATATTTTTTAGAATTTATTTTTTGTACGAAATACACTTAACAATATTATACCATGTTTCAGAGTATTTCTACAAAAAGGCTTTTTTTAAACTTGTTAATAAATTTCAAATTTTGGGTTTTTAAGTAGTTTAAATAACAAAAATAATGTTAATTTCACCTTGAATCTAAAAACAACAATGGGATTAAAGTTAGTGCAATCCAGGACATCTTCTCACACCGTCTAACACCCTGCGTTAAAAAACAAAAGTTATTATCACTGTATTACATGCGATCTTTTGCACTAATTTAATTAGCGAAGCTTGAATATTTAACTTTTCCGAAATAAAAACTTAATTTTTCCCTTTCGAACGAAAGTGTCTCAGCTTGCAAAATAACCTCGATTAAAATCTTTTGTTTTACGTTCTGAATGGTAATATATCTTACTTTTGAATTTTAAAACTCCGAAAACGGAATAACAAAGTTTTGACCTCAGATATATTATTTTACATAATATTGTAAGTCATAAGTTTGTTATATACGTGTCTCATTTTCCAGAGAAACTGATAGCCAATTATCAGAACTATTTTTCTTCTTTTGGCAGATGTTTTGCTTATGATAAGTAACCTTTTCTTTAATTCAAATAACGAGTCATTGTGACCATTCGTTCCTGTGGGTGGTTTTTGTCTTGTTTAATAATATTTTAGGAAATTATCTCATGAAAGATTAGTTTCCTATGTAGATTACAACTGATCATGCTCAAAGCTTTAGGAAAATCTGAAGTTCAAATCAAACCTTGTTGTATATCACACACTAGATGTACCTTTATTGATATTTATTAATTGATACGAAGGAAAAATTGCTCCAAAGTCACGTTAGACGTTAAAGTGAAACCCTTCAATGTACAGCTGCAAGCTCCTGTCAGTTCCTGCAGCCCTGGTGATTGTGCGGCCGGTGTGAACCCCGGGGCCACGTGCTCTGAGCCTCACTGCGCATGCCTTGCTCCACTGACAGAGAACACAGTGTAGCGCGCGAACTACTAACTTAAAGGCTTAAAGGCATGCCTCGCGTGATGGACGAAGAAAAACACGTACAGTCAATGGCACGATAGCTCCTTGCTCTATTGCAAGCAAGGAGCTACCATGAGCGTCTTGTCCATCAGCAGCTCAGTAATTTCCTGACGTCTTCATTCCTCACACTCCTACACACTGTTTTTCACTGTTGTCTGTGGAACTCCTTACCCCTATCCATAAGAGATTCTCAATCATTAGCCATTTTTCAAAGCTAATTTTCTTTCCCTTTGACATGTGCTACCTGAGAGCGTCGTAGTCCAGTGGTTAAACACTCTGGCTCGGAACCCGATGGTCCCGAGATCAAATTTGGCCGGAATACACCTACTTTGTGTTCATTGTACAATTTGCAGCTAACTCTACGGTGATGCAAAACACCGACATAAAACCCAAAGCGACCCGGATAACAGCGGTAGGCTCGCCCCTTACCACATTGGGTTCAAACTCCCTCGGTGAAAGAATCCCTCCCTCAGCATCACGTGACCCTGACGCGAGTTTGGAAGTTTTTACCATTACAAAAAAAGTGCTCAGCGCCGCTAAAGAAGTTTTCACTTCAAAAACCAGCAACATGTCGAGGTGAAAGAAGGATTGGATGTCGGAAATAAGGAAAAGTTTATTTATTCATTGTCATATTATTATATTTCATGAAGAAACTTACAAATTGGTTCTGAATCGGCCCACTAGAGGCGCACGAGTAACTTTTGCTACCTCGCCAAGCATACACTTGGACACGGTTGCGGTTCATACCCATTTTTAAGACTATACTGTATGAAAAAACGGTAACGATGAATAAAACTCAAATTGGATTGCTTTCAAGTGATTGTGAATGGTATTGTAATTTATGGTTTGTTTTGTTTAGGGCGTCAGTTCAGAAAATTGGTTGAAGATTTATTGTACGAGATTATTCAGCAATAGGACATACTATGAAGAATTTGCCTCTTTTGGTTTGATGTCTGGATGCTCGTGTATTAAACTTTGCCTCTAATTCATCTCTTGAATGGGTACTTATCCGTAAATTTGCTTTACGAAAATGCCGGCTAACCTCATTCAGGTTTGAACACGTGCCGAAGCTGATATTCCGCGACTGCAGGACTAGGAACGCATAAGCTTAAAGAAGTTTCCTATGTTGCCATAGCTCTTTCTAGTCAGTACACCTGAAAATCAATACAGTCTGGTCTGTCATGGACTACCAACGCCATCTATTGGTCCGTTTACAATCTGATCCTAGCACTAGGTAGTAGTTCTGAAAATTTGACACAGTCTTTGCATAAGTCTTAGTTTAAATTATTATGGTTTTAAATAGTAACCAAGTGGGATTGCATGAAGTAGCGCAGTAGCTTTGGATTAAGGCCTTTTAATTATTTATTAATTAAAAACAAGTGAAAACGTTACTAAGAAAAGAAATTTCCGTTAGTTTTATTTTTCCTTTACAAACGTTATTAGGGCTTATCTTTATTTTTCTAGGCAAAAATGTCACCGCATGTTTAAATAGAACTGAGCATTCTAAACTTCTTAATTACTTAGATTACTTTCCCCTAAAATACATGCTAAAAACAGTTAACGGCAGGTGTGTTAATCTAACGCTTATTTGAAACCATAAAGCACATCAAGCTTGTTGAAACTTTCAGATGTGTTTGGTCCCTTACAGTCCGATAGGTGGCAGCATGAAAAACAGCTTAGATTTAATTTCATTTTCTCATTAGTACTTACTAGCTAGTTTTCAAGCTTCTTTAAGCTTGAAAGGAAAAGCCAACTAATAATTCCATAGAAATATTATTTAAAATTATAAAACCTAAGTAGTAGCAAGATGTTCCCGCATCAGGCTTCGAATGTGACTTTTCTGGTGGAGAGCCAGACATCTAACCCCCGCACCATACCGGTAGGTATTAGAAATAGTAGAGTTAAGCATTTTATAATAGTTTAGAATCAAAAACCTTTCTGGCTATACCGAAGAGTCTGTGTAGTGTGAACCATACTTCCACAAAACGCGCGTACCGGCTCGCCACGCCCATTCGACGCGGCCCAAATGCAGTAGACCTTTGAAACAGACACAAACACTTTGCTGCGCGTTCCTAGTTATGGTGGTCTGCCATCCTTGCGATGCTCAATTTCGCAACCTCCAGTACATCCCGCATAGTCTAGTGGTCTAGGACGTCTGGTTCTACTCCAGAAAACTCAGGTTCGAATCCTGATGCGGGAATCCATCCATAGCGCGTTAATCTGGTAAAGCTGGTCCTATTTCAAAATCCCAGTCATATTTATCATTCGTTCGTGTGGGTGGTTTTTGTCATTTTAAATATTATTTTGGGAAATTATCTCATAAATCATAGTTAACTATTCTTTTTTCTTTATTTTATTTTTACTTTCAGACTAGCCCCCTGACGAGTTTGTAGGTTCGGCCTCACCTTGGGCAAATTTCTGCGTTAGCGTCTTTTGTCGTTTTAAGTGTTGAAGAACCATTTAAATTATTGCATAATTTCTGGTTAGATAATTATAGTGTTGAGATTTTTCTGATTTTTTTATGTACGAAATACACTTAACAATGAAATACCATGTTTCAGAGTATTTCTACAAAAGGGCTTCTAAAAATAACAATGGGACCAAAGTTTGTGCAGTGGTTCAAGAGAAACGTAAAGCACCTGATTGAGATAGCACCTAAATTGAGAATAGTAATAACCGAATTGGAAAAGTACTCAGTGAATTTAAAATTGATATACCTATCTAATACAGAATGTAATATTTTAATGACCAAAATAATACTAACCCTGAAATGTTGTGTATGTACACTGACTGAAACAAGTGCTATTAGTTTATTCGATAGTCAATTTCAGGTTTAATTGTAAATAATTTTTTTTTTTTTTTTTTTTATGATTAAGTAGCCGCGCATTTGACCACCATCTCACCTGATCTTAAGTGATGATGCGGTCTATGTTGGTACATGCCGGCCTAACAAATGGCTGTTCACTCTTTTCTTGAAGAGGCCCAAGTTATACTGCAGTGGAAACACCTCAGCAGGAAGCTCATTCCACTCCTTTGCCGTCCGCATTATAATACTGTGAAACGAATGTTCAGGTATTATAATGAAATAATTGTTTCGATCACAAACAAGATCTCACGAGTATTCTTACTTTTCTATAACTTAAATATCTGAAGCTCACTTTCAAGGGTTCAATTGGTCACTTTCAGCAAAATCTTCCATTGGTTCAGAGATAATGTATTCTGTTAACGTCCTAAAATACATAAAATATCTTATTTTATGATCATAATGGGATAAAGTTGGTTAAAACATCTTGAATGAACCACAATTAAAAAAAACGATTGGTGGCGCTCTTAGATTCAGCGTACGAGTAAACATTTACCGTTTTGGTACACAAAGTCGTAATAAGAACATGTGATAAACATTACAAATTGTAGACCTCAGTAGATTTTTCATTCGATGATTTGCAAATTCGGTTTTAGAGCTGCTAGATTTTAGCAATGCTTTCAACACTAACCTACATCTCCTCGGCTTAAGATTCACGTTCAAAGAAAATTATTTGAAAAGAAATAAGCAAAAGTTTATTTATTCATTGTAATGTATTCTATTTCATGAACCTACCAGTTGGTTCTGAATGGGCCCACTAGAGGCGCTCGAGTAACCTTTGCCACCTCGCAAAGCATAGCCACTTGGCCACGGTTGCGGTTCATACCCATTTTTAAGCCCATACTGTAAGAAGAGAAGGTAACGATGAATAAAAATCAAATTGAATTGCTTTCAAGTGATTGTAAATGGTATTGTAATTTATGGTTTGTTTTGTTTAGGGCGTCAGTTCAGAAAATAGGTTGAAGATTCATTGTACGAGATTATTCAGAAATAGGACAAACTATGAAGAATTTGCCTCTTTTGGTTGGATCTCTAGATGTTCGTGTATTAAACTTTGCATCTAATTCATCTCTTAAATGAGTACTTATCCCTGAATTTGCTTTCCGAAAATGCCGGCTAACCTCATTCACGTTGGAACACGTGCCAAAGCTGATATTCTGCGACTGCAGGACTAGGAACGCATAAGCTTAAAGAAGTTTCCTATGTTGCCATAGCTCTTTCTAGTCAGTACACCTGAAAATCAATACAGTCTGGTCTGCCATGGACTACCAACGCCATCTATTGATTCGTTTACAATCTGATCCTAGCACTAGGTAGTAATTCTGAAAATTCGACACAGTCTTTGCAAAAGTCTTAGTTTAAATTATTATGTGTATGTAACTGGTTACTATGTAAAAGTAACCAAGTCGGATTGAACGAAGTCTTCCATAAATAACATAACAGCGCAGTAGCTTTGGATTAAAGCCTTTTAATTAAAAACAAGTAAAAACGTTACTGAGAAACGATATTTCCGTTAGTTTTATTTTTCCTTTAGAAACGTTATTAGGGCTTATCTTTATTTTTCCAGTCAAAAATGTCACCGCAATGTTTAAATAGAACTCAACATTCTAAACTTCTTAATTACTTACATTACTTTTCTTTAAAATACATGCCATACAACGGCAGGTGTCGTAATCAAACGCTTATTTTAAACCATAAAGCACATCAAGCTGGTTTGAAACTTTCAGATGTTGTTGGTCTCTTACAGTCCGCTAGATGGCAGCATTAAAAACAGCTTATATTTAATTACATTTTCTCATCAGTATGAACCTTAATTCTCGAAAACTGTTGACGGATAGTTTAACTCTGGTGGAGAGCCAGACATCTAACCCCCGGACCATACGGGAGGGATTAGAAATTGCTCTACTATTTCTTAAGCATTTTATAATAGTTTAGAAAAAAACCGTTTCTGGCTATACAGTAGAGCCTGTGCAATGTGAACCATACCTCCACAAAACGCGCGTACCGGCTCGCCACGCCCATTCGACGCGGCCCAAATGCAGTAGACCTTTGAAACAGACACAAACACATTGCTGCGCGTACCTAGTTATGGTGGTCCGCTCTCCTTGCGATGCTCAATTTCGCAACCTCCAGTACATCCCGCATAGTCTAGTGGTCTAGGACGTCGGTTCTACTCCAGGAAACTCAGGTTTGAATCCTGATGCGGGAATCCATCCATAATGCGTTTATTTGGTAAGGCTGATTCTATTTCAAAAATTAAGCCACCCAGCGAACGAATGATCACATTCGTTCGCTGGGTGGTTTTTGTCATTTTAAATTTTATTTTAGGAAATTATCTCGTAAATTATTAGTTTCTTATTCTTTAAGAGCTATTTTCAGTCTGGCCCCCTGAAGAGTTCGTAGGTTCGGCCTCAGCTGGGGAAAATTTCTGCGTTTGCATCTTTTGTCGTTTTAAATGTTGAAGAACCATTTAAAAAATTGATAAATTTCGGGTTAGTCAATGATAGTGTTAATATTTTTTAGAATTTATTTTTTGTACGAAATACACTTAACAATATTATACCATGTTTCAGAGTATTTCTACAAAAAGGCTTTTTTTAAACTTGTTAATAAATTTCAAATTTTGGGTTTTTAAGTAGTTTAAATAACAAAAATAATGTAAATTTCTCCTTGAATCTAAAAATAACAATGGGATTAAAGTTGGTGCAATCCAGGACATCTTCTCACACCGTCTAACACCCTGTGTTAAAAAACAAAAGTTATTATCACTGTATTACATGCGATCTTTTGCACTAATTTAATTAGCGAAGCTTGAATATTTCACTTTTCCGAAATAAAAACTAAATTTTTCCCTTTTGAACGAAAGTATCTCAGCTTGCAAAATAACCTCGATTAAAATCTTTTGTTTTATGTTCTGAATGGTAATATACAGGGTGGCCCAGCGACAGTGGTCCAAAAATATTTTTTAGGTAGAGGGCATCATAACAAGTCATTTAAAAGAAATATTAGTTCCGCGAAAATCAATACTTTAGAAGTTATGATTTTTTCAAGTTTCTTCTGAAATTTCTCCACTCCAATCACTTAATTCACTCTTGTTTGGAAACTATCGCACTGCATCAGTTCAAATTTGGTATAGATGTACAATAGTAATGTAGAAACCATATTATGTGCGAGATTTGAGTTTATTCTAAGACAATTTTTTTTTTTTTTAATTTTCGTCAATAATTTTTCGCCATTTCAAAAACTAATACAATTTTCAAAAAATCACCGCTGCAATGTTTGTGGACTTGATGATTGGTTTATGATCTTAAAAACTGTCCATAAGTATGATAATAGTCTATGCAAAAATTTGTAGTGATGCGACCAATGGAACACTATCAAAATTAACATCATGTACGGTAGGTCGCTAAAACTCAGAATGGGTCATTTCCGCACTGACCCTAATTTAAAAAAAAAAGTAGCCAAAATATTTTTTTTTGGATAGAGGGCATCATAGCAACTCATTTAAAAACGACATTAGATATTTGAAAACCAATAGTTTAGAAGTTATTATTTTTTAAATTTTGGGCCTAAGTGGTTGAACTTCAGAGACATAGATCACTTTTGTTCGTAAACTATCCTACTAAGGAACTTCAAATATGGTATGACTTAATAATTAATTCCATACTTCAATTGGCTTCGCTTTATTTTATGTTGACTGGTAGATAATGCCTTAATAGCATTAAGTCCGCCTTTTGTATCACTCATTGTAATGTAATGAATAAATGAGATAAATCCTTTTTCACTCTCCTCTATTCTTACTCATTTTGAAGTTCGTTAGTCGGATAATTTACAGACACAAGTGATTTATGTCTCTGAAGTTCAACCACTTAGGCCCAAAATTTTAAAAATAATAACTTCTAAACTATTGGTTTTCGACTATCTAATGTTGTTTTTAAATGAGTTGTTATGATGTCCTCTATCGAAAAAAAAATATTTTGGCCACTTTTTTTTTTAAATTAGGCTCAGTGCAGAAATGACCCATTCTGAGTTTTAAGCGACCTACCGTACATGATGTTAATTTTGAAAGTGTTCCATTGGTCGCATCACTTCAAATTTTTGCATAGACTATTATCATACTTATGGACAGTTTTTAAGATCATAAACCCATCATCAAGTCCACAAACATTGCAGCGGTGATTATTTGAAAATTGTATTAGTTTTTGAAATGGCGAAAAATTATTGACGAAAATTAAAAAAAAAACAAATTGTCTTAGAATAAACTCAAATCTCGCACATAATATGGTTTCTACATTACTATTGTACATTTATACCAAATTTGAACTGATACAGTGCGATAGTTTCCAAACAAGAGTGAATTAAGTGATTGGAGTGGAGAAATTTCAGAAGAAACTTGAAAAAATCATAACTTCTAAAGTATTGATTTTCGCGGAACTAATGTTTCTTTTAAATGACTTGTTATGATGCCATCTACCTTAAAAAATTTTTTGGACCACTGTCGCTGGGCCACCCTGTATCTTACTTTTGAATTTTAAAACTCCGAAAACGGAATAACAAAGTTTTGACCTCAGATATATTATTTTCATAATATTGTAAGTCATAAGTTTGTTATACACGTGTTTTATTTTCCAGAGAAACTGATAGCCGATTATCAGAACTATTTTTCTTCTTTTGGCAGATGTTTTGCTTATGATAAGTAACCTTTTCTTTAATTCAAATAACGAGTCATTGTGACCATTCGTTCCTGTGGGTGGTTTTTGTCTATTTTCATCATATTTTAGGAAATTATCTCATGAAAGGTTAGTTTCCTATGTAGATTACAACTGATCATGCTTAAAGCTTTAGGAAAATCTGAGGTTCAAATCAAACCTTGTTGTGTTTCACACACTAGATGTACCTTTATTGATATTTATTAATTGATTCGAAGGAAAAATTGCTCCAAAGTCACGTTAGACGTTTAAATGAAACCCTTCAATGTAGAGCTGCAAGCTCCTGTCAGTTCCTGCAGCCCTGGTGATTGTGCGGCCGGTGTGAACCCCGGGGCCACGTGCTCTGAGCCTCATTGCGCATGTCTCGCGTGATGGACGAAGAAAAACACGTACGGTCAATGGCATGATAGCTTCTTGCTCTATTGCAAGCAAGGAGCTACCATGAGCGTCTTGTCCATCAGCCGCTCAGTAATTTCCTGACGTCCTCACTCCTCACACTCCTACACACTGTTTTTCACTGTAACTTCCATTTGTCTGTGGAACTCCTTACCCCTATCCATAAGAGAGTCTCAATCATTAGCCATTTTTAAGACTAGGGTCAAAGCTCATTTTCTTTCCCTTGAACATGTGCTATCTGAGAGCGTCGTGGTCCAGTGGTTAAACACTCTGGCTCGAGATCTTTGGCCAAAATAGACCTACTTTGTGTTCATTGTACAATTTGCGGCTAACTCAAAGGTGATGTAAAACACCGACATAAAACCTAAAGCAACCCGGATAACAGCGGAAATGAATCCCTCCCTCCTTTTGAATGTTCCGTTCACCATGACGGCAACAATCAGTGTGCCTCTGACTAACCCATTAGGGATATGGTCGTGAGACCAATAGATCAATACTAATGATACACCTACTAACTCGTCCCATTCAAAGTGAATGTACCTTCATCTTCTCGGCTTAAGATTCACGTTCAAGGATAATGATTTGAAAAGGAATAAGTTGTTGTTTTATTATTATATTTCAGGAATAAACCTACAAATTGGTTCTGAATCGGCCCACTAGAGGCGCACTAGTAACCTTTGCCACCTCGCAGGGCATAGCCACTTGGACACGGTTGCGGTTCATACCCATTTTTAAGACTATATTGTATGAAAAGAAGGTAACGATGAATAAAACTCAAATTGGATTGCTTTCAAGTGATTGTAAATGGTATTGTAATTTATGGTTTGTTTTGTTTAGGGCGTCAGTTCAGAAAATAGGTTGAATATTTATTGTTCGAGATTATTCAGCAATAAGACATACTATGAAGAATTTGCCTCTTTTGGTTGGATCTCTAGATGCTCCTGTATTAAACTTTGCATCTAATTCATCTCTTGATTGGGTACTTATCCGTGAATTAGCTTTCCGAAAATGCCGGCTAACCTCATTCACGTTGAAACACGTGCCAAAGCTGATATTCCGCGACTGCAGGACTAGGAACGCATAAGCTTAAAGAAGTTTCCTATGTTGCCATAGCTCTTTCTAGTCAGTACATCTGGAAATCAATACAGTCTGGTCTGACATGGACTACCAACGCCATCTATTGGTTCGTTTACAATCTGATCCTAGCACTATGTAGTAATTCTGAAAATTTGACACAGTCTTTGCATAAGTCTTAGTTTAAAGCATTATGTGTATGTAACTGGTTACTATGTAATAGTAACCAAGTCGGATTGAATGAAGTCTTCTATAAATAACATAACAGCGCATTAGCTTTGGATTAAAGCCTTTTAATTAAAAACAAGTAAAAACGTTACTGAGAAAAGAAATTTCAGTTAGTTTTATTTTTCCTTTATAAATGTTATTCACTCACCGCACTGTTTAAATAGCACTCAACATTCTAAACTTCTTAATTACTAACATTACTTTTCTTTAAAATATATGCCATACAACGGCAGGTGTCGTAATCAAACGCTTATTTTAAACCATAAAGCACATCAAGCTGGTTTGAAACTTTCAGATGTTGTTGGTCTCTTACAGTCCGCTAGATGGCAGCATGAAAAACAGCTTAGATTTAATTTCATTAGTAAACACGTATGTTCCTTGAATTCAGGTTAAGCTTGAAAGGAAAAGCCAAATAATAATTCCATAGAAATATTATTTACAATTACAAAACCTAAGTAGTAGCAAGATGTTCCCGCATCAGGCTTCGAATGTGACTTTTCTGGTGGAGAGCCAGACATCTAACCCCCGCACCATACCGGTAGGTATTAGATTTAGTAGAGTTAAGCATTTTATAATAGTTAGTTTAGAAACAAAAACGTTTCTGGCTATACAGTAGAGCCTGTGCAGTGTGAACCATACCTCCACAAAACGCGCGTACGGGTTTGCCACGCCCATTCGACGCGGCCCAAATGCAGTAGACCTTTGAAACAGACACAAACACTTTGCTGCGCGTTCCTAGATATGGTGGTCCACCCTCCTTGCGATGCTTAATTTCGCAACCTCCATTACATCCCGCATAGTCTAGTGGTCTAGGACGTCTGGTTCTACTCCAGAAAACTCAGGTTCGAATCCTGATGCGGGAATCCATCCATAGCGCGTTAATCTCGTAAGGCTGATTCTATTTCAAAAATTAAGCCATATCGATCATTCGTTCGCTGGGTGGTTTTTGTCATTTTAAATTTTATTTTAGGAAATTATCTCATAAATTATTAGTTTCCTATTCTCAAGGGCTATTTTCAGTCTAACCCCCTGACGAGTTCGTAGGTTCGGCCTCGGCTGGGAAAAAAATCTGCGTTTGCGTCTTTTGTCGTTTTAAATGTTGAAAAACCATTTAAATTATTGATAAATTTCAGGTTAGATAATGATAGTGTTAAGATTTTTTAGAATTTATTTTATGTACGAAATACACTTAACCATAAAATACCATTAAAGATCCAAAAACCAGAAAAAGACATGTTGGCATCAGGCAGGCATCGAACCCGCATCTTTTGCAAACCGGGCGACTGCACTTAAACATAATAAAATACCATGTTTCAGAGTATTTCTATAAAAGGGCTTTTTTTACTTGTTGGTAAATTTCTAATTCGGGTTTTTAAGTAGTTTAAATAACAAAAATTATGTTAATTCCACCTTGAATCTAAAAATAACAATAGGACCAAAGTTGGTGCAATACAGGACATCTTTTCAGATGATCCCGACCCCTAAGTAAGTCAAGCTTGTACTATTAAAGGCAGAACCTCCACCCATTGCTCCAACAGGCTAGTCATAAGCATTGATAGACTATACTTCACTTAGGGGCGATTTTTCAATAGTCAGATGAACATCGGGCCAATAAATCACAACTCTTCAGATTTTTTGCGTTTGTCTGGATTTTGACCTTTAACATGTTGGTCAGCCGAGTTGTGTGTTATTCTTCAGAACAATTTCATTAGACTATTGGAGAATTACCCCTCGTACAGAAGAAGGGAACAATTTTAAACACCATCGGGTATTTAAAAAAATGTGTCGAGTTAAGAATTGTATTTTATACAGCACCGCCGTCTTTTTCCGTCAAAATATTTGAATTCCAATTTCATCACTAAACTACCGTTTAAGGGTTTTTAAAAGAGTCGATGCGAGAGCTCACACTGTTGAGAATCATAGAACAAATCTTTGTGGACATTAAAACCTCATTGCTCCGAGGCTGCCTGCCTACTGGCGTCTGTCCTGCACTGCCCGCCTGGCTATTGATTATCTTCAAGCCTAGGAAGTATTGACTGAATTTAGTCTTAGTGACTAGGAACACAGGAGATCACAGAAGTGGAAGGTAGTATGCTATATGTTTTCATGGTCTTACGATAAAAACGTCGTACGAGAACGAGTGGTGAACAAGGCTGTTTGGAATTGCTTCTACACTCTAGCAAACGTCTTTAATAACGACCAACATGCGATAGTATAAAAATCATCTCGTATAGTAAATAATCTCCTTTAAAAAAACATCTCGTATAATTAAAAACCGGTCATTCCATATAATGACCGGTTTTTAATTTTAGACGACATTACAGACGTTTAAAGAGTTAACGTCAAATTGAAAGTGGCCTTTGAAATTGCCTTGACGTGGCACAACATCTGCTTTGCAGCGAACACTCCAGGGCTGGGGAGTGAACTTCTAACTACCGACGCAAGCAGCAGGAACTACAAGTTGAACTTCTAGTTATTTTTTTAAAGCGTGAGTTGAATTTTGAGCTATTAATCTTTCAAATCATCGCAATATTTTCTACAAGTTATTCAGTTAGGAGTTTTCTGAAATATACTTAGTTGCTGCTTTATGAGACCGGTAATTTCGTCAGAAGTGTCTCGTAACTAAAGCCTTTGATAGATAACTATCATTGTGGTTTTATCCGTCGGAAACCACTTAAAATTATGCTGGAGGATCTATTTTTTCTTAGTGTAGAGTCTAAATTTACCTCACTCCTTCTGTTGGGGAGCAGCTGCGAGGTCCATGTCCACATATGTATAAAGTTAAGCGTCCCCGCACAGGGCCACAAAACGCCAACACAATTATTCTTTTAGCTTTTCGGCATCATTTTTTCACTACAATGTTTGTCGCTGTTCAGCCATTCAATAGTGCGCTTCAATGATTCACCGTATCAGCATTTCACCTTTAAAAATATCCGTGTCATCGTGTGTCATTTGTAACGAGGTACCGGACTCCACCCACTGATATCAATCCTTATCAATGTTTCGTATCATTGGCGCAAGCCCCCCCTCGTGATGTCGCTGCCGTGCGCCGAACGACGACATTTTGTATGTTTCTCCTGCCATCGATAGCTTCCGTGGGGAGGTGACACCTGTTCTATATTGGGCTGCTTTTTGTCAGCTTAAGTCTTCACCATTTAATGAAAATCATCATCATCTTCAGCCTGTTTTGTAGTGTAGTTTACTGCTCGAATAGTGTAATCTCAGCCTATCTGTATCAGCGATGTAACTCCCGGTTTGTAGCTATTCACATTTACATTCAGTCCGATCCTGGCTCCATCTTCAGGTCTTCGGTCCATCAAACTGCAGCGCACTTACACTGTGTGTGCCCAACTCCACTCAAGGACTCGCCTGCTACAACGCCTGCCTTTTTGTTTACATTTTCATGCTAATTTGTACTAGATTTTTTATGACTCATTGAAAATATTAATAATTAAATAACGAGATGAAACTATTTGTTTAAATAGTCCATCAAATCAAAATCATCAAATCAAGGAAAAAGCCTTTATTCGGCTGCTATCGGCGGTCAAAAATAAACACACACAAAATATTGTAAGAACAAAAAAATTAAATCATGCATGAAAAAGCATGTTGAATAGGATGTAAAAATGAAATTTCTGATACATAAAAATAGATTGTTGTTCGTTAGTCTCGCTAAAACTCGAGAACCACTGGACCAATTTGGCTAATTTTGATCTTAAAATAATCATGAAAGTTCAGGAAAGGTTGAAAAGGTGAGTAAACATGAAAAACGCTAGTAATATATTAAAAACCACAATTTAGTTTTCTCTCAGCACCCATTTCTAAACGGTTGACAACAGTTTTCTCTCAGCACCCATTTCTAAACGGTTGACAACAGAACAACGTCTGTCGAGACAGCTAGTTGTTCATTAAAATTGTCAAGAAAATGATACCTTACAAATTTCCTATTAAAGTGATGCGCGCTCTGATCTCTCTCTCTCGCTCTCTCTCTCTCTTACAAACGATTAGACCATTTTCTTGTCTTTTTCAAACAAAATACGTGGTTTTGAATCTCTCTATTTTTTTGAATTCGATTAAATCTTGAATCACTTCAACAGTATTAAAGAAATGACTGTTAAGTCATGTCATGTCAAAAATTAAATATTTGAATCCATGGCATAAAAGAGGATACTTTTTTAATGAAAACTTTAATATAATTCCAAACACGATTGAAATATTATGTTGTAGCTAATTAAGTGGCTATGCAAGGTAAGCGGTTCCAACATTGATGACGGGCGATACCAGCGAAACCAGCGACTAGAGAATAGTTGTGAATACTACGAAAAAACTGCTAGTGCAAATAAAAAATATTTCATAATTTTTCGTTCGGAATCCTTTCGCTTTTCCAAACCCCCTTTTAATAATTTATTTTTTAATGAAACCGTTGTCGTCACTGCAAGAAACGGAAACGAACTTTAAAACTTGATACTCGTTATCTGATGCGCAGAAGTGCAGTATTGATTCATGACCACATTTGCGTCATTGTTGTTGCGCCGTCTCTTTCTACCTGGCGCGACACATCCGGGTAGTTTTGTGACCCTGGTAACTAGTTGGCAGATTTCCGAAGTTACGGCTGCCTCCGTGCTGCTGTGGGTCTCTCTCTGACCGTCGTTTCGGAAAATCATTTCGCCACGTCTACACCTGAAACGATACGAGTATATCCTAGTACTTATGTACCCCTGGTAACAGTTAGCTAATTTTCGACCTAACTGCTGCCAGCCTGCCTACAGTAACAGTTGGTCTACTCTCTAGCCACATTCACGTGTTACCGGAAAAGCGTTAATGAGGCAAAACATCCTAGTACTTATGTGTCCCTGGTCACTGGTTGCCTGATTTTCGACCTAAACTGCTGCCTGCCTGCCTAACAGCCGCGGGTCTCTCTACTCGCTAACTTACGGAATTTCAGAAAATCAGTTCACCACCTCTGCACTTGAAGCGATACATCCGAGTACTTATGCATCCCTGGTAACCATCTGGTAGATTTTCGACCTTAACGCTGCATGTCCGCATTTGAGGACCTACTCTGCCAAAACTGTCCGTAGTTTCTGAGAAACTGCACACACTACATACTTTATTGTTTTGTCCGCATTTGTACTCTACTCGTAGCATGAACTTCGGCTCCCGTCATACTTAGTTTGGAGAATTTGCCGCTAACTCTCGAGTGGTGGAAAAAAACAGACAAAAAATCCAAGCCATCCGGACAACGGGTGCCGCGATGGTAGGCTGACCCCTCACTTCACTAGGAAATCAAAGTCGCTCGGAGAAATGTGGGCTTCCGAAGGATTTGTTCACCATGATGACAATAATTAATAATTATTAAATAATTTTATTTACCATAAATAAATTAATAATCAGAGGGCCTCTGAATACCTTGTTTGGTACACCGTCGTGTGTTTATTTGTGATGTTTATGTGCTGTAATATTGAGAGCATGTTCTAGTAAATATTTGGAAGTGAAAAAATATAGTTGTTAAGGCATTCACTAAAAAGGCTTTGTACGCCAATAACCTGGTAGGATATCTATATATATAAAAGAAAGTCGTGTTAGTTACTCCACTTATAACTCAAGAACGGCTGAACTGATTTAGCTGAAAATTGGCATGGAGGTAGTTTAGAGCCAGGAGAAGGACATAGGATACTTTTTTATTCCTCTTTTTTATTTATTGCCCTTAAGGCGGAACAAAGTTCGCCGGGTGAGCTAGTTACTTATACAGGCTTAATTCTCTACTTTAAAAAAAAATGTTTGAGAACTACAAAAAAGCGCGGAACATACATAGGCTTTTTTCGGGTACACCTAAATGTCAAGAATCCAGAAAAAAAAAATGTTTCACTTTCGGGCCAACCTGTATATTATTTTTATTAGATTATTAGAAACCATTTAAAGAATGAACGTGAGTTTATGTCCCACATCTCCATTTTATTTTTCTAAACTCAGTAGTTTTTAAAGGGGGTAGGTAGAAATGTCACTCAGATTTATAAGTATTTACTAATAGATTATGGCACTAATTGTGCAATGTATGATGACGCAATTGTCCATCATGCAAATTAGTTCTATCAATCGCTACACAACAATTGGGCAGGCAAATGATATTATAATAAAAAATACATTATTTTTCAATATAATATCATTGGGCAGGCTTGAGTGTGTTTTCCACCCTCTACTACAGGCTCTACCTAGGTTATGTGGTCCTGGTACACATAGCGCGTAAGGGCCGGCGCCCACTATGGGCATCGGCACGCTTCAGGATTTTAAGGTGGCAAATAGCAATATACTTTAACTTTATGGAAATAATGTAGAAATTTCCGTGATGAGTTCTCGTAAAAACAAAATGCATTTGTTCTGTTTCTGTTTCGGCATTTTCTACTTTATTGCCATTATGTTAGAGTATATTACTATTTGCCACCTTAAAAGCCTGAAGCGTGCCGATGCCGGTAGTGGGCGCCGGCCCTAAAGTGTCTGCGACGGCGTCCTAGAAGGTCTGTTTTACCACATCCGCTATAGCACTAGCAACAACGCAAAGTTATCACACGAATGTCTATGAAATTATTATGAAAAAAGTATTTCTAAGCACTATCTGGTGAAACTTGGGCGAATGTCTAATAACTTGGATGTTCAGTGAATAAGTTACAGCTATTTTCAGCTAGATAGCGCTTTTACAAAGGCAGCGTACTGTAAATAATACACGGTTGCTTTCACGGGGTTGGTTTCTATTTCAATGAGCTTC
Organism: Udea ferrugalis; assembly: GCA_950022985.1. Lineage (NCBI taxonomy): Eukaryota > Metazoa > Arthropoda > Insecta > Lepidoptera > Crambidae > Udea > Udea ferrugalis. Next base: position 27,125,844 of record OX465515.1, read on the forward strand.
TGCCTGTTTGGTTTTAACCCCATACCAAAATGGGGTTGTCGAATATCTTTGTATACAGACAAGGTTTTAACTAGTCAACAAGGACAAAAATTGCTTTGAATCCATTTTTAACATACATACATGTAATAATAGTTAACATTAACTTACTCGTAGTTTAACGATAAATTAACTGAAAACTATTACAACAAAACAAAATACTACGTTTTTGGGAAGTAACTCAGAAATAGACTTCCTTTAAATAAAACAATTAAATAATGGTTCCCATAACCAAGAAAATAGGAGTTCACCCGCAATGCATACAATATTTTTACAAGCTTATTTCGTGATGGAGATTCCAACCAAAAGTGCGGGCCTGAATTTAAGAATGCGTGATTGACAGGACGCGTCGATCTATGGTCGTCGTCTATGGTGCCAGTAGTGTAAATAATACTGCATGGCGCTGCCCTTTACGTCTGCCAAGGAGGTTCTGCTAACAATATATTTTTAACCAAAATTACTCCAACGCCAACTTTTAGAGAAATTAAAGAAATTTAGTTAAAACGATTACTAATTCATGATTTCATAACATTATTTAAACTTCCAAGGTCACTAATGTTTCGGTCGTAAGATGAAAAGCCACCTAGCACGATCTTAACTTACTTTAATTTTTAGCACAGGATTAATTATTGCATTTTAATGAAAATATTTATTTTTTTGAAATGCAAAAAAATTACCACCAGTGCGCCAAACGAACGATGAAAATGCCATTGAACAGTGTAAACTTTTTGGCATGTACTCGTAAAAACTTCAAGACGCTTTGCTCTTAGTTGGAGGTTGGAGCACCCTAGTTACAACAACGTTGAACATTATGCAGTTCTTGACGGACGCAAAAAGCACTGAACGCGTACCTGAGTTAGTGCTTCATACAATTTTAACCAGATAGCGCTTTTAACAGCAATCTAGCACCAGCGATAGCCTCTCAGCCAACATAAAAATATCGAAGTGCCTTAACGGAAGGATGTAGAATGACAATTTATGTAATAAAACAAAAACTCTACATTTTAAAATCCGTCGTTGAACAACAATACTAAAAGTGTTAACCTTCCATTTAAAGTTCGACAACAGTTTAAAAGATCATAATATATTAAAATAGTGTTAGAAATCGCTCATTGCATTTGTCTCTCTTTCTATGTGTGTTTGTCATAGACGGAGACAGGTAGCGCCCAAATGGGACATTGCAGTGTAATAGACTGAGATAGAAAAGTTGTCATAGACCGAGACAGGTATCACTTCAATAGTAAATTGCATTGCAACAGACAGAGACAGAAGAGTTTCACTACTTCGCCAGGGGTGGAACTGGGCGTGGCTCCTAAAAGTAGTATGGGTTGCATTTCACCCTCTTCAAACTTTTGGTTTTGATATTGTCTTGGTTCAATACATTAATCTATCATATTATTTATTTATTTTCCAGTAATATATCAAAATAATAAAGCTTTTTACAACTTTATCACAGTATTTTTAACTTTTTATTGAACTTTAAAGTTGCAACCCAGCTCAAGGGTGGTGCGGTGGTGGGCGAAAAACCTCACCCCTGTCTCGGATACTGCAGTTATACCTGCATAGGTGTTTTATATTTGCACCCTTTCCTTTTCCAGTAAGCTCTAACTAGTTCATATGCTCCTGGTATTCGCTGACAAATATCATGTTCCCGCGTTTTTTCTAGAGGCTTCCTTCCTGGAACTCATTCTAGGAATAAAAGTGTGTTTTTAAAAATACACATCGTAATGTTTTACGATAGTTATGTCCACATTTGCTATTTTGTCGCGTCAAATGGCATATGTGGAGGCACAACATGTGTTTTTAGTCAAATTATGTAAAAAAAACTTTACTTTAAATGTGTATTAGATTAGCCACCTGAAATCAAAAAAGGATAAAGAAGTAAACACTTTTTGACAACAGTACGGTTTTTACAGCTCATACTTAGTTATCTTTGATACATTCTTGCAATGAGGCAAAGCATAATTTGGCAGATGAAAAAAAAATGACGCAGAATCTTACATACCTTTTATTAATCTACAGATCTTTGCTAAATACACCAATGACTAGAAAGAAACTCAATCGGCTATAACCTGAAATTGTAATAATGGCCATTAAGCTTTATTTAAACCTAAATACCTATAAAAAGCCTAATTAAAAATAACCTCAGATAATATCATTGACTTTAGTTCTTGTTGCTATAATTTAAAGTTACCGCGCTGGCTTTATCAAAATATGCAATTGGTTGTTAGATAGATGGGTGAATGATTTATGTACGTACACCAAAATAACAAAAATACGGCAGTTATGAAACACAGATTAATGTAAGTTCTTATTTTAGAAAATATTAGGTTAAATTCATTTTAACTAATGATAGATAATAATAATGGCCTACGAACTGTCACGGCGTTTTATGCATATTGTGTAACACAAATTAAAATAATAATAATTAATAATGATCTGACGTGCTTTAATAGACCTTAAAATCGCCCTTCCAGTGTTATGATTAGATTGCAAACAAACCGATAGATGGCGTTGGTAGTGTCAACCAGGCCGTATTGATTTTCAGGCGTACTGACTAGAGAGGCAATGACTTCTTAAAACTTATGCGGTCCTAGTCCTTCAGTCGCGAAATATCTGCTTTGGGCACGTGGTCAAACGCGATTGAAGTCAACCGGCAGTTTTGTAGTGCATTTTCAAGAATAAGTAGTCATTCTAGAGCGTATTTAGAAGCAAAGTTTGGGACTCATACGTCTTGAGATACGACCTAAATAAGCAAATTTCAAATAGGACGTGTAATTGCTAAGGAATCTCATGTTGAAAATCTTCGACAGAATCGTTCAAATACACACGTTAGACTATACAAATTTAAAGTGCAAATACCAATTACATCAACTTGAAAGCCCTATAAGTTGAGTTTTATTCATGGTTTATATCTTTTCATACATAAAACCCTAAAAAAAGGGAATTAAAATAGGTTTACCTTGACGACGACTCTATGCAACCTGTCAAATGCAACGCAACTAGCGCCTCTAGTGGCCCTATTTAGAACCTCCAAGAACGACACTAATAATGAGAGGTAATAGAGCCACTCTTAAGTTAGTTTTCTTTGCGAATGTGTAATGGACCACAATATATCTAATAATATGTAAATATAAAAAGCAAAACTGACCGATTCATGTACGACACGAGTACTTGTATATGAACGGCCAGCCAACACTACTGTACCTGAGAATTCGAAAAGCACGGGGTATTTTCCTGATGTCCTTGATCCTTTTAAACCGACGAAGTCCGGGTGGCCTGCTTGTTAAGGGATAATTCCTGAGGAACCTTCTTCCGATGAAGATAAGGCGTAATACCAAATTTCGTTGTGCTTGGTAATGTTTACATAAATATGGTCGTGGCATTATCACTTAAAATATTATTGATTTGCATTCTCGCTGTAACTACTATTTACAACCTCTTAAGACTCATGCAGCCCTGGTAGTCAGGAACGTAGAATGTTGTTCATAGCAGGTTATCCAGATGTGTGTGAGGCTTTTTAAGTATATTCATGGTTTTGTTTGCTTCTTTCTTGCCTTGGTCTGAGCTGGTTATGTACTTTTCATGACTGAGGTAGGAGGCAACATTCAATGAAATCAATCTCTTCCTTTGTCCAATTTAGGTATAAACAAATACGAAAACAACTTTAAGCATTATGTACTATGTAGCAACATAATTTTGTGTAGCATTTACAAATTTTTGGGCATGCCGATGAATAAAAGTATTTAATTTAATCAAGTAATGAATCACAAGGTTAATTATTAATAAAAACCTGATGAATTTAAAAGCAAACCACCCACATAATAATATGCAGTAAGTAGACGTTCGTTCTCGTAAAACCTTAGAAGTCCCTCGATAGGTTCACTCTTTTGGAGTGGTTTCAACAAATGCCTCGAAGTTACCGAGCCGCTGCTTCATAGAGTACACCGCTCGATTTGAGTCTCCCGGGCATCTACGGTACCAGGATTGTAAAAATCACTGAAGGTTTATTTTGTTGCTGAAAGCTACTTTTCTTTTTAAACTTCTTTCTGTGAATCTCAAAACTATAACAAAAGAAAGGGTCTGATCATGGACCTCATAGCCAGTAGACTCCTAATAACAGGCGAGAGGCTGTATGGATGGACACAAAGTCAGATTAATACGTTGGAATTCGAAATCTACTCTAGTCTAGGCTGTCAAGCGAAAACGTCCCTGAGTGTACAATATGTGTATTGACCAATCAGTGAAGTTGCCCCCGCCTCAGGTAGGGGACATGATTAATTTCATACAAGAAATCAATCATCAGGCGTCTTGTGGCTGTAAGGGTCCGACCCTCAAGAAACGCCGGATGGTGGCCGACATTTACCAGGACCAGCTTATAACTATGCAAATACTTACATCACAACGGAGTAATATAATATCTTTACTGATATTTTGTTGACATGAATAAATAGAGTCAGTGTAACAAATATTGACATGGAAAATACATTTTTAAAAAAGGCAGTATCATATAATACAATAATTTATATGATATTTCATAAAATAGCAGCAGATTTAATCCCCTCAAACCTTTCTAACACTATCCTAGTTCGGTCACCGTAGTAACTGGCACTAGAGTGTACCTCACCGACTGATTCAAATTACTATTTGGAAGAACTGCCTGTTTCAATAATTTGTAACACTATAGCTGTTCTTAATTTTGAATTTACGCGCGTTTGTAAGTTTTGTCTCTGTCCACTGCGCTCGGAGCTCCAGGCATGCGCTATGGGGCCCAGAGCACGTGGCGCCGGGGTTCACACCTGCCGTAGAACTACCAGGGCTGCATGAAACAACAGGAGCTCGAAGCTTTAAACTCTAGGACTTCCACTCTAGAAGAAAATGAGCCTTGCTTTTGATGTTATAGGGTTGATGTTTGCAGAGGAGAATATTTTTTTCTTTTTTTTCTAACGTTATTTCTCTAGGCAGGTAGTCCTTCATTTTAAGTTATTGTCTGAGCTTTGGAGTGGATCAAACTATTTTCTGATTGTTGGATCAAACTACCAAAAGATAGTTGGATCAAACTTTCGGAAGAGAGTTTGTTCCAGACGAAAGCGACTTAGCATGCGTAGCGTAGACTTGTTCAACCAGCACTATCCTTCGTGCTGGTTGAACAAGAAACCACTAAACCGCAATAGGCTAGATGACTTTTTTTTTGCTCATTATTGAAAGACCTTACATTTATGTAAACAATCCTAAAAGAGTCACTTCATTAGGAATGGAATGCACATTTTTGTACTTGCCCGAAAACGCTTCATACAAACGTGACTGTGATTCGTCACAATCCCTGTTTTATTTTTCATAAACGCAATATTCTCATTACTTGCTGCATTTACTACTATGTTGATAAAATTTACGAGCAAAATTACGATCGGCTCAGAAAAAAACATTTTTGTCAATCTTTGAGATAGGAATAGACTTAGCAAAGTATAAACTTACTACAGGTATAAAAGTCTGAATTTATTTGGATCGGAACTGAATTGGTTAGCAAAAATGAAAAAATGATGTGAGAAATAATAATATCATTTTGTAATCATTAAAATATTACATTACATTATTATTTGCATTTCTTAGTCAAACGCCATCGCATTCGATTTCTGCTTCTTTCGTTTCTGAAGTGTATTCTTCGAACTTACGCATTTCAGTAGAATACCTCGGAAGAAGAAGCCTACATCGTTTCCATTAAAATCAAAATTTAACCTCGTGAATGAGAAAATATTACCTACTTAAGGACCACTTTATTATCACTTTTAAATTGAACTTTGAAATGTGTTCATCGCACAAAACCTACTTATAACATTCAGTTTCATAATCCTCTCGAAACAGAAAAGCCTGTGCTGTGCTCCACAAAATAAACGCGAATGCCGGTTCGCCACGCCCATTCGACGCGGCCCAAATGCAGTAGACATTTGAAACAGACACAAACACTTTGCTGCGCGTTCCTAGTTGTGGTGGTCCATCCTCCTTGCGATGCTCAATTTCGCAACCTCCAGTACATCCCGCATAGTCTAGTGGTCTAGGACGTCTGGTTCTACTCCAGAAAACTCAGGTTCGAATCCTGATGCGGGAATCGATCCATAGTGCGTTGATTTCATACGGCTGATTCTATTTCAAAATCCCAGTCATATTGGACATTCGTACCTATGGGTGGTTTTTGTTATTAGCTTCCTATAGCTTCCTATTATCCTATCCTATTATTCTTTGTTTTTTTTGCTGCCTCAGTCAAAACGTGGCCGCACGGACTCCTTGCCCGCAGCACCAGAATCCGCGGGGTCGGGTCCGATAATTGGTGGTGTAAAGATTTTAATAGTAGATTATGCCACAAGGGCTTAAAGAAGTGTATTATGTCCCGGGCGTCATATTGGGTTCAAGACCGCCCAAGACAAATACACTTTTAAGCCCGCGATGCATACTCTACTTTTTATACTTTCTGCGAGGCAATCGAAATTAATGGCTGAAAAAAATAAGTGCTTAAGTATTTATTTCAAGTGAAAATAGATAGGTAATTAAATATGAGAAATTAGTATTTATCAAAAATTAAAAGTGATGTTAGAAACATAAGACAGTTGTGCGAAGACATTGGAAAGATGAATTACAATCTTTGGTACGTTCATTTTATCAGCAGAGGACTCGGGAGCTATTAGAGCCTTTGGCGCCTTTTTTCTTTCTTTGGCGTCTATTTTGTTAGTGGCCAGTACGACATTCGAACTCAGGATAAAATCTCATTGCACCTAAACATTTTTGACTACACGGTTGCATTCCAAATTCAAATCACTTTAATCCCTAGGGAAATAATGAAATTCAGTACAACATTATGTCCCGGCTAGACCGTAAGGCTATAATGACCTACTTTAGGACAGGTTTACATGACACATAATGTCCCATTGACGACCGCAGGTGGGTGCGTATTGTTTGATATAACTTCATTTGATATATTTTCATTTCAATAACGTTCATGAGATATAATAAACGTTTGGTATAACAACTCTTCGAATAATTTTCTTTAACATAACGTTCATTTCATATAATGCATCAAATAATATAACGTCATTTAAGATAACAATCAGTACGCCTAACAACATTTACTATAAACCTTACTTAGTATAAAGCACATTTGATGTAATTTTGTTTAATCTATATTGCATTGCATATAACCTTCATATGAAATAAATGTTATTTGTTATAAAAGCTAATTGGTATACTTGTCTGCCCTATACTCGAGTCGGGGCGAAACCGACACGGATAGATTAGGTTAGAAGGTTTAAGGCGGGAGCGAAGCGTAGCGAAGCTCCCGCCTTAAATCTTCGTGGTTATTTTTTTTTTAAACCCCAAAAACGACTTGCTTGATTTGCTTGCTGCTTGCGTTGAACCCGTACTTTTTATGATCTTTAACAATGTGTATTTATTTATGTGGGTACATATTCATAAACAATCTTAAGATTTATGACAATAAAGTTTATGGTATTTGATGGTTAGACCATTTATTTTTAAATCAAATAAATGGTAGTTGTTTTGAATAGTATACCATGTAAGCTTTATATCAAACGTTTATTATATCAAACGTTTATTATATCAAACGTTTATTTTATCAAACAATTTTATATCAGTTGTTCGTTATACGTTTCAAAATTATTTCATTTGAAATTATATGATTCGTTCATTATACGGAATGAATAATTATATCAAACGTTGGTATATCATACGACTGTATATGTTCTGAGTGATATACGATTTGTTGTTATATCATACATTACACACCCCGAGCAGGTAGTATAAAAAAAATTTTTTTGGCCTAATTAAGCCAAGCAGCCTGCTTTTAGATGTTTTTTTCAACCGTCAAAAAAAGTGCAGTTTCTCGATACTACTGTTTTTTACCTTAGAACTTTTGACTGAATGAATTATTGATGGTCAGTTTGGTTTAAGTTTCGTTAGCACCAAGGAGTGTTTACTTCTGAGACAGACTCCAAAATTACCTATAATTTGATGAGTGGATTATTAAGTTGTAGAAAAGCACACAAATTATTTTACATTGGTTTTAAAATAAGCGTGTTTCTAATAATAAGTATATGTTTTATTAAGCCGGTAATGTTATGATACATCACCAGCCATCATACCAAGAGCTACAAAATCTACAAAATACTTGTAATTCATTAAATTTCAAGCAAAGCTCACACTCGAGTGCCTTTTTAGAAGAATTGTTGCCAACTGCCGACGAAGCCTACGGTACAAGTATATAGTATTATTTGTAAAAAAACCTTGTTAGTTCAAAATAAAATTATTAATATCTCAGAAACCTGCAATAAAGAAGGTTGAAGATTTGAAAAAAAGGGTTTTGTCAATCGGTAGATAATGCTGTGTCAAACGGACATCAGTTAAAATAACGTGGAACTAGAGGAATCCTAGATTTTGATGGACACAATAAGCATCACTTGGATAGTCATAGGTATAACGAAGCAACACACAAGTCTGGTCTTGTTTCATCAAGTTCAAGCTAGATAGCGCTTTTGTCGATAAAAAGCTATACCAACCATAATGGTATACTTATATTTCTAAGGGGGGAAGAATGTGGTATCGTTTATGCTATTCCATTCTTTAAGAGTAAAAATCAAGGGCACTGAATACTTATTGTATGGTTAGCAATGAGACTTATGAATTTTGCCAACACTTAGCGTAGATAATATTTTTACAAAGATGTTTACATATTCTGGGAAATATTTGGATGGATTAAACCTATTTCACTTAAGGTCGAAGTTCTATTTCTAAACTGTGACATTTTCGCATGTTCACAATTAATTCAGGATTGCCATTTGTTCCAAGAGGTATTAATTAAATAACGTGATTTGCCCTTACTGGTGTATTGACGTCTTACAGGTCTACCTATATATTCCGTTCGCGTTAAGAATGCAGTAGTTGTCCTTCGATCTAGCACGTCCCTAACCAATCAAATCGTACCTAATTAGAAAGTTAAGTCCACAGTGACCAGTTGAATACATAATTTCGCATAGAACGCATAGTTGTGGATCTGAGTTTTTTTGTGTGCAACACAATCAAATTTAAAAATCACTGAATTCTTGACGCGGACGGACTGTAGAGTGGGAATCTACCTAGGAGTTTACATAAAATAGAAGGAAATGCAGTTTTGTTAACTTGTCAAACTCTATACTCCATAAAAGCTAAGCTACAATGCCACCATTTCCTAAAAATATGAGAGATAACTTCGATGCTCTCAATGAAATGTCCTTGATGTAGTATACCTAATACTTTTATTTTCTGGAGCTTGAAAGGCAGAAGGTTTACTAACATAAATCAGACCAACATTTGTAAATGATTGTTCCCAGATAAATAAGACTAGTGATGGTATGGTGAATTTGTTGACAGAGCATTAACGGGGGAATCAGAGTTGTGAATAAGCCTGTCGGTCTGGTTTTTGTAAAGTAGATGACCTTGAGATGATGGTTTTTGTAAAGTACTTCATCAAAAATAAGCCCTTATTTTAAGATTGAGAAGAAACTGCTTCTTGTACCTACTGCAGAGACTGCAAGGGCTAAAGTGCAAGGGATTTTGTTACCTTAGAGTTATTCCTGATTTTGAATGTTCATAAACGCGTTTCATGTTATTCTTCTTAGTAAATCAAGCGAGGCATGCGCAATGAGGCCCAAAACACGTGGCCCCGGGGTTCGCACCTGCTGCCGAATTACTAGGGCTGCAGGATCTTACAGGAGCTCGTAGCTCTCGAATTAGGAAGCTCCATGATGGAGCTCAAACACGTGGCACCGGGGTTCACATCTGCTACACAATCACCGGGGCTGCATGAACTGACAGGAGCTCGTTACTCTCGAATGAGGAAGCTCCACGGTGGAGCTCAAACACGTGGTGCCGGGGTTTACCTGCCGCACAATCACCAGGGCTGCATGAACTGGCAGGAGCTCGTAACTCTCGAATGAGGAAGCTCCACGATGGAGCTCCAACACGTGGCGTCGGGGTTCACACCTGCCGCACAATCACCAGGGCTGCATGAACTGGCAGGAGCTCGTAACTCTCGAATGAGGAAGCTCCACGATGGAGCTCAAACACGTGGCGCCGGGGATCACACCTGCCACACAATCACCAGAACTGCATAAACTGTCAGGAGCTCGTAACTCTCGAATGAGGAAGCTCCACGATGGAGCTCAAACACGTGGCGCCGGGGTTCACACCTGCCGCACAATCACCAAGACTGCATGGATTGACAGGAGATTTCAGCAATGTAATGTGAAGTGGCGAAAATTTACTAGGCTTTTTATTTATTGTCCCGTATAATATTCTTGTGGCAGACTGGCAAGATCCTTAAGTCACGTAATATTGAACGCAGGTTTAGTATTCCCAAAACCATCTGAATCATTGGTAAATCCTTCGGAAATAAAATTAACGTCGCATCGTGCTATTTAGGAGTAGTCGAAAAATATGTTACACCGGGATTTGTGAAACAGCACAAGTTTTTAAGGAATAGTCGTTTATTATTAACCTGTTTTTTCGGCTGCATCTGCCCTTTATTTTTATTGATCTCTTGGTATTGGTACGTAGTTTTCTGACCTATAATACACACATCAAAAGTGTCTAGGGATATCTCAAGCATTTTCATACAAAGTATAGCTATTTGGGAGGCTGTAAAAATTCAAATATTGATACCAACGTAGAAATTTTTAGAACACAGAAACTGCTATATCTGCCCTTTCAGATAGTAAAAAAAAATCATTGTTGTACAATCGTAAGGACGTTAAAAAAAGACAGTTTTTTCTTTTAAAAGGTGTCAAAATTTTTGCAAAATCAAAAGTGTTTTTTTGTAATATTCTTAACCTTTATCTTATGCCTCTGTCCTCGCGTTATTCTAAGATAATGCTCAACTTGTAAACAAACTTAACTTTATGAAATATTTGAAAAATGATATCCCTATGATATCCCTAGACAGTTTTGATGTGTGTAGTTCAATAGTTATTTTTTGATTACATGTCAAATACATAAAAAGATACAAACTATTTCGTACATGCTTGCTGCACATTTATACAATTTCGACAATTAAAAAAAAACAAAAAAATATAGTAAAAAAATAAATGCAAATACTTAACCCTTAAATGCGTGATTAACTGTGTTTGAAAGAATCATGAATACTCGGACACTTCATAATTAAAATACAAAAATTAAAAAAAATGAGGGGTTATGTACAAATGTTAAAAAATGCCCCCTTTTCCATTTTTTCAGAAATTCTTTTATTGACGTGATAACGTCTTTAAAATCGTTTTAGTCGGGTGACATGTTCAGAAACTTGTGTCACACCAAAACCTCACGAGCGCGACCGCAGGTATAACAAGAGAGAGACGGACCGATCTCCCGTCTCATCTCGAGCGCTGCCAGTCATTCCGTGAAATGACGTTATCACGTAAACATCTCGATCGTAATCCTACTTTACAAACAACCAATTTTTTTTTTGTTTTGACAACTTTTTTTTTAATTTTACCGACCCAAAAGGGTTCACAAATGAGCTACACTAGATTTTTCAGTACCTAAAAAAGTTTATTGATTTCATTAATCATTAATATCTAGTATACTACGTAGCTTTTGCAGTAGATTTTTATATATTTTTAAGTACACACGATGCTTATTATAATGGTGCATATGACATTCCTGGCGATTCTGAGTTTTTTTTATCAAGTCCTTTAAAATAATTATTACTAGATACAGTATAACCAGCAGTTTGGGAATTTATAATTATCTACATAGCAATTTTCGATAGCTACAGCGCTGTGTTATAAAATAATTATACAAAATAATCAAAACTAAACTCAAAGATAGCTTTCAGAACTACTACCTAGTGTTAGGATCAGGTTGTAAACGAACCAATAGATGGCGTTGGTAGTCCATGTCAGACCAGACTGTATTGATTTTCAGGTGCACTGACTAGAAAGAGCTATGGCAACATAGGAAACTTCTTTTAGCTTATGCGTTCCTAGTCCTGCAATCGCGAAATATCAGCTTCGGCACGTGTTCAAACGTGAATGAGGTTAGCCGGCACTTTCGTAAAGCTAATTAAAGGATAAAAGTACCCATTTAAGAGATGAATTAGATGCAAAGTTTGATACACGAACATCTGGAGATCCAACCAAAAGAGGCAAATTCTTCATAGTATGTCCTATTGCTGAATAATCACGTACAACAAACCTTCAACCAAATCGCTGAACTGACGCCCTAAACAAAACAAACTTAAAATTGCAAAACCTTTTACAATCACTTGAAAGCAATTCAATTTGAGTTTTATTCATCATTACCTTTTTTTCATACAGAATAGCCTTAAAAATGGGTATGAACCGCAAAAGTGGCTATGCTTTGGGAGGTGGTAAAGGTTACTCGTGCGCCTCTAGTGGGCCGATTCAGAACTAACTTGAAGGTTCATTCATTAATTATAATGTATTACAAATTAATAAATCTACTTTTGCTCATTCCTTATCAAATCGTTTTCCTTGAACGTGATTTTTAAACCGAGGAGATGTAGGTTCATTTACTTTGAATGGGACGAGTTTAGTTTTTACTTGAAAGAGTAACAAACATACATGAACATCCAAAGGCCAATAAGCCATTATTCACTACAACATTTTAATAATATTCTGAAAGCTGGACTTGAAGTTTTAGGATTGATCAAATACTAATTTAATTTCGAAGTTGTCGCAACTTACACTAACTGGGAAGCTGTGTATACCTTCGAAGTTGGAAGAGCAGTTAGGACATTCATTCTGCTGATATTCTGAATGCCAAAGTTTGGATGTTTTTTTTTTTTTTTAATAGTGGTCTTCAAGATGACCTCACTCCACCTGATGGGAAGCAGTCGTGAGGTCCAGATATGGGGTTAACAAGCACAGTAATTGAAAACTACTTTGCTGGTCAATCTCATTTTGAAGGCCTGCATAAATGCCTTTTCACGCCCCGCTTAAAAAACCCGGGATTGTAGGAAGAAGGAAACACATGCGCTGGAAGAGCGTTCCACGTCTGGATAGTATGACACAGGAACGAATCACCGAACCTTTTGGTGCGGGCCGACAGTCGCTGGATCGTGTGTGGATGTTGACGCAGACCAGCGCGTGTGGTGCGGGAGTGGAAGGGTGAGGACGGGATCAGTTGGAACAACTCTTCAGAGCATTCGCCGTTGTAAAGGCGGTAGAGGACACTCAACCTGGCAATATCTCTACGCAGTTGGTCATGGATGTATGATGTTACTCTTTCATAAAAAACTACTGGACGGGTTTGGATGAAACTTCACAGCATTATCAACTATATTTTAGTTGATAATGCTGTAAATTTTCATTATATACGGTTCCGTCATACGGAACAATATATAGGCTTCAATTTGTATGATTATGAAACTCAGTAAAAAAAGCAAAATCCACGCGGACGAAGTCATGGGACCACTTCTTAGAGTTACAGTTTACGGTTCGTACGGTATTTAAAAAACATTTTAGTCATAACAGAATTTCATAAACGACACTACAAGACGACATAATAATACAGGGTGACATTTTTTTTTCAAAACTTACGAGTTCGATTCGCGGTGATAACGAATGAGATATTCAAAAAAAGTTTGACTGCCAAAATTATCTGAAATCGAAGCAATGGTTTCTGAGAGCAGACTTCGCTGGCACTCATAATTTCTGACTTCCCCATACTTTCCCATTTGGATTGATCATCCTGTATTTTTACAGGTATTTTTACCAATATGCCCCTCCGCTCGTTGTCACCACGCGCCGCATGCGCGATGAGGTCCAGAGCACGTGGCCCCGGGATTCACACCGGCCGCACAACCACCAGGGCTGCAGGAACTGACAGGAGCTTGCAGCTCTACGTTAAAGTGTTTCACATTAGCGTCTAATGTTTGCAGCAGACATAATTCAATTACCCCCGAATTCACAAACGACAATCAACGCTAAGCATATGCTCACGCTAATGCTGTCCCGTAAAATGACAATATAATTGAAAAGGACAGCTTCACTTCTCAGGGATGCTCAACATTGCGTTGATTTGCGTTTGTGAATTTAGGGGTTAGCTTTTCTTCTATTTGCCTTTCTGTAACATTTTTTTTTGTATCTATTTATCAATCTCAATAAGGTAATACTGGGTGTGTGATACAAATTAAGGTGTGATTTGAACATCCGCTTTTCATAAAGCTTAAACAGCAGGTAAGCCGGTCCACCACTCCGCCTGTTGTGGGTTATTTCATCCTTTTACCCGATCTGATGCCCGAAAAACACATTACTAATTTCGGTCAAGTTCGTCACCCATCCCATTTCCGACCGGCCGTGTGTTGCTTGACAACAGCGATCGTCGCCGATCCCTGTCACAACTGCGCCACGAGCCCCTCATCTACATCTACATCCAACAAGTATTTTCAATTCAACCAATAGTAGACTCTCTCAGCTCGTGGTGCCCGCGCGACGCATGCGCAGTGAGGCCCGGAGCACGTGGCCCCGGAGTTCACATCTGGCCTGCGCTGCTGAATCACCAGGGATGCATGCACAAACAGGAGCTCGCCACTCTGCAATAAAGCTTTTCTACTTCTAAAGAGAACTAACCTTAGTCCCATGTTTGAGTGTCGATGTTTATAGAGGGGGAATAAAAGATTTTTCATCCATCAAATCAAACATTTTTCAAACATCATTAAACCTATTTACTTCTACCTCCATGGTGCCGAATTTATAATCAATATTGTTTAAATTTGTTACAAACTGAGGCTCGGAACTTCATTGGTGTAGGTACTTTTTTAATTTGCTTTGCGCGCTCTGCGCTATTTGTCACCTTCGGTGACAAACAAAAAGGTTGGGACAAATTACTTGAAGGCAAGTGAAAAACATAAAATGAGAGATTCTAGCGACGCGAGGAAGTTTTTTTGATGGATTAATTGACCGAGCTCGTGCTCTTTTGATTTCCTCGCTGACTCTTAGGATTCTAACTTCTAATTTTAGTATCCTTCGCTTGCTCGGTCGTCGAAATTGAGCACGCGGTTAAAAAAGCAACTTTGCACTCTTGTATAACAAATACTTAAGTAACTATTATTTCTTTCACATTACGAGTTTAGTTTTCTTTCAAGCAGCGCCGTCCACCTTCAAAAAGTTTTTCACCGATTTCATGAGACTTTTTTTCGTACATTTTTAAGATGAAATATAATGATGATGATGTAATCCCGACCGATTTCGGCCACGGCGACTGTCTTCAACTCTGGTTTTTTTTAAAGAATATTTATTTGTTTGGAATAGTCTATATTAGAGTTGTTTTTTTATTATTTTTTTGTAAAAACATGCATGGTATTTATAAGATGGATGGTATAGGAAACACCCTGACAGCCAAACAGCCATGTCCATGTTCACAAATAGTTGAATTGTTGTGATTGTCCATCGCGCGAGGCATGCGCAATGAGGCTCAGAGCACGTGGCCCCGGGGTTCACACCGGCCGCACAATCACCAGGGCTGCAGGAGCTGATAGGAGATTGCAGCTCTATGTTGAAATGTATCCCTGATCTAAGTTCCTTAACTGTTGTTCATAGAAGCCCATTTACCTAAGGTCGACGCGGACAAAGTTGCCGGCGGCCGCTAGTAAATGAATGAAAGACTTAAGCTTAATCAAAAAGTATGAAAAAAAGATTACAACCTATTACCAGGCTTGATTAACATACATATACATCGAAATCGGACAAGCCTTTTCGGAGGCGTTTGGAAACAAACACTGGAACACGGAAATATAACTTATATGGACTTAACTTTAAAAAGAAGGGGAAAAAATATAGATTACGACCTATTCTCAGACCTAACAAACATACATAATAATATGAAACATCTAAATCGGTCAAGCCGTTTCGGAGGAGTTTGGCAACAAACCCTGTGACACGAGAATTGTTATATTTTTTCTTTTCTGGTTCCACTCTACCACCTGTATGAAGCCCCCTCGCCACGCCAAGGCGAGAACTCATGAGAAGGATAGCTATCCTTCTATCCTCTGTTAACTCTTCCTACGTTATAAGAGCCGGGTACGAAGAATACGTATGTAAATTTAACTCTTTCCCAGTCCATTAAATTAAAATTCCTAGTTAAGAACCTCATGTGGAATGTGTTAAGGCTTTTCATTCAACGCAAAAGTGGCCAATTGTTTGTACTGTAAAGCAGCATAAAAGCTTTTATACTTACTGGCTTTTTGGAAATACTCCTTGGTTCAACCACTGAACACATTTTTTTTTACAATTTAGCAGATAATTTTAGGCGACACGATTAGGCTTATCGCTGAAAGCGATCTCTGTCAAACCAAACCATAATATTCAAACCAAATATAATTAATTAAATAATTTTATATAGTTGTGCACATTATCAATTATTTATTTCTAAATTAGTTCGTACACAAAATGACAAACAATTAGGAGATTAAAAGTACAAGTGAGCTTATCTCTGAAAAGACGTTTCTTCCACGTTGATAGGATACCATGATGATGTTCTATAATGTAAAACAACTAATCTCCATAGTTGAAGGGATTTGAGGATTTCAAAAACAAAATTACGCTTCAGTAACAAATGCTTGATTTTGCCTCCAGCCTTAAACAAGCACGAGTGGTAGCAGGAATCCATCCTCCGCTGGTCTGCCAGGTTCAAGGTCTAGGTGCACTACTCTGTGGAGCATGCGCTCTGAGAGGTCAGGAGCACGTGGGGCTAGCGAGTACTACGGGCGGTAGTGTGAGTGCAAGCGTTGCACTCTAGGCATCCTATGTCTGTTCCCCTCCTTCCTGTGCTGTGTTAGTACACTCCAGAATACGACAATGTCTATCTGTCCCTCTTATATATCGTTTAACTCTTCATGATTCATGGAATCCTGGTAGATTAGGTGTGTACTTCGCCCGTCGTAGGTGCAACTCGCATTTATTGATCGTGACAGCGTGGCAACACAACGAATGCTTCGAGTTTTCTCAACCATTACTCCATGCAAGGCAGTTTTTTTTAAATTCAAAAATCAATCTTATTTGAGGCCGGAAATTCCTCGAGGGGTGGCGAGGGGGAGGGGAGGGGAGGCAAATGGCCATTTGAGGCCAACCCTGAGACGCCAACCCGCAAGGTGGACGCATGACCTCATAAAGATCACGGGGTTTTGGTGGATGCAGGCTGCTTATCTGGATAGGCTGATCTGGTCAAGGTCGCGGGAAGCCGCTGGATGCGGACAGCACAGGACCGATCGTTGTGGAGATCCTTGGGGGAGGCCTATGCTCAGCAGTGGGCGTCGTTCGGCTGATGTGATCAGGCTGCCTATAACCGGCCGCTCTGGGAAGCTTAAGTTCAGCAATGGGACACAAACAAAATTATTCGATAGTCTCTTAAAGTTTCAACTACGAGTTTAATCATTTAGTGATTTGAAATGGTTCTTCTTCATCACACGTAAAATGTTTAATTCAATTTTGATATAGGTAGTTAATGTTATTGTTGTCGTTGTCATTTCATTTGTCACTCCACAATAGCAGTTGCTACGAGTAATACGCACATAGTACAAAATTATGTAAAGTTGTAGCAGTCAATCTAATCAGCTTGTTGGTATTTTTCTATAGGTACTAGTGAACCTATACAGTGGCAGGTAGACTATGTGTCTAGGTGGGTTAACGAACTGTGTCAAAGTGGGCGGCGGCCGGACGTGACGGAACTGAAGTTTCTTGTTCCCTGAAAAGGGACGCGTGCCCTCTTCCCAACTGAAAGCATCTGACGGCCTTCCTTCTACCGCTAGCAGGGATCATGTGCTGTGAGGCCCGTAACAACATATTATGTTTATTTATTTTACCTCTATGTATCTTATTTATTTATTTATTTATTTATTATAGGATTACCAACATAAGAAACAGCATTTCAGACAAAATGATAAAATATGGTTGCTTATCTTCGCATTTGTATGACCCTTGTCTGCAACTATCGCTACCGGGCTTCCCTTTTGACCTAAGTCAGTTTACATACTATTATCAACTACATATTTTCATTTATTTAAAGGCAATTTGATAGGTAATGAATAAAAAAATGTAATCTCGACCAACTTTTAATTGTAAAAACTCGATTCGACCACATCACTATTTATTTGGGACTAAAAACCTGCAGCACTGAAAATGTAATTTTACTGACTACAAATATTAATCCTACTATACGTATTTTATTATAATATCATTGCTAAATTACACTCTCACTTTTTTTTTCACTAAACTGCCACAGTCCAATTACATTTGACAAAACGATGGCTGTCGGACAACTAATGTAATCTCCAGAGACATTTGCGGTGCGGTTTCCATGTAGTGCAGTACATGCTTCCTATGTTTGGCTTTGTACATAACCTAGGTTGGGTTAGTCTAGACTAGAAGAGCAAAGGTGATTTAGCCATCTCTAGTGTTTAAACTCGGTAACACTCGTGCGCTATGGGACCCTGGTACAAGTACTCAGTTAGAGTACACCCAGAGGTGAACAAAGCAGCTCTAAGAAATGCTGTGCTGATAGAGTACGCTCCTGGTCCAACCAACCAATGTATATTCGTTCCTGTTTGTACTGAGGTGTTTCCTATAATATTATTATACTCGGATTAGCTGTTCCAAAAAAGTATGTATCTTTGTTGTCCATACAAGATTCGCTTGGATTAGCAAACCCTACGCGGCGCTGTGTAAAAATGGCCAATGTCTAATGATAATCCTCACGATAATATTGAATGTTGACACAGAACGTCTTTTCGTCACTTCCTACTCTTACTAATATTTTATAGACGAAAGTTTGTATGTCTGGATATGCCGTGTTGCTCTTTCACATAAAAACTACTGGATGGATTTTAAAAAACTTTACAATAATATAGCTTATGCATCTGAATAACACATAGGCTACAATTTATAAAGATATGTCACCTCTAACCTAAGTCCACGCGGACAAAGTAAAAATATAAACATTTACGTAATAGTGGGGAGTGGGTCATGGGGAAGATATTTCCAAATCACTTTACATTTCTTACATAATTTAACATTTTCAATCTTATTTCGACCTTTTTCAGATATCGCGGCGTCGCGGGTTAGGTGGGCACAGTGCTAACAATATTTGTGTGAAATGAAAAAGTTTATTTAGTACACATAAAAAACAAAAAAACGAAGGTGCACCAGAGTAATGTGCATGTTTTTTTTTGTCTGGGTGTTTCCTATGTACCTATATTATGTATTTATTCACAAGAGAAAAGAGCATCTAAGTATGTTTTTCCGTTGTCTAGTATCTCATAAAACAAGCTTTGATTAGCCTACTTTGGGGATAGATGGCGCTGTATGGATCATGGAATAATGTCCAGGATATTATTTATTTTAATAGATACCAGTTTTTTAGGACTTAAATGACTTTGAAAGTGAAAAATGGTGAATAAAACTAAGGTTATGTTTCTTCAAAGATGCTATTCCATATATTTTTACTTTGAATTGGTTATTCGATAAATAGATATAAACACCATAATTTCGGGATTTTGTTTACTAAAGTTTGGCAATAATGGCACATTTACATAGGAATTTGAGCATTTAAGATGGAGTTCAAGACATGAGCATGCAGAAGGTTGCATTGGCTTGACCTCAGAATTTGGTTTTGTCTCTTAATATCTAAAACCAAATGGTTATCTTAACCCCAAAGCTTTACAACCTGCAAATTCGCTCCCGAGGGACCAGGACTGCATAAGTTGAAAGATATCATGAACACGCGTGGAGTGTTCCCGCCAAATCAATCTACATTCGCATAATGTAGTATGTAGAAAATATATAACTTCACGTTTCCACCCCTCGCTCGAAAGGGTTGCTAGTTGGGATGGAGCCCAATTATGTATTATCAATTATGAATTGTAAATTGATTAAGTCGAAAGAGTAACTATACTTACGTATTTTCTCAATTTTTTATTACTTTTGATTTGCATGAAATTGTCGTGTTATAAGGGGGGCGTTAAAAGTGTTTGTTAAAACTGCAATAACCATGTAGTGTTTAGGGGGCCAAGCACCCACAAAACAATCTTAATAAGAGTCTATAACTTTTAATGTTCTTTTCAGTACTAGTAGAGCAATGTCTGACCCATTCACATTATCTTTATTTATATGTTTCATGTGTTTTACGGTGCCGTACCTGTAAAGTAAAAAAACGGAACCCTTATATTACTTTGTTGTCCGTCCGTCTGTCTAACAAGCCCCTCAAGAACGCGTGAAAGCATCAAGCTGGTTGAATTTTAAACGTTGGACCTGCTACTCAATATAATTTTACAAAAGGTTGGCTACATTTATTTTTATTTGATATTTGAAGATGATCGTACTTCGTACACAGATTTTTTTTAAAGTTATTGACCGCGTAGTCAACTGTAAGCAGTGGCAATACTTTTGTGAAACAGGGTTCAGGTGAGACAGAGTCGGCGGCTGATATGCTTGTGGGGGTGCGGGGTGGTCTGAGGACTGGATTACCCACCTATGTCCACTGCAATAAAGCTTACATTTTATTAACCTGCAAGCATTTCCTACAATGCTCACATGCACAAATTCACAAACTGTTGAGCTAATACATATCTATATTAGTATCTATATACCAGTACATAGGAGTATGCTCCGCCCATAAGAGCCCTTACACATTCCGACTTCTTAGTCGTTTGACAGCCGCGCGACTATAACGTGACACCAGCGATCAATACTTATTTGCATTTATTCATACGTTATTGATGCTGTATATAATATAATGACTGTAGGAATGCTGCGACTGCGCTGCTTTGAGAAGCGCGAGTATTAAACGGTGCTGCGTCGTGACTATTGCTGCTTGAAATCGCAGCATGTAATGGACCCTACCCTTCAATTGCTTCATGATACCCGAGTACCCGGGGTCAGCAGCTCTGTCTGGCCTACCTGGATTACTGACCTGCATTCAGATTTAGGACGCCAGGATGTCCGGCAGGAAGATAATGTGGGTAATTTTTTCATTGAATAACTATACAAACACAAATAAGCTGAAATGAAATAATTATATCTGCCCATTAAAACGCAACATCAGCAAAAAATATCAGCATAATAATGTGAATACATTATTATAAACTAGCGACCCGCCCCCGCTTCGCACGGGTGCAATAGGATGTTATTATACATATAAACCTTCCTTTTGAATCACTCTATCTATTAAAAAAAACCGCATCAAAATCCGTTGCGTAGTTTCAAAGATTTAAGCATTCAAAGGGACATAGGGACAGAAAAAGCGACTTTGTTTTATACTATGTAGTGATACACACGGTACACAAACATAATGTGACTACAAATTGCGGCTAACTCTCCGGTGATGGAGAACACCGAATAAATAAAAGCAACCCCGAAAATGACGGTAGACTCGCCCCTTAAGTTCCACGTCTCACTAACATTGATTTGGCGAAATGAGGGCGTCTGAATGTTCTGTTCATGACAGCAACAATCAGTGTGCCTCTGAAGTCTGACTGCCTCATCTGGGTTTATTCTCTTCAGGGTATGTATAATTACAAGTAGGCATTAAAACTCTTCATACTTTAAGAAACTATCTAAATGCGTAAGGGAAGCAGAAAAAACCCATAACTTCATATCCAGTCTTCCTTCCACACGGAACCCATAAGTCTCGAAGAGTTAATTATGTTGTTGTTGCTTGCATGTGTGTAATTTTATGTGTGTGTTAACGTATATGTGGAAGATACCCATGTGTCAACCCTAGGTGGCACCACCCCCCGATAATAGTGTTCAGATTGGCGCTCTTTGGCGGGAACTTTACTGCCTAGGTTTTACTTCTTCGAACTAATGCAAGCCTAGTCCTTCGGTAGCGAAACATGAACATTTTGCAGGTTATAAAATATTTGAGGTTGCATTTATTAATTTTTCTCCTCTTAATACACGATCAAAAGACCCTGTAAACAATATTTTTTATTACTCATACTCTGAAAGTAGGTCATTACTGACCTGAGAAGCGGGCTGAAAGTAACACTTTTCATCCCTAGGGAGAATCACTTTCAACTGACAGGTCGCTCATTGAATGCAAAACAGCCACAAATCAAAAATAATTCAAAAGCGTTTTATTTGAAAATTAGGCCTTAAACCTTATATATTTTATGTTTTGCTGAAGACACCCGTCATTTTCGTTCATTTTGACGCGAAACTGGCCAACCGCCTTTTTTGAATTGGGCCGACTTACGTGCTAACGTCAGATCAAAACCGCCATTTTGTCAGTTGCGACCCAGGACTCGCAGTCAGTTTCAGGCAAAACGGCCACAAGAGAAAAAAATGCGCTTCATCCACTTCAGTGTTTTGTGCAAAGGGGCCACATTTTGGAATGTGGCCGTATTGCTTTCAAATTTTCAGTAAGTACACTCAAAGTCTTTTATTGCAATAGCGCCATATTTTGGGATACGTTCATTTTGCATTCCAATATATAAAAAAAGTAACAGCACATTTACAAATCTGTCCATTTTCCATTCTAATATGAAACAAAACAATGCCACATTTACAAATCTAAACATTTTGCATTCCAATATAAAGCAAAGCAATGCCATTTTCACTAATATGTATTTTTTTATTATGAATACAAAAAAGCATTGACAGCTAAACTAAATTTTTATTTGTTATCATTTACCACTTTCGATTTTAAGGTAAGATTCAGATAGTAAAATATTAAACTAGCGTAGACAAAAAAAGAATTGTAAAATTCTATAAGCAGCCAAAGTAGTAGTTAACCTCTTTTTTATTATCGTGGGGAAATCCTCAAAGATACCTCGCCGCCCGGGAGGACGTCGAGGTTATGTCGGACTCCTACCGACTAAAACCCCACGGCACTCGACAGCGGCACTTTGGTGGTGAAGTGGGATCCACCTAAAAGGCTTTGCACTCTGCTCCACCGTCAGTGCTTTCCCCTGACGGGGCCCCTCTTCCGCCGACCCCCAACAAAGGGGGGGAGGCCACGAAAGCTTCTTGAGTAAGCAGGCACTTCCACCGTCTCAGTTAATAACATGAAGTGCAGGCCAAAGCAACCCCGCACTGCGGCCCGCTGGCGCCCTCCGATCCGGGCCGCAGCTGGTGGTTAGCAAGTCCACCACACTGCCACACTTGAGCTCTCTTGACTTCCCGGCGGTTCATCCTACCACCGGTTCATCCTACTCATTAGGGGAAGTAGTTGTTAACCTACCTTAAGTAGTACCTACGTTTCACATAGTTTTTTGAGTAAGTAATCTATCATTAACAGAATGAGCAGAGCAAAAATGATTTTGAGCATGGCAATTGGCAATCCTAATAAAAAATGAGTTGAGATGTAAAACAAGTGCAGGATCAACACACAACTGATTTAAGAATGTGATATTCCAGCAAGAGGTTGTCAAAACACAACGACGGGTACGGTTGATGATCATACTGTTGACTGTACGAGTATAACGCGGACTGCCAGATAGCCTCTTCATTGAATTCTAATAATTATAAAACTGAGGACGTAAGATTATCTACTCCAATAATAATTTATCAACGTGCTCTTACTACTTACAATACTGTTTTAGATGATTATTTGTGACTTTAGTCATTTATGGCTACCCATCTGTGATTTAATAATATTAAACAGATTAAAAAAAGAGTTGCTAGGTAAAAGGATTTTGGTATTTTAATGGTTACTATTTTAGTGCTGATTTAATTTTTAAATAATATAATATAATTATTGGTAAAGCATCAGCCATTTAATTTTAGAATTTATATTTTTCTATGAATATTAACGTTTTTTATTTTTGAAGATTTTTCATCGTTCCTATAAATGAGTTCCTATGTTCCTATGAGGGAGACTCTTACCTAAAGATGATTATTACAGATAATGTAAAATTAATATTGCGTTAATGCATAGTTAAAAAATAGCGTGGCAAGTTTTGTAATGGTTGTACACTAAAAAGTAACAGATTATTGGTTATTTTGAATGGTTTGAGTTTGTTAAAATACTGTTCTTTTAAATAAGATTGTTTTTATATTGTCCTAAAACTAATTAAGAAGAATAGTTTTTTGTTTTACGTACGGAATGTTGATGTTATAAATGGCATATAAAGGCAAGTTTATCTTTAAAAAGTGTTTAATTTTTTGAGATAATTCTATTAAGATCGGTTCAAATCATGAATGCAAAAAGGGCCTTTGTAGGTTTTTTCAGGCTGTGTTAAACGTACCACAGCGTTAACTATTTTAAAAAATAGAAGAAACCGTGACAAAAACAATGATATACTCATATTATACTATTGAACAAAAAAAACATATTTTTTTTCCAAAAAACGTGTTTTAAAATTTGTTTTGGCTATTGTGTAAGAATTACTGTTTTTGGTTTGTGGCCGTTTTGAATTCAATGAGCGAGGTGTTAAATTATTTTAAAAAAAACTAGTTCTTTTTCACATATCTATTGAACCATGTTCCAACTTTCTATACACCCACGATGTAAAATTTGAAATAACTTAAAGTTAAGTATTGATCAGAGAATATATATGTTTTAAATAACTTTATTATAATTTAGTTTCAACAATTTCTTTAAAATACCTTAGCTTTGAGTAAAATATTTTCCATTTTTCTAATGATGAAAATAAAAAATAACGGCTGAATAGCGGGCCGGCCACAGAAAAAAAACAAACAAAATAGGCGGGAAAGCGGCAATTCGATCTTAATTTATTTTCCTCATTTTTTCTTAAGCTAATTCATGTTTTTATTTTTACTTTCCTCGTATTTGTAATGAAAAGCACAGTGTTTCCCTCGGGTGAAAGACTTATTTAGTCCCTCGACCTATTGGCGCCCTCACTTCGTTCGGGGCGCCAAACCCCGTCTCGAGACTAGATGAGTAACTTTCACCCCTAGGATAACAATGTACTATTGGATGCCCAATCTCTGAAGTCAATGCTAAATTAACAAAATTTGAGATTTGCGGTTGTTACATTAGTGTTCTTAGTAACAAGGAATGGCCGTTTTATTGGTCTATTTAATCACACTAGAAAAAACATATGTTAATACAAGTACTAAAAAGATCATTTGAGGACCTATTTAACCCTAGTCTTAGTCATCGTTTGTTTACTTTCAAACATTTTGTGTCTTAAAATGGACATGAAAGATAAGTATTCATTAATTGCTTGTGCTTACTGATCATTCATTACTGTTTAGTAATTTTTCGTTGTGATTAGGCTCCATTTATTATTTTGATAGTGCTGAATTAGTGCTATACCTTCACCTATTATTTTCACATTCATTCGGAAAATTATTTGTTTAATTGAACGAACTTATTTTCCTTTCATCAGGCCTCAGATAGGATACTGAAATATAATTTTATCTGAATTCGAAAAACAATGTTATAAGTTAACGACAAACGAAGTTACATAGGTATAAAGTTACGATACTAAAAATTGGTAAAAGTAATTGCATTGTACTTTAATTATCATTTTCGTGTACAGTTGGGGAATGAAAAGGTTAACCCTTAATTTGGCAACGACAAAAAAGTTAGAAATACAAAAGTTTGTCGAATGTAACTTATCAAGGGCACACTAAAATCTAAAAAAAAAATATGAAAAAAAAACTTGCGCTTCCCACTGCTGGGAAAATACGTGTCCGTCACAGCGGACATTGCCAAATGAGGGATAAAAAGAATTTTTCATTTTAAATTCATTTAAGTAAAAAAAACATTTAAGACTTGTACAAAATTAAGAAGAATTAAGAGTTAGTAACAGCACATTCATCAAGCTTTTCAGATTCTGGATCAGATATGTCACTCGCGTCTGAAGGAGCGTTTTCTTTCGGGACTAAAGCCAATATCCTAGCTCGCGTATGCTGTATACCAACGGGAAACCTGAGAGAACACCCATAACTGCAACCTAAACAAGGTTACATCATAAATGAGGTTGTCTGGAAGAGATCACTTTTACCGATAAGGCAACGGACACAGTTGTGTAATCGTGTCTTTGATTAGCACAAAAGATTGGTGCCGCATCTGTTATACGGCACCGTCGTATAGAAAGTCGCCCGACAAAGGCAGGTCCAATGGACCGAGTTCAAGCCAATATGACAGCGACTCGTCAGTGTCAACGTAACGTACTTTCCTCTTTTGTTTTCGTCAAAGAAGATAGTATATTTTATTTTAACTCATCTTATCCCTGATTTGACGATGTCCGCTACAGCGGACAGAGTGGTTTTGAGGTGTATTTATGAGTAATTGGCATTGTCCGCTGTGCCGGACAAAGAGGTTCATGAAGTAAAAAAACAGCAAAACACTTTTAAAATCTTATGAATTTTAGCTAAACATTATAACACACGTATATTCTAATACAAATTGCAAAAACTAAGAATATTTAGTAGCAAAAACATTGAAAAAAATATTTATATACCTCATCGAAAACAGAAAACCGTCTTCTCGCTGACATTTTGTTCACCACTGACAAATAAGGTGTAGCCAACGTGAAATTTAACTTTTTAATAACTTTCTGAGTGGTTGTCTTAAAATAATTTTGAAGAATAGTAGGAATAAAACGCTTCCAGGACCGACAGTTTTTTTTTGAAGTTTGTGTCCGCCCCACCGGACAAAATCAAATTAAGGGTTAACCAGTTTTCAAACAAACTCATTTACGTGTTGCAAGCACATGTTACCTTTTTAAACTCTGTAACAGGCTAGGGTTTTGAATTGAAAAGTACGCTTTGATTAGACGTACTACATATTCGTTTTCTTAGAACTGAAACTAGACTTTTGTAATGACTTATGTTCCTTTACGATTTATTTAAACTTTCTATTAGTTTGATTTTGCCATTATGTTATGTCAAGTTTAATAAATCGAATAATTACATCCTCTTTGCTCTCAATGATTAAAACTACAAATGTGATTAACAGTTCCTGTCAATGTCATCATTGAGCAAGCAAAAACAGATCTTAAGGTGGTCACCCTTTCTATTCCGCGACTGTACATTGTCAGCATGAAATAAATCAGGGGTTTGTAATGATTTCGAACTTTTTACCATGCCAAAAATCACTCTACAATTTGATGAAACTAACCAGTTTTACTTAATTACTTGTGATGTTTTGTCTACTTTGTCGAACTATCTGTTCTTTGTTTGGGGGCTTGTAGTATCTTCCGTTGTTTTTCACAATTTGGAAACAGAACCATGTATGTGATATTATCTCATATTTACTTGAATAAAAGCAAAGCTTTATTTTGGCCCTTTTGACTTTTCTGACGGATAGTTATTGATTTGACACAGACGCACTTCGGCGCATGGCACAAGCCTCTTCGAACTTATGTGTTCCTAGTCCGTCGGGGTCAAAACTGTGCTCTTAGCAAGAAGAAGAACTTCTGAGGTCATGCCGGTATTATTTTCTACGGCATATTCTAGAATAAGTACATAATCCACAGGTCCTTTCACGACAAAATAATATACACAAATCTGCTAGAATGTTATCAAAATAAGCAAAATAAAATCCAGATAATGTTATTCAAGCACGATTTTTTTAAAGAACATCGTCAGCAGGATTGTCAATGATAAGCCTAAAAGGTAATGAAACTTTCAGTTTAAACACCAGGAACTGGAGCTTGGAAGTTATGTTATTTTAGTTTTATTCATTGATTAGTTCTGATCATTCATTGAAAACACTAAAACTTATGCGACGTGGAAGGAGCCGGCCAACATCGCTTTTTTCCTCTGAGTTTATTTTCAGGCCTTTGATGACTGGAAATCATTGAACGATGAATAAAACTTTAGCTATCTTGTCTAAAAGGTGATGTTTCTGGTATATACATCCAGAAAATGTAAGTAATTATGTAGTTATTCAACTGATACTCCTTAAGATTTATCTTCCTACTTTCTCAGCACTAACCTAACACATCGCATAAGGAATCCACGTATTTAGGTTTGATGTTATGTAGCAGACTATGTGCGTTAATCTTGCCTCCAGATGATTTCAGATGGGCTGTGTGTATGTCTTGGAATTCAGGTCGAAATAACCTCAAATATTTACGGTTAACGATCGCTGTAGGCATTTTGCTCCCGAAGCACAAGGAAAACATAACATCGAAGAAGTTTCAGACATGCGCAGAAGCTTCTAAGGATAACTCGTGAAAAGACATTCGATGCCACTCTTTTACGCTATGAATACAAAAGATTACGAAATGATATTTACGTAAGTAAATATTCGATATATAATCGAATTTCTCTATTTATTAAAAAAAAAAACATTTTATCGTGTGTGAATGTGAATTTCAATTCAATCTATTCGTTGGAAGCAATGGAAGTAACGGAACGTAAACAGCCACGTTGACATCTCTCGCTTCTGTTTTATCTGTATGCATTTCGACATTCCAGTTCAGTGTTTTGCTGGGTTGTGTTTTTAGATATTATTTCTATTTAAGTAATAGGGTATAGGGAAATCACTGAAGGTACACCAAAGACAACCGGATGAAGTATTTTGTCATGACATCTCGGCTAGAAAATAATAATCTATTCTTTGTTGGAACTCGTGAAGGATAGTGGAAGATATTAAGGAGTCTGAAATAGCAAAAAAATAAAGTTGTTAGTTATTAAATGAATAACAAGTTTATGAGGAAATGCCAGAAAGAAAAAAACTTATAAATCCGTAAGTAGATTTTTATACGAACGACAAGTATTAAAGATTGAATAATATAATGTTATGCAGTGAAATGTATGGATTAATGTAATTCTCACCAGGACATTTAATACAAGGGTGAAGTTAAAGTATTTAAATGAAGCTATCTAGATTGTAAACCGTTCATAATGATGATGATAAAATAATGATTCCAGGTAATTGAAGAAGAGCTAAGACGCCTAGGTGACATAAAATAAAAAGAGAGCCGAAGGAAACCTACTGAAGGGCGCCAAAACAGGCCAGCAATCCTGGAGGTTATTATCTCCTTGTTCAGATTTAGACCCAACATTTTGGACATCACCTTGGCGCCAATGTTAGATGCAAGTATACCAGACGCTGTTGACTCTGGTTGAATCGCCGAAGTTAAGCAGAGCACACCAAGTCGGGCACTAGGGTGGGTGACCACTAGTTTAGCAGTTGGCCCAGGCATATGTCACTAGATATTACTCGTTAAGCCTAGTCGGAAACCTCAGGGCAGCTTGGTACCATCTGGCAGTATGTTTTGTCACCAGCCTTACACCTCTCCAAAAATCCGCATTGAGCCCGCGTATTAGGGTATGACCTGTGTCCAGCAGTAGAAGGCATGAAGGTTCTTATTTGTTTGATTCATAAGTTGTCATGAGTAGTGCACGACAACTTATGAATCAAACATACTAACTTTGATGATGTTTTACAGGATCTCGTGTAGAAGACCAGAAGAGAAGTTTGCCTTGATGATCACCTCAATCATCAGGGATCCAGCCACAACTCCTGCACAGCATCTCCGTCATCTGATCTAGCTCTGCCATTACAAGCTGTTAGACTACCGTTCAGAGAATTGCTAAGTGCTAATTTTTCATTCGCCATGTAATATTTATCAAGCCAGCAACAAAATGTATGAGTTTTGTACGAGGTACAAGGGTGCTATTCCGGCGGACATCACTTCACATCTTGGTGGTTCACACTTACTTATATCATCAATACGCTTCACTCTGAAATAGTAACTTCTCTCACTTTGTATGTAAATTATTTAAAAAAAGGTAATTGGCTTAGTTCTTTTCTCTCAAACGACCACAGTTGCAAAGAAATTGAATTTTAAAATTCACTCACCACTAGCGTTGTGAGTTTTGGCGCTCGCCGGAATACCATAGTAGATTTTAACATTCAAAATGAAAACGTTTTGTACTCTATTAGTCTGATAAATTGTATGCTATCAAAAATCAGTACTTATGTCAGATCTGTTCACGCTTTTTGATCACAGAGTGCACACAATACATTATTTTGTTGATCACTGCACTATTGCTTTTTATCTGTTGTAAATGTATTATTATGTATTTTTGTAATATTTTATAAAATATAAATGACTTTTGAGAACAAAATTCATTGTCTTATTTATCGTTGTCTTTAACGTTAGTTTATGGAAGTTTCAGTTATTTTAGCATGAGACTTTTCGTTGATACAGATGATATGTCACTTTCAAATGTGTACAATACATTGACTAGAGTAAAAACTAATGGTTTCTTCATTTTCACAAATAATTTTAGAATTAATTGAAAATTAATTATCATTATAACTGGCTCAGTAATTATCTACTTGCCTATTACCAAAAAAACTACTGAAGGAGGAAATAAAACTTTCACAATAGAGAGGTATCAATTTAATCATCATAGACTTTTATTCAAAAACAATAAATCCAAGAACTCTACGCTATCTCTAAAATGCGTTTGTACAAGTGCATCTAGATATGAAATGAATAAATGTATTCAACCCTTTTAAAACAATGTTTTAATGTATCTATTTAAATTACACACTCATAATAAATCACCATAAACAAGTTGAAAACCATTCACCAATCACATGCTTATCATTTATATGTTTGGCGTCAACGACGAGGCTCCTCGCCAGCCTGCACGGTTCATCCACTCGAGGGTCCTGCTCGTAACTGATCCTGATCCCTTCACCCTCCATCCACTCCCCTTGAGTCTCCGTCCTCTCGATCGGCTCGCGGACCTCCTCCGTACTCGTGTACACCCAGCACAAACATCTCGCACATGACACTCTGGTTGGATCGAGTCTGCGCGGTGGTATGTGCATTGGTTCGGGTTTATGCAACTTGGCGAGCCTTTGTGGCATGTCCCGGATGAAATGATACTGCTTTTTTGTTCTATAATATTCCAGTTTTGAACCGTCGCTACGTCGTAGGTGATTCGTTATCAGCAAAGTTATCATTTTTGATTAAATAAAAAGTGTTCAGGAGACAGGAGGTCTTCTGCGTGATAACAGGCAGAATGTATACGATGATATCGTATCTGTCAGAGTATTGATTAGTACTTTTGCGCATGTCATAAACTCCTTGGAACTTGTAGGCAACAAATGCAATGTGCAGGTTAAGGTTAAAATAAATATTCGACGTAAACATTATACACATTATCTGGTCGTCTTAACAATATTAAGAAAAACCTATCCTGAACTACCACCATAATGCTGAAGTAATAACATTTTTGTTATTAACATAAGCAAAATTATGTGAACACTTGAAGAAAAACCAACACAAAGCCACTAGGGTCGAAGCCGTCCCCAATACACACAATGTACTCAAAACTATCACATCCAAATTCATTAATAAACAGAACTTAAAGAAGGAATTATTGAAATCTAGAAAATAAACAAAGTATACATAATACCGAGCATAATGCAGGAGACTGCTCAGGAGTCATCCAGAAACATCTGCTTACTCCCCTCCGAATTATTGATCTACCTGTAAATACCAACTACATGAAAACTAAGCTTCTCAACTACCAAATTGGAACTTAGGGCCCTCTTAGCCTAGGCCCGTATGTCTCAGCAAATTACCTACCGAAATAAGTTTCTAATTGGCTTTATCACTATGTAATTGGTATTATTAATATAATTAAATTAAGTAAAATATTCGACAAAATCGATAGTATTAACGTACGCCTATGTTGCATTCCCTCAGTGCAGCTGCACTTAGCTGCATCTGCGCTTAGCTGCACTTTCAGTCTAGCTGTACCAGGAGCCCATACGTGCGATGGAGCCTAAGAAGTAATGTGCATCGTGGACAGACAACACAATGCATGCCACTCTAATACTCGTCTAGTACGAGTACACATGCTTTAGACCGCCTCATGTTGGCGTAAAGTTTCTTCAGTGAGACGTCTCTACGTATTATCCAAGACACTCAACTATTGGAGTGAGAGAGGCACATTGTCATCCCTCAATAACAAAACCCTAAAAAGTATGAATTAAGTAACAGTTTAAAAACAAGTACAAGTATTTCAAGGTAAAGAGTCTTTATTAGAAACTTACAAGGGGCACTGTCATAGTTACGGTGCCCTTGCAGGGTTCATATTCTGAACTAGATATCGATATTTCAGAGCCTTAATGTATAACATGAATGCAATAACTGTTTTAAGGTCTAATTTATTCTCGACTGTAATTAAACTTTAAAAAAAAACGCAACTTTGCGAATGCGCAAATTTAAAATATCTTCAAGATATATGAGTATATAACTACCATGAAGTATTTCAAATAGAGGTACCGCAGCGCAGGCCCCGCCCCTCTCAGAAGGCCGCCTATTGTCTGTGTCGTTTCGGGACCATGTGGATTACATGACCTATTTTTCTGTGGTAAGTAATGTGACTGTACTCGTAATCTGATTGCTGTGTTATATTTTATGTAAAACTTGTGTATATATTTATTATAGATGAATGTTAAAGATGTTGAAAATATGTTTACTGTGTGTGTTGAAGTCCATTAAGTTAAAAAGATATGAATTGAATTGCTTACTTGCTGCCATTTTTACTATTTCCCAATTTAGGTGAAATTCACTTCCTTTGCAAAAGGGATTTTATTCATAGTTTTGACTTAGTGATTTTAAATAACTCACAATCATTGTTGATTGCAATTTAATGCCTTCGAGCTAAATGATTCTGTAGATTTTATCTAAAAAATATATATATTCAATGTTATGTTCAGACAACGTTTGCGGTTTGGGACTTTGATTTAAGCCACGTATGACCACTGGCCTGAATGGGAAAGCCGAAAGGTTCGAAAGCAATGAAGCAGAGCGGTACAGACAAGCAAGCATGCGCTGTAGCGCTAGAAGCATGTGGTGGAAGGAGTTGACTCGCCAGGACTGCATAGACAACGAGAGATCTTTAAGTATTCTAGCTCAGAGGGAGTTGTTTCCTTCAAATAATGTAGACTTAGACAGATTTCTATCAGCTACTCGTACTTCAACACCCGAATGTATGACAATCAAGTACTGTCCACAGTATAATAAAGTAATACAATGAAACAAAATAGGGCTCAGACGTGCATCAATCGAAAAGCATTTACACAAAAAAAACCGCAAACGAAACCGCGTTGCCAACTTTCGTGACCTATTGATTTGCGTGCATCCTCCGAGTAGAACAGTGCAGATGATGTAAGTACCTGTCGCAGCCAGACGACTACCTTTAGAACAGTACATAAGACGTAGTTATCTCTTTCAGGCGACTACCCCTAACAATTCATGAGGTCTTGGTATGAAATGGTTCTAAAGCATGGTTTTCGCGGTTTGAAAGCATGAAAAAATCTGTCTACCCTTGATTAAAATGGGTCCACATCTGCTATCTAGAAGTAAATTAGAATTACATGACGTCTGTTTGTTATTTTTCATTCTTCATACTCTGAAAGTAGGTCATTACTGACCTGAGAAGCGGGCTGAAAGTAATTCTTTTCATCCCTAGGGAGAATCACTTTCAACTGACTAGTTCTTTTTCACATATCTATTGAACCATGTTCCGACTTTCTATACAGCCACGATGTAAAATTGAAATAACTTAAAGTTAAGTATTGATTAGAGAATTTAAATTTTAAAAATAACTTTATTATAAGTTTAGTTTCAACAATTTCTTTAAAATAACTTAGCTTTGGGCAAAATATTTACCTCTTTTCCAATTATGAAAATAAAAAATAAGGGCTGAATAGCGGGCCGGCCACAGAAAAAAAAACAAAATAGGTGGGAAAGCGGCAATTCGATCCTCATTTATTTTTCTCATTTTTTCTTTAGCTAATTCGTGTTTTTATTTTTACTTTCCTCATATTTGTAATGAAAAGCACAGTGTTTACCTCGGGTTAAAGACTTATTTAGTCCCTCGAACTATTTGGCACCCTCACTTCGTTCGGGGCGCCAAACCCCGTCTCGGGACTAAATAAGTTACTTTCACCCCTAGGGTAACAATGTACTATTCCTAGCCCAAAAATACACCACGAAGATCAGGCAACTGCTTTAAAAAGATATTGCATTATGCTGCAGCAGATGACGAGCTTTCTTCTTCTCCTACTTAATTTTTAATGCCTTCATTGTTAAGACGTGTAGTCATTGTACTCCATTGTGTCGCTATCAAAACCATTCCAAGCAATGAATGCACTTGTTGTACCGATCGCGAATGTGCGTGCAATGCCCTGCTAGCTCGATGCGATGCGGCTGCGTTTTGTATACGGCCAGAATCTCGCTCGATACCTTGAACTAGTGGTTTTTTGAAGGTATGGTGAATTAATCCATTTTTACCTCTAAAAATAACAGAACCTATAAAAAATCAGTATTTTGAAAAACCATTGTGCAGTATGGTTTTTGAAAACAAATGCACTAATAAGGGTTTAATGATATCAAAAAATGCTCGAAGGAGTTCCAAGACGGATATTTTTTGCTTTTTCTAAACCAATAGGTTTAATTCCTGACTAAGGTAAAAAAATGTTTAAAAATCTACATTGTAAGGACAATATAACTTAACAAATTGTTTTACTTCGTTTGCAAATTGAGTTGAGAACTGAACCAAAACGTATGCTCTTGTCATTGATGCTCGCCTGGTGTAGCAGACACGCTTCACAACCCCTTCTTCGCCTCGGAATATGAACATGGCTCTGCTAAGGGGTTGTGTTAAAAAATATGTATTTATTAAAAACTATAGAAATAATTGATCTTTAAATTAGGAATAAGTGATTTTTCTTCCATTTATGAGTTTTTAGGATTCTTGATTTAATAGGGATGTTTTGTTAACTGCTGATTTCAAGTTCATTTTATTACAGTGACAACTGATAAAGAGAACATTTTAATTTTATGGTCATACAACACAACACAAGGTCAAGGTTTGTCTAAAAATATACAATCATTTACGTAAAATACTCATTTAATAATTAACAATTAAGGGTTACTATGTTATTCAAAGGTTTTTATTGAAATTGAATACAGATTTTCTTTCATTCATCATTAAATCCATCTTCAAAAAGTGCACGTAATTTGACGTTAACGTTAGGTCCTTGTGCGATGAGAACGTGCTTACCGCTCATAGTTCATGCACCCCTAGTACAAGGGAAGGGTGTTTGATCCCCAAAGACATCAACGTATCAGAGGCATCTTGGAATAGTTTGTGACCTAGGCCTAGCACGAACCGATAGGAAAAATAGGAAAAATAAAAAAAAGTATCGTTTACTTTTCGATTACCAAAACGTTATTGTCGGTTCCGTGCTAGGCCTACAAGTCAACAAATCCTGTTAGCCATTGTTTTAAAAATCCAGAGTTTGTAACTAAGTAGTTGCACATAAAAAAAGCACTCAACCGTTAACCAGAGAAAGACACTTGATCTTGGCTGTAGGCGCGGATCGAACTATACTCCATTTGTTATAACATTAGAAACAAGAGGCTCATACAACAACGTACGAAAGATATAAGTAACATTTTAGATTTGGTAGAGTTATAATGACAGTAAAAGCACGACTGGATACACAAACCCCTGCTTCTTTTAGGTTTTTATGATCGACAAATAATTTAATTCAGTAAAAGCCTCATAAATTCTAAAGTTATTTATTTTTTTATTTTCAAATGAGAACAAATAAGTGTGACAGTTGTCAGATGACGTAGATTTTGATAAGTTCGGCATAAATCTTAAAAGTTATAATATTTATTGCACTTTTACCACGAAGTGTACCCTTTTTTTTTTTTTTTTTACCCGGAGGAAATGCACTTACGCATACCCGTCCGCCGGGGGGCACGAAGTGTACCACGTTTTATTCAGTCAAACCGTTTTCAAATTAACGTAAATAGTCCATTTTTCATTACGAGAGAATTAACTCGCGCATTCGACAGAGCCTCAACGAAGTTAGAGGCAAATAAAACAAGTTGTGAGTGAAATCAATCATATTATTCCCATTCAAAATCCAGGAGTGCTCCTTACGGCTTCTGCACTCCTGGTGCCGGCGAACCTCCTGTGAACCTAAAAGACTTCAACGAAGTAGTGGCACTGGGTATGAAATACGTATTTTTTTTGTATATGTATGCACAGAAGATAATTTATTTTTGCCTTAAAATAATCGAAAAACATAAAGCAGGTTTTCCACCGCAAGCTGACCCTTTAACGGCTTCGGTAACACCTAGAAATACCGTAAAAATAGCTTACCTAGAAAGACCCTAGTCTTAATGGTGCAACAGCGACGTCTTTTTCTTTTACCGTCGACTGAAGGATTAGATCCTTCAGTGCCCATGAGAGCAAGTTATATAGAATTATGTTGAAACACTATGACGTGGACGTTGCAATCAATCAAAGATTCATTTATTCATACCTGTCAGAATGTTATCTAGCTATACATAATTATAAGTCTGGGGCTTCAAAAACTTGATTATTGTACACCTAAACTCATTTTGAATGACTTATCCTTTTTATAGCATTAAAAAAATGTGTTTTTAATGCTGTAAAAAGCTATTTTTTTTCGTCTTAATGGATCAGTTTTGCTTGGGGTGGAAAACCTGCTTTATTTTTTTTATGTACTGAGTTTTACTCTTCATTGTAGTTTCAGCTCAGAAGATTTATCAGTACTGTGGTTTAACGTAACGTTCCTTCCTCTATTCACGTTTAGTTCAAAATTGTAATCGTTTTGTAAATTATTTCTCAAATTACTTATTAGGTTTTAGGAACCCAATAAAAACGGAGAGTGAGCTAAAAAAGGTTGAAATAAGGTGGCTTAAATAAAACATTGTTGAGTGTGTACAAATAAACAAATGTATTGGTCAAGCAACACTGTGTGGAATAAAGTTGTAACTCGAGTATTATCGAAATTGAAGTTTGTTGTAAAATAAACTTACTTAAAAATAATAATGTTTATTTTTTGTTTCAGGTAAGCTTGAAGTTGAGCGTGGGAGCGGTGATCAATGTGTAAGGTGACAATTAGTTCTGTTAGAGTCGATTATAAGGTTCAGTTGTTTAATATTTCACTCCTATATTTAACGCAACAAAAAAAACACACAAGGAATGTATTTTTCTCAGCTGCCTAATTAAATATGCCACTACTTCTATTAATATGGATCTTGTTTTTTCTAGGGCAATTAAAGTCCACTACTTAAATAATAATAGCGAAATAACCCCACAAAATAACTTCGTTTGACAGTCAAGAACCGTTAATCTTGAAAGGATGAATAAAAGGTTGATAGTATTTTTGTTTATGTTGCCTACCTAATCAGGTGTTATTTTTGTGGTTGTATTGCTTATGTGTTAACTATTGATTATTAAGAAGTGAAAAAAATTGACCCGTAAAACGGTTTCTCAACCTCTTGTGAAAATGACATAGGTAAACCTTTTTTTTTACTATAGTTTTTTTCTTTGTACCTACTGATCAATACCTCTTAAACGATACATCCGGATCAAACAAGACCTATTGCAACGTAGAGGTAGGTGGGCGGTCATGAACATCACAATTACGCATAAAGTTCAATGGGATGAGCACGGGGGATGAGGTTCAAAATGCATAATTACAGGTAATGTTGACTGTAAATGGTGTCGTTCAGTCAGTGTAATAAAGAGCTAACTGAAATTCTTCTTCCTTTCATGTTTTACTTGTATTTTTATCCTACCCTCACGCTACGACGAGTTAGTCAGCCATCAAAAAACATTTTGGAAATTGACAAGGAAGAAGATACGATTCAAATGGACCTTGCTTGTTGATGCTCATGGAAACGTTAGTTTTTGCTATCTGTTGGATAAATGAAGACAAAAAAAATAAATCTAAATATTTTTTTTTACTTCTAAGTTGAAAATTATCATAACCATTGTTATAAACAAAAAGGGGAAGATACGTTACGTTCATATTTCGCGAATTCAAAAACTGACACATGACATTGACGTATGAATTACGTGCACGCAAACGAGTTTCTGTCATATTAGCTTGAAAACAGTTCCAATGGATTTTTGAAGGCTACTTTTGCCACTAAAAGCTTATAAATTAATTTGCATTTCATCGCCACATCGACCTCACCGCTATACGCTGTGAAAACGTATTGATTTTGAAACTCGTGTGTTTTCAAACCTCTACGCAAATGATGCAGTCCTAGTACACGTAAAGCATGAAATTCCTGAAACGCAGCAGACAGGGCCTGTATCTGCGACTGCCATCTAGCGGTGATTAAGAACAAGAATTTGTAAAACACCCTTATTTCCGGCCTCGATTAGAGCTTCATCACAATTTTTACAATATGCTCAATCGTTTCGAAAAATCTGAAAAACCCTATAAATGTCCTAGAAGGAGCAAAAATCTCTTTCTTAAAAATATTCATCTTGTAAATCACGGTTTACCGGTTGTTGTTCCACTTTGTAAGCGTTCTATGATATATACATACTGGAATAACGACCAACAGAATAACTGGTTTAACGCCCAGAGCTGCTTTTTAGGTCCATACTTTTTTGAATCTTATTTTATATTTCAGGAACTTATTATTTGTATACAGAGTGGTACAGTGAATGAGTTGCGAGGCATTAGTCAAGACATGTTCGTGAACCGTATGTTCAATTAGCCTCATTTTGAATATTATGCTTTCGCCAGGTTAGTCTTCTATCAAGATGGCCACCGCCCCTGAAAGATTCACTCTGAGGTAAACTATGCAGGGTGGCAAAGGCTCAGGCTTGCTCACGAAGAACAACGTTCTGTGCTTCTGGGAGGTCAGATGTGCACAATCTGTTTTGGATTGGCCCGAGGACTGAGCCCTGAGGAGGGTTCCTCCACATAACCGGGGTCGGTTTTTGTGTTGTTGAAATCGAACATCTACTCAGGTGTTTAGATGATGAATGTGTACAGTTCGTTTCTCTTCCTTTTCACACAGGGCCTATTTGTAAGACTGCCATCTAGCGAAGATGACCAGCTTCAACAACATATGAACGCGCCTCTTCGTTTCAAATTGCTGTTTGGTTTCAAAATATTTAAAAGCGAATGTGGTAGGCTGAGTGTTAAGTGAATGAGGGTTTCAGCAAATTTTAGCTAGATAGCGCTTTCACGAACGCTATTTTTTGAATATCGTCTGGACACTAATAAACCCTAACTACCTTTTGACTACATCTAAAGATCACTAACGAAAATATTACCATTTTATCCAACATTGGAGATTTTTTGTGATACTTTCGTTCGACAAAGGAGATATATCAAATATTATTGGAATTTCTTGGCCCCACAATTGAATCGCTATTTGGATACGTTTTAATAGTAAAACTCCTACTAAACCGCTTATAAGTGTGTTTGCAATCATGTAAACTGAATAACACAGTCCTTGTTCAACTTGAGCAGGACTCTCAGGGATCATACGACTGCCATCTAGTCGTATTAGGCGCCAACGACTTTTAAACGTTTGCCTCGGTGCCCAATTGAAGCCTGTAAGTTTGACAATGTTTGCTAGTTTTGCAATATTTCATAGTTTCTATTGGTAATTTAAAAATACCATGTCAACTGCTAGACAAATACTATCAATGCTAGCTAATGTGATGATGGTTTAGTACTAATAAAAAAGCAAACTATTTAAAATAAGTTAGAAGCTCTTCACGCTGCCTGCGAGACCTTAACAGAAAACAAAATACGCAATATTGTAACTGTCAGGCAGACCATAAATTGCCTACAACTGTTTTTGCTTTTGTGACTGCCACCTAGTGATTCTAGCTATTCAACTAGATCAGTTTTGTTTCACTCCGTTTCATAAAAAATATTCCAACTCAGAAAGGACTGAATGAAGAATCAAAACAAACACATTTGCTAACAATATTATGCAGTATTTAACAACATTAAAAGATGATGATTTAATAAGTGCAAAAATCACAAAAACATCTTCAAAGTTTGAACTCGGGACTGTACCTTCTCTTAAGGCAATTTGAATGAACCTCTACCTGTATCATGCGCGCCTGGTACACGTAGACCATAAGGGCCGGCGCCCACTATCGGCATCGGCACGCTTCAGGCTTTTAAGGTGGCAAATAGTAATATACTCTGACATAATGGCAATAAAGTAGAAAATGCCGAAACAGAAACAGAACAAATGCATTTTGTTTTTACGAGAACACATCACGGAAATATCTACTTTATTGCGATAATGTTAAAGTATATTGCTATTTGCCACCTTAAAATCCTGAAGCGTGCCGATGCCGATAGTGGGCGCCGGCCCTAAATTGCCTACAAAGCGTTAACTCGGCCTACTAATGCCATCTAGCGATAATGGCTGTCTAACTAGACAGGACTGTTTTGGCTTTGAGCTTCGAAATGTGTAATATACTCGTACATACCTTCTTACAACCCAACTTGTACTTTCATGTCACCAATCAAGAGGGCACTCAATTTTTATGAACACTTATTTTAAATATTCAAGATTCATGACAGTAAAGTGAGGGTCCATTAAGTTTATTGAGTAACATTTATTTTCTTTTAGATTTTTATGTGTGCCATAATAGCTATGTTATAAACCAGTCTCCCACCCCCTCATAATTTTAAATCAAAATTACTCCAACATGCTGTAAATATACACTAGAACAACAACAGAATACTATGCGGAATAATTCAATGCGTTGATTTTTTAACTAGGTGTTGTAGTAAATTAATTATAATCAATAATCTATTGACAGCTTTACCGAAACTTCGGATTTCATGCAAAGAGAGTACCCGGCATATCGCACGCTGTTGCGGAAAATCGCAAGCCGTTACCAGGCTCTCATAAACCACCGCAAGCTTGTCTCTGGCCTGCCTCTAGACAGAGAAAGCTCTATCACCCACACTGTTCTTCCACCAACATGAACTAGGTAATACAGGTAACCTGAATAAATCAATACTGCATCGTGATGTAGATGTTAATAGTTATAGCTTAGTTAATTTGGACCTCACTGCGCATGTGTAGCCTGACTCTGTTAAATGCATCCAGGGGGGCTAAAACGGTAACATTTTAGCATTTCATATTATGAAACATCTAACTGACGTTTCATCTAGGCCGCGGTCCGTTTCGAGTCAAAAGTGAGTAATAGCGCGCTGACGTCGCTCACGTTCATACAATTTATCAATTCGGGATGCGTGTGAGCGCGCTGTTACTCACTTTTGACTCGAAACGGACCGCGGTCTAGATGAAACGTCAGTTAGATGATTCATAATATGAAATGCTAAAATGTTGCTGTTTTAGCCCCCCTGACTGACCAAGGCAGCGGCGTAGGGTACACGTGTGTCGTGTCTGCTTGAGAGTAACAGATGAATGTGTGTCACCGCGCGATGTCCTTACCCCCGTTCATTTCACCCCAGCGTTCACTAGATCTTCTGTTACAAACTCATATTCTTTACTTAACTTGAGATACAGATGAAGGCATAATTGTTCATGGGCATCAAGCAAACAACATAAGATATGTGGATGGCTCAATTTTGCTAGCAGCTACTTGCGAAGATCTTCAGAAACTAGTAGACCTCATTAGCACAAAATATTGGTCTTAATTTAGATATTAGTAAAACCAAACGAATGACCGTCGGACGCAAATATCGAATGATTGCAACTTATTTGTAAAAAACAGTTACAGTTTGCAGAGTGATCGCGGCGTGATCACGTGATCGCGGCGTGATCGCTGCCTTTATTTTATCGCGGAACTATCGCTGCGCAAACGCGGCGTAGACGCTGCGAGCACGCCGCAACCTCGCGGCGACATCGCCTCGCTAGGTGTGAACAGGCTCTTATACATCTCAGGTTCAACGAGGACAGTTTATATGATGAGTACAAAATATCCTTGTCCTTGGACATAAGTCCACACCAGCGCCACCTAGCCCAAAATTAATCAAAGCTTGTACTATGGGAACTAGACAAACTGTAAACATACTTGATACTTTTTTTATTACATACTTAGTCTACATAAAAAGAACTGAGGCCATGTCAAGCACGCCATGTTCATGCACACGAATGTTTGCATATTGCGGGATCGAACGTGTGACCTTTGGTGTGGTAGCAGACTTCTGAACCAAAACACCATATTGGATGTCATAACCGGTTGAATCACACCCAAAAAAAAATTGTATTCATTACAACCAAAAAAGGATTTTTATACAACAAAGTAACCATAATATGACCGTTGCACAACAGTGAGCAAAATATTAGCAAAACAACTGTACCAGTTCAGCCTTTTTTTTACTTTATTCTCGAATACAACTAAAGCAGTCTTTAAAATATTCTAATCGTGCTACATGTTTCATCTGTAGATACATGACCTTAAACTAGTGACCTAATTTACAATGCAAGGTCATGTTCCCTCTTCATCCCTCACCGCCGCCAGCCAGTCACTGACCTCGTCTGCAGGGGTGGCGGGGTGCAGTATTGATTCACGTTGCCTAGGTACGCTAGAGTATGCACGGAGTCTGCCGCCTCCGTTAGCTGTATGGGTTCCTGGTAGGTCGCCCGACGAAATCGCATAGTTGCGGTTGCGTTTGGGGATTGCAACTGCAACTCAACTCCGATGCAATTTTTAAGGGGGCTCTAGGTTTTGTTTGGACTATTTCTAGGTATTTTTCCTATATTTTTTAATTTATTTAATTAGGAGAGCGCCGTGGCCCAGTGGTTAAACACTCTGGCTCGGAACCCGATGGTCCTGAGATCGAATCTGCCAGAACACACCTACTTTGTGTTCATTGTACAATATGCGGCTAACTCTCCGGTGATGGAAAGCACCGATATAAAACCCTAACAACCCGGATAACGGCGGTAGGCTCGCCCCTTACCACGTTAGGTTCAAATTCCCTCGGCGAAATGTAGGCTTCTGAATGTTCCGTTCACCATGACGGCAACAATCAGTGTGCCTCTGACTAACCCATTAGGGATAGGGTTGTGAGGGTATGTTCTTAAACTTAATAGTTCCAGAGGGTTCTCTCGGCTTAGTTTATCCTGGGCAATTCTTACAATTCGGGTGTAATATTCAATAATATTCAACCGAATGCACTGAACGTTTTTACAATTAAAACGTGCAATCCCCCAGCACTTGGCAAGGTAATGAATAGTTAACTGCGTGCATGTGCGTGCGCCGGTTCCGAGAAGCGCCTCGCA
Organism: Udea ferrugalis; assembly: GCA_950022985.1. Lineage (NCBI taxonomy): Eukaryota > Metazoa > Arthropoda > Insecta > Lepidoptera > Crambidae > Udea > Udea ferrugalis. The sequence continues at coordinate 27,168,916 of OX465515.1, forward strand.
CTCGCGCCATAAAAGCTGCGGTCACATGTGCTCGTTGCGCCTGCGCCGCTGCGCTGGTCTGCGGGCCCTTAGCCTGGCAATCGGTGGCTGAACTACAAGAACAAATACAGAATAACACACAATAATAAACAACATGCGTTTCAGGGCGGTTTAATGAGAAGGCGCCGCAGATTGGCTTGAACTTCTTTAACAAACAGTTATGTATTTCAAAATTACCAAATACCACTACCCCAAATTCTAGCTAATAATTAAAAATAGCTGGAAAATAATGATGATACATATAGATTATGGTTATTATTGTTTTTAACATTTTCCATGCTGTTTCTTTACTAAAGATCTGAAAAACAGAAAAAGACATTTGGTCATCTTGGCATCATGATATACACACATCAAAACTGTCTAGGGATATCATAGGGATATCATTTTTCAAATATTTCATAAAGTTAAGTTTGTTTACAAGTTGAGCATTATCTTAGAATAACGCGAGGGCAGAGGCATAAGATAAAGGTTAAGAATATTACAAAAAAAAACGTTAGATTTTGCTAAAATTTAGATACCTTTTTAAAAGAAAAATCTGTCTTTTTTTAACGTCCTTACGATTGTACAATAATGCTACTACAATGAATTTCTTTACAATCTGAAAGGGCAGATATAGCAGTTTCTGTGTTCTAAAAATTTCTACGTTGGTATCAATATTTTAATTTTTACAGCCTCACAAATAGCTATACTTCGTTTGAAAATGCTTGAGATATCCCTAGACACTTTTGAGCAATGTAGATTCTTAACTAAGTAAGTTACTTTTGAGTATCATGCAAACGGAAATCATGACAGCCAAGTATGCACATTTTCTGTCTTATCAGCCCGGTGAATGCCCACCGGTCCTTTACTGAATCGTCGCGGTATCTTGTGAAGAGTTTGAATTCCTGGTTTTGTGTGTCCCGAAGTCAGAATCGCAGGTTTGACAGGTAAACGCAAGAGCAGATACCAAGCAGTGTTAGAGCTTGCTCACACCTAGCGTTTGTTGGCCGATTTGAATTTGACTGATGGATGAGGCGTTCACCGGCCGCGATACCACCCGCGAGTGCGCAGCGATCTCGCGCCGTTTTCGCGGCGTTTATTGCAGCGCGGAACTATCGCCGTGAGATCATGGTGAGATCGCCTCCATCGCCGTGAAATCGCTAGTGTGAACAGGCTCCTAGCTCATTCGCAAGTCCTGCGCGCGTGTCGATGCAGTGAGTCAGTGTAGGATCAATTGCCACTGTTTCATGTTTTTTTCGGAAAAGTTTTATTTCGTTCTTTGCAAATAATTGAATTTAGTTATTAGCCTATAAAACAGAACGTAATAGTATAGTAAGGACCTATATTCAACTGTTTTAACTCTTGTACAATCACATAAGTTGGCAACTATTCTGTCGCTACTTTTATGAGGGTTGAAAAAAGTTTATTTACCTGGGACTTTACTTTTTAGATACCTACATATTGTTATAATCTTCGTGTAAAATGTGCTACCTACATATTTATTTATTTACAAATAAAAGCTACTATACCAAGAAATTCCAAATACTCGTAGTAAGTTCACAGTAAAATCATTCTCATGTTCTAAATAATCCGTAAATTGAATGTAATTGATCTACACATCTCTTTGTGTATTTCATTGTGAGGGTGGTTACACTGGAAAAACAGCTCATGGCCATGATTATCTCATCTACTAGTATTATAGTTGCTACTCGTATATTATAGTTATGCATTGTATACACGTAATTGTTGTATGCATTCCTAAGACTTGACGTCATCAGCATGTGTCATGCAATCCAAAGTAAGTATACAACTGCACAGATTCAAAGCTATTATGGAATCTTCCAAAGCCGATTTGGTGGTAAACTACGAAATCAAACAGCCATCAGCTGCACTGGCATATCAGATGTTCATAATCTTCTATAGTTAGCTGTTGTACCCATGGGTGCCTATAGGCTTGTAAACATAACATCAAGGTTGTCGTTCTCAAAAATCATTCTTGATTTTTATGAAAGCGCTCGAGTTATTCCTGTAATACCTATTGCATTTATAAAGATCAAACGGCTGGAACAAGCGCGTTCGTGTAAACACGTCGACGTGCGCGCGCGCAGGGTGCGACCATTATTCCGAACGTAAACTGAAATACATTACGCCAGTTTGAGCAACTTCTATATTTTTATGATTCTTTTTCAAGTGTTCAATCGCGGATTTTTAGCGTTGCTAAATGTACAGCACACAGTCTACATAGACTGCTGCTGAACAGGCTATTACGTATACTGAAAACATTTTCCTGCAGTATATTACAGTTGTATAATTTAGAAAATATTTCAGCTCACATGGTCCTCAAGACCGTAGCCGTTCAGGTGACCGTTTCTATGTGAGCTCGAAATTTCATTCTATCAATGCATTTCAATTCTAGCAACTTTTCCAGTTTTAGAGTCATTTATCGACCACTGACTTGGTGTAATGGTCAAGAAGTTGGCTACTACCGTAGAGGCACCGGGTGTGGTTCTCAAGTGTACAAACACTTATGTGCATGTACAATTGACCATGCCGGTTTGCATAGGTTCGTGTGTTTCCTATGTATACAACTGCTAATGTTTATCGTGCAATTAAGAATTTCTTTCTAAATTTTTTTTTAGTTCTCGCTTTGTGTCAAATAACACACAATTATATTTATTTAGTGATGATTATCAAAAAAATTACTGAGGAATTAGGCCGTTTAAAATGTAATTATTATCTTTAATTTTAAACTACTTTATTGCTTAATTAATTTCTTACTCAAAGTATTTACTTTACGTCTATAATTGTGCGCATAATGTTTACGTATTCTACTGACAAAGCTATTTTGCTTACAACGATTATAGTGAGTTATCTATTTTTAAGTTACACATTTATAGATCGTTTTTATTTAAACGGGTTACAACGACCTATGCAAACACTTTTTTGTACCATAATCGATGTCGATGAGGGATCGAATGCATTTGAAACTGTTTAAAAATAGTCAGTAATTGACACTGGAACGGTGCGCGCTGTGTGCGGTCTGCGCGCGCGCTGCATCGCGTCAGCAACACTGCGAGATACATTACACACACATCTCGAAAAAACCGTCGGTGCAGCCCGACTGCGCCCCGGAACCGTAGAAAAAAGTCACCCTTTCAGCGGACTTACCCTTTGTTGTTTACCCAACATTTTTAAGAAACCCAACACCCGAGTAATTAAGGCGTAAAATGATTTCTGTTGAAACATTTTTTTACCGTAACTCAAAGTTATGGCAAACGGCAATAAAATCTAGTTGATCTCTTCAAGACAACAAGACTTATCCTAAATCCCCTTTGGGTTTCGTGTGTGTTCTATGATTATTTCAAAATTGTTTTGCTTTCAGGGTAGGTAGAGTTTTAAAACGACAGCATTCACATTTTTAATGTATTTTATTTGGTTTGATCTAGGGAGGATCGAGGGCGCAATACGTGTTTACCGACAAACCTATTCTCCGCCGGTCACCTGAATCGACGGACGTTGAGCAGTCAGGTATAACCTCAACGTTTCGGCTCCAGCGCGAACTGACTGTCATTGCGAATTGAGTTTGTTCCTGAATACTCGTGTAAAAGTATCGACCCACATAGTTTCATTTTATCATAAATACGAAGCAGAACATTTATAAGTTCGATTAACCAATGAAATACTCATAAAGTACTAGTACTTTTGATCATCTATAATGTTCAGTCAATCAAACCGTGTCTTACTACGCTTAGTAAGACACGGAGATATCATACCTTTCATTATGTAGCCTTAGGTTCAAAGTAGTCAAGTAAGTAATTGATTTATTTTGAAATCGGGAATAACAGTGACGAAGATTCATAAACACTGTCCGAGTATAAACGCTACCTGTATGTCATAAAAAGAAAATTTGTGCTATCCATGTCTCCCAAATATTTTTACACGAGTAATAAATCTAAATGTATTGCGTCCTCGTGAATCCTCAATGCCAGAAACTCCTGCGCACCTAATCTACGGAAAAAATGGTCTGAACTAATTAATTTTATTACATAATCTGCGTCAGCCGTTACTCGCTCTCTAGGATAAACATCGTCGATTATTTTCTAATAAAATGTTGGAATCAGACGTGTTTTATTGCTAAATTGACATAAAAGCTGTAATTAGTGTGGCGACCGCGGATTCCGGCATTTAGGATTCACATACTCGCTGGCGAAGGTCTTTGTATGTATTTGTATGGCTGTGCGGTTTTGTGACTACCTACGCTGTTTTTTGTACGACCTCATTTGTAAGTAGCTGCTACACTGCGAGTTCCATACACGGACACAACCTTAGAGCATTACTAACTCTAAGTATATTGTCTAAGGCCACAACCCAGCTGAAACCTGCAATGAATGATTTAAAATATTTTGCAGTAATCAAAAAGAAGATCCAAATGTATTTTGCCTATTGTTGATAGTTGTTTAAAATCAAAATGTATTACGAACATTGCGGGAACCGAATTAAAATCACACCTTCTGCAAAGCCGTAAAGAGTTAAGCAGTCGTTTCTAATAAATCTTGAGTCTAAGTGCTTCCCATACCTGCACGCACCACTTAAAGACCGATAAATCTATAGTTAAATGGTTTAAGTGAAAGCAATTTAGTAACGCGGTCGGCGCCGGCGCGCGTCTGTCGTCGCGTGCGCGCGCGCCGCTGCGGAGCGACGACAACCGCAGCCGACGCTAAAGAACACTTATTTTTGTTGCGTAGAGAAGGTTATAGGTAGAATTTAATTGAATACACTAGAAAGCATATTCCCGATTAAATATTGATTAAATTTCCGGAGACGCCTTTGCATGTTACCGAATAGTGATTTTGGGCATGAAATGTACAGCAACTGAAACTACTGAAGTATGCACTAAGATACATGTTTTAGAGGTAAAAATTACGAGTTGTTATTGCAATTTGATAAACGTGCGATGCATTTTCACCCAGCCAGAGGCCATTCAACCGCGATCGCCTGCGAGCTGTAACAGCCAACACTGAGCTAACGCCCACAGACGCACAGACATCACATCGTAGATGTAGCAGCGCAAGTGCACCGCTCCCAGCGCCTGCCGCGCGTCCGTCGACGGCCACATGCAGCCGGCGTAGTTTAAACAAACCAAACGCTGATCCACTTTTAGGAATTAAATCCTGTTCAACGTCTATTTTCTGAGAAGCGTAAGACACGTGTTAATGAGTGTTCGAGCCGATATATTAAATGAGAGCTATTTGGGAATCAAAGCGAAGGAAAAACGTTTACTATTAATTCTGATTTTGTTTACCGTGAACTTGTCTAGAAAGTTTCTGGGGAGAATAGCTAGCAAATACTTTATGTTTTCTTTTCAAAACGAAGATTGTTTGTGCGCTGAGTAAAAATGTGTGCCCAAAGAATGGTTGCTCATGTGCCTATTTCCCATTACTTCCAGGTGCGGCTCCCATGTTCGCGGGCGTCCGCGGCGTGCACGGCCAGATGCTGCCGAGCGGCTCCCTGGGCGGGTCGTCCATCGGGCTGGGCAGCTTCGGCCTCTCCTCGGCGCTGCCGCCGGACCGCAAGGTGTACTCCTCGCCGCCGCCCACGCCGCTGCCCGCGCTGCCCTCGCCCGCCTCCATCACGCCCACGCCTGCGCCGACCCCCACCACGTCCAGCCATCACCCATACTACGACCAAATCAAATACATGCAGCAGTAGGCAAACATCCAGTGATTGTCTTATAGCAATTGCCTTGTCTTGCCAGCAATGTCAGCTCAGATCAACACTGATTCATTTTAGTCCGATCTGATGGAAGTATGTGATGTAAAGTGTCAGTTCTTATTCACTGTCCCCCTTTTTCATTAAAACTGAATCAGTTTATTCTGATGATGAGTCCCTTTTAGTCTTAATTAGTGGTCTCACTTTATAGAGAATACGAACAGTGTCTATTTTTAAGTAGTGTCTAAGTTCAGTTTATGTTTATAATGAGGGGGGTTCAATTTATGTAAATAGCCTTGTCAAAAAGGTGAAATAGCGCAATTTGAATGCTAACTTTCTTGTGGATGTATTAATCGCTTTGACTTCATTATAATTTGTTGCTAGGGCAATTTAATTGTTTTGTGACAATGTCACCACTTCAACAATAAATGCAGCGTTACATAGCCGGGATACGCTGAGTCACTGAAACTGAGAGACTCAGAGACTCGCACATTTGACGCATTTAGCTAAATGGTTAGATATTACCATAAGGTTTTTTGAACTGTGGTCTGTGTAAATGATGCAGAGGTTAGTACTGTTTGAACCAAGTACTGCATCAATTAACATTTATTTCATACAAACCAAAGTAATTATTTTTAATGGCTAATATGGCTTTAACATTACCAAAAATCTTGTAGATAAACCCAAAGTTCTCTTTACATTAATTTTATGTGATTATCACTTAGTTTAATATGTAAGTATCTTGTGCGGAAATATTACCGAATATTGGAACGTAACTATGTACTAGACGACCAGTGTGCACTCTAGATGTTATTCACTTGTGAATCTACTGGTGAAAGTATGTTACATAACACGACAGACCATAATCATTGTGCATATTTAGTTGATATTAAATTATAATTAATCATTTAAATAAATTTCTACGATTACTCATTATACTCATAGATCATCTGTAAGCGTTTAATTTCTAATCTTTTAAGTTATTTTATTGTTGATTCGAAGGATGATAGAGTCCTAAAACGTTAGATTTAATACAATATAACTTTAAAGTTACTTTTACCCCCGAATTCACAAACGCAAATCAATGCTGAGCATTCCTCAGAAGTATAGCTGTCCTTTTCAAATCTATTGACATTGTACGGGTCAGAATGAGCGTGAGCGCGTGCTTAGCGTTATTTGACGTCTGTGAATTCGGGGGAATATGTTACAATAATGACTTACGCTTTGATTTAAGACATTTTGGCTGAGTATAATTATATTTTATGAACTACTTTAATAAAAAAAAATCTTTCATTTATTTGTATGGCGTGTTCAATGTCCAATTCTTTATTTAATATTGCATCCTACTGCTTTAATGGATATTCTGGTATTATCCGTCGTAAGCTTATCTTTATTTTTCATGAGCTAACTCACTCGGTTGTCAGTCATTTGGTCGCAGTCTCAGAGATGTTTCCGCTGCGTGGTCCGATTTATTTGCTGCTATTATGCAGTTTAGATTTTTGTTGTTATGATCAAACGAAACAAATTTAAGGCAATTGGAATACCAAACACTTCAAATATATCGTTAAAAATAGATACTAGCCTATTTAAATATAATAATATTATACTTGGCCAGAAATATACACATTTCGGAACATTTCTTACAGTTAGGATTGTCAAAGTATTCGTTTACTTTTATGTAGATTTGAAGTTGTTTCAAAACTTTTCGATTCGAAAACGAAACTAAAAGAATTCTAACTAAATATTCGGAATTGTCTACCACATATATTATGATATAATAATAAGTGGGACTCCTTCGTCTTATTAGTAGTCGACTTCTTCTCACCTACAAATCTTTATTCCTTAGTTTTATTTCATTCATAATTAGTGTAGAATATGTACTTACAAACTGTTTATTTAGGCATTTGCTTTTATTTTCGCAAGTCTGATATTATTTGATTAAGTAATTTAAATTTCATCTTTTGTTGTGCATAAATTATTTACAATAATTATGAACTTCGTAGCAAGTTATCACAACACTTTTTTTTTCTAATTATTTTTACAAAATATATTGGAATTATAAATATCAGAAGCAGTTCTGCTATGTTTATTTGGATATTGTTGAACTACGTACAACACCTTTGTTAAGGCGTACAGTTATCTTGTGGGTACTTGTACCTACCTGTCTAAGTAAAATATTAAATTTTAAGCTGTTTTTATTAAATAAATAAATGTCTATTTTAAAATCGTGTTTTATTCTTTAATCGGTTAATTCAGGCTGCACCCTGTTTAGTTTTGAGTTGCAATAGCGAGTGTTAACTTCTTTCTACAAGCTAATCGTATTTGTGCTAGCGATGTTTATCGAGGTATGTGTGTGTGTTTTTTGGCCTCGCTGGCGGAAGAGGGCAGCCTGAATATTTTAGCACCACAACCGGCCACCGTTCCAAACTGAAAATTATAAAGACAGGCCTCGTTCATTGACTATTAGCGTGTGGAGTGTTTTTTTCTCCGATTTTGCGCAAATAACATCTTCCTTAGTGGACCTCAATATTTTAAAGTACTAGCCATTACTTTAAAATATTGAGGTATGAGTGTAATAACTTTTTGCCGCCCAGATAGTTTGCGACTGCGTCCCCCGCAACCCGCATCCCGCTGCACAATAGGACAGCCCGTAGTTAGGTACTGAATCGGGAGTTCCGGCCAAGCCAGTGCCGCTGCGCTAGTGCAACACAGCGACCGCGCCGCATCCTTCTTGGTCCTAGAAATAACTCCTCATATCTCATGGGTTCCTAGTGCTTGTATCGGAATATCACGGTTCCGTTGACCCCTGCAAGTGCTTGATCAGCTACGTCGCGGCAGTTCCACAAAGGTGGAGGTGTCGCAATGCTGTCACCTGAGTGAACTTTGGGCATTGCTTTTTTAGAGTTCAACGGCCTTTTATATCATAGTCCATCCACAGGCAGCTGCGGCCTTCCCTTTTGCGGCCACCATACTTTTTCCATCTGTCTAAGATCTATGTTACAAATACTAAGTCATTTATAATTTATTTCGAACCGCCCCAGGGAGCACAGAGAGGAAATAAGATTAGGAAGAGAACTATTCATTTATTTCATCTGAGCTGAACTAACTCCCTAGAGAATCTAGTGAGAGAAGGTAGGAAGAAAGGTAGGTCGCTAGAGCGCTAGCCCTACCTAACAATATAGATAGTAAGGGGGGGTGGGTTTCTTCCGGGGTACCCGGGGTGTAAATGGGAAGAGTTAGGACAACAGGTAGGGTTGTGAGTGCTGCCAGTAGAGCAGGCTCACTCTACTGATCATGACTCAGACGAAGGTGTCTTGGCCGCAGCGGTGAGGAAATGAGACTCAACACGGTTGTGTTTGAGCTACCGAGACCACTAACAGATCGGCCAAATCTTTTTGGTATATTTATTTCAGGCATGTTAAATTGCTTCAAATAAATTACTTCCAATAAAGTAAAAATATTCGAACTCTATAAACTTTCGGATTTCCCGCCTGAAGATTGAAGTAGTTCGTGAACCCCGCCGGAAGCTCGGTGGCCAATAAACGCCGCGTGACAAGTGGGCGTCTTCGTTTCGCAGATAGTTTGGTCAAGTCAGTACCGCTGTGCTAGTGCAACATGACAGCCGCGTCCTCCTGCGTCCTAGAAACTACTCCTGACACCTTATGAAGTCCTAGTATTGTTATCGGAATATCACTGGTTCGTTGACCGCTGACACAGACTAGGACTAGGAAAAAAGCGCCCAGGGGAAAAAAATCGCCTCACTCGTTTCCAATAGCATGTATGTTCATCATCATCAGCATTAGCCATTCGACGACCAGGTACTTCTGAACAAAAGGCATCTTCGATAGTTTTCCATTTTGGTCTGTGACTACAACAGGCCTGCTGCATCCACCGGAATCTTGCAAAGTTTTCAGGCCAACCTTCCACGTCCTGATGGAGGGCGTTCGAACCTCCATTGCACAACCTTTTGTATCCACCGGCTATCTTAATCTTGTTAAAGAATCAAAAGCTTAAAAATGTCAAGTCCAGACTGCGAAAAAAAAACATCCATTCGATTATTTAGGGTTTTTTTGTAAAACTTGGCAAAGGTCACGGAGGTCACATGAATTAATCAGATACAACAGAGATGTTTTGCCTTCGTATGATATAGTTATGGTAGTTAATAAAAGCATACCAACCTTATGAGGAGTCATTCATCTCAATTGCAATATTGTGTAAAGCCACCAGAGCAATAATGACAGTTTTGCTACCGGTAGCCCATGCAACAAACACTGGAAACGTTGTTTCTATACACCAAAACACCTCTCAATGGTGTTTCTAGTGCATATTTTGGCTTCATTGTACCTCTAGAGGGATTGGTAGGTCTGAGTTCAGGGGTAGTAAGATATGGGAAGGGGATAACCCGAATCTCCAATAAGTCGTCTCCTGAATGTGCCGTTCTGAAAATAGTGTTTTAAATGATTAAAAATTAGGCTATCGTGAGTGCTGCCTCGCCACCTAGCCACAACATCTCTGATTCTCAATTCAACATCACAGACATCTGGGAATAATAGCATTCTGATCCCCTCCTGTTTTTTTATTATTTTTGTGTGAGTACAATGGATTACACAGGCCCCTATTACACCGGGAAATTCTTTTATTAGAGCGAATTTTTAAATGAACACGTCCTGCTCCTGGACAGAGCGTGACATTTTTATGAACTGGCTGGCTTTACTGGCTATGGCGCGTGCCACTCTGGCACAAATTAAGGTTGGAAGAAACTTTACAGTATTTAGCGGCTGCTAGTAGGTTATAAAAGTAGGCACTTACTTTGCAGCGTCCCCAACATCGTATCACACCAAAACCTGAAGTCCAGGGGATGTACCAGCGCCTCTTTTATCATGAAAGATTTACTATAAACGTGATAATCGCTCTGAGAATTTCTTTATTGAAGCGTTATTTCAATTTGAAATTTTAGTCCCGCAGGTTCAAAGGTTCACAGGTCCGCAGGTATGTGTACTTAATAAAATTGTAATTTCTTCTTCTTCTTTGTCGGTATCACTCTTGACAGAGTGGTCGTGGTCATCACTTCAAGCGTTGGTGGCAAGCTGCACAACACGCCGCCACTCCTCTCTGATGGCTGTCCTCCTCGTGCATTCATACAGAGACGATGAGAATTGTAATTTACTAACGGATTATTGTACAGAACATATTGAAAAGAGTAACTGCTGAGTTTCTTGCCGGTTCTTTTCAGTACAGAAACAACTTTACGACACCGGTGGTTGAGTCACATTATGTTTATATACTGTGTATTTTTTTTTATTTCTAATAAAGTATTTAAGTCTATTATTAAGTCCATTTTTCTTTGTTTGATTAAGTTTTTGACGATTCGAAAGCACTTGTAACAGGCCTATTTGAATAAAGATATTTCTGATTCTAATTACAAAAGGGGTTGACGATGCTAGACTTTACGACGTCTTCAATGCCTAGCCACTTGTTGAATATGATTTATCGCAGTTTGTAAGTGAGGATGTGCCGTGTTGCTCTTTCACGTAAAAACTACTGAATGGATATTGAAACTTTAGAATAATGAACATCTGAACAAGACAATGGCTTTTTCTTACTTAAGTCCACGAGGACGGAGACGCGGATTGCCGTAGGTATTCTATTCCCCCAGACCCTTTTGCAACGTGCCTCTGACTGCCCCGTTTTGGAAATAGTAGACAGCGTCAACCTGGTTAATTCATACATTACAATGAAATACTTAACAAGATCTACTCGCTGCGATTGTCACTGTAGGATCTTCTCCAGATTATCGCATGTAAATCCGTTTTTGGCCGTAAGTGAAGTTAATAAGTATTTTATCTGTAAATAATTTAAGGGAATTTTTGTTAAAGATCATAAATAAAGTTTTGAATTTCCCGCACGGACAAAGAAAAAGTTTGTAAGTGCCGATCAAAATCCGGTGGCCAATAGCCGCGGTGCTTGTAGTGGGCGTATTGAATTGCGGAAATCACGGCCAAGTGCGCGGCGCTTGTGCAACGTGAGAGCCGCGTCCTCCTGCGTCCTAGAAACTACTCCAGACACCTTATGTAGTCCTAGTGTATTTATCGGAATATCACTGATTCATTGACCCTTGAGATAGACTGCGTGGGCGGTGTGGCAGTCGGTGGTCTCGCAAAGAAAAGAAGCTCTCCACTCAAGGAAAACTTTGCCTTACTTGTGCTTTAAGATTTTGTTATGTTCATCTTCATCACCATCATAACCCGTAAGATGCCTACTGCTGAACATCAGCCTCCTCCAAAGTTTTCCATATTGTCCTATTGTAGACGGCCAACATCCACCGAAATCCCAACGTGGGGATGGAAGCTTCCTGACGTCTAAAGTGGTCTCTAAACGTTCGGTGTTGCCATGTACAACTTAGGCGGGCTTATTTCCAATAGCAATCTGTATTATAAATGAGATAATAATGAATAAGTATCAAATAGTATCAGCGGTTGACGGTGGCATAATGAAATTAATACTTCCATGAATACATATTATCTATCTAGATTAAATACTCTCTTTCAAGCTTCGGCAATCGTCCTCCCACGATCCTTCTACACATTTGTTTGTCAACATGCGATAGATATTCTGTTGTGTCTGGCTTCATGAAACGTGAGAGGTTACAAATAGTTCACTGTCCCGCGTGGATCCCCCGCAACCCGCATCCCGCTGCGCAATACGCACTGGAGATTCGCCCAAGCCAGTGCCGCTATGCTAGTGCAACACAACGACCGCGTCCTCTTTAGTCCTAGAAATAACTCCCGACATCTTATGGGTTCCTAGTGCTTGGATCGGAATATCACGGTTACGCTGACCCCTTGAGATGGATCGACTAACTGCTTCTGCTGTGTTTTTTTTTTTATCATGTTTATATTTTCATTGTATTGTGGTCACTAAATCAATTATTTTTCTTTCTTTCTTTCTTTCTTCACAAGCTAGGCTTGAAGGCGTAAGGCTTCTTACGGCTAAAGCGAAACTGTGCTAAAAAGGATGAGATAAGTTAAGACATAATACGTACTTTTTTGTACATCCAATTAAGAACCAAGAAATATTCAAAAATACATTATAGCGGCCCGGCCCACTGCCACACTAACCTGCCATGCCAACCCGCTACGGCATCGCTAACTTTTGTCCTCTCATCGATTTCCTCATTCTTGATATACGATCTTGTAGCGATATGCTGATCATTAGTTTAACCATTGCCCATAGCAAATAACACGCACTGGTTGTAGACCTTGCCTTAGGCACTGAGTTACGTGGCGTGTAAGAAGAATAAAGGTTACATTGATTCGCGAAATATTTGTCTAAGTTGGAACTATGACCTGCCTTCTTAATAAAAATACATAGATAGAAAAAAAACCGACAGCTGATAGCTGACATCTGCTAAATGACAGAAATCGAAAACGGGCTTGTTTGTTGGTTATTTTATCAGGCCATACTTTTATTTCTCGTATGCAAATAAATCATGACTCAATATTAAATTGTTTGATAAGTGAGGTATTTTTTTATTAATGCTTTTTTGGAGACTCAGGAAATACAAGCAAACACCATGTTTATCTACGAGTTCATGGGAGGAATAGTGGACACAATCACAGGCGGTGAGCAGTTACGTTCCGGTTTGTAGTTTAGTATCAATAGGCGTTTGTTACGGCAGGCTCAAGAGGCTGTGCGTACAGTGCTCAGCTATGAGTTTAGAACTCGAGCAGCCAGCTGGCAGCACTCAGATATCGTAGAGCCATATGATTTATATGAATTTTTGACACTTCGGTTTTGTTCTGCTCAATTTATTTTACAATGCACTTTCCACTTTGGTTTGAATTATGCTTTAAAAAATCTCTATATAAAAATGGATTGCTGTTCGTTAGTCTCGCTTAAACTCGGGAATGGCTGGACAGATTTGGCCAATTTTGGTTTCGAAATATTTATAATGGTCGAGGGAAGGTCTAAAAGGTATAAATGTTTGACAACAGAACGAAGTCTGTTGGGACAGCTAATAATTAAACAGATGCTTTTAAGTACAATTTGAAAGCTACTTCTAATCAACTATCAGAAAGTAAGTATTGGTTCAGTAAGAACCTGTATTATAGGTTCACAACTGAATATCAGTATAGAGGTTGGCCGGGTAGTTGAGAATCAAAGCTAAGGGTAAGTTGCACCATAGTAGAAGTTAAAGTTAAAGTTTTTGTCAAATTTGACAATTTGACGTCATTTTTGCTTACCTGTCCGGTACTTTAACTGAAATTTTGATGTTCGTTATTGTTAAAGTCAGATGGTGCAACCCAACCTAAGATTTTTACTATTATGCAATACTTTTTATGACTTATTGATATGTAAAAACAAACAAATATAACATACGAAGATAATTTAGCTTCAAACGTCAAGTTTCCGGCATTTCTGCATCACGATTAGATGAAGGGGATAATTTTGAGTTCGACAAAAAAGTAATGGTTAGTTAGTAAACAATTACCTATTAGCTGCTCAGCTTCAGACCCTGTTCAAGTAACGCATTTTCTATATATGTATATCATAAGTGCGAGTGAGAGTGCAAGTGCGAAATACCTCTTTTCTTCTAAAACGCGACACCTGGACAAACACCAAGTGGTAGTTGGCTTGACGACAAATAAACACAACAAAGTTATGACTTTGACTATGTTTTAGGTGAAGACGAAGTGTCATACGATCCGCACGAGCATCGCAAAGTAGAGAAACCTACATCGTAAGTAATATGCTGATACATTATGTCTAGCTGTATGTTGATCTTAATGATTAATGAGAGCGTAGCATCGGTCGTCAGACAATCAATCAACAATCGTGAAGATATGTCATGTTTGAGGTCTTAGCTAACTCAGAAATATACCAGGACATTGTAACATGAATAAATATCAGAAGAAACAATAAGTAGAGGTAATAAATGCTAGTGTCTTGACATTTACATCTTAGCAATTGAATGTATGTTTCCAGTGTTGCTTGTCACTGTACTACTGCTAGGTACTACAACATTTTTATGCAACTTTCGCAGATACACAGACACAATGATCCACCTGATGAAGGGCAGCATCGGGGCCGGCATCCTGGCCATGCCCGACGCCGTCTCGCGAGTCGGCATCGTCTCCAGCTTGGTCGGCGTGCTCCTCATCGGCGGGTTCGCCACCTACTGCATTCAACTCCTTGTTAGTTTCACAATCATATAACAAAGTCAACAATGAATCCGAGATATTCTACATTTTCATTGTTTTATTTCTAAAAGTGGGCTAAATACCGGTACATTAAATAAATAATATAAAATCTTGACAAGGGTGGTGGCACACACTGAAAACATTTTGCCCTGCCCTCTGCTAGCTACCTCTGGTAAGTTTCCCATTGGTGTGCAGATCGCGGCGCAGTACCACTTGTGCAAGCGCTGGCGGCGCGGCTACATGGCGTACCCCAAGTCCATGCGGCTGGCGCTGCAGGACGGTCCCAAGTGCATGCGCTGGTCCGCCAACTCCTTCTACTACTTCGTCGACGTCGTGCTCATCCTGTGGCAGCTCGGCATCTGCTGTATATACCTCATATTTGTTGCAGAGAATATCAAACAGGTACGGAGAGTACGATATACTCGTAATTTCTTGGGCACTCACACATGCCTTTTATTTTGTATTCGTATTGTGATCTATTTTTCCTGGACACAGGTTTGCGACTTCCATGGGCATGAGTTCTCGTTGCGCATGCACCTCTCCTACCTGCTCGGGCCACAGATCCTTCTAAACCTAATGAAGAACCTCAAAGTGCTGACTCCTGTCTCCACCATTTCCAATGTGGTCACGATACTTGGCCTGATACTAGTATTTTTTTACTTGATTGAAGAGGATATAACCTTTGATGAAGATAAATTAAAGATGAAAAGTATAGAGAGTATACCCATATTTATCGGAATAACTCTATTTGCCCTAGAAGCGGTCGGTGTTGTAAGTTTTATTATTTTACTAAGTATCTTATTTATATCATTTAATGGTTCTAATAAGCGTGATATCTTCCATGAACACTTTCGTCCTAATGTTTGTGTTTCTATTGTACTACAATACAAATCATCAAACGGATTATGCCATCCGCTAGAACTTTTATCAAATAATTAAACTGTACATGCTCTTATGCAAAAAGAATTATTAATCAAAATTATGTCATCTAGGAAACCGCATCTGTTGCATTGATATAACCAAAAAGAGGAAAATACGGCATCCTTGTGCCAAAAGTGGCCACCAAAAACCGGTCGAATGGACCTGTTTGCAAGCCAATATGTCAGCGATTTTTTCGCGAGCACATCATTCAAACGTCAATGTCATGTGCCAGCTTTCGAATTCACGAAGTATGAACGTAACGTATCTTCCTCTTTTTGTTTAAATCAATGAGCTGATGTTACACTTTTTCCAGGTCTTAGCACTTGAGTACAACATGGACAACCCAAAGAACTTCGTAGGGCTTTTCGGACTGTTCAACATCGGCATGGCGGTCATCATGAGCCTGTACACAGTGGTCGGCGTGTTTGGCTACCTGAAGTACGGCTCCACCATCCAGGCTTCGATCACGCTCAACTTACCGCACGACCAGAAGTTAGTTTCAGTTTAGATGCCGTTAGCATACCAAAGCAGAACCTCAGCCAATGAAACGTTGTTAAGACCCTTGCAATATTTTTTTACTTTGGTATCATTTATTTATTATTTATTAATTTATTTATTAAACACAATTAAACGGGCTTAATCATAATCTTATCTTGATATCGTTTCTGTACTGTCTGGTGATTTATGGGCAAGACCTGGTAATTAAGATGAGTTATTCTCCATCATACGCCCTATTTCCAAAAGCATTATTTAATTTAACGCATAGTACATTCGCTCGCTCCCCAATGTTATTTTGGTCATAAGTTGCGTGCCTGCCAGTTTCAGGGTAGCAATTTCTGAAAAGTCCAATTAGTATTCAACTATTGGTCTGAAAATATTTTTGATAAATCTTTTTATTTAACGGTTCCAAATATTTATCGAGTTAAGTATTTCAAACTGTTTTCTTTACAGGAAAGCTCAAGCGGCTAAGCTATTGATTGGTATAGCTATCTTCCTTTCGTTTCCGCTGCAGAACTTTGTGGCGTACAACATTGTGTGGCGGAAGCTCAAGAAGAGCATGGAGCCGTCAAAGCACTGCGTCACCGACTACACGCTGCGGGTGGTGCTCGTGCTCATCCCCTGTGAGCTATCTTCCACCCGCTGTCACCTTCCTTCACTTTGAATGGGCATACACAAAACAAACAACTACTATTCAACACCACTGAAAGAGCTCCACCACTAAAAATTAGTTTCTGGAGTTACTTTGTTCAAAAGTCAACAAATTCAAATTTTAACAGGAGCGTATGTTGTGGTGCCGGTTTTACGAGTACTAGCAATTTACGGACAAGCACGTATTTGTTGTTGGAATTTGATTTAGTCATTCTTAACTTGTAAAGTTGGAACTGTGTTGCGTTGCGTCACTGGGTCTTTTGTAACAATCGTACAACGAAGCAACGCAATATGGCATGTCATTAAGCTTCTCTCACACACGGGCCACACGCCAGGCCCATCAAAACATATACATACATTTTATATGGATCTGCGAATTCATATAAAAATGAGCCAGTTTTCAGCGTGCCCTAATTTCATGGTGTCCGCAGGGTGCCTGGCGATGGCGATGCCGCGCCTCGGCCCGTTCATCGCACTCTTCGGCGCCTTCTGCCTGTCGCTCCTGGCCATCGTCTTCCCGGGGCTGATGGACGCCTGCATCTGGTACCCGGACCAGTACGGCTGCTGCAAGTACAAGCTGCTGCGGGACTTCGTCATCGTCATCGTCGGCATGTTCTGCCTACTCTCCGGCTGCTACACGAGTATCCTCGAAATCATTGAACACTAGCTATTGAGCTACCTAGTGGGGATATGAATGTTCTATTCAGATACAGTCAAGTTGGGTAACTTTGAATTTCAGTGTAACATTGAATCTACTGTTTAAAAACAGTAAAAGTACCTACATACTGTTGTTTATGGTTTGTTTTTGAACCAATCCCTCATAGGACTCAACAACGTCTTTTAGTTGGAGTACTTGTCAAAAGTGAAGAAGAAATAGAAGAGTGGACTCTATTATCATCATCATCATCATGTCAGCCGAACAACGCCCACTGCTGGGCATAGGCCTCCCCCAAGGATCTCCACAACGATTGGTCCTGCGATGTCCGCATCCAGCGGCTTCCCGCGACCTCGACAAGGTGGACTCAATGTTACACTAAAATTCAAAGTTACCCAACTTGTACGTATGTTGAATTTTCATGGTAATTTATAAATGTAGTAGAACTAGAAGTCAAAGAGTATAGTGAAGTAAGCCCAGAAGCTCGAAACCGTCATCATTTTTCTGTCTTCATATCAAACAGTAATTTTGTGAAATAAATTATTTTTTTTAAAAAAAGGTTATCACTTTCCTTTCTTTGATTCGAGTATAATCGTCCTAATTGATGATTTTACACCGCATAGACACAAAGCTTTCTTGTCATGTTCTGCATAAATTACTACCGCGCTGTTAAACAGCTGTGTTCGATGTGGTCAATGTGTGGTCTGGACATGTTTTGACAGCTCTACGGGTCTGTAGGGTGAGCGCATAGAGGATCTCAACCCTGTTTACGTTGCACTTGATTCAGTGTATTTACCTAACCCTTTCGCAGCGGATAGCGAGTTAACTCGTTCAGAAATTGTGTACTTAGACACGGTGGACGAGAATACTCGTTTGCATTTATCTGCCACAAGCTGCCACTACATACGGAGCACTGAAAGCGAAAACTGTGCTCGTTCGGACGGGCTTAGTGTACTCTGTACTTCAAGCCTAGATGTTATTGTCATAGTCATAATTAGTATTGCTAGGTTAAAATATATACTAACTAATATCTCTAATCTTGAATAAAAAATAATTTGTCAAAATTAGCTACTGTAAGTTTCAGCGTGATGCTACTCCCTCAGCCCGAATACGAATGATTATCTCAATTCCAATGTGGTACATATTCATGAAAAAAAAACAACATAGAGTTAATAAAATGTACTCTCTTGTTTTTGCTGTTATTACATACAAGCCGTGGTCGTGATAAGAAGTGGGTACCTTTCTGGCACAACCACCATAGATTTTAAAGATTTTCTTACAACTTTAAGATGAAATAATAATGTAAATCTATTTCAATCAAATGTGATGCATTCTTTTAATAATTTTGATCGGTCTTTTATACGTTTAAGAGCGGTTTACTCTTTCTAAGAAGTTAGGTAAAATTTTAAAAAAACTGGTTTATTCTAATAAGTGGCTTTACTTTATAATTATAAATAGGGTACTGAAGCCAAAAGATGAACGACCCCCAATACATGAACGTTCGATGCAAATATTCCATAAAAAAGTTGCCCCTTTCTTTATGTTACATAGTGACATCTTTCGATGTGATTTCAAGAAACTTGCGCGCGAGCTGTGCGTGCACCACTTGCAATTATTTGATAATCATGTAGACGGTAGACGCTTCAAAATATCATAACAATCTGTCGAAAGTCCCCATCGATCGGACCACTGCAGAAACTTTCAGTCGATTATGCTATCCTGATACCATGGATCTCCGCAGACTTGAATCGACCCATCTACTAGGAACCAGCAAGAGATTTCACAGTATTCTGTCGCCACTTGCCTCACAAATGCCTCGAATAAACTCATTGATGAGATACAAAAGTTTCTACAAGAACCTATCGTAAAATACGTGAGCGCGAGACTATTTAACCTTCAGTCTTTTCTGCACCCCTGGTACTGCGGATCCACGGCACACTATTATCGAGCGGGCTTCTAAGAACCAACTCTTGATTTCGTAGTATTTACCGTTTTACTCACGAAAGGCCAAAGGCCTTTTGGTACTTACAGCACCCATTGTCCGACTGTAAACGAGGGCGAGAGAGTATTTGTTTTTGTAAACCTTGATGTTATTTTTGCAATCGCAAAACTTTAATTGTCTACCGCTATAAGAGACAGACAGCGATTTTGTCATGCGTTATTATGCCGCATGCGGCCTTCAAACTATGGATTTTTAGTAAACATGTACTAATTCCGCTACCTTTTTCCGAATTAAATGTCAAATCTATGATGCGTTTGGATGATTACTTGATCTATTCTTCTGAAAAAAATTGACAACTTTTTTTAACTTCTTTCATAGTGACATCAGCCGATGTCATTATGATATTACATTTTGATATTGTTATGTATTTTTTGTAAAACTGCAAGATTTAAGTATAAATTGTTGTTTTAAAATTCTAAAGTATCTGCAAGGTTAAATTTGATTTGTCTGATGAATTATATTATTGGAAGAGCATAGAATCTAGTGCAGAAATGATTGCTGCTGACTTCCTGTGAGTACCTATTCTCATAGATCTAATTATAGCGCGGAGGATGCTGCAACCATGCAACCTATTCCAAAAAATGCATTATAATGCTCATAAGAAGCAAGAGCGGTCAAAACTCGATTTGCTGATCGTTCACTATTAGACACCACACTACATTTACAGCAAATAAAACTTACTTACTTAGTGTGAGTGTACTCGTATACTCTACGCGTACCTGTACAACGAGACTGCCGGTTTACAACGTATTCGGGAACACCAAATAATATTGCGATTTGAATGAGTAAAACGCCATCTATTGAGTTAAGTTCAAACAGGAGGCTTTCACGTCACAGGGGTTCGGTCGGACTCCGCTTCGAAATAGCAACAACGAGTGGATTCTAGTGTTTTCTCTGTAAAAAGCTAGGGCACTTTAAAGCTGACTGAAAACAATGCTTTTGAATGTTTTGTAAGTGATGGAAGATAAAAGAAACATAAATCGTTGATACGATTTTGTTTTTCTTCAAAAGCTATAAAGAATTATAAAAAAAAATGTGTGTGATTTTTGGTTACCCATAATTTTTACTAAAAATCAACCTTATTTTTTTTGTTTTTTTTCAGTAAGTAGAGTTAAAGTCTATAAAGATTACTTACTAGGATGTTAATACCTATTATGATGTCTGAGACCAATTATTCCTTCGACAAAGATCTTGTAAAAAACAAGACTTTCTAAAATTTTGATGTTAACAAAAAAGTCTCTAAAAGTTTTGCAAAAAGTACAAACTGATAATGATTCAGATTTGTGTTAAACTGTTAAGATGGTCTAGTTGTTTCTGAAACCAGCTGAATTATTGGCAAATAAAGTTAATTTTAGCTTCTTGCTTCGAATTACTAGCGCAGAATATATTGCTATTGAAAAATATACAGCTTATTAAGGTATAAGAGAAGCAAGGCTCAGAGACTCGTGTCCACAGGAGCCGCGCAGACGGCGCCGCGCCGACGAGGAGAGCTGCGCACGCGCCGCAGCGCCGCGCCCCCGCACACGCTGGTTCGTACCACTCACAGATACAACTCCTACTTTTAGGATTTTTGCTAGTTTGCACTGCGATTCATTCATGTATTACAGGTTTACCTATGATCTTTACCATTATTACTAACCTTCATAAAAAAACATTCTAAAACTTACAATTATTACAATTTGGTACCTACTGAATGTAACAAACAATTACAAGTAAACACTACTTACAATAGAACCTTCATACTTAGGTAACTCATTCAAATAAATTTAAACAATCGAAAGCTTTTGTAAATGACTAGGCAAACGCGGGAATTCACTCATATTTACCCATTCACGAGATGGGAGTGATCTGAGCTTAGCAAATAAGTCAGAATGTCGGTTTAGTTACTTTATTTGTTTAAAATAATTGAATATTTTTTCCCATAAAAATAAAACAATGTAATTCAAATAATCCAATGATAACAAATATCGAATTATACATAATGATTTGACTCTATCCGTACTAGCATCGATAAACATGAGCTAGCTGCTTCTTCAGAATGAACGTATTATATGTTTTAATGACTTTTAGGTCAGGGTAAGGTATTAACGATTCAATAAAGAGGCTAACAATTTCGATGGCAATATTCAGACCTTCGACATGTGGTTTCATGGTGTAATGGTTAGCACTCTGGACTTTGAATCCAGCAATCTGAGTTCGAATCTCGGTGAAACCAAACGTTCCTTTTATCATTGTTTACGGTTTATATATGAAACTTCTTCTAATTTTAGGTTAGTAATTTAAAACATTATCCCACGAGGAGTATTTTTAACCTGCGAGTACAGTTCTAATTGGCATCACGAATTTAGTTGCAAAAGAAACTTATTTCAGATGAATGACTTGTTGGGGTAAGTGCTTTTTGCGTTTTATTATTCATTTTATTGTTCGAAAAAAATATGTACATACGTTAAACAAGAACAGCGCTCTACGTGAATAAGTAAGTATATGCCACGAGGAAATAGTTGTTCATGGTGGGCAAGCACCCAGGAAACATAAGCAAAAGGAGGTTGATTTATATGACGTCACCCGCAACAGGAACGAGAGCGAAGGACGTGAGATGCCTATATCCTGGATCAATACCGCAAGCACTACAGGTGCATTCGTCTCACTCCCTCATTGAAACTTTCAGAAGCTTTTGCACTCTAGTGGTTTTCTGAATTCCTGGTACCGCAAAAAGCTTGAAGACATGGTTTTCAGGTTATATTGAGATTTGACCGGTTGAAGAAATAAAAAAATGTGTTACCTCAAAATATGGTTATCTTGTGGAACATTATAATAACTGACAGTTTTGGCTTGTATTTATTCATCAACCTGATGCTCAAATTAGTTGAAACGTTTAAAGAAGTGGCGGTTTTTATTGAAAAGATGCTTAAAAAGAAGCAGCATGTTATTATAATGATAAATTAATGCGATGCGATATCTTGATCCGAATGATAACTCTTACTTACATTTTTAATCCTAAAGTTTTTTTTCACAATTTGTAATACTACCGACGATGTTTATAACACTCGTGTGCCCTAGAATTTTAATTAATCATATTTGAACTCCCAATGTTTGTTTTTTATAACCGACCGGCTAACTGTTAACAACAAAATGAAAGATAATGAAAATAAAAACATTAACAAAACATCCAGAAAGATCTGATAAGATACCGTAACGATTCATAGTTATTCAGAAAGAAAAGATAATTTTCCCAGAGTAACACACTTAATAAATATTAATTATAAAAAACATTGAAAAGTTCTAAGTACATCCATCGCAAGCAACATGCAAGCAGTCAAGAAGTTTTTTGGGTTTTGAGATAAAATAACCACGAAGGCTGTTTTACTAACCTTCTAACCTAATCTAATCCAATGGGTTTCGCCCCGCCTAATAAAAAATATTACGAAATAAAATAATATACGAGTAATACACCATTTTGGGGCCTAGTATCAAGTATCCCTGGTATATCGAAACAAATAAATGTATTTATCTCTATATATAAAAATGGATTGCTGTTCGTTAGTCTCGCTAAAACTCGGGAATGGCTGAACCGATTTAGCTAATTTTGGTTTTGAAATATTTGTAATGGTCGAGGGAAGGTTTAAAAGGTGAGTAATCATGAGAAAATGCTGGGAATACAGTAAAAATCTCAATTTTAGTTTCCTCTTAGTAAATGTTACTACCTGCCACGTGACACTAAATGTTTGACAACAGAACGAAGTCTGTTGGGACAGCTAGTATACAATATAATTAAGTTATATAAATGAAAACGTTAAAACGTAGTTATCAACTGAGTTTACCTACTAACCTAGTGTCGAGTAGGGACCTACACCTACGTGTGGGTAGGTAATGCTACGGAAGACGCCGTGAACAGTACCTCCTTCGAATGGTAATGTGGGTAAGTGGGTCGGCGGGACTCGGGCAGGGGTGGCTACCCTCACAAACGCGTGCTTACTAGTAGGCGTGATACATCAAGTTAGAAAACTGACACCTTCTCGGTCCATTGGCCCAAAAACGTGGCGCCAGGGGAGGGGGGGGCAAGGGAGAGGGGAAGTACGCCCTTCTAACGGTTTTGGAGGTCGGGTTGATAAGATCTATGACCGAACTAAAGGACGCGGGAACAATGGCTACGCACCTTTTTTTGCTATCCAGTAAAAGTGTGAATAGAAGAATGGGCACAGGATGTTAACGCTAACCCATTTTATTTTGGGTTGACGAAGTAGGTAGTTACTGTTCTATTATTTGTAAACCAAGCTATCGTTTCTTATTTTTATTGTTTTATGTGTTTTCAATCAATTTTAGTTTTTTCATAGCATTAGCTATGTGGCGTATTTGAAATGAATTGTTCACATTTATCATTACCACAATCACTTATTTCTTTTATTAACTGGTGGACATTTATTTGACAAACATTTTTTTAATATTGTACCTACGACATAACGTAACATCCTAACAGGGAAAAAACCTATAGATAGAGGTTACCTATATGAATTGATTTACCATTTTTTTTTAACTGTCGTTTAATTATCTATAGTCAGAAATCAAAGATTTGTTTTTGTGCGATTTTGTTTCATGATGTGTAATGGGAGAGGCCTATGTCCAGCAGTGGACTGCAACAGGCTGATGATGATGATGATGATGATGATGATGATGATGATGTGTTGTGCTGGTGCTACGGACGAGACCACGGATCTCGTAGCGCTCGCAATACTTTGACTAAGAGTATGAGTTGCAACTTGCCATTTCTCGGTAAAAGTAATATCTCTCCAGTAAGAAATTAACTAAGTCGAATACTAATTTTTAGAAAATACTTTTTCTGCTTATTTTGTTTCTGTATTTGTTTTATTATTTTGACAATTATTTCTTATGTCTGTAATTTTTTTATTGGTTTATAAGACATGAAACAAAAAGAACCCACAAGTCATTTACGATTTATTAGAATTAGGAAGTAAATTCTAAAGTGATTACAAGAAAAAAAGAAGTTGGGAATAACATAATTATCAATGCAGAGCTTTTACTATAAGATCACTTATTTAATATTGCATCCGTTGTGGCGACTCTGGTGCACCACCTCTGACGCGGCTTCTGCTACACTAGGAGAGCATACCTTTGTAGGAGAAGGCAGATCTTAACACATCGTAGTAGTACATATACATACATCCAGCTACATCAGGCGGGAATTCAACATAGAGCAGCTATCGCCATCTGAAAGGGACGGATATCCATTCACGTAATTTTAAACGCTTTGGTTGCTTGTCCAAAATATAGCTTTGTCACATTTCAACTCATCAGTTTCATCACTCAACAGACAGAGACTAATATAGTGACCTATACTCGGATTTTTAATTGTAGTCAGTGAAATGACATTTTCAGTGTGGCAGGTTTTCAATCCCAAATAAATAGTGATGTGGTAAATCGAGTTTTTACAATTAAAAGTTAGTCGACATTACAGCCTGGCAAAAAAGTCGTAGTGAATGACCACGTCCCACTTCCATATGTCATTACTGGCAACACACACTGGTCAGACTTTCGTTTTGAGACATAGAGGTATTTCGGTAAACTGTATTTAGTAAATAGATTTTCAGTTTCAAAATGTTTTGTTTCTGTATTATATTATTTACAGGTAAGAATTTCGTTTATTAACAGGTCATACAACTGGAAAAGTTTGGTAGGATACAACAGTAGAATCTTCCATACAAGTGTTTTCTGAAGGTTTGACTACAGGCCTAAAGGGCCCAACCGGCAAAGGACGACGCCTTATAATTTCATATATAGGCAGTGATGAAGGTTTTGTAGATTCCGGTTTACTTATTTTTGAATCAAATAATAATAGTATGGACTATCATGAAGAGATGAATTCAGAATCGGAGTCGGAATCAATAGCAACCGTAACGAATAAAATCGTATATAATTACTTGTATTTTGCTGACTTTCAACTGTTAATTCCCCTGAACCTCTTTGAACATTTTTTTTCCAGCTATGGTTATAATTTTTTAGTGAGAAGTTTTAATATGGAGGTAGGGCCCATATTTCTTAAATCGAAATTATTTAATTCGTTTTGTACACTATTAAATATTTACAATTATTTAAATAAGGCTTTGATACCTCATAAAATAAATCATGACTAAATGTCTTAGTCTAGTGATTGCCGAACGTCACTATTGTAGCGGGTCACCCTTTTTTGTATCAGTCACTGTTGAAGTTGTCATTTCGCTGACTACAATTATTAATCGTACTATAGGAAAGTTTTTTTTTTTTTTAGTTTTTGCGGCAAAAACTTTCTAGTTCTAGTAGTTTATCGCTTGTAGAAGTACTATTGAAGAACTTGAAAATTCTACGTTAGTTCAGTTTTTCAAATTCATTTAGTGTTCAACTTGAGAGACGTTTGTATAGATTGTTTTCAGGTTATATCACAAAACGATAAAAAGTATGTATAGGAGAACTAATCAACAAATTGTTGCAGCTGAAACACAGTCACAGTCGTTGAAAAAGGCCAGGGAAAATGCGTTTCAGGAATTCTAAGACCAAGCCTGCATAATCTAGAAAGAGGTCTTACAGAACACCCTTACAACGTTCCCTGGATCAATATGTACCCTAATGGAAAACATCAGCACTACATTTCACAGCCAATTTTAAAACCAAAAAGCACGGGTTGAGGTCGCGTGCTTTAAAAGTCTTGAATGTTAATGTTGTCAGCTTTTATCACTAGATGGCAGTCCTAAACACAGATCGTATCCTCGTCAGTATCTATGTACCTTTACAAGCCACGTAGGCGTTGTTTTGATCCGTAGGTACTGGGATATCATAAATCAAAAGAGAACTTTAGTAACCCTTTAACAGTCAAAACTGCCTATGAGTATCCATTCAGAATCAGAATCATAATTTCTTTATTTAAATGGACCTATTCTGCTTTTAAATCGTCAAGAACTAGGTAAATCAAGGAAACAAAAATATACTTTATAATAAACTAAATTACTATAATAGAAATTCTGAGAATTATTCCCCTGACTCAATGAATTATTTTATGAATGTAAAGCTCGTAACTATCTCTGTCTACCTCCACGTGGCTTGTAATAGTAGTTGATCCAGGAGGTATATATCGTTTACGTTTAGGTAATAGGACAGAAGACGCCGTGAACGGTACGTCCTCCAAATATTGAATGTGGGTAAGTGGGTCGCCGGTACTCGGACGGGGGTGGCTACCCTCACAAACGCGTGCTTACTACGCAGTAGGCCTGATACATCAAGTTAGTAAACTGACACCTCCGGTCCCGCTGCTCCATTGGCCCAAAAACGTGGCGCAAGAGGGGGCAGGGGGAGGGGAAGTACGCCCTTCTAACGGTTTTGGAGGTCGGGGAGATAAGATTTATGGTTCCGTTAACAATGGCTACGCACCTTTTTTGCTATCGAGTAATAGTGTAAATAAAAGAATTGGCGGAGTGTGTTAGCGAAGCGACTAGCGTACAACATCTGTTGTATCTTGGAATGAATTGCTAATTTATTCAATAACTAAATATCGACTATCGTCTCGTTTACTCTTTATTCTTTTTTTTCAATTTGAGCATAATTTAGGTTGTTGTTTTGTGGAGGCCATTCACCTCTTTTTCTTCATTATTATTAACCACCTATTTTAGTAAAAACAATGTTTTGTGCTAGCTTCGGCTATCTTTAATTTTTTAAAATTATTTGACTTACTTAATGTTTGATTTATAAGTAAAGATTGTGGGTTATTATGATACATACTCATATTTCGATGGCCAAATAATTGAAAAGAAATGTCAAGAAAGGTTCCTTGGTCTTATTTTGGACACATACTTGAATTGGAAACCGCACATTTCTAAAATTAGATCAAAACTGGTGTCGCTTTCAGGATCCCTTCATGGTATAACAAAGTGCTTACCTGAAAAAGTTCGATACACAATTTATAATACCCTATTGAAACCTCACATAGATTACCTCATCGAAATCTGGGGTACTGCAGCCAAGACCAATCTTGAAGTTATACAGACAGCACAAAACAAAGTAATTAAAATTTTATTTAACTACAATTTTCGAACAAGTACTAAAAAAATTTATGAGGAAACCAAAATAATGAACATTAAACAAACATATGTTTACTACACAAGTATACTAATACATAAAATACTTAGCGGACACATTCATACAAATATAGCTTTCACTAAAAAATCTCAAACGCAAAAAAAGAGACTTCGTAATTCCAATTTCTTAGTAACGCGACCCCCTAGAACTAATTATGGCAAAAATAACATTGAATTTGAAGGCGTGAAAATATATAATAAATTACCAATAAACATTAAAAACACTCAATCGATGTTCACTTTTAAAAAAATATTAAAAAGGCATATTCTAGAATACATGTCTTAATAATGAATAAAACAAGTAATTTAAGCTAGGCCTCATTTATGCAACCACGTTTTTTCTCTTTATTTCATTCATAATTTAGTTTTTTGAGATAACAGGAAAAAAATATTTAAAAAAATAAACAGCCATCAATGCCGCATCTAATGTTTTGCGCTTCGTTCATCCGCGCCGAGCCCACAGTCAGCGCTCGCGCACCGCACTTCGTGTCGACCGTCTGCCATTGATTCATTAGTGTACATTAGAAGATTTCAGTAATACCCACTTTGTTTGGTGATATTTTTTGTTATTTCTGTGCGCTCGCAAATAGCTCAAAAAATATGTTTAATTGTAATTTTTTTATTCTCAGTAAGCGAATGAGAATTCTTATGAGAATTAATAATAAAGATCTTAAACCACATACTCATATTTTCTAAAACCTAGTTATAGTGCACGAACGCACACTTCAATCCAACTACGAAGCTTTTAATTTTGTGAATCTTTAATATAATCTGCTACGCGCGCTACGGCTACGACCGAGACTACGAATCACGTAGCAGTCTAAGTAGAGTGCTCAGCGGACAAGTTGCGTGCACCGCTTACAGTCCCACTATGTAATCTAGGAAATTTGTACATTTGACAGCTACCAGTATCATTGTAAATTGTACTTCATTTCCATAGAAATAGGATTCATAAGCTTTGGCTTGACTTTTGAGCCTGACAGAACACTGTAAAGAGCAACGCACAAAGTTTAATTGGCAATTACACTGGCAGCTGCTGTCAAATTATATTTCTTATATTATACTACGCACGCCGAATGATGATCCCTATGACAGTTCTTTGGCGCTTAACTTTGTACTGACGTCCTGTCACAACAAATCCTTTAGAGGTCCATTAAAAAATGAAAAAAATCATAATTGTGTACATTTGTAAATTATAAAAATAAATATTAAGAATTTATTACGTAATGTTCGTAAATAATGGAAAAAACTCAATGCAAATGTACATGGTACGTGCTGCAAAAGTTACGTCGTCAAGCTGTTATCGACTAAGAAGGTGCTCATCGATAAACAAAATATCGATAATTTGTTGCAAAAAATTAACAAATGAAGTTTGTATTTTATTTATATCAATCGGAATCTGATACAGGGTCAAGCGGATCTTCAGAATCTGAGTCTGAACTTCGGGTCTGTGGCCTCCTTTTGAATAGTTTTCCATGAAGCTGGCAATTATGAATTCTTTAAAATTCAATTCAAGAAGAATTCTAAACTCTCAAACTATGCAATTAGAATCAAAATTAAAGTATAGTAAAATAAAATATAATTAAGCTGTTACTTTTTATCCAGTGTTTTACGTCCATCAATGTGCGTAATCTTTTTTCAAAATAAATGAATTTTGCTTATTATGTTGAATGACCTGGCTGAATGACATGACATTTGCCTAAAAAAATTGTATTTTATCGAATTTGTTTGGAATTTGTTTCGCATCACTAATACAACTGTCAGTTGAAACGTCATAGGGATCATCATTCGTCGTGCGAACTATAGTTGAAATACCTTTTAGCATTAAAAACATTGTCTAAGTGGACTACAGTGAAACGCAGCACTATATAATCACTTGTGTTTCGCGTGTGGAATGACATGGTTTAGGTGAAATATAAATTAATTCAGAATATTATTTTTTTATTAATATTAAGATGCTCTACCAGTTAGGTATTAATTTCATTTGAATTATTCTGACACTAAGATTATCTTCCCCTAAAATAAGCAGAAATTTCAATCCTTTTTTTACTAGTATGTTTTTTTATTTGGTACACTTTTTTTTTTTTATTTAACCAGATGTGTCCCACTGCTGGGCAAAGGTCTCCCCCAAAGCTCTTCAACTATGCCTGTTAAGTGTACCTGTTTGGTACACTTAACATATTACAATCAAATAGCACAAAGTGATTATACAAAGGTTTTTCTAAATACATACATTCAGATCAAACACAAGTGCTCGCAAATTCGACTAGGCCTAACTAAACTTACGAGTAACTGGTGAATAACTCAGTACAAAAACAACTGTATACCCAAATGGTAGACTTACAATTAATCTTTTCTTTCTCTTTACATATAAATTTTCGAAATGTTTACATATAAAGTTTTGAAATATTTGTGAAAAGTCCAGGGAGGATAAAATGGGGGCTAAAGTCGAATAGCACCGCATCATCTCTCGAAACGACTGGCATTTTCATTCTTGATGAGTGTTTTTTACATGTTAGCTTTTGCTGTAGTATTTTAATCAAACTAACCGATGAAAATACTAACAGACACAAATGTCTGTTAGTATTTTCATCGGTTAGTTTGATTAGACTCGATAAAAACAGTTTAATTCTAAAATAATCACACACAACAGTTGGATAAGATGATCTATGCAACGCCTGGACTACAAGTTCACTCTTTATCAGTTTTTTAAGGTTATTGAACATTGCACACAATGTTGCTTACTCCGGTACACTATCTCTGAAGCAATGTGGTTCCTGCCGTACCAGGAGAGCATAAGTTTGAAGAAATGGGGTGATTTTCTCACGTTACCTAGTAGTAAAAAGCTATACATATAATGAATCAATAGCCTAGACGACAGCTTTCGCCTTCTGAAAGAGATGGATGATGTCCATTCATCAAACAATTTCCAATGTGTGCGTGATAGAAATAACTAGACCAATCAAAAAGCTGTGGACGGTATATAGTCTGACATGTGAAAGATAGTTTTGTAGTTTTTCAATTCATTGGTTTCAGCAGTAGACATTTTGTAACTAAAAAGCACAGAATAAGTATTTAACTTAGTGTAGCCTCGCTAGATGGCAGTCGTAAAACAGGCCCCTATGGGATGGGTTGCAGGTATTTTATGCTCTGCGTCTACCAGGAACGCATAATGAAGGTAGAAACTCAAAATTAACGGACTTCCAGTTTGCTACTACAACAGTAGCAAACTGGAAGTACGTTAATTTTGGTACGTAATGTATAAAAAAATAAACGTTAGAAAGTTTATTCTTTCATATTTTTCCTTATTGATATAAATAAACGACATTGTTTAAACTTGAATGTCATTTTTTCGGAAAAAGCCACTAATCGTTTTTTATTAATTCTGGTTTGTGCAAGATGTTTTTAAAAAAACTTTCTTTGAACGATCATAAAATACGATATTTTCTGTGTTTTTAGATGTTATCAGTTCATACTCGTATCATCACTGTGTAAATAAACTAATTGGAGATTTATGGCTTAAATTGGCCACTTTTAGCATAAAATAAAATTGGTATATGTACACAGACATAATTTGTTCCATGAACATCTTAAAATACAGAAAATTATTTTATTTTATGATCTTAACAAGAAGTAAACCACAATTTAATCAAAAACGATTAGTGGCGCTAGTGGGCAGTGGATTGACTCTTACCGCCATCCCTTGTCCATGGTGTTTTTGGTTTCGACTGAAATCGCTAGATGACAGTTGTAAAAACAGACCATGTGAGCTGCGATTCAGACACTTATGGTCTACGTATACCAAGAGAGCATAAACCTATTAAGGCCGCTCAACACTTAGCCCGCGGATCGCGCGCAATGGCTGCGAACGGGCGCGAACGCTAAGTGTAGAGCCGTTTCGCAAATTCTTCACGGTTTCGCGCTTTGTTCCCCAATTTTGGTCGGTTTTTGGTCCCGCGTCAAAGGGAGCGCGAAGAGCAAACGCGACGCGAACGTGCATGACTCCACACTCGCAGTCCGCGACACGGTCAGTATTGTTGGAGTCGTTTGAGTGTTCGGACCTGCACCGTCCATTGTGAAATTGGTAAAAAATGAGCGCAACATGGACAAACGAGCTGGAGTTACAGTTTTAAAATATTACCAAACGGAACCCATTTTGTGGATTTTGCGATTTATTTTCAATATCTACATAGTTGTAGTACGCTAACGCGAATGAAGTTAGGGACGCAGCAACAGCTGCTTCAACGTCCATTTCATTCAACGTTGCGAACACAACTGTGGAAATACCGCGAACCATTGCGAGTGTAGAGTCGTTGCTAAATTCGCGGCAAGTTCGCTCCGCGAGATCGCGCCGTGATCCGCGGACTAAGTGTGGAGCGGCCTTTAGAGGTTAGCAAATAGCGTGGCTAGACTACTCGTAGACAAATCAATAAGTGCTCCAACCGAATACATGCACAGATTGCACTGCACTGGGCGGCGGGAACACGCACACAAACAAACTTACCTTTACTACAGAAGACAAACCTTGTCAGCATAGTCGCACACATTCAGTGTCATTTTTATTCACACATGCTAACACAGTTGTACACACTGCCAATGCCACTTTGTGTATTTACACTGAGCTGGTCCAAGACGCAAAAGAGCAAAAACCATGAACTGAACGACTTATTAAAAATAATGATGTAGGATTTCACGTGCCCTAGCAATAGTTGAAATAGGGTTTTTTTTCCGCCTTGATCGTCTTTTCTATGGAAAATTTTCGAAAAATTTGTAACCATATTCTATACCTATAACCTCTCAAAGAATTAATTCCGATATAAATATTTTTTTTTTCAGTATGTTTCACTATGAGTAACTATTTATCTAGCTCATTGAAATAGGGCAGAAATATTTACACTAGGGCGACTGCTCGCAGTACTGTACTGTACTTAAACTTAATGAACTTCAACAAATAATTTAAATTTAACACAAAAAAAATATTTAAATAACACAATAAATACTCATATTCATTCCATTTATTTTTTACACATACTCATATTCATTTCTGCACCATGAAGAACTGGCCATAAACTCAGCATTAACTATCATCAACATGTTTTTTTAATTTACATTATGGGTTTGTCAAGTAAACATGAACTCTAAACAAAATGTATAGCATGCCTAAGAGATTAACAATATTATGAGAAGATTAACCTTAAATAAGCATAACCCAATGAGTACGTATATGTAGAGTGTAGGTTATGGAAAAAAAATCTTGATGCTGAATAGCTCTCAGTAGTTTAATCGTGGACCCGCGCACCCCCCCGCGTCACACTGCGCTCGTAGTTGGGCTAGGTCAGGAGGTCTCGGTCAAGCCAGTCACCCAGTGCCGCCGCGCTAGTGCAACACAGGTTACGGTCAAGCCAGTCACCCAGTGCCGCCGCGCTAGTGCAACACAGGTTACGGTCAAGCCAGTCACCCAGTGCCGCCGCGCTAGTGCAACACAGGTTACGGTCAAGCCAGTCACCCAGTGCCGCCGCGCTAGTGCAACACAGGTTACGGTCAAGCCAGTCACCCAGTGCCGCCGCGCTAGTGCAACACAGGTTACGGTCAAGCCAGTCACCCAGTGCCGCCGCGCTAGTGCAACACAGGTTACGGTCAAGCCAGTCACCCAGTGCCGCCGCGCTAGTGCAACACAGGTTACGGTCAAGCCAGTCACCCAGTGCCGCCGCGCTAGTGCAACACAGCAGCCGCGTCCTCCTACATCCTGGGAATTACTCCTGCCACCTTATGTAGTCCTAGTGCATTTATCGGAATATCACGGTTCCGTTCATCCCGGCACCGCGGCGACAAAGTTCGATGGTATCGGGAGCGGGTTCTGGAAATAGGGTTCACATAGGCACAAGGAAAACTGAGCACAAAGCAGGTTAATCTTTTAAGAATGATAAGTTTGCACCTGTTTTGTTAATGAAATCTTTTAATTTCCATCCTTTGAGAGTGAGAAAACGAGCATATTATCCTCATAATATGCTGCAAAATGGTGACATCCACCCATGCACAACAACACCATTGCTGTCGCGTATACTTTCAGATGAATAATTTGGTTTCACATGTAAAAAGGCAAATCTGTCTTTAAATTATATTTAAGTCCATTACACTCTCTTCTTATCCTCCACTAAGATATATTCAAAATCCAGCTCTTAAGTTTTTATCGGTGCTTTCGTAACATCAAAGCATTAAATGAAGACAGAGTAGACAGACAGTGGCGTGCTGTCACCGATCCCCAGGGAGGACACTAACGTTGATATTCAGCGTTGAAACTTTAAAACTGGTATAGTAAATTATACGTGCTACTTTTATTTTGTTGGACTGTAAATGTATTATATTTTCTTTAAGGCACTGCTCGCAAGAGTCACCGAAAGCCGCGTTCGAGGTCATCACCTGTTCGGTAAGCTTTTCTGAATATTTTAGCAAATCTGCAAAACAAAAAAAATGGTCACCAGTGAGTACGTACATCATACATACGACTAAAAGCATAATTTTAGTATCTTGGAAACGTTTTTTTTTTTTTTTTATAGGATAGGGGGCAAACGAGCAGACAGATCACCTGATGGAAAGTGAATACTGCCGCCCATGGACATTTGCAACACCAGAGGGGCTACAAAATGCGTTGCCGGCCTTTAAAATGGGAGTACGCTCTTTTCTTGAAGGACTGCAGGTCGTATTTGTCCGGAAACACCGCATGCGGCAACTCATTCCACAATTTCGTGGTTCGGGGCAGAAAGTTTCTGTTGAAACGAACAGTAGTGCTCTGCCAACTGTCAAGGTAGTGGGGGTGGTAGAGTTGTCGCGTAGATCGATGGCGGAAAGAGGTGGCGGGAATCAGCCCGAACAGTTCCTCGGAGCACTCTCCATGATAGATGCGATAGAGAATGCAAAGCGAAGCTACATCTCTACGCAGTGCCAGGGAGTCAAGCCTATCCGAAACTTCACAGCAATCAACAACTGTACTGGGGAGCCCCTGCCCAAAGATGAGAACAGTATTCCATGTGAGGCCGAACCTGCGCCTTATAAAGTGGCAGGCGGTGTGCCGATGTGAAATACCGTCTCGATCTATTGAGCACGCCGAGCTTCTTTGAGGCTATTTTAGCCTTACCCTCCAGATGGCCACGAAACTGGACTTCGCTCGATATGTCGACACCAAGAATTCCAATATTGGCTGCGGCAGTTAATGGGGTGCTCTCGAAACAAACCGATACGACAAAGGGCAGCTTTTTTGCGGTGAACGAGCAAACTTGCGTCTTCTTGGGGTTAAATTGAACCAGATTATGTTTACCCCAATCTGAAACCTTCTGAAACGCTGTTTCAATTTCAGACACAAGTTTGTTTCGGCTCTCGACGACGTTTTCCCGAGAAATGTTCGCGCGGCCGGTGTATAAAGCATCACCCGTACTGTCATCCGCATAACAATGAATGCCACTGATTTGTAGCATATCATTTATGTGCAAGATAAACAGCGTATAAACAGCGAATTTTTAATCATTTAATTTTTTATGGACTTGCAGGACTGGGTCGTCAAGTCCAGACGGCCGCGCGCGCAGTCCGTCGGCGAGCCCACCGGCCCGGGGCTCGATCACCGCCCGCCCATCATGCGCGCCCCCAGCCCACTGGGCGACCGCCATAGACGCGTGCCCTAACGTACAGCTCGCCACCATGGCCTCGCTCGACGACAGGCATCACCTTCTCACACAAAGGTATGGGCAATATGAAGATGTTGACTTTACTTTGGCTTGAAGTATTACACAGTGAAAAGTAAAATAAATGTCATAGTCTTGGGCATTAGGCATATTTTAAAATAAACTTTTTGTAACAAGTATCAAGGAAAAAAGGCCTTTGAACCGCAGTGGGTTCGGGTAAGTGTGATTTGGAAGATGTTCAATAATTCTTTCGGAATGTTCTTACAGGGCCGGTCTATCAGGCAGCTCAGCATACTTTTCGCTGAAACCACCCTCTATGCCAGTCCGCTTAGTGAGCACCAGGGCCCAGGCCCTGGCTGCCCCCGCGCCGTTCGCACCGTACGCTCCCGCCGCGCCACTTCGCTCTCGCGCGCTCTACCACGCGCCTGGCGACTATACCGTGCCAGACGCTAATGCCAGAGGTACTTTCCTAATATTTATTAACTGGGTACTAATAAAGTCATAAATCCACCTTATCTAATTTTATTATGTCTTGTCTCTAGCTAGTTGCAGCGCTGCCTGCACCCACCGCCGCGCCGGACGCCGCGTGGTGCGCCGGCTGCTGGCGGACCTGGTCTCCGCGCTGCCGCTGGTCTCGCACGTGGAACATGAGTCGCGACATAAGCCATCTGCCTCCTCTAACTTCTGCTGTAATGGAACAAGGTTGGTGTCTTTTCGCGCTGGATATGTCTATCCACTACAATTGAAAAAATTACAGCACGTCAGTCGCGCTGCAACCTATTTCCTCATTAATTTCAGGCCCGATAAAACTTCCGTACCTCCGGTTTCCAGCCGCCGACGCACACTTCGTGGCCCAAAGGGAGAGTCTGAGAAGACGTGTCAAGTAAATTCAGTCCCCCCTTCTGCTTCCTCTCCCGGTGACTGCCACAGCGTCGCCGTGCAAGCTCTTTCTCGCAAGTATGTGTCATAATAGTAATTCCACACAGTATTCATTCCACACAGTGCCATCTAGCCCTAAGTTAAGCAAAGCTTGCTTGTGCTGATAATGACAAGTCTCATCAAAAATGTGCCATCATGAACCAATTTACCGATGAGTCACGGAAGATTGTACGGTCAGCAATAAATTATGTGAGATTTAGGTTAAAACAATCGACCTCTCAACTCGGATATTCACATGGTTTTGATGCGGACTGTGCAATATTGTAGTTATTTATGTGGTTGAATTTGTTTTTTTGTTGCAGAAAGAGTACGGATGAAGACGATGCTTATAACAATTTTGGTAAGGATAATGTTTTAATTATTTTGATTTCGGGACGTAATGCATGGTCTACAGTTGAGTATTCAGTCGATTTGTTGTTTTCCCCTCTTCGTTATTGGAATCGAGCCAGTGCTGCAAGTAATGCGTTCGAACAATTCGAAGGTGACTACGTCTAATGAGCCATTAACTAAAGATGGCGTTATTTACGCCATCGGCCTTATCTCACGCTGCATTTGCCTCCAAAATGGTCTTCACTACAGAACCTTACGGCTTCAATGGCCATCATTTATATAAGGTGTCCAAAACCGTGTGAAGCGATAGTCCGGAAATAGAACTTGAGCACAATACATCAAATCGGCCGTCGTTATTCAAGCTTCATCCCGAGTATCTTTGGAATTTCTAAAAAATTGAATAGTTGGAAAACCCCCGCGCAAGCCCTGTGGCCAAATAGAAGCCGTGTATGCAGAGAGCGTATTGGTTTAACAGGAGTTACGGTCAAGTCAGTACCGCTGCGCTAGT
Organism: Udea ferrugalis; assembly: GCA_950022985.1. Classification (NCBI taxonomy): domain Eukaryota; kingdom Metazoa; phylum Arthropoda; class Insecta; order Lepidoptera; family Crambidae; genus Udea; species Udea ferrugalis. The sequence continues at coordinate 27,206,143 of OX465515.1, forward strand.
GCAACATGGCAGCCGCGTCCTCTTGCCTCCGAGAAACTACTCCTGTCACCTTATGAAGTCCTAGTGTATTTATCGGAATATCACTGGTTCGTTGAACCCTGAGATCGCCTGCGTAAGTTGATTGGCCCTCGTTAGCTTCGCGAAGGAGTTGAGCTCTCCGCACCAAGAAAATTGCTTACTTGGATATAATTTTATGAAGTGTTCGTTCACGATCGCCTTGTCATTAGTAGTACGGTGTCCACTGCTGAACATAGGTCTACCATAGATTTCTAGATCGGCCGACAAGCGTAAGCTGTCTGCATCCACTAAATCCGCATTATATGAACCTTTGACAGGTCATTGGTCCACGTTATTAGTCTTCTGTGGACCACCAGAGAAGACGCAAGAAAAAACCACCAGGTTTTTTCTCACGGCCATCAGTTTTTCATGCTATATGCCCCGCCCCGCCCTCAACTCACCTTGCTCAACTTGCTGACCCGCTGAACGTATTCCACGTTGGCAACTTTACATGACGTGGGGCTTGTTTTGCCCATGTTCATTTTCAGCCCACCTGTAGGCTAACTCGATTGAAGGTCTTGAGCATGTTTTCGCGCTCTACTAGCAATTCTGCAATGATTATAATCAACAATCGAAGGTGAGTTATAAAATGGACCATTATTTGACGCTCATCCTTGCAGAAGCTTGAAGCTGTCTTCCAAATCCAATGCCAACATGAACAGTTTCATAAAATATTGGGTTTCATAAAATTCAAGGACTATTCTAAGACCACGTTACGTTTTTAGCAAAATATTTTTTGGCGTAAGAAGAAAAATATGCTATAAAAACCATTACTAATTTCAGCAAACATGGTCCTGCTGACTTCATTATATTGCGAACTATTTTTTTATTGCTAAGGAACCAACTAGTGATTTTGCAGTATTCATTAGTTAGTTGCACAAAAAATGTTATAGTAGAAATAACCGATTGACGGATCTTAAACGTTTCAAGACTGATAGTTTGACATCAACTACATAATATGATTGTTTGTCACTCGCAAGCATTGACTGCAATGCTAAAATGGAGAAATTGAAGCCTCCATTTAGACTTAGACCCGCCTACCATCAGGCAGTATCTGAAAGAGTTGTCCTCCAAATTCTTCGACTCTACCATGACCCACCCAAACTGTCCCAAACCCCTTATCTCCAATTATCTCCCTAGGGCAAAAAAGCCCGAAAACATCGTGGTCCTAGACACGTTCTACTAGAGCCCGATGATGCCATCACCCGCTTTGTCGCCTCCGTCCAACACTCTACAAGACCGAGATATCTTCCATGCCGACGTGGACGCACGTCGCTGCCCCAATCTTATAGTCATGCTTCGATACCGGCACGTTCCCAGCCGCTTCTCCCCCCAAACTTACGTCAGATTGCCATCTCCCAGTAACGCCCTAAGCCGAGGCTCGGCCCTCTCTGGGGGCACACTTAGGCACGTTACTTAAATGTTAGGGGTTGTGAGCCTTCCGCTCACCCGGTAAAGCTGTGAAAGTCACACCTTGGACTAACAGCTAGTCAATAAAAAAAAGGGACCAGTCATATCGATCCATTAATAGGGAGAGACTACTGTCTCTCGGGTATCTGTTAGTAGATTATTAGAAAGACCTGGAGTTTTTCAAATCTAATACTAATTAGGTATATACACTCGTGTCGTGAAAATAGTAAAACAATTGAATAGTATATTTTCTAATAGCAAAAGGTCCGTCGGTGACAAAATGTTTCGTCAGATGATTTATTTGGTGTTTACTTTTGGAATAATTTAGTTATTAATATTCAAGCAAACAATTGTTTTCGTGCATGCATTTTCTGAAAATAAATGTCTTTGACCCAGATGAATCTCAAAACGATGGCTGGGTAGGCGGCGTGCGTGCGTTGCGCGACTCGCACGTGCGGCTCGTGCTGCGGCAACTGCGGCACATCGAGCGGCTCAACCGCGCGCTCGACCGCGCCCCCCGGGCCTCCTGCCCCCCGCCGCCTGCGCCCGCGCCGCCCGCCCCGAGGTACAACACAAAGACGAACGCCCGGCCACTACTCTGATGCGGTGATTCAGAAGCAATAATTGCTAATAAAATGTCGAGTTTAAAAACTGGTGTTTTAATTATCATACGCACGCAAAAAGAAATATCCTACAACAAAAAGTTATTCCTCCTTGCTCTATTGATAGGAATTGTCGTTTGGCACGAGGGACGTTAAGGACGGAAACCCTACATGCCTTTGAGTGTGAACAATGCCATCTTGTCAGCAAATGTGTTTAAACCTAGCGAGGGACCATGATCTGTGAGTTGACGAATAATAAGGTCTGCATTTCACCAATCATTGAAACAGTTTTTGTATCATATTTTTGAACAACATTAATGAGCATGAATTACAATGAGTTTTAAAAAAATGTGCCAGAAATAAGTAGTGTTTAGGATTAACTAAGAACAAAACCATTGACGCGCCACGTGCGAAGTAAAAAATACAGGACGCCATATTATAATATGGCTTCGTATGCAGTCGAGTCAAGAATATTCGTGCCTTGTGTGGCTTCGTACGCAATTGAGGTTATTATTTTTTTACCTATGGATCCTTCTACATTTTATGGAACCACCTAGTTTGTTCGTACTTTACCTGGAAATGACAATTTGAGCGATGAAATTGATATGTCAACTAAATAGTGATGATTTATTACAATTGCTTTTGCGGATGCAAGATAAGCTATTCAGGTAATATGAAAAAAAATCTATAAACATGTACCTCAATGATTCACGTTTCTGACAGCAATACGGTCTCATAAATTCACAAACAAAATCTTAACTCGAAAGCTAACAAATATCGCGAACCTACATGGGGGTGATTCGGGTAGGCCTAGTGATGTTCTACCTCTGTGCTTCTGTGTGCCTCTGGTGATGGTGGAAGGGGGAAGGTGGAATTAAGTTGTGCACCTCTAGGGTGCAACTATGTCCAATATGCAACCGTTAAAAAACCGACAAAGATGCCACCTTGTGACGACGCTGCAGACTTTGTAGCCTGGCATTCACTGGCTCTGGCAATTGTCGTAGTCAATCAGTCTAGTGTTGAGATTAGATTATACACAAACCTATAGATGGCGTTGGTAGTGTTAGCCAGACCGTATTGATTTTCAGTCGTACTGACTAGAGGCAACCACTTCTTCAAAGTTATGCGGCCCTAGTCCTTCAGTCGCGAAATATCTGCTTTGAGCACGTGGTCAAACGCGATTGAAATCAACCGGCATTTTTGTAGGGTACATTCAAGAAAAAGTACTCACCCTAGGGCGTAGTTAGAGGTGAAGTTAGAGACCCATACGTCTTGAGATCAAACCAAAATAAGCTAATTATAAATAGGATGTGTTATTGCTTAAGATTCTCATGTACAAAATGTTTGACAGAATTATTCAAATAAACACCTTAGACAAAACAAATTTGAAGTTTAAATACCAATTATATCAACTAAAACACACTATAACTTGGGTTTTATTCATGGTTTCTATCTTTTCATTCATGAAACCTCTAAAACGGTAATACAGCTAGATGCTTGGCTTGGCGTTGCATTACATGGAACCATCCATACAATACATATACACGTATAATACCTAACTACTCATTGTTCATGTAAATAAAGCTTCACTACATAGTATAAAATAAAGTCGCTTTCTCTGTCCCTATGTCCCTTTGTATGCTTAAACCTTTGAAACTACGCAACGGATTTTGATGCGGTTTTTTTTAAATAGATAGAGTGATTCAACATTCAAATTCAATTCAAATTCAATATTTCTTTAATCAAGTAGACCAATAAACAGTACTTTCGAATCGTCAAGAATCTTAATTATAACCACTTAATAAACATACACATAATAATATAATATATAAACAATACTTAAAATACATGTACATAATGTGACTCTACAAGAGGAAGATGTATAATGACATCCTAATTGCACCCGTGCGAAGCGGGGGCGGGTCGCTAGTTTTTTAAAAATATAAATTAACCAGCGGCCGCCCGTAACTTCGTCCGCGTAGACTTAAGTCAAAAATAAACTTGTAATATATCTTTGTAAATTGTAGCCTATGTCCTATTCAGATGTAAAATTTCATTAAAATCCATTTTTAGTTTTTACGTGAAAGAACAACACGGCACATCCACATATACTTACCAACTTTCGCGTTTATAAATCAGCAGTATAGTAACCTCCTATACCTGGTTACTTACCAGGTCTCAGGGAGACTTAAAAAATAAGATAAAAGAAAGAGGCTGTAGAGGGTATAGCCTCTATCTTTTCCACTATGTCAGTACAGACAACTCTTTCACTCTCCCTTTCTAACTTTCTCTTCTTACCGTCTTGTTCAAAATCTTTTGACACACATGAGCATGCCACTTGCTCGTGCGAAAAACATGTTAGACTTATCTAAGCGTCTGTCCATGAGCTACCATAGGTATTGTCTGAAGAAACGTTAGGGTATATAAATATAGAATCTCAGTGCGATTTGGGTGCAAAGGACACCAGGAGTGCATAATCCTGCAACAGTTGTTTGGCCGCATGCATGCGAGACGTGTATTGGTGTAGGTAACACGTAAATGTCTGGATCAATATGATAATGGACCCTCGCACAATGCAAGCGTTTAGTACTTGATATGCACTAGACAGAGAGGTCATCTGTCTGTCTCGTATTGGCACTGTATACTAGGATTTTTAATTGTAGTCAGTGAAATGACATTTTCAGTGTGGCAGGTTTTCAGTCCCAAGTTAATAGTGATGTGGTAAATCGAGTTTTTACAATTAAAAGTTAGTCGACATTACAGCCGGGCAATATAGTCGTAGTGAATGACCACGTCTCACTTCCATATGTCATTACTTACTGGCAACGCACACTGGTCAGACTTTCATCTTGAGACATAGAGGTATTTCGGTAAACTGTATTTAGTAAATAGGTTTTCAGTTTCAAAATGTTTCGTTTCTGTATTATATTATTTACTAGTAAGAATTTCGTTTATGAACAGGTCATCCAACTGGAAAAGTTTGGGAGGATACAACAGTAGAATCTTCCAAACAAGCGTTTTCTAAAGGTTTGACTACATGCCTAAAGGGCCCAACCGGCAAAGGACGACGCCTTATAATTTCACATAGGCAGTGATGAAGGTTTTGTAGATTCCGGTTTACTTATTTTTGAATCGAAGAAAAATAGTATGGACTATCATGAAGAGATGAATTCAGAGTGTTCTGAGAAATGGCTTAAAAGCATTTTGCCAAAATTAAAGCCAAATGCGGTGCTGGTATTAGATAATAATAACGCACCGTACCATTCAAGGAAAGTCGAGCGTATCCCCACTTCAAACTGGCGGAAGGCTGATATTGTTCAGTGGTTAGATGAAAAACAAATTAAATATCAACCTACAATGATAAAGGCTCAATTAATCGAAATAGTAAAATTACAAAAATCTAATTACGAACGCTATGCTGTGGAAGAGTTGGCCGCTGAATACGGTGTCACAATCCTGCGTCTGCCACCTTATCACTGTGAGCTCAACCCAATAGAGTTAGTTTGGGCTCGAGCAAAGGGTTACGTTGCCAGGAACAATAACGCTACTATAGGTCACTAACGCGCTACGCTCCCTATATAGGTTCAAGCATTTCCTTCCCGTGAAAACTAAAATTACCCTTGTCCAAACCCTTATCCTGCCTATCATTGATTATGCTGATGTGTGTTATCCGGATTTAAATCAAGATCTCCTTATGAAGCTGGATCGACTCCTCAACAACTGCATCCGATTCATTTTCGGCGTGCGTAAATTCGATCACATTCTTCTTATCGCACGCAGCTTCAGTGGCTTCCCATCTCTTCTCGCCGAAATGTCCGAATACTTTGTGCTCTTTTCTCTTTTATTAGTAATCCAAACTCACCTATCTACCTTAAATCAATGTTTAACTTTCTCAGCTCTACTCACTCTCGTAACCTTCGCTCTTCTCACAACTTACTTCTGTCAACGCCTCTCCACCGCTCTGGTTTCGTTTCCAAATCTTTTCAGGTTCAGGCTATACGGCTCTGGAATTCCCTGCCAGGTAATATCCGTAAAGCCTCAAGCAAGCATACTTTCAAGCAGCAAGTCGTAAAACACTTTCAGTCTCAGTTAGCATCATCTTCATCTAGCTCCAACTCGTCATCATCCAAACCATAATCGTATATATATTATATCTATTATTATATTGTATTTATTTTATTTATTATAGTCCCCCCCCCCCCTCTTGTTTTTATTAATATGTGGGGTGGAGTAAATAAAGCAACGGTTACGGTTGATATTTCAACTGTTTATTTCTAGAACAATCCAACGTATGCGAGAGAGCCCAAATGAGAACCCCGTAAGCCTTTTATACTTTCTCACCAACTCACTCTCCGTTCACCCGTTCATCACCTTCACTCAGTCTTGCGTTCCATTCCACACAAACCATTCCCACACTCGGCCATCCTGTAACCTGACTGTCCTCAGTCAGCCATCGACTCTTCATACACCTCATTCATCATCTTACAGATCCTCAATACACAAATCATCGTCCCCCTTACATGTAAATAAAATAAAAAATAAATATATTAATTAATAAGTGCTATTATAAAATTGATGATTTCTTTAATGATAATTTTAAGTAGTAGATCTGCTTAGTTTTAAGAAATACATTGTAACTATTGAATATTATATTGTGTCATTTGTTATTTCAACTTTTGCATGCCTTGGACTGGCAGAATATAGATTTGTACTGTAAGCACAAATGTATTATTAACCTGTGTGACCTGTATTCTGTGCAAATAAAAATCTATTCTATTCTATTCTATTCATGTTTACACTTAAAAACTTAACAATTTCAAAAACGATAATTCATTTTTAGTTTAATACAGCTTAACCAAAAATGCAACTTTTTCCTATTTATACATAATGTTTCTTTATCATAATATTTCTTTCAATTTAAATAAACATAACTGAACATAAGTGTTGTTTCATTAAAACACTTCTCAACAAAACTTTAAGTCTTAAACATGATATTAGACTAAGTAAATAAGTTAACAACATAATACTTATTTATCTCTAATAGGTAAGTAATACAGTTTTACTTAAATCATTCCTAAGTTAATGTGGCTGTCCTATAACTATCACACATCATCTGACAACATTCTGGCTAAATACAAAAATCTTAAAATAAAAGAAAGTTAAATCCAATGATCTGAAATAAAATAAAGTTAGTTAAATTCAAAATTTACCAGATCAACCTTCACTTTCACCAACATCTGGCCACTTCTTCATATAGTCAGCAGCTGTAGAAGTTCTCGAAGGTCCTTCAGATCCACTGTTAACTTTTTCTACATCATATCTGTCTTTACCACATACACGTGTAACTTTATATGGTCCAAGGAAAGCTGGTTTCAATTTCAGACATTTTCCAAACTGTGTTCTTTTAATGCAAATTAAATCTCCTATTTTATATCTTTTGCTTTCTTTTCTTTTCCTATTATAATTTTTCTTGTTCTCTTCTTGTACTTTTAGTAGTTGAGTTTTGGCCTTTTCTCTCAATTCTTCTCTGTTGATCATAAAATTTTCCTTTTCCTCTTGCTGTAATAATCTTATAATTTCTATATCTTCTTTTTGCTTCATTTTAACGCCTGTTAACAACTCAAATGGGCTTATGCCTATACTTCTTTGGTAAGTGCTATTTATGGCACGCTGTGCTTTGCTCACATGCTTGTACCATTGAGTTTCATCTTCAATACATAGTTTCTTCAATACTGAAATTAAAATCCTGTGTATACGTTCAACTTGGCCGTTACTTCTTGGCACACCTGTAGTAATCAGAACATGTTTAATATTTTCTTCTTCACAATATTCTTTGAAGTCATTACTTGTAAATGCTGTACCACGATCTGTAATTATTCTTGATGGATTACCATAATTCTGCTGGTGAATAATCAATCTGTCAAGGGTTTCTTTAGTAGTGGTTCCTTTTGTAGGGAACAACCACACAAATTTCGTAAAAGCGTCTACCATTGTTAGGATATAATTATACTTCTTCTTAGTTTCTGAAAGTGGTCCAATATGATCGAGATGTAAAGTTTCCAAAGGTATGTTTCCTTTTTCAATAACATTCAAAAATCCTTCCTGCTTGCCCTGTTTCTTCATGGCCAAAAGACATGGTATACAAGTGGTGATAAACTCTTCTAACTTCCTTGTCAAGTCCTTGATATAGTATTCTTTATTGACAATATCTAACATTTTCTTTCTTCCAAAATGTCCATTTGAATGTACTTGTTTTAATATTTCCATTTCCATTCCTTTTGGTATAACCAACAGTCCTTCCTCTCCTTTGTGTAATAAACCATTTTGTTCATAGTAGTCTGAATATTCTTTCTCTTTTAGAACTTCTAGAATGGCTTTTATACCTTCGTCTTGTTGCTGCCCTTGTCTTATTTTCTCAGTAATTCCTCTTGTAATGACACATATAAATGGACTTCTGCTAAGAGCATCGACATGACGCATCTGAGTGCCACTTCTGTGTTCAATAGTGTAGTCAAACTCTTGCAATAACATAACCCATCTTGCAACTTTTGGTGTTAAATCTTTTTTCTTCAATGTTAACTCGAAAGCCTGGCAGTCAGTTACTATCTTGAAATGGATGCCTAATAAATATCTTCTGAACTTCTTGACACCTTCAATGACAGCTAGAGCTTCTAATTCATAGCTGGAATAATTCTTTTCTGCATCTGTAGTCTTTTTGCTGCTATAATATACTGGATGTAAGCTTTTATCATTAGGATCTCGTTGCAGTAAAATAGCTGCATATGCTTGTTGTGAGGCATCAGTATGTAGTTCAGTTTCCAAGTTTTGATCAAATATCCTCAACACTGGATGCTCTGACAGCATCTTCTTTAATGTCTGAAAGCTACTTCTTTCTTCCTCTTTAAATTCGAAACTTTTCACATTACTTCTTAATAAGTCTGTAAGTGGTCTTGCAATAGCCGCATAGTCCTTCATATATTTCCTGAAGTAGGAGGTCAGGCCAATAAATCTATGAAGTTGCTTTATGTTGAAAGGCTCTGGAAATTTGAGAACAGCATCAACTTTATCTGGAGAAGGTCTTATGGTTCCATTTTCGATCACATGGCCTAGGTATTCCACTCTAGTTATCAGCAACTCAGTCTTTTCCCAGTTAATCTTTAGTCCATGATCAGCTGCTACCTCCAATGTTGTCTTCAGTCTTCCAAATGCTTCTTGGTACGTTTCAGCTATTAATATTATATCGTCGATGAATATTTGTAACCAACCCCTGGATATCAGCTCTCTGAAAATGATATTAATAAATCTTGTGAAATAATTCGGACATATTGAAAGGCCAAAGGGTGCTCTAGTGAATTCATACTGATTATTGTGTGTTACAAATGAAGTGTACTTTGTACAGTCTTCTTTTATTTTCAGGTGAAAAAATGCATCTTTTAAATCAATTTTACTGAAAATCTTAGCATTCACTAGTTTGTCAATCTGATCATCTATTATTGGCAAAGGAAACTCATCTCTACAAATTTTCTCGTTTAAACGTCTATAGTCAACACAAATTCGCCATTTACCATTCTTCTTCCTAACAAGAACCAAAGGACTTGCATATTCTGAAAAACTAGGCTTAATAATACCGTTCTGAAGCCACTCACCAATTTGTTTATCCACTTCTTCCTGCTCTTTCAAAGATAAGCGTCGCGGTCTTTGAGCAATTGGTGTGTCATCCTTCAAGATTATTTGCATTTCAATTGGAGCTTCGTTCTTCTGAACCGGATTGTACGTACTCACCAAAGACTTGACTGCTTGTTCCAAGTCTGGGTCAATACCTCCACCTATAAAATGATTATCAACACACATGTTAGTCAACCATTCTTCGTCTTTCGCCTTGATCCACACAGACTTCCCATCCAAAACAGCCACTACATTTTTGAGAAAATCGTAACCTATCACCAACTTAAAAGGACTAGAGTCATTCGGCACTATATAAAAACGCACGTCGTAATATTTCTGTCCATCAATTTCGATTGTTGTTGTTGATCTTGGCTTACATTGTGAACGTCTCCGTGACAGCTTTGACATTGACAGCCATTGCAGCATTCCCGGCCATCTTGTGAGTGAATGCACATCACGTTGCTTTTATTTGTCTGTGGTCGCTCTTTTCGAATGTCGTTTCCGGTTGTCTTCGGCGATGTCACGTTTGTTGCTAACGGCGGCGCTGCCATGTTCGTGCACTTTGAACCAATATGGCCGAACCCGTTACATCGGAAACATTTCATACCTTTTTCACGATGTGGACATGCTGATGATAGATGTTCTAGGTCACCGTAGTTAAAGCAGCGTTTCTGGGAAGACTTATTTCGCTGAAATTCTAGTTTAGGCTTTCTTACAATTTCTTCTTTTTTCATATTTTTCTTCAAATTTTCATACATCTTTAATTTTTCTTTCAATTCCGAATAGGTTGATGCGCCGTACAATAGTATTTTATTGCTCTCGTTATCCACAATTCCTTCTATGATGTATTGTATGGCGACGTAGTCAGCGAGCCTGCCTCTTTTACCCAGCTCCTTCATTTCCAACATGTATTCGTAGCAACTTTCTTCTCTTCTTTTCTTTCTTGCGCTCATTTGTTCGTGGATTTCTTTTGTGTTCGTCTGGTCTGAAAATTCTTTCATTATCGCCTGCTTCAACTCATCAAAATTTCTGAAAGCTTTCTCCGTTCTTAGCCACGTGGCCGCTGTTCCTGCGAGCGATCTGCGGGCGATGAGCAGTTTTTGTTGGGCGGATAATTGAAAGATTTCGGCGTTATCTTCTACGTCCTGTGCCCATTTCGACGCGGAGTAAGTTTTCTCAGTGCCTGTGAACTTGGGTATGGCATCGTCCAGCAGTAGGAGGTTAAAATTTTGCGGAGGATTTGTCATTTTGTCTTCGTCTTCAATGCAATCGTCGTAAGAATCGTCGTGATTTTCGTCGTTATTTTCACTCCCACTTACTCGTCTTCGTTGCGCAGCCCACGTCTTGCCCGTTCGTTTAGTCGTTTTTGAGGTCGTCTTTGCCGTCTTCATTTGCAATTCTTGTTACACCGTTACTTACATCCATCCATCCCGGACGAGCCCCCAAAGATGTGGGGTGGAGTAAATAAAGCAACGGTTACGGTTGATATTTCAACTGTTTATTTCTAGAACAATCCAACGTATGCGAGAGAGCCCAAATGAGAACCCCGTAAGCCTTTTATACTTTCTCACCAACTCACTCTCCGTTCACCCGTTCATCACCTTCACTCAGTCTTGCGTTCCATTCCACACAAACCATTCCCACAAATATTTATAATATGTATTATATTTGTAATTATATTATTTTTATGATTGTAAATCTTAATCATAAACCTAAATGTTATTTTATTATGTCGCACCGCCTACTGTACTTTTCTGTTTAGCCTTATGGTTGACTGGTAGAAGTAGGTGTATATTGGGAAGTATACTTCATTTTTTTCTTCACCACTCGCTCTCTTCGTTCGCTCATTCGAAAAAAATGAAGTACCTTCCCAATATACACCATTGGAGCACAAAATCAGAAATAAACCACCTAAAATATTTCAGATGGTTTATCATGAACGATGAACTTCAAACATGTTATGGAATTAAAAATTTTGATCAAAAAACCACTAACCGAAAGTTAAATAATTATTCGCTTAACAGTTTGCATGCACTGTCATCATTTCCTAGCCGACCCACGAGCGCTCGCGCTGACGTCGTGCGTCCGGTCTTGCGATATGACACCTCTACGCTACACATACCTAATGCACCGATTCCTGATTGTTTAACTAAATCGTTGAATGAAACTTGATACGAGTTCATTTTGGTGTAAGACGCAACATGATTATTCGAAAAGTGAATTATTATCGTCAATCATAAAATTAATAACAAATTCATAAAAAACATACCTGTGATTTTTTTCCCTTGAGATCTGGTATTTCACAAAAAACACAACATAACTACACTGATTGATAGATCATACATGGCGCTCTTAGATACCCGATTAGAATATGACGGCACCATGAAACTACAACGACCACAAGTGGTGGTTTCATGCCAGATTGGTCGTGCCGATACAAGTGATACTCTATTCAACCGCGTGTTATCCAGCAGCAACATAGTCAATAATCACATTTATGATAGTAAAAATGTCGGCACCATGAATCCTCGGTAATTCCATGATGGAACAGAGATTCATGCCTGATTGGTCGTACGGACAAGTTTGAATGCAATTTACCACAACTATGAGCATGGACGCGTTAACTCAAAAAGGTGTGTGGGAGCCGCGACGATCCCTTCAATACTGATGCAATGTATGAACAAGACCAGTAAATCGTAATTAATTAGTAACGCTTTTTGTTTCGGGTTCCGTATAATTGTTGTTAGGACAAAAGTTTATAAACATAATTCTACTAACTGGTTAATACGTTGGTGTAATGCTAAATACATTCAGTGAGGAACCTCATCATCTTCAATGATGCAGTAACAACCTTAATAAAAATCAAAATTATGATTATTTCGCATTACCATATAAATCCATATTAAGCATAACATTAGGAATCATATTTAAAATAGATTTTTTGCAAATAATACAATATAACTGTAAAAACAGAAATAAATGTCAATTAACTTAAAACAAATAAAAAACATATTTAAAATAATATTTGATAACTACTTATTAAATCTAATCAAACAGATAAAAGTCCGCTGTTTATTACGTAAAGATAGGAAGGAACCCTAATGCAATAATTAAAATAGATTTTTAAAATAAGTCATATCACTGTAATAAACAGAAATAAATATCAATTTACTTAGTAAGTAAGTAAGTAAACATTTATGCAGAATAAAAACTTAACCTATGAAACAATGGTATCAATACATTTACTTAAAACAAATAAAACTCATTTTAAAAAAATATCAAATAACTAATTATTAAATTTAATCAAACACAAAAAAGTCCGTTGTTTATTACGTAAAGATAGGAAGGAACCCTAATGCAAATGCAACACAAGCAGGTATTACTTTGAACAAACAAGTCACTACATTTTGCCAACGCTGCACTACCTTATCTGTAAGCTCGGTAATATGATTCAAGATTCAAGTATAGTCAACCACAATAAAAATGATTTTTACTTTCATAATTTGAACGTATTTCTAATTACTTAATTGTGTAATGGTTCAGAAGTTGTTTACTACAATAGAAGTCGCGGGTTCGATTCCGCACAGTACAAACATTCGTTTGCATGAACATGTCTGTTTGTATTGTTCTAGCTGTTTCCTATGTAAACAAATGATGTATTTGAAATATGTTTATCCTTTGTCTAGTGTCCCATAACACAAGCTTTAAGAAGTTTAGTTTATCACTAGACGCTGTTGTGTAGGTAGTGCAACTCTACACATGACATGTAATATCATTTAGGAATGGCTTAATGAACTATTACAAGGTTTTCGCCTTCCTCCGTTTTGCAGTGCCAGTTGCCACAAGTTTGGTTCAAAGTCAGTCAATTCAGAAAAAACTTTTTTTTTTTAATTTTCCTGCGTCTGGGAGTTAGTTTGTTGGACTTACCATACACGGATATTCAGTTTCTTACTTCTGGACCTTAACGCTTACAAATGGCATGTTCCCTGACGCATGTATACACAAATAATTTTACGTTATTAACAGCGAAAAATGGGAATTTTCTATCGTTCATTAATAACAGCGCAACATTTTTTCTTCTAAATAAACTCAAGTCAACTGTACATAAGTACGTACCTTTCAGCCGACCTAGTTAGTGAATTAATATTTTATTTTTCACGAAATGTATTGACAAACCGAAATTTTTGCTGACAGCTTACAATTTTAGACAGTGTTAGCTAACCTTTTATTGGAAAGACTTTATAGGTCGTTTTTGCGATCACTTCCTAGTAAAATTGGAGTTTTACAGTAAAAATGTTATGCTCCTCTTTGTCTGAGTTTGCAATATTTTTGAATAAATTAGGAGCTATAGATCAATGAAAACCATAACATCAGTGACAGTGAGTGATCATCAAGGACCATCAAGAAGTTATTCAACGTTATTAGTGCTACAGCAAGAAAATTCAGCAGAAATCAATCATGTTCGTAAGTTTTATCTTCAATTTACTATGTTAAAACGATAAAGATTTTATTTTACATGTTTGTTTTTATTCTTCATATGATAGGTCTGACATCGAATGCAACTCCGAGGTTGAAGTTAAACGCCGGGCAGTGCACAAGCACTCAGAGTCTGACGCCGAGCCCTCCAAACGCCGAGCACGGAAGGCCACTCCAGCACTTTGCGATTCTGACGCCGAGCCCTCCAAACGCCGAGCACGGAAGACCATCCCACCACTTAGCGACTCTGAAGACGAGTGTGCTAAAAAACGGTGAGATAACGACCTGCATCTCAGTATTGTGACAAACAGTGAAGATTCTTATAACCACTTATAACGCTTATGTTTATGAACGTGAATACTTAACATTTGAACCAATACTTTTGTTTTCATTTTCAGGAGCAACAAGACGGCTGGGGCCAAGAGGAAGGCGAAATTTATAAAAGAACTTTTTTACACGGACGACGAAGTAAATAAGCGGTAAGTTTTATGTAAAATCATAGCGAGGAACGTAATGACCAGATCTTTTCAAAACAAATCTTTTTTAAACCAAACATTAGAAAATATTGACTTTATAAATTATGAACTCTATGTACCTTATACCTTTATAGTTATGTACGTGATACATACCTTTTTTTTCTCCTGATTACGTCAAAGCAAAGGAGGGTTATGATTGTTTGGTACCTAGCAAACTTATTAATTAAATAATCCACGAAGCATAGTAAGTAATAGTTTCTCATCTAACTTAATCATTTCAGTTCCAGTAAAGCGGCTAAAAGACCTACGAAGCGCAAGCCAGCTGAAGGCAGCGTACCGAAGCGAGCTCGGTCTGATGGATGGTGTCTGGACTTAGACGACGAGCCGGAGATCGTCGTCAACCGCACGCGCGCCGCGCCTTCCCTGCAATCCGTGCTCACGCGCCGCGTGGCGGATGGTAACCTACGTCATACCGCTGACCTATCCGGCGATCTGTTCGTGGAGCTCCGACTCTATAACTCAGCGGACATCAAGTCGATACCGGCGAGAGATCGCTGGCAGAAGGCGGTATTATCGCTTAAATATAGAACCGATTCTGACGCTGAACAGCTGGACTTGCTGCGCAAGTTTGTCAAGCGAGCACGCGCGGATTTTACCGACGAAGGACGGTTTTTTGTCGATAACAAAAAATAAGTTATCATCCTAAACATTAAGAAATAAGAGTCCAATCTATTTTAGTTAAATTTAAATCAATCTTTTCTTTTACATCAAGTAACAATGTCAAACAGATCGATATATTGTTCCGTTTGTAATATTTCTGTTAAAAGCAAAGCGTTTTCCGCTCATCTTAAGAGTACAATACATAAAAATAACTCTGCTATTGAAGAAAGCGATGGTATTGAGAAAATAGGTAGTGCTTTCCGCAGTCGCATCGCAGCGTACAGGTTGTGTGGTGATGCGGGGAGCGCCGTGCAGGCGCCGGCCTCGTTCATGCGCAGCTTGCGCGCGCGCGCCGCTCAGCTGCTACGAGCGCGCCAGTTAACTTATGATAGCATCAAAGTTAACTTTGAATTATTCGCTGAATTTCTTTTAAGATCGAATGATTCTAACAAGTCCGAAATAAAGTCATTTGCTACGGAAAACATTGTAATAAATAATAGTTTTGATTTTGAAGAAGTTTTCTCTCAAGTTATCAACGTGATTACTTCTAAAGTAGACGAGTTTGAAGAACGAGATAGCGGTTGGTTATTTTTACGTAATTGTTACTTAGAAATTAACATTAATAAGTACAATCCTCTGAGAGCATCTAGATTCATTGATTTGCCAAAAGCATTGAAACTCAAACGCGCATGTGTTAACATTCAAAATAAAGATGAGTTCTGTTTTTTATGGAGCATAATGGCAGCTTTATTTCCTGCAGACAGCAACGGGCATCGAACATCTTCTTATCCTCATTTTAAGAGCGTGCTCAATGTAAATAAAATGTCGTTTCCGGTTAAGTTTCCCGACATAAAAAGATTTGAGAAAAATAATCCTAATATAAGCGTTAATGTATATGGACTCAAAAACAAAACAAATGTTGTTGGACCATTGTACCGCACGTTGAGTAAAAAAAGCAATCACATAAACTTATTGTACATAGAAAGAGGTAATCTTTCACATTATTGTTTGATTAAAAACCTAAGCCGCTTAATAAGGTCGCAAGTAACAAAACATCATGGTCAAATATTTTTTTGTGACGACTGCATGATATTTTTTCAAAACGAACGTAAATTAAACGCTCATGTGTGCGGTGGGGTTGCGACTATTTTGCCAAAGTCGGGTACATTTATTCAATTTAAGAACTATGAGAAAATGCAAGACATGCCTTTTGTAATTTATGCTGACTTTGAATCTTTATTGCAGCCCAGTCCTAACGAACCCAGTTCCAGTTCAACGAAACTGTTTCAAAAACATGTACCGGCTGCGTTTGCGTATTATGTTGTTTGTTCTTATAATAGTTCTTTAAATCGATACGTAACTTATCGCGGTGAAGATTGTGTTGAAGTTTTCATAAATAACCTAAAAAAGGATGTATCTCAAATTTTACAAATTTATAAAAATACAATTCCTATGAAAAAACTAACCACACAAGAAGTTTGCGCATTCAAGGAATCAAAAGTATGTTATTTATGCAGTCAATTATTATTCGATGATAAAGTTCGGGACCACTGCCACTTGACAGGCAACTATCGCGGTGCAGCTCATTCTTACTGTAATCTTAACTATCGTTTACCACAATTTGTTCCTGTCTTTTTTCATAACTTGTCTGGCTACGACAGTCATTTATTTATAAGTCAACTGGGACAAACATCAGGACCAATAAAAGTTATAGCTAAAAACAAAGAAAATTACATATCATTCACTAAGTTTTTTACAACACATGACAATAAACATATGGCGGTTCGTTTCGTTGACTCTTTTAAATTTTTGGGAACAAGCCTAGAAAAACTTGTATCGAATCTAGATAAGAAAGATTTTATTCATTTGCTTAATTTTTTCCCAGAATCTGAGAGGTTCGAATTGTTAAGACGGAAAGGCGTGTATCCGTATGAATACATGTCTACCTGGGACTCGTACAAAGAGAAAAAATTGCCTCCACAGCAATGCTTCTATTCGAGCCTTAGTGACACTACTGTTTCAGAATCTGACTATAGCCATGCTAAACAGGTCTGGAATGAGTTCAATTTAAAAACTTTGGGTGAATACACAGATTTATATTTGAAATCTGACGTTTTGTTACTAGCAGATGTATTTGAAAAGTTTCGTTGCACTTGTAAAACAAATTACAAGTTAGATCCTTCATTTTATCTGACAGCTCCTAGTTTGAGTTTTGACGCAATGCTCCTTAAAACGAATGTAAAACTTCAGCTAATTGATGACTTAGAAATAATTCGATTAATACAGAAAGGTATTCGCGGGGGAGTATGTTTATGTTCTACGAGGTATGCGAAAGCAAACAATAAATACTTAACAAATTATGAAACGTCATACCCCGATAACTTTTTATTTTACATAGACTGTAATAATTTGTACGGCTATGCGATGTGTTCTTATTTACCTCATTCGGATTTTAGATTATTGAATGTTTCAGATATTGATCAAATTGAAATCCTTGAAACACCCGATGATTCCGAAGAAGGGTTTATTTTAGAAGTTGATTTAGAATATCCCGAGAATTTACATGACCTGCATAATGAATTACCATTTTGCCCACAAAAATTTTCACCACCAGGATCTAAAACTCCAAAATTAATACCGAACTTATATGACAAATTTAACTACGTTATCCATTATGCGCATTTGAAAACGTGTTTATCACATGGTTTGAAGCTCACAAAGATTCATAGAGTAATTAAATTCAGACAAAGCCCTTATTTAAAACAATACATTGATTTGAATACAGAGTTACGAAAAAAGGCAAAGTCAAGTTTCGAACAGGATTTTTTTAAGTTATTAAATAATAGCATTTTCGGCAAAACTTTAGAGGACACCGAAAAAAGGCTTGATGTAAAACTAGTCAATCAGTGGGTTGATACAAAAAATAGAACGAAAAAAATGGTCACTGCAGAACAACTAATAGCGAGGCCTAATTACCATAGTTCTACCATTTTTTCAGAAAATTTTGTGGCAGTTCAGTTGAAGCCAGAATCAGTTGTACTTGACAAACCTATTTATATTGGATTTACGGTTTTAGAAATTTCCAAAAGCCACATGTATAATTTCCATTATTCTGTAATGAAACCATTTTATGGTCGTAATTTAAACCTTTGTTACACAGATACAGATAGTTTTTTGTACTCGGTGAAAACTAGTGATATATATAAAGATCTGAGACACAATTTTCAAGGATATTTTGATACAAGTAACTATGAAGAAAATAATACGTACGGTATTAAACGCGAAAATAAAAAAATACCTGGATTGTTCAAAGATGAACTTGGCGGACATCTTATTACAGAATTTGTTGGTTTAAGATCAAAATTATACTGTATCAAAACTGAAACCAAAGAAATTAAGAAAGCTAAAGGTATTAAAAAACCTGTAGTCAACAAACTGTTTTTCAAAGACTATCATAAAGCTTTGTTGGAAAAGGAAATAATTCGCAAAAGAAACATTGTTTTCAAATCTATCAAACACCAAATATTCACTCAGTGTGTTGATAAAGTAGCCTTATCATCTAATGATGATAAACGTATCTTATTAAGAAACAATATAGACACATTAGCATGGGGACATAAATCTAGTACCTTTTAATTTAGCTACAATAGATTGGACTAGTTAAGTCAAGTATCTAGTTTTAAGTTTGTTGTTATGTTAGATTTAGACCACGTAAGATTGTATGTTAAGAATAATTGTGTTTAGTTGTTTAATAAATATTTCACCAATTTTTTTGTTTCATTGCTGAACTCAAACCCAGGTTTGAATTGCCTACTTAATTAGTTCATAGCTACTGCTCAAAAACCTATACAACATAAGTAGTGCACACGTGATGATTTCTGCAAGTTTCAACCTGTTATGATTACCTAAGACTACGAGGGTTGTCAGTTACATATTATGAAAGTTAAAAAAATATTTTTGATAATGTTGTTTTAGTTTCAATACGTTAATTACAGCTCATACTTGCCAAAACTTGTTTTATGAACATCATCAAACTATCACAGTGCGTATCGAGCTGTGATATAAGAGAGTCAATTATAATATAGTAGGTCACCTAACAACAGGATGATTGTTACTATAAATTATAATTCGAACCCAAACTAACTGCAAGACGATAAGATTTTATAATCAACTTTAAAAAGGAGTAGGATTTAATACATTACAGATAAAATCATACATTGTAAAATGTGGATTGACAGCCCTGCATGTTCCATTTAAAAGTGTTTAGCTTGTAAAATTTTAAAACTATGCAAAACTATTTTAGTGAGGTGTTGGTCATGTCATTCTTTTAGTTTCTGAGCTCGAGTGAAGTGGTGTGCTATTTACTTATCTGTAAGTATACTATTTTTTAGAAAATTGTTTGAAAGTTACATTTGTACAAATGATTGATAATATGTATTACTGTTTTTTGTTACAGAAAATGTCTGAATCCGACATCATGTTCAGTCAGTTCGCACAAGATCCCTTCTCAACTGCTAGTGCGTTTCGGCAAGCTTGTCCTGAACTTTATCGGTCTAGCCCTGCACCCAAAGAGAGGCAAGCGAAGCGGAAGAATCATAAATGCAAGAAGAACCGACTGCGCAGAACCTCCTACGTGATTAATAATGAGCATCAGCGAGGAATACGCCTTATTAAAATAAAAGTGATAGATATAAGCGGTGAATCTCTCAACAAATCGGACATTGAATGTGATGAAGATAATGTAGTGTTAAGTGCACAATATATTGTGAAAGAACCGTTGGATGACATAATGGACGAAACAGAAACAGTGATTAAAAAAATAAGTAGGAAAATTAGTGATAATAATAATTATTAGCTTTAAACTTTATTTTAGATATAAGACTAGTTTTAACCTGTACACTTGTATAAATATCAGAAATATTATTAAAATAAATACGTCATGTGAAAAACTGTGTTTGTTATTTTTTACTTATTATTTAAATTCGTTAGGTAGGTAGAATTAAATAAAACTATGCATTGATCATATTTAATGTTATGTATATTCACAATTACTTAATCAATAAATTATTTAGTAAAAACAGTCAAGTCAAATAATGAGTATCCATTCAAAAAACACCATTTTTTAATACACAAAGCACTTCTTAAAGCACATTTATTTTTGTGAACCAAGCAATTAAACATATTAGTTTTGTACAGGTCATTTAAACTATTAAGATTAGGTATACCTGTATAACTTATATCTACAATATTATCATGACCACACAACTCTGCCACCCATTTAATCTTTTCTTCACCTTTTACAATAATTTTCATGTCTTTCAGAAGAGGCTTGATAGTTCTATGAAATTCTTGAAAATCGATGTACCCTTCACTCCATTGGTAACCTCTGTTTCTTTCTATCCATTTAACATGTCGTTTCTCTTCCTCAGTTAATTTAGTAAATGGATATGGAGGTTTGATTAAGAATGTTTGAGTAAACTCCAGAGTTGCTATAACGAATTCTTTTACTAAAAATTCATTTTTACGGTTTTTGAATCCTTGCAAATCCACAATCACTGTATCGTTATTCATGATAATTTCTTCACAATATTGCTCAAAGGTTTATACTCAAATACACAATCGTTCAAAATTAGACAGTATGCAGCTGTCTGATCTGGTATTTCTTGATCTGTTTCAATTTCAACTCTTACGTCTATCGATCCTTTTAACGTCTCGTGTTGGCGTGAACAGTCGATTACAAACATAGGAGCAATGTCTCTGAATTCTTTCATGCTCATCAACGGCTCTGGTCGGCGTCCGTAGTAAGACTGTTGGAATCTAGCGTACTGCTCATATAATAAACTAAATTTATCTTCTGAAAAGTTGATGTTTAAACCTTCATAAGGATAATACGATGAATTCAAAAATACTTTAACATCACGCACGTGACAGTGGTCAAATTCAGCCATTGAAAGGGCAGCGTTATGTTTACGGTTGGTTTGCATTGCAATAACAACGAACCGTGGTTTTTCGATTTGTGATGAAGTTTTTATCGACCAAGTATGCTTACGTGTCTTAGGTAGTAGTGGATATTCGTATAGATCCCAATTACGATACGCGAGTTGAATAGCTCGATCTTTCTCTAAATGTTTTAGCAAATTAATTCTTTCCCGATCAGACACTTTGATGTGTGGAACTCGCCAAACAATTTTATTAATTACAATATCGTCGACAACTTCTCCTGCATTTAATTTGATAGAATTGAGATTCGTATTGCTCCTAAGCAACACCAACTCATGTTTACAGTTTATAATAATTTTTTCATAATCTTCAGCGAATCCTAAAATTTTGTTCAACGGTATGGATGCTGAAAATGCTCCACTATCAGTGTTATTCGATCCTGTAGTTGACCACCCCCAAACTCGACCACACTTGGATTCATCACCATTTAAAGATAGGTAAGATTTGATAGTTGAAGTAACACCAGCATTTTTAATTTTATCTATTTCTACTCCGTTCAATTCATATCTTATATCTTGAAACAGAAATAGTATCGGATTATTAACGAAATGAACATTTGTTATTTTTGCTTTAGTGGTACTGTTAAACACATTCACTTTTCCCTCTATGTATAAACTACTTAGTGATGGCAGTACATACAAATCTTGTTGGTTGATAGGAATTCGTATTTCATCATTTTTGTTGAAACTTGACACATATGGTTTGTATGAATGATACTCAAAACTTTCAATACTGGTATCGTATGAAGCTTGTTGTGATATATTTAAAATATTCATTTTATCAAGCCTACTAATTTAAGAAACTCCTTATTACTTTTAGTAAGCTTATTCTTTAGCTGAATCGGTGTGTCTTTGCGGGATGTTTTTTTAGAACTGAATTGAACACACGATGTAGACGGGTTTTTATGGAAATTTAACATTTTTTTCTGAAATGTAAATAAAGTTGTACTTCTTCACCTCGTAAGTTTATCTCTTTATTTTCAGCGTCCAACAACCTTATATTAATAGCGCTAATAGAACTTTGGTTTACCGGAAAGTAAATTAAATTTTTAGGTATTTCAATTATACGATAACCGGGTGGTACATTAGGCACGAATTCGTAAATAATATGACTTCCTTTTCCGTTTACAAAAGAACCACTGACAACATCGCATTCGATCCTTACGATGGTTGTTGATAGAATGTTGACAGGATATTGTGAATCAGTTCTTATATTTGCGTTTATTGTTTGTTGACCGAAACCTAAAATTTGTCCCAATGATTCAGCTTTATCAAAATAAATATTCTTGGAGCAGAAAATATTCGTTTTTAATGTATTGTTATTGCATGTTAATGTTAACACGGTATGTTTAATATTACTTTTCAAATAATCGCAAATATCTTGAAGCTCATAAGACCCTTCAGGAATTTTGATGACTTCATTTTCCCCATAATAAAACTTATTGTTCCTTTCATCTATATTGGGAATAGAATTGAAGGTTGAAAATGACAAAAGTCCGCATTCGTAATCTCCTCGAAGTTCCAACGTAGGGGAATAGTTTGTGCTCAAGGAGGCTCCGCTTCCAGTTATAGATACAGTAAAAGACATGTTTGAACTGATACTTTTATTTATTTCACACAGTATTTAAATGTTTTTCCAATAATTCCTCAGAAATTTTAAACATAAATGACCGCAGTTTGTAGTGCCAAAGGTTTGCTGTCGGTCAAAGTTATAGTTTATAGATAAGTTACTCATGTATTTAACAAATTCTAGAGGAGGCTTCAAATTGCCAAAACTATCATAATACTCTACGTAATTATTGTGCTTCACGAAGGCCACCCAATGCGTGCCGGGGTTTTTATTGCTGTCTAAATTCAATATTCCACATTCTATATTTTTGGGTTTCAAAGGTAATGTATCTCTCATGAAGACTCCACGAAAATAGGGAATATCATAGGCATGTTCTAATATATCTATGTTGGTGAGAGCACGTTTGGGTAGCCGCTTAATTAGTTTTTTGATGGGTTTAGATATAAACCAGTGCCAGTTTTATGAGGTTTAATATATAACCCTTTCCCGATAGAAACAGCTTCCATCATTCGGTTGTGTCTTTCAGATTCCTGAAGACTTTTTTGTGCAGCTTTGGAATCGTTAACAGCTTTAGCTATACCAGCTGCCCCTCCAGCTAGTGAACCTAAAGCTGATAACCCTGCGAATATAGGAATAAGTGGTAAAAGCCCTCCGCACTTTGGAAGAGGAATGCAACGCGGCAAACGTATTCCTTTTTTATTACTAAATAATTTTTTTGCAGCTGCATAGGCATATTTAATGGCAGTGTGACTGTCTTTGGATTTGATTTTTTTTAACCGTGATTTAATTTTCCTAACACCCTTTTTGAATGACTTCATACCACTACCAGCCCTAATTTTTGCGTTCATCGCTTTTTTCACAACCCATGATGCAAGTTTTTCTCCTTTTCCGGCATCTTTCGAGTTCAACCTTCTCTTTGCCATATTCAACAGTTTTAAGTCAGCTATCTGTCGAGCACGCGAATCTTTGTTAATATAGGCAATGTCGTGGTGCATGCAAGCTTCATCCAATTTGTTCACCCCTCGATCACCTCTAATTAATCGTTTCTGAAGTTTCGTTCCGGGCCCACAAAATTGATACCCAGGTAAATGTAGTTCAAACGGTAAACGATCTATCAAGTTATTAATTATACCACTGCCTTTCTTCATCGATAGGCAAAAAGTGAGATGATAGCACAAATTATTTTATTTATATACTATGAAACTAAATCACTTTTTTTAACCCAACTGTTGTCTTCATCACTCAAGCCTAGCCATTTTACATAAATTTTGTTTCCTTTTTTCTTAATAATTTTCTCAATAAGGTAAATTTCCGGCACCTTGGTTTTCTGTAATTCGTATCCATAAAAAGAACCTAGAATATTTTGTTTGTGTTTGTCTTGTATTTGATACGTTGGGGGACTAGTTTGATTATCTTTTACTATGAGAAATATTTCGGTTGACCAATTAGGAGTGTAACCCTTGTAAAAATCTCCTTTGTGTTTACTTATACGTACACAATCACCAACTTGAAAAGTTTTTCCTCGTCGTATCTTTGACTGTTGGGATTTGATTATATTAGACTTTACTAGAATCTCATTCGATTGATTTACATCGATTGGTTTAAATTTAGTTATGCGATGTAAAGTACTGTTATAATTCTCCACAGTGATGTCTAAATTATTTTGAAACCATTGATAGTTTCCATATAGACTGAAAATTTTGTAAAGGTGAGATTTAAGAGTTCTTATCACACGTTCTACTATGGAGGCTTTCTTTACAGAGTACGTAGAATAATGATTTATTTTATGCCTTTTCATCAACTGCTTAAAATAATCATTATAAAACTCTGTACCCAGGTCAGTTTGTAAATTTTTAGGCTTTCTTCTTGTCTCTGATAGTATACTGCACATTGCGTCCG
The DNA here is from genome assembly GCA_950022985.1 of Udea ferrugalis. NCBI lineage: Eukaryota > Metazoa > Arthropoda > Insecta > Lepidoptera > Crambidae > Udea > Udea ferrugalis. The sequence goes on from OX465515.1 coordinate 27,230,957, forward strand.
TTACACACTTTTTTGATTTTGACTTCAACGGTTTAACCCAAACGTATTTCGATAAAGTATCAATAACTACAAGAACATACTTGTGTCCGTTATTATACGACGAATATTTTTGAAAATCCATGAGGTCAGCTTGCCATAAATCATCCATTCCTTTGATAATCGTATGCCGACGACAAAAATTCCTTCTCGCTGCTTTGTGCAACTCATGAACTAAATCTTCTTTACTCATTTTGAGTAGGTTTTGGTGAAATCATGAGATCAACTTCTTTTTTAGTGTAATACAATGTATTCAAATTTTCAACAGTCAGTTTTTCTAGATTATTTAGGTATTTTTTAACATTACTTTGAACTGTTTTTATTTCTTGTTTTAGTTCGTGAATACATTTATCAACGTATTCTTTACTTACAGCTTCATCGTCCTTCTCGGGAAGTGACAGTCCTTTCAATTTCGATAATTTTAAATCAAAATCTCCTGCTTCGGACCTTATTAATGCATCTGTAATAATATCAGCATTTAAAGATTGTCGTAAACGCTTATGAACGTGATGACCGAATTTGTCTACATTCATTATCGTCTTGTCGGCTTCTCTAGTGCAATGGTACTGCCCGGTCCACCAGATGGAAGCTTTATATATTTCTTGTATTTGATAATGCCAGCTTCATGCAATTCTTCGATTATTGCATAAATTTCATTTCTTACTCCTGTGTTACCAGCTGTCCATGAAGCCAGTAAAAGTTGTAATCTTTCCACTAACTCATTAGGATCGTTCCAGTAAATCAAATCAGTATCATTCTTAACTTCTTTTAATATATTTACCCCTTCTCCTTGCGGAAGACTTTCAACACTACTGGTATGATTTCTTGAGAACTTGAATAACGGTTTAATAATATTCATGTATTTAAAACCTTTATTACTGTTTATGGGTTTAGAAGGATTGCAATGACGTTTGTGTGCATTAGTATCAATAAGTAATAATCTGTAATTTTGCAAGTCCTCGTCTGTAACGTTTTCTAAATTTGGTACCTTTTTGTACAGTAATTCTTGAAGCCCTATGGTTTTTTTCAGGCTACGGTTTCCAATTTTCAATATTCTGTCGTCGTCATAAACACGAGTTTTGCCAAGCCATAATTTTCCTCGCTCATGTTTAACACCATAAGGTATATCTTTCATTACTTCAGATGACACGGACCAAGATAGAGAATCGTTAGCAATACTTGGTGATGACTGGAGAGATTTAAATGAGTTCTCATTAACATCATGATCCTCTGATGGGGATGTAGTAAGAGTCTTGTTAGAAGGCATAAAAATCTCATGATCTGTGATTTCCCCATCAGAGACAGGTTCTTCAACATTTTCGGAAGAGGTACTTGATGACTCGCTCTCGCAATATTTGGTTCTTTTCATTAAATGGTTCACTGGCGTTGATTCTTCATGTTTATATTGTTTATTGTCATCTTTTTTACTTGACATTTGGTTTAGGGGGTTGATAATGGGTTTGAATAATGTTTCGAGGGCTATGTCATTTGTTCTTTTGTAATCTTTCATAATATCCACCTTTCTTTTCACAGCTGCAGCAGACTTTACAATTTGTTCTTTGAGATTTCGTTCCATCGTTAAAGACTCCACACTGACTGACAATCTTAATCAAACTGAAACATCAGTAACCTAGCAACTATTTAAAAAGATTAGTCTACTTCTATGAATGTATCGAAGTTCAGCCGGTAACATCCTTTGTTTCGTTCACAGTCCTTATTTATAACTAAATAGTTGAAAGGTTTTCTCCAAACAGTGGAGCACATTTCACGAAACTTACACCATGACATATCAGAGCCTACATGTTCATCATAAACGTGTTTAAGGTTTACATCATCTTGCTTAAATAATATGATAAGATTAGAATTGTCTCTCACTAATTGTTTGGGTATTTTGGTGTAAGTTTGATTGATATAAAAACAGTCAATATTTCTATGGCGACCCATTGCAAAGTAATCTCGTATATTATTCTGATTTTCACAAGCAACGTCGTCGAATATGATAATTGAGTTTGGTAATGCTTCGTGCGGACTCAAGACCGCATTATTATCATTGTATTTGTAATAAGATATGTCTGCCACCTCATTCAACACGTTCTCCAGGAAGATGTATTTTGGTTGATATAATGATTTCGAGTAGACATAAAGGTTACAAAAACGTGGACCGTCCTGGTGTAGTAATAAACTCAGGACCAAGTTTGTCTTTCCGCAGTTGGAAGGACCACAAACGATGCTGCGTATTGTGTTTGGTAGTAAAGGACCATGTCGCTTAGTTTCTGTTGATGACGTAGAAGGACAGATGCATTCCAATTGCAATGAATCTTTTTGCTTCAGGAACTTCATTTTTGTTGAATAAATTTGTCTGGCAAGTTCCACGGGTTTCATAAAAATGACTACTTTTAATGTTGTCACAAGTTATAAACCATTTAAAACGGTTTCATGAATGCTTTATGCTCTTTTCATCAGATTAGACACTACAGGATTGAAATTTCAGAACAAAATCGATACGTTTTTACTAATTAATGGTGTATATTGGGAAGGTACTTCAATTTCAGAACAAAATCGATACGTTTTTACTAATTAATGGTGTATATTGGGAAGGTACTTCATTTTTTTCGAATGAGCGAACGAAGAGAGCGAGTGGTGAAGAAAAAAATGAAGTATACTTCCCAATATACACCTACTGGTAGAGAATGCCTCTTTGGCATTAAGTCCGCCTTTTGTACCATTCAATGTTGTGCAATGAAGAATAAATAAATAAATAAATAAATAAAACTTTTAAAATAAAAGAGGTAAAAACATTATTTGAAGAAGGCCTGAAAGAGGTGACGCCTGATCATTGGAGACAGTGCATACACAATGCCATAATAAAAGTCGAAGACAAAATGTGTCAACTCGACCACATTATAGACCAATATGGGAATTCCTTCTTTATAAATGTAACTGATTCCGATTCCGATTCTGAATATACCGATTCAGAATCGGGGTCGGAATCAATAGCGACCGTAACGAATAAAAGCGTATATAATTACTTTTATTTTCCTGACTTTCAAGTGTTAATTCCCCTTAACCTCTTTGAACATTTTTTTCCTTGCTATGGTTATATTTTTTTGGTGAGAAGTTTTAATATGGAGGTAGGGTCTATATTTCTTAAATCGTATTATTTAATTCGTTGTGTACCTATTAAATATTTACAATTAAAAAAGGCTTTGATACCTAATAAAATGAAGCATGACTAAATGTCTAAGTCTAGTGATTGCCGAACGTCACTATTGTAGCGGGTCACCCTTTTTTGTATCAGTCACTGTTGAAGTTGTCATTTTGCTGACTACAATTATTAATCGTACTATACAAGGCTGTCTCACCGTGATCTGTGCCGTGGGTCTCACATTCATTTTTTCTACAAATCAGAAAAACATCTGCACCTTATAAATTTTATATAGACGGATTTAAACGTGTATAAACAAAAGGTAAGTGTCTGATGTTTTTGAACAAGATCTATGCAGACAGAAGCTGACCATTTCTGAGTCTGGAAACACATTGCTTTATGCTTTAAAAGAAGTCTGCCTAACTGACTTTAAAGAACTAGGTAGTTAGGTACTTTAAATGAGATCTATAGTTTTAAAATATTTTGTGATGTGGTATTCCATTCAAATGATGTATAATTAACACTATCATTCCAGGCTTCGACTGCTATATCATATGAAAGCGGTCAAGTGCAAGTCGGACGCGACATGAGGGGTTTGTATTTTTTAAAAAAAAAACTACTATCTACATCTTGTTTCAAATTATGAAACATAATTCAAAATAATATTAAATTATCATTTATCAAAAACATGAATGCACGGATGGAGATATACTCGTAGGTGACAATGGCATCCGAATGAGTCACTCGCAACAATCCAATCTCGCAACAATGTTGCATTTTTCGCGGCCTCTTCTACTAGGAACACATATGTTGGAAGAACTACTTACATGTAGACACAGTTCAAATCTATTTCAAGATACTCATATCAGCAATTCATAGGATCGTTATCAAATCGAATAGAAACTTGAAAACTTTGACCTGAAACCAATGCAAGAAAACCAAAGTTAGAAAAAACATATGTTGATATATAGTTTAAAAGTAAGTGAAAAGTAAAAAAAAGCAAAAAAACTTTTACTTAAAAAAAGTAAAATACTTTTACTTAGAAGAAGCAAAAAAACTTTTACTTTTTTATGTACAGTCAACGTTGCCCATCTCCGGTCGGTCCTCTTTTGATGTGTTGCAGAGAAATGTAATTTGGCAAAAACGAGATGAAAAACTGAAATGGGTAGCCTGATGTGCCGTTGACTGTACCGTTACGAACGTCCGAGGACGAAATGGCGGCTTAGGGGGCAAGGTACGGGGCGGGGAGTTTCACAGCGGACTAAACCACATAGAACTGGTGGCGTCTAGTAAACAGATATACACTGCTCAAAAGTGTCTAGGGATATCTCAAGCATTTTCATACAAAGTATAGCTATTTGGGAGACTGTAAAAATTAAAATTTTGATACCAACGTAGAAATTTTTAGAACACAGAAACTGCTATATCTGCCCTTTCAGATTGTATAAAGAAATTCATTGTAGTAGCATTATTGTACAATCGCAAGGACGTTAAAAAAAGACATATTTTTCTTTTAAAAGGTGACAAAATTTTAGCCAAATCAAACGATTTTTTTTGTAATATTCTTACCGCCGCACTCGGAGACGTCAATTAACGTTAATGGTTGATTAGCGTCAAAATTCCATTTTTGAAAAGAGACTTTATAACAAATTGAATGAAGAACTTTTCAGAATATCAAATTTTGACTCTAATGAACCATTAACGTTAATTGACGTCTCTGAGTACGGCAGTTAACCTTTATCTTATGTCTCTGTCCTCGCGTTATTCTAAGATAATGCTCAACTTGTAAACAAACTTAACTTTATGAAATATTTGAAAAATGATATCCCTATGATATCCCTAGACAGTTTTGATATGTGTATTTTTAGTTAATGTATTTTTCAGGTTTTGGAATTAAATGTCAAAAACTGTATCACTGTATCAAATAAAAAATGTAAGAGCACTATATAGATATATGGTGCTCTTACATTTTATATTCTTAATCACTTCTTCTCTCGATTGACATGCGTTTCATCACTTGCCGCCGAAACATGTATGCCAAACAAGTAGGATGCTGATGAATCATTTCATAATGTAATTAATATTTTGTTGACTTTCCTTCTGTTTTTTTATTTGTGTGCCAGATTAATGGCCGCACATTGTGACTATTCACACTTATCTGTAAACCTGAATTTTGTACCTACCTATGTTTACAAAAAATGGTATAATGATAATGAAAATTATTGTTAACTTTTGATTTCATGTAGTGTTTCGATTGACCCCCTATCAGGGATAAGTCACAAACAAGGAACATTTTTCATCCAAAAAAATGCTTTATTTCAATATGAACTCTTCTGGTGCTAATAAAACCGATATACACGATCGTAACTCATGTAGTCTTTGTATTATATTCGAAATTCAATAAGAATTGACATTAATTACTAAACTCCAAATAGTGTTTCGGGTCACCCCATTTTACAGTAATGACTTACTTTCAGAGTGAGAGGAATGTAAATAATTAAGTATACATTACAATCAAATTAACAGATAATTTATTTTATCTATATAAGTTTCAGGTCGCATTTAAATAGCTGACAGCCCCACAGGACAAAAGGTGGTTAGGTACGACAAAGGCGTAACGCTTTATGCAACCTGGCTAAACAACCAAAGTGCGAGAAGGAGCGCGAGAATCGAACAAAAAAATTTTGACACGGAAAACGCGCGCTTTTCGTAATTTCACTACCTACCTTGTTGGAGTTGTTGGCTGTTGGAAGTACGGGAACGATTAAATAACAGTAAATTAGAACAGACCTTCAACCGGTTTGTTTATGTAGTGTAAGAAGAGTGCAAGGTATTGAAAAATATGAATAATGTATTATTCGACTGTGCTTAGAGTGTTGTAAAGTGCATAAAATCTTTGAGTACCCATATACTTCCATACATAAAAGGTACCTAGTCTTGATAGTTAAAACTCAAACAAACTCAGAAGTAAGTTCATAATGGTTGCTTATTTATTGGTGTAGTGATATTATACCTAGTGTAAGTCATCAAATATTAGCTGTTACCTATTATTGCTAGTTGGCACAAACGCTCGCACAACTAATATCCCAAACGGGGTACTTAGCCAGAATCAGAAGCGCGCTGACTGCAACTGACCGTTACCGTCATGGTGCACCATGACGGTAACGGTAACGGAACATTCAGAAGCTCATCCATTCTTCATTTGTTACTTACAGGGTATACTTGTTGTTTTTAATCGGTGTTTTCCGGCGAGTTAGCCAGCAAGAAAGCGCCCAACTCTCCTTCAATGAGCACAAAGTGGGTAGATTCGAACTCTGGGCCCCTGGGCTCCGACTAACAGCCTTCAAAACGTCTCATGAGTGACCAGGTAAATTCATTTGTATTATTAAAATCTCCGAATCGTTCTCGTTCTCCAGTAGGCTACTATCGGCTATGGTCGGTGATACAGAATTAGTACTGTTACGGAGATCAGACTAGCACTAACAAATTAGTTGCGTCCTATATTTTTTACATTAAAAGCGGCTGGTCTCGGGGTTCAAAATAGTGTTACCTACTAACTGAGAACAGCACAAAATTGGAACTCTTAACCCCCGAATTCACAAACGCAAATCAACGTAGAGCATCCTTCAGAAGTATAACTGTCCCTTTCGGTACTATTATCATTGTACGGGATAGCATGAGCGTGGGCGCGTGCTTAGCGTTGATTGACTTTTGTGAATTCGGGGGTAAGAAGCACTGTAAACTGTAAGATCAGCTTTATTTAATCATATTTTTTCTCTTTTATTCAGCTTAACCATGCTGTATCTTTCACTCGCAAATGGAATCACGTGGCAATGGAGCCTGCTTTTGGAGGCTGCTGGTGGACCACTTTTCATGGTATGGATTTATTGCTTTTGCTTTTTGCCATTGATTTTGAAAAAGTTAATATTTTTGTTTGCTACGCCGCGGCAATTTACATTCGCCATGAAGCGTGTTCCAAAACATATTTGTCTACAGAAAGGGCCGACGCGCCCCTATGTTCGAATATAGCCGAATTAGGTATTTGCATGTGACATCCCTATTCACAAGAGATTGCGAAATTATATGTCTGCATTTTAAGTATTTGGATAAAATAAGTAAGTAAGTTGCTAGGTGTTTATAAAATTGTCTAGCTCTTAGCCTTTTGCTTCTTGTATTTGGCTATAGAAGTTTTACCGGACAATGGGGTGAGAGGCGAGAGTATAATTGTTTACAATCTGTTGTTTTGTGAAAAATAAATGTGTTTAACCAGACATTTAATTAACATTGTTTTTTTCTTGGTGCAATTCCAAGTGCCTGTATTCGTGAATATCACTGCGCCGGCGCGACTATGCTCGTAGAGGTGGTGAGATTAAACGATGTCTTTTGATGTCTCTGTGGTGACACATAATTTTGTTACTGACAGTACATGCCTACATAATGTCAGTTAAACAAGGGCGTGGTTGTTTCCACACAGAAGAGCCGCCAAAAAACTTAGCAATCAATTGTGTTTTACACTACGATTTTAAAATAACAAAATAAATGTTGTTATTTATTTTAGCAACCAACGATACTTCAACGTGAGCTGTAACTGGACTGAAACTGGACTACAGCTGATTCATACGGGTTATAGCCGTGGCCAAGAGCTGTTACAGAATTTAGCTCGTTGTAAGTGAGCAAAATACTATTTTATAAATTTCACTAGGGCGCTATTTTGTATTCCACTTCAAGCCGAGTGGCGCGATGGCGCTGAGAACGGTGGCGGGATCGGACTGGATGCGGAAGGCTCAGAAAGAGGAGTTATACCTCTTTCTTATCTTAATATTATTGCCAAGAGCAAGTTTTATCGAAGGCGTGTCTCCGGTTGTCGAAGATGAAGATGAAATACCTACTGTTTACCGACAGGAAATGTATACTTGCGATCGCTCTGCATCTTAGTTGAAAATGGCTATTTGTTTATATATTTGCCAACAGGTTTGGTGTAATAGAAGTTGGCAAAACACCAAACACCAACACCAAAAGCCGCGGGTTTGATCCTCACACGGTACGAACATTCGTGTGCATGAACATGGTTGGGTGTTTTCTATTTATATTAAGTATGTATTTACAACAAAATGTATATCTGTTTTCTAGTATCTCATAGCGCAAGCAGGGGCTAGGTGGCGCTGTGTGGAATAATGACCGGAGATATTTATTTAATGACTTTTATTGTTCAAGCTGGCTTCTGTGGATGTGGAGTACAAGGTACATGATAGTTTTAACTGTGCGTTTCAGGTGGCTGAGGGAACCTGCCTTCAAGACAACGAGCGGACCCGCGTTGCACACAGATACACACCCCGCTATGTGCTCTACAGAGGACCATCATTTATGACTAAAGCCCCTGTAAGTTCTTTGACGTTTTGCTTTGTCAAGCCCACTGCAGACTACTTTTGTTTGTTAACCAATGAAATAACCATAATAAAAAATAATTAGAGGAATTAAATGCATAGGCACTGTGTTAACCATTTTATTGTTATGATAGTACTGTGCAGAAAAGAACTAAACGATTTCTGGCATATCTTTCAAGACCCAATTGTGTATTTTTTAAAAGTGTTTAAGGATATTGTCGCTGGTGTATCTTTATCAATAAAATAAAAATAAAAGAAATAAAATGTCTTCAAAAATACTTTTTTTTCATGTCTTCCAAAGTAGCTTGGTAAAATATATTATTTTGGCTTTGAACTTACGAATTATTTTAATGAATCTGTCTGCCTACTTGTTGTGACTTAAGTGATAATTATTGTAAATAAATAATTTCGCGTCATGTTTTCAGGGAGATGGTGCAAGTCGCATAGCGTGAAAAGTTAAGGCAAAGAGCAGACGGCGGGCAACATCATAATAATATCATAGAAATAAACACAATATCTCCGTTTATTTATGAAATCGTGGGGTCCGAAATGGTGAAATTCCAGGTAAATCTGATATTAATTTAGAATATTTAACAATTATAAGTCAGGTTCCAAAATTTTCCGCTTAACCAAGGGTGCGAGGAATAATATTTAATCTTAGTCACGAATGAAGCATCCTTACTATTTTGAATACTCATCGTTATCATCGCCTCATCGCCTTGGGTTGTGCCTGTGCTTAGTCATCCGTAGGCGGTTGGATCGTTCGAGGTGATTCTTGAAAAGCAGTGAATATGCCTCTGCAGAGATTAAATGAATACAAAATACATAAAAATACGATGATCCATCGATGACAGTCCCAATCGTATTCGACATAAATGCGTCGCGGTTAGTTAGTGCCAACATAAATGCTTGTAGTAACTCATTTATAAGTTTGGGGATGCCAAGAACATGGTGTTAAGTTTTTCTATCTATGCGCAATCGCTCCGAAAACTTTGATAGTGCGGTTCCTATGCGGCGAGGTAGATAAAGCTACATAAGTAAAGATTGTATTTCTTTCAAAACGTAATAATAATACATTGTTTTTTCGGAATCATTTCAGAAAACTGATAAATAACAAACCGGAGATTAACGAAATATTGCAAATAAAAAAACCCTACCATATAACTGCAAGCAGGGGAGTAATGCGTAGTAAGGTCAGTGATGTAATCATCTTTTTTCATCACTAATTCTATGAATAAAAAACGATGAATATTTTAAAATAGCGAGGAGAACCTAAATCACATCCTAGAAACGGTACTATAAGAATACTCTGACATAATAATCTACTATATAAAAATAAGTCGGGTTTTCCTTCCTGATGCTATAACTCCAGAACGCATCAACCGATTTCCACGGTTTTGCATTCGTTAGAAAGGTCTTGAGCTCCGTGAGGTTTACAGCAAAGAAAATTTAGGAAAATTTCAACAGAAAAGCGGGAAAATCTTTTTTCACATATAGCTAAGTACACGCGGACGAAGTCGCGGGCGGCTGCTAGTATATTATAAAACTTCTCCGTTGCTAGCACTATATTATAGTAAGCATGGAAGGACATTGTCGGCCCGCATGGAGGTTGACGCAAAACTATAGAAACGTTTTAACTTTAATTAAATTGGTTTATCATTAATTTATTTTTTTAAAAGCTGCCGTGAACAGCGAGCGGTCGCCATCACCGAGCGACGAATAGACGCTCATAAGAGGATCGGCAGTCGTGTGCGGAGCCCGCGACCGCTACCTGCGAGCGCGTCAAGTGGGCATGCATAAAGGACGCTGTGGGATTTCGCGCACCGCTTCCGCGGCGCGCTCAAACCTAATTTTTCTCATCCAACTGGGTTGAGTTAGGTTAAGTATGTAAAAGTTAGGTCAATTCACAAACCTAACTTTTCTCATCCAACTGGGTTGAGTTAGGTTAAGTATGTAAAAGTTAGGTCAATTCACAAACCTAACTTTTCTCATCCAACTGGGTTGAGTTAGGTTAAGTATGTAAAAGTTAGGTCAATTCACAAACCTAACTTTTCTCATCCAACTGGGTTGAGTTAGGTTAAGTATGTAAAAGTTAGGTCAATTCACAAACCTAACTTTTGTCATCCAACTGGGTTGAGTTAGGTTAAGTAAAAGTAAAAGTTAGGTCAATTCACAAACCTAACTTTTCTCATCCATCTGGGTTGAGTTAGGTTGAGTAAAAGTAAAAGTTAGGTCAATTCACAAACCTAACTTTTCTCATCCAACTGGGTTGAGTTAGGTTAAGTATGTAAAAGTAAGGTCAATTAACAAACCTAACTTTTCTCATCCAACTGGGTTGAGTTAGGTTAAGTATGTAAAAGTTAGGTCAATTCACAAACCTAACTTTTTTCATCCAACTGGGTTGAGTTAGGTTAAGTATGTAAAAGTTTGGTCAATTCACAAACCTAGCTTTTCTCATCCAACTTGGTTGAGTTAGGTTAAGTATGTAAAAGTTAGGTCAATTCACAAACCTAACTTTTCTCATCCAACTGGGTTGAGTAAGGTTAAGTATGTAAAAGTTAGGTCAATTCACAAACCTAACTTTTCTCATCCAACTGGGTTGAGTTAGGTTAAGTATGTATAAGTTAGGTCAATTCACAAACCTAACTTTTATCATCCAACTGGGTTGAGTTAGGTTAAGTATGTAAAAGTTAGGTCAATTCACAAACCTAACTTTTCTCATCCAACTTGGTTGAGTTAGGTTAAGTATGTAAAAGTTAGGTCAATTCACAAACCTAACTTTTCTCATCCAACTGGGTTGAGTTAGGTTAAGTATGTAAAAGTAAGGTCAATTCACAAACCTAACTTTTCTCATCCAACTGGGTTGAGTTAGGTTAAGTATGTAAAAGTTAGGTCAATTCACAAACCTAACTTTTCTCATCCAACTGAGTTGAGTTAGGTTAAGTAAAAGTAAAAGTTAGGTCAATTCACAAACCTAACTTTTCTCATCCAACTGGGTTGAGTTAGGTTAAGTATGTAAAAGTTAAGTCAATTCACAAACCTAACTTTTTTCATCCAACTGGGTTGAGTTAGGTTAAGTATGTAAAAGTTAGGTCAATTCACAAACCTAACTTTTCTCATCAAACTGGGTTGAGTTAGGTTAAGTATGTAAAAGTTAGGTCAATTCACAAACCTAACTTTTTTCATCCAACTGGGTTGAGTTAGGTTAAGTATGTAAAAGTTAGGTCAATTCACAAACCTAGCTATTCTCATCCAACTTGGTTGAGTTAGGTTAAGTATGTAAAAGTTAGGTCAATTCACAAACCTAACTTTTCTCCTCCAACTGGGTTGAGTTAGGTTAAGTATGTAAAAGTTAGGTCAATTCACAAACCTAACTTTTCTCATCCAACTGGGTTGAGTTAGGTTAAGTATGTATAAGTTAGGTCAATTCACAAACCTAACTTTTTTCATCCAACTGGGTTGAGTTAGGTTAAGTATGTAAAAGTTAGGTCAATTCACAAACCTAACTTTTGTGATCCAACTGGGTTGAGTAAGGTTAAAAAAAAAGTAAAAATTAGGTCAATTCACAAACCTAACTTTTCTCATCCATCTGGGTTGAGTTAGGTTGAGTATGTAAAAGTTAGGTCAATTCACAAACCTAACTTTTTTCATCCAACTGGGTTGAGTTAGGTTAAGTATGTAAAAGTTAGGTCAATTCACAAACCTAACTTTTCTCATCCAACTGGGTTGAGTTAGGTTAAGTAAAAGTAAAAGTTAGGTCAATTCACAAACCTAACTTTTCTCATCCAACTGGGTTGAGTTAGGTTAAGTATGTAAAAGTTAAGTCAATTCACAAACCTAACTTTTTTCATCCAACTGGGTTGAGTTAGGTTAAGTATGTAAAAGTTAGGTCAATTCACAAACCTAACTTTTCTCATCCAACTGGGTTGAGTTAGGTTAAGTATGTAAAAGTTAGGTCAATTCACAAACCTAACTTTTCTCATCCAACTGGGTTGAGTTAGGTTAAGTAAAAGTAAAAGTTAGGTCAATTCACAAACCTAACTTTTCTCATCCAACTGGGTTGAGTTAGGTTAAGTATGTAAAAGTTAAGTCAATTCACAAACCTAACTTTTTTCATCCAACTGGGTTGAGTTAGGTTAAGTATGTAAAAGTTAGGTCAATTCACAAACCTAACTTTTCTCATCCAACTGGGTTGAGTTAGGTTAAGTATGTAAAAGTTAGGTCAATTCACAAACCTAACTTTTGTGATCCAACTGGGTTGAGTTAGGTTAAAAAAAAAGTAAAAATTAGGTCAATTCACAAACCTAACTTTTCTCATCCATCTGGGTTGAGTTAGGTTGAGTATGTAAAAGTTAGGTCAATTCACAAACCTAACTTTTGTCATCCAACTGGGTTGAGTTAGGTTAAGTATGTTAAAGTTAGGTCAATTCACAAACCTAACTTTTCTCATCCAACTTGGTTGAGTTAGGTTAAGTATGTAAAAGTTAGGTCAATTCACAAACCTAACTTTTCTCATCCAACTGAGTTGAGTTAGGTTAAGTAAAAGTAAAAGTTAGGTCAATTCACAAACCTAACTTTTCTCATCCAACTGGGTTGAGTTAGGTTAAGTATGTAAAAGTTAAGTCAATTCACAAACCTAACTTTTTTCATCCAACTGGGTTGAGTTAGGTTAAGTATGTAAAAGTTAGGTCAATTCACAAACCTAACTTTTCTCATCAAACTGGGTTGAGTTAGGTTAAGTATGTAAAAGTTAGGTCAATTCACAAACCTAACTTTTTTCATCCAACTGGGTTGAGTTAGGTTAAGTATGTAAAAGTTAGGTCAATTCACAAACCTAGCTTTTCTCATCCAACTTGGTTGAGTTAGGTTAAGTATGTAAAAGTTAGGTCAATTCACAAACCTAACTTTTCTCATCCAACTGGGTTGAGTTAGGTTAAGTATGTAAAAGTTAGGTCAATTCACAAACCTAACTTTTCTCATCCAACTGGGTTGAGTTAGGTTAAGTATGTATAAGTTAGGTCAATTCACAAACCTAACTTTTTTCATCCAACTGGGTTGAGTTAGGTTAAGTATGTAAAAGTTAGGTCAATTCACAAACCTAACTTTTCTCATCCAACTTGGTTGAGTTAGGTTAAGTATGTAAAAGTTAGGTCAATTCACAAACCTAACTTTTCTCATCCAACTGGGTTGAGTTAGGTTAAGTATGTAAAAGTAAGGTCAATTCACAAACCTAACTTTTCTCATCCAACTGGGTTGAGTTAGGTTAAGTATGTAAAAGTTAGGTCAATTCACAAACCTAACTTTTCTCATCCAACTGGGTTGAGTTAGGTTAAGTAAAAGTAAAAGTTAGGTCAATTCACAAACCTAACTTTTCTCATCCAACTGGGTTGAGTTAGGTTAAGTATGTAAAAGTTAAGTCAATTCACAAACCTAACTTTTTTCATCCAACTGGGTTGAGTTAGGTTAAGTATGTAAAAGTTAGGTCAATTCACAAACCTAACTTTTCTCATCCAACTGGGTTGAGTTAGGTTAAGTATGTAAAAGTTAGGTCAATTCACAAACCTAACTTTTGTGATCCAACTGGGTTGAGTTAGGTTAAAAAAAAAGTAAAAATTAAGTCAATTCACAAACCTAACTTTTCTCATCCATCTGGGTTGAGTTAGGTTGAGTATGTAAAAGTTAGGTCAATTCACAAACCTAACTTTTTTCATCCAACTGGGTTGAGTTAGGTTAAGTATGTAAAAGTTAGGTCAATTCACAAACCTAACTTTTCTCATCCAACTGGGTTGAGTTAGGTTAAGTATGTAAAAGTTAGGTCAATTCACAAACCTAACTTTTCTCATCCAACTGGGTTGAGTTAGGTTAAGTATGTAAAAGTTAGGTCAATTCACAAACCTAACTTTTGTCATCCAACTGGGTTGAGTTAGGTTAAGTAAAAGTAAAAGTTAGGTCAATTCACAAACCTAACTTTTTTCATCCAACTGGGTTGAGTTAGGTTAAGTATGTAAAAGTTAGGTCAATTCACAAACCTAACTTTTCTCATCCAACTGGGTTGAGTTAGGTTAAGTATGTAAAAGTTAGGTCAATTCACAAACCTAACTTTTCTCATCCAACTGGGTTGAGTTAGGTTAAGTATGTAAAAGTTAGGTCAATTCACAAACCTAACTTTTGTCATCCAACTGGGTTGAGTTAGGTTAAGTAAAAGTAAAAGTTAGGTCAATTCACAAACCTAACTTTTCTCATCCATCTGGGTTGAGTTAGGTTGAGTAAAAGTAAAAGTTAGGTCAATTCACAAACCTAACTTTTCTCATCCAACTGGGTTGAGTTAGGTTAAGTATGTAAAAGTAAGGTCAATTAACAAACCTAACTTTTCTCATCCAACTGGGTTGAGTTAGGTTAAGTATGTAAAAGTTAGGTCAATTCACAAACCTAACTTTTTTCATCCAACTGGGTTGAGTTAGGTTAAGTATGTAAAAGTTTGGTCAATTCACAAACCTAGCTTTTCTCATCCAACTTGGTTGAGTTAGGTTAAGTATGTAAAAGTTAGGTCAATTCACAAACCTAACTTTTCTCATCCAACTGGGTTGAGTTAGGTTAAGTATGTAAAAGTTAGGTCAATTCACAAACCTAACTTTTCTCATCCAACTGGGTTGAGTTAGGTTAAGTATGTATAAGTTAGGTCAATTCACAAACCTAACTTTTATCATCCAACTGGGTTGAGTTAGGTTAAGTATGTAAAAGTTAGGTCAATTCACAAACCTAACTTTTCTCATCCAACTTGGTTGAGTTAGGTTAAGTATGTAAAAGTTAGGTCAATTCACAAACCTAACTTATCTCATCCAACTGGGTTGAGTTAGGTTAAGTATGTAAAAGTAAGGTCAATTCACAAACCTAACTTTTCTCATCCAACTGGGTTGAGTTAGGTTAAGTATGTAAAAGTTAGGTCAATTCACAAACCTAACTTTTCTCATCCAACTGAGTTGAGTTAGGTTAAGTAAAAGTAAAAGTTAGGTCAATTCACAAACCTAACTTTTCTCATCCAACTGGGTTGAGTTAGGTTAAGTATGTAAAAGTTAAGTCAATTCACAAACCTAACTTTTTTCATCCAACTGGGTTGAGTTAGGTTAAGTATGTAAAAGTTAGGTCAATTCACAAACCTAACTTTTCTCATCAAACTGGGTTGAGTTAGGTTAAGTATGTAAAAGTTAGGTCAATTCACAAACCTAACTTTTTTCATCCAACTGGGTTGAGTTAGGTTAAGTATGTAAAAGTTAGGTCAATTCACAAACCTAGCTTTTCTCATCCAACTTGGTTGAGTTAGGTTAAGTATGTAAAAGTTAGGTCAATTCACAAACCTAACTTTTCTCATCCAACTGGGTTGAGTTAGGTTAAGTATGTAAAAGTTAGGTCAATTCACAAACCTAACTTTTCTCATCCAACTGGGTTGAGTTAGGTTAAGTATGTATAAGTTAGGTCAATTCACAAACCTAACTTTTTTCATCCAACTGGGTTGAGTTAGGTTAAGTATGTAAAAGTTAGGTCAATTCACAAACCTAACTTTTGTGATCCAACTGGGTTGAGTAAGGTTAAAAAAAAAGTAAAAATTAGGTCAATTCACAAACCTAACTTTTCTCATCCATCTGGGTTGAGTTAGGTTGAGTATGTAAAAGTTAGGTCAATTCACAAACCTAACTTTTTTCATCCAACTGGGTTGAGTTAGGTTAAGTATGTAAAAGTTAGGTCAATTCACAAACCTAACTTTTCTCATCCAACTGGGTTGAGTTAGGTTAAGTATGTAAAAGTTAGGTCAATTCACAAACCTAACTTTTCTCATCCAACTGGGTTGAGTTAGGTTAAGTATGTAAAAGTTAGGTCAATTCACAAACCTAACTTTTGTCATCCAACTGGGTTGAGTTAGGTTAAGTATGTAAAAGTTAGGTCAATTCACAAACCTAACTTTTGTGATCCAACTGGGTTGAGTAAGGTTAAAAAAAAAGTAAAAATTAGGTCAATTCACAAACCTAACTTTTCTCATCCATCTGGGTTGAGTTAGGTTGAGTATGTAAAAGTTAGGTCAATTCACAAACCTAACTTTTTTCATCCAACTGGGTTGAGTTAGGTTAAGTATGTAAAAGTTAGGTCAATTCACAAACCTAACTTTTCTCATCCAACTGGGTTGAGTTAGGTTAAGTAAAAGTAAAAGTTAGGTCAATTCACAAACCTAACTTTTCTCATCCAACTGGGTTGAGTTAGGTTAAGTATGTAAAAGTTAAGTCAATTCACAAACCTAACTTTTTTCATCCAACTGGGTTGAGTTAGGTTAAGTATGTAAAAGTTAGGTCAATTCACAAACCTAACTTTTCTCATCCAACTGGGTTGAGTTAGGTTAAGTATGTAAAAGTTAGGTCAATTCACAAACCTAACTTTTCTCATCCAACTGGGTTGAGTTAGGTTAAGTAAAAGTAAAAGTTAGGTCAATTCACAAACCTAACTTTTCTCATCCAACTGGGTTGAGTTAGGTTAAGTATGTAAAAGTTAAGTCAATTCACAAACCTAACTTTTTTCATCCAACTGGGTTGAGTTAGGTTAAGTATGTAAAAGTTAGGTCAATTCACAAACCTAACTTTTCTCATCCAACTGGGTTGAGTTAGGTTAAGTATGTAAAAGTTAGGTCAATTCACAAACCTAACTTTTGTGATCCAACTGGGTTGAGTTAGGTTAAAAAAAAAGTAAAAATTAGGTCAATTCACAAACCTAACTTTTCTCATCCATCTGGGTTGAGTTAGGTTGAGTATGTAAAAGTTAGGTCAATTCACAAACCTAACTTTTGTCATCCAACTGGGTTGAGTTAGGTTAAGTATGTTAAAGTTAGGTCAATTCACAAACCTAACTTTTCTCATCCAACTTGGTTGAGTTAGGTTAAGTATGTAAAAGTTAGGTCAATTCACAAACCTAACTTTTCTCATCCAACTGAGTTGAGTTAGGTTAAGTAAAAGTAAAAGTTAGGTCAATTCACAAACCTAACTTTTCTCATCCAACTGGGTTGAGTTAGGTTAAGTATGTAAAAGTTAAGTCAATTCACAAACCTAACTTTTTTCATCCAACTGGGTTGAGTTAGGTTAAGTATGTAAAAGTTAGGTCAATTCACAAACCTAACTTTTCTCATCAAACTGGGTTGAGTTAGGTTAAGTATGTAAAAGTTAGGTCAATTCACAAACCTAACTTTTTTCATCCAACTGGGTTGAGTTAGGTTAAGTATGTAAAAGTTAGGTCAATTCACAAACCTAGCTTTTCTCATCCAACTTGGTTGAGTTAGGTTAAGTATGTAAAAGTTAGGTCAATTCACAAACCTAACTTTTCTCATCCAACTGGGTTGAGTTAGGTTAAGTATGTAAAAGTTAGGTCAATTCACAAACCTAACTTTTCTCATCCAACTGGGTTGAGTTAGGTTAAGTATGTATAAGTTAGGTCAATTCACAAACCTAACTTTTTTCATCCAACTGGGTTGAGTTAGGTTAAGTATGTAAAAGTTAGGTCAATTCACAAACCTAACTTTTCTCATCCAACTTGGTTGAGTTAGGTTAAGTATGTAAAAGTTAGGTCAATTCACAAACCTAACTTTTCTCATCCAACTGGGTTGAGTTAGGTTAAGTATGTAAAAGTAAGGTCAATTCACAAACCTAACTTTTCTCATCCAACTGGGTTGAGTTAGGTTAAGTATGTAAAAGTTAGGTCAATTCACAAACCTAACTTTTCTCATCCAACTGGGTTGAGTTAGGTTAAGTAAAAGTAAAAGTTAGGTCAATTCACAAACCTAACTTTTCTCATCCAACTGGGTTGAGTTAGGTTAAGTATGTAAAAGTTAAGTCAATTCACAAACCTAACTTTTTTCATCCAACTGGGTTGAGTTAGGTTAAGTATGTAAAAGTTAGGTCAATTCACAAACCTAACTTTTCTCATCCAACTGGGTTGAGTTAGGTTAAGTATGTAAAAGTTAGGTCAATTCACAAACCTAACTTTTGTGATCCAACTGGGTTGAGTTAGGTTAAAAAAAAAGTAAAAATTAAGTCAATTCACAAACCTAACTTTTCTCATCCATCTGGGTTGAGTTAGGTTGAGTATGTAAAAGTTAGGTCAATTCACAAACCTAACTTTTTTCATCCAACTGGGTTGAGTTAGGTTAAGTATGTAAAAGTTAGGTCAATTCACAAACCTAACTTTTCTCATCCAACTGGGTTGAGTTAGGTTAAGTATGTAAAAGTTAGGTCAATTCACAAACCTAACTTTTCTCATCCAACTGGGTTGAGTTAGGTTAAGTATGTAAAAGTTAGGTCAATTCACAAACCTAACTTTTGTCATCCAACTGGGTTGAGTTAGGTTAAGTAAAAGTAAAAGTTAGGTCAATTCACAAACCTAACTTTTTTCATCCAACTGGGTTGAGTTAGGTTAAGTATGTAAAAGTTAGGTCAATTCACAAACCTAACTTTTCTCATCCAACTGGGTTGAGTTAGGTTAAGTATGTAAAAGTTAGGTCAATTCACAAACCTAACTTTTCTCATCCAACTGGGTTGAGTTAGGTTAAGTATGTAAAAGTTAGGTCAATTCACAAACCTAACTTTTGTCATCCAACTGGGTTGAGTTAGGTTAAGTAAAAGTAAAAGTTAGGTCAATTCACAAACCTAACTTTTCTCATCCATCTGGGTTGAGTTAGGTTGAGTAAAAGTAAAAGTTAGGTCAATTCACAAACCTAACTTTTCTCATCCAACTGGGTTGAGTTAGGTTAAGTATGTAAAAGTAAGGTCAATTAACAAACCTAACTTTTCTCATCCAACTGGGTTGAGTTAGGTTAAGTATGTAAAAGTTAGGTCAATTCACAAACCTAACTTTTTTCATCCAACTGGGTTGAGTTAGGTTAAGTATGTAAAAGTTTGGTCAATTCACAAACCTAGCTTTTCTCATCCAACTTGGTTGAGTTAGGTTAAGTATGTAAAAGTTAGGTCAATTCACAAACCTAACTTTTCTCATCCAACTGGGTTGAGTTAGGTTAAGTATGTAAAAGTTAGGTCAATTCACAAACCTAACTTTTCTCATCCAACTGGGTTGAGTTAGGTTAAGTATGTATAAGTTAGGTCAATTCACAAACCTAACTTTTATCATCCAACTGGGTTGAGTTAGGTTAAGTATGTAAAAGTTAGGTCAATTCACAAACCTAACTTTTCTCATCCAACTTGGTTGAGTTAGGTTAAGTATGTAAAAGTTAGGTCAATTCACAAACCTAACTTATCTCATCCAACTGGGTTGAGTTAGGTTAAGTATGTAAAAGTAAGGTCAATTCACAAACCTAACTTTTCTCATCCAACTGGGTTGAGTTAGGTTAAGTATGTAAAAGTTAGGTCAATTCACAAACCTAACTTTTCTCATCCAACTGAGTTGAGTTAGGTTAAGTAAAAGTAAAAGTTAGGTCAATTCACAAACCTAACTTTTCTCATCCAACTGGGTTGAGTTAGGTTAAGTATGTAAAAGTTAAGTCAATTCACAAACCTAACTTTTTTCATCCAACTGGGTTGAGTTAGGTTAAGTATGTAAAAGTTAGGTCAATTCACAAACCTAACTTTTCTCATCAAACTGGGTTGAGTTAGGTTAAGTATGTAAAAGTTAGGTCAATTCACAAACCTAACTTTTTTCATCCAACTGGGTTGAGTTAGGTTAAGTATGTAAAAGTTAGGTCAATTCACAAACCTAGCTTTTCTCATCCAACTTGGTTGAGTTAGGTTAAGTATGTAAAAGTTAGGTCAATTCACAAACCTAACTTTTCTCATCCAACTGGGTTGAGTTAGGTTAAGTATGTAAAAGTTAGGTCAATTCACAAACCTAACTTTTCTCATCCAACTGGGTTGAGTTAGGTTAAGTATGTATAAGTTAGGTCAATTCACAAACCTAACTTTTTTCATCCAACTGGGTTGAGTTAGGTTAAGTATGTAAAAGTTAGGTCAATTCACAAACCTAACTTTTGTGATCCAACTGGGTTGAGTAAGGTTAAAAAAAAAGTAAAAATTAGGTCAATTCACAAACCTAACTTTTCTCATCCATCTGGGTTGAGTTAGGTTGAGTATGTAAAAGTTAGGTCAATTCACAAACCTAACTTTTTTCATCCAACTGGGTTGAGTTAGGTTAAGTATGTAAAAGTTAGGTCAATTCACAAACCTAACTTTTCTCATCCAACTGGGTTGAGTTAGGTTAAGTATGTAAAAGTTAGGTCAATTCACAAACCTAACTTTTCTCATCCAACTGGGTTGAGTTAGGTTAAGTATGTAAAAGTTAGGTCAATTCACAAACCTAACTTTTGTCATCCAACTGGGTTGAGTTAGGTTAAGTAAAAGTAAAAGTTAGGTCAATTCACAAACCTAACTTTTCTCATCCATCTGGGTTGAGTTAGGTTGAGTAAAAGTAAAAGTTAGGTCAATTCACAAACCTAACTTTTCTCATCCAACTGGGTTGAGTTAGGTTAAGTATGTAAAAGTAAGGTCAATTAACAAACCTAACTTTTCTCATCCAACTGGGTTGAGTTAGGTTAAGTATGTAAAAGTTAGGTCAATTCACAAACCTAACTTTTTTCATCCAACTGGGTTGAGTTAGGTTAAGTATGTAAAAGTTTGGTCAATTCACAAACCTAGCTTTTCTCATCCAACTTGGTTGAGTTAGGTTAAGTATGTAAAAGTTAGGTCAATTCACAAACCTAACTTTTCTCATCCAACTGGGTTGAGTTAGGTTAAGTATGTAAAAGTTAGGTCAATTCACAAACCTAACTTTTCTCATCCAACTGGGTTGAGTTAGGTTAAGTATGTATAAGTTAGGTCAATTCACAAACCTAACTTTTATCATCCAACTGGGTTGAGTTAGGTTAAGTATGTAAAAGTTAGGTCAATTCACAAACCTAACTTTTCTCATCCAACTTGGTTGAGTTAGGTTAAGTATGTAAAAGTTAGGTCAATTCACAAACCTAACTTATCTCATCCAACTGGGTTGAGTTAGGTTAAGTCTGTAAAAGTAAGGTCAATTCACAAACCTAACTTTTCTCATCCAACTGGGTTGAGTTAGGTTAAGTATGTAAAAGTTAGGTCAATTCACAAACCTAACTTTTCTCATCCAACTGAGTTGAGTTAGGTTAAGTAAAAGTAAAAGTTAGGTCAATTCACAAACCTAACTTTTCTCATCCAACTGGGTTGAGTTAGGTTAAGTATGTAAAAGTTAAGTCAATTCACAAACCTAACTTTTTTCATCCAACTGGGTTGAGTTAGGTTAAGTATGTAAAAGTTAGGTCAATTCACAAACCTAACTTTTCTCATCAAACTGGGTTGAGTTAGGTTAAGTATGTTAAAGTTAGGTCAATTCACAAACCTAACTTTTTTCATCCAACTGGGTTGAGTTAGGTTAAGTATGTAAAAGTTAGGTCAATTCACAAACCTAGCTTTTCTCATCCAACTTGGTTGAGTTAGGTTAAGTATGTAAAAGTTAGGTCAATTCACAAACCTAACTTTTCTCATCCAACTGGGTTGAGTTAGGTTAAGTATGTAAAAGTTAGGTCAATTCACAAACCTAACTTTTCTCATCCAACTGGGTTGAGTTAGGTTAAGTATGTATAAGTTAGGTCAATTCACAAACCTAACTTTTTTCATCCAACTGGGTTGAGTTAGGTTAAGTATGTAAAAGTTAGGTCAATTCACAAACCTAACTTTTGTGATCCAACTGGGTTGAGTAAGGTTAAAAAAAAAGTAAAAATTAGGTCAATTCACAAACCTAACTTTTCTCATCCATCTGGGTTGAGTTAGGTTGAGTATGTAAAAGTTAGGTCAATTCACAAACCTAACTTTTTTCATCCAACTGGGTTGAGTTAGGTTAAGTATGTAAAAGTTAGGTCAATTCACAAACCTAACTTTTCTCATCCAATTGGGTTGAGTTAGGTTAAGTAAAAGTAAAAGTTAGGTCAATTCACAAACCTAACTTTTCTCATCCAACTGGGTTGAGTTAGGTTAAGTATGTAAAAGTTAAGTCAATTCACAAACCTAACTTTTTTCAATCAACTGGGTTGAGTTAGGTTAAGTATGTAAAAGTTAGGTCAATTCACAAACCTAACTTTTCTCATCCAACTTGGTTGAGTTAGGTTAAGTATGTAAAAGTTAGGTCAATTCACAAACCTAACTTTTCTCATCCAACTGAGTTGAGTTAGGTTAAGTAAAAGTAAAAGTTAGGTCAATTCACAAACCTAACTTTTCTCATCCAACTGGGTTGAGTTAGGTTAAGTATGTAAAAGTTAAGTCAATTCACAAACCTAACTTTTTTCATCCAACTGGGTTGAGTTAGGTTAAGTATGTAAAAGTTAGGTCAATTCACAAACCTAACTTTTCTCATCAAACTGGGTTGAGTTAGGTTAAGTATGTAAAAGTTAGGTCAATTCACAAACCTAACTTTTTTCATCCAACTGGGTTGAGTTAGGTTAAGTATGTAAAAGTTAGGTCAATTCACAAACCTAACTTTTTTCATCCAACTGGGTTGAGTTAGGTTAAGTATGTAAAAGTTAGGTCAATTCACAAACCTAGCTTTTCTCATCCAACTTGGTTGAGTTAGGTTAAGTATGTAAAAGTTAGGTCAATTCACAAACCTAACTTTTCTCATCCAACTGGGTTGAGTTAGGTTAAGTATGTAAAAGTTAGGTCAATTCACAAACCTAACTTTTCTCATCCAACTGGGTTGAGTTAGGTTAAGTATGTATAAGTTAGGTCAATTCACAAACCTAACTTTTTTCATCCAACTGGGTTGAGTTAGGTTAAGTATGTAAAAGTTAGGTCAATTCACAAACCTAACTTTTCTCATCCAACTTGGTTGAGTTAGGTTAAGTATGTAAAAGTTAGGTCAATTCACAAACCTAACTTTTCTCATCCAACTGGGTTGAGTTAGGTTAAGTATGTAAAAGTAAGGTCAATTCACAAACCTAACTTTTCTCATCCAACTGGGTTGAGTTAGGTTAAGTATGTAAAAGTTAGGTCAATTCACAAACCTAACTTTTCTCATCCAACTGGGTTGAGTTAGGTTAAGTAAAAGTAAAAGTTAGGTCAATTCACAAACCTAACTTTTCTCATCCAACTGGGTTGAGTTAGGTTAAGTATGTAAAAGTTAAGTCAATTCACAAACCTAACTTTTTTCATCCAACTGGGTTGAGTTAGGTTAAGTATGTAAAAGTTAGGTCAATTCACAAACCTAACTTTTCTCATCCAACTGGGTTGAGTTAGGTTAAGTATGTAAAAGTTAGGTCAATTCACAAACCTAACTTTTGTGATCCAACTGGGTTGAGTTAGGTTAAAAAAAAAGTAAAAATTAAGTCAATTCACAAACCTAACTTTTCTCATCCATCTGGGTTGAGTTAGGTTGAGTATGTAAAAGTTAGGTCAATTCACAAACCTAACTTTTTTCATCCAACTGGGTTGAGTTAGGTTAAGTATGTAAAAGTTAGGTCAATTCACAAACCTAACTTTTCTCATCCAACTGGGTTGAGTTAGGTTAAGTATGTAAAAGTTAGGTCAATTCACAAACCTAACTTTTCTCATCCAACTGGGTTGAGTTAGGTTAAGTATGTAAAAGTTAGGTCAATTCACAAACCTAACTTTTGTCATCCAACTGGGTTGAGTTAGGTTAAGTAAAAGTAAAAGTTAGGTCAATTCACAAACCTAACTTTTTTCATCCAACTGGGTTGAGTTAGGTTAAGTATGTAAAAGTTAGGTCAATTCACAAACCTAACTTTTCTCATCCAACTGGGTTGAGTTAGGTTAAGTATGTAAAAGTTAGGTCAATTCACAAACCTAACTTTTCTCATCCAACTGGGTTGAGTTAGGTTAAGTATGTAAAAGTTAGGTCAATTCACAAACCTAACTTTTGTCATCCAACTGGGTTGAGTTAGGTTAAGTAAAAGTAAAAGTTAGGTCAATTCACAAACCTAACTTTTCTCATCCATCTGGGTTGAGTTAGGTTGAGTAAAAGTAAAAGTTAGGTCAATTCACAAACCTAACTTTTCTCATCCAACTGGGTTGAGTTAGGTTAAGTATGTAAAAGTAAGGTCAATTAACAAACCTAACTTTTCTCATCCAACTGGGTTGAGTTAGGTTAAGTATGTAAAAGTTAGGTCAATTCACAAACCTAACTTTTTTCATCCAACTGGGTTGAGTTAGGTTAAGTATGTAAAAGTTTGGTCAATTCACAAACCTAGCTTTTCTCATCCAACTTGGTTGAGTTAGGTTAAGTATGTAAAAGTTAGGTCAATTCACAAACCTAACTTTTCTCATCCAACTGGGTTGAGTTAGGTTAAGTATGTAAAAGTTAGGTCAATTCACAAACCTAACTTTTCTCATCCAACTGGGTTGAGTTAGGTTAAGTATGTATAAGTTAGGTCAATTCACAAACCTAACTTTTATCATCCAACTGGGTTGAGTTAGGTTAAGTATGTAAAAGTTAGGTCAATTCACAAACCTAACTTTTCTCATCCAACTTGGTTGAGTTAGGTTAAGTATGTAAAAGTTAGGTCAATTCACAAACCTAACTTATCTCATCCAACTGGGTTGAGTTAGGTTAAGTATGTAAAAGTAAGGTCAATTCACAAACCTAACTTTTCTCATCCAACTGGGTTGAGTTAGGTTAAGTATGTAAAAGTTAGGTCAATTCACAAACCTAACTTTTCTCATCCAACTGAGTTGAGTTAGGTTAAGTAAAAGTAAAAGTTAGGTCAATTCACAAACCTAACTTTTCTCATCCAACTGGGTTGAGTTAGGTTAAGTATGTAAAAGTTAAGTCAATTCACAAACCTAACTTTTTTCATCCAACTGGGTTGAGTTAGGTTAAGTATGTAAAAGTTAGGTCAATTCACAAACCTAACTTTTCTCATCAAACTGGGTTGAGTTAGGTTAAGTATGTAAAAGTTAGGTCAATTCACAAACCTAACTTTTTTCATCCAACTGGGTTGAGTTAGGTTAAGTATGTAAAAGTTAGGTCAATTCACAAACCTAGCTTTTCTCATCCAACTTGGTTGAGTTAGGTTAAGTATGTAAAAGTTAGGTCAATTCACAAACCTAACTTTTCTCATCCAACTGGGTTGAGTTAGGTTAAGTATGTAAAAGTTAGGTCAATTCACAAACCTAACTTTTCTCATCCAACTGGGTTGAGTTAGGTTAAGTATGTATAAGTTAGGTCAATTCACAAACCTAACTTTTTTCATCCAACTGGGTTGAGTTAGGTTAAGTATGTAAAAGTTAGGTCAATTCACAAACCTAACTTTTGTGATCCAACTGGGTTGAGTAAGGTTAAAAAAAAAGTAAAAATTAGGTCAATTCACAAACCTAACTTTTCTCATCCATCTGGGTTGAGTTAGGTTGAGTATGTAAAAGTTAGGTCAATTCACAAACCTAACTTTTTTCATCCAACTGGGTTGAGTTAGGTTAAGTATGTAAAAGTTAGGTCAATTCACAAACCTAACTTTTCTCATCCAACTGGGTTGAGTTAGGTTAAGTATGTAAAAGTTAGGTCAATTCACAAACCTAACTTTTCTCATCCAACTGGGTTGAGTTAGGTTAAGTATGTAAAAGTTAGGTCAATTCACAAACCTAACTTTTGTCATCCAACTGGGTTGAGTTAGGTTAAGTAAAAGTAAAAGTTAGGTCAATTCACAAACCTAACTTTTCTCATCCATCTGGGTTGAGTTAGGTTGAGTAAAAGTAAAAGTTAGGTCAATTCACAAACCTAACTTTTCTCATCCAACTGGGTTGAGTTAGGTTAAGTATGTAAAAGTAAGGTCAATTAACAAACCTAACTTTTCTCATCCAACTGGGTTGAGTTAGGTTAAGTATGTAAAAGTTAGGTCAATTCACAAACCTAACTTTTTTCATCCAACTGGGTTGAGTTAGGTTAAGTATGTAAAAGTTTGGTCAATTCACAAACCTAGCTTTTCTCATCCAACTTGGTTGAGTTAGGTTAAGTATGTAAAAGTTAGGTCAATTCACAAACCTAACTTTTCTCATCCAACTGGGTTGAGTTAGGTTAAGTATGTAAAAGTTAGGTCAATTCACAAACCTAACTTTTCTCATCCAACTGGGTTGAGTTAGGTTAAGTATGTATAAGTTAGGTCAATTCACAAACCTAACTTTTATCATCCAACTGGGTTGAGTTAGGTTAAGTATGTAAAAGTTAGGTCAATTCACAAACCTAACTTTTCTCATCCAACTTGGTTGAGTTAGGTTAAGTATGTAAAAGTTAGGTCAATTCACATACCTAACTTATCTCATCCAACTGGGTTGAGTTAGGTTAAGTCTGTAAAAGTAAGGTCAATTCACAAACCTAACTTTTCTCATCCAACTGGGTTGAGTTAGGTTAAGTATGTAAAAGTTAGGTCAATTCACAAACCTAACTTTTCTCATCCAACTGAGTTGAGTTAGGTTAAGTAAAAGTAAAAGTTAGGTCAATTCACAAACCTAACTTTTCTCATCCAACTGGGTTGAGTTAGGTTAAGTATGTAAAAGTTAAGTCAATTCACAAACCTAACTTTTTTCATCCAACTGGGTTGAGTTAGGTTAAGTATGTAAAAGTTAGGTCAATTCACAAACCTAACTTTTCTCATCAAACTGGGTTGAGTTAGGTTAAGTATGTTAAAGTTAGGTCAATTCACAAACCTAACTTTTTTCATCCAACTGGGTTGAGTTAGGTTAAGTATGTAAAAGTTAGGTCAATTCACAAACCTAGCTTTTCTCATCCAACTTGGTTGAGTTAGGTTAAGTATGTAAAAGTTAGGTCAATTCACAAACCTAACTTTTCTCATCCAACTGGGTTGAGTTAGGTTAAGTATGTAAAAGTTAGGTCAATTCACAAACCTAACTTTTCTCATCCAACTGGGTTGAGTTAGGTTAAGTATGTATAAGTTAGGTCAATTCACAAACCTAACTTTTTTCATCCAACTGGGTTGAGTTAGGTTAAGTATGTAAAAGTTAGGTCAATTCACAAACCTAACTTTTGTGATCCAACTGGGTTGAGTAAGGTTAAAAAAAAAGTAAAAATTAGGTCAATTCACAAACCTAACTTTTCTCATCCATCTGGGTTGAGTTAGGTTGAGTATGTAAAAGTTAGGTCAATTCACAAACCTAACTTTTTTCATCCAACTGGGTTGAGTTAGGTTAAGTATGTAAAAGTTAGGTCAATTCACAAACCTAACTTTTCTCATCCAATTGGGTTGAGTTAGGTTAAGTAAAAGTAAAAGTTAGGTCAATTCACAAACCTAACTTTTCTCATCCAACTGGGTTGAGTTAGGTTAAGTATGTAAAAGTTAAGTCAATTCACAAACCTAACTTTTTTCAATCAACTGGGTTGAGTTAGGTTAAGTATGTAAAAGTTAGGTCAATTCACAAACCTAACTTTTCTCATCCAACTGGGTTGAGTTAGGTTAAGTATGTAAAAGTTAGGTCAATTCACAAACCTAACTTTTCTCATCCAACTGGGTTGAGTTAGGTTAAGTAAAAGTAAAAGTTAGGTCAATTCACAAACCTAACTTTTCTCATCCAACTGGGTTGAGTTAGGTTAAGTATGTAAAAGTTAAGTCAATTCACAAACCTAACTTTTTTCATCCAACTGGGTTGAGTTAGGTTAAGTATGTAAAAGTTAGGTCAATTCACAAACCTAACTTTTCTCATCCAACTGGGTTGAGTTAGGTTAAGTATGTAAAAGTTAGGTCAATTCACAAACCTAACTTTTGTGATCCAACTGGGTTGAGTTAGGTTAAAAAAAAAGTAAAAATTAGGTCAATTCACAAACCTAACTTTTCTCATCCATCTGGGTTGAGTTAGGTTGAGTATGTAAAAGTTAGGTCAATTCACAAACCTAACTTTTGTCATCCAACTGGGTTGAGTTAGGTTAAGTATGTTAAAGTTAGGTCAATTCACAAACCTAACTTTTCTCATCCAACTTGGTTGAGTTAGGTTAAGTATGTAAAAGTTAGGTCAATTCACAAACCTAACTTTTCTCATCCAACTGAGTTGAGTTAGGTTAAGTAAAAGTAAAAGTTAGGTCAATTCACAAACCTAACTTTTCTCATCCAACTGGGTTGAGTTAGGTTAAGTATGTAAAAGTTAAGTCAATTCACAAACCTAACTTTTTTCATCCAACTGGGTTGAGTTAGGTTAAGTATGTAAAAGTTAGGTCAATTCACAAACCTAACTTTTCTCATCAAACTGGGTTGAGTTAGGTTAAGTATGTAAAAGTTAGGTCAATTCACAAACCTAACTTTTTTCATCCAACTGGGTTGAGTTAGGTTAAGTATGTAAAAGTTAGGTCAATTCACAAACCTAACTTTTTTCATCCAACTGGGTTGAGTTAGGTTAAGTATGTAAAAGTTAGGTCAATTCACAAACCTAACTTTTCTCATCCAACTTGGTTGAGTTAGGTTAAGTATGTAAAAGTTAGGTCAATTCACAAACCTAACTTTTCTCATCCAACTGGGTTGAGTTAGGTTAAGTATGTAAAAGTAAGGTCAATTCACAAACCTAACTTTTCTCATCCAACTGGGTTGAGTTAGGTTAAGTATGTAAAAGTTAGGTCAATTCACAAACCTAACTTTTCTCATCCAACTGGGTTGAGTTAGGTTAAGTAAAAGTAAAAGTTAGGTCAATTCACAAACCTAACTTTTCTCATCCAACTGGGTTGAGTTAGGTTAAGTATGTAAAAGTTAAGTCAATTCACAAACCTAACTTTTTTCATCCAACTGGGTTGAGTTAGGTTAAGTATGTAAAAGTTAGGTCAATTCACAAACCTAACTTTTCTCATCCAACTGGGTTGAGTTAGGTTAAGTATGTAAAAGTTAGGTCAATTCACAAACCTAACTTTTGTGATCCAACTGGGTTGAGTTAGGTTAAAAAAAAAGTAAAAATTAAGTCAATTCACAAACCTAACTTTTCTCATCCATCTGGGTTGAGTTAGGTTGAGTATGTAAAAGTTAGGTCAATTCACAAACCTAACTTTTTTCATCCAACTGGGTTGAGTTAGGTTAAGTATGTAAAAGTTAGGTCAATTCACAAACCTAACTTTTCTCATCCAACTGGGTTGAGTTAGGTTAAGTATGTAAAAGTTAGGTCAATTCACAAACCTAACTTTTCTCATCCAACTGGGTTGAGTTAGGTTAAGTATGTAAAAGTTAGGTCAATTCACAAACCTAACTTTTGTCATCCAACTGGGTTGAGTTAGGTTAAGTAAAAGTAAAAGTTAGGTCAATTCACAAACCTAACTTTTTTCATCCAACTGGGTTGAGTTAGGTTAAGTATGTAAAAGTTAGGTCAATTCACAAACCTAACTTTTCTCATCCAACTGGGTTGAGTTAGGTTAAGTATGTAAAAGTTAGGTCAATTCACAAACCTAACTTTTCTCATCCAACTGGGTTGAGTTAGGTTAAGTATGTAAAAGTTAGGTCAATTCACAAACCTAACTTTTGTCATCCAACTGGGTTGAGTTAGGTTAAGTAAAAGTAAAAGTTAGGTCAATTCACAAACCTAACTTTTCTCATCCATCTGGGTTGAGTTAGGTTGAGTAAAAGTAAAAGTTAGGTCAATTCACAAACCTAACTTTTCTCATCCAACTGGGTTGAGTTAGGTTAAGTATGTAAAAGTAAGGTCAATTAACAAACCTAACTTTTCTCATCCAACTGGGTTGAGTTAGGTTAAGTATGTAAAAGTTAGGTCAATTCACAAACCTAACTTTTTTCATCCAACTGGGTTGAGTTAGGTTAAGTATGTAAAAGTTTGGTCAATTCACAAACCTAGCTTTTCTCATCCAACTTGGTTGAGTTAGGTTAAGTATGTAAAAGTTAGGTCAATTCACAAACCTAACTTTTCTCATCCAACTGGGTTGAGTTAGGTTAAGTATGTAAAAGTTAGGTCAATTCACAAACCTAACTTTTCTCATCCAACTGGGTTGAGTTAGGTTAAGTATGTATAAGTTAGGTCAATTCACAAACCTAACTTTTATCATCCAACTGGGTTGAGTTAGGTTAAGTATGTAAAAGTTAGGTCAATTCACAAACCTAACTTTTCTCATCCAACTTGGTTGAGTTAGGTTAAGTATGTAAAAGTTAGGTCAATTCACAAACCTAACTTATCTCATCCAACTGGGTTGAGTTAGGTTAAGTATGTAAAAGTAAGGTCAATTCACAAACCTAACTTTTCTCATCCAACTGGGTTGAGTTAGGTTAAGTATGTAAAAGTTAGGTCAATTCACAAACCTAACTTTTCTCATCCAACTGAGTTGAGTTAGGTTAAGTAAAAGTAAAAGTTAGGTCAATTCACAAACCTAACTTTTCTCATCCAACTGGGTTGAGTTAGGTTAAGTATGTAAAAGTTAAGTCAATTCACAAACCTAACTTTTTTCATCCAACTGGGTTGAGTTAGGTTAAGTATGTAAAAGTTAGGTCAATTCACAAACCTAACTTTTCTCATCAAACTGGGTTGAGTTAGGTTAAGTATGTAAAAGTTAGGTCAATTCACAAACCTAACTTTTTTCATCCAACTGGGTTGAGTTAGGTTAAGTATGTAAAAGTTAGGTCAATTCACAAACCTAGCTTTTCTCATCCAACTTGGTTGAGTTAGGTTAAGTATGTAAAAGTTAGGTCAATTCACAAACCTAACTTTTCTCATCCAACTGGGTTGAGTTAGGTTAAGTATGTAAAAGTTAGGTCAATTCACAAACCTAACTTTTCTCATCCAACTGGGTTGAGTTAGGTTAAGTATGTATAAGTTAGGTCAATTCACAAACCTAACTTTTTTCATCCAACTGGGTTGAGTTAGGTTAAGTATGTAAAAGTTAGGTCAATTCACAAACCTAACTTTTGTGATCCAACTGGGTTGAGTAAGGTTAAAAAAAAAGTAAAAATTAGGTCAATTCACAAACCTAACTTTTCTCATCCATCTGGGTTGAGTTAGGTTGAGTATGTAAAAGTTAGGTCAATTCACAAACCTAACTTTTTTCATCCAACTGGGTTGAGTTAGGTTAAGTATGTAAAAGTTAGGTCAATTCACAAACCTAACTTTTCTCATCCAACTGGGTTGAGTTAGGTTAAGTATGTAAAAGTTAGGTCAATTCACAAACCTAACTTTTCTCATCCAACTGGGTTGAGTTAGGTTAAGTATGTAAAAGTTAGGTCAATTCACAAACCTAACTTTTGTCATCCAACTGGGTTGAGTTAGGTTAAGTAAAAGTAAAAGTTAGGTCAATTCACAAACCTAACTTTTCTCATCCATCTGGGTTGAGTTAGGTTGAGTAAAAGTAAAAGTTAGGTCAATTCACAAACCTAACTTTTCTCATCCAACTGGGTTGAGTTAGGTTAAGTATGTAAAAGTAAGGTCAATTAACAAACCTAACTTTTCTCATCCAACTGGGTTGAGTTAGGTTAAGTATGTAAAAGTTAGGTCAATTCACAAACCTAACTTTTTTCATCCAACTGGGTTGAGTTAGGTTAAGTATGTAAAAGTTTGGTCAATTCACAAACCTAGCTTTTCTCATCCAACTTGGTTGAGTTAGGTTAAGTATGTAAAAGTTAGGTCAATTCACAAACCTAACTTTTCTCATCCAACTGGGTTGAGTTAGGTTAAGTATGTAAAAGTTAGGTCAATTCACAAACCTAACTTTTCTCATCCAACTGGGTTGAGTTAGGTTAAGTATGTATAAGTTAGGTCAATTCACAAACCTAACTTTTATCATCCAACTGGGTTGAGTTAGGTTAAGTATGTAAAAGTTAGGTCAATTCACAAACCTAACTTTTCTCATCCAACTTGGTTGAGTTAGGTTAAGTATGTAAAAGTTAGGTCAATTCACAAACCTAACTTATCTCATCCAACTGGGTTGAGTTAGGTTAAGTCTGTAAAAGTAAGGTCAATTCACAAACCTAACTTTTCTCATCCAACTGGGTTGAGTTAGGTTAAGTATGTAAAAGTTAGGTCAATTCACAAACCTAACTTTTCTCATCCAACTGAGTTGAGTTAGGTTAAGTAAAAGTAAAAGTTAGGTCAATTCACAAACCTAACTTTTCTCATCCAACTGGGTTGAGTTAGGTTAAGTATGTAAAAGTTAAGTCAATTCACAAACCTAACTTTTTTCATCCAACTGGGTTGAGTTAGGTTAAGTATGTAAAAGTTAGGTCAATTCACAAACCTAACTTTTCTCATCAAACTGGGTTGAGTTAGGTTAAGTATGTTAAAGTTAGGTCAATTCACAAACCTAACTTTTTTCATCCAACTGGGTTGAGTTAGGTTAAGTATGTAAAAGTTAGGTCAATTCACAAACCTAGCTTTTCTCATCCAACTTGGTTGAGTTAGGTTAAGTATGTAAAAGTTAGGTCAATTCACAAACCTAACTTTTCTCATCCAACTGGGTTGAGTTAGGTTAAGTATGTAAAAGTTAGGTCAATTCACAAACCTAACTTTTCTCATCCAACTGGGTTGAGTTAGGTTAAGTATGTATAAGTTAGGTCAATTCACAAACCTAACTTTTTTCATCCAACTGGGTTGAGTTAGGTTAAGTATGTAAAAGTTAGGTCAATTCACAAACCTAACTTTTGTGATCCAACTGGGTTGAGTAAGGTTAAAAAAAAAGTAAAAATTAGGTCAATTCACAAACCTAACTTTTCTCATCCATCTGGGTTGAGTTAGGTTGAGTATGTAAAAGTTAGGTCAATTCACAAACCTAACTTTTTTCATCCAACTGGGTTGAGTTAGGTTAAGTATGTAAAAGTTAGGTCAATTCACAAACCTAACTTTTCTCATCCAATTGGGTTGAGTTAGGTTAAGTAAAAGTAAAAGTTAGGTCAATTCACAAACCTAACTTTTCTCATCCAACTGGGTTGAGTTAGGTTAAGTATGTAAAAGTTAAGTCAATTCACAAACCTAACTTTTTTCATCCAACTGGGTTGAGTTAGGTTAAGTATGTAAAAGTTAGGTCAATTCACAAACCTAACTTTTCTCATCCAACTGGGTTGAGTTAGGTTAAGTATGTAAAAGTTAGGTCAATTCACAAACCTAACTTTTCTCATCCAACTGGGTTGAGTTAGGTTAAGTAAAAGTAAAAGTTAGGTCAATTCACAAACCTAACTTTTCTCATCCAACTGGGTTGAGTTAGGTTAAGTATGTAAAAGTTAAGTCAATTCACAAACCTAACTTTTTTCATCCAACTGGGTTGAGTTAGGTTAAGTATGTAAAAGTTAGGTCAATTCACAAACCTAACTTTTCTCATCCAACTGGGTTGAGTTAGGTTAAGTATGTAAAAGTTAGGTCAATTCACAAACCTAACTTTTGTGATCCAACTGGGTTGAGTTAGGTTAAAAAAAAAGTAAAAATTAGGTCAATTCACAAACCTAACTTTTCTCATCCATCTGGGTTGAGTTAGGTTGAGTATGTAAAAGTTAGGTCAATTCACAAACCTAACTTTTGTCATCCAACTGGGTTGAGTTAGGTTAAGTATGTTAAAGTTAGGTCAATTCACAAACCTAACTTTTCTCATCCAACTTGGTTGAGTTAGGTTAAGTATGTAAAAGTTAGGTCAATTCACAAACCTAACTTTTCTCATCCAACTGAGTTGAGTTAGGTTAAGTAAAAGTAAAAGTTAGGTCAATTCACAAACCTAACTTTTCTCATCCAACTGGGTTGAGTTAGGTTAAGTATGTAAAAGTTAAGTCAATTCACAAACCTAACTTTTTTCATCCAACTGGGTTGAGTTAGGTTAAGTATGTAAAAGTTAGGTCAATTCACAAACCTAACTTTTCTCATCAAACTGGGTTGAGTTAGGTTAAGTATGTAAAAGTTAGGTCAATTCACAAACCTAACTTTTTTCATCCAACTGGGTTGAGTTAGGTTAAGTATGTAAAAGTTAGGTCAATTCACAAACCTAACTTATCTCATCCAACTGGGTTGAGTTAGGTTAAGTATGTAAAAGTAAGGTCAATTCACAAACCTAACTTTTCTCATCCAACTGGGTTGAGTTAGGTTAAGTATGTAAAAGTTAGGTCAATTCACAAACCTAACTTTTCTCATCCAACTGAGTTGAGTTAGGTTAAGTAAAAGTAAAAGTTAGGTCAATTCACAAACCTAACTTTTCTCATCCAACTGGGTTGAGTTAGGTTAAGTATGTAAAAGTTAAGTCAATTCACAAACCTAACTTTTTTCATCCAACTGGGTTGAGTTAGGTTAAGTATGTAAAAGTTAGGTCAATTCACAAACCTAACTTTTCTCATCAAACTGGGTTGAGTTAGGTTAAGTATGTAAAAGTTAGGTCAATTCACAAACCTAACTTTTTTCATCCAACTGGGTTGAGTTAGGTTAAGTATGTAAAAGTTAGGTCAATTCACAAACCTAGCTTTTCTCATCCAACTTGGTTGAGTTAGGTTAAGTATGTAAAAGTTAGGTCAATTCACAAACCTAACTTTTCTCATCCAACTGGGTTGAGTTAGGTTAAGTATGTAAAAGTTAGGTCAATTCACAAACCTAACTTTTCTCATCCAACTGGGTTGAGTTAGGTTAAGTATGTATAAGTTAGGTCAATTCACAAACCTAACTTTTTTCATCCAACTGGGTTGAGTTAGGTTAAGTATGTAAAAGTTAGGTCAATTCACAAACCTAACTTTTGTGATCCAACTGGGTTGAGTAAGGTTAAAAAAAAAGTAAAAATTAGGTCAATTCACAAACCTAACTTTTCTCATCCATCTGGGTTGAGTTAGGTTGAGTATGTAAAAGTTAGGTCAATTCACAAACCTAACTTTTTTCATCCAACTGGGTTGAGTTAGGTTAAGTATGTAAAAGTTAGGTCAATTCACAAACCTAACTTTTCTCATCCAACTGGGTTGAGTTAGGTTAAGTATGTAAAAGTTAGGTCAATTCACAAACCTAACTTTTCTCATCCAACTGGGTTGAGTTAGGTTAAGTATGTAAAAGTTAGGTCAATTCACAAACCTAACTTTTGTCATCCAACTGGGTTGAGTTAGGTTAAGTAAAAGTAAAAGTTAGGTCAATTCACAAACCTAACTTTTCTCATCCATCTGGGTTGAGTTAGGTTGAGTAAAAGTAAAAGTTAGGTCAATTCACAAACCTAACTTTTCTCATCCAACTGGGTTGAGTTAGGTTAAGTATGTAAAAGTAAGGTCAATTAACAAACCTAACTTTTCTCATCCAACTGGGTTGAGTTAGGTTAAGTATGTAAAAGTTAGGTCAATTCACAAACCTAACTTTTTTCATCCAACTGGGTTGAGTTAGGTTAAGTATGTAAAAGTTTGGTCAATTCACAAACCTAGCTTTTCTCATCCAACTTGGTTGAGTTAGGTTAAGTATGTAAAAGTTAGGTCAATTCACAAACCTAACTTTTCTCATCCAACTGGGTTGAGTTAGGTTAAGTATGTAAAAGTTAGGTCAATTCACAAACCTAACTTTTCTCATCCAACTGGGTTGAGTTAGGTTAAGTATGTATAAGTTAGGTCAATTCACAAACCTAACTTTTATCATCCAACTGGGTTGAGTTAGGTTAAGTATGTAAAAGTTAGGTCAATTCACAAACCTAACTTTTCTCATCCAACTTGGTTGAGTTAGGTTAAGTATGTAAAAGTTAGGTCAATTCACAAACCTAACTTATCTCATCCAACTGGGTTGAGTTAGGTTAAGTCTGTAAAAGTAAGGTCAATTCACAAACCTAACTTTTCTCATCCAACTGGGTTGAGTTAGGTTAAGTATGTAAAAGTTAGGTCAATTCACAAACCTAACTTTTCTCATCCAACTGAGTTGAGTTAGGTTAAGTAAAAGTAAAAGTTAGGTCAATTCACAAACCTAAC
Source organism: Udea ferrugalis (assembly GCA_950022985.1). Lineage (NCBI taxonomy): Eukaryota > Metazoa > Arthropoda > Insecta > Lepidoptera > Crambidae > Udea > Udea ferrugalis. The sequence goes on from OX465515.1 coordinate 27,267,399, forward strand.
TTTTCTCATCCAACTGGGTTGAGTTAGGTTAAGTATGTAAAAGTTAAGTCAATTCACAAACCTAACTTTTTTCATCCAACTGGGTTGAGTTAGGTTAAGTATGTAAAAGTTAGGTCAATTCACAAACCTAACTTTTCTCATCAAACTGGGTTGAGTTAGGTTAAGTATGTTAAAGTTAGGTCAATTCACAAACCTAACTTTTTTCATCCAACTGGGTTGAGTTAGGTTAAGTATGTAAAAGTTAGGTCAATTCACAAACCTAGCTTTTCTCATCCAACTTGGTTGAGTTAGGTTAAGTATGTAAAAGTTAGGTCAATTCACAAACCTAACTTTTCTCATCCAACTGGGTTGAGTTAGGTTAAGTATGTAAAAGTTAGGTCAATTCACAAACCTAACTTTTCTCATCCAACTGGGTTGAGTTAGGTTAAGTATGTATAAGTTAGGTCAATTCACAAACCTAACTTTTTTCATCCAACTGGGTTGAGTTAGGTTAAGTATGTAAAAGTTAGGTCAATTCACAAACCTAACTTTTGTGATCCAACTGGGTTGAGTAAGGTTAAAAAAAAAGTAAAAATTAGGTCAATTCACAAACCTAACTTTTCTCATCCATCTGGGTTGAGTTAGGTTGAGTATGTAAAAGTTAGGTCAATTCACAAACCTAACTTTTTTCATCCAACTGGGTTGAGTTAGGTTAAGTATGTAAAAGTTAGGTCAATTCACAAACCTAACTTTTCTCATCCAATTGGGTTGAGTTAGGTTAAGTAAAAGTAAAAGTTAGGTCAATTCACAAACCTAACTTTTCTCATCCAACTGGGTTGAGTTAGGTTAAGTATGTAAAAGTTAAGTCAATTCACAAACCTAACTTTTTTCATCCAACTGGGTTGAGTTAGGTTAAGTATGTAAAAGTTAGGTCAATTCACAAACCTAACTTTTCTCATCCAACTGGGTTGAGTTAGGTTAAGTATGTAAAAGTTAGGTCAATTCACAAACCTAACTTTTCTCATCCAACTGGGTTGAGTTAGGTTAAGTAAAAGTAAAAGTTAGGTCAATTCACAAACCTAACTTTTCTCATCCAACTGGGTTGAGTTAGGTTAAGTATGTAAAAGTTAAGTCAATTCACAAACCTAACTTTTTTCATCCAACTGGGTTGAGTTAGGTTAAGTATGTAAAAGTTAGGTCAATTCACAAACCTAACTTTTCTCATCCAACTGAGTTGAGTTAGGTTAAGTAAAAGTAAAAGTTAGGTCAATTCACAAACCTAACTTTTCTCATCCAACTGGGTTGAGTTAGGTTAAGTATGTAAAAGTTAAGTCAATTCACAAACCTAACTTTTGTGATCCAACTGGGTTGAGTTAGGTTAAAAAAAAAGTAAAAATTAGGTCAATTCACAAACCTAACTTTTCTCATCCATCTGGGTTGAGTTAGGTTGAGTATGTAAAAGTTAGGTCAATTCACAAACCTAACTTTTGTCATCCAACTGGGTTGAGTTAGGTTAAGTATGTTAAAGTTAGGTCAATTCACAAACCTAACTTTTCTCATCCAACTTGGTTGAGTTAGGTTAAGTATGTAAAAGTTAGGTCAATTCACAAACCTAACTTTTCTCATCCAACTGAGTTGAGTTAGGTTAAGTAAAAGTAAAAGTTAGGTCAATTCACAAACCTAACTTTTCTCATCCAACTGGGTTGAGTTAGGTTAAGTATGTAAAAGTTAAGTCAATTCACAAACCTAACTTTTTTCATCCAACTGGGTTGAGTTAGGTTAAGTATGTAAAAGTTAGGTCAATTCACAAACCTAACTTTTCTCATCAAACTGGGTTGAGTTAGGTTAAGTATGTAAAAGTTAGGTCAATTCACAAACCTAACTTTTTTCATCCAACTGGGTTGAGTTAGGTTAAGTATGTAAAAGTTAGGTCAATTCACAAACCTAGCTTTTCTCATCCAACTTGGTTGAGTTAGGTTAAGTATGTAAAAGTTAGGTCAATTCACAAACCTAACTTTTCTCATCCAACTGGGTTGAGTTAGGTTAAGTATGTAAAAGTTAGGTCAATTCACAAACCTAACTTTTCTCATCCAACTGGGTTGAGTTAGGTTAAGTATGTATAAGTTAGGTCAATTCACAAACCTAACTTTTTTCATCCAACTGGGTTGAGTTAGGTTAAGTATGTAAAAGTTAGGTCAATTCACAAACCTAACTTTTCTCATCCAACTTGGTTGAGTTAGGTTAAGTATGTAAAAGTTAGGTCAATTCACAAACCTAACTTTTCTCATCCAACTGGGTTGAGTTAGGTTAAGTATGTAAAAGTAAGGTCAATTCACAAACCTAACTTTTCTCATCCAACTGGGTTGAGTTAGGTTAAGTATGTAAAAGTTAGGTCAATTCACAAACCTAACTTTTCTCATCCAACTGGGTTGAGTTAGGTTAAGTAAAAGTAAAAGTTAGGTCAATTCACAAACCTAACTTTTCTCATCCAACTGGGTTGAGTTAGGTTAAGTATGTAAAAGTTAAGTCAATTCACAAACCTAACTTTTTTCATCCAACTGGGTTGAGTTAGGTTAAGTATGTAAAAGTTAGGTCAATTCACAAACCTAACTTTTCTCATCCAACTGGGTTGAGTTAGGTTAAGTATGTAAAAGTTAGGTCAATTCACAAACCTAACTTTTGTGATCCAACTGGGTTGAGTTAGGTTAAAAAAAAAGTAAAAATTAGGTCAATTCACAAACCTAACTTTTCTCATCCATCTGGGTTGAGTTAGGTTGAGTATGTAAAAGTTAGGTCAATTCACAAACCTAACTTTTTTCATGCAACTGGGTTGAGTTAGGTTAAGTATGTAAAAGTTAGGTCAATTCACAAACCTAACTTTTCTCATCCAACTGGGTTGAGTTAGGTTAAGTATGTAAAAGTTAGGTCAATTCACAAACCTAACTTTTCTCATCCAACTTGGTTGAGTTAGGTTAAGTATGTAAAAGTTAGGTCAATTCACAAACCTAACTTTTCTCATCCAACTGGGTTGAGTTAGGTTAAGTATGTAAAAGTAAGGTCAATTCACAAACCTAACTTTTCTCATCCAACTGGGTTGAGTTAGGTTAAGTATGTAAAAGTTAGGTCAATTCACAAACCTAACTTTTCTCATCCAACTGAGTTGAGTTAGGTTAAGTAAAAGTAAAAGTTAGGTCAATTCACAAACCTAACTTTTCTCATCCAACTGGGTTGAGTTAGGTTAAGTATGTAAAAGTTAAGTCAATTCACAAACCTAACTTTTTTCATCCAATTGGGTTGAGTTAGGTTAAGTATGTAAAAGTTAGGTCAATTCACAAACCTAACTTTTCTCATCAAACTGGGTTGAGTTAGGTTAAGTATGTAAAAGTTAGGTCAATTCACAAACCTAACTTTTCTCATCCAACTGGGTTGAGTTAGGTTAAGTATGTAAAAGTTAGGTCAATTCACAAACCTAACTTTTCTCATCCAACTGGGTTGAGTTAGGTTAAGTATGTAAAAGTTAGGTCAATTCACAAACCTAACTTTTCTCATCCAACTGGGTTGAGTTAGGTTAAGTATGTATAAGTTAGGTCAATTCACAAACCTAACTTTTTTCATCCAACTGGGTTGAGTTAGGTTAAGTATGTAAAAGTTAGGTCAATTCACAAACCTAACTTTTCTCATCCAACTTGGTTGAGTTAGGTTAAGTATGTAAAAGTTAGGTCAATTCACAAACCTAACTTTTCTCATCCAACTGGGTTGAGTTAGGTTAAGTATGTAAAAGTAAGGTCAATTCACAAACCTAACTTTTCTCATCCAACTGGGTTGAGTTAGGTTAAGTATGTAAAAGTTAGGTCAATTCACAAACCTAACTTTTCTCATCCAACTGGGTTGAGTTAGGTTAAGTAAAAGTAAAAGTTAGGTCAATTCACAAACCTAACTTTTCTCATCCAACTGGGTTGAGTTAGGTTAAGTATGTAAAAGTTAAGTCAATTCACAAATCTAACTTTTTTCATCCAACTGGGTTGAGTTAGGTTAAGTATGTAAAAGTTAGGTCAATTCACAAACCTAACTTTTCTCATCCAACTGGGTTGAGTTAGGTTAAGTATGTAAAAGTTAGGTCAATTCACAAACCTAACTTTTGTGATCCAACTGGGTTGAGTTAGGTTAAAAAAAAAGTAAAAATTAAGTCAATTCACAAACCTAACTTTTCTCATCCATCTGGGTTGAGTTAGGTTGAGTATGTAAAAGTTAGGTCAATTCACAAACCTAACTTTTTTCATCCAACTGGGTTGAGTTAGGTTAAGTATGTAAAAGTTAGGTCAATTCACAAACCTAACTTTTCTCATCCAACTGGGTTGAGTTAGGTTAAGTATGTAAAAGTTAGGTCAATTCACAAACCTAACTTTTCTCATCCAACTGGGTTGAGTTAGGTTAAGTATGTAAAAGTTAGGTCAATTCACAAACCTAACTTTTGTCATCCAACTGGGTTGAGTTAGGTTAAGTAAAAGTAAAAGTTAGGTCAATTCACAAACCTAACTTTTTTCATCCAACTGGGTTGAGTTAGGTTAAGTATGTAAAAGTTAGGTCAATTCACAAACCTAACTTTTCTCATCCAACTGGGTTGAGTTAGGTTAAGTATGTAAAAGTTAGGTCAATTCACAAACCTAACTTTTCTCATCCAACTGGGTTGAGTTAGGTTAAGTATGTAAAAGTTAGGTCAATTCACAAACCTAACTTTTGTCATCCAACTGGGTTGAGTTAGGTTAAGTAAAAGTAAAAGTTAGGTCAATTCACAAACCTAACTTTTCTCATCCATCTGGGTTGAGTTAGGTTGAGTAAAAGTAAAAGTTAGGTCAATTCACAAACCTAACTTTTCTCATCCAACTGGGTTGAGTTAGGTTAAGTATGTAAAAGTAAGGTCAATTAACAAACCTAACTTTTCTCATCCAACTGGGTTGAGTTAGGTTAAGTATGTAAAAGTTAGGTCAATTCACAAACCTAACTTTTTTCATCCAACTGGGTTGAGTTAGGTTAAGTATGTAAAAGTTTGGTCAATTCACAAACCTAGCTTTTCTCATCCAACTTGGTTGAGTTAGGTTAAGTATGTAAAAGTTAGGTCAATTCACAAACCTAACTTTTCTCATCCAACTGGGTTGAGTTAGGTTAAGTATGTAAAAGTTAGGTCAATTCACAAACCTAACTTTTCTCATCCAACTGGGTTGAGTTAGGTTAAGTATGTATAAGTTAGGTCAATTCACAAACCTAACTTTTATCATCCAACTGGGTTGAGTTAGGTTAAGTATGTAAAAGTTAGGTCAATTCACAAACCTAACTTTTCTCATCCAACTTGGTTGAGTTAGGTTAAGTATGTAAAAGTTAGGTCAATTCACAAACCTAACTTATCTCATCCAACTGGGTTGAGTTAGGTTAAGTATGTAAAAGTAAGGTCAATTCACAAACCTAACTTTTCTCATCCAACTGGGTTGAGTTAGGTTAAGTATGTAAAAGTTAGGTCAATTCACAAACCTAACTTTTCTCATCCAACTGAGTTGAGTTAGGTTAAGTAAAAGTAAAAGTTAGGTCAATTCACAAACCTAACTTTTCTCATCCAACTGGGTTGAGTTAGGTTAAGTATGTAAAAGTTAAGTCAATTCACAAACCTAACTTTTTTCATCCAACTGGGTTGAGTTAGGTTAAGTATGTAAAAGTTAGGTCAATTCACAAACCTAACTTTTCTCATCAAACTGGGTTGAGTTAGGTTAAGTATGTAAAAGTTAGGTCAATTCACAAACCTAACTTTTTTCATCCAACTGGGTTGAGTTAGGTTAAGTATGTAAAAGTTAGGTCAATTCACAAACCTAGCTTTTCTCATCCAACTTGGTTGAGTTAGGTTAAGTATGTAAAAGTTAGGTCAATTCACAAACCTAACTTTTCTCATCCAACTGGGTTGAGTTAGGTTAAGTATGTAAAAGTTAGGTCAATTCACAAACCTAACTTTTCTCATCCAACTGGGTTGAGTTAGGTTAAGTATGTATAAGTTAGGTCAATTCACAAACCTAACTTTTTTCATCCAACTGGGTTGAGTTAGGTTAAGTATGTAAAAGTTAGGTCAATTCACAAACCTAACTTTTGTGATCCAACTGGGTTGAGTAAGGTTAAAAAAAAAGTAAAAATTAGGTCAATTCACAAACCTAACTTTTCTCATCCATCTGGGTTGAGTTAGGTTGAGTATGTAAAAGTTAGGTCAATTCACAAACCTAACTTTTTTCATCCAACTGGGTTGAGTTAGGTTAAGTATGTAAAAGTTAGGTCAATTCACAAACCTAACTTTTCTCATCCAACTGGGTTGAGTTAGGTTAAGTATGTAAAAGTTAGGTCAATTCACAAACCTAACTTTTCTCATCCAACTGGGTTGAGTTAGGTTAAGTATGTAAAAGTTAGGTCAATTCACAAACCTAACTTTTGTCATCCAACTGGGTTGAGTTAGGTTAAGTAAAAGTAAAAGTTAGGTCAATTCACAAACCTAACTTTTCTCATCCATCTGGGTTGAGTTAGGTTGAGTAAAAGTAAAAGTTAGGTCAATTCACAAACCTAACTTTTCTCATCCAACTGGGTTGAGTTAGGTTAAGTATGTAAAAGTAAGGTCAATTAACAAACCTAACTTTTCTCATCCAACTGGGTTGAGTTAGGTTAAGTATGTAAAAGTTAGGTCAATTCACAAACCTAACTTTTTTCATCCAACTGGGTTGAGTTAGGTTAAGTATGTAAAAGTTTGGTCAATTCACAAACCTAGCTTTTCTCATCCAACTTGGTTGAGTTAGGTTAAGTATGTAAAAGTTAGGTCAATTCACAAACCTAACTTTTCTCATCCAACTGGGTTGAGTTAGGTTAAGTATGTAAAAGTTAGGTCAATTCACAAACCTAACTTTTCTCATCCAACTGGGTTGAGTTAGGTTAAGTATGTATAAGTTAGGTCAATTCACAAACCTAACTTTTATCATCCAACTGGGTTGAGTTAGGTTAAGTATGTAAAAGTTAGGTCAATTCACAAACCTAACTTTTCTCATCCAACTTGGTTGAGTTAGGTTAAGTATGTAAAAGTTAGGTCAATTCACAAACCTAACTTATCTCATCCAACTGGGTTGAGTTAGGTTAAGTCTGTAAAAGTAAGGTCAATTCACAAACCTAACTTTTCTCATCCAACTGGGTTGAGTTAGGTTAAGTATGTAAAAGTTAGGTCAATTCACAAACCTAACTTTTCTCATCCAACTGAGTTGAGTTAGGTTAAGTAAAAGTAAAAGTTAGGTCAATTCACAAACCTAACTTTTCTCATCCAACTGGGTTGAGTTAGGTTAAGTATGTAAAAGTTAAGTCAATTCACAAACCTAACTTTTTTCATCCAACTGGGTTGAGTTAGGTTAAGTATGTAAAAGTTAGGTCAATTCACAAACCTAACTTTTCTCATCAAACTGGGTTGAGTTAGGTTAAGTATGTTAAAGTTAGGTCAATTCACAAACCTAACTTTTTTCATCCAACTGGGTTGAGTTAGGTTAAGTATGTAAAAGTTAGGTCAATTCACAAACCTAGCTTTTCTCATCCAACTTGGTTGAGTTAGGTTAAGTATGTAAAAGTTAGGTCAATTCACAAACCTAACTTTTCTCATCCAACTGGGTTGAGTTAGGTTAAGTATGTAAAAGTTAGGTCAATTCACAAACCTAACTTTTCTCATCCAACTGGGTTGAGTTAGGTTAAGTATGTATAAGTTAGGTCAATTCACAAACCTAACTTTTTTCATCCAACTGGGTTGAGTTAGGTTAAGTATGTAAAAGTTAGGTCAATTCACAAACCTAACTTTTGTGATCCAACTGGGTTGAGTAAGGTTAAAAAAAAAGTAAAAATTAGGTCAATTCACAAACCTAACTTTTCTCATCCATCTGGGTTGAGTTAGGTTGAGTATGTAAAAGTTAGGTCAATTCACAAACCTAACTTTTTTCATCCAACTGGGTTGAGTTAGGTTAAGTATGTAAAAGTTAGGTCAATTCACAAACCTAACTTTTCTCATCCAACTGGGTTGAGTTAGGTTAAGTAAAAGTAAAAGTTAGGTCAATTCACAAACCTAACTTTTCTCATCCAACTGGGTTGAGTTAGGTTAAGTATGTAAAAGTTAAGTCAATTCACAAACCTAACTTTTTTCATCCAACTGGGTTGAGTTAGGTTAAGTATGTAAAAGTTAGGTCAATTCACAAACCTAACTTTTCTCATCCAACTGGGTTGAGTTAGGTTAAGTATGTAAAAGTTAGGTCAATTCACAAACCTAACTTTTCTCATCCAACTGGGTTGAGTTAGGTTAAGTAAAAGTAAAAGTTAGGTCAATTCACAAACCTAACTTTTCTCATCCAACTGGGTTGAGTTAGGTTAAGTATGTAAAAGTTAAGTCAATTCACAAACCTAACTTTTTTCATCCAACTGGGTTGAGTTAGGTTAAGTATGTAAAAGTTAGGTCAATTCACAAACCTAACTTTTCTCATCCAACTGGGTTGAGTTAGGTTAAGTATGTAAAAGTTAGGTCAATTCACAAACCTAACTTTTGTGATCCAACTGGGTTGAGTTAGGTTAAAAAAAAAGTAAAAATTAGGTCAATTCACAAACCTAACTTTTCTCATCCATCTGGGTTGAGTTAGGTTGAGTATGTAAAAGTTAGGTCAATTCACAAACCTAACTTTTGTCATCCAACTGGGTTGAGTTAGGTTAAGTATGTTAAAGTTAGGTCAATTCACAAACCTAACTTTTCTCATCCAACTTGGTTGAGTTAGGTTAAGTATGTAAAAGTTAGGTCAATTCACAAACCTAACTTTTCTCATCCAACTGAGTTGAGTTAGGTTAAGTAAAAGTAAAAGTTAGGTCAATTCACAAACCTAACTTTTCTCATCCAACTGGGTTGAGTTAGGTTAAGTATGTAAAAGTTAAGTCAATTCACAAACCTAACTTTTTTCATCCAACTGGGTTGAGTTAGGTTAAGTATGTAAAAGTTAGGTCAATTCACAAACCTAACTTTTCTCATCAAACTGGGTTGAGTTAGGTTAAGTATGTAAAAGTTAGGTCAATTCACAAACCTAACTTTTTTCATCCAACTGGGTTGAGTTAGGTTAAGTATGTAAAAGTTAGGTCAATTCACAAACCTAGCTTTTCTCATCCAACTTGGTTGAGTTAGGTTAAGTATGTAAAAGTTAGGTCAATTCACAAACCTAACTTTTCTCATCCAACTGGGTTGAGTTAGGTTAAGTATGTAAAAGTTAGGTCAATTCACAAACCTAACTTTTCTCATCCAACTGGGTTGAGTTAGGTTAAGTATGTATAAGTTAGGTCAATTCACAAACCTAACTTTTTTCATCCAACTGGGTTGAGTTAGGTTAAGTATGTAAAAGTTAGGTCAATTCACAAACCTAACTTTTCTCATCCAACTTGGTTGAGTTAGGTTAAGTATGTAAAAGTTAGGTCAATTCACAAACCTAACTTTTCTCATCCAACTGGGTTGAGTTAGGTTAAGTATGTAAAAGTAAGGTCAATTCACAAACCTAACTTTTCTCATCCAACTGGGTTGAGTTAGGTTAAGTATGTAAAAGTTAGGTCAATTCACAAACCTAACTTTTCTCATCCAACTGGGTTGAGTTAGGTTAAGTAAAAGTAAAAGTTAGGTCAATTCACAAACCTAACTTTTCTCATCCAACTGGGTTGAGTTAGGTTAAGTATGTAAAAGTTAAGTCAATTCACAAACCTAACTTTTTTCATCCAACTGGGTTGAGTTAGGTTAAGTATGTAAAAGTTAGGTCAATTCACAAACCTAACTTTTCTCATCCAACTGGGTTGAGTTAGGTTAAGTATGTAAAAGTTAGGTCAATTCACAAACCTAACTTTTGTGATCCAACTGGGTTGAGTTAGGTTAAAAAAAAAGTAAAAATTAGGTCAATTCACAAACCTAACTTTTCTCATCCATCTGGGTTGAGTTAGGTTGAGTATGTAAAAGTTAGGTCAATTCACAAACCTAACTTTTTTCATGCAACTGGGTTGAGTTAGGTTAAGTATGTAAAAGTTAGGTCAATTCACAAACCTAACTTTTCTCATCCAACTGGGTTGAGTTAGGTTAAGTATGTAAAAGTTAGGTCAATTCACAAACCTAACTTTTCTCATCCAACTTGGTTGAGTTAGGTTAAGTATGTAAAAGTTAGGTCAATTCACAAACCTAACTTTTCTCATCCAACTGGGTTGAGTTAGGTTAAGTATGTAAAAGTAAGGTCAATTCACAAACCTAACTTTTCTCATCCAACTGGGTTGAGTTAGGTTAAGTATGTAAAAGTTAGGTCAATTCACAAACCTAACTTTTCTCATCCAACTGAGTTGAGTTAGGTTAAGTAAAAGTAAAAGTTAGGTCAATTCACAAACCTAACTTTTCTCATCCAACTGGGTTGAGTTAGGTTAAGTATGTAAAAGTTAAGTCAATTCACAAACCTAACTTTTTTCATCCAACTGGGTTGAGTTAGGTTAAGTATGTAAAAGTTAGGTCAATTCACAAACCTAACTTTTCTCATCAAACTGGGTTGAGTTAGGTTAAGTATGTAAAAGTTAGGTCAATTCACAAACCTAACTTTTCTCATCCAACTGGGTTGAGTTAGGTTAAGTATGTAAAAGTTAGGTCAATTCACAAACCTAACTTTTCTCATCCAACTGGGTTGAGTTAGGTTAAGTATGTAAAAGTTAGGTCAATTCACAAACCTAACTTTTCTCATCCAACTGGGTTGAGTTAGGTTAAGTATGTATAAGTTAGGTCAATTCACAAACCTAACTTTTTTCATCCAACTGGGTTGAGTTAGGTTAAGTATGTAAAAGTTAGGTCAATTCACAAACCTAACTTTTCTCATCCAACTTGGTTGAGTTAGGTTAAGTATGTAAAAGTTAGGTCAATTCACAAACCTAACTTTTCTCATCCAACTGGGTTGAGTTAGGTTAAGTATGTAAAAGTAAGGTCAATTCACAAACCTAACTTTTCTCATCCAACTGGGTTGAGTTAGGTTAAGTATGTAAAAGTTAGGTCAATTCACAAACCTAACTTTTCTCATCCAACTGAGTTGAGTTAGGTTAAGTAAAAGTAAAAGTTAGGTCAATTCACAAACCTAACTTTTCTCATCCAACTGGGTTGAGTTAGGTTAAGTATGTAAAAGTTAAGTCAATTCACAAACCTAACTTTTTTCATCCAACTGGGTTGAGTTAGGTTAAGTATGTAAAAGTTAGGTCAATTCACAAACCTAACTTTTCTCATCAAACTGGGTTGAGTTAGGTTAAGTATGTAAAAGTTAGGTCAATTCACAAACCTAACTTTTCTCATCCAACTGGGTTGAGTTAGGTTAAGTATGTAAAAGTTAGGTCAATTCACAAACCTAACTTTTCTCATCCAACTGGGTTGAGTTAGGTTAAGTATGTAAAAGTTAGGTCAATTCACAAACCTAACTTTTCTCATCCAACTGGGTTGAGTTAGGTTAAGTATGTATAAGTTAGGTCAATTCACAAACCTAACTTTTTTCATCCAACTGGGTTGAGTTAGGTTAAGTATGTAAAAGTTAGGTCAATTCACAAACCTAACTTTTCTCATCCAACTTGGTTGAGTTAGGTTAAGTATGTAAAAGTTAGGTCAATTCACAAACCTAACTTTTCTCATCCAACTGGGTTGAGTTAGGTTAAGTATGTAAAAGTAAGGTCAATTCACAAACCTAACTTTTCTCATCCAACTGGGTTGAGTTAGGTTAAGTATGTAAAAGTTAGGTCAATTCACAAACCTAACTTTTCTCATCCAACTGGGTTGAGTTAGGTTAAGTAAAAGTAAAAGTTAGGTCAATTCACAAACCTAACTTTTCTCATCCAACTGGGTTGAGTTAGGTTAAGTATGTAAAAGTTAAGTCAATTCACAAACCTAACTTTTTTCATCCAACTGGGTTGAGTTAGGTTAAGTATGTAAAAGTTAGGTCAATTCACAAACCTAACTTTTCTCATCCAACTGGGTTGAGTTAGGTTAAGTATGTAAAAGTTAGGTCAATTCACAAACCTAACTTTTGTGATCCAACTGGGTTGAGTTAGGTTAAAAAAAAAGTAAAAATTAAGTCAATTCACAAACCTAACTTTTCTCATCCATCTGGGTTGAGTTAGGTTGAGTATGTAAAAGTTAGGTCAATTCACAAACCTAACTTTTTTCATCCAACTGGGTTGAGTTAGGTTAAGTATGTAAAAGTTAGGTCAATTCACAAACCTAACTTTTCTCATCCAACTGGGTTGAGTTAGGTTAAGTATGTAAAAGTTAGGTCAATTCACAAACCTAACTTTTCTCATCCAACTGGGTTGAGTTAGGTTAAGTATGTAAAAGTTAGGTCAATTCACAAACCTAACTTTTGTCATCCAACTGGGTTGAGTTAGGTTAAGTAAAAGTAAAAGTTAGGTCAATTCACAAACCTAACTTTTTTCATCCAACTGGGTTGAGTTAGGTTAAGTATGTAAAAGTTAGGTCAATTCAAAAACCTAACTTTTCTCATCCAACTGGGTTGAGTTAGGTTAAGTATGTAAAAGTTAGGTCAATTCACAAACCTAACTTTTCTCATCCAACTGGGTTGAGTTAGGTTAAGTATGTAAAAGTTAGGTCAATTCACAAACCTAACTTTTGTCATCCAACTGGGTTGAGTTAGGTTAAGTAAAAGTAAAAGTTAGGTCAATTCACAAACCTAACTTTTCTCATCCATCTGGGTTGAGTTAGGTTGAGTAAAAGTAAAAGTTAGGTCAATTCACAAACCTAACTTTTCTCATCCAACTGGGTTGAGTTAGGTTAAGTATGTAAAAGTAAGGTCAATTAACAAACCTAACTTTTCTCATCCAACTGGGTTGAGTTAGGTTAAGTATGTAAAAGTTAGGTCAATTCACAAACCTAACTTTTTTCATCCAACTGGGTTGAGTTAGGTTAAGTATGTAAAAGTTTGGTCAATTCACAAACCTAGCTTTTCTCATCCAACTTGGTTGAGTTAGGTTAAGTATGTAAAAGTTAGGTCAATTCACAAACCTAACTTTTCTCATCCAACTGGGTTGAGTTAGGTTAAGTATGTAAAAGTTAGGTCAATTCACATACCTAACTTTTCTCATCCAACTGGGTTGAGTTAGGTTAAGTATGTATAAGTTAGGTCAATTCACAAACCTAACTTTTATCATCCAACTGGGTTGAGTTAGGTTAAGTATGTAAAAGTTAGGTCAATTCACAAACCTAACTTTTCTCATCCAACTTGGTTGAGTTAGGTTAAGTATGTAAAAGTTAGGTCAATTCACAAACCTAACTTATCTCATCCAACTGGGTTGAGTTAGGTTAAGTATGTAAAAGTAAGGTCAATTCACAAACCTAACTTTTCTCATCCAACTGGGTTGAGTTAGGTTAAGTATGTAAAAGTTAGGTCAATTCACAAACCTAACTTTTCTCATCCAACTGAGTTGAGTTAGGTTAAGTAAAAGTAAAAGTTAGGTCAATTCACAAACCTAACTTTTCTCATCCAACTGGGTTGAGTTAGGTTAAGTATGTAAAAGTTAAGTCAATTCACAAACCTAACTTTTTTCATCCAACTGGGTTGAGTTAGGTTAAGTATGTAAAAGTTAGGTCAATTCACAAACCTAACTTTTCTCATCAAACTGGGTTGAGTTAGGTTAAGTATGTAAAAGTTAGGTCAATTCACAAACCTAACTTTTTTCATCCAACTGGGTTGAGTTAGGTTAAGTATGTAAAAGTTAGGTCAATTCACAAACCTAGCTTTTCTCATCCAACTTGGTTGAGTTAGGTTAAGTATGTAAAAGTTAGGTCAATTCACAAACCTAACTTTTCTCATCCAACTGGGTTGAGTTAGGTTAAGTATGTAAAAGTTAGGTCAATTCACAAACCTAACTTTTCTCATCCAACTGGGTTGAGTTAGGTTAAGTATGTATAAGTTAGGTCAATTCACAAACCTAACTTTTTTCATCCAACTGGGTTGAGTTAGGTTAAGTATGTAAAAGTTAGGTCAATTCACAAACCTAACTTTTGTGATCCAACTGGGTTGAGTAAGGTTAAAAAAAAAGTAAAAATTAGGTCAATTCACAAACCTAACTTTTCTCATCCATCTGGGTTGAGTTAGGTTGAGTATGTAAAAGTTAGGTCAATTCACAAACCTAACTTTTTTCATCCAACTGGGTTGAGTTAGGTTAAGTATGTAAAAGTTAGGTCAATTCACAAACCTAACTTTTCTCATCCAACTGGGTTGAGTTAGGTTAAGTATGTAAAAGTTAGGTCAATTCACAAACCTAACTTTTCTCATCCAACTGGGTTGAGTTAGGTTAAGTATGTAAAAGTTAGGTCAATTCACAAACCTAACTTTTGTCATCCAACTGGGTTGAGTTAGGTTAAGTAAAAGTAAAAGTTAGGTCAATTCACAAACCTAACTTTTCTCATCCATCTGGGTTGAGTTAGGTTGAGTAAAAGTAAAAGTTAGGTCAATTCACAAACCTAACTTTTCTCATCCAACTGGGTTGAGTTAGGTTAAGTATGTAAAAGTAAGGTCAATTAACAAACCTAACTTTTCTCATCCAACTGGGTTGAGTTAGGTTAAGTATGTAAAAGTTAGGTCAATTCACAAACCTAACTTTTTTCATCCAACTGGGTTGAGTTAGGTTAAGTATGTAAAAGTTTGGTCAATTCACAAACCTAGCTTTTCTCATCCAACTTGGTTGAGTTAGGTTAAGTATGTAAAAGTTAGGTCAATTCACAAACCTAACTTTTCTCATCCAACTGGGTTGAGTTAGGTTAAGTATGTAAAAGTTAGGTCAATTCACAAACCTAACTTTTCTCATCCAACTGGGTTGAGTTAGGTTAAGTATGTATAAGTTAGGTCAATTCACAAACCTAACTTTTATCATCCAACTGGGTTGAGTTAGGTTAAGTATGTAAAAGTTAGGTCAATTCACAAACCTAACTTTTCTCATCCAACTTGGTTGAGTTAGGTTAAGTATGTAAAAGTTAGGTCAATTCACAAACCTAACTTATCTCATCCAACTGGGTTGAGTTAGGTTAAGTCTGTAAAAGTAAGGTCAATTCACAAACCTAACTTTTCTCATCCAACTGGGTTGAGTTAGGTTAAGTATGTAAAAGTTAGGTCAATTCACAAACCTAACTTTTCTCATCCAACTGAGTTGAGTTAGGTTAAGTAAAAGTAAAAGTTAGGTCAATTCACAAACCTAACTTTTCTCATCCAACTGGGTTGAGTTAGGTTAAGTATGTAAAAGTTAAGTCAATTCACAAACCTAACTTTTTTCATCCAACTGGGTTGAGTTAGGTTAAGTATGTAAAAGTTAGGTCAATTCACAAACCTAACTTTTCTCATCAAACTGGGTTGAGTTAGGTTAAGTATGTTAAAGTTAGGTCAATTCACAAACCTAACTTTTTTCATCCAACTGGGTTGAGTTAGGTTAAGTATGTAAAAGTTAGGTCAATTCACAAACCTAGCTTTTCTCATCCAACTTGGTTGAGTTAGGTTAAGTATGTAAAAGTTAGGTCAATTCACAAACCTAACTTTTCTCATCCAACTGGGTTGAGTTAGGTTAAGTATGTAAAAGTTAGGTCAATTCACAAACCTAACTTTTCTCATCCAACTGGGTTGAGTTAGGTTAAGTATGTATAAGTTAGGTCAATTCACAAACCTAACTTTTTTCATCCAACTGGGTTGAGTTAGGTTAAGTATGTAAAAGTTAGGTCAATTCACAAACCTAACTTTTGTGATCCAACTGGGTTGAGTAAGGTTAAAAAAAAAGTAAAAATTAGGTCAATTCACAAACCTAACTTTTCTCATCCATCTGGGTTGAGTTAGGTTGAGTATGTAAAAGTTAGGTCAATTCACAAACCTAACTTTTTTCATCCAACTGGGTTGAGTTAGGTTAAGTATGTAAAAGTTAGGTCAATTCACAAACCTAACTTTTCTCATCCAACTGGGTTGAGTTAGGTTAAGTAAAAGTAAAAGTTAGGTCAATTCACAAACCTAACTTTTCTCATCCAACTGGGTTGAGTTAGGTTAAGTATGTAAAAGTTAAGTCAATTCACAAACCTAACTTTTTTCATCCAACTGGGTTGAGTTAGGTTAAGTATGTAAAAGTTAGGTCAATTCACAAACCTAACTTTTCTCATCCAACTGGGTTGAGTTAGGTTAAGTATGTAAAAGTTAGGTCAATTCACAAACCTAACTTTTCTCATCCAACTGGGTTGAGTTAGGTTAAGTAAAAGTAAAAGTTAGGTCAATTCACAAACCTAACTTTTCTCATCCAACTGGGTTGAGTTAGGTTAAGTATGTAAAAGTTAAGTCAATTCACAAACCTAACTTTTTTCATCCAACTGGGTTGAGTTAGGTTAAGTATGTAAAAGTTAGGTCAATTCACAAACCTAACTTTTCTCATCCAACTGGGTTGAGTTAGGTTAAGTATGTAAAAGTTAGGTCAATTCACAAACCTAACTTTTGTGATCCAACTGGGTTGAGTTAGGTTAAAAAAAAAGTAAAAATTAGGTCAATTCACAAACCTAACTTTTCTCATCCATCTGGGTTGAGTTAGGTTGAGTATGTAAAAGTTAGGTCAATTCACAAACCTAACTTTTGTCATCCAACTGGGTTGAGTTAGGTTAAGTATGTTAAAGTTAGGTCAATTCACAAACCTAACTTTTCTCATCCAACTTGGTTGAGTTAGGTTAAGTATGTAAAAGTTAGGTCAATTCACAAACCTAACTTTTCTCATCCAACTGAGTTGAGTTAGGTTAAGTAAAAGTAAAAGTTAGGTCAATTCACAAACCTAACTTTTCTCATCCAACTGGGTTGAGTTAGGTTAAGTATGTAAAAGTTAAGTCAATTCACAAACCTAACTTTTTTCATCCAACTGGGTTGAGTTAGGTTAAGTATGTAAAAGTTAGGTCAATTCACAAACCTAACTTTTCTCATCAAACTGGGTTGAGTTAGGTTAAGTATGTAAAAGTTAGGTCAATTCACAAACCTAACTTTTTTCATCCAACTGGGTTGAGTTAGGTTAAGTATGTAAAAGTTAGGTCAATTCACAAACCTAGCTTTTCTCATCCAACTTGGTTGAGTTAGGTTAAGTATGTAAAAGTTAGGTCAATTCACAAACCTAACTTTTCTCATCCAACTGGGTTGAGTTAGGTTAAGTATGTAAAAGTTAGGTCAATTCACAAACCTAACTTTTCTCATCCAACTGGGTTGAGTTAGGTTAAGTATGTATAAGTTAGGTCAATTCACAAACCTAACTTTTTTCATCCAACTGGGTTGAGTTAGGTTAAGTATGTAAAAGTTAGGTCAATTCACAAACCTAACTTTTCTCATCCAACTTGGTTGAGTTAGGTTAAGTATGTAAAAGTTAGGTCAATTCACAAACCTAACTTTTCTCATCCAACTGGGTTGAGTTAGGTTAAGTATGTAAAAGTAAGGTCAATTCACAAACCTAACTTTTCTCATCCAACTGGGTTGAGTTAGGTTAAGTATGTAAAAGTTAGGTCAATTCACAAACCTAACTTTTCTCATCCAACTGGGTTGAGTTAGGTTAAGTAAAAGTAAAAGTTAGGTCAATTCACAAACCTAACTTTTCTCATCCAACTGGGTTGAGTTAGGTTAAGTATGTAAAAGTTAAGTCAATTCACAAACCTAACTTTTTTCATCCAACTGGGTTGAGTTAGGTTAAGTATGTAAAAGTTAGGTCAATTCACAAACCTAACTTTTCTCATCCAACTGGGTTGAGTTAGGTTAAGTATGTAAAAGTTAGGTCAATTCACAAACCTAACTTTTGTGATCCAACTGGGTTGAGTTAGGTTAAAAAAAAAGTAAAAATTAGGTCAATTCACAAACCTAACTTTTCTCATCCATCTGGGTTGAGTTAGGTTGAGTATGTAAAAGTTAGGTCAATTCACAAACCTAACTTTTTTCATGCAACTGGGTTGAGTTAGGTTAAGTATGTAAAAGTTAGGTCAATTCACAAACCTAACTTTTCTCATCCAACTGGGTTGAGTTAGGTTAAGTATGTAAAAGTTAGGTCAATTCACAAACCTAACTTTTCTCATCCAACTTGGTTGAGTTAGGTTAAGTATGTAAAAGTTAGGTCAATTCACAAACCTAACTTTTCTCATCCAACTGGGTTGAGTTAGGTTAAGTATGTAAAAGTAAGGTCAATTCACAAACCTAACTTTTCTCATCCAACTGGGTTGAGTTAGGTTAAGTATGTAAAAGTTAGGTCAATTCACAAACCTAACTTTTCTCATCCAACTGAGTTGAGTTAGGTTAAGTAAAAGTAAAAGTTAGGTCAATTCACAAACCTAACTTTTCTCATCCAACTGGGTTGAGTTAGGTTAAGTATGTAAAAGTTAAGTCAATTCACAAACCTAACTTTTTTCATCCAACTGGGTTGAGTTAGGTTAAGTATGTAAAAGTTAGGTCAATTCACAAACCTAACTTTTCTCATCAAACTGGGTTGAGTTAGGTTAAGTATGTAAAAGTTAGGTCAATTCACAAACCTAACTTTTCTCATCCAACTGGGTTGAGTTAGGTTAAGTATGTAAAAGTTAGGTCAATTCACAAACCTAACTTTTCTCATCCAACTGGGTTGAGTTAGGTTAAGTATGTAAAAGTTAGGTCAATTCACAAACCTAACTTTTCTCATCCAACTGGGTTGAGTTAGGTTAAGTATGTATAAGTTAGGTCAATTCACAAACCTAACTTTTTTCATCCAACTGGGTTGAGTTAGGTTAAGTATGTAAAAGTTAGGTCAATTCACAAACCTAACTTTTCTCATCCAACTTGGTTGAGTTAGGTTAAGTATGTAAAAGTTAGGTCAATTCACAAACCTAACTTTTCTCATCCAACTGGGTTGAGTTAGGTTAAGTATGTAAAAGTAAGGTCAATTCACAAACCTAACTTTTCTCATCCAACTGGGTTGAGTTAGGTTAAGTATGTAAAAGTTAGGTCAATTCACAAACCTAACTTTTCTCATCCAACTGGGTTGAGTTAGGTTAAGTAAAAGTAAAAGTTAGGTCAATTCACAAACCTAACTTTTCTCATCCAACTGGGTTGAGTTAGGTTAAGTATGTAAAAGTTAAGTCAATTCACAAACCTAACTTTTTTCATCCAACTGGGTTGAGTTAGGTTAAGTATGTAAAAGTTAGGTCAATTCACAAACCTAACTTTTCTCATCCAACTGGGTTGAGTTAGGTTAAGTATGTAAAAGTTAGGTCAATTCACAAACCTAACTTTTGTGATCCAACTGGGTTGAGTTAGGTTAAAAAAAAAGTAAAAATTAAGTCAATTCACAAACCTAACTTTTCTCATCCATCTGGGTTGAGTTAGGTTGAGTATGTAAAAGTTAGGTCAATTCACAAACCTAACTTTTTTCATCCAACTGGGTTGAGTTAGGTTAAGTATGTAAAAGTTAGGTCAATTCACAAACCTAACTTTTCTCATCCAACTGGGTTGAGTTAGGTTAAGTATGTAAAAGTTAGGTCAATTCACAAACCTAACTTTTCTCATCCAACTGGGTTGAGTTAGGTTAAGTATGTAAAAGTTAGGTCAATTCACAAACCTAACTTTTGTCATCCAACTGGGTTGAGTTAGGTTAAGTAAAAGTAAAAGTTAGGTCAATTCACAAACCTAACTTTTTTCATCCAACTGGGTTGAGTTAGGTTAAGTATGTAAAAGTTAGGTCAATTCACAAACCTAACTTTTCTCATCCAACTGGGTTGAGTTAGGTTAAGTATGTAAAAGTTAGGTCAATTCACAAACCTAACTTTTCTCATCCAACTGGGTTGAGTTAGGTTAAGTATGTAAAAGTTAGGTCAATTCACAAACCTAACTTTTGTCATCCAACTGGGTTGAGTTAGGTTAAGTAAAAGTAAAAGTTAGGTCAATTCACAAACCTAACTTTTCTCATCCATCTGGGTTGAGTTAGGTTGAGTAAAAGTAAAAGTTAGGTCAATTCACAAACCTAACTTTTCTCATCCAACTGGGTTGAGTTAGGTTAAGTATGTAAAAGTAAGGTCAATTAACAAACCTAACTTTTCTCATCCAACTGGGTTGAGTTAGGTTAAGTATGTAAAAGTTAGGTCAATTCACAAACCTAACTTTTTTCATCCAACTGGGTTGAGTTAGGTTAAGTATGTAAAAGTTTGGTCAATTCACAAACCTAGCTTTTCTCATCCAACTTGGTTGAGTTAGGTTAAGTATGTAAAAGTTAGGTCAATTCACAAACCTAACTTTTCTCATCCAACTGGGTTGAGTTAGGTTAAGTATGTAAAAGTTAGGTCAATTCACAAACCTAACTTTTCTCATCCAACTGGGTTGAGTTAGGTTAAGTATGTATAAGTTAGGTCAATTCACAAACCTAACTTTTATCATCCAACTGGGTTGAGTTAGGTTAAGTATGTAAAAGTTAGGTCAATTCACAAACCTAACTTTTCTCATCCAACTTGGTTGAGTTAGGTTAAGTATGTAAAAGTTAGGTCAATTCACAAACCTAACTTATCTCATCCAACTGGGTTGAGTTAGGTTAAGTATGTAAAAGTAAGGTCAATTCACAAACCTAACTTTTCTCATCCAACTGGGTTGAGTTAGGTTAAGTATGTAAAAGTTAGGTCAATTCACAAACCTAACTTTTCTCATCCAACTGAGTTGAGTTAGGTTAAGTAAAAGTAAAAGTTAGGTCAATTCACAAACCTAACTTTTCTCATCCAACTGGGTTGAGTTAGGTTAAGTATGTAAAAGTTAAGTCAATTCACAAACCTAACTTTTTTCATCCAACTGGGTTGAGTTAGGTTAAGTATGTAAAAGTTAGGTCAATTCACAAACCTAACTTTTCTCATCAAACTGGGTTGAGTTAGGTTAAGTATGTAAAAGTTAGGTCAATTCACAAACCTAACTTTTCTCATCCATCTGGGTTGAGTTAGGTTGAGTATGTAAAAGTTAGGTCAATTCACAAACCTAACTTTTTTCATCCAACTGGGTTGAGTTAGGTTAAGTATGTAAAAGTTAGGTCAATTCACAAACCTAACTTTTCTCATCCAACTGGGTTGAGTTAGGTTAAGTATGTAAAAGTTAGGTCAATTCACAAACCTAACTTTTCTCATCCAACTGGGTTGAGTTAGGTTAAGTATGTAAAAGTTAGGTCAATTCACAAACCTAACTTTTGTCATCCAACTGGGTTGAGTTAGGTTAAGTAAAAGTAAAAGTTAGGTCAATTCACAAACCTAACTTTTTTCATCCAACTGGGTTGAGTTAGGTTAAGTATGTAAAAGTTAGGTCAATTCACAAACCTAACTTTTCTCATCCAACTGGGTTGAGTTAGGTTAAGTATGTAAAAGTTAGGTCAATTCACAAACCTAACTTTTCTCATCCAACTGGGTTGAGTTAGGTTAAGTATGTAAAAGTTAGGTCAATTCACAAACCTAACTTTTGTCATCCAACTGGGTTGAGTTAGGTTAAGTAAAAGTAAAAGTTAGGTCAATTCACAAACCTAACTTTTCTCATCCATCTGGGTTGAGTTAGGTTGAGTAAAAGTAAAAGTTAGGTCAATTCACAAACCTAACTTTTCTCATCCAACTGGGTTGAGTTAGGTTAAGTATGTAAAAGTAAGGTCAATTAACAAACCTAACTTTTCTCATCCAACTGGGTTGAGTTAGGTTAAGTATGTAAAAGTTAGGTCAATTCACAAACCTAACTTTTTTCATCCAACTGGGTTGAGTTAGGTTAAGTATGTAAAAGTTTGGTCAATTCACAAACCTAGCTTTTCTCATCCAACTTGGTTGAGTTAGGTTAAGTATGTAAAAGTTAGGTCAATTCACAAACCTAACTTTTCTCATCCAACTGGGTTGAGTTAGGTTAAGTATGTAAAAGTTAGGTCAATTCACAAACCTAACTTTTCTCATCCAACTGGGTTGAGTTAGGTTAAGTATGTATAAGTTAGGTCAATTCACAAACCTAACTTTTATCATCCAACTGGGTTGAGTTAGGTTAAGTATGTAAAAGTTAGGTCAATTCACAAACCTAACTTTTCTCATCCAACTTGGTTGAGTTAGGTTAAGTATGTAAAAGTTAGGTCAATTCACAAACCTAACTTATCTCATCCAACTGGGTTGAGTTAGGTTAAGTATGTAAAAGTAAGGTCAATTCACAAACCTAACTTTTCTCATCCAACTGGGTTGAGTTAGGTTAAGTATGTAAAAGTTAGGTCAATTCACAAACCTAACTTTTCTCATCCAACTGAGTTGAGTTAGGTTAAGTAAAAGTAAAAGTTAGGTCAATTCACAAACCTAACTTTTCTCATCCAACTGGGTTGAGTTAGGTTAAGTATGTAAAAGTTAAGTCAATTCACAAACCTAACTTTTTTCATCCAACTGGGTTGAGTTAGGTTAAGTATGTAAAAGTTAGGTCAATTCACAAACCTAACTTTTCTCATCAAACTGGGTTGAGTTAGGTTAAGTATGTAAAAGTTAGGTCAATTCACAAACCTAACTTTTTTCATCCAACTGGGTTGAGTTAGGTTAAGTATGTAAAAGTTAGGTCAATTCACAAACCTAGCTTTTCTCATCCAACTTGGTTGAGTTAGGTTAAGTATGTAAAAGTTAGGTCAATTCACAAACCTAACTTTTCTCATCCAACTGGGTTGAGTTAGGTTAAGTATGTAAAAGTTAGGTCAATTCACAAACCTAACTTTTCTCATCCAACTGGGTTGAGTTAGGTTAAGTATGTATAAGTTAGGTCAATTCACAAACCTAACTTTTTTCATCCAACTGGGTTGAGTTAGGTTAAGTATGTAAAAGTTAGGTCAATTCACAAACCTAACTTTTGTGATCCAACTGGGTTGAGTAAGGTTAAAAAAAAAGTAAAAATTAGGTCAATTCACAAACCTAACTTTTCTCATCCATCTGGGTTGAGTTAGGTTGAGTATGTAAAAGTTAGGTCAATTCACAAACCTAACTTTTTTCATCCAACTGGGTTGAGTTAGGTTAAGTATGTAAAAGTTAGGTCAATTCACAAACCTAACTTTTCTCATCCAACTGGGTTGAGTTAGGTTAAGTATGTAAAAGTTAGGTCAATTCACAAACCTAACTTTTCTCATCCAACTGGGTTGAGTTAGGTTAAGTATGTAAAAGTTAGGTCAATTCACAAACCTAACTTTTGTCATCCAACTGGGTTGAGTTAGGTTAAGTAAAAGTAAAAGTTAGGTCAATTCACAAACCTAACTTTTCTCATCCATCTGGGTTGAGTTAGGTTGAGTAAAAGTAAAAGTTAGGTCAATTCACAAACCTAACTTTTCTCATCCAACTGGGTTGAGTTAGGTTAAGTATGTAAAAGTAAGGTCAATTAACAAACCTAACTTTTCTCATCCAACTGGGTTGAGTTAGGTTAAGTATGTAAAAGTTAGGTCAATTCACAAACCTAACTTTTTTCATCCAACTGGGTTGAGTTAGGTTAAGTATGTAAAAGTTTGGTCAATTCACAAACCTAGCTTTTCTCATCCAACTTGGTTGAGTTAGGTTAAGTATGTAAAAGTTAGGTCAATTCACAAACCTAACTTTTCTCATCCAACTGGGTTGAGTTAGGTTAAGTATGTAAAAGTTAGGTCAATTCACAAACCTAACTTTTCTCATCC
Source organism: Udea ferrugalis (assembly GCA_950022985.1). Taxonomy (NCBI): domain Eukaryota; kingdom Metazoa; phylum Arthropoda; class Insecta; order Lepidoptera; family Crambidae; genus Udea; species Udea ferrugalis. Next base: position 27,291,105 of record OX465515.1, read on the forward strand.
AACTGGGTTGAGTTAGGTTAAGTATGTATAAGTTAGGTCAATTCACAAACCTAACTTTTATCATCCAACTGGGTTGAGTTAGGTTAAGTATGTAAAAGTTAGGTCAATTCACAAACCTAACTTTTCTCATCCAACTTGGTTGAGTTAGGTTAAGTATGTAAAAGTTAGGTCAATTCACAAACCTAACTTATCTCATCCAACTGGGTTGAGTTAGGTTGAGTATGTAAAAGTTAGGTCAATTCACAAACCTAACTTTTTTCATCCAACTGGGTTGAGTTAGGTTAAGTATGTAAAAGTTAGGTCAATTCACAAACCTAACTTTTCTCATCCAACTGGGTTGAGTTAGGTTAAGTATGTAAAAGTTAGGTCAATTCACAAACCTAACTTTTCTCATCCAACTGGGTTGAGTTAGGTTAAGTATGTAAAAGTTAGGTCAATTCACAAACCTAACTTTTGTCATCCAACTGGGTTGAGTTAGGTTAAGTAAAAGTAAAAGTTAGGTCAATTCACAAACCTAACTTTTTTCATCCAACTGGGTTGAGTTAGGTTAAGTATGTAAAAGTTAGGTCAATTCACAAACCTAACTTTTCTCATCCAACTGGGTTGAGTTAGGTTAAGTATGTAAAAGTTAGGTCAATTCACAAACCTAACTTTTCTCATCCAACTGGGTTGAGTTAGGTTAAGTATGTAAAAGTTAGGTCAATTCACAAACCTAACTTTTGTCATCCAACTGGGTTGAGTTAGGTTAAGTAAAAGTAAAAGTTAGGTCAATTCACAAACCTAACTTTTCTCATCCATCTGGGTTGAGTTAGGTTGAGTAAAAGTAAAAGTTAGGTCAATTCACAAACCTAACTTTTCTCATCCAACTGGGTTGAGTTAGGTTAAGTATGTAAAAGTAAGGTCAATTAACAAACCTAACTTTTCTCATCCAACTGGGTTGAGTTAGGTTAAGTATGTAAAAGTTAGGTCAATTCACAAACCTAACTTTTTTCATCCAACTGGGTTGAGTTAGGTTAAGTATGTAAAAGTTTGGTCAATTCACAAACCTAGCTTTTCTCATCCAACTTGGTTGAGTTAGGTTAAGTATGTAAAAGTTAGGTCAATTCACAAACCTAACTTTTCTCATCCAACTGGGTTGAGTTAGGTTAAGTATGTAAAAGTTAGGTCAATTCACAAACCTAACTTTTCTCATCCAACTGGGTTGAGTTAGGTTAAGTATGTATAAGTTAGGTCAATTCACAAACCTAACTTTTATCATCCAACTGGGTTGAGTTAGGTTAAGTATGTAAAAGTTAGGTCAATTCACAAACCTAACTTTTCTCATCCAACTTGGTTGAGTTAGGTTAAGTATGTAAAAGTTAGGTCAATTCACAAACCTAACTTATCTCATCCAACTGGGTTGAGTTAGGTTAAGTATGTAAAAGTAAGGTCAATTCACAAACCTAACTTTTCTCATCCAACTGGGTTGAGTTAGGTTAAGTATGTAAAAGTTAGGTCAATTCACAAACCTAACTTTTCTCATCCAACTGAGTTGAGTTAGGTTAAGTAAAAGTAAAAGTTAGGTCAATTCACAAACCTAACTTTTCTCATCCAACTGGGTTGAGTTAGGTTAAGTATGTAAAAGTTAAGTCAATTCACAAACCTAACTTTTTTCATCCAACTGGGTTGAGTTAGGTTAAGTATGTAAAAGTTAGGTCAATTCACAAACCTAACTTTTCTCATCAAACTGGGTTGAGTTAGGTTAAGTATGTAAAAGTTAGGTCAATTCACAAACCTAACTTTTTTCATCCAACTGGGTTGAGTTAGGTTAAGTATGTAAAAGTTAGGTCAATTCACAAACCTAGCTTTTCTCATCCAACTTGGTTGAGTTAGGTTAAGTATGTAAAAGTTAGGTCAATTCACAAACCTAACTTTTCTCATCCAACTGGGTTGAGTTAGGTTAAGTATGTAAAAGTTAGGTCAATTCACAAACCTAACTTTTCTCATCCAACTGGGTTGAGTTAGGTTAAGTATGTATAAGTTAGGTCAATTCACAAACCTAACTTTTTTCATCCAACTGGGTTGAGTTAGGTTAAGTATGTAAAAGTTAGGTCAATTCACAAACCTAACTTTTGTGATCCAACTGGGTTGAGTAAGGTTAAAAAAAAAGTAAAAATTAGGTCAATTCACAAACCTAACTTTTCTCATCCATCTGGGTTGAGTTAGGTTGAGTATGTAAAAGTTAGGTCAATTCACAAACCTAACTTTTTTCATCCAACTGGGTTGAGTTAGGTTAAGTATGTAAAAGTTAGGTCAATTCACAAACCTAACTTTTCTCATCCAACTGGGTTGAGTTAGGTTAAGTATGTAAAAGTTAGGTCAATTCACAAACCTAACTTTTCTCATCCAACTGGGTTGAGTTAGGTTAAGTATGTAAAAGTTAGGTCAATTCACAAACCTAACTTTTGTCATCCAACTGGGTTGAGTTAGGTTAAGTAAAAGTAAAAGTTAGGTCAATTCACAAACCTAACTTTTCTCATCCATCTGGGTTGAGTTAGGTTGAGTAAAAGTAAAAGTTAGGTCAATTCACAAACCTAACTTTTCTCATCCAACTGGGTTGAGTTAGGTTAAGTATGTAAAAGTAAGGTCAATTAACAAACCTAACTTTTCTCATCCAACTGGGTTGAGTTAGGTTAAGTATGTAAAAGTTAGGTCAATTCACAAACCTAACTTTTTTCATCCAACTGGGTTGAGTTAGGTTAAGTATGTAAAAGTTTGGTCAATTCACAAACCTAGCTTTTCTCATCCAACTTGGTTGAGTTAGGTTAAGTATGTAAAAGTTAGGTCAATTCACAAACCTAACTTTTCTCATCCAACTGGGTTGAGTTAGGTTAAGTATGTAAAAGTTAGGTCAATTCACAAACCTAACTTTTCTCATCCAACTGGGTTGAGTTAGGTTAAGTATGTATAAGTTAGGTCAATTCACAAACCTAACTTTTATCATCCAACTGGGTTGAGTTAGGTTAAGTATGTAAAAGTTAGGTCAATTCACAAACCTAACTTTTCTCATCCAACTTGGTTGAGTTAGGTTAAGTATGTAAAAGTTAGGTCAATTCACAAACCTAACTTATCTCATCCAACTGGGTTGAGTTAGGTTAAGTCTGTAAAAGTAAGGTCAATTCACAAACCTAACTTTTCTCATCCAACTGGGTTGAGTTAGGTTAAGTATGTAAAAGTTAGGTCAATTCACAAACCTAACTTTTCTCATCCAACTGAGTTGAGTTAGGTTAAGTAAAAGTAAAAGTTAGGTCAATTCACAAACCTAACTTTTCTCATCCAACTGGGTTGAGTTAGGTTAAGTATGTAAAAGTTAAGTCAATTCACAAACCTAACTTTTTTCATCCAACTGGGTTGAGTTAGGTTAAGTATGTAAAAGTTAGGTCAATTCACAAACCTAACTTTTCTCATCAAACTGGGTTGAGTTAGGTTAAGTATGTTAAAGTTAGGTCAATTCACAAACCTAACTTTTTTCATCCAACTGGGTTGAGTTAGGTTAAGTATGTAAAAGTTAGGTCAATTCACAAACCTAGCTTTTCTCATCCAACTTGGTTGAGTTAGGTTAAGTATGTAAAAGTTAGGTCAATTCACAAACCTAACTTTTCTCATCCAACTGGGTTGAGTTAGGTTAAGTATGTAAAAGTTAGGTCAATTCACAAACCTAACTTTTCTCATCCAACTGGGTTGAGTTAGGTTAGGTTAGGTTAGGTTAGGTTAGGTTAGGTTAGGTTAGGTTAGGTTAGGTTAGGTTAGGTTAGGTTAGGTTAGGTTAGGTTAGGTTAGGTTAGGTTAGGTTAGGTTAGGTTAGGTTAGGTTAGGTTAGGTTAGGTTAGGTTAGGTTAGGTTAGGTTAGGTTAGGTTAGGTTAGGTTAGGTTAGGTTAGGTTAGGTTAGGTTAGGTTAGGTTAGGTTAGGTTAGGTTAGGTTAGGTTAGGTTAGGTTAGGTTAGGTTAGGTTAGGTTAGGTTAGGTTAGGTTAGGTTAGGTTAGGTTAGGTTAGGTTAGGTTAGGTTAGGTTAGGTTAGGTTAGGTTAGGTTAGGTTAGGTTAGGTTAGGTTAGGTTAGGTTAGGTTAGGTTAGGTTAGGTTAGGTTAGGTTAGGTTAGGTTAGGTTAGGTTAGGTTAGGTTAGGTTAGGTTAGGTTAGGTTAGGTTAGGTTAGGTTAGGTTAGGTTAGGTTAGGTTAGGTTAGGTTAGGTTAGGTTAGGTTAGGTTAGGTTAGGTTAGGTTAGGTTAGGTTAGGTTAGGTTAGGTTAGGTTAGGTTAGGTTAGGTTAGGTTAGGTTAGGTTAGGTTAGGTTAGGTTAGGTTAGGTTAGGTTAGGTTAGGTTAGGTTAGGTTAGGTTAGGTTAGGTTAGGTTAGGTTAGGTTAGGTTAGGTTAGGTTAGGTTAGGTTAGGTTAGGTTAGGTTAGGTTAGGTTAGGTTAGGTTAGGTTAGGTTAGGTTAGGTTAGGTTAGGTTAGGTTAGGTTAGGTTAGGTTAGGTTAGGTTAGGTTAGGTTAGGTTAGGTTAGGTTAGGTTAGGTTAGGTTAGGTTAGGTTAGGTTAGGTTAGGTTAGGTTAGGTTAGGTTAGGTTAGGTTAGGTTAGGTTAGGTTAGGTTAGGTTAGGTTAGGTTAGGTTAGGTTAGGTTAGGTTAGGTTAGGTTAGGTTAGGTTAGGTTAGGTTAGGTTAGGTTAGGTTAGGTTAGGTTAGGTTAGGTTAGGTTAGGTTAGGTTAGGTTAGGTTAGGTTAGGTTAGGTTAGGTTAGGTTAGGTTAGGTTAGGTTAGGTTAGGTTAGGTTAGGTTAGGTTAGGTTAGGTTAGGTTAGGTTAGGTTAGGTTAGGTTAGGTTAGGTTAGGTTAGGTTAGGTTAGGTTAGGTTAGGTTAGGTTAGGTTAGGTTAGGTTAGGTTAGGTTAGGTTAGGTTAGGTTAGGTTAGGTTAGGTTAGGTTAGGTTAGGTTAGGTTAGGTTAGGTTAGGTTAGGTTAGGTTAGGTTAGGTTAGGTTAGGTTAGGTTAGGTTAGGTTAGGTTAGGTTAGGTTAGGTTAGGTTAGGTTAGGTTAGGTTAGGTTAGGTTAGGTTAGGTTAGGTTAGGTTAGGTTAGGTTAGGTTAGGTTAGGTTAGGTTAGGTTAGGTTAGGTTAGGTTAGGTTAGGTTAGGTTAGGTTAGGTTAGGTTAGGTTAGGTTAGGTTAGGTTAGGTTAGGTTAGGTTAGGTTAGGTTAGGTTAGGTTAGGTTAGGTTAGGTTAGGTTAGGTTAGGTTAGGTTAGGTTAGGTTAGGTTAGGTTAGGTTAGGTTAGGTTAGGTTAGGTTAGGTTAGGTTAGGTTAGGTTAGGTTAGGTTAGGTTAGGTTAGGTTAGGTTAGGTTAGGTTAGGTTAGGTTAGGTTAGGTTAGGTTAGGTTAGGTTAGGTTAGGTTAGGTTAGGTTAGGTTAGGTTAGGTTAGGTTAGGTTAGGTTAGGTTAGGTTAGGTTAGGTTAGGTTAGGTTAGGTTAGGTTAGGTTAGGTTAGGTTAGGTTAGGTTAGGTTAGGTTAGGTTAGGTTAGGTTAGGTTAGGTTAGGTTAGGTTAGGTTAGGTTAGGTTAGGTTAGGTTAGGTTAGGTTAGGTTAGGTTAGGTTAGGTTAGGTTAGGTTAGGTTAGGTTAGGTTAGGTTAGGTTAGGTTAGGTTAGGTTAGGTTAGGTTAGGTTAGGTTAGGTTAGGTTAGGTTAGGTTAGGTTAGGTTAGGTTAGGTTAGGTTAGGTTAGGTTAGGTTAGGTTAGGTTAGGTTAGGTTAGGTTAGGTTAGGTTAGGTTAGGTTAGGTTAGGTTAGGTTAGGTTAGGTTAGGTTAGGTTAGGTTAGGTTAGGTTAGGTTAGGTTAGGTTAGGTTAGGTTAGGTTAGGTTAGGTTAGGTTAGGTTAGGTTAGGTTAGGTTAGGTTAGGTTAGGTTAGGTTAGGTTAGGTTAGGTTAGGTTAGGTTAGGTTAGGTTAGGTTAGGTTAGGTTAGGTTAGGTTAGGTTAGGTTAGGTTAGGTTAGGTTAGGTTAGGTTAGGTTAGGTTAGGTTAGGTTAGGTTAGGTTAGGTTAGGTTAGGTTAGGTTAGGTTAGGTTAGGTTAGGTTAGGTTAGGTTAGGTT